>JAZHEH010001096.1:0-1412505 GCA_036589455.1 Ateles fusciceps
AAATACCTCCTTTTGTACTCTGCTATAAAAAATATACGTCCTTGTCCGGTACTCTGTGTTAAAATGAATACACCTTCTATTTCTAGACTGTAGTAAAAATTATACACCCGTAAATTTGTACTGTGTTATAAAAAAAATGCTCCCCTGTACCGGTACTGTGTTTTAAAGTAAATACAACCTGTGACTACTCTCTCTTATAGAAAATATTCACCCTCACTTTGTATTCTCTTATGTAAAATATATACCCTCCATGTGTACTCAGTGTTAAAGCAAACACTACCTCCTTTTGTACTCTGTAATAAAAAATATACACCCTAAACTGGTACTCTGTTTTAAAGTAAATACAACCTGTGATTCTACCCTGTTATGGAAAATACTCGCCCTCACTTTGTACTCTCTTATATAAAATCTGTACCCAACATGTGTACTCAGTTTTAGAGTAAGTGCTACCCCCTTTTGTACTCTGTTATAAAAACTATACACAATCTACGTGGATAGTCGTTTTAAATAAATACACCTTCCATTTCTACACTGTTGTAAAAATTATACACCCTAAATTTTTACTCTGTCTATAAAAAATATGCTCCCTCTACCGGTATTCTGTGTTTAATGTAAATACAACCAGTGATTCTAGTCTGTTAGAGAAAATATTCACCCTCAATTTGTACTGTCTCGTATAGTATCTGTGTATATCCTCAATGTGTACTCAGTTTTAAAAAAATACTACCTCCTTTTTTACTCTGTTATAAAAAATCTACAGCCCCTAAATGTACTGTGTTTAAAAAAAATTCACCTTCTATTTCTACACTGTTGTAAAAATTATACACCCCCTAAATTTACTTTGTAATAAAAATATATTCCCTCTTCTGGTACTCTGTTTTATAGTAAATACAACCTGTGATTCTGCTGTGTTATAGGAAATATTCACCCCCACTTTGTACTCTCTTTTATAAAATCTATACCCTCCATATGTACTAGGTTAAATAAATACTACCGCTTTTGTACTATCTTATAAAAATATACACCCTCTAAATGTACTCTGTTTTAAAATAAATACACCTTCTATTTCTACACTGTTGTAAAAATTATACACCCTAAATCTGTACTGTGTTATAAAGATTATAATCCATCTACCTTTACTCTGGTTTAAAGTATATACAAGCAGTTATTCTACTTCTGTTATGGAAAATATTCACCCACACTTTGTTCCCTCTTGTATAAAATATATACCCTCCATGTGTACTGACTTTTAAAAAAAATACTACCTCCTTTTGTACTCTGTCATAAAAAATATACACCCTCTACTGGTAATCTGTGTTAAAATAAATACACCGCTCTATTTCTACCACAGTTATAAAATCTTAAGCACCGTAATTTTGTACTGTGGAATAAAAAAATATACACCCTCTACCAGTATTCTGTTTTTAAAGTAAATAGAATCTGTGATTCTACTTTTGTTATAGAAAATATTAACCCTCACTTTGTACTCTCTTATATCAAATATTTACGTTCCATGTGTATTGAGTTTTAAAATAAATACTGCCTCCTTTTGTACTCTGTTATAAAAATAAACACCATACTATTGGTATGCTGTTTTAAAGTAAATACAACCTGTTATTCTACTTGTTATAGAAAATATTCACCCTCACTTTGTCTTTTATAAAAAATATATACACTCCATATGTTCTCAGTTTTAAAACAAATACTACCTCCTTTTGTACTCTGTTATAAAAATATACACCCTCTACCGGCATTCTGTTTTAAAATAAATAGACTCTTCCTCTTTCTACACTGTTGTAAAGACTATACATCATAAAAGTGTGCTATGTTATAAACAATATACTCCCACTACCTGTACTCTGTTTTAAAGTAAATACAACCAGTGATTCTACTCTGCTAGAGAAAATATTCACCCTAGCTTTGTTATCTCTTGTGTAGAAGCATACACCCTCGGATGTGTACTCACTTTTTAAAATAAATACTACCTCCTTTTGTACTCTGTTATAAAAAATATACACCCTATAAATGTACTCTTTTTTAAATAAATGTATCTGCTATTTCTACACTGTTGTAAAATTATACACCCTAAATTTCTGTCTGTTCTGAAAAATGTACTCCCTCTACCAGTATTCTGTTAAAGGAAATAAAACCCGTGATTCTACCCTGTTATACAAAATACTTCACCCTCATTTTGTACTCTCTTATATAACATATATGCAGTCCATGTGTACTCAGTTTTAAAATAAATACTACCTCAATTTGTACTCTGTTATAAAAATATAGTCCCTCTACGGGTACTACATTTTAAAGTGATAGGATCTGTACTTCTACACTGTTATGAGAAAATCTTCACCCTCACTTTGTACTCTCTTATATAAAATACATACCCTCAATGTGTACTCAGTTTAAAATAAATACAACATCCTTTTGTACTCTGATACTAAAAATATACGCTAAAAATGTACTCTGCTTTAAAATAAATACACCTTCTATTTCTACACTGTTGTAAAAATTATGCACCCTAAATTTGGACTCTGTTATAAAAAATATACTCCCTCTACCGATATTGTGTTTTTAAAGTAAAATACAACCGGTGATTCTACTCTGTTATAGAAAATATTCACCCTCACTTTGTACTCTCTTATAAAAATATATGTCCTTTATGTGTACTCAGTTTTAAAATAAATACTACCGCCTCTTCTACTCGTTTATAAAAAATATACACACTCTACCGGTACTCGGCCTTAAAATAAATAGACCTTCATTTTCTACACTGTTGTAAAAATTATACACCCTAAATTTTACTGTGTCAGAAAAAATTTACTTCCTCTACCGGTACTCTGTTTTAAAGTAAATACAACCTGTGATTCTACCCTGTTATAAGAAATACGCACACTAGATTTGTATTCTCTTATATATAATATATACACTCCCTATGTTCTCAGTTTTATAATAAATACTGCCTCTTTTTTGTACTCTGTGTTAAATATTATTTAAAACAGAGTAATTTTAGAGGGTGTGTAATTACACATACTATTTCTACACTGTTGCAGAAATTACACACCCCTAAATTTATACTCTGTTATGAAAAATACACTCCCTGTACCGGTACTGAGTTTTAAAGAAAATACAACACGTGATTCTGCTCTCCTTACAAAATATTCCCCCTCACTTTGTACTTTTTTTATATAAAATATATACCCTCCATGTGTACTCAGTTTTAAAATAACTACTACCTCCTTTGTACTCTGTTATAAAAAATACACACCCTATAAATGTACTCTGTTTTAAAATAAATACACCTTCTATTTCTACACTGTTGTAAAAATTATACACCCTAAATTTGTACTCTGTTATAAAAAATATCCTCCCTCTTCCGGTACTCTGTTTTTAAAGTAAATACAACCTGTGATTCTACACTGTTGTGGGAAGTATTCACAGTCACTTAGTACTCTCTTATATAAAATATAAACCCTCCCTGTGTACTCAGTTTTAAATAAATACTACCTCCTTCTGTTCTCTGTTATAAAAAATATACACAATCTGCCATTACTCTGTTTAAAGAAAATGCAACCTGTGATTCTACTCTGTTTTATACAGAATATCTTCCACCCTCACTTTGTACTCTCTTAAATAATATATATACCCTCCATGTGTACTCAGTTTTAAAATAAATACTACCTCCTTTTCTACTCTGATATAAAAAATATACACCCTCTTTCGGTACTGTATTTTAAAGTAAATACAACCTGTGATTCTTCTCTGTTATAGAAAATATTCACCCTCACTTTGTACTCTCTTTATATAAACATTATATCCTCCATGTGTACTCAGTTTTAAAATAAATAATACGTCCTTTTTGTACACTGTTATAAAAATATACACCCTCTAAATTTACTCTGTTTTAAAATAAATACACCCTTCTGTTTCTACACTGTTGTGAAATTTATACACCCTAAATTTGTACTCTGTTATAAAAATATCCTCCCCCTACTGTTACTCTGTTTTAAAGTAAATATAACCTATGATTCTACTCTGTTATAGAAAATATTCACCCTCACTTTTTACCCTCTTATATAAAATATTTACCCTCCATGTGTACTCAGTTTTAAACAAATACTATCTCCTTTTCTACTCTGTTTTAAAAAATATATCACCCTCTACCGGTGCTCTGTTTTAAAGTAATTACAACCTGTGATTCTGCTCTGTTATATAAAATATTCACCCTCACTTGTACTCTCTTATATAAAATATATTCCCTCTATGTGTACTCAGTTTTCAAATAAATACTAGGTCCTTTTGTACTCTGTTATAAAAATTATACACCTTTGCGTGTACTCTGTTTTTAAAGAAAACCAAACTCCTGATTCTTACTCTGTTATAGAAAATATTCACCCTAGCTTTGTACTCTCTTATATAAAATATATTCCCTCAATGTATACTCAGTTGTAAAATAAATACTACCTCCTTTTGTACTCTGTTATAAAAATTATACACTCTCTACTGGTACTCTGTTATAAAGTAAATACCCACCTGTGTTTCTACTTTGGGATAAAATATATTCACCCTCACTTTGTACTCTGTTATATAAAGCAATATTTTAATTCAATGTTTACTCAGTTTTAAAATAAATATTACCTCCTTTTGTACTCTGTTATAAAAAATATACCTCCTCTACCAGTACTCTGTTTTGAAATAAATACACCTTTCTATTTCTAGACTGTTGTAAAAACTATACACCCTAAATTTGTACTCTGTTATGAAAAATATACTCCATCTACCGGTATTCTTGTTAAAGTAAATAAAACCTGTTATTCTACTCTGTTATAGAAAATATTCTCCCTCATTTTGTATGTTACTATATAAAATATATACCCTCTATGTGTACTCAGTTTTAAAATAAATACTACCTCTTTTTGTACTCTCTTATAAAAAATGTACACCCCTAAAATTACTCTATTTAAAATAATTACACGTTCTCTTCTACACTGTTGTAGAAATTATCGCCCTAAATTTGTACTCTGTTATGAAAAATACACTTACCTCTACCGGCACTTGGTTTTAAAGAAAATACAACATGTGATTCTACTCTGTTATAGAAAATATTCACCCTCACTTTGTACTCTCTTATATAAAATATATACCCTTCAGGTGAACTCAATTTTTGAATAAATACTGAGCCTTTTGTACTCTGTTATAAAAATATATACCCTCTAAACGTACCCTGCTTTAAAATAAATACACCTTCTATTTCTACTCTGTTGTGAAAATTGTACACAATAAATTTGTACTCTGTTATAAAAAATATACACCATCTAGCGGTATTGTGTTTTAAAGTAAATATATCCTCTAATACCTCTACTATATTATAGAGAATATTCACCCTCACTTTGTACTCTCTTATGTAAAATATATACCCTCCATGTGTACTCAGTTTTAAATAAATACTTCCTCCTTTTGTACTCTGTTATAAAAAATATACACCCTCTAAATGTACTCTGTTTAAAATAAATACAGCTTCTGTTTCTACACTGTTGTAAAAATTATACACCCGAAATTTCTTACTCTGTAAAGAGAAAAATACACTCCCTCTTCCGGTACTCTGTTTAAATTAAATCACAACCTGTGATTCTACTCTATTTTAGAAAATATTCACCCTCGCTTTGTACTCTATTATATAAAATATATACCCTCCATGTGTACTAAGTTTTAAAATAAATACTACCTCCATTTGTACTGTGTTATAAAATATATACACGCTCTACCTTTACTCTGTCTTTAAATAAATTAACCCTCTATTTCTACACTGTATTAAAAATTATACACCTTAAAGTTGTACTGTTATGAAAAATATACTCCCTCTACTGGTACTCTGATTTAAAGAAAATGCAACCTGTGATTCTACTCTGTTATAGGAAATATTCACCTTCACTTTGTACTCTCTTGTATAAAATATATACCCTCCATGTGTACTCAGTTTTTAAATAAATACTACCTCATGTTTTACTCTGTTATAAAAAATATTCACCCTCTACATGTACTCTGCTTTAAAATAAATACACCTTCTAATTCTACATTTTTCTAAAAATTATAGACCCTGAATTTGTACTATGTTATAAAAATATACTCCTCTACCGGTAATCTGTTTTAAAGTAAATACAACCTGTGATTCTACTCTGTTATAGAAAATATTTCACCCTCAATTGTACTCTCTTATATAAAATATATAACCTCCATGTGTACTCAGTTTTAAAATAAATACTACCTCCATTTGTACTCTGTTATAAAAAATATTCACCCTCTAAATGTACTCTGCTTTAAAATAAATACACCTTCTATTTCTACATTTTTCTAAAAATTATAGACCCTAAATTTATACTATGTTATAAAAATATACTCCCTCTACCGGTACTCTGTTTTAAAGTAAATACAACCTGGGATTCTACTCTGTTATAGAAAATATTCACCCTCAATTTTACTCTCTTATATAAAATATATACACTCCATGTGTACTCAGTTTTAAAATAAATACTACCTCCTTTTGTACTCTGTTATAAAAATATACTCCCTCTACCCTCACTCTGTTTTAAAGTAAATACAACTTGTGATTCTACTCTGTTATAGAAAATATTCACCCTCACTTTGTACTCTCTTTTATAAATTATATACCCTCCATGTGTACTCAGTTTTAAAATAAATACTACCTCCTTTGCACTCTGTTATATAAAATATACACCCTCAAACTGTCTCTGTTTTAAAATAAATACACCTGCTATTTCTACACTGTTGTAAAAAGTATACATCCTAAATTTGTACTCTGTTATAAAAATATACTCCCTCTACCGGGACTCTGTTTTAAAGTAAATACAACCTGTGATTCTGCTCTGTTATAGAAAATATTCACCCCTAACTTTGTACTCTCTTATATAAAATATATACCCTCCATGTGTCCTCAGTTTTTAAATAAATACTACCTCCTTTGGTACTCTGTTATACTAAATATAAACATTCTACTGGTACTCTGTTTTAAAGTAAATAAACCTGGTGATTCTACTCTGTTATAGAAAATATTCACCCTCACTTTGTACTCTCTTTATAAAATATATACCCTCCAAGTGTACTCAGTTTTAAAATAAATACTACCACCTTTTGTACTCTGTTATAAAAAATATACATCCTCTGAATGTACTCTGTTTTAAAATAGAATATCACCTTCAATTTCTACACTTTTGTAAAAATTATGCACCCTAAATTTGTACTCTGTTATAAAAAATACACTCCCTCTACCGGTACTCTGTTTTAAAGAAAATACAACCTGTGATTCTACTCTGTTTAGAAAATATTCACCCCCACTTTGTACTCTCTTATATAAAATATATACCCTCCATGTGTACTCAGTTTTAAAATAAATACTACCACCTTTGTACTCTGTTATAAAAAATATACACCCTCTAACTGTATTCTTCTTTTTAAATAAATACACCTTGTATTTCTACTCTGTTATAAAAATTATCACCCTAAATTTGTACTCTGTTATAAAAATATATACCTCCCTCTCCGGTACTCTGTTTTAAAGTAAATACGACCTCTGATTGTACTCTGTTATAGAAAATATTACCCACTCACTTTGTACTCTCTTATATAAAATATAAACCCTCCATTTCTACACAGTTTTAAAATAATATACTACCTCATTTTGTACTCTGTTATAAAAAAATATACTCCCTCTACCGGTATTCTGCTTTTTAAAGTAAATACAACCTGTGATTCTATCTGTTATAGAAAATATTCACCCTCAATTTGTACTCTCTTATATAAAATATATACCCTCCATGTGTACTAGTTTTAATAATAAATACTATCTCCTTTTGTCTCTGTCTAAAAATATACACCCTCTACCTGTACTCTGTTTTAAAGTAAATACAACCTGTGATTCTTCCCTGTTATAGAAAATATTCACCCTCACTTTGTACTCTCTTACATAGAAATATATACTCTCCATGTGTACTCAGTTTTAAAATAAATACTACCTCCTTTTGTACTCTGTTATAAAAAATATACACCCTCTACCTTTTCTCTGTTTTAAAATAAATACACCTTCTATTTCTACACTTGTTGTAAAAATTATACACCCTAAATTTGTACTCTGTTATAAAAATATACTCCCTCTACCGGTACTCTGTTTTAAAGTAAATACAACCTGTGATTCTACTCTGTTATAGAAAATATTCACCCTCACTTTGTACTCTCTTATATAAAATATATACCTTCCATGTGTACTGAGTTTTAAAATAAATACACTTCCATTTGTACTCTGTTATATAAAATATACCCCCTCTACCGCTACTCTGTTTTAAAGAAAACACTACCTGTGATTCTACTCTGTTATAGAAAATATTCACTCTCACTTTGTACTCCTTATATAAAGTATATACCTTCCATGTGTACTCTGTTTTAAATAAATACTAGGCTTTTCTCTTCTGTTATAAAAATTATACACCCTCTACAGGTACTCTGTTTTAAAGTAAATACAACCTGTGTTTCTACTGTGTTGTAAAAATACTCACCCTCAATTTGTACTCTCTTATATAAAATATATTCCTTCATGTGTCCTCAGTTTTAGAATAAATATTACCTCCTTTTGTACTCTGTTATAAAAATATACACCCTCTACTGGTACTTTTTTTTTTATTTTTTTTTTATTTAGTTTGGGCTTAAATAATTTCATAGGGTATAAATCACCACATGGAACAGGGGGACATCACTCTGTATAAATGTATACACCTTCTATTTCTACACTGTTCTAAAAACTTACACTCTAGATTTGTAGTCCGTTATAAAAAATATACTCCCTCTACCTGTATTCTGTTTTAAAGTAAACACAACCTGTGATTCTACTCTGTTATAGAAAATATTCACCCTCACTTTGTACTCTCTTATATAAAATATTTACCCTCCATAGGTACTCAGTTTTAAAATAAATACTACCTCCTTTTGTACTCTGTTATAAAAAATATACACCCTCTAAATGTACTCTGTTTTAAAATAAATACACCTTCTATTTCTACACTGTTGTAAAAATTATACACCCTAAATTTGTACTCTGTTATAAAAATATACTCCCTCTACTGGTACTCTGCCTTAAAGTAAATACAACCTGTGATTCTACTCTGTTATAGAAAATATTCACACTCACTTTTGTACTCTCTTATATAAAATATATACCCTCCATGTGTACTGAGTTTTAAAATAAATACTATCCTCCTTTTGTTCTCTTTTATAAAAAATATACACCCTCTACCTGTACTCTGTTTTAAAGTAAATACAACCTGTGATTCTACTCTGTTATAGAAAATATTCACCCTCACATTGTACTCTCTTATATAAAATATATACCCTCCATGTGTACTCAGTTTTAAAATAAATACTACCTCAATTTGTACTCTGTTATAAAAAATATACACCCTCTACTTCTCTCTTTTAAAGTAAATACAACCTGTGTTTCTACTTCTTGTTATAGAAAGTATCCACCCTCACTTTGTACTCTCTTATATAAAATATATCCCTCCTCCAGTGTGCACTGAGTTTTAAAGCAAATACTACTCCTTCTTCTCTGTTTAAAAAATATACACTCACTTCCGTTCTCTGTTTTAAAATAAATACACCCTCTATTTCTACAATGTTGTAAAAATTATACACCCTAAATTTGTACTCTGTTATAAAAAATATACCCCTCTACCGGTACTCTGTTTTAAAGTAGATAAAACCTGTGATCTCTCCTCTGTTATAGAAAATATTCACCCTCATTTTGTACTCTCTTATATAAAATATATACCCTCCATTTGTACTCAGTTTTAAAATAAATACTACCTCCTTTTTGTACTCTGTTATAAAGTATATAACCCTCTAAATGTACTCTGTTTTAAAATAAGTACACCTTCTATTTCTACACTGTTGTAAAAATTATACACCCTAAATTTGTACTCTGTTATAAAAAATATTACTCCCCTACTGGTACTCTGTTTTAAAGTAAATACAACCTGTGATTCTACTCTGTTATAGAAAATATTCACCCTCCGTTTGTACTCCTCTTATATAAAATATATACCCTCCATGTGTACTCAGTTTTAAAAATAAATGCTACCTCCTTTTGTACTCTGTTATATAAAATATATACCCTCTACAGGTACTCTGTTTTAAAATAAATACAACCTGTGATTCTACTCCGTTGTAGAAAATATTCACCCTCACTTTGTACTCCCTTATGTAAATTATATACCCTCCATTATGTACTAGTTTTAAAATAAGAGCTACCTCCTTTTGTACTCTGTTATAAAGAAATAACACCTCTACCGGACTCTGTTTTAAGTAAATACAACCTGTGATTCTCTCTGTTATGAAAAATATTCACCCTCACTTTGTACTCTCTTATACAAATATATACCCTCCATGTGTACTCGTTTTAAAGTAAATACATACACCAATTTGTACTCTGTTATAAAAATATACACCCTCTACTGGTACTCTGTTTTAAAGTAAATACAACCTGTGATTCTACTCTGTTATAGAAAATTTTCACCATCACTTTGTACCTCTCATATAAAATATATACCCTCCATGTGTACTCACTTTTAAAATAAATACTACCTCCATTTACTCTGTTGTAAAAAAAATACCCCTCTACCGGTACTCTGTTTTAAAATAAATACAACCTGTGATTCTACTTTGTTATAGAAAATATTCACCCTCACTTTGTACTCTCTTACATAAAATATATACCCTCCATGTGTACTCTGTTTTAAAATAAATATTACCTCCATTTGTACTCTTTTATAAAAAATATACACCCTCTAAATGTACTCTGTTTTAAAATAAATACACCTTTTATTTCTACACTGTTGTAAATATTATACACTCTAAATTTGTACTCTGTTATATAAAATATACGCCCTCTACCGGTACTCTGTTTTAAAATAAATACAACCTGTGATTCTCCTCTGTTATAGAAATATTCACCCTCACTTTGTACTCTCTTATATTAAATATTCAACCTCCATGTGTACTCAGTTTTAAAATAAATACTACCTCCTTTTGTACTCTGTTATAAAAAATATACACCCTCTACCAGTTCTCTGTGTTTAAATAAATACCCCCTTCTATTTCTACACTGTTGTAAAAATTATATACCCTAAATTTGTACTCTGTTTATAAAAATATACTCCCTCTCCGGTACTCTGTTTTAAAGTAAATACAACCTGTGATTCTAGTCTGTTATAGAAAATATTCACCCTCACGTTGTACTCTCTTATATAAAATATATACCATCTATGTGTACTCAGTCTTAAAATAAATATTACCTCTTTTGTACTCTGTTATAAAAAATATACACCCTCTAAATGTACTCTGTTTTAAAATAAATACACCTTCTATTTCTACACTGTTTTAAAAATTATACACCCTAAATTCGTACTCTGTTATAAAAAATATACTCCCTCTACCGGGACTCTGTTTTAAAGTAAATACAACCTGTGATTCTACACTGTTATAGAAAATATTCACCCACATTTTGTACTCTCTTATATAAATTATATACCCTAAATATGAACTAGTTTTAAAATAGAAGCTACCTAATTTGTACTCTGATATAAAAAATCTGCAACCTCAACCGGACTTCTGTTTTAAGTAAATACAATCTGTGATTCTACTCTGTTATACAAAATATTCACCCTCACTTTGTACTCTCTTATACAAATATATACCCTTCATATATACTCAGTTTTAAAATAAATACTACCTCTTTTTACTCTGTTATAAAAAATATACACCCTCTACCAGTACTCTGGTTGAAAGTAAATTCAGCCTGTGATACTACTCTGTTATAGAAAATATTCACCCTCATTTTGTACACTCTTACATAAAATATATATCTTCCATGTGTACTCAGTTTTAAAATAAGTACTATTTCCATTTGTACTCTGTTATGAAAAATATACACCATCTTCTGGTACTCTGTTTTAATATAAATACACCTTCTATTTCTACACTGTTGTAAAAATTATAAACCCTAAATTTGTACTCTGTTATAAAAAATATTCTCCCTCTACCGGTACTCTGTTTTAAAGTAAATACAACCTGTGATTCTGCTCTGTTATAGAAAATATTCACCCACACTTTGTTTTAACTTACATAAAATATGTACCCTCCATGTGTACTCAGTTTTAAAATAAATACTACCTCCTTTTTCACTCTGTTATAAAAAATATACATGCTCTACCGGTACTCTGTTTTTAAAGAAAACAAACCTGTGATTCTACTCTGTTATAGAAAATTTTCACCCTCACTTTGTCCTCTGTTATATAAAATATATACCCTCCATGTGTACTCAGTTTTAAAATAAATACCACCTCCTTTTGCACCCTGTTATAAAAATTATACACACTCTAAATATACTCTGTTTTAAAATAAATAAACCTTCTATTTCTACACTGTTTTAAAATTATACACCCTAAATTTTTACTGTTTTAAAAAATATACTCCCTCTGCCATTAGTCTGTTTTAAAGTAAATACAACCTGTGATTCTACTCTGTTATTGTAAATATTGAACCTCACTTTGTACTCTCTTATAAAAAATATATACCCTCCATGTGTACTCAGTTTTAAGAAAATAAATATTACACCCTTTTGTACTCTGTTATAAAAATTATACGCCCTCTAAATGTACTCTGTTTTAAAATAAATACACCTTCTATTTCTACACTGTTGTAAAAATTATACACCTTAAATTTGTACTCTGTTATAAAAAATATACTCCCTCTACCGGTACTCTGTTTTAAAGTTAATACAACCTGTGATTCTACTCTGTTATAGAAATATTCACCATCACTTTGTACTCTCTAATATAAATATACACCCATGATGTGTACTCAGTTTTGAAATAAATACTACCTAGTTTTGTACTCTGTTATAAAAAAATTTACACACTGTACTGGTACTCCGTTTTAAAGTAAATAAAACCTGTGACTCTACTCTGTCATAGAAAATATTCACCATCACTTTGTACTCTCTTATATAAAATATATACACTCCATGTGTACTCAGTTTTAAAATAAATGCTACCTATTTTTCTTCTCTGTTATAAAAAATATACACCCTCAATCTGTTCTCAGTTTTAAAATAAATACACCTTCTATTTCTACACTGTTGTAAAAATTATACACCCTAAATTTCTACCCTGTTATAAAAAATATACTCCCTCTACTGGTACTCTGTTTTAAAGTAAATACAACCTGTGATTCTACTCTGTTAGAGAAAATATTCACCCTCACTTCGCACACTCTTATATAAAATATACACCCTCCATGTGTACCCAGTTTTAAAATAAATACTACTTCCTTTTGTACTGTTATAAAAAATATACACCCTGTAAATCTTCTCTATTTTAAAATAAATAAACCTTCTATTTCTACACAGTTTTAAAAATTGTACACCCTAAATTTGTACTCTGTTATAAAAATATGCTCCCTATATCGATACTCTGTTTTAAAGTAAATACAAACTGTTATTCTACTCTGTTATAGAATACATTCACCCTCACTTTGTACTCTCTTATATAAAATATATGCACTCCATGTGTACTCAGTTTTAAAATAAATATTACCTCCTTCTGTACTCCGTTATAAAAAACATACACCCTCTAAATGTACTCTGGTTTAAAAAAAATAAACATACTATTTCTGCACTGTTGTTAAAATTATACACCCTCCAAATTTTTACTCCGTTATAAAAATATACTCCCTCTACCGGTACTCTGTTTTAAAGTAAATACAACCTGTGATTCTACTCTTTTTATTAAAAATATTCACCCTCACTTTGCACTCTTTTATATAAAATATATACCCTCCATGTGTACTCAGTTTTACAATAAATACTACCTCCTTTTTTACTCTGTTATAAAAAATATACACCCTCTACTGTTACTTTGTTTTAAAGTAAATACAACCTGTGATTCTACTCTGTTATAGAAAATATTCACCTTCACTTTGTACTCTCTTATATAAAATATATACCCTCCATATGTACTCAGTTTTAAAACAAATACTACCACGTTTTGTTCTCTGTTATTAAAAAAATACACCCTCTAATTATAGTCTGTTTTAAGATAAATACCATTCTATTTCTACACTGCTGTAAAAATTATGCGCCCTAAATTTGTTCTGTGTTATAAAAAATATACCTCCCTCTCCCGGTAATCTGTTTTAAAGTAAATGTAACCTGTGATTCAACACTGTTATAGAAAATATTCACCCTCACTTTGTACTCTCTTATATAAAATATATACCCTCCATGTGTACTCAGTTTTAAAATAAATACTACCTCCCTTTGTACTCTGTTATAAAAATACACACCCACTAAATGTACTCTGTTTTAAAATAAATACACCTTCTATTTCTACACGATACACCCTAAATTTGTACTTTGTTATAAAAAATATACTCCCTCTACTGGTACTCTGTTTTAAAGTAAATAAAACCTGTGATTCTACTCAGTTATAGAAAATATTCACCCTCACTTTGTACTCTCTTATATAAAATATATAAATCTCCATGTGTACTCAGTTTTAAAATAAATACTAACTCCTCTTGTTCTCTGTTATAGAATATATACACCCTGTACTTATACTCTGTTTTATAATAAATACACCTTCTATTTCTACAGTGTTGTAAAAATTCTACACCCTAAATTTGTACTCTGATATAAAAATATATTCCCTCTACCGGTACTCTGTTTTAAAGTAAAAAAAAACCTGTGATTCTACTCTGTTATATAAAATATTCACCCTCTTTCGTCCTCTCTTATATAAAATACATACCCTCCATGAGTACTCAGTTTTAAAATAAATATTACCTCCTTTTTTATCTGTTAAAACAGTATACTCCCTCTACTGGTACTCTGTTTTAAAGTATATACAACCTGTGATTCTACTCTATTATAGATAATATTCACCCTCACATTTTACTCTCTTATATAAAATATATACCCTCCATGTGTACTCAGTTTTAAAATAAATACAACCTCCTTTTTACTCTGTTATAAAAAATATACACCCTCTACCTTTACTCTGGTTCAAAGTAAATACAACCTGTGATTCTACTCTGTTATAGAAAATATTCACCCTCTCTTTGTACTCTCTTATATAAAATGTATACCCTCCATGTGTATTCAGTTTTATAATAAATACTACCACCATTTCTACTCTGTTATAAAAATATTCACCCTCTAAATGTACTCTGTTTTAAAACTAAATACACCTTCTATTTCTACACTGTTGTAAAAATTATACACCCTAAATTTGTACTCTGTTATAAAAAATAAACTCCCTCTATTAATACTCTGTTTTAAAGTAAATACAACCTGGGATTCTACACTTTTATAGAAAATAATCACCCTCACTTTGTACTCTATTATATAAAATATATACCCTCTATGTGTACTCAGTTTTAAAATAAACACTACCTCATTTTGTACTCTGTTATAAAAAATATACACCCTCTACCGATACTCTGTTTTAAAGTAAATATAACCTGTGATTCTACTCTGTTATAGAAAACATTCACCCTCACTTTGTACTCTCTTATGTAAAATATATACTCTCCATGTGTACTCAGTTTTAAAATAAATACTACCTACCTTTGTACTCTGTTATAAAAAACATACACCCTCTAAAAATAGTATATTTTAAAATAAATACACCTTCTATTTCTACACTGTTGTAAAAATTATACACCCTAATTTTTACTCTGTTATAAAAAATATACTCCCTCTACCATTACTCTGTTTTAAAGTAAATACAAGCAGTTATTCTACTCTGTTATAGAAAATATTCAGCCTCATTTTTTCTCTCTTGTATAAAATATATGCCCTCCATGTGTACTCAGTTTTAAAATAAATACTACCTCCTTTTGTACTGTTATAAAATATATACACCCTCTAAATGTACTCTGTTTTTAAATAAATACACCTTCTATTTCTACACTGTTGTAAAAATTATACACCCTAAATTTCTACTCTGTTATAAAAAATATACTCCCTCTACCAGTACTCTGTTTTAAGGTAAATACAAGCAGTTATTCTACTCTGTTATAGAAAATATGCAGCTTCATTTTTTCTCTCTGTATAAAATATATGCCCTCCATATCTACTCAGTTTTAAAATAAATACTACCTCCTTTTGTTCTCTGTTATAAAAATATGCACAATCTAAATGTACTCTGTTTTAAAATAAATATAACTTCTATTTCTACACTGTTGTAAAAATTATACACCCTTAATTTCTACTCTGTAATAACAAATATACTCCCTCTACTGGTACTCTGTTTTATACTAAATACAACCTGTGATTCTGCTCTGTCATACAAAATATTCACCCTCACATTGTACTCTCTTTTATAAAATATATACCCTCCATGTGTACTCAGTTTTAAAATAAATACTACCTCCTTTTGTACTGTTATAAAAAATATACACAATCTCAATGTACTCTGTTTTAAAATAAATAAACCTATTTCTACACTGTGGTAAAAATTATACACCCTAAATTTGTACTCTGTTATCAAAAATATACTCCATCTATTGGTATTCTGTTTTAAAGTATATACAACCTGTGATCCTACACTGTTATAGAAAATATTCACCCTCACTTTGTACTCTCTTATAGAAAATATATACCCTCCATGTGTACTCAGTTTTAAAATAAATACTACCTCCTTTTGTACTCTGCTATTAAAAAATTTACACCCCCTAAATGTACTCTGTTTTAAAATAAATAATACCTCCTTTTGTACTCTGGTATAAAAAATATACACCCTCTACCGGTACTCTGTTTTAAAGTAAATACAACATGTGATTCTACTATGTTATAGAAAATATTCACCCTCACTTTGTACTCTCTTATATAAAATATATACCCTATATATGTACTCAGTTTTAAAATAAATACTACCTCGTTTTGTACACTCTTATAAAAAATATACACCCTCCAAAAGTACTCTGTTTTAAAATAAATACACCTTCTATTTCTACACAGTTGTCAAAATTATACACCCTAAATTTGTACTCTGTTATAAAAAAACTCCTTCTACCGGTACTGTGTTTTAAAGTAAATACAACATGTGATTCTACTCTGTTATAGAAAATATTCACCCTCAATTTGTACTCTCTTATATAAAATATATGCCCTCCATTTGTTGTCAGTATTAAAATAAATACTACCTCCTTTTTTACTCTGTTATAAAAAATATACACCCTCATAATATACTCTGTTTTAAAGTAAATACAACCTGTGATTCTACTCTCTTATAGAAAATATTCATACTGACTTTGTACTCTCTTATATAAAATATATACCCTCCATGTGTACTCAGTTTTAAAATTAATACTACCTCCTTTGTTCTCTGTTATGAAAAATATACACCCTGTAAATGTACTCTGTTTTAAAATAGATAAACCTTCTATTTCTACACTGTTGTAAAAATTATGCACCCTAAATTTTCACTCTGTTATAAAAAATATATTCCCTCTACCTTTACTCTGTTTTAAAGTAAATATAAGCTGTGATTCTACTCTGTTATAAAAAATATTCACCCTCACTTTGTACTCTCTTATATAATATATATACCCTCCACGTGTACTCAGTTTTAAAATAAAAACTACCTCCTCTTATACTCTGTTATAAAAAATATAACATCTCTAAATGTACTCTGTTTTAAAATAAATACACCTTGTATTTCTATACTGTTTAAATATTATACACCCTAATATTGTACTTTGTTATAAAAAATATACTCCCTCTACCAGTACTCTGTTTTAAAGTAAATACAAGCAGTTATTCTACTCTGTTATAGAAAATATTCAGCCTCATTTTTTCTTTCTTGTATAAAATATATGCCCTCCATGTCTACTCAGTTTTAAAATAAATACTACCACCTTTTCTACTGTTATAAAAAATATACACCCTCTAAATATACTCTGTTTTTAAATAAATACACCTTCTATTTCTGCACTGTTGTAAAAATTATACACCCTCAATTTGTACTCTGTTATAAAAATATGCTCCCTCCACCAGTACTCTGTTTTAAAGTAAATACAAGCAGTTATTCTACCCTGTTATAGAAAATATTCAGCCTCATTTTTTCTCTCTTGTATAAAATACATGCCCTCCATATGTACTCAGTTTTAAAATAAATACTACCTCCTTTGTGGCTCTGTAACAAAAAATATACACCCTCTAAATGTACTCTGTTTTAAAATAAATACACCTTCTTTTCTACACTGTTGTAAAAATTATACACCCTAAATTTGTACTCTGTTATAAAAAATATACACCCTCTACCTGTACTCTGTTATAAAGTAAATACAACCTGTGATTCTACTATTTTATAGAAAATATACTCCCTCAATTTGTTCTCTCTTATACAAAATATATACCCTCCATGTGTACTCAGTTTTAAAATAAATACTACCTCCTTTTGTACACTGTTATAAAAAATATACACCCTCTAAATGTACTCTGTTTTAAAATAAATACACCTTCTATTTCTACACTGTTGTAAAAATTATACACCCTAAATTTGTACTCTGTTATAAAAAATATACTCCCTCTACCGGTACTCTGTTTTAAAGTAAATACAACCTGTGATTCTCCTCTGTTATAGAAAATATTCACCCTCACTTTGTACTCTCTTATATAAAATATATACCCTCCATATGTACTCAGTTTTAAAATAAATACTACCTCCTTTTGTACTCTGTTATAAAAAATATACACCCTGTAAATGTACTCTGTTTTAAAGTAATACACCTTGTTTCTACACTGTTATAAAAATTATACACCTAATTTACTTTTATAAAAAATATACTCCCTCTACCTGTACTCTGTTTTAAAGTAAATACAACCTGTGATTCTACTCTGTTATAGAAAATATTCACCCTCACTTTGTACTCTCTTATATAAAATATATACCCTCCATGTGTACTCAGTTTTAAAATAAATACTACCTCCTTTGTACTCTGTTATAAAAAATATACACCCTCTAAATGTACTCTGTTTTAAAATAAATACACCTTCTATTTCTACACTCTTGTAAAAATTATACACGCTAAATTTGTACTCTGTTATAAAAAATATACTCCCTCTACCGGTACTCTGTTTTAAAATAAATACAACCTGTGATTCTACTCTGTTATAGAAAATATTCACCCTCACTTTGTACTCTCTTATATAAAATATATACCCTATATATGTACTCTGTTTTAAAATAAATACTACCTCAATTTGTACTCTGTTATAAAAAATATACACCCTCTACCTGTACTCTGTTTTAAAGTAAATACATCCTGTGATTCTACTCTGTTATAGAAAATATTCACCCTCACTTTGTACTCTCTTATATAAAATATATACCCTCCATGTGTACTCAGTTTTAAAATAAATACTACCTCCTTTTGTACTCTGTTATAAAAAATATTCCCCCAATTACTGTACTCTGATTTAAAGTAAATACAACCTGTGATTCTACTCTGTTATAGAAAATATTCATCCTAAGTTTGTACTCTCTTATATAAAATATATACCCTCCATGTGTACTCAGTTTTAAAATAAATACTACCTCCTTTGTACTCTGTTATAAAAAATATACACCCTCTAAATATACTCTGTTTTAAAATAAATACACCCTCTATTTCTACACTGTTGTAAAAATTATACACCCTAATTTTTACTCTGTTATAAAAAATATACACCCTCTACCTGTACTCTGTTTTAAAGTAAATACAACCTGTGATTCTACTCTGTTATAGAAAATATTCACCCTCACTTTGTACTCTCTTATATAAAATATATACCCTCCATGTGTACTCAGTTTTAAAATAAATACTACCTCCTTTTGTACTCTGTTATAAAAAATATCCACCCTCTAAATGTACTCTGTTTTAAAATAAATACACCTTGTATTTCTACACTGTTATAAATATTATACTCCCTAAAATTGTACTCTGTTATAAAAAATATACTCCCTCTACCGGTACTCTGTTTTAAAGTAAATACAACCTGTGATTCTACTCTGTTATAGAAAATATTCACCCTCACTTTGTACTCTCTTATATAAAATATATACCCTCCATGTGTACTCAGTTTTAAAATAAATACTACCTCCTTTTGTACTCTGTTATAAAAAATATACACCCTTAAATATACTCTGTTTTAAAATAAATACACCTTCTATTTCTCTCTGTTGTAAAATTTATACACCCTCAATTTGTACTCTGTTATAGAAAATATACTCCCTCTACCAGTACTCTGTTTTAAAGTAAATAAAACCTGTTATTCTACTCTGTTATAGAAAATATACACCCTCATTTTACTCTGTTATATAAAATACATACACTCCATATGTACTCTTTTTAAAAAAAATACTACCTCCTTTGTACTCTGTTATTAAAAATACCCACCCTCTACATGTACTCTGTTTTAAAATAAATACACCTTCTATTTCTACACTGTTGTAAAAATTATACACCCTAAATTTGTACTCTGTTATAAAAAATATACACCCTTACCTGTACTCTGTTTTAAAGTAAATACAACCTGTGATTCTACTCTGTTATAGAAAATATACACACTCAATTTGTACTCTCTTATATAAAATATATACCCTCCATGTGTACTCAGTTTTAAAATAAATACTACCTCCTTTTGTACTCTGTTATAAAAAATATACACCCTATGTACTCTGTTTTAAAATAAATACACCCTTATTTCTACTCTGTTATAAAAATTATACACCCTAATTTGTACTGTGTTATAAAATATATACTCCCTCTACCTGTACTCTGTTTTAAAGTAAATACAACCTGTGATTCTCCTCTCTTATAGAAAATATTCACCCTCACTTTGTACTCTCTTATATAAAATATATACCCCCCATGTGTACTCAGTTTTAAAATAAATACTACCTCCATTTGTACTCTGTTATAAAAAATATACACCCTGTAAATGTACTCTGTTTTAAAATAAATACACCCTCTATTTCTACACTGTTGTAAAACTTATACACCTTAAAATTTGTACTCAGTTATAAAAAATATACTCTCTACCGGTACTCTGTTTTAAAGTAAATACAACCTGTGATTCTACACTGTTATAGAAAACATTCACCCTCACTTTTTACTCTCTTATATAAAATATATACCCTCCCTGTGTACTCAGTTTTAAAATAAATACTACCTCCTTTTGTACTCTGTTATAAAAAATATACACTCTCTAAATGTACTCTGTTTTAAAATAAATACACCCTCTATTTCTACACTCTTGTAAAAATTATACACCCTAAATTTGTACTCTGTTATAAAAAATATACTCCCTCTACCTGTACTCTGTTTTAAAATAAATACAACCTCTGTTTCCACTCTGTTATACAAATTATTCACCCTAATTTAGTACTCTGTTATAAAATATATACCCTCTTTGTGTACTCTCTTTTAAAATAAATACTATCCCTATTTTTACTCTGTTATAAAAAATATACACCCTCTACCTGTACTCTGTTTTAAAATAAATACACCCTTTTTCTTCTCTGTTATAAAAATATTCTCCCTATTTGTACTCTTTTACAAAATATATACCCTCTATGTGTACTCTTTTTAAAATAAATACTCCCTTTTTGTACTCTGTTATAAAAAATATAACCCCTATACTGTACTCTTTTTAACATTAAACACAACACCTGTGTTCTACTCTGTAATAAAAAATATTCACCCTAACTTTGTACTCTGTTATATAAAATATAAACCCTCTAGGTGTACTCTGTTTAAAATAAATACTACCTCTATTTGTACTCTGTTATAAAAAATATATACCCTCTAGATTTACTCTGTTTTAAAATAAATACTACCCTCTATTTCTACTCTGTTATAAAAATTATAATCCTATTTCACTTTATAAAAATATACTCCCTCTACCTGTACTCTGTTTTAAAATAAATACAACCTCTGATTCTACTCTGTAATAAAAAATATTCACCCTCATTTATACTCTGTTGTAAAATATATATACCCTCTATTTATACTCTCTTTTAAAATAAATACTATCTCTCTTTTGTACTCTGTTATAAAAAATATACACCCTCTACTTGTACTCTGTTTTAAAATATATACACCCTCTATTTCTACACTGTTATAAAAATTATACACCCTAAGTTTGTACTCTGTTATAAAAAATATACTTCCTCTACCTGTACTCTGTTTTAAAATAAACACTACCTCTGATTCTACTCTGTTATAAAAAATAATCACCCTCACTTTTTACCCTGTTATAAAAATACATACCTTATAGGAGTACTCTGTGTTAAAATAAATACTACCTCCTATTTGTACTCTGTTTTAAAAACTATACACCCTCTACCTGTACTCCGCTTTAAAATAAATACAACCTCTGATTCTACTCTGTTATAAAAAATATTCACCCTCACTTTGTACTCTGTTTTATAAAATATATACCATCTAGATGTACTCTCTTTTAAAATAAATACTACCTCTATTTGTACTCTGTTATAAAAAATATACACCCTGTACATGTACTCTGTTTTAAAATAAATACACCTTCTATTTCTACACTGTTATAAAAAAATTATACACCCTCAATTTGTACTCTGTTATAAAAAATATACTCCCTCTACCTGTACTCTGCTTTAAAGTAAAGATAACCTTTGTTTCTACTCTGTTATAAAAAATATTCACCCTCAATTTGTACTCTGTTTTAAAAAATATATACCCTCTGGTAGTACTCTGTTTTAAAATAAATACTACCTTTTATTTGTACTCTGTTATAAAAAATATACACCCTATACATGTACTCTGTTTTAAAATAAATACAACCCCTACTTCTACACTGCTATAAAAATTATACACCCTAAATTTGTACTCTGTTATAAAAAATATAATCCCTCTACCTGTACTCTGTTTTAAAATAAATACAACCTCTGATTCTACCTCTGTTATACAAATTATTCACCCTATTTTATACTCTGTTATAAAATATATACACCCTACTAGTTGTACTCTGTTTTAAAATAAATAATACCTCTTTTTTCACTCTGTTATAAAAAATATACACCCTCTACATGTACTCTGTTTTAAAATAAATACACCCTCTATTTCTACACTGTTATAATAATTATACACCCTCATTTTGTACTCTGTTATAAAAAATACACTCCCTCTAACTGTACTCTGTTTTAAAATAAACACAACCTCTATATCTACTCTGTTATAAAAAATATACACCCACATTTAGTACTCTGTTATAAAAAATATATACCCTCTACGTGTACTCTGTTTTAAAATAAATACAACCTCTGTTTCTACCCTGTTACAAAAAATGTACACCCTCAATTTCTACTTTGTTATAAAAAATATACACCCTCCGCATGTACTCTTTATTAAACTAAATACACCCTCTATTTCTACTCTGTTATAAGAAATATACACCGTCAATTTATACTCTGTTATAAAATATACACTCCCTTTACATGTACCCCGTTTTAAAATAAATACATCCTCTATTTCTACTCTGTTATAAAAAATATTCACCGTCTTTTAGTACTCTGTTTTAAAATATATACACCCTCTAGGTGTACTCTGTTTTAAAATAAGTACTATCTGTATTTGTACTCTGTTATAAAAAACATACACCCTCAAATTTTACTATGTTATAAAAAATATACACCCTAGGCATGTACTCTGTTTTAAATAATATGCACAACCAATTTGTACTCTGTTATAAAATATATACACCCTCTAAATGTACTCTGTTTTAAAATAAATACACCCTCTAATTCTACACTGTTATAAAAAAAATTCATCCTCAAATTGTACTCTGCTATAAAAAATATACTCCGTCTTCATGTACTCTGTTTTAAAATAAATACACCCTCTATATCTACTCGGTTATAAAAATATACACCCACACTTTATAAACTGTTATAAAAATTGCATACACTCTACGTGTACTCTGTTTTAAAATAATTACTATCCCTATTTTTACTGTGTTATAATAAATATACACCCTCTACATGTACTCTGTTTGAAAATAAATACAAACTCTATTTCTACATTGTTATAAAAAATATACACCCTCAATATGTACTCTGTTGTAAAAAACATACTCCCTCTATGTGTACTCGGTTTTAAAATAAATACAACCTCGGTTTCTACTCTGATATAAGAAATATTCACATTCAGTTTGTACTCTGTTAAAAAAATATATATACCCTCTATATGAACACTTTTTTAAAATAAATACTGCCTCTATTTGTACTATGTTATAAAAAATATACATCCTCAATTTCTACTGTGTTAGAAAACATATACACACTCTGCTTGTACTCTTTTTTAAAATAAATACATCCCTATTTCTACTCTGTTATAAAAAATATACACCCTCAATTTGTACTCTGTTATGAAAAATATACTCCTTTTACATGTACTCTGTTTTAAAATAAATACAACCTCTATTTCTACTCTGTTATAAAAAATATACAAACTCAATTTGTACTCTGTTTTGAAAAATATACTCTTTTAACATGTACTCTGTTTTAACATAAATACAACCTCCATTTCTACTCTGTTATAAAAAACATACACCCTCAAGTTTTACTATGTTATAAAAATTATACACCCTAGACGTGTACTCTGTTTCAAATAATATACACAAACAATTTGTAGTCTGTTATAAAATATATACATCCTCTAAATGTACTCTGTTTTAAAATAAATACACTCTCAATATCTACACTGTTTTAAAAAATATACACCCACATATTATACACTGTTATAAAAAATAAATACTCTCTACGTGTACTCTGTTTGAAAATAAATACCATCTCTATTTGTACTCTGTTATAAAACATATACACCCTCTACATGTACTCACTTTTAAAATAAATACATCCTCTATTTCTACACTGTTATAAAAAATATACACCCTCAGTTTGTACTCTGTAATAAAAAATATACTCCCTCAACATGTACTCTGTTTTAAAATAAATACAACCTCTGTTTTTACTCTATTACAAAAAATATACCCCCTCAATTTGTACTCTGTTATAAAAAATATACTCCCGCTACCTGTACTCTGTTTTAAAATAAATACAACCTCTGTTTCTACCCTGTTATTAAAAATATTCATCATCACTTTATACTCTGTTATAAAAATTATATAACCTCTAGGTGTAATCTGTTTTAAAATAATTACTACGTCTATTTGTACTCTGTTATAAAAAATATACACCCTCAATTTGTACTGTGTTATAAAAAATATACACCCTATGCATATACTCTTTTTTAAAATAAATACACCATCTATTTCTACTCTCTTATAAAAAATATACACCCTCAATTTGTACTCTGTTATGAAAAGTGTACTCCCTTTACATGTACTCTGTTTTAACATAAATAGAACCTCTATTTCTACTCTGTTATGAGAAATATTCACCCTCATTTAGTACTCTGTTTTAAAATATATATACCCTCTAGGTGTACTCTCTTTTAAAATAAATACTATCTTTATTTGTACTCTGTTATAAAAAATATACCCCCTCTACATGTACTCACTTTTAAAATAAATACACCCTCTATTTCTACACTGTTATAAAAGATATACACCCTCAATTTGTACTCTGTAATAAAAAATATATTCCCTCTACCTGTACTCTGTTTTAAAATAAATACAACCTCTGTTTCTACACTGTTACCAAAAATATACACCCTCAATTTGTACTGTCTTATAAGAAATATACACCCTACACTTGTTCTGTGTTTTAAAATAAATACACCCACTCTTTCTACTCTGTTATAAAAAATATACACCCTCAATTTGTACTCTGTTATGAAAAATATACTCCTTTTTCATGTACTCTGTTTTAACATAAATATAACCTCTATTTCTACTCTGTTATGAAAATATTCACCCTCATTTAGTACTCTGTTTTAATATATATATAACCGTCTAGGTGTACTCTCTTTTAAAATAAATACTATCTCTATTTGTCCTCTGTTATAAAAAACATACACCCTCAATTTTTACTATGTTATAAAAAATATACACCCTAGACTTCT
Source organism: Ateles fusciceps (assembly GCA_036589455.1). NCBI lineage: Eukaryota > Metazoa > Chordata > Mammalia > Primates > Atelidae > Ateles > Ateles fusciceps. Next base: position 26,170 of record JAZHEH010001096.1, read on the forward strand.
ACTCTGTTTTAAATAATATACACAAACAATTTTTACTCTGTTATAAAAAATATACACCCTCTACATGTACTCTGTTTTAAAATAAATACACCCTCTATTTCTACACTGTTATAAAAAATATACACCCTCAAATTGTACTCTGCTAAAAAAAGTATACTCCCTCTACCTGTACTCTGTTTTATAATAAATACAACATCTGTTTCTACTCTGTTATAAAAAATATTCACAATCGTTTTGTACTCTCTTGTAAAAAATATATAACCTCCAGATGTACTCTGTTTCAATTAAGTACTACCTCTATTTGTACTCTGTTATAAAAAATAAACACCATCAATTTTTACTTTTTTAAAAGATATATACACCCTCTGCATGTACTCTGTTTTAAAATAAATACACCCTCTATTTCTACTCTGTTATACACCCTCAATTTGTACTCTGTTATAAGAAATATACTCCCTTCATATGTACTCTGTTTTAAAATAAATACAACCACTATTTCTATTCTGTTTTAAAAAATATTCACCCTCTTTTAGTACTCTGTTTTAAAAAAATATATATATACCCTCAAAATGTACTCTGTTTTAAAGTAAATACTATCTCTAATTCTACTCTGTTATAAAAAACATACACCCTGAATTTTTACTATGTTATAAAAAATATAAACCCTAGACATGTACTCTGTTTTAAATAATATACACAAACAATTTTTAATCTGTTATAAAAAATATACACCCTCTACATGTGCTCTGTTTTAAAATAAATACACCCTCTATTTTACCTTGTTATAAGAATATAATCCTAATTTGTACTCTGTTATAAAAAATGTACTTTAATGTACTTAAAAAAAAACACTCTATATCTACTTTACAAAAAATATACACCCTCAATTTGTACTTATAAAAATTACACTCACGTGTACTCTAAAAAATAAAATATAAAAAAATACACATTGCTTTAAAAATATTATTCTATTACTCTGTTTAAAAAAATACATTATTTTATTTTATTAAAATATACTCCTAATATTTTCTCTTACTTTTATACTAATACTATTTTATTAAAACTTAACTTTTTTTTATATTTTTTTAATACTCATTTGTATTTTAATTCTTTTAATCTTTTAAATATCTAACCAAAAAACTATAAAAAATTCCCTCATGTACTCTTTAAAATAAATCCTTCTTGTTTAATATATCCCTTTTGTCTCTTTTAAATTCTCTTCTGTGTCTCTTTTTTCCCCTTTCTAAACCCTAATTATTCTAATAAACACTTTTCTCTCTATAAAATTCCCTTTTTCTTGTTTCATTAAATATAGCCTTTATGCCCTGTATTAAAATAAATTCTTGGATTTCTAGTGCTAAAGATATACCCTAAATTTCCTTTATAAATATACGCTCTCCTGTACTCTTTTTTATACTCCCCTCTATTTCTCACTTTACAAAATATCCCCTAATTTGTTCTGTTATAAAATATACCCCTTTGTGTACTTTTTTAAAATAAATACATCTATTTCTATCTTTATAAACATATACAAGTCCCTATACTATGTTCTAAAGCATATACACCCTAATTACTTATATCCACTATTTCTTGTTATACATTCCTCTATATGTCTTGTTTCATAGCTCCTTTTTTTGTTATTTCCCCTTTTTCTTTATTATATTGCTTTTCTTGTTTTAAAATAATCCCACTTTCTACTCTGTTATTTATACATCATTCTCCGTTTAACATCTTATTTAGTATGTTATAAGAAATATACCCCTTGTCTTTTTTTATCTCTATTTCTATTTTTATATTCCATTTTTTTTTTTAAGGTATACCCCTTGCTTACTTGTTTAAAATAAATCACACCTATTTATCTCTATTATAAGATATTACACCTTTTGTACTCTTTTAAAAAATATATTTCATCTACTTGTACTCTGTTTTAATAGATACCCCTCTATTTCTACTCTGTTATAAAAGTATCACTTTTTACTTTATAAAAATATACACCCTCTATATGTACTCTATTTTAAAATAAATACCCATCGATTTCTACACTGTTATAAAAAATATACACCCACAATTTACTGTGTTTTAAAAAATATACACTATAAATTTGTACTCTGTTAAAAAAATATACACTTCTACATGTACTCTGTTTAAAAATAAATACACTCTCATTTGTACTGTTATAAAATATATACACCTATTTGTACTATGTTATAAAGAATATACTCCCTGTGTACCTGTTTTAAAAAATCACACTCTATTTCTTCTCTTTATAAAACATATCCCCTCTTCTCTGTTCTACAAATATACACCTAATTTGTACTCTGTTATAAAGATATCCCCTAATTTTACTGTTATAAAAATATACACCCTCTCATGTGCTCTGTTTTAAAATAAATACACCCTCTATTTCTACCTTGTTATAAAAAATATATATCCTCAATTTGTACTCTGTTATAAAAAATGTACTCCCTCTACATGTACTCTGTTTTAAAATAAAATCAACCTCTATATCTACTCGGTTACAAAAAATATACACCCTCAATTTGTACTCTGTTATAAAAATTGTATACACTCTACGTGTACTCTGTTTTAAAATAAATGCTACCACTATTTGTACTCTGTTATAAAAAATATACACCCTCAATTTGTGCTGTGTTATAAAATATATATTCCCTCTACATGTACTCTGTTTTAAAATAAATACACCCTCTATTTCTACTCTGTTATTCATAATATACTCCCTCAATTTTTACTGTGGTGTAAAAAGTATACACCCTCTACATGTACTCTATTTTAAAATAAATACACCATCGATTTCTACACTGTTATAAAAAATATACAACCTCCACATATACTCCATTCTAAAAAATATAAACCCTCAATTTGTACTCTGTTATAAAGTATATACTCCCTCTACATGTACACTCTTTTAAAATAAATACACCCTCTATTTCTACTCTGTTATACAAAATATACAGCTTCAAATTTTACTGTGGTATAAAAAATACACACCCTCTACATGTACTCTATTTTAAAATAAATACAATATCGATTTCTACACCGTTATAAAAAATATACACCCTCAATTTTTACTCAGTTTTATATAATGCACAATCAATTTCTACTATGTTATAAAAAATATACACCCTCTACATGTACTCTGTTTTAAAATAAATACACCATCTATATCTACTCTGTTATAAAAAATATACACCCTCTACATGTGCTCTGTTTTAAAATAAATAAACACTCTATTTCTACTCTGTTATAAAATATATACAACCTCATTTGTATTCTGTTATAAAAATATCCTCCCTTTACATGTACTCTGTTTGAAAGGAATACACCTTCTATTTCTACTCTGTTATAAAAAATATACAACCTCTACATGTACTCTCTTTAAAAATGAATACACCCTCTATTTCTTCTCTGTTAAACAAAATATACACCCTCAATTTTTACTGTGCTTTAAAAAATATGCACCCCTTGCATGTACTCTGTTTAAAAATAAATACACCATCTATTTCTACTCTGTTATAAAATATATACACCCTCCTCATGTACTCTGTTTTAAAAAATGCACACCCTCAATTTGTAATCTATTATAAAAAATACATACCCTCAATTTGCACTCTATTATAAAAAATTTGCACCCTCAATTTGTACGGTGTTATACAAAATGTGCACCCTGTACATTTACACTCTTTTAAAATAAATACACCCACTATTTCTACTCTGTTATAAAAAATGTACACCCTCAAATTTTACTCTGTTATAAATATATACACCCTACACATGTACACTGTTTTAAAAAATATACACCCTCAATTTGTACAGTTTTATACAAGCCATACACCCTCTACATTTACACAGTTTTAAAATAAATACACCCTCTATTTCTACTCTGTTATAAAAAATATACACCCACTCTTTGTACAGGTATAAAAAACAAACTCATTCTATATATACTCTGCTTTAAAATAAATACACGCTCTATTTCTACTCAGTTATAAAAAATATACACCCTCAATTTCTATAGAGTGATACAAAATACACGCCCTGTACATGCACACTGTTTTAAAATAAATACAAAGTCTATTTCTACTCTGTTATAAAAAAATATACACACTCAAATTTTACTTTGTTATAAAAATACACACCCTTCACTTGTACTCTCTGTTAAAAATTATACACCCTCAATTTGTTGACGTTCTCACCAATACAACCCATATCACACCCTTACTGTATATATCAAAGACTTACCTTTTACTTAAACACATGCACCCTTTTGTACTCTGTTTAATAAAAGACTGTACAACCAAATACTCTATTTCTACTGTGTTAGTTAAAATACATATACACCCTATTTTACTTGTTATAGAAACATGACCTCGTGTACTCTGTTTTACATGAATGAACCTAACCCTCTTTCTATCTGTGCTTTAAAAAATACCCTCCTATGTTTTACTGTGTTAAAATAATAGACAAATACACGATTTCCTATAAAATCTTCTTTTTTATAATGTACCCATTTCTAAAATTTTTACCTACAAAAAGTACTTCTATAAAAAAATATAAATATACACCCTTTACATGTACTCTGTTTTAATATAAATACAACCTCTCTTTCTACTCTGTTATAAAAAATATACACCCTCAATTTGTACTCTGTTATAGAAAATATACACCCTCTACGTGTACTCTGTTTTAACATAAATACAACCTCTCTTTCTACTCTGTTATAAAATTATACACCCTCAATATGTACTCTGCTATAAAAAATATACACCCAATTCTTGTGCTAGGTTTTAAAATAAATACACCATTGATTTCTACACTGTTATAAAAAATATACACCCTCAATTTGTACTCTCTTATAAAACATATGCACCCTCTACATGTACTCTCTTTAAAAAAATGTAAACCCTCAATTTCTATTCTCTTATAAATAATATACACCTCTACATGTTCTCTGTTTTAAAATAAATACTCCCTCTATTTCTACTCTGTTATAAAAAATACACAGCCTCAATTTTTACTCGGCTATAAAAAATATACCTCCTCTAAGTGTACTCTCTTTTAAAATAAATACTACCTCTAGTTCTACTCTGTTATAAAAAATATACACCATAAAGTTTTACTTTGTTATAAAAAATATACACCCTGTGCTTGTACTCTTTTTTAAAATAAATACGCCCTCTATTTCTATTCTGTTATAAAATATATACACCCTCCACATGTACCCTGTTTTAAAAAATATACACCCTCAATTTGTACTCTATTATAAAAAATATACACCCTCTATTTTTACTCTGTTATAGAAAATATATACCTTCTATTTTTACAGTGTTATAAAAAATATACATCCTCTATTTGTACTCAGTTATTAAAAATATACACCCTCTATTTGTACTCAGTTATAAAAATATACGCCCTCTAATTTTACTCTGTTACACAAAATACAGACATTCACAATATAGTCGGTTATAAAAAATATACACGCTCCACTTCTGCTCTTTTTTAAAATAAATAAACCTGCTATTTCCACTGTGCTATAAAAACGTACACCCACTATTTCTACTCTTATAAAAAATATATACCCTCTATTTCTACTGTTATAAAAATATACACCCTCTATTTGTACTGTGTTATAAGAAATATACACCCTCTATTTTTACTCTGTTATAAAAAATACTCACACTCGCAAAATGGTCTGTTTTAAAAAATATACACTCAAAAATTCTACTCTGTTTTAAAATGAATAGACCCTCTATTTCTACTCTGGTATAAAAAATATGCATCCTCTATTTCTACTCTGTTATAACAAATATATACCCTCTATTTTACTGTGTTATAAAAAATATACACACTACAATTTTCTCTGTTATGAAAAATATACACCCTCCATTTCTACTCTGTTATAAAAAATGTATACCCTCCCTATTTACTCTGTTATACAAAATAAACACACTAACAAAACAGTTTTTACGAAAAATATAACCCCTCTACTTGTACTGTTTTAACATAAACACAACCTCTATTTCTACTCTGTAATACAAAATATAATCCCTCTAATTTTACTTTGTTATGGAAAACATACACCCCGTCTTTGTACACTCTGATAAAAAATAATCCCCTTTTATTTCTACTATGTAATAAAAAATATACACCCTCTAAATGTACTCCGTTATAAGAAAAATAAACCCTCTAGTTTTTCTCTGTTATACAATATACACACTCTCACAAAGTAGTCTGTTATGAAAACTATACACCCTGTATGTTTACTCTGTTTTAAAATAAATACACCCTCTATTTCTACTCGGTTATAAAAAATATACACCCTCTATTTTTACTCTGTCATAAAAAATACACACACTCACAATATACACTGTTATAAAAAATATACACCCACTAATTGTACTCTGTTTTAAAATAAATACAACCTCTATTTGTACTCTCTTATAAAATAAATGCAACCTCTATTTCTCCTCTCTTATAAAAAATATACAACCTCTATTTCTGCTCTGTTATAAAAAATATACACACTCTATTTCTACTCTGTTATAAAAAATATACCACTCTATTTCTACTCTGTTATAAAAAATATACACCCTCTATTTTATTCTGTTATACAAAATACACACACTAACAAAATAGCCTTTTATGGAAAATATACACCCTCTAGTTTTACTCTGTTTTAAAATAAATACACCCTCTATTTCTACACTGTTATGCAAAATATAAACCCTCTATTTGTACTCCGTTATAAAAAATATTTACGTTCTATTTGTAGTGTGTAATGAAAAATATACACACTTTATTTTTACTATGTTATAAAAATACACACCCTCTCTTTATACTCTGTTATAAAAAATAGACCCCTTTTATTTCTACTCTCTACTGAATAATATACACCCTCTATTTGTACTCTGTTATTAGGAAAATTCATCCTCTTTTTTACTTTGCCATACAAAATACACACACTCACAAATAGTCTGTTATAAAATATATACACCCTGTACTTTTACTCTGTTTTAAAATAAATACACCCACCATTTCTACTCTGTTATAAAAAATGTACAGCCTCCATTTATACTGTGTTAGAAAAAATGTATACCCTCTATTTATACTCTGTTATAAAAAATATACACCCTATGTTTCTACTCTGTTATAAGAAATATACACGTTGTGTTTTCACTCTGTTATACAAACAAAAAACACAGTTACAAAACACTCTGTTAGAAAAAAAGTACACATGCTAAAAGTATTCTATTTTAAAATAAATACACCCTCTATTTCTACTGTTATAAAAAATATACACCCTCTATTTCTGATCTGTTTTAAAAAAATGTATACCCTCTATTTTTTCACAGTTATAAAATATATACACCTTCTATTTTTACTCTGGTATAAAAAATATACACCCTCTATTTGTACTCTGTTATAAAAACATACACCCTCTATTTTCACTCTGTTATAAAAAATAAATATACACACAAAATAGTCTGTTATAAAAAATATGCACCATCTTCTTGTACTGCGTTTTAAAATAAATATACCCTCTATTTCTACCCTGTTATCAAAAATATACACAATCTATTTTTACTCTGTTTTAAAAAATATATACCTTCTATTTGTACACTGTTTGTTAGAAAAACCATACACCCACTATTTTCACTCTGTTATAAAAAATATACACCCTCTCTTTACTCTGTTGTAAAAAATATACCCCTTTTATTTCTCCTATGTATTAAAAAATATTCACCCTGTATTTGTACTCTGGCACAAGAAATATACACCCTCTATTTTTACTCTGTTATACACAATACACAAACTAAAAAAATAGTCTGTTATTGAAAATATACACCCTCTAATTCTACTCTGTTTTAAAATAAATACACCCTCTATTTCTACTCTGTTATAAAAAATATACACTCTCAATTTCTACTCTGTTATTAAAAATATACACCCTCTATTTTACTAGTTATAAAAATACACACACAAATACATAAAAAAAAAAAATTATGTATAAAAATATACACCTCTATTTTACTATGTTATAAAAATACACACACTCACAATATAGTCTGTTATAAAAAAATATGCAACCTCTACATGTACTCTGTTTTAATATATGTTCACCCTCTATTTCTACTCTGTTTTATAAAATATATACCCTCTATTTTACTCTTTTATAAAAAATATACACCCTCTTTCTGTACCGTTATAAAAAATACACACCCTCCATTTTACTCTGTTACACGAAACACAAACAGTCACATAATAGTCTGTTATAAAAAATATACATCCTCTATTTGTACTCTGTTTTAAAATATATACACCCTGTACTTCTACTGTGTTATAAAAATATAACCCTCCATTTATACTCAGTTAGAAAAAATATATATCCTCTATTTTTCTCTGTTATAAAAATACACACCATCTCTTTGTATTCTGTTAAAAGAAATATACACCGTGTATTTTTACTCTGTTACACAAAATACACACACTCACAAAACTGTCTGTTATAAAAAATATACACCCTCAAATTGTACTCTGTTTTTAAATAAATACACCCTCTATTTAAACTCTGTTATAAAACTATACACATCTATTTCTGTTGTGTTATAAAAATATATTCTCTCTGTCTATACCCTGTTATAAAAATATACACCTGCTATTTGTACACTGTTATAAAATATATACACCCTCTATTTTTACTCTGTTATACAAAATACACACACTCGCAAAATTGTCTGTTATACAAAATATACACGCAAAAATTCTACTCTGTTTTAAAATAAATACACCTCTATTTCTATTCTGGTATAAAAAATATACACCCTAATTTCTACTCTGTTTTAAAAAATATACACCCTCTATTTCTACTCTGTTATACAAAACACACGCACTAACGAAATAGTCTTTTATGAAAGATAGGCACCCTCTATTTTACTCTGTTTTAAAATAAATACACCCTCTATTTCTGCTATGTTATACAAAATATACACAGTCTATTTTTACTCTGTTATAAAAAATATACATGTTCTATTTGTTCTCTGTAATAAAAATATGTACCCTCTATTTTCACTCTGTTATAAAAAATATACCCCTTCTATTTATTCTCTATAATAAAAAATATACTTCCTTTAATTGTACTCTGTTATAAAAAATATAAACCCTCTCTTTTTACTCTCTTATACAAAATACACACACTCAGAAAATAGTCTTTTATAAAAAAGAAACACCATCTACTTGTACTCTGTTTTAAAATAAATACAACCACTATTTCTTGTCTGTTATGAAAAATATATACCCTGTATTTTTACTCAGTTATAAAAAATATACACCTTCTATTTTTTCTGTTTTGAAAAATATACATCCTGTATTTTTACTCTGTTATACAAAATACACACTCGCAAAATAGTCTGTTGTAAAAAATATACACCCTCTACTTGTGCTCTGTTTTAAAATAAATACTCCAACTATTTCTACTCTGTTATAAAAATATATAACCCCTCTATTTCTACTGTTGTAAAAAACATATACATTCAATTTTTTATGTGTTATAAAAACCATGCACAATCTATTTATTCTGTGTAATAAAAAATATAGACCCTCTATTTTTACTCTGTCATAAAAAATATACAACCTCCTTTGGATGCTGTTATAAAAAATATACCCCTTCTATTTCGACTCTGTAATAGAAAACATACACGCTCTATTTTTACTCAGTTATAAAAAATATACACCCACTGTTTCTGCTCTGTTATTAAAAATATACACCCTCTATTTTTACTGTGTTATACACAATACACACACTCACAGTATAGTCTTTATAAAAACATACACCCTCTATTTCTACTCTGTTTCAAAATAAATACACCCTCTATTTCCTCTCTGTTATAAAAATATACACCGTCTATTTCTACTCTGTTAGAAAAAATATATGTCCTATTATTTTATTCTGTCATAAAAATTATACACCCTCTATTTGTACTCTCCTATAAAAAATATACACCCTCTATTTTTACTCTGTTTTACGAAATACACACACTCACAAAATAGTCTGTTATATAAAATATACACCCTCTACTTCTACTCTTTTTAAAATAAATACACCCTGTAATTCCACTCTGCTATAAAAAATATACACCCTCAATGTCTACTCAGTTATAAATGTATATACCCTCTATTTTTACTCTGCTGTGAAAATATACACCCCATTTTGTACTCTGTTATAAGGAATATACACAATCTATTTTTACTCTGTTATACAAAATACTCACACTCATAAAATATTCTGTTAAATAAAATATACACACTCTACATGTACTCTCTTTTAAAATAAATACACCCTCAATTTATACTCTGTTTTAAAAAATATACACCCTCTATTTCTACTGTTATAAAAAATATATACATTCTATTTTTACTCTGTTATAAAAATATACGCCTTCTGTTTGTACTCTGTAACTAAAAATACACACCTTCTATTTTTACACTGTTATAAAAATAAACACCCTTTCTTTGTACTCTGTTTTCAAAAATATGCCCCTTCTATTTCTACTGTGGAATAAAAATTATACACCCTCTATTTGTAATATTATGAAAAATATACACCCTCTATTTTTACTCTGTTATGCAAAATAAAGACACACACAAAATTGTCTGTTATGAAAAATACACACCCTATGTTGGTTCTATTTTAAATTATATGCACCCTCTATTTCCACTCTGTTACAAAAAAAATACACCCTCTATTTATACTGTGTTATAAAAAATATATACCCTCTATTTTTATTCTGTTATAAAAATTAGAGACCCTCTTCTTTTACTCTGTTTTAAAATAAAAACACCCTCTATTTCTATTGTGTTATAAAACATATATACCCTCTACTTCTGCTGTGTTATAAAAATTATACACCCTCTATTTTTATTCGGTTATAAAAAATATACACCTTCTGTTTGTACTCTGTCATAAAAAGTATACTCCTTTTATTTCTACTCTATAATAAAAAGTATATACCCTCTATTTATACTCTCGTATAAAATATATACACACTCTATTTTTACTCTGTTATACAAAATACACACACTCACAAATTAGTCTGTTATGAAAAATATACACCCTCTGCTTGTACTCTGTTTTAAAATAAATGCACCCTCCGTTTCTACTGTTATACAAAATATATACCCTATACATTTACTCCGTTATAAAAAATATACACCTTCTATTTGTACTCTGTAATAAAAAAATACACCCTCTATTTTTACTATGTTATAAAAAAATACACCCTCTCCTTGTACTCTGTTATGAAAAATTTACTCCTTTTATTTCTACTCTGTATTAAAAATTATGCACCCTGTATTTCTATTCTGTTATGAGAAATGTGCACCCTCTATTTTTACTCTGTTATACAAAATACACACACTCTCAAAATAGTCTGTTATTAAAAATATACACCCTGTACTTTTACTCTGTTTTAATAAAAATACACCCTCTATTTCTACTCTGTTATAAAAAATATATACCCTCTATTTTTGCTCTGTTATACAAATATACACCCTCTCTATGTACTCTGTTATAAAAAATATGCACTCTCTCATTGTACTCTGTTTTAAAAAATATACCGCTTTTATTTCTACTGTGTAATAAAACATATACACCCTGTATTTGTACTCTGTTGTAAGAAATATGCACCCTCTATTTTTACTTTTTTATACAAAATATACACACACAATAGTCTGTTAATAAAAATGCACACATTGTACTTTTACTCTGTTTTAAAATAAATACACCCTCTATTTGTACTCTGTTATAAAAGATATACACCCTCTATTGGTACTCTGTTATAAAAAATATACACCCTCTCCTTTCACTCTGTTATACAAAAGACACACTCTCACAAAATAGTCTGTTATAAAAAATATACACCCTCTACTTCTACTCTTTTTAAAATAAATACACCTTCTATTTCCACTCTGCTATACTCACTAAATAGTCTTTTATTAAAAATATAAACCCTCTATTTTTATTCTGATATTAAAAAATACACCCTCTATTTCTATTTTGTTTTAAAACATATAAACCATCTACTTGTACTCTGTTATAAAAATAAACAAACTTGCAAAGTATCTTTATAAAAAATATAAACCCTCTATTTGTACTCTTGTCATAAAAATATACACCCTCTATCTATACTCTCTTATTAGAAATATACACACTTACAATATAGTCTTTTATTAAAAATATACACCCTCTATTTTTACTCTGTTATAAAAAATATACACATGCAGAAAGTTGTCTTTTACCTATTATATAAACCCTCTATCTGCACTCTGTAATAGAAATATACGCCCTGTATTTGTACTCTGTAGGAGAAATATACACCCTCTATATTTACTCTTATAAAAAATACACACACTCACAAAACAGTATTTTATAAAAATGTTATCCCTCTAATTGTACTCTGTTATAAAATGTGTACACCCTCTATGTGTACTCAGTGATAAAAACTATACACTCTGAAAAATTAGTCTTTCATAAAAAGTATAAACCCTGTATTTGTACTCTCTTATAAAACATAGAAACACTATATTTTTACTCTGTTATAAAAAACATACACCCACCATTTGTACTCTGATATAAAAAATATTCACCCTCTATTTGTACTGTTATAAAAATACACACACACAGTTGTCTTTATAAAAAATATAAACCCACTATTTGTACTCCGTTACAAAAAATATACACCCTCAAATTTTACTCTGGTAAAATTATACACACTCAAATAATTGTCTTTTATAAATATAAAAACCCTCTATTTGTACTGTCATATAAAAAATATACACCCTCTATATGTACTCTGTTATAAAGGAAAAAAACCTTAACAATATAGTCTTTTATAAAAAATATACAGCCTGTATCTGTACTCTGTTATAAAACCTATACACTCTCTATTTGTACTCTGTTAGGAAATATATACACCCTCTATTTGTACTCTTTTATAAAAAATACACACTCTCTATTTGTACTCTGTTATAAAAAATATACACCCTCAATTTGTAAGCTGTTGTGAAAAATACACACACTCACAATATATTCCATTGTAAATAATATAAACCCTCTATATATACTCGGTAATAAAATATATACACCCTCTCAAAATAGTCTTTTATGAAAAATTTAAACATTCTGTTTTTTATAAAAAAACATACACACTCTATTTTTACTCTGTTATAAAAAATATGCAATCAAAATAATCTCTTATAAAAAATAAACACACTCTCAAAATACTGTTATAATATTATACACAGACTATTTGTCCTCTTTTATTGAATATATACATACGCTCACAATACTCTGTTATAAAAATATACACACTCTCTAAATACTCTTATAAAAATATACTCACTATAATTATACTGTTACAAAAAATACACACATTCTCAAAATACTCTGTGATAGATTATATACACACTCACAAAATACTGTTATAAAAACTATACAAACTCTCAAATTACTCTTATAAAAATATAAACAATCTCAAAATACTGTTATGAGAACCATACACACTCTCCAAATTCTGATATAAAAAATATACCCACTCTATTTTTACTCTGTTATAAATAATATACACACTCTCTCTATATATATACTGTTATAAAACATATACACACTCTCAAAATACTCTATTATAAGATACATACACACTCTCCATATACTTCTATATTCCTTATTTCAAACTCTTTTACAAGGCTGCAGTAATCATAACAGCATGGTATTGGTACCAAAACAGGGATATAGCTCAGTGGAAGAGAACAGAGGCCTCAGAAGTAATGCCGCACATCTATAACCCTCTCACCTTTGACAAACCTCAGAAAAACAAGCTATGGGGAAAGGAGTCCCTATTTAATAGATGGTGTTCCGAACACTTGCTTGCCGTATGCATAAAGCTTAAACTGGATCCTTCCCTTCACCTTTTACAAAAATTAACTCCAGATGGATTCAAGGTTTAAACCTAAGACCTAACACCGTAAATACCCTGGAAGAAAACCTAGGCAAAACCATTCAGGTCATAGGCATATGCAAGGACTTCAGGACTAAAACACCAAAAGCAATGGCAACAAAAGCCAAAATAGACAAATGAGATCTAATTAAACTAAAGAGCTTCTGCACAGCAAAAGAAACAATCATTAGAGTGAACCAGCAACCAACAGAATGGAAAAAAAATTTTTTTTTGCAATCTACCCATCTGACGAAGGGCTAATATCCAGAATCTACAAGGAAAAAATTTACAAGAGGAAAAATCAAGCCCATGAAAAAGTGGGCGAAGGATATTAACAGACACTTCTCTAAAGGAGACATTTATGCAGCCAACAAGCATTTGAAGAAAAGCTCATCATCACTCGTCATTAGAGAAATGCCAATCAAAACCACACTGAGATACCATCTCACACCAGTTAGAACAGTGATCATCAAAAAATGAGGAGACAACAGATGCTGAAGAGGATGTGGAGAAATAGGAATGCGTTTCCACTCTTGGTGGGAGTGTAAATTAGTTCAACCATTGTGGAAGACAGCCTGGCTATTCCTCAAGGATCTAGAACTGGAAGTACCATTTGGCCCAGCAATCCCATTACTGGGCATATACCCAAAAGATCATAAATTATTCTGTTATAATGGCACATGCACACGTATGTTTATTGTGGCACTGTTCACAGTAGTAAAGACTTGGAACCAACCCAAATGCCCATCAATGATACACTGGATAAAGAAAACCTGGATAAGAAAATGCACATATACACCATGGAATACTATGCAGCCATAAAAACCGATGAGTTCTTGTCATTTGCAGGGATATGCATGAAGCTGAAAACCATCATTCTCAGCAAACTGACACAAGAACAGGAAATCAAACACCAAATGTTCTCACTCATAAGTGGGTGTTGAACAAGGAGAATGTATGGACACAGGGAGGGGAACATCACACACCAGGGCCTGTGGGGAGCAGGGGAGAGCTATGGGAGGAATAGCAGATGGTGGGAGGTTAGGGGAGGGATAGCATTAGGAGAAATATCTAATGTAGATGATGGGGTGATGGATGCAGCCAATCACCATCACGTGTATACCTATGTAACAAACCTGCACGTTCTGCGCATGTACCCAAGAACTTCAAGTATAATAATAATAATAGAAAAGAAAAAAGAATCCCATCAGGTCCGTTTAGCCAGAATCCCCCCCCAGATGTTTCCTCTGAAGAGGATTCCCATCCACTGAGCCCACCCTGCTCTCTGGCCATCAGTTCCCACTTGCCATTGCTGAATTCAGAGTCAGCCCAATCTCTCTCCCCAGCTGCTGTGGCTCTGGTCAGACGCTGCCCCCCACCTTAAAGTCTTACCGTCTTTCACACGCCGTCGATACAGTTTTAGCAGATCCACCACCTCCTAGCTGTGTGACCTTAGGGAAGGTATCTGACATGTCTGGGCCTCAGGATCCTCATCTGAAAAATGAGATGAATTCCACTCCATTGGATTACCGGGAGACTCAATGAAAGAACTTCAACAAAGCATCAGGCCCAGAGCCTGGCGCCCACACAGCCTCCATAGATGGGGGCTCCTTTCTCAGGCCATCTCATAGGCTGCCTCCTGGCCTCACAGGTTTCGGTCATCAACAGCTGGATTCCCAAACATCTAGAATGTACAGACCGCCCACGGGCCTATATTCCTCCAGACCTTACAGGGCTGATTCGAGTTCATTTTATTATTCATCAGGCTACGTAGAAACTCTTTGTAATTATTGCTCCTTTCAATTATAAAATCAAGACGCGTTTACTAATTAAGGCTAAACAAAACTACAAAACCAATAAAACTCCAACGAATAGCATCAATTTAAAGCAGCGGATGATGTTTGGCAGACCACAAAGGGGCGTCTAAGGTGAGGAAGGAGCAGCCACCAGGGCCCAGGTCCTCTGGAGCTCAGCACCTGTCCCGGGTGTCAAGCAGTGACTCGGCTCCCCCTCTGCTTACCACCCAGGCCCTGTGACGCCTGTCAGCACATTTCCCCATCCGCCTGGGGTAAAGCAGCACTGACCCCTGGGCACTGATACAATCTGCAGTCCTCAGGCCCTTTTCCCTCCCTCTCTTCCAAATGCTCCAGGATTTGCTTGCCTTGATTTTCAACTATGTTCATGAAAATGAAAACAGGCCGGGCGCAGTGGCTCATGCTTTTAATCTCAGCACCTTTGGAGGCCGAGGTGGGCAGATCGTCACTTGAGGTCAGGAGTTGGAGACCAGCCTGGCCAACATGGTGAAACCTCATCTCTACTAAGAATACAAAAATTCGGCGGGTTGCAGTGGCCCATGCCTGTAATCCCAGCTACTGGGCAGCCTGAGGCAGGAGAATCACTTGAACCTGCGAGGCAGAGGTTGTAATGAGGCAAGATCATGCCACAACACTCCAGCCTGGGAGACAGGAGTAAATCATGTCTCAAAAAATAGTAATACATAAATAAAATGAAAACGCAAAATTTTTTAAATTCTTCCAGAGACAGCTAAGAACTCTCCTCCCCCACCGTGTATCTGTGGTTCCACATTTGGGAAGCACTAAACCAGTAGAGTTGGGTGCAGATTCTTTTACCTGATTAGTATTTGCATCCACCGTCAGAGCAGGGCTCAGAGAGAAGGCGAAGGAGGTGACAGGCGCTCCAGGACTGGGGGCACAGCGACGCGGGATGGGTTCCAGAGGAGGAGGTGAGGAGGCCCTGTGGTGTGGGGCAGCAGGAGCCTAACAGGCTGTGGAAAGAGGTGGCCTCAGATGAAGCCAGGGGACCACAGAGGCGTCACTGCCAGCCTGTCCTGGTCCGGGGGAAGGCCAGAGCACCAGGCATTAGCAGGCCCTCGCTGAGGATGCAGATAGCCTTGAGGGCCACAGGAATGAGGGTTCAACCTACTCGGTACTAGCCTGCGCCACGCTCTGTTCTCTCATAAGGAAATTGATGCTGTTCCCCCGGGGTTTCAAGTGCAGACGCTGAGGCCCTGTAAGGTTAACCACCTGAGCCGGGTCACAGCAGCCAGGGACACTACCTGATTTGAAGGTGAGCTACCTCTAGAGCCCATGCTCAGCCTGTCTGCAGAGAGGACCATGGATCTCCACGCTGGGCCTCGAGTGCCTCCTGCATGAGCTGCTCGGCCCCCAACTCTGCCGCTGCCGCCCAGATCTTCCCAGCTCCTTCCCCTGTCCCCAGTACAGAGAGCCTGGGCCTGATCCGAGGCAGCTGGGGCCATGACCCCTGAGTCATCTAGATGCTCCAATACTGAAATAACACCAGGATGGTAACAAATGCCCCGAGGTACTGCTTGCCCCAATGCTCTGAAGCCCCATCGCCGCTCCAGCTCAGCTCCCTGAAGGTCCTCCGGCTCTTCCCACAGTCCAGCGGATAAAGGGTTTACGTCAGGCCCAGCAGGCAGTCTTAGGAAGCCGCTCTAAGCTGGGGCCTGGCTCCTGTCTGCTTTCAATATCCCCCCCTTGGTCTAGGAGGCCTGGGGGAGCAGGGGACCTGAAGTCTGGCTGAAGTCCCAGCCTGCTCAGCCCCCAGGGAAGGTGGCACCCCCCTTGGCCCCCCCACAAGAGAGGGCACCAAGGGCAGCAGCTGCCTCCAGGCCACTGTTCAGCCAGGGACCAGGGCATCCAGGGACAACGAGAGATGAGCCTAGAGGACCCGGTACTGTCTTCACCCTCAAACACATTCCCAGGCCCTGTACCTGTGGAGGCAGGAGGTCGAGCTAGGGAAGAGCAGGATCCGGTCCTCCCGAGGGAGTCTCGGTCAGGTGGGGCCCCCAGAATGTGCCAGGAGCTCTGACGGTGTCTGTGGGCACAGGGAAGACTCCAGCAGGAATGGAGGCAGCACAGCAGAGCCAGAGATGGCCGGAATGGATTTTGTAGAGGAACAGGTGTTCTGCATGAAGGTAGAGGTGATGGAGGAGGGAGAAAGGGGCCGCAGCTGGGAGGCAGAGCTGACCTCCTCCACCTGAGGCCGAGAGAGCAGCTGGGGCTGGCTGCAGTCAGGGGAATGAAGAAGGTTGGAGTGGCCTGCAGGGAGGGGCAGGTCATGGAGGGCCCAGACCCAAACCGGGGCGCTGGGACATGAAGGTGAAGGTCACCGAGAGCAGCCAGGTGATGACGGGGGCCTTTGTGGTTCAGAACGGTCCCTACACAAGTCCCCTCGCAGGTGGGAGGGAGGACAGGCTGCACTGAGGTGCAGAACCCTGTGCGTCCCTGCACAAAAGCTGGAGGCAGGGATGAAGGAGGTTGGGCCAGAGCCAGCAGCACCATCCCCTCCTGTCCGCTGCTCAGGGAGGGTGGTGGGGCTGCCTCTCCCTGCAGCCTCTGCCTCTCTCCTCCCTGCCCCCCTTCCTGCAGAGATCACGTGTGACTTCACATCTCTTGGGGTGTGGAGGGCTCTGTTGTGGGCTCCAAGGGGAGGGGCCCACTGGGGCCAGGGAGTGGCCCTGAACCATCCGTCGGTTGAGTTTAGGTGTTGGGTGCCAGGCAGGCTGATTTTTATGGAAACCTGCTGCCCTCTGCAGGACGGTTCTACAACCACACCTGCTCAGGGGCCCTCGGTCTCAGAGAGCGGGAGCTGATCCCAAAACACAGTGTGGGCCCCAGTGCCACCCTCACATCATGACAGCTGCCCAGCGCACCCAGTGTGCATCTTGGGGACCTCACTTGTCCCCGCCCAGCCTGGCGAGGAGCTGTTAGTATCTGTTTGTAGTTGAGGCTTGGCGAGAGGGAGAGAAGGCGCCCGAGAACACCAGCTGGGAAGGGACGGAGCCAAGGTTCAAATCCAAGTCTGTGCAGCCACGCCCGGCACCCCTCCCCCCTGGCCCATGTGCCTTCCTGACCACCCCTCCTCATCGCCAGGGCTCGGCAGTCTGAATAGGGGTTGCGGTTTGCGCAGAGACAGGATTTTCACTACCCCATCCCTCTCCATCTCGCTGTTTTCTCCCTGGCACTCATGTGACGTTTGTCCTCTGTTTGCTTCTCTAGGGCCTGTCCCCCTCACTCCAGCTAGAGTATCAACTCCAAGGGGACAGGGGTCTTATCCTCCTGGTTCACTGTGCGGGTCCAGTTCCTGGAGCAGAGCTAGCCCAAAGAAGGGTCGTGAGACCTGGGTCAAGGACAACGTCCTCTCCCGTAACTGCCTGCTTCCAGCAATGTCTCCCCCATGAGACTGTGAGCTCCTCCAGTTGGTTCCGGTACCTGCTGGGCCTTCCTGCTGGGGCTTAGTCTCCCCCACAGAGCAAGCTGCGGCTTTCCACGAGGTAGCTCTCTTCTCACACAGGCTCTGGAGTACTGAGCCCAATGCTGAGGTACTGAGTACTGGAGGTACTGGGCCCAATGCTGAGCCGGGCCTGCCCTCCAGGCCGGGCAATTCTGTCCTTGGCCTCCCTCAGCCCGTCCAGCTGCCCTCTGACTCAGCCTTCTCCACCCACTCCCCAGCCAAGGACTGAGTGCTGTGTCTTCCTGCTAGCCCTTACAGTTACACACCTTCTCCTTTTCCACTGTGCACACTCTTACTGAAAAACCACATGAACCCAAGAAGCTGCCTCCTTCATTTGCAAGTGAAGATGCAAGGTGATCACCCAGCTGAACACTGGGAGGGACCACGTGGGGGCAGTGCACTGACTCCAGAGGCCCCTTTACAGCCCCCCAGGCCCTGAGGCCACCACGGTACCTGTGGTTAACAGGCGCTGGGTTTGAGCAACAACTCCTTTTTAGGTCACTAAGGAAATTAACAGGTCACGTGTGATGCTCTGTAAGTGGATATTGTTCTGCCCATCTTCAAGGTACGAAGACTTTAGGCCACGGACTTGCCCATGTTCCCACACAAAGCCAGAGACCAGGAGGCTCAGGGCAAAACCCGGGGGACCTGACCACATTGTCATCCACCACATGATAGGGCCGCAGAACTGACCAGGACATCCCCCAAGATGGCGAGTCTGGGGGAGGGTCCTACAAGCAGCAGCGGGGGAGCTCCTCAATTAGTGCCCAGGTTTCTGCAGGATGGAACTTTCATTCAGTCTAGCTGCACCTCCTCCTCCTCATCACCCCCTCACTGAGCAGAACAAAGTCGAGGTAGGCTGGGAGACCAAATGGGTCCCGTAAGAGATGACGGAAAGGACCAGTGCAGGGGCTTGAATTAAGGCAAAGCCTTACGTCAGAGCGTGTCCTGCTCCTTGAAAAGCCACAGGTTGGAATCTGGAGCTGACTCTGGTCTGGCAAACTGCAGGGACTTGGGTTTCAGTAAGTGACCTTTCTGTTGGCACTAGTTGAGGAGGGCTTGCCGTGATGTCAGGCCTTCGAGGCCCCACCAGGGAGGAGGGAGGAGGGAGGATCTGGGCGGCCGCTTCCAGTAAAAGGCAGGCATTTTGGCAGCTGGCAGTTTCCAAGGCTTGTTGCTATTGTTAATCATAATCAGCTGATTACTGCAGTACTTGTTCTTAAAATTTCCCCCAATTGTTCCAGCTGAGTCATGAGTTACAACATGATTGTGAGTTGTTTCTTTATGGGCACGAAGAGCCCTCAGCTTTTCTTCATCTTTCTCAATAACTACGTGAACTCGAAACCCCAGCCTCCCGCTCCAGCGCAGGCCAGGACTGGCAACGACTGCCGCGGACTGATGCGGACCGGACCGCCGCATTCAAGTCCCCTGGTCTGACAGCAGAGTCACAGGAGTTGACCCTCAGCTCTGAGTAGACACATGGGCTTCTTTGGTATGAAGACTTAAGAGCTTCACAGGGATTTCGTTTGGTCTCAGAGTCACCAAGACATGAGTGAAAACTGTGGATCTGGGAAACTTCAAGCCCTGTTCAGACAGAGCTCTCCACCCGCAGGCTGTGCCACCCTTCCTCTGTCTGGGTTGCGCCAGAGCTGGGCCTGCCCCGTGCCAGAACGCTAGAGCTAACGTTTGTGTCAGTTTTTCCATTATCAAATGCCACCCCCCCCATAACCCATCTGTTAAATTACCCTCAAAGCTACCGGCTGGCAGACACGGTGTTTTTATTTCCTTCAGGACAGAGGGGGGTGCCCCCCCCACCCCAGGTCTCCCAGGATCTTCCCAGGCAGCACTAACCCAGGGGAATTAACTACGGCTTTCAGCAATTCCAGTCCTCCCTCGAGTGCGGAACTGTGGGCCACGGCCTGGAGGTGCTCAGCCAGGGAACTGTTAACCTCAGCGGCGGCGTGCTCAGGACTAGCTTTGGAAACCTGTGGTGTTAAGGCTTGAATGCAACAATGCCACTCTACTGGGTAGAGGGGAAATGCAGCTTTCTTCACAAGCTGTCAGGAAATCGAGATGTGATCCAGCAACAGGGGAAGGGAGACGAGGCGGTATCTCGAGGCACACAGCTCACACCACAATGCACTTCAACGGAACGTGTTAGTCCAATTCTAAAAATCCTCAGTAACACTTTTTTAATATACAAGAATCAAAAGTAGAGCAGTTTTACAATGTAGGAACATTTAATACATACTATAGAAACAACATTATTTACATCAGAAATCACTAGGACAGTGACATTTTTCACAAATATAAATTAATTGCTGTTTAGTCAACAGGTTTTCAAAGTCCACAATTTTACCATAAAGAAAAACCATCTGTCCCCTGATGAGTGGGGCCCAGATGGCCTAAAGCAGCCTGGACCCTTGGCATGGCTCCCCCTCGCCCAACGCGGGCAGCCCTCAGAGGAACCGGAAGACGCTGATCCTGGGCTGCTGCTCCTGCTGACAAGTGGATTTTGGTCTGTAGAATTTCAGTGTCATTGTGTGACTTCCTAGATAAACCGTGATTGCACCATGAGGACTGAGGAAACCTTCAGACACACCAGGCCAGAATGTCTGCAGCACAGCGTGCAGAGTGTCTGGGTCTCCCTTTGAAGGGCTAAGGAATGACTGAAAGGGGAGCGAGCCCCGGGCTCTGCTGGGCAACTGTCTGCCGGCTCTGAAAGACCACAGTGATTTTCACCTGGGCCTTCTCTAGGCCATAGTGTATCACGTCAACCCTCGTTCCTGTGCAGGTTTTAGGGGATGCTAGCTCCCTTCTTCCTCAACCCATGGTATCTCTACCAACAACGAAATCTTTCAGAGCCAGGTTCCAGGGAACACCACCCTCACTCACAGACTCCTGGGGCAGCTTCTCCCATTCACAAGTGAGAGAATTTACCTGTGCAAATTTTTTTTTTTTTAATTTAAGCATATACTATTCATACTGATTAAGTCAATGAAGAAATGCTTCCCTTTTCCCCAATGCACTCTTCAAACACACTTCAGCACCTACAATTGATGTCTAATGGGGACACTGTCATTTTAGAACCAATGTAACACTGATCTGGCCAAGACAGCCTTTTGCTACTTCATATGGCACTAAGAGTCCTGAAAGTGAACGAAAGGAAGGTCTTCCTTCCTCAGGATGAGACATCTCTGGGCATAACTCACATCTCCTTTCAGTGACTCAAGAGAGAAGCCCTGACAAGCATGGGAACCTGATGGCAACACAGGGCCTCTGGTGATGCCTTCGCCTCTCCTTTCATCCCCGGAGGACACGACCCAACTCTCTGCACGGGCTCATCTCCTTCCCACCCCCGCTCCCATCGCTCAAGGGCTTGGCAAGCCAACCTCACCTTCCTCTTTGGCTTGGGCAAGGCAAACACGGGCCAGAGTCGGTATTATCAGCAAGAGGCTCCATCTGTGGTTTCCTTCTCACTGTGTGGCCTGAGTGGGGACACATGCCCTGCCCTCTCCACTGAGCAGTCCACAGAGGCCTCCATGGGAGGACTGTCGCCAGGTGGCTCATGCAGTCACCAGGGCTTTGCTTCAGGGCATGTGTGGTACAAGTCTAGGCTGAGCAACCCCAAGAACTGTGAGGATTTCAATAAGGGGGTGCATCCACTGAGCTCTCAACACAAGCGTCCAAGACCTAGACCCTCCTCTGGAAACAGCACGGGCCAGCCCTGTGATGCTCTGTGTGGTAGGGAACAAGGGCCACATCACAGCCACATCTGCTTCATTCGGAGATACAAGTCGGCATGTCTTGGTAAAGGCATTGATGGTGCTGCCCCGGAGCCCAGCATGCACTGAAGTCCTCACAAGAGACTTCGGGGGTTTAACCCTGCACATGCCCAGCAGAAGGGTGTTCACAGCTCTGAGCCTGGACATTTACAGGCACACTGGATGTTCAAGTCAGTTATTCTGTCTCCATCTAGAAAGGCCTTTGGATACTCCAATACTGGCAAGCTATACTGAGAAGAAAACTGAAGGCCCCAGTGTCAGTAAATTGAAAAGAGCCTGCTTAAGTGATGCAATCAACTTGCTTCCTAAACCTGACTCAATTCAACTCTAGTATGATTCTTACTATCTATAGCTCAGTCACTGTCTTTGGATGCTCCCTGTTTCAGAGAAAGTTTAACTGAGGTTTATACCTGATCATATTCTAAGAGAAACTGAATTCAATTTTAATGATCTCCAACTAGCAGGAGAAACTTGTTCACCACGGGTACTTATTTCCATCTGCCCACTACATGATGTGTGATTCTGTCCAATCGATTTCCTCAAGCTGTGAAAAGGGAAAGGAAATGCAGCCAAAGTGTTGACCTAGCCCAATACTGGAAGTTTCCCCCACTATGCTGGCACTACTGAACCTCACATTGGAAGCCCATTTGCTGCCTGCACCAGGACCCCCAGCTTTGTGATTGCCAGCAACAAGTGGTCAGTAGGGCTGCCTCTGTGTCCTCCTCTCCAGGTCCTGTAGTTTTCCTTCTCACCACAGGAATCAGAAATCCACCAGGGATTCCAGTTCCCTGGGGCCACACTACTCCCCACCCTAGCCCACCCTACCCCTCACCCAGCCTACTCCCCAGTCAAGTCATACCCACGCTGGCGTCAACACTGTGGAACTCACAGTACTCAAAAGTCAGCCAGAGCAACCTCCTTTCCCTGGCATGGTGGGGAAAGGAGGCCCACTCAGGAGACCAAACCTCTGAAATGTACAAAGACAGTGTGGGAAAATTAGTGTTGGCAGAGATGAAGCCGCTGTGGAAGCCGCTGCCCTCTCACTACCTCCCCACCCCAACCCCGCCCACAGGTTTCACATAATGAGGCTGAGTGTCTCATTTCTCCCAAAAATGCATTTGAGGGGTATACCTGCTCCCCTTCAAGTCCTATGCTTGTCCCCACCCACCTGCCCGCACTCCCCACTCCCTGTCAGCAGCATCCATCATGTCAGGGTGAACCAAATCAGGCAAATCACGCACTGTCCCATCAGGCCCCAGCTGCCTACCTGCACCAGCTCCTGCCCACCCACGCACTAAGCTCCTGGGAACACTGACCCCGGCGAGAAAACATTCAAGACTCTCAAGATCCCCTATTCCTTGACTGGGGAAACACATCCCAGTGAAGCTGGTATACACAAAGTCAGCTCTTCCTCCAAGTGCCCATCACAGTGGGAGGCCAGAACTAGGCTGGCATGGGACGGGCTGCCAAAGTGCAGGGGTGGTGACCTGAATCAGAGCTGGACCCAGTAAAAGGCCTCCCATTCCTTGAAGGGCTCCTTCAGCCAGTGAGTTGACAGCAGCAGCAGGTCCGAAACTCCACTTACTGGTCTAGATAACTGGCTACTGTTGGATCAGACCAAAAATATCCACGTGTTTGATGACTCTTGCTCTCTCCTTTGCGAGCTGTCCTTTATGTTTTCCGAACATTCCAATTATAATCTGGGTTGTTTTTCTGTTCTAGTGATCTCTCCAAAGGAGATCTATGATCCAGGGGTGACTTGGAGTCATGAGGAGATTTCTGAGAAGGGAGCGATCGAGGATCTGGGACTGTGGGGTGCAATGGGGGTAGGGGCTGTTTATACTCCCCCAGTTTGTCTGTGTGGAAAGAGCGGTAATGGTCTGAGGGTCCCTGGCCATGGTAGGCCATGGGGGGGGGGGGGGGGGGGGGGGGGGGGAAAATCCTGCTGGTGGTCATTTTGAGGCCTAAATTCATCGGATCTCCTCCGCTTGGAGTCACGATGGTGCCTGAAATAGAGATGCAAGGATCAGCTGAAAGGCTGAAGTCAGATTCCCATCCACTTCTCTTCACCACCCACTTGGCTCTTCCTCACACACTCATATTCAAGGACACTTACAAACGGACTCAAAGACAGATGCTCACATTTTTAGGAATCAAAAAAACTAAAGTCATAACAAAGAGTCATTTTACACTTGTTAGCAAATCACATCCTATGAAATGACATAAGCCTCATCAAGTGTGCAGTGACGCAAGTATACACTTGAAACAATCACTGATGGCTTTGCAAACTCACTCCCTTTAGGGAAAGTCTGATTAAGACCCATAAACATTTTCATATTTCTGGACCCAGCCCATGAGAAAAAGAGACACAGAAATTATTTTGTAAGTTATTAGTAACAGCAAAAGCCACCATCAACATAAATATGCAATGAGTAAGTGAATCGTTAGTAAAATTCTCTTAAAAATTAACTCAATTTGAAGAGTACTAAAATTTTTGGCTTGTACCATGGTAAACTGCCCATGATACCATTAAAAAAAGAATTAGTCAAACTCCACAACAAAGACAAGCCAACTCAAAAACAGGCAAAGAATTGCAACAGACATTTCTCCAAAGAAGATATACAAATGGCCAAAAAAACATGAAAAGATATTCAATATCATTAATCATCAGGGTAATGCAAACCAAGCCCACAATGAGACCACTTCACACCCACCAAAATGGCTCTATTCATTAAAATAAATAAAAATAAAAAATAAATAAAAAATAAAAGCAGGAAATAAGTGTTGCCAAGATGAGGAAAACCTGCAACACTCATACATTGCTGGTAGGAATGTAAAATGGTTCAGCCGTAAAGAATATGACTAACAATTTCACTCTTGGGTACATATCCAAAACTGAAAACAGGTGGTCAAGGACTTACACACCAGGCTTCCCTGTAGCATTGCTCACAATGGCCCAACGATGGAAACAACTCAAATGGCTGTCAACAGATGAATGGATAAACAAAATGTGGCATCATAAAATATTCTTCAGCCATAAAATGGAATGAGTACTGATGAATGAATGAACCTTAAAAACATTATGCTAAGTGAAAGACACCAGACACAAAAGGTCACATATTATATGACTCTTTCTATATGAAATGTCCAGAATATGCAAATCCAGAGAGACTGAATGCAGACTCGGGGTTGCCAGAGGCCGGGGAGAGGGAATCATGGGGAAGGCCTATTAAACGGTTAGAGGATTTTCATTGAGTGATGAAGTGTTTCAGAACCAGACAGAAGTGGTTGCTGCCCAACACTGTAAATGCACTAAGGTCATTCAGTTGTTCAGCTTAAACAGTTCCTTTATGTGATCTGAATTTCACCTCAATAAAAGAGAGGGAGGAAGAACTGGGCAACTTCAAGTTTCAGTCAAAATGGAATAACAGGGACGAGATTGGCCCTCCCACCCAAAATAGCCAAAAGGGACAAAATGTATAGAAAAGTGGTTTTCAAGACACCAGACGTAAGGCAATGAAGAAGAGTAATCCCTGAGGAATGGACACTAATGAAACGAGACTTTTAACTGCCCCTGCTCACCCTCATGAGATAGTCCTCAGGCTGTGACACAGGAAGAAAGAAACCCAAAAAGAGACCAGGTGGCCTCCCAAGGTGAGGGAATGGGGAACCAAGGTGGCTAGAGTTCATAGGACATGGTTTGAGAATCTACAGGGAAAGAAGTTTGAAGATCTACAGAGGGTTCCCAGGTATACAGCTGAATACTGTTTCGGGTGTGCTTGTGGGGGAGAGGACCCAAGGCCAGGGAAAGAACCACCAAAAAGACTGAAGGTAATAGTGCCCTGTGCTCAGGAAGAACTGGCATAGTGCCTGTTCTCAGCAGCCACACCAAAGGCCTCCAGGTTAAAAAGGCCCTGGTGGTATGGTTTGGTGTGTCCCTCCAAATCTCACGTGGAAATGTGACCTCCGATGTTGTAGTGGGGGGGTGTTTGGGCAGATCCCTCATAAATGGCTTGGTGCTGTCCTTGTGAGGACGATGAGTGAGTTCTCTGAGTTCATGTGGGAGCTGGTGGTTTAAAAGAGCCTGGCACCTCCTCCTCTCTCTCTTGCTCCCTTTCATGCCATGGGACACCTTGCCTTCAACCTACCACCATGAGTA
The DNA here is from genome assembly GCA_036589455.1 of Ateles fusciceps. Lineage (NCBI taxonomy): Eukaryota > Metazoa > Chordata > Mammalia > Primates > Atelidae > Ateles > Ateles fusciceps. The sequence goes on from JAZHEH010001096.1 coordinate 53,400, forward strand.
AAAGCTCCCTGAGACCTCCCAGGAGCCAGCAGATGCTGGTGCCCTGCTTGCACAGCCTGCAGATCTTTGAGCCAAATAAAACTCTTTCTTTATCAATTACCCAGCCTCAGGTATTCCTTTACAACAATGCAAAACAGACTAAGGCAGTTGGGTAGAGTGTAATGAGGCTCCTTACCTTGGAGGTGGGCAATCAGCCCTTGATTGGGCACTGCTCTGCTTCTGCCGAACGGATGTTAACAGCAAGATCTGAAACAGTGCACTGCTTCCAAAACATCTGTAACTCATAAAAAAGCTCCAGAATACATAAAGGAATACAAAAATATACAGAACCCAACAAGGTAAAAGTTACATCTGGCATCTGATAAAAAAATTACTGCGCACAGAAAGAACAAGGAGGGCAGGACCAACAGTGAGGAAGTAATCCACTGAAACTGACCCAAGTGATAGCATCCACAGACAAGGACATCAAAAGCGTTTTTATAACTGGGTTCCAGGTTTTAACGATTAAAGACAGAATATTAAAAAATATATATATATATAAAATATTTCTACAATGTTATAAAAAATACACCCTCTATATGGACTCTGTTTTAAAAAATATGCACACCCATAAAATAGTCTGTTATAAAAAATATACACCCTCTATTTGTACTCGATTATAAAAAATATACACCCTCTAATTGTACTCTGTTAATAAATATATACACCCTCTATTTGTACTCTGTCATAAAAAATATACACCCTGTGTGTGTACTCTGTTATATAAAATATACACCCTCTATTTTTACTCTGTTAGAAAAAATATACACCCTCAATTATAGTCTGTTATAAAAAATATACACCCTCTATTTTTACTCTGTTAAAAAAACATATACCATTAATTGTACTCTGTTAAAAAAAATACACCCTATAATTGTACTCTGTTATTAAAAAATACACCCGCTATTTGTACTTTGTTATAACAATATACACTCTCTATTTATACTCTGTTATATAAAATATACACACTCACAATATAGTCTGTTATAAAAATGTATCCCCTCTATTTTACTCTGTTATAAATATATGCACCCTCTATATGTACCCTGTTATAAAAATATACCCCTCTATTGTACTCTGTTATAATATATATACACCCTCTGTTTGTATTCTGTATAATAAATATACACCCTCTATATGTACTGTGTTATTAAAAATATACACCCTTATTTGTATTGTTATAAAAAATATGCACACCCCAAAATACTCTGTTATAAAAAATATACACCCTCTATATGTACTCTGTTATAAAAAATATACACTCTATTATACTCTGTAGTAAAATATTACACCCTTATTTTTACTCTGTTGTAATAAATATACACCCTCTATTTGTACTCTGTTACAAAAATATACACCCTCTATTTGTACTGTTTTAAAAAATATACACCTCTATTTGTACTCTGAATAAATATCTTTATAAAAAATATACACCCTCTATTTGTACTCTGTTATAAAAAATATACACTCTTATTTGTACTTTATAAAAAATATACACCCTTTTTACTCTGTTATAAAATGTACACCCTTATTTTTACTCTGTTTATAAAATATACACCCATATCTTGTATAAAAATATAAACCCTTATTTGTACTCTGTTATAAAAAATATACACTCTCTATTTGTACTCTGTTAATAAATATATACACCCTCTATTTATACTCTGTTATAAAAAATATACAACCTCTATTTGTACTCTGTTATAAAAAATATAAACCCTCTATTTTTACTCTGTTATAAAAAATATACACACCCAAAAATAGTCTGTTATAAAAAATATACACCCTCTATTTGTACTCTGTTAAAAAAAATATACACCCTTATTTGTACTCTGTTATAAAAAATATACACCCTATAATTGTACTCTGTTATAAAAAATATACACACACTATGTGTACTTTGTTATAACTAATATACACTCTTATTTATACTCTTATAAAAAATATACACACTCACATAAATAGTCTGTTATAAAAAATATATGCCCTCTATTTTACTCTGTTATAAAAAATATACACCCTCTATTTGTACCCTGTTATAAAAAATTACAACCTCTTTTTTACTCTGTTAAAAAATATACCCCCTCTATTTGTACTCTGTTAAAATATATATACACCCTCTATTTGTATTCTGTCATAATAAATATACACACTCTATATGTACTGTGTTATTAAAAATATACAACCTCTATTTTTACTCTGTTAGAAAAAATATATACACCCACAGAATAATATGTTACAAAAAATATACCTCGACTATTTTGGCCTGTTATAAAAAATATACACCCTCTAATCATACTCTGTTATAAAAAATATACACCCTCTATTTGTACTCTGTTATAACTAATTTACACTCTCTATTTATACTCTGTTATAATAAATATAAACACACAAAAAATATTTGTTATAAAAAATATATACCCTCTATTTGTACTCTGGTATAAAAAATATGCACCCTCTATATTTACCCTGTTATAAAAAATATAAAACCTCATATTTGTACTCTCTTATAAAAAATATACAAACTCTATTTGTACTCTGTTATAAAAAATATTCACCCTCTAATTTTACTCTGACATAAAAAATATACACACTCACACAATAGTATGTTTTAAAAAATATAAACCCTCTCTGTACTCAGTTATAAAATATATACACCCTCTATGTGAAAACTGTTATAAAAAATATACAACCACTATTTGTACTCTGTTATAAAAATATATACACCCTCTATTTGTACTTTGTTATAAAAAATATACACCCTCTATATTTATTCTGTTATAAAAATTTACACCCTCTGTTTGTACTATGGTATAAAAAATATACACCCTCTATTTTTTCTCTGTTATAGAAAATATACACACTCAAAAATACAGTCTGTTATAAAAAATATACACCCTCTATTTGTACTCTGTTATAAAAAATATACACCCTCTATTTCTACTCTGTTATAAAAATATACACCCTCTATTTTACTCTGTTATAAAATATATACACCCTCCAGTTTGTCTGTTATAAAAATTATACACACTCACAAAACAGTCTGTTATAAAAAATATACACCCTCTATTTTTACTCTGTTATAAAAAATATAACCCCTCAATATGTACTCTGTTAAAAAAATATACACCCTCTATTTTTACTCTGTTATAAAAAATATACCTCCTCTATTTGGACTCTGTTATAAAAAATATACACCCTCTATTTGTACTCTATTATAAAAAATATATACACTCACATAATAGTCTGTTATAAAAAATATACGCACTCTATTTGTACTCTGTTATAATATATATACACCCTCTAGTGTTACTCTATTAGAAAAATATACACGCTCTATTTATACTATGTTATAAAAATATACACACACTATTTGTACTCTGCTATAATAAATATACACCCTCTTTTATAATCTGTTATAAAAAATATTCACCCTGTATTTATAATCTGTTATAAAAAATATACCACCTCTATTTGTGCTCTGTTATAAATAATATACACCCTTTATTGTACTCTGTAATAAAAAATATACACCCTCAATTTGTACTCTGTTATAAAAAATATACACCCTTATTTGTACTCTGTTAAAAAAATATACCCCCACTATTTGTACTCTGTTAAAAAATATATACAGCCTCTATTTTTATTCTGTTATAAAACATATACATCCCCATATTTGTAATCTGTTGTAAAAAAATATACACCCTATATTTGTACTCAGTTATAAAAAATATACACCCATTATTTTTACTCTGTTATAAAAAATACACACCCTCAAATTTTACTCTTTATAATAAATATACACACTCACACAATAGTCTATTTTAAAAAATATAAACCCTCTATTTGTACTTTGTTATAAAAATATACACCCCCTATTTGTATTCTATCATAAAAAATATAACCCTCTATGTGTACCCTGTTATAAAAAATATACACCCTCTATTTTTACTCTATTAGAAAACATATACACACCCACAGAATAATGTTACAAAAAATATACACCCTCTATTTGTACCCTGTAATAAAAAATATACCCCCTCTTATTTTACTCTGTTACAAAAAATATACAGCCTCTATATGTACGCTGTTATAACTCATATACACTCTCTACTTATACTCTGTTATAAATAATATACACACACTATAAAATGTCTGTTATAAAAAATATATACCCTCTATTTATATTCTGTTATAAAAAATATACACCCACTATTTTTATCTGATTTAAATAGTATACACCCCATATATGTACTCTGTAATAAAAAATATAGACATACAGAAAATAGTCTGTTCAAAAAAATATACACCCACTATTTGTACTCTGTTATGAGAAATATACACACTCTTTTTGTACTCTGTTTTTAAAGTATACACACTCTATTTGTACTCAGTTATAAAAAATATACAACCTGTATTTTACTCTATTATAAATAATATACACACTCACAAAATATTCTGTTATAAAACATATACACACTCTAATTGTACTCTGTTATAAAAATTATACACCCAATATTTGTACTCTGTTTGAGATAATATACACCCTGTATTTGTACTATGTAATAAAAAATATAAATACTCACAAAATAGTCTGTTATAAAAAATATACACACTCTATTTGTGGACTGTTACAAAAAATATATACACCCTCTATTTGCACTTTGTCATAAATAATATACTTCTCCTATTTGCACTCTGTTACTAAAATATACACACTCTATTTGTACTCTGTTATAAAATAAATACACACGCTATTTTTACTCTGTAATAAGAAATATACCTCTATTTGTACTATTGTATAAAAACAAACACCCTCTATTTGTACTCTGTTATAAAAAATATACACACTCTATTTGTAATCTGTTATTGAAAATAGACAGACTCACTATCTAGTCTGTAATAAAAAATATAAACCCTATATTGTACTCTGTTATAAAAAATATACACCCTCTAATTGTACTCTATTAAAAATATACACACTCTATTTTTACTCTGTAATAAGAAATATACCCTCTATTTGTATTCTTTTATAAGAAATATACACCCTCTATTTGTACTCTGTTATAAAAATATATACACCCTGTAATTTTACTCTGTTATAAAAAATATACACCCTCTATATTTACTCTGTAATAAGAAATATACAACATCTAACTTTACTCTGATATAAGAAATATACACCCTCTATTTATACTCTGTTATAAAAATATACACCCTCTATTTGTACTCTGTTATAAAAAATATACTCCGTCTAATTCTACTCTGTTATAAAAAATATACACACTCTATTTGTACTCCATTATAAAAATATACACCCTGTGTTTTTCTCTGTTATATAAAATATACACACTCAAAAAATAGTTGTTATAAAAATATACCCCCTCAAATTTTACTCTGTTATAAAAAGTATACCCCCTCTATTTATACTGTTATAAATATTTACTCTGTAATAAAAAAACATACAGCCCCTATTTGTACTCTGTTATAAAAATATACACCCCTTAATTGTATCCTGTTATAAAAAATATACACCCACTGTTTGTACTCTGTGATAAAAAATATACACCCTCTGTTTTACTCTGTTATATAAAATATACACACTCACAATATAGTCTGTTATAAAAAGTATACCCCCTTTAATTTTACTCTGTTATAAAATATATAAACCCTGTATTTGTACTTTGTTATAAAAAATATACACCCTCTATTTGTACTCTGTAATAAAAAATATACACTCTATTTTTACTCTGTTGTAAAAAATATACACCCTCAATTTGTACCCTGTTCTAAAAAATATACACCCTCTATTTGTACTCCGTTATAAAAAATAAACACACTCACAATATAGTCTTTTATAAAAGATATAAACCCTATATTTGTACACTGTTATAAAAAATTTACACCCTCTATTTTTACTCGGTTATAAAAAATATGCATCCTCCATTTGCACTGAGTTATAAAGTATATACAGTCTAACATAATAGTCTTTTATAAAAAATATAAACCCTATATTTTTACTCTGGTACAAAAATATTCACCCTTTATATGTACTCTGTTATAAAAATATACACACTCACAAAATAATTTTCATAGAAAATATACACCCTCTATTTCAACTCTGTTATTAAAAATATACACCCTATATTTTTATCTGTTATGAAAAATATACACAGTCACAAAATGGTCTATTATGAAAAATATAAACTCTCTATTTGTACTCTGTTATAAAAAATACACACCCTCTAATTGTACTCTGTTATAAAATATATACTCCCTCTATATGTACTCTGCTATAAAATATATATACCCACTGTGTTATAAAAAATATACACCCTCAATTTTTATTCTGTTATAAAAAATATGCAAACACAATAGTAGTCTGTTATAAAAAATAAAAACCCTGTATTTCTACAGTGTTATAAATAACATACAAAATCTATTTGTACTCTGTTATAAGAAATATACAACATCATCTATTTTTACTCTGGTATAAAAAATATACTACTTCTATTTTACTTGAAAAAAATATACACCTTTATTTGTAATCTGTTATAAAAAATATACAAACTCAAAAAAATAGTCTTTTATACAAAATATAAACCCTATATTTATACTCTGTTTACAAAATATATAGCCTCAATTTGTACTCTGTTATAAAAAATGTACACACTCACAAAGTGAACTTTTATATAAAATATAAACCCTCAGTTTGTACTGCTATAAAAATATTCACCATCTGTTTCTACTCTGTTATAAAAAATATACACCCACTATTTCTTCTCTGTTATAAAAAATACACACTCTCTGTTTCTACTCTGTTATAAAAAATATACACACTCGCCAATTAGTATTTTATTAAAAATATGCATAGTCTATTTTTAATCTGTTATTAAAAATATACACCCTCTATTTTTCTCTGTTATAAAAAATGTACACCCTCGCAAATTACTTACTTACAAAAAATATAAACCCTCCATTTCTACTCTGTTATAAAAAACATACACCCTCTATTTCTACACTGTTATAACACATATACACCCTCTATTTGTACTCTGTTATAAATATATACACCCTTACAAAATAGTCTTTTGTAAAATATGTAAACCCTCTATTTGCACTCTGTTTTAAATAGTATGCACCCTCTATTTCTACTCTGTCATAAAAAATACACACACTCAAAAAAGAGTTTTTCATAAAAAATAAAACCCTCTATTTGTACTCTGTTATAAAAAAAATTCACCCTCTATTTTTACTCTGTTATAAGAAATATACACCCTCAATTTGGACTCTGTTATAAAAAATATACACCCTCTATTTGTCCTCCATTATAAAAAATAAACACACTCACAATATAGTCTTTTACAAAAAGTATAAACCCTATATTTGTACTTTGTTATAAAAAATATGCACCCTCTATTTTTATTCTGTTATAAAATATACACTCTCCATTTCTACTCTGTTATAAAAAATATACAGTCTCACATAGTAGTCTTTTATAAAAAATATAAACCCTATATTTTCACTCTGTTACAAAAATGAACACCCTCTATTTGTACTCTGTTATAAAAATATACACACTCACAAAATAGTCTTTTATAGAAAATATACACCCTCTATTTGTACTCCCTCATAAAATATATACACCCTATATTTTTACTGTTATAAAAATATACACAGTCAAAAAATATTCTATTATGGAAAATATAAACCCTCTATTTGTACTCTGTTATAAAAAAATACACACCCTCTACTTGTGCTCTGTTATAAAATATATACTCCATGTGTTTGTACTCTTCTATAAAATATGTACACCCTCTATTTGTACTGTGTTATAAAAAAAATATACACACTCACAAAATGGTCTTTTATAAAAAATATAAACCCTGTATTTGTACTCTGTTATAAAAATATAAACCCTATATTTGTACTCTGTGATAAAAAATATACCCCCATTATTTTTGCTCTGTTATAAAATATATACACACTCACAAAATAGTTTAATATACAATATAAACCCTCTACTTGTTCTCTGTTATAAAAAATATACACCATCTATTTGTACTCTGTTATAAAAAATATACACTCTCTATTTTCACTTTGTTGTAAAAATATACACACTCAAAAAATAGTTTTTATAGATAATATAAACACTCTATTTGTACTCTGTTATAAAAAATATACACCTTCTATTTGTACTCTGTTATAAAAAATATACACATTCAATTTGTCCTCTGTTATAAAATTATACACAGGCACAATATATTAGTTTGTAAAAAATATAAACCCTCTATTTGTAGTCTGTTATAAAATATATACACCTTCCACTTATACTCTGTTATAATAAATATACACCCTCTGATTGTGCTCTGTTATAAAAAAATATACGCCCTCTATTTTTACTGTTATAAGAAATATACACACTCAAAAATAGTCTTTTATAAAAAATATAAACCCTCTATTTGTACTCTGCTATAAAATATATACACCATCTATTTGCACTCTGTTAAAAAACTATAGACCCTCTATTTGTACTCTGTTACAAAAAATATACACCCTCTATGTGTACTCTGTTATAAAACATATACACACTCAAAAAGATTATTTTATAAAAAATATACACAATCAATTTTTAATCTGTTATAAAATGTATACACCCTGTATTTGTACTGTGTTATAAAAAATATACACCCTCTATTTTTACTCCATTATAAAAAATATACACTCTCAAAAATAGTCTTTTATAAAAAAAAACCCTCTATTTCTACTCTGATATAGAAAATATACACCCTTTAATTTTACTCGATTATAAAGAAAAAAACACACTCAAAATATAGTATTTTATAAAAAATATACACCCTCCATTGATACTGTTATAAAAAATATGCACCTTCTATTTGTACTCTGTTATCAAAAATATACACCCTATACTTGTACCCTGTTATAAAAAATATACACCCTCTATTTTTACTCTGTTATAAAAATACACACCCTCACAAAATAGCATTTTATAAAAAAACTATACCTCTGTATTTACTCTGTTCTAAAAAATATGCACCCTCTATTTGTACTCGTTACAAAATTATACAAACACAGAAAATAGTTTTTATATAAAAAATATAAACTCTCTATTTTTACTCTGTTCTAAAAAATATACACCCTCTATTTGTATTCTTGTATAAAAAATATAAAAACTCACAATGTAGTCTTTTACAATATATATAAACAATCTATTTGTACTCTGTTATAAAATATATACACCCTCTATTTGTACTCTGTTATAAAAAATATACTCCCTGTATATATACTGTGTTATAAAAAGTACACACTCACAAAATAGTCATTTAAGGAAATTATATACCCTCTATTTCTACTCTGATATAGAATACATACACCCTTTATTTGTACTCTGTTATAAAAAATATACACCCTCTGTTTGTACTCTGTTATAAAATACATACATACTCACAAAATAGTCTATTATACAAAATATATACCGTCTATTTCTATTCTGATATAGAAAATATACACCTCTATTTGTACTGTTTTAAAAAATATTAACAACCACAATATAGTCTTTTATACAAAATATAAACCCTCTAATTGTACCGTTATAAAATATATACACCCTGTATTTTTATTCTGTTAGAAGATATATACACCCACTAATTGTACTAGGTTAAAAAAAAATACATACTCACACAATAGTCTTTTATAAAACATATGAACCCTCTAATTTTACTCTGTTAAAAAAACATACACCATCTATTTGTACTCCATTATAAAAAATATACACAATCTTATTTTACTCTGTTTTTAAAAATATACACCTTCTATTTTTACTCAGTTTTAATAATATACACACCCCAAAAATAATTTCTATAAAGAATACAAACACTCTAAACACTGTTATAAAAAATGTGCATCCTCTATTTCTACTCCATTATAAAATTATACACCCTCTGTTTGTACACTGTTATACAATATATACACACTCAAAATAATAGTCTTTTATAAATAATATGAACCTACTCTTTGCACTCTGTTACAAAAAATATACCTCCTCTATTTGTACTCGGTGATAAAAAAATACACACTAACAAATTATTCTCTTATAAAAAACATAAATCCTCTATTTGTACTCTGTTATAAGAATACATAACTTCTATTTATTCTCTGTTATAAAATAATATACATCCTTCATTTATACTCTGTTTTAAAAAACATACAACCTCTATATTTAATCTCTTATAAAAAATAAAAACCCACTATTTTTACTCTGTAATAAAAAATATTCACCCTCTATTTTTCTTCTGTTATTAAAAATGTACACACTCACAAATAATCTTTTAGAAAAAATATAAACCCTCTATTGGTTCTCTGTTATGAAAATTATACATTCTCTTAATTTACTCTCTTGCTAAAATATACACATTCTCATAATATTTTATAAAAAATGTACACCCTCTAATTGTACTCTGTTATAAAATATATACAACCTCTATTTGTACTCTGTTATAAAAAATATACACCCTCTATTTGTACTCTGTTATAAAAAATATACACACTCACAAAATGTTCTTTAATTCAAAATATAAACCCTCTGTTTGTACACACTTATAAAAATTATACACAGTCTATTTTTACTCTGTTATATAAAATAGATACCCTCTAGCTTTACTCTTTTATAAAAAAATATACACACTCACAAAATAGTGTTTAATAAATAATATAAATGCTCTATTTTAACTCTGTTATTAAAATTATACACCCTTTATTTTTACTCTGTTATAAAAAATATACACCCTCTATTTTTACCGTTATAAAAATATATACACACACACAATAGTCTTTTATAAAAAGTATAAACCCTCTATTTTTCTCTGTTATAAAAATATACACACTCACAAATAGTCTATTATAAAAATATAACAGACTCTATATTTGTACTCTGCTATAAAAAACATACATCCTCTGTTTGTACTCTGGTGTAAAAAATATACACCCTCTATTTTTAATCTGTTTTGGAAAATATGCACACTCACAAAATAGTCTTTTATAAAAAGTATAAACCCTCTATTTGTACTCAGTTATAAAAAATATACAGCCTCAATTTTTACTCTGTTATAAAATATAAACACCCTCTGCTTTTACTCTGTTATAAAAGAAATACACACTCACAAATTAGTCTTTTATAAAAAATATAAACCTTCTCTTTCTACACTGTTATAAAATATATACACCATATATTTGTTCTCTGTTTAAAAAATAAACACACACAAAAAGTATTCTTTCATAAAAAATATAAACCTTCTCTTTTTACTCTGTTATGAAAAATATACACCCTCTATTCATACTCTGTTATAAAAAATACACACCCCCATGTTTACTCTATTATTAAAAATATAAACCCTCACAAACTATTCTTTCATAAAAATATATAAACCCTCAGTTTCTACCCTGTTAAAAATATATACACCTTATATTTTTACTATGTTATAAAAAATATACACCTGCTATATGTACTCTGCTTAAAAAATATAAACCCTCTATTTGTACTCTGTTATGAAAAATATGTACACTCTATTTGTACTCTGTTATAAAAAATATACAGACTCACAGAATAGTCTTTCAGAAAAAATATAAACCCTCTGTACACTGTTATAAAAAATATACAACCTCTATGTTTACTCTCTTGGAAAAACTATACACACAAAATAGTCTATAAAAAATTAAACCCTCTATTTCTACCCTGTTATAAAAAATTATTCACCTTATATTTATATTATGTTATAAAAAATTATTCACCTTATATTTATATTATGTTATAAAAAATATAAACCCGCAATTCGTAGTGTGTTTAAAAGATACAAACCCTCTATTTTTACTCTGTTATAATAAATGTACACAATCACAAAATAGTCTTTAATGAAAAATATAAACCCTCTATTTTTACTCTGTTTTAAAATATATACATCCCCTAATTTTACTCTGTTATAAAAATGTACACACTCACAAAATAGTCTTTTATGAAAATATACACCCTCTATTTGTATTCTGTTTTAAAAAATGCACAACTTCTATTTGTATTCTCTTATAAAAAATATACACCCTCTATTTTTACTCTGTTTTAAAAAATATAAACCGTCTCTTTGTATACTGTTATAAAAAATATACACACTCTATTTTTACTCTGTTATAAAAATATACACCCTCTATTTTAATTCTCTTGTAAATATACACACTCACAAAATAGTCTTTTATAAATAATATAAATGCTTTATTTGTACTCTGTTATAAAATTATACACCCTCTATTTGTACTTTGTTATAAAAAATATACACCCTCTATTTTTACTCTGTTATAAAATATATACACACTCACAAAATGGTCTTTTCTAAAAAATATAAACCCTCTATTTCTACTATGATACAGAAAATATACACCCTCTATCTTTACTCTGTTATAAAGAAAAAAACACACTCACAAAATAATATTTTATAAAAAATACACACCCTCTGTTTGTACTGTTATAAAAATATGCACCTTCTATTTGTCCTCTGTTATCAAAAATATACACCCTCTATTTTTACTCTTTTATAAAAAATATACATTCTCTATTTTTACTCAGTTATAAAATATATACACCCTCACAAAATAGCCATTTAAAAAAAAAAACAAAACCTCTATTTTTACTCTGTTATAAAAACACACATATGCTATTTGTACTCTGTTATAAAAAATATACATCCTCTATTTTACTCTGTTATAAAAAATATACACACCCACAAGGTAGCCCTTTATAAAAAATATAAATCCTCTATTTGTACTGTGTTATAAAAAATATACACACTGAAAGAATGTCTTTATAAATAATATAAACCCCCCATTTGTACTCTGATAAAAAGCATATACACCCTCTATTTGTACTCTGTTATAAAATATACACACACTCACAAAATAGTCTTTAAAAAAATATAAACCCTCTATTTGTACTATGTTTTAAAAAACATACACACTCTATTTGTACTTGGTTATAAAAATATACACACTCACAATATAGTCTTTCATAGAAAATATAAAACCTCTATTTTTACTCTCTTATAAAAAATATACACACTCTATTTTCACTGTTATTAAAAATATACAACCTCTGTTTGTGCTCTGTTAAAAAAATATACACCTGAAAATCTAGTACTTTATAAAAGATATAAACTCTCTATTTGAAATATGTCATAAAATACATACACCGTGTATTTGATAAAAAAAAATATACACTGTCAAAATATAGTCTTTTATAATAAATTCAAACCCTCTATTTCTACTCTGTTATAAAAAATATACAACCTCTATTTGTACTCTGTTATAAAAAAATATACAACCTCTATTTTTATTCTGTTATAAAAATATAGACACTCAGAAAATAGTCTTTTACAAAAAATTTAAACCCACTATTTGTACTCTGTTATAAAAAATGTACACCCTATAATTTTACTTTGTAAAAAAATATAAACCCTGTATATTTACTCTGTTATAAAAACAAATACAGACTCACAAAATAGTCCTTTATAAAAGTCATTATCCCCCCTATTTGTACTTTTTTATAAAAAATATACACCCTCTGTTTTTACTCTCTTATAAAATATATAAACACTCACAAAATACTCTTTTATAATAAATTTAAACCCTCTATTTGCTCTCTGTTATTAAAAGCATACACCCACAATTTGTACTCTGTTATAAAAAAATAGACACCCTCAATTTGTACACTGTTATAAAAAATATACGCACTCAGATCACAGTCTTTTATAAAAGACATAAACCCTCTATTTGTAAGCTGTTATAAATACATACACCTTCTATTTGTACTCTGTTTTAATAAATATACACCCTCCATTTTTACTCTGTTATAAAAAATATACACCCTCTAATTGTAGTCTGTTATAAAGAAAAAGCACACTGACAACATAGTCTTTTATAAAAAACATACACCCACTATTTGTACTCTGTTATAAAAAATACCCTCTATTTTTACTCTGATATAAAAAATATACACCCTCCATATTTACTGTTATAAAAAATACACACACTCACAGAATAGTCTTGTATAAAATTAGTATCCCTCTATTTGTATTCTGTTATAGGAAGCGGCGCCCGGGGCCGCGGCCCCCCCCCAAAAATATACACCCTCTATTTTACCCAATGACAAAAAATATACACACTAAAAAATTAGTCTTTTATAAAAAATATAAACTCTCTATTTGTACTCTGTTATAAAAATTAAACACCCTATATTTATACTGTGCTATAAAAGCATACACCCACTATTTGTACTGTGATATAAAAAATATAGACCCTCTTTTTTTACTCTGTTATAAAAAATATACACCCTCAAATTTTACTCTAGTAAAAAAATATACACACTCAAATAATAGTCTTTTATAAAAAATATAAACCCTCTATTTGTACTGTGTAGTATAAAAAATATGCACGATTATTTTGTACTCTGTTATAAAAAATGTAAAAATTCACACATTGTGTTTTATAAAAAGTATAAACCCTCTATTTTAACTCTGTTATAAAAAATATACAACCTGTGTTTTTATTCGGAGATAAAAAATATACACACTCACAATACAGTCTTTTATAAAAAATATAAACCCTCTATTTGTACTCTGATTTAAAAAATATACACCCTCTATATGTACTCTGTTATAGAAAAAAGAACATTAACAATATAGTCTTTTATAAAAAATATACTCCCTGTATCTGTACTCTGTTATAAAACATATACACTCTCTATTTGTACTCTATTATAATATATATACACCCTCTATTTGTACTCTGTTATAAAAATTATACACCCTATGTTTGCACTCTGTTATAGAAAATATAGACACTCATATTATAGTGTTTTATGAAAAATATAAACACTCTATTTTAACTCTTTTATAAGTATATGCACCCTCTATTTTTACCCTGTTATAAGAACTATACACCCTCTATTTGTACCCTGTTATAAAAATATACACCCTCTATTTGTACTGTTATAAAAAATATAAACACTCAAAAATTTGTCTTTTATAAAAAATGTAAACTCACTATTTGTACTCTGTTGTAAAAAATATACACCCCCTATCTGTACTGTGTTATAAAAATTATGCACCCTCTATTTGTACTGTTATAAAAAATATAAATTCAAAAAATTGTCTATTATAAAAATATACAACCTGTATTTGTACTCTGTTATAAAAAATTTACACACTGTAGTTGTACTCCATTATAAAAAATATACACCCCCCTATTTGTACTTTGTTATAAAAAATATACACACTCAAAAAATAGTCTTTTTATAACAAATATACCCTCTATATTCACTGTTATAAAAAATATTCACCCTGCATTTGTACTTTTTTATAAAACATACACACACTCACAAAATTGTCTTTTATAAGAAATGTAAACCCTCTATTTGTCCTCTGTTATAAAACATATTCACCCTATATTTGTACTCTGTTAGAAAATATACACACCCTCTATTTTTCCTCTGTTATAAAAGATATATACCATCTATTTGTACTCTTTTATAAAACATACACACACTCACAAAATAGTCTTTTACAAAAAACATAAATGCTCTATTTGTACTTTTACAAAAAGTATATTCATTCTATTTGTTCTCTGCTATAAAACATATACACTCTCTATTTGTACTCTGTTATAAAAAATGTAGACATTCACAAAATAGTCTTTTATAAAAAATATAAATTTTCTATTTGTAGTCTGTTGTAAAACATATATACACTCACAAGTTAGTCACTTACAATAAATATAAATCCTCTGTTTGTACTCCGTTTTAAAAAACATACACCCTCTAATTTTACTCTGTTATAAAAAGTATACGCACTAGCAAATTAGTTTTTACAAAAAACATAAACACTTTATTTGTACTCTGTTTTACAAAATATACCCCCTCTATTTGTACTCTGTTTTAAAATATGTACACCCTCTGTTTGTACTGTGTTATAAAAAATATACACCCTTTTGTTTACTCTGTTATAGGAAACATACACCCTCTATTTGTACCCTGTAATAAAAATATACACACTCTGTTTGTACTCTGTTATAAAAAATATAAACACTCACAAAATACTCTGTTATAAAATTATGTGCCCTCTATTTGTACTGTTACAAAATATATACACCCTCTATTTGTACTCTTTTATAAAAAATATACAGACTCACGCAATACTCTGTTATAAAAAATATAGAGCCTCTAATTATACTCTTATAAAAAATATACACACTCACAAAATACTGTTATAAAAATATACACCCTTTATTTGTACTCTGTTATAAAAAGCTTACACTCTCTATTTTTACTCTGTTATAAAATATATACACACTCACAATCTATTCTGTTATACCAAATATACACCCTGTGTTTGTACCCTCTTAAAAAATACATACACACTCACAAAATACTCTGGTTTAAAAAATATACAGCCTCTATTTTGACTCCTTATAGAAATATACACACTCACAAAATACTCTGTCATAAAATATATACACCCTCTATTTTTCTGTTATTTAATTTATGCACCATCTATTTTTACTTTCTTATAAAAAATATACACCCTCTATTTGTACTCTGTTATAAAAAGTATACAACTCTAGTTGTACCCTGTTATATAAAATATACACCCTAATAAAATTGTGTGTTCTCAAAAATACACGTACTCTATACTCTTTTATAAAAAATATACACCCTCTAATTGTACTCTGTTATAAAAAGCTTACACCCTCTATTTGTACTCTGTTATAAAAAAATATACACATTCACAATCTACTCTGTTATATCAAATATACACCCTGTGTTTGTACCCTCTTAAATAATATAAACACACTCACAGATTACTCTGGTTTAAAAAGTATGCAGCCTCTATTTTTACTCTGGATAAATATACACACACTCACACAATACTCGGTTATAAAATATATACACCCTCTATTTGTACTCTGTTTTAAAATGATACAATCTCTATCTGGGATCTGTCATAGAAAGCATACCCCCCTATTGTTACAATTTATAAAAATTATACACACTAACGGAATTATCTGTTATAAAAAATGTAAACCCTCTATTTTTACTTAGGAATAAAAAATTTACACACTCTATTTGTACTCTGTAATAAAAAATATACACCCTCTATTCTACTCTGTTATAAAAATATGTACATGATTTATTTGACCCTGTAATAAAAAATAGAAACCATTTATTTCTACTCTGTTACAAATAATATACACTCTCACAAATTTTTCTGTCATAAAAATATACACCCTCTATTTATACTGTTATAAAAAATACACACTCACAGACTACTCTGTTATAAAGTATATACACCCTCTACTTTTACTCTCTTATAAAAATATACACACTCACAAAATACTGTTATAAAATATATACAGCCTCTATCTGTACTCTGTTATGAAAAATATACACACTCATAAAATACTCGTTATGAGTATATACACCCTCAATTTGTACTCTGTTATAAAAAATATACAGCCTCTATTGGTACTCTGTCATAAAAAATATACACCCTCTCTTTGTACTCTGTTATAAAAAACATACCCCCTCTATTTTTACTCTGTTTTAAAAATTGCACACACTATAAAAATAGTCTGTTATCAAAAATATACTCTCTCTATTTTTACTCAGTCATGAAAAATTTACACCTTCTATTTGTACCCTATTATAAAAAATATACAGCCTCTCTTTGTACTCTATTATAAAATATATACACCCACTATTTGTCCTGTCATAAAATATATACACCCCCTACTTGTACTCTGTTATAAATTATATACAAACTCTAGTTTTACTCTTATAAAAAATATACACCCTCTATTTGTACTCTCTTATAAAAAACATACACACTCACAAAATACTGTTATAAAAATTATGCAGCCTCTTTTTCTCCTCTGTTATAAAAAATATAAACAAAAAATATTCTGTTATAAAAATGTACACCATCTATTTGTACTGTTATAAAATATATACACCCTCCATTTGTACTCTCTTATAAAAAGTATACAGACTCACACAATACTCCGTTATAAAAAATACAGAGCCTCTATTTATTCTCTGTTATAAAAAATATACACATTCACAAAATACCGTGTTATAAAAATATACACTCTCTATTTGTACTCTGTTATAAATAATATACAGCCTCTATTTGTACTCTGTTATAAAAAATATACACCCTCTATTTTTACTCTGTTATATATAATATACACACTCGATTTGTACTCTGTTATATAAAATACACACACTCATAAAATACTGTTAGAAAAAATACAAACCCTGTATTTGTACCCTGTTATAAAACATATACATCCTTTATATATTCTTTGTTATAAAAAAATATGCACCCTCTGTTTTTACTCTCTTATTAAAAATATACCCACTCACAAAATACTCTGTTATCAAAAATTTACATCGTCTAATTTTACTCTGTTATAAAATATATACACACTCTACTTTTTACTCTGCCATAACAAATATATCCCCTCTATTTTTACTCTTTTGTAAATATTCCCACTCACAAAATAGTCTGTTACAAAAAATACACACTCCCTAATTGTTCTTTTTCATAAAAAATTTGCAGCATAAAAAAGTATACACCCTCTATTTGAACTCTGTTATAAAAAATATAAACACTCACAAATGAGTCTTTTATAAAAAATATAAACCCTTTATTTGTACTCTGTTATAATAAATATACACCCTCTATTTTTACTATCTTATAAAAAACATAGTCACTCAAAAATAGTCTTTCATCAAAATGTTTGTACTCTATTCTGTTATAAAATATATACACACTCACAAAATAGTCTTTTATAAAAAATTTAAACATTCTGTTTGTACTCTGTTATAAAAAATATGCACCCTCTATTTTTACTCTGTTACAAAAAATATACACCATCAATTTGTAACCTGTTGTAACAAATATACTCGCTCACAATATATTCTATTGTAAAAAATATAAACCCTCTATATATACTCTGTAATGAAAAATATACACCCTCTTTAAATAGTCTTTTAATACAAATTATAACCCCTCAATTTGTATTCTGTTATAAAAAAAAAATAAAACCTCTAATTTTATTCTGTTATAAAAAGTGTACACACTCACAACATAGTCTTTTATAAAAAATTTAAGCTCTCTGTTTATACTCTGTTATAAAAAATATACACCCTCTAGTTTTACTCTGTAATAAAAAATATACACACTCACAATATAGTCTTCTAAAATACATAAAGCCTCTATTGTTACTCTGTTTTAAAATATATACGCCCTCAATTTGTGCTCTCTTATAAAATATATACAACCTCTAATTGTACTCTGTTATAAATAATATACACCATCTGTTTTTTCTCTGTTATAAAAAATACACGCACTCACAAAATATTCTTTTATAAAAAATATAACCCCTGTATTTGTACTCTGGTATAAAAATATACACACTCACAAAAAAGTATTTTATAAAAAATATAAACCTTCTATTTCTACTCTGTTATAAAAAATATACAGCCTGATATTGGTACTCTGGTATAAAAAATACACACCCTCTATTTGTACTCAGTTATAAAGATAAAACACACTCAAAATATAATCTTTTATAAAAAATATACAACCTCTATTTGTACTCTGTCATAAAAAATATAAATCTTCTATTTGCGCTTTTTTAGGAAAAATATTCACCGCATATTTGTACTCCGTTTTAAAAACTGTGCACCCTCTAATTTTACTCTGTTATAAAAAATATACGCATTCAAAGAAGGTCATTTGTAAAAAATATAAACCCTCTATTTGTACTCTATTTTAAATTATATAAACCCTCTATTTGTAATCTGTTATAAAAATATGCACACTAACAAAATAGTTTTTATAAAAAATGTAAACACTTTATTTGTACTCTGTTATAAAAATTATACACCCTCTATTTGTACTCTGTTATAAAATATATACACCCCCTATTTTTACTCTGCTATAAAAAATATACATCCTCTGTTTGTACTCTGTTATAAAATATATACACCCCCTATTTGTACTCTGTTATAAGAAATATACACCCTACATTTTTACTCTGTTATAGAAAATACACACACACACATTATAGTGTTTTATAAAAATATAATCTCTCTATTTATACTGTTATAAATAAATACACCCTCTATTTTTACCCTTTTATAAGAACTATACACCGTCTATTTGTACCCTGTTATAAAATTATACACCCTCTATTTGAACTCTGTTATAAAAAATATAAACACTCACAAATTAGTCTTTTATAAAAAATATAAACCCTTTATTTGTACTCTGTTATAATAAATATACACCCTCTATTTTTACTATCTTATAAAAAACATAGTCACTCAAAAATAGTCTTTCATCAAAATGTTCCCCCTCTGTTTGTACTCTGATAAAAAAAATATACACACTCTATTTGTACTCTATTATTAAAAGTGTAAACCCTTTCTCTGTACTCTGTTATAAAAAATATACACCCTCTATTTGTACTATGTTATAAAAAATATACACACTCACAAAATAGTGTTTTCCAAAAAATATAAACCCTATATTTGTACTATGTTATAAAATATATAGACCCTCTATTTCTACTATTATAAAAATATACAATCTCTATGTGTACTCTTTTATAAAAAATATACACACTAACAAAATATTCTTTAATAAAAATTATAAAACCTCTATTTGTACTCTGTTATAAAGTATACACATATTCTATTTGTACTCCGTTATAAAAATGTACACCCTCTATTTTTACTGTTATAAAAAATATATACACACTCACAAAATAGTCTTTTAAAAAAATAAATTCCCTGTATTTGTACTCTACTTTTTAAAATATTCACCGTCAAATTTTACTCTGTTTTAAAAAATCTACACCCTCTATTTGCACTGTTATAAAAAATATACACACTCACAATAAAGATTTTATAAAAAATATAAACAATCTAATTGTATTCTATTATTAAAAATATACACTATTTGTACTCTGTTATAAATAATATAAATCCTCTATTTTTACTCTGTTATAAAAAATATACACCATCTAATTTTACTCTGTTAAAGAAATATACACACTAACAAAATAGTTTTTACAAAAAAACATAAACACTTTATTTGTACTCTGCTATAGAAAATATACAACCTCTATTTGTACTCTGTTATATAATATATACATCCTCTATTTGCACTCAGTTATACAAATTATACACCCTATATTTGTACTCTGTTATAGAAAATATACACAATCACATTATAGTGTTTTATAAAAAATATAAACCCTCTAATTTTACTCTGTTGAAATTTATACACCCTCTATTCTTACCCGGTTATAAGAACTATACAACCTGTATTTGTACCCAGACATAAAAATATACACCCACTCTTTTTTATTCTGTTATAAAAAATGTACACACTCACAATGTAGTCTTTTATAAAATATATAAACCCACTCTTTGCTCTCTGTTATAAAAAATATACACTCTCCTTTGTATTGTGTCATAAAAAATATACACCCTCTATTTGAACTGTTTTATACAAAATATACACCCTCTATTTGTACTGTGTTATAAAAAATATATACCCTCTATTTGTACTCTGTTATAAAAAATATACACCCCCTATTTATACTCTGTTATAAAAAATATACACCCTCTACTTGTACTCTGTTATAAAAAAATACACATTCTAATTTAACTCTTTTATGCAAAATATACATCCTCTATATGTTCTCTTTTGTAAATAATATACACACTCTACTTTTCCTGTGTTATAAAAAATATACATACTCAAAAACTTGTCTTTTATAAAAAATATAAACTCTATTTTTAGTCTGTTATAAAAAATACAAACCCTCTATTTGTACTGTTATAAAAAATCTACACCCTCCATTTGTACTGTATTATGAAAAATATACACCCTCTATTTTTCTGTTATAAAAATATACACACTCTATTTTTACTGTTACAAAAATTATACCCACTTAAAATTTAGTCTTTTAAAAGAATATAACCTCTCTATTTGTACTCTGTTATAAGTAATATACACCCACTATTCGTACTCTGTTTTAAGAAATATACACCCTCTACTTGAACTTTTTATAGAAAATGTACACACTCTATTTGTACTCTGTTATAAAATATATAAACCCTCAATTTGTAATCTGTCATAAAAAATATACACAACCACAATATAGTCTTTTATAAAAAATATAAACCGTCTATTTTATCCTGTTTTACAAAATATACATCCTCAATTTGTACTCTGTTATAAAAATGTACATCCTCTATTTTTACTCTGTTTTAAAAAATATACACGTACACAGTATAGTCTTTTATAAAAAACATAAACCCTCCATATGCACTGTTATAAAAAATATACACCCTCTATTTGTAATCTCTAATAAAAAATATACACCCTTTAATTTTACTCTATTATAAAATATATACACCCCTTATTTGTACTGTGTTGTTAAAAAGTATACACCCTCTATTGTACTCTGTTCTAAAAAATATACACCCTCAGAATATAGTCTTTTATAATAAATATAAACCCTCTATTTGTAATCTGTTATAAAAAATATTCACTCTCTGTTAATTCTATGCTGTAAAATATGTACACTATTTATTTTTACTCTGTTATAAAAAATATACACCCTGTATTTTCACTCTGTTATAAAAATTATACACACTCAAAAAGTAGTCTTATATAAAAAATATAAACACTCTATGTTATAAAATATATACACATTCTATTTGCATTGTATAATAAAATGCAGGCATGCTCTATTTGTATTCTGTTACAAAATATATACATACTCACAAAATAGTCTTATTTAAAAATATAAACCCTCTATTTTTACTCTGTTATAAAAAATGTGCACACTCAAAAAGTAGTCTTTTATAAAAAGTATAAACCCTCTATTTGTACTGTTATAAAAATATTCACATTCTATTTGTATGGTGTTACAAAAAATATGCACGCTCTATTTGTTCTCTGTTATAAAATATATACATACTCACAAAACAGACTCTTTAAAACATATAAGCCCTTTATTTTTACTCTGTTATAAAAAAATAAACCCTCTATTTGTACTCTGTTATAAAAAATATAAACCCAGTATTTATGCTCTATTATAAAAATATACAAACTCACAAAATATCTCTATAAAATATATAAACCCTCAATTTGTATTCTGTTATAAAAAATATACACCCACTATTTGTACTCTGTTATAAAAATATACACCCTTTATTTGTACTCTGTTATAAAACATACACCCTCTATATGTACAGTGTAATAAAATATATACACCCTCTTTTGTACTCTGACATTAAAATGTACACACTCACAAAATAGTCCTTTAAAAAAACATAAACACACTATTTGTACTCTGTTATAAAACATATTCACCTTCTGTTTGTTCTCTGTTAGAAAAGATATACACACTCACAAAATTGTCTTTTATGAAAAATATGCACCCTCTTTATGTACTCTCTTATAAATTATGTACATCCTCCATATGTACTCTGTTATAAAATATATACTCCCTCTATTTTTACACTTATTAAATATATACTCATTCAGAAAATTTACTTCTGTAAAAAATATAAACCCTCTCTTTGTACTGTTATTAAATATATACACTGTCTACTTGTACTCTGTTATACAAAATATAAAAACTCACGAAATTGCCTTTTATAAAAAAATACAAACCCTTTATTGTACTCTATGATAAAATATATACACCCTCTATTTGTACTGTGTTATAAAAAATATACATCGTCTATTAGTACTCTGTTATAAAAATATACACCCTCTATTTGTACTCTGATATAAAAAATATACAAACTATAATTGTACTCTGTCATAAAAATATACACCCT
Organism: Ateles fusciceps; assembly: GCA_036589455.1. Lineage (NCBI taxonomy): Eukaryota > Metazoa > Chordata > Mammalia > Primates > Atelidae > Ateles > Ateles fusciceps. Next base: position 77,425 of record JAZHEH010001096.1, read on the forward strand.
CTATTTTTACTGTGTTATGAGAAATATACACACTCACAAAGTAGTCTTTTATAAAATACATAAACCCTCTATTTGTACTCTGTTTTAGAAAATATACACAGTCTATACTTATTCTGTTATAAAAACTGTATACAATCACATAATAGATTTTATAAAAAATATAAACCCTCTATTTGTACTCTGTTATAAAGAATATACACCCTCTATATGTATTCTGTTACAGAAAATATACTTCCTGAATTTTTACTCTGTTATAAAAATTATACACCCTCACAAAATAGCCTTTAATAAAAATTAAAAACCCTCTATTTGTAGTGTTATAAAAAATATACTCCCTCTATTTGTACTCTGTTATAACAAATATACACATTCACAAAATTGTCCTTTACAAAAAATATAAACCCCCTGCCTGTACCCTGTTATAAAGGATGTAAACCCTGTATTTGTACTCTGTTTTAAATAGTATGCACCCTCTCTTTGTACCCTGTTATAAAAAATATACACACTCAAAATATAGCCTTTTATAAAATATATAATCCCACTATTTGTACTCTGTTAGAAAAAACATACTCTGTCTCTTTGTACTCTGTTATAAATATATACAAGCTTTGTTTGTACTCTGTTATAAAATATATACACCCTGTATTTCTACTCTGTTATAAAAAGATACACCCTCTATTTTTACTCTGTTATATAAAATATACACACTCACTGAATAGTCTTTTATAAAAAATAATTACCCTCTATTTTTACTGTTATAAAAGATGTACACCCCTATTTGTACTCTGTTATAAAAAATAGACACACTTTAAAAATTGTCTTTTATAGAAAATATAATTCCGTTATTTGTACTCTGTTATAAAAAATATACACCCTCTCTTTGTTCTCTGTAATAAATATATACACTCTTTATTTGTACTCTCTTATAAAAAATATACAAACTCTATATGAACTCTCTTATAAAAATATACACCCTCTATTTGTACTCTGTTATAAAACTATACACCCTGTATTTTTAATCTGTTATAAAAATATACACCCACTAATCTGTTTTAAAAAATATACACACTCATCAAAGTCTTTTGCAAAAAATATACACCCTCTATTTATACTCTGTTATGAAAAATATAAACTCTCTATTTGTACACTGTTATAAAAATATACACCCTCTATTTGCAATCTGTTATAAAAAATATACACACTCACCAAATAGTGTTTTACCAAAATATAAACCCTATATTGTACTCTGTGATAAAATATATACACACTTTATTTGTACTGTGTTATAAAATATATACACCCTCTATTGCACTATGTTATAAAAAATATACACTCTCTATTTGTACTCTGTTATAAAAATTATACACACTCACATAATAGATTTTATAAAAAATATAATCCCTCTATTTTTACTCTGTTATAAAGTATATACATCCTCTATATGTACTCTGTTATAAAATATATACTCCCTCTATTTTACTCTAATTAAATATATACTCATTCAGAAAATTTTCTTCTATAAAATATAAAATATTTGTACTGTTATTAAATATATACACCCTCTATTTGAACTCTGTTATAAAAAAAAATACACATTCACAAAATTGTCCTTTATAAAAAATATAAACCTTCTACCTGTACTCTGTTTTAAAGAATATAAACCCTATATATTTACTCTGTTTAAAAATATATGCACCCTCTCTTTGTACTCTGTTACAAAAAATATACACCCTCTCTTTGTACTCTGTTATAAAGAATATACACACTAACAAAATAGTCTTTTATGAAAAATATAAACCTTGTATTTTTACTCTGTTAAATATACCTAATACACAGTAAGTACTCAGTGAATGTTAGTCATCTATTTTTTCTCACTCATATTCCATTTATGTAACAATGAAATTACTCAATTACAATAAGAAATTTAACTGGTCCAAACAAGTTTAGGAATTCACACAATTGGCTCTTGATATGCTTTCAGTCCAAACGGAGGGGAACCAAATTTTAGTGGCATGTAAGACAACAATGACAAAAACATGGAGCAGTAGTTGCCAGTAGTATGTCTTGCAGAAGGAATGGAGACCAGCAGGTAAGATAAATGGAGGTCACTTAAGAGAGTTACTTCTTTGATGAAAGTCTAACCTCTCCCCCTGTAGACTCTATTCCCAACCAGGGTTGATGCTATTTTGTGAGTATGTATATCTTTTATAACAGAGTATTAATAGAGTGTTCATATTTTTTATAACACAGTACAAATAGATTGTGAATATTTTTTATAAAAGTGCAAATAGAGAGTTTATATATTTTATAAAATACTATTGTGTGAGTGTGTGTATTTTTTATAACAGAGTACAAATGGTGTACATTTTTTATAACAGAATACAATAGAGGGTGTATATTTTATATAACAGAGTACAAATAGAATGTGTATTTTTTATAACAGTGTAAAAATAGAGGGTGTATATTTTTTATAACAGTGTACATATAGAGGGTGTATATATTTTATAACAGAGTAGAAATAGAGGATTTATATTTTTTGTAAAAGTCTATTTTTTAATTTGTATATTTTTTATAACAGAGTAAAAATTGTGGGAGTATATTTTTTATAAGAGTACAATTAGAGGGTGTATATATCCTATAACAGAGTACAAATTTAGGGGTGTATATTTTTTATAACAGAGTATAAATAGAGTGCTTATATTTTTAATAAAAGTCTATTTTGTTAAAAAGTATATTTTCTATAACAGAGGGTGTATGTTTTTTATAACAGTACAAATAAGAGCATTTATGTGGGAGTCACTCCAGCGTAGAGACCCCCAAGAGTGTCTCTGCCATAATGGAGTTTGACCCCAGAAGCATTTTCCCCCTCCTGGAGGTAGTCGAGCTATGGGAAAGCAGGAACTAAGGATGAGGAATCGTGTAAAAGGGCTATTTTGAACTTCTAGGTACTTACACAGTGGCCTGGTGATGGCTGTGTGGTTTTACTAAGACGTTGTGTTTTGCCTCGGTTCCGGCTTTGGACTAGTTTTGTGACTCTGTTTATCAAGTACTGCTTGAACCCTGTTATTATTCATGTGATTCTTTAAGATTACTGTTCCTGGAATTTATGGTGGGCCTGACCTTTAAAGAATGTTACTTTGATAAATGTAAAACTTCTTTCACAATAGATAAGAAGAAGAGGATCTGCTTGTTTTGCATCATTTTGTTACTTTAAAGACTTCAGTACTGTTCTCTTTTAACTTGTATCTTATCTACTTTGCCAGATTTTGTAACCTTCTGTTCCGTTTAATGTTTTAACTGAAATAATGTGGACTGACGTCACTGTCTGAAATCTGACAGTATATATTGGGACCCTATGCACAAATAAAATTCTGTTTAGGCATTGCTGTTTAGGCATTGCCTTTCAGCCCTCCAGACCCTGCTTCTCTGTCTCCTATCTTTTCTGCGCACTCTCTCTTCCAGGTATTGGGACCCTCTTGCTGGCCGAGAGTTCCCCTGGCATTAATGCTGCCACCGCACCTGGGGCCTGGCCCCGACACGTTTATATTATTTATAAAAGACTATATTGTAAGTGGGTATATTTTTAATAACACAGTACAAATTGAGGGTGTATATTTTCTATAATATAGTACAAATAGAGGATTCATATTTTTATAAAGATATTTTGAAAGTGTGTATATTTTTATAACAGAATAAAATGGAGTGTTTATATTTTTTATAACAGAGTACAAATAGAGGATGTATATTTTTGTAACAGAGTACAAATACGGCTGTATGTTTTTTATAATAGTGTTAAAAAATTAGGTGTATATTTCTTAGAGTACAAGAGATGGTGGATATTTTTTATAACAGAGTACAAATGGGGGTTTATATTTTCTATATTAGACTATTTTGTGAGTGTATTTATTTTTTATAACAGAATACAAATAGAAGGGGTATATTTTTTAAAACAGAATACAAATAGAAATTAACACAGAAAATTCACAGTTGATTGACAAGAATGAGAATCAGTTCTAAAGAATTAAAATATAACCGAATCCTTTTTTACTAAAAGAATGCTCCAGTGGACACAGATCACTCATTCTAACTTCATCAGCTATAGCACTTCAAAAGAGACAAGTTTTTCAAAATACAGAGCTAAAACTGTCCCTGTTTTTAGTGCAAAAGCACGCATGGTCAAAAGCTTGAGGGCTCATTCTCCTACCTGCCCACCCTCCAACAGTTAGTGAGGTTTACCCATCTGCAGCTCCTCATCCAGAGAGCCAAGGACATCAGCCAGGAGAAAGCTCTCTGCAGTCTTACTAAAAGGCTAGCACCTAACTCACCACCTCCTGTTCATTAATATATTCGCCAAACATGTGTGAAGTACCTACTACTTAGCAGACAATGAAAAAGACACTGACATGGAGTGTGGCAATACTTAAAATGGGGCTCTGTGTGGGTTTGGGAGTTGGAGGGTAGTCATTACAGAACCATTAAATAAGAATCAGATTTAATCTGTGACACAGTGATAATAATGGCTATACTTCCTTAAGAGCACACTACTGCCAAACATGTTGTTAAGCCATCTATCTATCTATCTATGTCATCTATCTATATATATAATTAACTTACATTTCAACCACATATATATCCTCTGTACAACATTGAATTGATAATATTTTTGTCATCTCTAATTTATAAATATGGCACTTTAAAGCTACATGAGAGAACCTAAGTTATTTGTCCAGGGTTACATCATGCTAACCAACAAAACTACGATTTAAAAGTAAGTCTATTTCACTCTAAAACCCAACACCTATGAGGGCTGAGAGTTGGTGTAGAGGGTAGTTGAGAGCATGAATTCTTGAATAAAACTAATTGGGTTTAAATGCCAGCTGTGCCATTTTCTGGTTGTGTGATCTGGGGTAAGTTTCTAACCTCTCTGTGTCTCAGTTTCCTCATGTGTAAGAGGAAGACAATGGTAGTATGTGCCCCATAAGCTGGATGTGAGGTTGAAATGAGTCAATAAATGTAAGGTGCTTAAAAGTATACATAAAGCCAGGTGTAGTGGCTCACCTCTGTAATCCCAACACTTTGGAGGGAAGAGGTGGGCAGATCACTTGAGGTCAGGAGTTCGATATCATTCTAGCCAACATAGTGAAACCCTGTCTCTACTTTAAAAATACAAAAAAATTAGCCAGGCATGGTGCTGCATGCCTGTATTCCCAGCTACCTGGGAGGCTGAGACAGGAGAACTACTTGAACCTGGGAGACAGAGATTGCAGAGAGCCAAGATGGCACCACTGCACTCCAGCCTGGGCAACAAAGTGAGACCCCATATCAAAAAAAAAAATTTTTTTTAAGTACTACATAAGCGTTTGCTATGTACAGGGAACATGTAATCTGAACAGAAAGACTTCCAAAGTTAAGCAGGACGGGGAACAGAGCTAAGAGACAAACTGGGACTGGAAGAACAGAACAGGCATCTGGAAACGGGATGCAGGCCGCAGATACTGGGCAGCTCAACCTGAGATCAGGAAGCTCAAGACAAATTGGAATAAGGGGTTTGAGCTAAGACTGGTTTTAAGGTAATGAATTATATAAAAGTTGCCAGGCCTGGTGCGGTGGCTCACACCTGTAATCCCTGCACTTTGGGAGGCTGAGGAGGGTGGATCACCTGAGGTCAGAAGTTCGAGGCCAGCCTGGCCATAATGGCAAAACCCCATCTCCACTAGAAAATGCAAAAATTAGCTGGGTGCAGTGGCAGATGCTTGTAATCCCAGCTGCTCAGGAGGCTGAGGCAGGACAATTGCTTTGAACCAGGGAGGTGGAGGTTGCAGTGACCCAAGATTGCACCATTGCACTCCAGCCTAGGAGACAGAGCAAGACTCTGTCTCAAAAATAAATAAATAAATAAATAAATAAATAAATAAAATTGTCAGAGAATATATGCAAGTTTTTCTCCATCATTCTGGGTATGTTCAAAAGATGCACATTTAGAAGAAGGAAGCCCATTTAGCCGAACAAAATGAAACCATTCAGTTATGTGTGCAAATTTCTTCTTGGCCATGTTCCCCAGGATGGATGAACTGGCAATGGACTTGCATTCCCACCATAAACAACTAGATAACCAGGCACAACATATGAAACACAAGTTTTAAGACATTGGATAATAGGCAGCATAGGAATGTAACTTTAGAAAAGAAAAACAGGTGAGGTGAGTCTACTCTTCCCTTGCTTTCAGCCTAGAGGTACTCCTCAGACCACTATATGGGTCGGGGAACCCGAGCAGAGCATGGCTGTTTTGCTGAGTTGAGAAGGCAGAGATCATGGAAGCTGAAGTGGCTGGAATTTGTGAGGCAAGGTACCAGAGAGTTGGATGAAATGTAGAAAGGAATCATGGAAATTTCCTATGAGCTGATGTGGACTCATTTCCAGGATATACAGCTAAATTTTAAAAAGCTAAACAAAAGCAAAGGACAAAATCATATATATAGTAGGCTAATTTTGTGTAAGAAAGAAGGGAAAATAAAACGTAGATGTATCTCTTATTTAAAAAAAAAAATTCAGGAGAAAGCACCAGAAGTCTATATAAGATCCCTCTGAATTCATGGCTGAATAAGCCATGCATGTGTAGGGAGAAACACCATGAGGCCAGGCGAAGAACAACCAACAAGCTGTGAACCAAACAGTTCCCAGAGCTAACAGCTGGGAGACATTTGAATTCCAACTGATCATTCAGTTAGGACTGCGCTGAACATGGGGATATTCAGTAGAGCCTATGACTAAGGTCATGCCTCAGTAGTAGGGCTAAACTAGTCCTACAGTAAACAGTACTTCAGAACTGCTCGATAAAACACACTCACAAGCATCAAAAGGATCAAGATAATCAACAGGTAACTCATCTGTCTGCCAGAACAAAACCAATACTTTTTAAAGGAAGGTAAAAATCAAGCACTCAGCATATAATATGCACAATGGCAAGCATTAAATAAAAAATTAAATTCAAGGCTGCAGTGAGCTATGATCACACCACTGAACTCCAACTCCGGCAACAGAGTGAGACCCTATTCCTAAAATTAAAAAAAAAAAAAATGTACTAGACACACAAAGCAGAAGGAGATGTGACCCATACCAACCAGATCAATAAAACTGCTGCCTACAAAGGGTTGGGGGGTGGTGAAGAGGACAGAAGAAGGAGGGGCCCTTATCTGGATAGACTTTCACATACAGTTTTGACTTTTGGAAGCATGCTAATGTTTTACATATTAAAAAAAAATTAAATCAATAAGAATGTGGAAAAACATATTCAAATACTGGGGAATGAAAGAACTAATCCAAGTAACTTCCAAGTAACAGTACAACACTTCTTCACTGACCTCTGCAGCCCACAGCTGCCTCTCTTTCCTTTGAACTCCAAGAGCAAACTCTCTCTGTTCCATTTATTCATACTCAATCCTGGTGACTGCCATATGGTGTGAACACAGACTTGGAAATTGGACAATCTGGTTCCAGATCCTGGCTCCTTCACTTACCTATTGTGGGGCATGTGCAGAGGGCAGATGTGTGCAGTAAATAGATCATGAGGGGAAAATGCCTGGCACATAGTTTTCTTTTTAATTATTTATTTATTTATTATACTTTAAGTTCTGAGATACATGTGTAGAACATGCAGGTTTGTTACATAGGTATACATATGCCATGGTGGTTTCCTGCACCCACCAACCTGTGTTTTAGGTTTTAAGCCCTGCGTGCATTAGGCATTTGTCCTAATGCCCTCCCTCCCCTTGACCCCCACTCCCTGACAGGCCCTGGTGTGATATTCCCCTCCCTGTGTCCATGTGTTCTCATTGTTCAACTCCCACTTATGAGTGAGAATATGCAGTAGGTGATTTTCTGTTCCTGTGTTAGTTTGCTGAGAATGATGGTTTCCAGCTTCATCCATGTCCCTGCAAAGGACATGAACTCATTCTTTTTTATGGCTGCAGAGTATTCCATGGTGTATATGTGCCACATTTTCTTTATCCAGTCTATCACTGATGAGCTGTTGGGTTGGTTCCAAGTTTTTGCTATTGCGAATAGAGGCACATAGTTTTCACCCTATAGTAATCACCCATAAGTGTTGCTAAGAATATAATTTCTGTCTTGTGATGTTTCTTTTGATGCTGTTTAATTATCCTGCCTTCATATAACCTTTTGCTTGCTAGATCAGTTCCTTGAGGAGAGCACTTCAGCTTTAAACATCCTAGTGCCTTCATGGCACACAGCAGGATACAGGAAATGCACCAGGTACTCATAAGTGCCCAGTAGTAGGATCCCCTCATCAGTGAGCCTGGAGTCAGGATGGGGGCCAAGAAGGAACTCAGTCTACTACACGCACTGCCTCACAATGAGAACCCTTAGGGAGATCTGAATATTTGAGGTCACAGGGGTATTTTTCATATGGCAGAATCCTAACTTTCAGAATTTAGAGTTCCACACCAGCTTTAAATGCCTACAACACCAAATTCATTCTTTCTTTACTTGCCACTTACCGGAATTTTCTAGACCTGTTTTCTCTTCTCCAAAATCCCTTCAAAGAGACAAATGCTTCAGCAACCCACTAAAATATTTTTAAAATATTGACTTCCTAACAATTAAACATACAAATATGTAAAATAAAGCCACAAGCTGTAGGTAGAGAAATATAAATCCAAATTTAATTCTGTATTATAAAGCAAGGTTGCATTGCAATTCCCTAATTCTGTATTGCAGTGCAATGCCTGACACAAAGGAAGGGGTTGCCTTCTGAATACCCGCATGACTATTAAATCTGAGATCACTTGGGAGCTCATGCCCATGGCTAGTGTTTAAAATGTGTAATCATCATAATAATCACAGTCATTTATTGAGAATTGACTTTGTGCCTCACACTGTGCAGTATGTTCTACATAAATCATTTTCTCCCCCCAACAACTCTGTAAAGTAAGTGATCCTACCTTTATTTTACAGATGATATTCCCCAGGCTGAGACATTGAGAGAATGGCCTTGGGTTTGTGACTGCAGCCATTACACATACTGTATACTCCATAATAGTGATTATTTTCACTTGATTTTTTTTCTCCAAAGACTGGCATTCCTGGCCTGACACAGGACTGACCAAAGGCCGAAAGGCGGGGGGTAGTCAAGGCAGTGCTGGAAATCAGACAGTTGCAACAGGCTCACTCCTTATGGGAGAGGCAGGGTCACAGGAGGGAGTCAAGCTGAATGCCGGTGGTTCCTGAAAGTTGTGTGGCAAAGGGTCTGATGTCATAGCACAGAGGAGGGACCATGTAGTCATGCCTGAGAAGCATGGCCAGAGGTGCCACCAATCCTGGCCAATGACCTCAGTCCCTCTGGAGCTGCCTTGAACAATCACCAGCTCTCATGGTGGCTCTTGCCCAGCAGTGACCTTAAGGACACCTCTTGTCATCTGGCAATTAGCAATATTTTCCAGGGTGGATTAATTTCCCATTGCTTCTATAACAAATTACCACATACTTAGTAGCTTATGCAAGACTGATTTATTACCTTACAGATCTAAAGGTCAGAATTCCTAAAATAGTTCTTATGAACTATGATCCAGTTGTCAGCAGAGCTCTCTCGTTTCTGGAGGCTCTAGGAGAGCACCTTTTCCAGCTTCTAGAGGCTGGCCTCATTGATTGGATGGTGGCCATATCCTTCATCTTTAAAGCCAACAGCTAGCATCTTCCAGTCTCTCTCTCTGCTTCTATCATCACACTGCCTTCTCTAAGTGTGATCTTCCTGCCTACCTCTTAGAAGGACCTTGTGATTGCTTTGGGCCCACACAGATAACTCAGGATCATTTTGCCATCTCAAAACGATCCGTAATATAACCACATCTACAAAGTTCTTTTTTCCAGGTAAGGTTAAACATTCCCAGAGATTACTATGTGACCACCTTTAGTGGCGGTGGGGACGTGGGGGACAGAAGTATTATTCTGACTACTACACAAGGGAGCTAGCAAGAACCCAGTGGGTAATTTACCCTAGAGCTGGCCCTTCTGCTCTATGGAGGCATCACGGTACAGTGGAGAGGCCACAGGCTTTGGAGCCAGGCAGCTGTGAATTTTGATTACCAGCTCTACTATCTGTGGTCTTGAGCAAGTTACTTAAGTCCTTAACTTCTTGGAGTTTTAGTCTGTGCTTGCGGGGGATGACAGTAGTATGGCAAGGGTTATTATATAACTTGGACATAACATATGCAAAGTGCCTGGTACATCCTTAATAAGTGAGGGGCTATCATCACTGTCACTCTGATGTTGTTTCAGCACATTCTGTGAGTGTGGTGATGGAAATTCTAAGTATATGTTCTGTGAAGCAGAATGCCTCCCTGCTGGGCCTCAGTGGCAATGCCAGCTGTAGTCTTCTTTGCCAAAGACAGGCAGGTGGAGCTGCAGGAGGGAGGAAGCAAGCTGTTGAACAAAGCTCGCGACATAGTTGGTTCTGTTTGATCATCAGTTAGCAGGGGTATGCTCATGCACCTGTTGGCAGTTTCTACTCAGATGGCCAATTCCTGGCTTTGGTCCCACTAAAGACTCCTTGGACAGTGTTGCCAGCTCAGGTCGCCTACTCCTACCCACGTAATGCTGCCAGGATGTCTCATGCTCATTGGAAACATCAAGACCAGACCAGAGGACTGCTAATTGCAAATTCATTTTCCATGCATGGAACAAATGGAAAAAGCCAACAGCTTACCCACAGTCCTTTGAATTGAAGTTGCAAATCCTTCTCACAAAAGTCCACATTGGATTAAACAACGACAGACGTGGGAGATTAGTCATAATTAATCATGTTTTCCATTTTACAGGTGGGGATGTTTAGGAGGCATGCTTCATGTTGCTGGAACAAGAGAGAAGCCTAATCTCCTTGCTTCTTGTACAGTCTCTTTGATCTTAATTGAGCTGGGGTATTTCAAAGGTTGAGGTTCAGCCTGAACTTTTTCAATTTTTTCTTGCATTTAAAAACAGAGCCACGAAGGGGTGATGGCCAGCCCCTCAAAGTGGTAAGCTATCCTATGACCCAGCTTGATCGTGCAGTGCAAGCCTATACAGTAAACCCATCATTACTGCTGCTGTTACCACCACCATCCTTCACCCAGAGAAGGACATGACAGGGGAAATGTGAGTGATATGACCATAATGCTCTGAGTACAGGTGTGGGAAGCTGTGGTGAGTAAGAAGAGTAGTAGGGTACAGGAGTAAAGGGATCAGTGCACTCAGGGTAAAATGACATTAGGAGAGAGTAGGCTCTTATAACTACATAGAAGACTACCTGCATAGTTAAGCAACATCACCCTATGACTAAATTCATTTGTTTAAAATCCGTTCATCATCTATTCATTCATTAATCAGCTTTTCAAGTCAGCATTTATTGAACACCGTCTATATGCCAGGCACTGCATTAGCTTCTAGTTATTTAAGGATGAGCAAGATACCCATTGCTATGATTCCAATATGGTTTGCTTGTCTGCAACAAATCTCATGTTGAAATGTGATCCCAATGTTGGAAATGGGGCCTAATGAGAGGTGTTTGGGTCATGGGATAGGATCCCTCAGGAATAGATTAATGACCTCTCTTGGGGGGTGAGTGAGTTCTCACTCTACTAGTTCCCATGCTGCTTGTTAAAAAGAGTCCCCCATCCCTCTCTCTTGCTTCCTCTCTTGCCACATGATCTCCACATACAACAACTCTCCTTCGCCTTCTGCCATAAGCGGAAGCAGCCTGAGGCCCTCGCCAGGTGCAAATGCCCAATCTTGAACTTTCCACCCGTCAGAATCATGAGCCAAGTAAGCCCTAGGTATTCCTTTATAGCAACACAAAACAAATGAAGATACCCATGGTGCCCTACAGAAAGAGACTTGGCACATCAGTGGTGTGGCAGATACAGAACCAGGGTATCTAATTTATCTTCATCCGAGAGCAGAAATGTCTTCACATGAACTAGTGAGTTTCTATGTCTTTGTTTACCCCGCTCTTACCATCTGGAATGCCCTCCTTCACAGCTTCTCTGTGATATAACCACCTTCATTCTTAAGGGCCTGGCACAAGGCCTCCTTCTCCTTTAAAACCTCCCCAAGCTGGTTCTCAAAACTATGCTCTACTGCCTCTGTGCTCCTGCAATGCGTTGCACCTGAAATTTAGGCTCTATCAGGGCTGATTTCTGTGGGAACTGTGGTTTACAACGGCCTCCTGGATCAAACTCCCAGTATCTTAAAAACAGAATGTCATAAGGACAGGGCCTTGCCTTCATCATCTTTGTTTTTTGTTTGTTTGTTTGTTGGTTGGTTGGTTGGTTGGTTTTCTTGGGTTTTTTGTTTGTTTTTTTTTTTTGAGACATAGTCTCATTCTGTCGCCCAGGCTGGAATGCAGTGGCACGATCTCAGCTCACTGCAGCCTCTGCCTCCCGGGTGCAAGCAATTCTCCAGCTTCAGCCTCCCAAGTAGCTAGGACTACAGGCATGTGCCATGGCATCCAGCTAATGTTTTGTTTTGTTTTGTTTTGCTTTTGTATTTTTAGTAGAGACAGGGTTTCACCGTGTTGGCCAGACTAGTCTCAAACTCCTGACCTCAGGTGATCTGCCCACCTTGGCCTCCCAAAGTTCTGGGATTACAGTCTTGAGTCACCACACCCGGCTGCCTTTATCATCTTTATCATCTATACTGAGGAAGGGCTCAATAAATGAATGTCAAGATGCTTTACTTTTCCCCCAACTTTCTTTCAGAGGTATAACAACCATCCCCATCCTGAGGCCCTAGTACACACCAAGCTATGAAAATACAAAATAAATGTCAGGCACAATGGCTCATGCCTATAATCCCAGCACTTTGGGAGGCCAAGGGTTCAGGATCACTTGAGCCCAGGAGTTTGAGACCAGCCTGGGCAACATAGTGAAACCCTGTCACTACAAAAAATAAGATTAACTGGGTGTGGTGGCATGTGCTTATAGTCCCAGCTACTTGGGAGGCTGAAGAAGGAGGATCTCGCTGGAGGCTGAGGCTGCAGCGAGCTGAGATTGTGCCACTGTATTCCAGCCAGGTGACAGAGTGAGACCCTGCCTCAAAAACATAAAAATTAAAAAACAGCAAGAGGATTTTGTAATGGATGGAGTTTTGCCATGTTGCCTTGGCTGCTCTAGAACTTCTGGAGTCAAGCGATCTGCCTGCTTCGGCCTCCCAAAGTGCTGGGATTACAGGCATGAGCCACTGTTCCCTGCCAATATTTGATAAGTTTTTATTGACTCTGAAATTCATTTGGAGTGAAAGACATAATGTCAGCTATGCAAATGACTGTTGTGGGAAGAAAGGTAGGTAGACAAATATATCAGATTTGACAGAACATTGCTTGGAATGTAGTCAGCATTTAATAAATGGTAGATAATAACATGAAGGAGACTAAATACCGTGATGTATCCGGAAAGCAGCAGCCATAATACATGAAGTTTATAGAAGTCATTTCTGGGTTCACATTTCATCAACAATCCTTCATCAAACACCAGCTGGGCACCTGTCAAGGGTTAGACACGATTTTAGGAGCAGAGGCTATAGCTATGAATGAGACAGACATGGGCCCCGCCTTCGAGTTGCTCAAAGCCTAATGGGAGAGGCAAACAACCACTGCAACCTGCCATGGTAAGTACCAAAAGTGGCATTGTCCACAGGGCACCAAGGAGAAAGGCCTGGACTGTTTAGCGAAATGGGAAGAGGAGACGGACTCAAAGGAGTTAAATGGCACGTCCAAGGTTACACAGCTGGAGTAGCTTCTGCAATGTCTCTCATATGTGGTGGTTTAGCTGCCTCATCACGCATCACAGCATCATAGTGCTCACCACCATGAACTGCAATCATCCCACCAGGAGATGGACCCCAGGAATCTGCCAGATACTCACACAGCACCTCCCAGATTGGTCCCTATGAAATAAGCTCCATGTCTCCCAGATCATGAGCACTTGGAGGGCAAGAGCTACATATGTTTCAGAGCCCAACACAGAGTTTGAAACACAACACGTCGTCAATAAATATTGAATGTTGAATTAGTGAGTAAATGGTGCTCTTAGAGGTTAACTGATTTGCACAAGATTACTTGGCTAATAAGCAGCAGGGCTAGTGCCGATATAAGTTATATGCCTCTCCCCCTTCAACGGTGAGTAAAGGGAATAAATGAACAGCCAAACAGTGAATGACTCTGCCTGGCCTGGAAGAGCACAGATTCAAATGATTTTTTTTTCCCCAAATCATTTTCACAGATTATGATATGGCTCCATGTGACCAGCAGAGGGCAGTCTTGGATGGAAGTAGCATCTCAGGCCCCCTGACCAGAGTCATCCTCTGTGCCTTGGCTCTGCAGAGAAGGTGGATTTTTTTTCTTTTTAAGGGAGGTGGAAAAACAACAACAACAAAAACAAAACCTACCAGAGCTGAAAGTCTTTTCCAAATTATCCCACCTGTATCAACATCCTGTCCTATTTATTGAATGATTGACAATAAGTTATTATTTAATATGTGAATAATAAAAGGAGGTGTTTGAGTGAACTAAGTTCCTTTCTTTGTAAAAGAATCTGAAACCTGAAGCCTAAGTAGTGACATCGTTAACTAGCTGGACCAAGGAAAGATGGATTATATCTTCAGAAATTACAACTGGAAGGGACCTTAAAATGAGTCTTTACTGAGAACTAGAAAAATTACCATTGCCTAGCAGCCATCTAGGTAATGTCAAAACTGAGACCAAACACATCATAATTACTTCTTTTTTTCTATTTTTCCAACTTAAAAGCCAGTGTGATAGTACAGAATTACTTCTTTGTAAATATATTCCTGAGTTTAGGCAGAGGATTTTTTTTTAGTCAAAAATGGATCTGTAACTGTTGCCCCTATCTGCCTGATGGTAGAAAATTTGATCCAGTGCCTTTTACATATACTGAGTCAAAGTTTCTGATTTCCCAGTCATGTCGGATTTAAATTTCCAAATTCCGGATTTCCACCTGCCGCTTTCCCCAGGGCTGCCTCTAAATTCTGAGGGAAGCTGTGGTCATGCTTTAGGATTTGGGGCAGGGGGTCTGGTTTTTGATGGCTGTTGTCTATTCCTCATTGGCATCCGCTGAGGGGAGACAAGGTTTCTCGGGTGTCATTGTCCTTCCAAATGGGCATGATGTGAGCTGACAGTGGCCTACTGGCCTGTTCATGTTCTGTGTTCCTTGCTACTGTCTGGCTGATTTCCCTCACCATAACCGTGAAACCCCTCTTGAGCCCTTCGTTTTTTCAGCTTTTGTGGGGAACAGGGGACATTGGGAGTTTTGAGTGCTGCTCCCAACCACTCACTCTGGGATCTTGGGAAACTCTGGGGGTCTGTGTCAGGTCTTTCCCTAACCCCATGGCCCATCTTGGTCCACCTGACAATCTCTACACCCCATGTTCTTGTGGCAGAAGTCACATATACAAGACTGCTGTCTCCAGTAATTCCAAATGAAGAGCAGGATACAAGTTACTGCACTAATATATCCCATAAAGGTGAAAATGTCATTATCCCTCTTCCACGAATATGACCTAGGGATCAGGGACCTGGATAGAAATAGGGTTTCATACTGTTTAGTTCCCTGGATCCCTCGTAGCCTGTTGCCTTTCATCAGCCCAAAAGTAATTTAATCTCTTCTCCTTGGCAGAGTTAGGGGTGAGCTAGAACAGGCATGGAGGAGGCGGTAAAGTAAGTCAGGAAAAGCTTCGCTTAGATGGTAACATTTACTTTTTGTCAAATTTGAAACGTTTTTGACCTTTACATTTTCAAAAGTGTTTTTCGATCTTTCTCATGTTCTTCAGGGATTCCAATTACATATGCATTAAATCGCCTGAAATTGTCTCACAGGTCAATAAGATTCTGTTTACTTTTTAATCTTCTTTTCATATGTGCTTCAATTTTTTGTAGTTTGCTAATTGGTCTTCAAGTTTTCCCTCCTTTCTTCTGCCGTGTCCAGTCTTATCTTTAACCCATCCAGTACTTTGTTCATTTCAAATCTTGTATTCTTTGGTTCTAGAATTGTCATGTGGTTTTTACAGTTTTAATTTTTGAGCTAAAATTCCTCATCTCTGCAATCATTATGCCCACTTTTCCTTTAAATTCTTAAACATATTTATAATAGTTGTTTTAAAGTCTTTGTCTGCTAACTCCTACATCCATATCATATCTGAGACTATATTGACAATTTTTTCCTGATTGTGAATCATATTTTCTAGCTTTTTTCATATCTAGTAATTTCTTATTATATGCTGGACCAGCTGAATTGGAGAGCCTAGACCATATTTTCCTCAGAACAACATGGAGGTTTGTTTTAGCACACACTTGAGTTACTAGTACATCATATTGATCCTATTGAGGCTTGGTTTTATACCTTCCTAGGGTGGGTCTAGAGTTGCCCTTACTTTAGGGAATGATCCTTAATTCTAAAATGCGGTCTTTCAACATCTCAATTAAATTCTCTGAGTTTTCAGTCAGATTGCTTCCCTTTGAATGGTTGGAATGCCAACATCTCCAAGCACTGTGTGACCTCTGGAATCATTGTTCAGTTCTCAGCTCCCCAGGAACTCTTCTCTGTTAGGCCTTGGGTAGTCTTACCCTGCATATATGCAGCTTAGTATTCAGTCAAAGACCCAATGGATTCTCTATGCATATTTTTTAAAGTTCCTGTTCTGTACAGTATTCTCTTCTCCAGTACCCTGTTCCACAAATTCTGGCCACCTCTGTAGCCCTAAACTCTGTTTCTATTTCTTCCACTCAGCAAAACTTCACAGAACTGCAGTCTCTTACCAAATCATTTTGTGAGTTTCTCTTTTGTTAAGCCTCACAATCCTGTGACTTCTAACGTCCAATGGCTGACAACAGTTGCCTCATATATTTTGTTCCGTTTTATTGTCATTGATAGTGAGAGGAGAACGCTGATCTTTATAACTCTACAATGGAAGATATAGAGTCAGGAGGTAACATTTCAGCTGAGGCCCATAAGATGATAAGAAGCCAACTATGCAGAAAGCCACAGGATTAGCATGTTCAGGCAGAAGAGTTAACATGCACAGGCCAGATAGCAAAGCTTGCTATCTCCAGAGAAAATATGTATATACGTGTCACTGTATTTGTGTGCACACATAGGTGGGTAAACGCCTATAGAACTAAAGCTATCTCAAATGGCATAATAGTAAAAGCATGGGCTCTAGAATCAAACAGCCCAGGGGCAAATCCTGCCACTTACAATTAGCAGCAAGGGATGTTAAGCAATTCACTTAACTCTTAATTTCAACTCTTTCTTCTGTCAGATGAAGCTTGTTGTATACATGCAGCAGGACTCTCGTGGAGATTAAATGTGATAATGTATGTTACATATCTAGCAAGATAATACAACAAATACTATATAATGCATCATTTCCTCTTCTGTAAGTTTTTAAATAATGTTCGAAGAGTGAAATACAATGTATAAATATTGGGCAATGTATAAAATACAGAAACTATTTTCCAAATACAAATACCATTTTTCTGAGTTCTTTAAAGTTCTTGAATATCAAGTTATTCAACTAGGAACAAAGGAAAATTTCACACATAGTCCACACTTAACACATTCTTGATCCCAACATTCTTTCATTTGGGTTATTTATAAACATATCTGTACTCTGCCCGTTCCTCCACCTTCAGGTCAGACTGTTAAGGTCGTTTGAGTGCAGAGACAAGTTTTATTTATATTCGTCTCTCCTATCGACTGTGGCCCAGCACCTAGCACATAGCATGTTTATTCAAACATTATGAATTTTCCTTCAAAGGAATAAATAGACATAATTTTTCATACAAGAAAATAAAACTTGGAGTTGTGCGTATACCACAACAAAGCAATCTGTTATAATGGTGAAAATCCAGTTATCCCATTGTGATTCCACTAAATACTGAACAACCCACTAGGAGTAGTAGAAAGACATGGGAAAACAGAGTCCTGATTGCTTTTTTTTTGTTTGTTTTTGTTTTTGATTTTTTTGGAGATGGAGCTTCGCTCTTGTTGCCCAGGCTGGAGTGCAATGGAGCAATCTTGGCTCACGGCAACCTCCACCTCCTGGGTTCAAGCGATTCTCCTGCCTCAGCCTCCCAAGTAGCTGGGATTACAGGCCTGTGCCACCATGCCCAGCTAATTTTGTGTTTTTAGTAGAGATGGGGTTTCTCCATGTTGGTCAGGCTGGTCTCGAACTCTCAACCTCAGGTGATCTGCCCACCTCGGCCTCCCAAAGTGTTGGGTTTACAGGCGTGACCCACCGCGCCTGGCCAATGAGACCTGGCTTCAAAACCTAGCTCCCTCCTATTTACTAAATGACCTTGAGCAAGTTGCTTCATAGCCCAAATTTCAGTTTCCTTATCTATAACAAAGGAATAATAACTACCTCATGGATCTGTTATAAAGATTATAAAGAAATAATATATCTAAAGACTCTACCCCAGAACATCCATGCTACATTGTAGGAGCTCAGTTCTCATCATTCAATGGATTCAACCGACCATTAATTAACTCTGAATTTGTATGTACAACAGTAAGTCTGGCTGACCCTCCACAGTATTTCAGGGACTGTAGTGGACACCCACCTATGATATTGTCTATCCAACCCCTCTGTCCATTTGAGAATAGTTCTTCCTTCAATTGCAACCATATGATTTGCACAGGAAATTCTATATTCTTTTTTTTTTTTTTTTTTTTAGATGGAGTTTCTCTCTGCCACCCGGGCTGGAGTACAGTGGCGTGATCTCAGCTGACTACTATCTCTGTCTCCTGAGAAGCAATTCTCCTCCCTCAGCTTCTTGAGCAGCTGGAATTACAGGCACCCGCCACCATGCCCAGCTAATTTTTTTGTGTGTTTATAGTAGAAATGGGTTTTGCTACGTTGGCCAAGCTGGTCTTCAACCCTTGAACTCAAGTGATCTGCCCACCGTGGCCTCCCAAAGTGCTGGGATTACAGGCATGAGCCACCACGCCCCGCCTATATTCTTAAAGATTCTACCCGTGGCCATAGCTATTGGTCCAGAGATGGACATCTAACCCAAGCAAGGCCACTCAGACCCTTTCCCTCAATTTTTCAATCTCAAAGTGAGGAAATAAGTACATAGCTCACTGATGGTGAATGTTGCAAGATGTGAAACTTGGGAGTTTTGATAACCATGTTCCATTATCAGGTGGAGGAAGCCAATCTGTAGAGCAAAAGAATGAACAGATGAACCATGAGAGGCATAAAAGAAAAACAGAGAGCTAGATGTGGAAGCATTTGAGTTCCCGAAACTCAGTTGCATCAGAGCTCTTCCTGGGATTTAGTTATTCAGACTTTCATTCATGTGAGGCCCCTGTGTTATTCTGAGTCCTATGCACAGTTCTGAGATGGGCTTAGAAGTGTAAGACATAGATTAGAGAAAATGTCTAATCTATATCTTGTGAGAGAAAATATGGATGGAGACAGAGAAGCCAGGGAGAGTCATCAGACCAAGAAGAGGGTTTAATCTTTGTGAAGAGAAGAATAAGGGGGAAAGTTTGGGTAGAAGAGTCTAGGGCTGCAGTGCAATTCTAAGGAAGTTCACGAAGTCCGATGGAGAATCCTTAAGCCAAATCACCTACCAGAGGAGTCCTATATCTCCCAAGAACAGCCCAGTACAGAATCTTGACACATTCACTCACTGGCTCAGAGCAACTTGTGTAGGGTTACCAGATTACATATAGGACACCCAGTTAAATTTGAATTTGAATTTCAGATAAACGATCTATCATTTGTTAGTATAAATAGGTCCCAAATATTGTGTGGGCATACTGTATTTTTATTTGCTAAATCTGACACCCCTAAGCTTGTGGGCCACTTGTATTCAGTGTAACACTGTAATAGATTTGAGTGCAGCAGCTGGGACCATCGGCCAATCACGCTCTCCCAGTCGGATCTGTGAGGCACAGCCCCGTGGCCGCCCACTGTACACCTTCCAGTAGATTTCTCTTCTTCCTAAACTAGTCGGAGTTTGGCTTTTTCACTTGCAATCTGAAGAATTCTGACTGATTGCTACAGTTACGCATTGATTTATAACGCACCATCCCCAACTTTGTAGTGTAAAACAAAAACTATTTTATTATGCTGTGGGTTCTGTGGGTCATGAATTGAGACATTTTAAAGGGAGGATGGCTTATCTCTGCTCCACAATATCTGAGGTCTCATCTGGGATGCAAAAAAACAAAGGATGACACAAGTGGCCGAGGGATTGAGTCATCTGGAGGCTTCTTCACTGGTATGCCTGGTGCCTAAGCTGGGAGGACTTGGGGCTGAGCCTAGCTGAGACTGTAAACCAGAATGCCTACACATGTCTTCTCCATGTGGCATGGGGTTCCTCACAACATGACTGCCTCAGAGTAGTTGGATTTTTTTCCTTAGAGGCTTAGGACCCCAAGCACGACTGTTTCAGTAAACAAGGCAGGAACTGCATGGCCTTTAATGTCTTAGCCTCAGAAGCCACACAGCCTTACAACTGCTGTATCCTACTGGTCAACGCAATCACAAGCCATCTACATTCAAGGAGAGGGGATCTAGACCCCACCTTATGATGAGAAAGAATTTATAGGCATATTTTTAAAGTCCCACAATTACCCAGATGTGGTGGCAGATGCCTGTAATCCCAGCTACTCAGGAGGCTGAGGCAGAAGAATCGCTTGAACCTAGGAGGTGGAGGTTGCAGTGAGCTGAGATCATGCCATTGCACTCCAGCCTGGGCAACAAGAGCAAAATTCTGTCTAAAAAAAATATTAAAAAATAAAGTGCCACATTAATTAGCTGACCAGGCTCAGCACACGATTTTTAAAAATTTCTCTTGCCTCTTAATATCTATCAAAGATCCTGCTTTGGTAGGAATGCTGACTCTTCAGAAAGCAGTAACTCGAATGCTTTGAGCCTATGGCATAAAGTTCTTTTCTAACATCTACTCAAGAGCATCTTCAGGGGCACCAACAAGACTGCTAAGTTTTTCTACGCTCTTTCTTGACCAACAACCCTTTGATTAAAAATTTAAGCAACTGCATAATATAGCAGGAACAACAGAACAAGTTTCTTTTCCTTATAGACAGAGACCTCCAATCCCATCAATTATTCTCTGTCATTTGGTGTAAAAGCTGCAGGTAGAGGTTACGGCAGCTGCGATGATGTGCAGAAGGAAAGTGAGAACAGCCTTTTTTATCTTCAGGGACCTCGGGCAGACCAACTATCATCCTCATGATCAACTTTCTAAAGACTTTGACAACCTGGATATCAGTAATAGATAGTTGATTGAAAAGCACTTCCTCATTGTATCATCTGTGCAAGAATACGTAATTTAAAATATAAAATAAAACACTATGGGTTCCTTTATAAGGCAGACATGGATTTAAATTCTAGCTTTTCTCCCACTTTTATCTAGGTAGACTTGTACAAGTTACTCTGTCTATCTGAGACTTATTTTCCACACAGTGCAATGCCATTAATAACCCTGTCTGAAAGAGTGAGTGTGAGATTTAGAATAATAAATATAAAGTAAAGCAGCCGGAACATTGCCTACTGGTGGGTGGAATAAAAAAGAAATTTTGGAATAAACCATCATCAGATGTTTGCCTTGTACTAAACACCACACTAGAAACTGCAAGGGACACATGGATGATCAAGGCACTGTTCTTGTCACCAGAAATAACATAGTTGATTAAAGGACTAGCATATCTGCTATGAAGGAATCAGACTGTGTGAGGCTGAGTTCCAAGTAAGGTGTGTCCTAGCATTCTCTGGCTAGCCATTATTGCCCCAGTTTCCTCATCTGTTACATTGGGAATAATAATAACCAACTTGCCTACCTCACAGGGTTGTTCTAAATATTACCTAAATAGTAGGCATTAAAGTGCCTGGTAAATACTAAAATATTAAAGGTGTAGTCTCGTCTCACTAACCAAAGAGTGGCCCATGGACTACCAGAATTGACATCACCTGGGAGCTGGTTAGAAATGCAGATACTCAGGCCCCACCCCAGACCTGCTGATTCAGAGATTATGGTTTAACAAGACTATGCATGATTCCTATGCTCATTAATGTTGGAAAGGCAGTTGTACTGTGTAACAGTACAACATTCCAGCAGAGAAAAAAAGAAGCAATTTAAGATTCATTACAAAGCAACCTAGGGGCCTATGCAAAATGATCTAATAAAAATTAAAGCCTAATTTCTAAGAAAACCAATTAGAAAGACGAGTGGGCCCCTAAACAGGACAGGGCTAGTTATGGAGGCATTCCCAGAAGTTGTGGAATTTTGAAAACATGCTTTAGTCTCATCACCAATGTCAACTCAGTAAAGAGTCTCCATTATAAGAAGGAGCTGCATAACCTGTCTTCTACCTGCATGGCTGAGCCCTGGCCAAGCAGGTCATTTTAGCCATCTCAGTGAATGAGGCACTTCATGGTGCACTGGGCTCACTGTGGCAATTGCAATCAAGTCAGGACAGGTAATGTGCAGTATAGGTGTTTAGCCCTCACAGTGCCTCAATCACTCTACTATGGCCTTATCCATTGTACCCTATTATCTGTGTTCAGGTCTGTCTCCTCCACTGCACTGTGAGCTCCTTGGGGGTCAAGGACAAGGTCTCTGTTTTCTCTGTAATCCCTCAACTCTCAGCATGGTGCCACTGCAAAACTAATGGGAAGATTTAGTGTGGGGTTAAAGGGAAGGTCCCCGTTTTGGTGAGATCCAGTATGGACACCTTTTCTTCTTACACAGTTCCCGTTCATCTGATCCCCTTCTGTGTACTTGTCTCAAAAGTTTGTATTCTTCACCTGTGCAAAGTCTTCGGATTCATTTTAAACAGAATTTTATGAACATATTTTATTGTTTTTCTATTTTGAATTATTATAACTTTCATATACAGTGGGAGACAAGGGAGATGTTCAACTTTATTGTTTGCATATGGATATTTAGTTGTCTCAGCACCATTTGTTGAAAAGACTACTCTTTGCCACCATTTAGTTATCTTGGCACCCTTGTCAATTTACTGTGTATGAAACTATGTCAGCTCTATTCCATCGATCTCTATGTCTATCCTTCTGCCACTGCCATACAGTCTTGATAACGGTACTGTTGTACTGCTTTGAAACCAGGAAGTATGAGCTCTCCAACTTTGTTCTTTTTCAAAGTTGTTTTGGCTATTCAGCGTCCCTTGCAATTCCATATGAATTTTAGAATCAGCTTTTACATTTCTCCAAATAAAAGTAGAGGTGGGGTGAAGGGTGTGTAGCTAGGATTTTGATAATTATTGCATTGGCTCTGTGGGTCATTTTGTGGAGTATCACCATGTTGACAATATTAAGTTGTAACAATTCATGAACACAGGATGTCTTTCCATTTATTTAGATTTCTTTAAATTACTTTCAGTAATGATTTGTAACTTTTGATATACACAGCTTTTTCTATCATTGTATCAAAATTGGAGTTGTGTTATATTAGATATTACTGCATCCAAAAATAAAATTGTTTTTTGTTTCATTTTTACTTGTTCATTGGCAATATATAAAAATACGCTTTATTTATTTATTTATTTTTTACTTTAAGTTCCGGGATACATGTACAGAATGTGCAGGTTTGTTACCCAGGTATACATGTGCCACAGTGGTTTGCCACAACTATCAACCCGTCATCTAGGTTTTAAGCCCAACATTAGGTATGTGTCCTAATGCTCTCCCTCTCGTTACCCTCCACCTCCAGCAGTCCCTGGTGTGTGTTGCTCTCCTCCCCTTCGTCCATGTGTTCTCATTGTTCAACTCCCACTTATGAGTGAAAACATGCAGCATTTGGTTTTCTGTTCCTGTGTTAGTTTGCTGAGGATGACAGCTTCCAGCTTCATCCATGTCCCTGCAAAGGGCATTATCTCATTCTTTTTTTATGGCTGCACAATATTCCATGGAAAAATACCCTTGATTTTTACATATTGATCTTCAACCTTGCAGAATTTATTTATTAGCCCTAGTAATGCTTTTGTGGATTCCATTAAATTTTATTTATGCAATATGATGTTGTCTATTAACAGAGACAGTTTTACTTCTTCCTTTCCAATCTGGATGGTTTGATTTCTTTTTGCAAATCATAATTACCCTGGCTAGAACCACCAGTAAAATGTTGAATAGACATAGCAAGATCAGACGTTCTTGCCTTGTTGCTAATGTTACGGGGAAAACTTTCCATCTTTCGCCTATTAAGTACTATATTAACTGTGAGTTTTTGCAAAATACCCTTTTGAAGATGAGGAAGTTCCCCTCTAACTGTTGAGGGAACAGGTAGAAGAAACTTTGAGGAGTGTTTTTTTTTCATCATGAAATGGTATTGGTGTTTGTCAAATGCTTTTTTTGCATCTATTTAGGTGATCATGTAGTGTTTTTCTCTTTATTCTATTAATACGGTGTATTACATTGATTAATTTGCATATATTGAAACAAACTTGCATTCCTAATATATATCCCACTTCAGCTTGGTGTATAATTTTTTTAATATGTGGCTGAATTCAGTTTGCTAACATTTTGTTGAGGATTTTGCACCTATATTAAGAGACACTCCTCTATCATTTCCCTTTCTTGTGATGTCTTTGCCTGACTTAAATATGCTGGCCTCAAAGAATGCGTTAGCCTCATAGAAAGTGTTCCCCTTCTATTTTTTGGAAGAATTTGTGAAAATTTGGTGTTAATTTTTCTTTAAATGTTTGCTGGAATTCATCAGTGAAATCATCTGGTCCTGGACTTTTCTTTGCGGGAAGTTTTTTCATTAGTAATTCAATTTCTTTCGTTGTTAAAGGTCTATGCAGATTTATTATATCTTCTTGAGTCAAATTCAATAGAGTGTGTCTTTCTAGCAATTTGTCAATTTCATCTAGGTAATCTATCTGATTTTTTGGCATATATATTAATTGTTCATAGTATTCCCCTGTAAACCTTTTTATTTTTACAACACTGGGAGTAATGTCCCCTCTTTCATTCCAGACTTAAGTGATGTGAATCTTCTCTCTTTTGTTCATGGTCAGACCATCTAAACGTTTGTCAATTTGGTTGATCATTTCAAAGAACCAAGTTTCGGTTTCATTGATTTTCTCTATTGTCTTACTATTCTCTATTTCATTATTTCTGCTCTAATATTTATTATTTACTTCTACCTGGTTTGGGATTAGGTTGCTCTTCTTTTTCTAGTTTCTTAAAGTGGAAGCTTAGGTTATTAATTTGAGATCTTATCTTTTTTCAACTTTCAAATTCAGGGGTACATGTGCAGGATATGCAGGTTTGTTACATAGGTAAATGTGTGTCATAGGGGTTTCTTGTACTGATTATTTCATCACCCAGGTATTAAGCCTAGTATTCATTAATTATTTTTACTGATCCTCTCCCTCCTCCCACTCTCCACCCTCTGATAGGCCCCAGTGTGTGTTGTTCCCCTCTATGTGTCCATGTGTTCTCATCATTTAGCTCCCACTTGTAAGTAAGAACATGTGGTATTTAGTTTTCTGTGCCTGTGTTAGTTCACTAAGGATAATGGCCTCCAGCTCCATCCATGTCCCTACAAAGAACATGATCTCATTCTTCTTAATGGCTTAATGATGTAAATGTACCACAATTTCTTTATCTAGTCTATCACTGATGGGCATTTAGGTTGATTCCATGTCTTTGCTATTGTGAATAGTGCTGTAGTGAACATACACGTGCATGTGTCTTTATAATAGAATGATTTCTATTTCTTTGGATATATACCCAGTAATGAGATTACTGGGTCAAATGGTATTTCTGACTTTAGTTCTTTGAGGAATCACCACATTGTCTTCCACAACTAATTTACACTCCCACCCACAGTGTATAAGAGTTCCTTTTTCTCCACAACCTCATCAGCATCTGTTATTTTTTGACTTCATTAATAGCCATTCTGACTGGTGTGAGATGGTATCTCATTGTGGTTTTGATTTGCATTTCTCTAAATCAGTGATGTTGAGCTTTTTTTCATATGCTTGTTGGCCACATGTATGTCTTCTTTTAGGAAGTATCTGTTCATGGCCTTTGCCCACTAATGGTATTGTTTTTGTAAATTTGTTTAAGTTCCTTATAGATATTAGGATATTAGACTTTTGTCAGATGCACAGTTTGCAAAAATTTTCTCCCATTCTGTAGATTGTCTGTTTACTCTGTTGAAAAAAGAGCCTGAATAGCCAAGGCAATCCTAAGCAAAAAGCTGAAGGCATCATACTACCTGACTTCAAACTATACTACAGGGCTACAGTAACCAAAACATCATGGTACTGGTACAAAAACAGACATATAGACCAATGGAATGGAATAGAGAATCCAGAAATAAGACCACACACTCACAACTATCTAATTTTTGACAAACCTGAGAAAAGCAAGCAATGGGGGAAAGGATTCCCTATTCAATAAATAGTGCTGGAATAACTGGCTAGCCATAAGTAGAAAATTGAAACTGGATCCCTTCCTTACGCTATATACAAAAATTGACACAAGATGGATTAAAGACTTAAATGTGAAACCCTAAACTATAAAAACGCTGGAAGACAACCTAGGTGATACCATTCAGGGCATAGGCACGGGCAAAGACTTCATGATGAAGACACCAAAAGCAATTGCAACAAAAGCAAAAATAGACAAATGGGATCTAATTAAACTAAAGAGCTTCTGCACAAAAGAAGAGGTCTTAATCTATTTTTAAATATAGATGTTTACCTCTATAATTTCCTTCCAAGCATTGCTTTAGTGTATCTTATATGTTTTGGTATGTTATGTTTTCATTTTCATTCATTTCAAAGTGTTTTCCAGTTTCCCTGTGATTTTCTATTTAGTCCACTGGTTATTGGGAATGTGTGTTTGATTTCTACATATTTATGAATTGTAAGCACTTCCGAAGCACCTGAAATTTAGCAGCCCAAAACTGAGCTAACATTTTTGTCTCTTCTCTCTGCCTCACCTTGCTTTTCATCCTACCTTTCTTAGCTTTATGATATGCATCATTATTTACCCACTTCCCAAGACAGAAACCCTGGAGATATCCCATATCATCAATATTTAATTATCTCTTATGGCTATAGCCAATAAATCATCGAATCTTATTGCCTCTCCTTCCCCTTCTTTCCCAGTTTTTGGCACACACCATGTTCTCTGTCTTTACCAACACTACTGTATTCTAGGTACTGTCATTGTCTCTCTCCTTGACTATTACATCTATCACCTTTTGGCCTACAGTCTTTGACACTTCCAATTCACCCCCTGCATTGCCAACAAAATATTCTCGCACTCATATTTGTTTTTGCCTTGTTTTGTTTTGTTTTGAGACAGACTCTGTCACCCAGGCTGGAGTGCAGTGGTGTGATGTTGGCTCACTGCAACCTCTGCCTCCCAGATTCAAGCCATTCTCCCGCCTCAGCCTCCTGAGTAGCTGGGATTACAGGCACACACCACAAAACCCAGCTAATTTTTGTATTTTTAGTAGAGACAGGGTTTCTGCATGTTGGCCAGGCTGGTCTCGAACTCCTAACCTCAGGTAATCTGCCCGCTTTGGACTCCCAAAGTGCTGGGACTACAGGCATGAG
The DNA here is from genome assembly GCA_036589455.1 of Ateles fusciceps. Lineage (NCBI taxonomy): Eukaryota > Metazoa > Chordata > Mammalia > Primates > Atelidae > Ateles > Ateles fusciceps. The sequence goes on from JAZHEH010001096.1 coordinate 105,060, forward strand.
CCAGCTCATTCAGCCTTGCACTCGTATTTGAACATATTATTTTCTTGCTCAAAACCTTATTATTCATGGAAAAATTTCCAAATATCTTTGTATAACACATGAGCCTTCAAGATATGGCCACTGTCTCCCTAACCTGCCTCATGTCCCACCATTTCCCTACACTATCACATCTTACTCCATTCATCCAGAAAATGCATGTATTATTGAAAATGCCATGTGTCTTTCATGCTACCATGACATTGAATGGTGTTACCTTAGCTCCTAGGTATGTCCTACCAAATTTGGCATCCCTCCAACTGACATCTTTCATGTCAGCTGCAAAACTGTCACCTCTGGAAATCATGCCCTTTTCCCCAAACAAATGTAGGTGCTTCTTTTATGTTCATAATATATTGTGTCTCTCTCTTCAGTAAAGCAATTATTTTATTATATTGTGCTCATTGGAATGTTTGTGTTCTAATTAGAACATAGCTTCTTGAAGACAGGACATTTATTTGATTCATTTCTGTATTTCCAGTGCTATAGTAAAGTTTGGCCTAAGATAAGTATTCAGTGATTAAATCTCTCATTGTTTGGTACCCAACCATATACTATATAACAGCATTACATTTCTATCACCATCAGTGACTCAGAGAATGTTTCTGATTTAACTATATCATCCCAAGAACTTTATGGCAAAATAAGCAAAGGAAAGCACAGAAACCTGAAACCCTCTCCCAGCACTCTGACTGAATAATATTATGCACACCATATGACCCTCTTTGTCAAATTTTCTGATTCCATAAATTAGAGATGAAGTCCCGTATTCACTCCTACGATGGTTAATTTTGCATGTCAACTCGGCTAGGACACAGTGCCCAAATATTTGGTGAAACATTATTTTATATATTTCTTTGAGGGTATTTGGATGAGATTAACATTTCAATTAGTGGACTATGAGTAAACAGATTACCCTCCATAATATGTGTGGGCTTCAGCCAACCAATTGGTCTTGATAGAACAGAATTATCTCCCTTGAGCAAGAAGAAATTCTGCCAGCCGACAACCTTCAGACTTGAACTGCAGCATTAGTTCTTTCCTGCATCTCCAGGCTGCTGATCTACCTTGCAAATTTTGGACTTGACAGCCTTCATATTCATAATCACGTAAACCAATTGTTTAAAATCAATCTCTCTCTCTCTCTCTCTAAATCCACACATCCTATCCTACTGGTCCTGTTGCCCTGGAGAATTCTGACTAATACACTGTCTAGGAATCTTTTCCATTGTCATGGGCATTAGGTCTTTCATTTTAAAAGAAGAATTCAGAAAATAGGTCCATCCACTTCTCTATAAGCAGAGCAATTTATTATGTTGTTGCTTGTAAGATGGCAAGTGTGCACTACCTGGTGATTAATGATGATAATGATGATGATGATGATGATAGCAGATAGCATTTAGGAAGTGATTACTCTTTGACAATCATTGTGCTAAGTGTTTTATATGTTATCTCACATAATTTGTACAATAGGCCAGTGGGGGGGGTGGGGGGGGGCGGGTACTCACATCTGTAACCCAGCACTTTGGGAAGCTGAAGTGGGAGAATTGCTTGAGTCCAGGAGATTGAGGCCAGCCTGGACGGTAGTGAGACTCCATCTCTAAAAATTATTATTTTTAATAATTTGTGCAATGGGTGCTTTTGGGCATATCACCCCACAGTTGTCAGCCCTTTCCAAAAATTGCCCTCAGCTGGAGAGAGCTACCTCATCTGAGGCCACACTCCCTTCAGGGAAAGGACAAACTTCTTCCCATGATGGATCATTGGAGGAATATAAAGACCTCAGCTCCCTCCCTGCATTGCAACACAACTCTGAAGTGGCATCCCAGCTTTAAACTGTCCTATGAGGTTGGCTGAAGCCTCTGTTAAAACTGTACTGCAGCTCAGCTTCCCTGTCTGCCCAATTCTGCTTCCTTCTCTCTTTCTTCACAGGTGTTAATCCTAAAAGCACTCGCTAATAAGTTTCCTGCATGCTACTCTACATCTTAAAATTTGCCTGTCAGAGAACCCAACCTGCAACAGTCTTCTTGTGAAGATTAAATGTAATAGTCCACATAAGATGGACTTGCCCAAGACCTAACATTAAGCAAGTAGTCAAACAATGGAATTATTATTTGCCACCTAAAAAGGTAGGAACTATTGTTATCCTCAGTTTGCAGGTGAAGAAATTCAACTTTAAGGAGGTTAAATAACTCACCCAATATCACTATACAGCAATATTCAAGGTAGATTTCAAGTACAGATATGACTGACTCCAAAACTGTGCTCGTTTTTATTACTCTCTCCTGTCTTCTTTTAAAAATCATTCTGGAAACCTTCCGCAAATGCGATATCTGGAGGAAGGTACATGGTAGGTGGGGGACTGGGTTCTTGAGGCAGTGTTCAGTATCAGCTTGGCTTGGAAGTGAATTACAGTCAAATGCCAGCTCTGACCAAAATGTGAAATGGTAAATGTGAACCAACCAGAAGGGGTCACAAACACAGTCAGGAAAGAGAAAAAAAAAAAAAAAAGCATGAAAGTCCCAGCAGAAAAGCCAGGACTATCTCAGGAGGAAAATTTCATAGTGAATGTGAGGGAATAGATGAAAAGATTCAGAAAATATTCCCTGCGAGCACTTGGAACACTCCTTTATGAAAGCACTTTAAAAAGTCAAATAGTCCTGACACCACCGTGAAGGAATATTACCACTGTCCCAGGAATCACATTCAATTCTACACATAATATTTACTGTGCACTTACATGATCTCTGTCTTCAAGGAGCTCATAGTCTGGTGTATTGGGAGTAGGGGGTGGGAGGGAGAGAGAGGCAGACATATATACCAAACAACTAAATATTACACAATGTTGGCTGGGCGCGGTGGCTCACGCCTGTAAACCTAGCACTTTGGGAGACTGAGGCGGGCTGATCACCTGAGTTCAGGAGTTCGAGACCAGCCTGACCAACATGGTGAAACACTGTCTCTACTAAAAATACAAAAATTAGCTGGGTGTGGTGGCAGACGTCTGTATTAACAGCTATTTGGGAGGCTGAGGCAGGAAAATCGCTTGAACCCAGGAGGCAGAGGTTGCAGTGAGCCGAAATTATGCCATTGCACTCCAGCATGGGCAACAAGAGTGAAACTCCATCTCAAAACACACACACACACACACACACACACACACACACACACACATACACAATGTTACTGAGTGTCAAGTTGGAAAAAACAAAAAAACAAAAAACTAAGCTGCCACATAAAGCATGGTTAATTCTCCTCAGGAAGACCCCAGAAGGCTTTACAGAGGAGGCAACATTTGAACAGGACCTTGAAGGATAACAAGCCTGTCTGCAGTCAAGGGGAATTTTAAAAGACTAGACTATTTTCTAAGAGGAAGAAAGGACACATGCTATTGTTGCTTTTCTCCAGAGTGTAGGGAGTACTCCATAAGGAATAATCACTGCATTGTCTTATAATAAATCGTGGACACTTGGTATTTGCCATATTTCAACAACTGGGGGTAAATCCTCTAGGAGAATCACTCTAAATCCAAGCACTTCACCCTCTGAAAGGCTTGTAGGGAGCAAAAGAAATGGTCCTTTGAATTCACATGTCATACAATCCCTACTGGAAAAACATGTGTATGGAGAAGGCAGGCGGTGCTCCGTGGAGTTACACATAAGAAACAGATGTTCTGCTGTATTCTGAGAGATTGTTGGTCATTCCTGAGAAATTGTTGAGAGGTTGCATGATCATTTCTGAGCCATGTCCCCTAAGACTTAAAGGAGAGCCCATCTGTAAATCCTAGTAGTAGGCGTTTGTGTCTAGACCACAGGAATTCTATCTTCAGGTTCCAACACTGGGGTGTTTGAAACTGAGAAGGTAACTTCATGCTAACAGTGCAGTTACCAGCCAGATGCTTCAAAGCTGGAGGATCCAACTGAATTGCTTCAGAAGTTTTCTGGTTCCTAGCCCTGCCTAGCAGATGGCAAGTTTGCACCTGGGAACTTGCTGCCAGGATGATGTAATGTCTTTTTGCAGCTACTCTCTCATTGTTTTTAATGAGCGTTGATGTGATGCACAAATGCACCTTATAGAGCCCTGGTCACTACTCATGGTGGGGGATGTGTCTGGTCCTAATCCTTGGGAGGGGCAGTTTTAAGAAATTAAAAGGAAGTGAAAATGATTCTGTCTGTCCATCTCTGCTAACAACCAGCAGTGGTTAAGCAGCCTTTGATGAGTCCTTTGGTTACCAGATAAACCTGGTGTAGACAATAGGCACCGCCAGAGCCTCATGCCTTTTTGTACAGGAATGATGTACAGTTCCGCAGATAGGCACGGCACACTCCTCTTTTGCCATTCAGAGGTGAGGCAGTTTGGGCCATGTCTTAGTCTGTTCCTATGGCAGTAACAAAATACCTGAGACTGGGTCATTTATAAAGAACAGAAATATATTTCCTATAGTTCTGGACGCTGGAAGTTCAAAGTCAAGGCACTGGCAGGTTTGGTGTCTTGTGAGGATGTAGTCTCTGCATCCAAAATGGTGCTGTGTTGCTGCATCTTGCAGAGGGCATGCTGTGTTCTCACAAGGTGGAAGGAATGGAAGGAGCAAAAAAGGAGCTGAATGCACTCCCTCAAGTCCTTTTATAAGGGTGCTGATCGCATCCATGAGGCCGAACCTTGATGGTCTAATCAGCTCCTAAAGGCCACACCTCTTGATATCGTTGCACTGGGAATTATGTTTCAACATGAATTCTGGAGGGACATGTTTTCAAACCACCGCAGATCTCTTGTGCCTAGAACTCTCGGGGAAGAGGCTGAAAACACTCAGTTGAGACTTACCCATCAGACGGGTCAAATCCTGGATATGATCAGTAACAGAAATCTCCCTCCCCTTCTTTCTCTGATGTGCAGTGGTTCTGCCTGTTAGAATCATCTGGAGAACTTTTTAAAAACACCAATGTCAGGAGCTCAACCCTAGAGATTCAAATTTAACTGATCTGGTGTGGGGCCTGGAAATCCTCTATTTTTTAAAAGTTCCCCAGTTGAGGCCGGGTGCAGTGGCTCACACCTATAATCCCAGAACTTTGGGAAGATGAGTTAGGTGGATCACTTGAGGTCAGGAGTTCAAAACCAGCCTGGCAAACATGGTGAAACCCCACTTCTACTAAAAATACAAAAAAAAAAAATTAGCCAGATTAGGCTCGCACCTGTAATCCCAGCTACCCAGGAGGCTGAGGCACGAGAATCCCTTGAACCTTGTAGGTGGACGTTGCAGTGAGCCGAGATCACACCACTGCACTCCAAAGTGGACAACAGAGCAAGATTCCATCTTAAAAAAAAAATTGTTCTCCAGTTGAGTCTAATGGGCAGCTAACATTTAGAAGCATTGCCCTGGAATCTCATACCTCAACATAAAGCATAAAATTTCTAAACATCTTTATGCCAAAACAAAAGTTTACATCAGCTGTTGATAATACCAGTGAAAAAATATTAATAATAATAATTGCTTAAATTTTATCCATGCAGGGTAAATGCCCCTGCTAACAATAACTTAAGCATACACTTAGAATGACCCTGTATGGGAGACATATCTGAATGTGTGTGTTCCAAGCTAGGACATTGAGGAGTGGCCAACCCAGAAATTATTCCATGTTTATGAGGAACATCTGAGCCCCTGGCCTGTCCCATGGAAGTGGAACATAGACTGTACATGAGATTGAGGCCCTAAGTTTTGGGTAAAATGAAGGTTGGGAGGTCATCAGGGGAAGGTGTTTAAGTGAAAATGCTTATTAAACTGCATGCTGTTTGCAAGCGGTTGCAGTTTTCCTGCCCAGCCCAAAGCCACTGGGCCATGTGGTTGTGCTGTCCAGCCCACCACCACTGGACTTTCTCCTCTGTGCATAAGCCCTTAGTAAAACCCGCATCTCCTTTGCTGACTCTGGGTTTCTTCTTCAGCCTCCTGAGCCTGGTGCTCTCCCTATTAAGGTTAATCAGGGTTCAGCACAACCACCAGTTAGCAATTTATATTTCGCCATTTTCAAAATGCCCTTTGGTTCGGTGAAATAAAGTTGCTAACCAGAAGTAAGCAGGTAGTATGTGCCAGGGCTTGATCTAAAACACCTAATTATTGGGGGCTCAACTCCTTCCACTGTTCCACCCCGGCTCCTCAATTGCCAAGCCTGTTTTCTGTTATCAGACTGAGCCTGTGAGACATTTACAGCCACCCCTGCATCATTGGACTAAAGCAGAACAGCGAGGTAAATTATCTGAATAATTCAGGTAACAGCAGTTTATTTTTCCTGAATTACCTGGATAATTACCTCAAGCCTAATAAGATGGAGAGAAGCCAGAGCCACATTCTGATGGTTTTATTGCCCTCTCAACAATGCGTTCTTGTTTAAAGGTCCTCACTTGAAGAAATCATTTGTTGCAGCTTGTGTCTTCCTTATTTGCCACAGGATACTCCATAAATCATCTGGGAAAAGTTCCCGTGTGTAATTGTCCAGCTCCTGTGCCTGTTGAAAGCTCCTCGAGGCTGAGAAACACAGCTGGCCTGAATTCCTGATGTGTTCTCTGGGTTATGGGAAGTCATTAGCTCAGGTAATGAGGTGACAGAGAGGAAGTCTTCTGGGTGTTAGATATTTGTTTCTCCTTTTCTTTTTTGTGTGCTTTCCCACATTTCTTAAACTAAGCAACCAAACATTCTGCACTAAGTCTGATATGGTTTGCCCGTGTCCCCACCCAAAATCTCATCTTGAATTGTAATCCTCATAATCCCCCACGTGTCAAGGGACCAGGTGGAGGTAATTGAATCATGGGGGCAGTTTCCCCATGCCGTTCTTGTGATAGTGAGTGAGTTCTCACGAGATCTGACGGTTTTATAAGTGTTTGGTAGTTCCACCTGCATTCATTCGCCTTCCTGCTGCCTCATGAAGAAAGTACGCTTTCCATTCGCCTTCCACCGTGACTGAAAGTTTTCTGAAGCCTCCCCAGCCATGCCGAACTGTGAGTCAGTTAGACCTCTTTCCTTTATAAATTACCAATCTCAAGCGGTTCTTTATAGCAGTGTGAAAACAGACTGAAACAACATCCTATATTCCTGTGCTGAACTTGATCTGTAAAATGGAGCACCTTGTCCAGGAAACAAAGCCTGGGCTTTCACATTAAGCCTCATGGCTAGAAACTGGGGAACCCAAAGCCAGTTAATGGGACAGGAGCTTCCTGGTTCTGCTACTATCACTATTTGCCTTGTTAAAAGAACCAACTGTCTCAGAGGAAGAGGTGTCCATGTCTTTCTGAAAGAGAATTCTTCCGCTGGGGCACTTGGTCCTCTCTGTGAAGCCTTACTTCATTTTCACTCCCTCTCTTTCTCTCTCTGCTGTCTTTGCTGTCCACTGGCTCCTCCCAGACAGGGTTAAGTCTTCTCCATCCCTATAAGTAGAAAGTGAGGAAATGAGTAAGATTGGGTGGGAGTTGGCCATGGCTGAGAGTTGATGAAATAACAATATTAGGAGATGGAAAGAAGAAAATAGAGGCCAGAAAATGCAGCCAGGTCAGATACATCCAGATCAATGCAGCAATAAGGAAGGAAAGGGAGATGAAGTTCCAAATAAACATGATACAATGGAAAACCATGGGTTTGGAATTGAATCCTGGCTGCTTAGCTCTCTAACTGTGTGATAATCTTTAAAACTGACATATCATTAAAATCTACCTCCTAAGGCTTTATAAGACTGAATTATTTGTTGCATGTAAATTACTTGGATAAATTTTATACTCATTATTACTATTATTATTGCCAAAAAAGGAAATATAGCCAGCTATCTTAAATGCTTCTTGGAGTCAAAGTGAAGAAGGTACCAGGGGTCTTCTAGTCCTGTCTTTGAAAGATTTGAGACCTCTTCTAATAAGAAAAACAATTAACGTATTGATCAAGAATTTACATATATATGTAATGGATTAGTGTCCCCCAAAATTTGTGTCTACACTGACCATTAGAATGTGACCTAATCTGGAAATAGGGTCTTTGTAGATATAACTTAGGTAAAGATCAAGATCAGATCACACTGGGTTAGAGTGGGGCCTAAATCCAATGGCTGTGTCCTCATAAGAGATAGAAAAGGGCACAGAGAGAAGATGATGTAAAGATGGAAACAGAGATTACAGTTATGCCAGTACCAGCCAGAGGATGCCAGGAGTCACTAGAAGCTAGAAAAGTCCAGAGGATTCTTTCCTAGAGCTTTCAAAGAGAGCTTAGTCCTGCCACACCTTGATTGCAGACTTCTGGCCTCCAGAACTATGAGAGAATAAACTTCTAATGTCCTAAGCCACCCAGTTTGTGGTAATTTGTTATGGCAGCCCTAGTAAATTAATACATGTAAGTATCTGAACCCAAAGCTTCACAAATTATACTCACTGTGTGTGATGCACTATGATAAATCCTGTTAATACTGGTTGTAAACCACTAAATTGATTTCTGACCCACTTACGTGTTGTGACTCATGACTGGGAGAAACTGTTCTACTATGTCTCTCATTAAAGATGAATGATGACTAAGAAAAAAATCTTTGGATTCGGTGATTAAGAGTCAATGCTGTTCCTCATGGAAATAATTAAGGTGAGATAGCAGAAGCTATCTACTTAGCATAGAGATGTAATCATTATCCATAGATAGATACAAATAGATAGATATAGATATATACACACATTATATATTTTGTACCCAAAAGAGCAGTGGCTTAAATAAGATATCAGTATATTCTTCTTGTTAAAGAAAAATTTCTAAATAAAGATAAATTCTTCACTTTCATACAAATATAAAATGAATGCATGTCAAAGATTTTAACTCATTAATGAAGACACTAGTAAGATATTACTATCAGCTCAAAGGAGAATTTAAAATATCCCACTTGTATAGGTCAATCAGGAATGCTGAAGCAAACTTACAAATAGATGTAAAACTGGCTTATTTCAAGTGGCAGAAAGAGAGAGGGAGGAAAGCGGGGGAATCAGATCTCTCCACTGGATAGAATTTGTCTTCTGAGTTTTGTTTTGTTTTTTGTTTTTTTGGGGTTGTTTTTCTGTTTTTTGTTTTTTGTGTTTAATTGACATGTCTCACTCTGTCACCCAGGCTGGAGTGCAGTGGCACAATCTTGGTTCACTGCAACCTCTGCCTCCCAGGCTTCTCCTGCCTCAGCCTCCCAAGTAGCTGGGATTACAAACATGCACCACCAAGCCTGGCTAATTTTTGTGCTTTTAGTAGAGACGGGGCTTTACCATGTCGGCCAGGCTGGTCTCAAACTCTTGAGCTCAGGTGATCTGCCCACCTCAGCCTCCCAAAGTGCTGGGATTACAAGCATGAGCCACTGTGCCTAGCCAGAATTTGTTTTCATGTGAAAAAGAAATCATCTCTGCTCTGCTATCAGTTCTCTACAACTTAGAGTTGTAAAATAGTTCAAAGACAATGAATGGTAGAGATGGCCTGGCTGGGTAAGCTACTCAGGATACCCAAGAATCTTTTTGTTGCCCATTTCAAAATGCTTTGCATTAAAGTCAGGTTTCAAATCATGAGTTTGAGAATCCTGGTTTTAAGTCATATTCGATTTTGATATACAGTAACATAAAGATTTAATCAAATATAAAGATTTAATCCAATAGTTAAACATCTGCTCTACCCAGAACAGTCTGGGATATTAGAAAGTGAGAGAAGTTTTGAATACCACAGCCAGGGTGCACATCCTGGTCCTGCTACTCATTGGCATATGTGGCCTTCTGTGAGTCACTTCTCTGGGCTTCTGCTTTCACACTCATTGAAGGAGGATAATAAATCCACCTTGCAAGGTTATTGTGACATTTGAGCCTATTGTATATATAATGTCTATCATAAATTCAATGGTATACATTAATATTAGAATACTAAACTGAGAATAACTGGATTTTTGACTGTATTCTTTCTTTTTATTTTATTTTATTTTTTTTTTGAGATGGGGTCTCACTCTTGCCTAGGCTGGAGTGCAGTGGTGTGATCCTGGCTCACTGCAGCCTTCACCTCCTGGGCTCAAGTGATCCTCCCACCTCAGCCTCCTGAGTAGCTGAGACCACAGGCATATACTACCATGTGCAGCTCATTTTTGTATTTTTTATAGAGACAAGTTTTCGCCATGTTACCCAACCTGCTTTCAAACTCCTTGGCTCAAGTGATCGGCCCTCCTTGGGCTCCCAAAGTGCTGGGACTACAGGTGTGAGCCACCATGCCTGACCTGTAGTTATCTTTTTAAACAGATATTTGGTACTACTGTGTAGTCACAACTGTAGATAGCAGAAGGTAAGTCAAATTCATGTCAAGTATGGCCAGATATGAAGATGAATTAACAAATGCATCTGATCAGTCCATCTATAATTTCAGGCAAATTGTCAGGAAGTAAATAATTTGTATAACACAACCAACTGTTCATCTTTCTGTGAAGTAGGTAAGGTGGGCATAGGTTTATGGCAGTAGCTGTACAACTTTTAAAATCTGCCTTTGTTTCTTATTTATTTTGAAACGGGGATCTTTTTAAACTCTTTAAAACTTGAAGTAAGTTTCAGAGACCCCCAACTAAAACTACCAGTTAAGTTTGTACAGGAAACCTTTCTCTTTTCCAAATGTAATTATGGGCAGATATTTCAGGATGTATATATGTGATAGTATTTTAATAATTTTGTTGAGCCTTAAGGTACAGTATCAAATATGCCCGTTCCTTCCAGTTTGGAGGGAAGGGGTGGAAATAATAGGGAAGCAGAACGGAATGACTTATTCAACCTTCCCATTCTTCAATAAAGCATTGACTTTTGTGAAAGAAAACACATATACACGTGCACGTAAACAAGGGCTTCCATTTACCTTATTTTCCATTTTAAATTTTAGTATCCAGTCATTCATCTTTGTCGCAATCCACAAAAAAAGTTTTGCAAGAACATGTTTCATAAACAAACTCTCCTTTCATCATCCCCCAGGAAGGTTAAGGTTTAGATCCTGTGTGATAGAAACCCTTTTTGTAATTCTCCCCCAAACATCTGTTCAGTCACTCATCATTAACATCTGTCACCCATTTCTGGGCTCAACCCAGACAAAGCTATGTTTTGCTAACAAACTCCATTTCAAATTATTACCAAGTGATTCCTACTCAGGCTAATCTTACACAAGGATTGAGAAGATGTCTTTTTGGATGAAATTCATCTTCCACTAATGCAGCATCTACCCTGAAGCATTGGCAAAAGCCCAATGGCTCAGAGGAAGGGAAATTCCTCACAACATGCTAACACTTTGCTGCCTTGAATTGTTACATTGAACACTTTTAATGCTCTTTAACTTTTCAGGGTTAGCAAAACATCATCCTGTACAACTTATGCATATGTGTATCTTTAACATCGGCCCATCATTTCCCCTACACAAGCCCCAGCAGGGTTGCATTGCAAACCAGCTGAAATAAGAACATATGAAATGTTTTTTTTTTTTAATACTTGGCCCAATTATTTGCAAAAAATGGCCAATAAATATTGGTTCATTTGGAAAGGCAATGCAGTGGTTAAAAATATGTAGAGGGACCTGAACTGAGATCTTGGAAAATCACCTCTAAGTCAGGTAACCTTGGATATTTTAGTTAATGGCCCTGGGCCCTCATCTACTTAAAGGAAAAATGAGTTCCTTATAGAATTAAAGAGTTAACGTGCTTTTTAAAAATTTTCTTAGAGAGAGACAGGGTCTCACTATATTCAGGCTGTTCTGAAACTCCTGGCCTCAAGCGATCCTCCGAACTTGGCCTACTTTTAACATGCTGGAATTACAGGAGTGGGTCACCATGCCTGGCCAAAATAAAGTACTTGACACAGTGCCTGGCACATAGTAAACAACTCAGTTTATAGTAACTCTTTATTTATTTATGTTATTGAGATATGAAATCTTACTCTGTCACTCAGGCTGGAGTACAGTGGGACAACTTAGCTTACTGCAGCCTCAAACTCCTGGGCTCAAGTAATCTTCCTGCCTTAGCCTCCTGAGTAGCTAGAATTACAAGCATGTACCACCACACCTTGCTAGTTTTTTGTTTGTTTTTTGTAGATGCTGGGTCTTGCTATGTTGCCCAAGCTAGTTTGAAATTCCTGGCCTCAAGTGATTCTCCCACCCTGGACTTTGGTTGCTGGGATTATGGTGTGAACCACCACACCTGGCCAGTTTATGGCAACTTTTGCCATCATCATCATCTTCCAAGAAGAAAAAGACCAGAATGGCTTTACTTTGCTCTTTGCTCTGAGTATTTCCTTTTTCTCATTTCTGTATAACCAGTATTTATTGAGAGTCTCTTATGGGCTAAAAATGTGCCAAATAACATGAATGAGGCAAATTCTTTGTCCTCAAGGAGCTCTCCCTAGAGAAAACGGATAAATCTAGACTCTACTTCAAATCAGATGATAAGTGCTATAAATTTAAAAGTAACATTCCCCCACAGATTACTCGAACATTTTTAACACCTAATCTCTGATTTTCTTATTAGAAGTCTTCAGTTGGAGGCTCATCTTACACAGTAAGTTAGGAATTTAAACCCCAGGGCAGATATTTCATTTCAATGAGAACCTAATGGTTATAATCTAGGTCAATGTTTATAATGTCAATAGTGCAGTGAGGAGGAAAAGGGTTTTCGCTTCTATTTCCATGGACTTTAAAAATAATAATAGTGAAGAAGGCCCCCAAACTGAACCAGACTGGACAAGTGAATGATTATAACTTACTTATTTCCATCGAGAAGTATAGTATAAAAAGCATTTCAGAAAGCTCCCATAACCCTTTAGAGCCTGTTTGATATATAAGGATGCTAAATATTAATATTGATATTTTTTGTTGAGGATCAGAATGCCAAGGACTCACTTTCCATTGAATACAGTCAATAGGGAAGGAGTCCCTTTGAGAATTTCATTATGACCATAGCTAGGGGTCCCTTTCCTCACTGTCTGGGGAAAGGACGCATGAAGCAGAGCACTTTGCAGAACTACAGTTCTCTGCTGTTGTTCCTTCATGGGTCCCTGTCCTGAGGGACATATGTCCTGTGAAGAAAATAAGTGTCACACTGAAGATGTGATAAATGTACTGAGACCACACAACGAATCTGAGTCTATAAGCAAAGGGGGGATGGGGCAAGCAGAGGTTTTTCCAGGCAGAGGGAACTGCGTGGGGTGGGGATATCACTTCTCTAAACCTTCATTTCCTGGCCTCTATGTGGAAAAAACAAGGCATAACTTGCTGGGTGCCCAGCAGCACTTACGTATACTATCTGGTAGTCATGGGCATTCATCTATGTTAGTTTATTTGTGACCCAGAGTTACTGGGCTAGGCAGTGATTAGAAACCAAGCCCAGGTATTCTGAACCCTAGGTCATGCAGGTTCCAGGGCATCACTCTACTTCCAGGCACACCCAGCAGACAAAGTGCACATGCAAGTCCCAGCTGACCTGCCACCATGTTCACAGGGTAAAGTTGGGAAGTGTTTGTCCCTCAACCTTGAAACCTCCACCTGCTTCAACAAACCCTGGCCTGGCCAGCATGCATTCCTGTGCTGATCCCTTCCCCCAACCCCACACCGCACCCATGGGGTGCTGGTAGGGGAGAATCAAGCTAACTTTTAACAAGTCAAGAAAAAAATACTACCCCGTCCAGGAGTGGTGGCTCACGCCTGTAATCCTAGAACTTTAGGAGGCCGAAGGGGGCAGATTGCGTGAGCTAAGGAGTTTGAGACCAGCCTGGGCAACATGGCAAAATCCCATCTCTACAAAAAATACAAAAATTAGCCAGGTGTGACAGCTCACGGCTACTTGGGGGGCTGAAGCAGGAGGATAGCCTGAGCCTGGGAGGTCGGGGCAGCAGTGAGCTAAGGTCATGCTACTGCACTCCAGCCTGGACAACAAAGTGAGACCCTATCTCTTAAAAAAAAAAAAAAATACCACCCCAAGGAAGGTCTCAGCCATGAAGTAAATTGGTAAGAGAAACTAATAACAAGTGACACTGAAAAGGCTAGATTTTAAAAGATATTTTTAGTTGTCTTGAAAAAAAAAATCCAAAGGCAACTCTGATAACCAAAGAATGCATGGTCTGTGATGGGGGAAAGTAGGAAATTGAGTTAGATGAGGGAAGGAACTGACTATACACCTCTTTGAAAATAGAGATGCTTCTAAGTCAATGGGCCTTAAGGACGTGTTTTCTGAGACACTTATTGCCGAATGTGTTCTTTTCTCTTAAGACTGGTATCTTGTTCTCTAAGTTGTTGAGATCTTTAAAACTTGATTTGTTTCCTCCTTAATGCTTTCCTCTCATGAAATTGCAGATACTTTGTACTTGGTTTCATGATCTGTAAACCGCATTCTGCCTCTCAGGCAGGACATTTGGTAGGGGGAGGCAGGAGGAGAAGATGGCTCGCATGTGCCCAGCACATGGTGAGGCTCTATGGCCACCTTGTAATATATATGTGATGACCCAGGATGTGTACTGTTTTTCTTAAACGCGTATCTGATCCATTCTGCACCCAGAATTCAGAGATATTTTGTAATATAAGCAGATCATGCTACTTCTCTTCTTGCCACCTGCCTGTGACTTCCCACTGTACCCAGAATAAAATCCACAGTCTTTACCAGGTGCTATGGAGCCCTGCATAGTCCTGCTTTGAGCCACCTCACCATGTCCATTTTGTGCTACTCTTCCCCACCATGACTATGGCACACCTGTGTTTGCCTCTGAGAGTATATAGGCGACATTCCCTTCTTTTCAGCTCAGATCTACACATATGCTGCTTCCTATACCTGGAATCTCTTTCCCAGACTGTGCCTGGCTAGTGTCCACTCCTTCAAATTGCAGCATTACTGTCTCTTTTTTTTCTTCTCTCTTTTTTTTTTAGAGACAGAGTTTTGCTCCTGTAGCTCAGGCTGAAGTGCAGTGGCGTGATCTCGGCTTACTGCAATCTCTGCCTCCCAGGTTCAAGTGATTTTCCTGCCTCAACCCCCCAAGTAGCTAGGATTACAGGCACCCACCACCACACCCGGCTAACTTTTGTATTTTCAGTAGAGACAGGGTTTCACCATGTTGGCCAGGCTGGTCTTGAACGCCTGACCTTAGGTGGTCCGCCTGCCTCAGCCTCCCAAAGTGCTGGGATTACAGGCATGAGCCACTATGCCTGGCCTATTGTCTCTTTCTTAAAGAGGTCTTACCTGTCTCCCAATCCAAATTAGGCCCACCACTATTGTACATTCATAACAGCCTACTCTTTTTCTTATTACCACTTGTTATTTGTGAGCTTATTTGTCAAATGTCTGACACCCTACACCTGATGGAGAGTAAACCTCATGGGGACATTGATCAATATGCACCTATTTCGTGTACATTGTATACCAAGACCGAACACAGCTCTTGTCGCAGCACAGTGCATGATAAATGTTTAGAGAATGAATGAATGGCTGGCTTGAACAAAACTACCATCTTTTATACTCCTGCCGTCAGAACCCAAAGAGTAGAGGTGGCTTCTATACCTCATCTCGCAACAGAATACCAAATTATTAAAAGTACCTGAAACCAAATTGAATTACAGTCAAAATGGTAGGTTGGCTGTTTCTCCTTCTAGACAAGGAAGGAGAAAGGAAGTCACTGGTCTAAAAAGTTATAAAGGACTTCGAGGGAAAAAAAGGCACATTTATCAAAACCAAGAAGCCTCTAATTCACAGTCTTTTGAGAGGGCTGATAACCTAAGTTTATAGTCATACAGTTACTCACATAAATGCCAAAATATCAGAATTTAAAGTTGGTATTTGCGAGAGAAGCAGCTGTGCCTCCAGGGAAACCTGGCCCCTACAGACCTTGCTCACATGGTACAGTATTTTCCAGTGTTATCCTGAGAAGCCCAGCTGTTCCCATAACTAAAGGCGATTTCCAGTCATTCCTTTGGTTTTCCACTAATTATACATTATTATTGTAATGGTATAGCATGTCAAGCCATGGTCATTTATGAAAACCAGGATACATCTGGGGGAAAATAGATAAAAAGGAACCTCATGTCTCTCTGTCTCTACTGAACCACCCGTGGGTGTTCCTTCAAGGTAGAAGGTGGGTATTGCTCATCTTTGTTTATCTGGAGCCTAGAATGGTGCAGAGCACAGAGTAGATCATCAATATCTACTGAATGTCTTCGTAAATGATGATATGGCTGGGAGAGTGTCTAAGCAATTTGTGAAGTTTTCTTCCACTTGAAATAAAGTTGACCCTTAGAATATTCATTTAGGAAGATGATGTGCTTATAAACTGACCCACCTATGCTCATATCCTATAGGGACATTCTCTACAACCCCCCACCCAAAACCTTATCTATTTGCTCCCAATTTCTACTGCTCTATTTAGACTCAGCATGTCTTCTGACCTTTGGCAATATCTCCAAGCTAGAGTCTTCTCTCTCCTTGGACAAGGCATTGGTACTTAATTCTTTTCTTTCTTAACACCTGTTACTCAGATTATCTCGTTCTCACCTTTGGCTGACTTAGATAAGGGTCCTCACTCGAGCTTCAGCCACTTTAGCTATACTTGGCTTTCTGTCAGCCCAAGATTTATGAAACAGATTTTAAAGAGAGATGCCCTAGAAATGGGGTAATTGGTGAGCTGCTACCAGATGACAGGTAACAGGCATGATCTCATACATTTAGCTATCAAACTACCCCCAGATGGGGATGACTGAGGAGAAGAGATTAATGTACATGATGCTACTACCCATGTCTTTTATAGAAAAACAAAAAACAAAAACCCAAAGCGAGACTTAAACACAATGACATCAAGACACAGATTGGTGCTTACTTTTTCTGCTCTCTGCTAATTCCACACTGCTTCATTCAACTACTTTGTTTTCAGGTCTGAATTGAAAATATCTTTCCTTCCTCCCAAGGATCAAAGATGTATATAATAGTAGTTAAGATCTTGGACTGTGGACTCTGGAAGGCCAGTGTGGAAATTCCGGGTCTACCACTCAGTAACATGAGTGAGCTATCTAACCTCTTCAAGCCTTAATGTTCTTCTTGCCAAAATATTAAAAATAACAGCACAGAGGAAGAATGCTCACTGGGATGTCCAGGACCTCACCTGTCCTGGATTAATGATATTTCCAACATTTAAATTCTTCAAAAGAACTTTTCCTGCTACCATTTGATCCAGCTCTTATATCTTCTGGATATATTTTTTCCTGCTTTCCTTCCTCCCTACCTTTCTTTTTTCTTTATCCTCCCTTCTACCTTGTGTTTATCTATGTGTTCTTACCTATTACATAAATTAAAGGATGGATACCTAATGTCAATTTCCATGATCATAGTTAAAAAGGTATAAAAAAAATGTGATATCCAGCAAAATATAAACAAACAGGAATCATCCCAGCTTCTGTTTTATAAGCTACAGGTCACAAGTTCACTGCAATCACCTGTAATGGTTCATACCCCACTATCTATGTTGTATGGGCTGAGCCTCTGGCATGCCCACTGGTCATTTACAACCCAGCCCTATACACTTCCCACAACTCCAAGTTGTTCCTTAAGTATTGTGATTTTTAACATATACTCTTTTAAAATCTTTTTGAACAATTGAAATGCTTCCATACCCCTGGGTAAGTGATCTATTTATTCTACCTCCCTCATGATCCTGAAGTGAGGATTAAGAGAGATAAAATATGTAAAGTACCTGGTGTGTGACCTGGCATAGGCAGGGTAAGCAATAATTTAGAATGTACTGAAATGGGACTGTTTCAATTGGTAGCTTTTGTTTCTGAAGATCTTTTTCTAATAGCTTCAGAGAAAAATCCAAAACTTTCTCATTATGGCTGGAGTGAGGTAAATCAGAGATAGCATGTAGGTCTGACCTTGCATACTCACTCTGTTTGACAAATAGTAGCCACCTGGAGTACAAATAAAGCTACAGGAAAGAGTTCTGTGCTCAATCAGCGCTGGCCACTGTGGACCCAGGTTGAAGGAATGACAACATGGGTGCTGCGTATTTGCTGTCCTTCCTGTTGTGATAAGCACATAGGATTGCCAGTTACAAAACCTGGATTTTACTCCTGCCCCACCTAGACACATCACCTCCAGCAAATCACCCAAGTTGAGACTGATTTCCTCATCTGCTTCCATCCCCATCTTGCATGTTGTATCCTAGTAATCATAAACTGCTTGTGGTTCTCCCCCATGTGTCATTCTGTTGTCTAGTCCCTTGACTTCCTTTTACCTGGAATACCTTTCCTATCCTTCTAACTGCCACGACTCTTACCCTTCAGCTCCTAGATCAAGCAGTGCTTTTCACAGGAAGCCTTTCTCAACCCCCAGGTGGGACTAAGTACCCCAACTCTAAATGCCCACCCACCTGAGCATTTTTCCTCTATCCTATGGGTTAGCAAACTTTCTATAGAGGTTTGTTAGTCAATATTTTAGGCTCTGTAGGCCAGATAGCCTCTGTCACAATTATTATACTAAACTCTGCTGTCATAGCACAAAAGCATCCATGGACAACAGATAAATGAATGAATAAAGCTGTGTCCCAGTAAAACTTTACCATTGGGCCAGACATGGTAGCTCATTCCTGTAATCCCAGCATCTTGGGAGGGCAAGGCAGGAGGATCACTTGTGGCCAAAAGTTTAAGACTAGCCTAGCAACATATTGAGATCCCACTTCCACCAAAAAAAATTTTTTTTTAATTAGTGGGGCGTGGTGGTGCATATCTGTAGTCCCAGCTACTCAGGAGGCTAAGGCAGGAAGATCCCTTGAGCCCGAGTGTTAGAGGCTACAGTGAGCTATGGTCATACCACTGCACTTGAGTCTGGGGGACAGAGTTAGACCCTGTCTCAAAACAACAACAACAACAACAAAAAAAAACACCTTTATTTTTAAAAATAGCTGTTGGGCTGGATCTACCCTATCAGGTAACATGTCATTCTGAAATGATCTATGTGCACATTTTTCTCCTTCACTAGAATGTGAGCTAAAGGCAGAGGTAGACCTTATTTCTCTTTGTATCTCTAACATTCAGCACATAGTGGCTATGCGATACCTGAAGTAACAGCACTGGAAAATTGGAATAATAATCTCTTTCTGGCTATTCCACAGGGCTATGGATTTTAAGCATGATAAAGCATGTGAAAGGATAGGACAGTGAAAATGCACCATACAATCACGTGATGCTCTTCCCACGGGGACATCACTGATACTCCTGCTCTAGCCTCTTCAGGAGGCAGAGAGTCATCTATGAACCTGGTATTTCCTGCCACAAGCAGACACAAAACACCAGCTAAAAACCTCACCCCTTCAGACTTAACTTCTAAGAAGAAACTAATCATTAGGTCATATGCTAAGTTGAAGCATATTAAACCATTCTGAAGTCCTGAAGCTACCCTGAAATGCATGAAAAGCCTAGCAATGTCTGTCTCCCTCTCTTTAAGCTTCTCTTTAACAAATTCCTCCACACTTTTTGAGAAAGTATCAATATTTTTATCTGTTGAGTTTGTGGTCAAGCTTAATAGAAGACAGAATAAATGTCTGAGTCCCCAAGATGCGGACACAAAACTCAGTGTAAATCAGTGGAACAAAGTCCCCCTCAGCTGGGGTTTCCGCTCACTATGCAGTGCTGCTCTTACCTAAAAACATGACCCCTTTGCACCAACCCACTGTGACCAACATAACAGTGAAAAATCTACAGATGTGAACAGAGAGAACAAGGAAGGTGAGGATGAAAGATGATCTTGCTGGTGCCCTCGGCCCTTCCCCAATGATAACATTCATTCACTCATTTGTTCATTCATTCAGTTATCTTGAGAGCCTACGCCATGCGAAATTGTGCTGGGCATATATTGTCTTTGTAGAGAGAACAAGGCACCACTGGAATTTCTCAGGCGTACTACTGCCACACAGACAAGGGCTCTAGGTCCTGGGGGGATCAGGGATGGGGGATCTGGGGGAGCAGGCGAAAGGAAAGCTAATACCTCTAGTACCGTGTGCGAGTCAGAGGCCATGCCAGGATTGGAAGGGGAAAGGTTCCAGCGCCTTCCTCCACCCTTGTCCCGAGGAAACCAAACCTTGCAGCTATTGTTTTGGTCAAAACCTTAAGCCATGAGCTCAGCTGCAGCCTCCCAAAGACCCCACCAGCGCCACCCTCAGCTCTTCACCCGGATCCCCCGGAGCCTGCGCCCTCCCCCTGGTCCTCTCGTGAACCCAGCTGCCCGCCCCTGCGCCACCCGCGAGCACCTTAGGGGTTGGCTGCCGGCTCTGCGGGCTCCGGGAGGTCGTGGCCGGGACCACGAGGTTGCACCACCTGTAATCAGCCCCGCAGTGCCTCGGCAACTCCGGAAAATTTCAAGGAGTTGTGCCCGGTAGTTTTCCACGAATCTCCAAACGCTGAACTGCCACTTTCCCCCCATGCCCTGCATTTCCCAGAGGGAGAGATGAGGTCCAGGGACAGCACAGTTACTCAAAAATAACACTGCTAGTTAGTGGCACAATGAGGCCCAAACCCAGGGTCCTGTATCCCTAGCACTCATTATGGCAAAAGCAATGTCTATGTAGGGAGCGCTTGCCTTATGCCAGGCCCCGTGAACGTTATAGGTACGTTATTTCATTCATTCTTCTCAGCCACCACCAGAGACGGCATTTGTACTCTATATAAATTAAGGCGCTGAGAAATTAAACAGTGCCTGAGGAGCAAGAAGCAGTAAATAGCAGGGTGAGGTTTACATCCACTTTACCCAGTGATAGATTCCCGCTGATGTCAGGAAACATTGTCCCATCCTGCCTGGCTGTTACTAACTTTGGCATATTTTAAGATGACTAAAAGGAATGCACTGCATCGTTTTTCATATTCGTGCATCCAGGGACAGAATACCATTGCTGGCCTACACTGGACCCAATTAATGATTTTTTTTGTCCTGCTATTCACATAAAACGTGAATAGAAACATATATATACATGTACATGTATATTTTTGTGTTGTATATACTTTTTGTTATATGGATGACTGATGGATAATTTTGTACATATGCTTAGACAGAAAAACTGTTCACTGCAGCATCCTCATGGATAACACTGAACCTGGCACATTCTAAGTGTATAATAAGCGTTCATTGAACAAATTAATGATTGGGAAAAAAAACAATTAAAATGTTAGCAGTGGTGTTAGGAAAATTGTCATTTTAAAAATACTTTTCTATAAGGAATTTTTTTTAAATGCTGGTAAGAGCACTTAACATGAGATCTATCCTCTTAACAATTTTTTGTTTCTTTGAGATAGGGTATCACTCTGTCACCCAGGCTGGCGTGCACTGCGTCATCCTGGTTCACTGCACCCTTGACCTCTTGGGCTCTAGCAATCCTCCCATCTCAGCCCCTGAGTAGCTGAGACTAGAGGCATGTACCACCACACCCAGATAATCTTTGTATTTTTTGTAGAGAGAGAGTCCCTCTACGTTCCACCCAGGCTGGTCTCAAATTCCTGGGCTCAAGGGATCTGCGTCCTTTAACCTTCCAAAATGCTGGGATTTCAGGTGTGAGCTACCATGCCAGCCTTAGCAAATTTATAAGTGTACAATGCAGTGTTTTTAACTATAGGTACAATGTTGTAGAGCAGATCTCTAGAACTTGCTCAGCTGCATAACTGAAATTTTCTACCCAGCTGAATAGCAACTCTATTTTTCCTCCCCCCCAGTACATGGCAACCACCATCCACTCTGTGCTTCTACAAGTTTGACTATTTCACATACCTCATGTCAGTGGGAATCATGTGGTACTTGTCCTGTGACTGGTTTATGTCACTTAGCATAATGTCCTCAAGATTCATTCATGTTGTTGCATATGGCAGCATTTCCTTCCCTTTTAAGGTTGAAAAAGATTCCATTGTATGTATGTGACACATTTTTCTTTATCTACTCCTTTATCAACAGACATTTAGGTTGTTTCCACATCTCAGCTATTGTGCATAATGCTGCAATGAACATGGGAGTGTAAGGTCCTGACTTCAATTCTTTTTAGTAAATACCCAGAAGTGGGATTACTGATCACATGGTAATTCTATTTTTAATTTTTTGAGGAAAATCCATACTGTTTTCCATAGCAGCTGTACTATCTTGCATTCTCACCAACAGTGTACAAGGAAACATGTATTTTTAATAATCAAAATATATACCTATCTATAATGTTGGCCTTTTGGAATATAATAAGTCAAAAGAAACAGGAGTTCATGTAGATGTTCACAGTCTTGAGCCAGTTTACTCCTACAGATTGATCCTAGGGAGGAACAGGAGGAAATAAGAACTGCCCTTGGTCTGTCCCAGAAACATATTGCTTCCTTTGCAGCCACTTCCTGGGACTCACTGGTCCACTGCGAGGGAAGCAACTGGATGAATGATGCTATTTCAACACTATGGGATATTGTGTAGCTACTCAATGATACTTACAGACACTTTGCCGAGCATATAATCTGTAGAAACACGGAAAATGTTTATTAGGTAATGATAACTGAAAAATATCACACGTGAAAGTAGTGTGAGGGTGGCGGGGTTTAGATAACTCATGGTTATTTTGTTTTTATGGTTTCTATACTTGCTCATCTGAGTGTGGCCCACTCAAGCAGAGCAATATCAGCCAGGCTCACCCTAAAGCTTATTAGAAATGGAGAAATTTTAGCCCCACTCCAGATCTGCCAAATCAAAATTAGCATTTTATCAAGATTCCCAAGTGATTTGTATGTACCTTCTGGTTTATATTATCTTAAAAAAAAAAAATAACATGTTTTTTGAATGAGTTCCTTAATTTGGTCTTCAAGCAGTCTACAGATGAGGAGATAAGATTGGAGATAAGTGACTTCACCAGAGAAGTGCACTCATTTAATATCAGCTGTCAACCCCAAGTGCCCTGATTCTGAGTCTGCAGCTACATACCAGTTAGCCACAGCCTGCCTGGCCTTGTGTTTCTGTGCCAGGCCTTCCTCCACATGGCCTGAGAGGGACCACACACTGTCACCTGCCTTAGGCTAAACAGTATGGACAGTGACTACCATCAACAGGGGCCCTTATTTCACAAAAAAGGACAGACTGAGGTTTCTGAAAACATTCCTGTCGCTCCCATGAGTCCCTGATGGCACTCCCCCTGAACCCAATCCAGGAAGCTAAGGATCTGTGTTTGTGAGCCACCTTGGAGTCGTGGAGATGAAAGTAAGCAGGGCAGAGGGCCACCGCACATCAGTTGAAGCCACCCTGGCTCTCATCTAGCTCAACCCCATCCATTTTTAGAAGAAGAAACATACCCAGAGAGGGAAGTGACTTGCCTCAAACAACAAAGCTAAATTAAAGGCTAAGAGGAGAGGTTGGCATAGAGGGCAACCCAGATATGGGAATTCAGGGTGGTGCAGCTGGGAGCACCTGCAAAGATACCTGCCAGGTGGGGAAAGGAACAGGGATGTCCAGGGTACTCCCTGAAGAACAGGTGTGTATTATCCTCCCATAATGCTGTGATACTTTGTCACTAACGTACCCCTTTCTGAGCAAAAGTTTATCCTAGCGCTCCGTACTGAGAAAGGCTTGCTCCCCTGTCCTGTGTGTTATGCGTCCTCAAATGGCTTTGCCCTCTTCAACCACTGACAAAGCAGAATGAGAGTCATTTGAAGGGTGCAGTTAAATAAATAAAATTAACACTTTAGTCACGGTCTGCTAAAAAAGGCACGATTTTATTGCACACTCACAATGTACCAGGTGCAGTGCTACTCATAAACACTTTTCAAAACAGGATTTGGAGACAGGCTTCTTCAAAAGAGAACTGCACATTCAACTAAAAATGTCCAAAAAAATTCAACCATTTTGAATTAGTCTCCAAGTCTACACAAACCACAGGAAATAGAGGATCATTAAAATACATGATTATACACAGACAAATGGACAAATGAAACAGTAATTAATATTGATTGAGTTCAGATTGCTCCTGTAAGATCTGTAAAACTCATATGATGGGGGTAAGGTTTTATAGAACTGTATTTCATCAGGAGATAATAGCAGTATCTCATTAGACCAAAAGGAGATGATAGTTGCTAGAAGATTAGTTTTCATTACAGCTTTTCTCTGTCTGTAATAATACTGTGCACCTTCTCCAAATGACAAAGAAAGTAAATTCATCCTCCATCCAGATAACCTCAAAACATTAAGCCACTTCAGGGTTTTAAAAATTGGTTAAGAATTATTTGGCCCCAGTAAAAAGACTCAGCCTCAAAACGTAGATTGAATGTGGTAAAATATGTTTTAGTATTTTGCAGGTAAATAGTAATTTATAGTTAACTATAAATAAGGAATCTAAGTGCAAAACATTTATATCCTTAACATTTGCTACTCAAAGGTAATTTCTAAAGTATCTAGAATGAGCTAAACATTTTTTAATAAAGACATCCTGTAAGTGTTCACTTTTGGCATTCTAAATATTCTCTCTCGTGTTCTGTTTTGTCCAGCAATACTGACTTTTATTTTCTTGAAATTGTCATGGAGAGTATTATATTATACGTTTGTTTGTTTTCCTCTTGTGTGACTCATCTATTAGAGTGAGAGAAAGGTTTTTGTTTTGTTTTTTAAATGCTGTGCGTCCAAGCAATAAGGATAGTCAATGGCACAAAATAGCTGTTCAATGAATAATTAAGGCACAGTGAATTATCTTACTTTTGCTCTCTATATCTTCTAAATGTCCTATGTATGATTTTTGTAAGAACTAAAAATAATGTTATTTTAAGAAGTAACAGAATCCCAAAGTGACCAATATGGACCATTATATGATGGGTTCTAAAGGGTGACGATTTCCTTATTTGTCATTATGTCTTCAGTATCTGCCCCTAAGTAGGTGACTAAACAGGTTTCATGAATAGATGAATAAATTAATTAGGGAATGATCAAATTATCATAAATAAAAAAGGGCAGGAGAGTATTTTATATATAATTAACTTATAAGAAATCCCATCCCTTTCCATCATATGACTTTTTAAAAATTTTTTAAAGAAATAATTTACTTTTTATTATACACACGGGGTACATGTGCAGGTTGTTACATAGGTATATTGCACAATGCTGGTGTTTGGGCTTCGAGTGAATACCCCACAACTTGGAAGTTGTGGGGTAGTATATAGTGAACATAGTACCACACAACTTCCAACAGCTAATTTGCAACCCTACCCTCCTTCCACCTTCCTCCCTTTTGGAGTCTCCAGTGTCTAATATTTCCTTTTTTATGTGCATGTCTATCTGTTGATTAGCTTCCACTTATAAGTGAAAACATGCAGGATCTGATATTTTGTTTCTGAGTTATTACGCTTAAGATAATAGCCACCAGCTATATCCATGTGGTTATGACAACATGATTTCATTTTTTTCCACATCACACCACTTTCAAACTTATTTTTGTAGTTTTAAAAGTATTGTCATAGAACCAACAGTATTGCTTGCATCTACACACCATGATTGGAAAAGTGGAGTATGTGTGTGTGTGTGTGTGTGTGTGTGTCAAAGAGAGATACAGGGTCTTGCTCTGTCACCCAGGCTGGAGTGCAGTGGCATGATCTCAGCTTACTACAGCCTCAAGCTCCTAGGGCCAAGCAATCCTCCCACTTCAGCCTCCCAAGTAGCTCAGACCAAAAGCATGATGCCACCATGTCAGGCTAATTTTTTTTATTTTTGTAGAGATAGGGTCTTCCTATGTTGCCCAGACTGGTCTTGAATTCCTTGGCTCAAGTGCTCCTCCCACCTCGGCCCCTCAGAGTGTTGGGATTACAGGCATGAGTCGTTGCACCTGGCCAAAAAGTGGATTTTAAAATGTTTTTGTATATGCATCTCCAGATTGGTGAAAATAAGAAACAGGGTAGTGACAAGCAGAAAAAGACAATAATCTTTGATTTTGCATCAAAAGTTGACAGACATAACCACAGGCTTTGTTGCTGTTGTCATTGTAGTTTACTACTGAGTTACGTGATGGTTATCTTTGCACTTATCCTGTTGGGGGGATTCACTGAACTTCTTAAATCTGTGAACATATGGCTTTCATTAAATTTGGAAAGTTTTTAAACATAATTTCTTCAAATATGTTTTCTGCCTCATTTTCCAGCTCCTAGTCTTTGGGACTCCAATTGTACATATGATAGGCCTTTGATATTGGCCCACTTTCCCTGGGACTCTGTTCATTATTTTTTCCAATTTTTCTTCTCTCTGTTCTGCAAGTCAGTGATTTCTAGTGACTGCTCTATCACTGACCCTTTCTTCTGTCACCTACAATTTACTGTGAAGTTCACCAAGGGAATTTATTTCTCATATCGCATTTTTGCATATGATTTAATTTCATTTGGTTCTTTTTTAAATTTCTATTTTTCTAATGTAACTTCTTATTTGTTAACTCATTAGAAGACTAGTCTTCTTATGTCCTTAAGCACAGTTATAATAACTACTTTAAAATTCTTGCCAGCTAATTCTACCATATGGTTCATCTCAGAGCTTATCTCTGTTAACCCTTTCTCTTAAGTGTGAGTCATGTTTCCCTGTTTCTTTATAATAATTTTGAATTGTGTCTTGGACATTGTGAGTGATGTTGTAGGAACTCTGTTTTTTGTTATATTCATCCAAAAAGTGTAATTTTTTTGTTTTAGCCAGCAATTAACATGACTAAATTCAATCTCTATCTCTCACTAAAATAGACACTAAGTGAAATCTCTGTTTAGTTCTTTTGTCCTTAGTTGGGCTGCTTGAAGTCTGTCTCACACATGCATAGTTCAGAGAATAGCCAGAGACTTAGGCAGAGTTTTATAAACAAAATTTTGGGCTCCCTTTCAGTTGTCTTTTCCTTTCCTGGATCCTTCTGTCTTTGATCCCAATTTACAACTGCTATAGTTACCCTGAATGCTTTCCTCTGGTTCTTCTATTTGGTAAGACTGCATCTATCTGCATTTTAGCTGCCCTGCTTAGTACTGACTGGGGTCTGCCCTTGGCAAAAAAAAAATCCCTTTTGTCCAAATGCTAACTCTTGTCTAGCATTTGTTTTTAGTTCTTCTCCATAGGCTTCAGGTTTGTATTGGTGGTTTTTTTTTTTTTTCAATAGTCTATTGTTTTTAATCGTGGAAGTGTTGGTCTAATAGGAACTATTCTGCCGGTAGCAGAAGTAGGACCTCAGATTTCCATGTTTTAGAAAGCATTCTACAGGAGTGTTGAGAATGAATGTGAAATGAGACTAGGGATAGAGAAACCAGTCAGGATATATAGTAGCCACCCAGGGAAAAGGTAATGAGAGTTCACAGAACAGCAGCAATCAAGCGCAATGAAAGTTTGCATTTGCAAGCTCCAGACTCTTAAATTCCAGCTCTGCAGTAAAATAGCTGAAAACAGTCTGCTCTAAAATATCAAGAGTTTTTGGATAAAGATGTAGTCATGGTGAGAGGGGGAGGCAATGATCTTGGGTGGTATTTTCCTAGTACTGAGTGGGAAGTGTGAGAAGGGAAGGCAACAAGAGGTTGAACCCTGAGGGAAAGGCAAGGAATGATAGGACAATAGGGTAGCTAAGAAGAGTCAGAGAAGCTGGAAGTGGTTGTGATGACACTGAGACTAGAAAGTTTCAGCCAGGCGCGATGGCTCACACCTGTAATCCCAGCACTTTGGGAGGCTGAGGCGGGTGGATCACCTGAGGTCAGGAGTTCAAGACTAGCCTGACCAATATGGTGAAACCCCATCTCTACTAAAAAGAAGAAATATATATATATATATATATTTTTTTTTTTTTTAATTAGCCAGGTGTGGTGGTGTGTGCCTGTAATCCCAGCTACTCAGGAGGTCGAGGCAGGAGAATTGCTTGAACCCAGGAGGTAGAGGTTGCAGTGAGCTAAGATTACGCCACTGCATTCCAGCCTGTGTGACAGAGTAAGACTGGGTCTCAAAAAACAAAACAAAACAAAAGTTGTAAAGGAGTGCTATTGATTAATAATATCAAATGCCTCGAATTAATCCAGTAAGCTGAGGTCCAAAAAACTCCCATCGTATGTGCTGTTGGAAAGTCATTGGTGGCCTTTGTGAGAACAATTTCAGAGGATGGTGGAAAAGCCAGATTGGAGAGGGTTAAAAAGTGAACGGAAGGTGAGGAAATGCACAGCATTCTACGTCATAGATGCCTTCAAAGCATTTCAGTTTCCCTTGTTCTTTTCCACATAAAATTTCTACAAATTTCATAATTGTGTATCACACAATTTTCCAAAAAATGTAATTAATCCATATTTTGTTCCAGTTTTTATGTGACTATCTTTGAAAAAAGTACCATCTGATTATGCTTTCATATTAACAGAAATAAACAGTTGGAAAAAAGGAATATAAATGTGGCAGGACCTTTTTGCCCCTTTTTAGTTGGCATGTAATCATTGTACATATAAAAACTTTTAATAATTCTGATTTAAATGTGTTAAGTTTCAAAACATCTGAGTGGGTATCAAGTCTGGAATTTAGAAGAGGAAGCCTTATGTGTTTTCTTAAAGTTTAATATCCTGTTTAGAATGTGCTGAGTTGCTGAGAACATCTCAGGTTTTGAAAAAAATTGGGGGGAATATAAATGGGAATTTGAATGGGGCACAAATAACTATGAGGGCTTTAGTGAGTGTATCAGGATTTAGTTTTACAGCATAGAGACGTGATTAACCTCATAGACTGCCTATCTGGGAACAGCTGAGAAGGAAGGAGGACCAGAGCACATGGCACAGCAGTTGGGAACCATCAGTCGCATCAGTCCAGCTGCCTGGGAACTTTAAAAAGGAGAGTGTTTAATTGAAAAGGCCAGAGTCTTACTAAGGGGCGAGGGGATCCATGGGAACATGAAACGAGTGAGACTAGGATTAAGTTTTTTATACAAAGGAGAGTACAAGAAAACTCTTTTATCATAAATAATGATGTTCTGGGAAGACAGAAAACTCAAGGTGAGCTAGAGAGCACCAGTCATACCCAGGGTGTGGCAATGGGTAGTACTGGCTCAGGAGTTAAAGGGACCTAGGTGCAAAACCTGGCTTTGACCTTTGGACAGTTTCTTATCCTCTTTGAATTCTGGTTCATTCATTTATAAAATAGTAACAATACAATAATAATGTCTCCTCTGGAGGCTTATGGTAAGGAAATGAAATAATGTAAGAAAACAGACCAGTGATGTCACTCAGTAAGACAAATATCTGCTAAAGTTGTAATAATAACATATATAACTAATATATAAAATATATTAAAGTATATAATACATAATAACATTATATATGTGTGTGTGTGTGTGTGTGTGTGTATATATATATATATATATATATATATATATATATATATGTTTTTTTTTTTTTTTAGGTGAAATCTCACCCTGTCACCCAGGCTGGAGTGCAGTGGCATGATCTCAGCTCACTGCAATCTCTGCCTCCTGGGTTCAAGCAATTCTCATGCCTCAGCCTCCCAAGTAGCTGGGATTATAGGCACGCATCACCATACCCAGGTAATTTTTGTATTTTAGTAGAGACAGGTTTTCACTATGCTGGCCAGACTGGTCTCGAACTCCTGACCTAAAGTGATTCTCCTGCCTCAGCCTTCCAAAGTGCTTGGATTATAGGTGTGAGACACTGCGCCTGGCTAGAGTGGTAATAATATAATAACCAAAAGATAGGAGAAAATGTAAATATCCAACAATAGATTAACCAACTAAATTATAGTGCAACTGTATAATGCAATATTATAATTATATATATAATTTTGTATTTATATTTATATTTGAAAGAGCATAATCGAGTGTGGTGGCTCACACCTGTAATCTCAGTGCTTTGGGAGGCTGAGGTGTGTGGATCACTCGAAGCCAGGAGTTCAAGACCAGCCTGGCCAACATAGTGAAACCCTGTCTCTACCAAAAAAAATACAAAAATGTTAGCTGGGTGTGGTGGCACACACTTGTAATCCCAGCTACTTGGGAGGCAGAGGCACAAGAATTGCTTGAACTCAGGAGGCAAAGGTTGCAGTGAGCCAAGATCACACCACTGCATTCCATCCTGGGTGACAGAGTGGGACTCTGTCTCAAAAACAAAACAAACAAAAAGAGCATAATATATAAGGAAGTATTAATCATATAAAGTTATACGACCAGACCAGAATAAATAATGCATACAAATAAAATATTTAAAAAGAAGGTATATACATCAAAATGTTAATGGTGGTTGTAGTTTAGACTGAGAGATTTTGGTTTCCTTTTTACAAGAAATAAAACCCATAAACATGAATTTTGGTGCTTTCTGATGAGAATGAATTGCTTTTATAAGAATATGGAATTTGAATTAGAGATAATAAATAGTGGATACATTCACGTCAGAGGCGTTACCCTTATTAGTGTATTAAGAATTAGCAATTCTTAATTGCTGTTCCCCCAAATCCACCTTTGGCTTGGGCTCTGGGAAAATGGCAACAATCCAGCAAAAACCAAATCTATGAACCTAGAGGAATTAAAAGGATTTTTCTTCATTTACTTTGGGTAGTTTTGTCCGGCTGGGTGTGCCTCATTCTGACAGGAAGTATGTGTCACCAGAAGAGAATTTAATTCTTTGCAGCAAAAAGATGGTTAGTGGAAGAGAGAAAAACACTCATGCGTGTTTCTCACAGATTCTGCTTCATTGTGTCAAACTGACTCCCCTTCCTAGCTGGACCCACCCAGAGAGGAGGTGCCCCCACTCAGGGCCTGCCCTGCTCTAACAGAGCAGGAATGTGTAGCGGCCTCCCAGTGCACCAAGAGGCCAGCTTCTTTGACCCCTGGTGTGTAAACCTGGCTTTGCCTCTTGAAAGAGTAACCACCACTCTCTTTGCCTCAGTTTCTCAACTGTAAAACCTAATACATCTGTCTCCACCAGTAAAAAGTGAGCCCTTATGAACACAGGGACTGAGTTTTATACCTTTCCATATCCGTATAGCCTCGCCCAGTACTGAAGCTCAATGTCTATTGACTAAAATGACAAAGTTGTTTCAAGTGGCTTTTTAAATGTGCCATCCAGTGTTGGCAATTAAATTTGTGGGGCTGGGCATGGTAGCTGACGCCTGTAATCACAGCACTTTGGGAGGCCAAGGTGGGTGGCTCACCTGAGGTCAGGATTTGAGACCATCCTGATGAACATGGTAAAACCCCATCTCTACTAAAATATACAAAAGTTAGCCAGGCGTGGTGGCATGCACCTGTAATCCCAGCTACTCAGAAGGCTACGGTAGGAGAATCACTTGAACCTGGGAGATGGAGGTTGCATTGAGCTGAGATTGTGCCATTGCACTCCAGCCTGGGCAATAATAGAGTGAGATTCCATCTCAATACATAAATTAATTAATTTGTGATCATGGCCCTCTGAGGTATATTTATACATGGTGTAATATTTCTGGGGAAAAAAATTAAGGCAAACATAGGGAAATGTTAAGATCTGATAAATCTGTATGGTAGACACATGAATGGATCTAACTAATATCCACGTTAATCATTGATTTTCAGTTTCATTGTCCGCAAAATATTATCTACTTCATTGAGATTTTTGTGCCTTGAACGAGAAGTGTTATGTCAAGTGCTTAGCATATTTGTGTCCTCACTAACTCTTAATTTTCTTTTAGCAAGAGGAATGGAAGGTAGCTCTCATTAGTTGGTTTTTTAATTCTACTGCTTAAAATTGGACTATTTGATTTGTAGGATCTGACCACAGTCATTCTGGCTGTCATCCACAGTGGCTGTATCCCATAGTGACATAGATATTTCAATGGAGAAAACATTGGACCACATTAGGGCAGATGATTGATCTCAACCAATATCTCACCCAGTGTTGGAAGCCTTCTACAGCAATGTTTGAAAGTATAATTGATTGCCTATTCATTTACCAAACACCACATGCTAGGCATTGTACCAAGAAGAGGAAATTAAGAAATATGACATAATTTCCTGGCCACAAAAAATTCACTGTGTAGTAGCAGACAGAGACAGAGGCAGAAACAAACTATTTCAATAGAATTCAGTATAAGCTAGATTATTAGCCCAAGGGAAGAAGTAAAACATTTACCCACACTTAGCAATCAAATGTAGCTGTTTCATTTTTAGTAATGAGGCCTATAGCTCATGTACCTTTGAATTTCAGAAAATGTTAAGAAGATTCTTTTTGTTGAAAACAAAAAGGTATCACCTTCCAAAAGGATGATCTCATTTACATTAGAAAATAAAATAAAGCTATCATGTGGCTATATACAGAAATGAATGTAAATTCAGAGACAAAGCTTGGGCAGGGAACACACCACTGCCAAAGTGCTTATTGGGAGAGAGGAGAAGGTAATAGGAGGGTGATGAGAAGGTCATTCCCTTGTTTCTCAGATATTTCTGTATTATTTGAAGATTTTAAGTTGGAGATATACTCATGTATTGTTTATGTTATCATTGCATTATTGTATATGTACAGAAAGAAAGGGTCTTCCCCCAGATAACCACATCTGCTTCAGATCTTTGTTCAAATGTCACTTTCTGAATATCCTATTTTTAAATTGCCACCTCACCACCATTAAAATCCCCATCCCCTTTTCTAGTTTTATGTCTTCATAGCATTTACCACAATCTGACATTCGACATATTTTACTTTAAAAAAAAATATTATTGTCTGTCTCTCCCAGACAACTAGAACGTAGGCTCTGTGAGAGCTGAGATTAGTGTGTGCTGGCTTTGCAGCTCTAAACCCAGGGCCAAGGACACATGCCAGGTGTTCCACAGGCTGACAGCCTGAATCTATACAGCATTATGCTAACAGCCATTATTTCTGAATGGAGAGACTACAGACGTTTTTTATTTTCTTCATTCTGCTACTTGGTATCTGAATTTTTGTAATGAGCTCATATTAATTCTATTACCTGAGAAAACAACAAAGCTCTTTGAATTTAATTTTTTTTTAATGATAACCTTGGAGCTAAGAAAGAGGCTTCACTAGAAGCCACCATGGAAGGAGTAAGGGTCTAGCAGGAGTCAGGTCAAAGAGCAGAGGAGAAACATCCTGAGACACTTGGTGGAGTGAAGACAAAGCCCCTCCCTTATGCCTCCTCCACTGCCTCGCAGTTTCCAGACACCCGCACAAATGCCTGGTCTATGGGTCACTGGTTCACAAAGGGTCTTCTGCCCTATAGCTTCGCAACTCCAAGCAGCGGGGCCCAGAAATTTGCCCACATCCTTCCATCCAGCAAACGTTTTTATCTGGGTCCTTCTTAGGTTTCAGCCAATTCTTTGCTGAGCAGCTTGGCTTCTTGTTTTCCTTGGGAACTAGACTCTTTTTAAGTTGGAGCCATAAAAAGGATGAAATCGTTTACCTGATACTTTTCTATTTGGGTATTCAGGCCTGCCACAGACGGAGAGCCTGTGGGCCACTCTCTCATTGTGGGCACCGGCATCTTAGCCCAGAACTTTGAATAAGGCACATGTGAGAATGAATGCTGAGCTTTTTTCATTCTCTTTTTCTCTGCTTTTTTTTTCTGTTCTATTTCTAATTGAAAGCCATTGTCTTGAGTGAATGACTGTAGAAGTGGCCTAATCCTCATCTCAAAGTGCTGTCATAGGATCAGTGGGAGAAAGTGGTCCTGCCGGTCTGAAAGTTAAGGGACTTGGTTTCTCGTAATTGTTCTGCCGCTAACTTGCTACATGATCTTAGACAAATCATGTTACGTCCCTGGGCCTCCATTTCTTTATCTGCAAAATAAAGATATTTGCAGTGTTTCTGAAGTCCCTGCCCAAATCAGTGTTTGTTCAACTGAGGATCGACAGTGACACCTTGTGGTTCTCCTTGAGCCCTGTCTTCACTTTTTCCAGTCCAAGTTTAAGGGAGCCAAGGATATCTTTGCCTGTTCGCCTGCCTGGCCCACCCACCCCATCAGCTTCACTTAGCACTGCCTTAACCTTGTCTCCCCCTACATCCGGAAACGTGCATCCACCCCTTGTTCACCAACTGCTTCCCAGACTCAACTTGAAAAATGTTGCTAAGATCAAACTACAAATAGACCACAGACACCAGCGTGAAGGCCTGTGCTTCTGTGGTGAAGTGTGCGGTTTGGTGTGAATGCGAGGGTATCAGCCCCAGGTGTTTTTTAGAGCTAGTGGTGCAGTCCCAGAGAGAGACCTGAGCAACAGCTCAAGGAGCAAGACTGAAGAGTTTACTGTTTTCCAGCACTCCTGCTAATTTGTAAAATTATCAGATTCCAAATTGTTCTATGCCTCTGTTTTTCCATTCACAAAATAAGAAAAACCCACCATTCACACTGCCTTCAAACTCACAGTCTATTCTTTCATTTACTTATTTGTTGTTCATCAAATATTTAATGAGCATCTTCCCAATGCCAAGTTCTGAGCACCGCCCTGTACCAGTAGTCTAAACTTGAGAAGACACAGTCTCTACTCTTCAAGATCCTGTTCTTGTCTAATGAAGAAGAGAGAGAGGAAAACCTTCTGTTGCCATGCAATAGGGTACACCTTATGGCAGATAATGTATACACGTAATGGCATGGGAGCCCGAGGACAGACATCAAACTAGGCCTGGGAAGAACATTTGACAGAGAACAGGACACTTAAATATGGATTTTACAGAGTGGGTAGGAGTTTGCCAGAGAAGACTATCCAGGAAGAGAGAACAGAGTGGGAATAGGCACGTAAATATGATCTATCTAGATGCCCTGCCATAAATCGAAACACAAATCTCTACTGACTCAATTCCCTCCCCTTCCAGATACTACCCCATTTCTCTACTTCCCATTGTGGCCAAGCTTTCCAAAAATGTATTTCTGTCTTCACTTCCTCATGTTCAACCCACCCTGTCTTAGCTACCACCCCTCAGTAACTACCTAGCCTGGGTAGAAACAAATGCCAGCATGATACCATACTCAATGACCCTTTGTCACTGTTGTCACTGTCATCATTCCGTGGCCTTCCTTTCCTCTCAGTGGCATTTGCCACAGTGAGAAGCTTTCTTTCTTGACTTCTTGTTTCTCTCTCAGCTTCCATGACACCCACTCTCCAAGTCACACTCTGGGTTCACTATCTGCTCCTTCCTGGTCTTCCTGCTCAGCTCCTCCTACTCCATTCAATATTAAATGTCAATATTCTCTTCTTTCTATCTAGGAAATCTCATTCATTCCCATGGTTTTAAATATCATGTATCAGCTCCTAAATTTTGTATATCCAAACCTGACCTCTGAAATCCAGTCTTCGCAACCAGTGAGTCTCCGCTTAAACACTACCTGAAGGTTGAGTGAGCTTCCCTGACATTTTTCTTATCTGCTTCCCGCTAGATTGAGAGCCCCATGCAGGCAGATTCATCCTTACTGTCTTCAAACTTGCATGTTTAATGATTAGAACAGTTCCTAGGATACTCAAAAATTATTTGTTGACTAGATTTCTAAATGAAATACAAGTAAATTTAAGTATTTCAAATAGAACAAATCTGTGATTTTGATTGTTTTTAAGAAATTATTCACTCAATTCAGTTCAAGTTCAGCCAGGCAAGCCTCACAAAAGGGCATATGCTCAGCGTTTCAGGATGTGATCTAATTTTTAATTGTTTCTTGATGCAAAGTATCACCTTTTTCTTTTCTTTCTTTTTTTGATACAGAGTCTTGTACTGTCACCCAGGCTGTAGTGCAGTGGCGTGATCTTGGCTCACTGCAGTCTCCGCCTCCTCAGTAAAAGAAATTCTCCTGCCTCAGCCTCCAGGGTAGCCCAGACTACAGGCGTGCGCCACCACACCCAGCTAATTTTTTTTGTATTTTTAGGAGACTGGGTTTCACCTTGTTGGCCACGATGGTCTCGATCTCCTGACCTCGAGTATCACCCTTTTCTAGTGACTGTTTCTCCTCCTCCATCATCTACTCTTGCCCCGTGGGAGATTTCCCCATGAAATCCCACTGATGATCTCAATCAGAACATGTCATTCTCCATGGTTAGTTCAAGTTCACAGACTTCTTCATTTTTGGCCCTTGTGGCAGTTGATGTTTTTTCAAGAAATACTATAGTTGCAGCAGGTACTGTTACAGCTTAGTGGGTATTCACGTTGTGGATACTTTTTACCAAAACACATAATAACCAAATGTCCAGAAGCGGGAGCTGGAGACACAGTGATCCAGACCTGTAGAAAAGGGAATGCCACTCCTGGCAAAGGGAAGCTATAGGCAGTGCATTTTGTTCAGGGAAACAAGGTGAACCCTGTTGGAGATAAAGTTGAGGCTGAGATCCATTTTGGCTTGAGGTTTCCAAGGCACAGAGCAGCTCTCAGTAGCTGAGAGGGACCAAGACATAGAATATCTTCATCTTTCCTTTGTAGCAACAGCCTTCAGGCAGGAGGACCACTGGTTGCCTGGAATGGAAAATTATTATTAAAATAAAGCTCCAGGAACCTTATTCAGGAAACTTTGGGAATGTTTATAAATAGGTAAAAATCGTAATGGCCAAGGAACATTCCTCTCTCCCACATCTTCATGAGACAATACTGACCAAATTAAACATTCCTTGGTCAAACACGGTGGCTCAAGCCTGTAATCCCAGCACTCTGGGAGGCCGAGGTTGGTGGATCACAAGGTCAGGAGATCAAGACCATTCTAGCCAACATGGTGAAACCGCATCTCTACTAAAATTACAGAAATTAGCTGGGCATGGTGGCGCATGCCTGTAGTCCCAGCTACTCAGGAGGCCGAGGCAGGAGAATCCCTTGATCCTGGGAGGCGGAGATTGCAGTGAGTTGAGGTCAGGATCACGCCACTGCACTCCAACCTGGCGACAGAGCAAGACTCCATCTCAAAAAAAAAAAAAAATAAAGTATTGTTTCTGAGATTGAGTCCCAGATCTACCTCTGATAAATCAGATGGCCCTTGGACAATTATTTAACCACTCTCAACTTTTATTTCCTTCTATTTAAAATGGCCATGAAATGACCAGGTACGGTGGCTCTTGCCTGTAATCCCAGCGCTTTGGGAGGCTGAGAAGGGAGGATTGCTTGAGCCCAGGAGTTAGAGACCAACCTGGGCAACATAGCAAGACCCTGTCTCTAAAAAAATAAAAATGAAATGGACAAAATAATGTCCTTATACTGTCACTATGAAGATTAAATGAGACAATACCTGTCAAGTGCAGATACAATACCTGGGACACAGTAGTAGCTCAGTAAAAATAAATACTTTTCATCCCTCAATACCTGAGCAGAAGAAAATGCCCTGAAGATATAGATACTCTCTAGAGAATTTTTTTCTACATTTGCTCAATCAAACATTTGAATGACTAGTACAGTAGCCTAGCTAGGAAGGGACACCCAGCATTGAATTATAATTTGTGCTTTCCAGAGCTATCTGCCTATTATTCCGGTATGTTTGTTCACCTTCGTATTCCTGCATCTAACAGACTGCCTGGCATATAACAGGTGCACAAAATGTTTGCTGGCTTGAATTAAACTAGACCTGCACTGTAGGTGCTAGTCTCATGTGACTATTAAGCACTTGAAATGTGATGTCTGAATTGATTGTGCTATGAATTGCAAAACACACACCAGATTTTGAAAACTTAGTAGCCCTTTTGGGGACTACTAAATGTAAAATATTTCAGTATTAATTTTTATAACCATTACATGTTAAAATGATAATATATCACATACATCAGTTTCAAGAATATATATTCTGAAAGTTAATTTCACCTGTTCCCATCTACTTTATTTATTTTTTTTTTTTTTTGAGACAGGGTCTGTGTCGCCAAGGCTGGAGTGCAATGATGTGATCATTGCTCACTGCAACCTTGAACTCCTGAGCTCAAGTGAGCCTTACACCTCTGCCTCTCAAAAAACTAGAACTATAAGTACACATTACCACGCCCAGCTAATTTTTTTAAAAAAATGTTTGTAGTGATGAGGTCTTGCTGTGTTGCCTAGGGTGATCTCAAACTCAAGTGATCCTCCCACCTAAGCCTCCCAAGTTGCTGGGGTTACCAGCGTAAACCATCTTCTATTTCTTTAATGTGATTACTAGAAAATTTAAAATTACATGTATGGCTTATACATTATATTTCTAATGGACAGAGCAGAACTAGACTATAGGCTACCAATTGCCTGAAAGGTCATTGAATATGTATATCCCAGACTTTTTCCTCTGGGCCTTCTCTCGTTAAAGTTGTACAAGCTTTACAAGGCACTTTCTAGTTCCAGCATTCTATGATCTTATGAACTTTAGACTACATTTCTTATGTAACAATATTAAATTGCTAGTCTGGGCCAAACACTTTGGTACACATTGATTTAGTCTGTATAACAAACTTAAGAGGGGAAGAATGACCCTCCACATTTAATAAGTGTACAAGAGAAGATCCGGCCGGGCATGGTGGCTCACGCCTGTAATCCCAGCACTTTGGGAGGCCAGGGCAGGTGGATCGCCTGAGGTCAGGAGTTCGAGACCAGCCTGGCCAACAGGGTGAAACCCCATCTCTACTAAAAATACAAAAATTAGCTGGGAGTGGTGGCGCACATATATAATCTCAGCTATTTGGGAGGCAGAGGCAGGAGAATCACTTGAACCCAGGAGGTGATGGTTGCAGTGAGCTGAAATCATGCCATTGCACTCCAGCCTGGGTGACAAGAGCTAAACTCTGTCTCAAAAAAAAAAAAAAGAAAAACCCACAGAAGTTAAGAAACTTGGCTAAAGTGACCTGGCTTGTGATAGAACTGGCCTGGAATCTTTGCCTGTTTTCTCCGGTTCTTTGTAATAATTCCCAACAGAAACAGAAAACACGTTTCAAAAGTCAATGTGGGTGCTTTGGCTCAGTTATTCCCTAAGATGTATTTCCTTGAGAACAATCATATATCATCAGAATCATTGTCAAAATGTATGCAAGAGGCTCCTTAAAGAATGGACACAGGGTCTGTCTGTGTCGCCCAGGCTGGAGTGCAATGATGTGATCATTGCTCACTGCAACCTTGTCAAACTTGGTATATCATTGACACCTAGCAGTAAATGTAAGGAGCCTTCTAAGGAGAGAAGATTGAGAGCCGGAAAAGCAGGGGCTGCTAGTGGTTAATTGTTCACCAGCTTCAGGAGACAGGCTGGGAGGATAGCGGGGGAGTGAAACATTGACCAGTTCTGATTTAGATGCAGGAATGTGTTAGGGAGGCACAGAAAGGCCGGCACCTGAGACAGCTCCCATGGGTAAAATTCCTCTCCCAAAGACTGGGAAAGGAAAAGGGAATGTGCTTAGAGAAGAAAGGGCCACTGGCCTCAGAGTACACTGATTCTGCCAACTCCTACAACCATTTCTAGGGCCTACAACAACATCAACAAAATGATGAGGACATGTTTGACTTTTTCAACCCACCAAATTCTGTTACATTTTGGAGAGCTGGGACCAGGAAGTAAGGGATAGATAAAACAAAAATGAGTTAAATAAGTTACTCCCCTGGCCTTAGATCTAAACTGGAAAATGCAAACTGGGCTTGAAGGCCCTTGGACCTGTTTTCAAGTCTTGGCTCCACCTAGCCGCTTAATCCTAGGCAATTCAGTGAGTCTCTGAGTCTCAGTGTACTCAGCTGGAAAAGAAAAACTAATAAAACTTATCTCCAAGAGTTGTTACAGTGATTACATGATAATGAAGACGGTCCTGAGTCCTGGTGCAATCAATGTTGAGTTGAAGAGTAGGAAAGACTACATTGTTTAAAATGGTCCAAGGGCTCCCCATAAACTTTAAGGAAACGTTCAGTGTGACTTCCTTTCCTCTGAGAGCCCAGTTTATCTCCACAGCTTCCCTCCCACCCTCTGCCTCTTCACCCCTACCCAACCCAGGTCAGCTTCTGATTTGTGACACTTTTAGAACCAACATCCTGAATGCTGAGACTCAGTGTTTCATTCTTTAGCATTTTCTGAAGCCTTTAAGTCACCCAGTGGAGTTGACCCTTCAAAGGCCCTTCTTTAGTACAACCCGCCAAACTACCTTGGTCCTTTCCGGGGTTAGCCCTTGGCCCTGTGGGGCTGAGCTTGATCACCCCAGACATCACTTGACAAGGAGCATGTTGCATTTCTCTTGAAATGTAAAACAAAAATTTGCTGGCTGGCTGCCCAGTTTCTGTTATGTAGACCCAGATTAAATTTCTCTTGGACTGGTTTGTAGAGCCCCTAGATGCTGGAATGAAAAGTGATTTATGTTTTCTCTTGGCAGGGAATTACCCAAGTGAAAACTGCCTTGAAAAATAACTGTTTAGCTGGAGTGTGTGTGTGTGTGTGTACGTGTGTGTGAGTGTGTGCATGTTCATATACATTTACATGCATGCCCTGGTCTGGTCTGGTATATAAGCTGCTTCTTATTGGTTGACAAGCTTCAGAAGTAGAAAATCAAGAGCCAGGAAAAGGGACTTGCAAATATGCCAACCTTAGTAGTATCAGGTTTGGCATGATTAAGTTTTAAATTTGACTCTGAACTCCCTGGCAATCCAGGCAAAAATGGAAACATAATCAGGCATGTAGCTCTCAATAACGGAAAGGAAAGCCCTCCTGACCTTTCTTGGGAGCATTGAGAATATTACAATAATTAAAGTCATTTACTGAGCACTCACTATGTACAAAGAGGACATTTTGTGCTTGTAACAACCACTCGAATTAGGTTTTTCTTTTATGGTTGAAAAAATTAGGTTCACAGAGGTGATGACTTTTGTAAGACTTCCCAGTCAGTAGCAGTCGGACCTGAATCACTATCCAAGTCTATCTGACTACAGCTACTAACCAACACTGTCTTTCCAGGCTGTGATAAACATGTCTTCAGCAATGGTTTTATAGCAAACGTGCTACTTTTAATGGCTGTTTGGCCTTCAAATAGAAATTTCAAAATTTGGGCATTTCATGTCATATTCAAACTGGAAATGAGTTGAGTGACTGAGCCTCAGAGTTTTGCTCCATTCCCTTCCCCATCAAAAAGTAAAGAATAAAACTAAATATATATTCAGTCTACCATGCTAGGTGCCCTACATTTATTTCTCTATTTAAACTTCACCCAAGGCCAGGTGCAGTGGCTTACACCTATAAGCCCAGTATTTTGGGAGGCTGAGGCCGGCGGATCACCTGAGGTCAGTGAGACAAGCCTAACAATATGGTGAAACCCCCATCTCTACTAAAAATACAAAAATTATCCAGGCGTGGTGCCATGCATCTGTAGTCCCTGCTACTCAGGAGGCTGAGGCAGGAGAATTGCTTGAACCTGGGAGGCTGAGATTGCGCCACTGCACTCCAGACTAGGCGACAAGAACAAAACTGTGTCTCAAAAATGAATAAATAAATAAACTTTACCCCACAGAAGTGTGACTTAGAGTCTTAATGAAGGGTTTTTAGTTACCAGTTGCAAGACCCACCTGCAAGAGTTTAAATGAAGGGGTACCCATAATTATAAATAATGTGTATCTGGGAGAACTCAAGGACAGGAAGTGTGGCTGGGCTTCATAAGAGAGACATGAAGCAGAAACTGGGAAGTCAGAACCCTGGCTGGACCTACTTCTCCAGGGGGTATTGTTTCTTTGACCCTCCTTCTCTATGCATCTCTATGTGGGGGTAAACCTTCTCGTTTCCAAGTATGAGAACCTCCATTAGCACTACACTCTTGAATTTTGGTTCATGAATTTGGGGAAGGGACCAAGCACTCATGGTTCAACTGTTTCCCCCTCCCATTTTTCCCCCTCCATCTACATGTGGCAGCCTCTGGCTATTCAGGGTTGTCTATGAAAAGTCTGTCTCATTATGTGTTTAGCATTGCCACACTAAAACACATTTATTTGCAGAAAACTCATACATTACTCCTCCTCTGCCATAACCTTATGCATCCCTTAATTGGTTTGGAAGTGAGGCAAGGAAAGGGGGCTACTTATTGGGCCCCCGGAAACTCCAACATGTAGTCAGATAGGCTTACCCAGTCATGGTGTCACCCCCCTACTTCCCAGATCAAGAATGAATAGAGACTCTGGATTCTATTCTTAAATATTTTTTAGATTCTGATTGACCTAACTTGAATCAGTCCACTGTGGATACAATCAGCTCTGCCAGGGGCCTGGAGTCACGTGGTACAAACGGAGAGGAAGACAGTAGTAGGAGGGGAAAGAATCAAGGGCTAAGCAGATACCTCAAGGTTTCTATTATAGGCAGGCATTGTCATCTCCTTTTCACCAGTGGAGAAATTGCATCTTAGGGAGAAGACAGTCAAACAGCTAATATCAGAGCTAAAATTCATACTGAGGTCTGATTGACTCTAAAGGTTTTGTTCCTAACACAGAGTTTTAAGATCTCAGAAGCTGACCCTGAGCCCGAATTCTCTAGTTGGCATTGAATAGAACATCCAGCATCATGTAAACTATTCCAACAGTAATACTGACAGGAAAGCAGAGATAAGATTTTACCTTTTTGTTTTGTTTAACATTTTTTTTTAATTTTAAAAATGAGATGCGGTCTCACTATATTGCCCAGTCTAGTCTTGAACTCCTGAGCTCAAGCAGTCCTCCCACCTTGACCTCCCAAAGTTCTAGAATTACAGGCATGAGCCACTGTGCCTGGCCTTCTCATTTTTAATGACATCTTCTTTTCCTTTCTCCTTCTGAACTACCCTAGAAATATGAGCTGCCAAGACTAATAAAAAGTATACTGGACGAGATGCAGTGTCTTACACCTGTAGTACTAGCACTTTGGGAGACCAAGACAGGTGGATCACCTGAGGTCAGGAGTTCAAGACCAGCCTGGCCAACATGGTGAAACCCCGTCTCTACTAAAAATACAAAAATCAGCTGGGCATGGTGGCAGGCACCTGTAGTCTCACCTACTTGGGAGGCTGAGGCAGGAGAATTGCTTGAACACAGGAGGCGGAGGTTGCACTGAGCTGAGATTGTGCCATTGCACTCTGGCCTGGGTGACAAGAGTGAAACTCCATCTCAAAAAAAAATGTATACTGTACTTGGTCCCAGAAAATCTCCACTTACAAGCTCCATCTCCTTAAAACACACAGATTTAACTTTAAGCTCTTTGATCATCATTCAGTTTTTTCATTTATTATGCTATATATATGTATGTATACATATATATGTGTGTTAATGTAATATATATTCACCATATGTACTATATACTTATGACATATGACTATAATATATGTATATGTTAATATATATTAAGCATATGTCTTATAAATATTTTATACTTATAAGTATAATGTATATCATATGTATTGAGTATATATGTATGTGTATACATTATATACTTATACATGTTTAATACATATTACATAAACATATACATATACTTATATGAGTGTATATGTTTAATATTACATTACATTAACATATATATAACTATATAATATATATGCTTAATATATATTAATGCCTAAGACATATACAGGATATAATACATTATGTTATGTATTAACATATAATACATATGATTTATGATTATATCAACAGATATATCGAATATCTACAACATGCTAAGTAATTTAAAAATACAACAAATCCTATCAGATGCTTAGCTTCTAATGTAAGAAATGCAAATTAAAACTAACTACACTGAAATAATGTTTCTCTGCTCTCACATCGTCGAATGTC
The DNA here is from genome assembly GCA_036589455.1 of Ateles fusciceps. Taxonomy (NCBI): domain Eukaryota; kingdom Metazoa; phylum Chordata; class Mammalia; order Primates; family Atelidae; genus Ateles; species Ateles fusciceps. The sequence goes on from JAZHEH010001096.1 coordinate 148,732, forward strand.
CAAACATTCTGCAACACATATGGGGGGAGGCCAAGGGGAAACAGGGGCACTTAAACATTGTGGGTGGGAATATAAAGTGGTACAATCACATGGAAAGCAATTTGCTAAAAATTATTAAAATACAAACTCAAGGCTGGGTGTGGTGGTTCACCCCCTTAGCACTTTGAGAGGCCGAGGCAGGCAGATCACCTGAGGTCAGGAGTTCAAGACCAGCCTGGCCAACATGGCAAAACCCCATCTCTACTAAAAATATAAAAATTAGTCATGCGTTGTGGTGCATGCCTGTAATCCCAGGTACTTGGAAGGCTGAGGCAGGAGAATCGCTTGAATCTGGGAGGCAGAGGTTGCAGTGAGCTGAGATTATGCCACTGCACTGCAGTCTGGGTGACAAAGTGAGACTCTATCTAAAAAAAAAAACAATTTAAAATACAAACTCATATACAATTCATTATGCTTCAAGTGTTCTCACGCTCATAAGAAATGACATCTGTATATGATTGTTATTGCAGTATTGTTTATGATAGCAAAAGATTAAAAACAATTTAAATGGCCATCAACACAGGCCTAGATCATCTATAGAGTAGAACTCTGGGCAACAATGACAGAGAATTTTGGAAAATTGCCAAAACATAACAGTGAGTGGAAAAAGCAAGGTGCAGAACAGTGTGTAGAGTGTGCATATGTGTAAAAGTTTCATACATTAGTATTAGCAGTACTAATAGTATAATATTAATAGTATAAGTAATTAGTTATATGCTAACAAATACAAATATCATAGATAATAGTATTTGTTGTAATGGCGTATATGTTTAATGCCTATACAAGATTTTATATACATACACATATGTATACAATCTTGTATAGGCATTAAAAAAATATATGGAGTAAAAAACTGACATCAAGAAGTTCCTTTAAAAAAAAATGTGGGGTAGGAAACCAGGCAAATGGGGGATAGGGATGGGAATAAAATGACAGAATATCTTTCAAGAATTTTTGAACCAACATAAATGTATAAGCTATTCAAAAATTGAAATAAGTATATGCAGCTGGTAAAATGACAACAGTGCAGTGAATGTAGGGAGGAGAAGTCCAGGGCCCCACAGGAACGTGGAGCAGCAGATCTAACTTAGTCTGCAGGGCCTGGGGAAACTCCCTGAGGAAGCAGCTTTTAAACTGACACTGGAAGAATAAACAGGCAAAGAAGGGAGGGGATGAAGAATGGCTGACCAGAAAAAGGGTCCCCCACGTACAAAAACCCTGAGCATGGAAACAGCTTCCCAGTCAAGGAGTGGAAACATACCCGGTATGACTGGAACACAGAAACCCAGCGGGCACGGAGATGCAGGAAGGAGTAGCCAAAGCTAAAGCAAGGTGAAGGCCAAATCGTGCAGGCTACGTTAAAAATGCCTGGACTTGATCTGAAGGGCAATGGGAAGCCATTGAAGGAGTTTAGCAGGAAAGATATGGAATCAAGGTTATGTTTTAAATGAATTGCTCTAGAGCCTATGAGGAGAAATGACTGGAGGAAGCAAGACTGGATGCTGACAACTCATATATCTGACAAACTACTTTGGAGAACTGTCTGGCAGTGTCTTATAAACTTAAACATACACCTACCCTATGACCTAGCAATTTCAATCTTGGGTATTTATCCAAGTTAAATGAAACATATGTTCACAAAAATATTTGTACAAAATATGTTATAGCAGCTGTATTCATAGTAGCAAAAATGATATGAAAAAAGTCACTAAATTTCTATCAAAAAAATAAATTGATACACAAATTGTAGTGTATTTATACAATGGAATACCACTCAGCAATACAATGGAAGGAATTCCTTATACACACAACATGAAAGAATCTTAAATCCAAGAAAAAAAGCACAGATATGTACATACTGTATGATTCCATTGATATGAAATGAAATCAATGTACAGAAAAAATAGTCCCTAGTAATAGAAATCAGAAAGTAGTTGCCTAGGGGAAGGAGACATTGACTGGAAAGAAAAAAATGAAAGATTATTCTGGGGCGATGGAAATGTATCTCTTGTTGTACATGACAGTTACCCAATGTATACAATTGTCAAAACTCATCAAAGGGAACAACTGGACTTGTGCTTTTTATTATCTCAACTACTGAGTGCAAGGGATCTGCTCGCCTTGGCCTCACAAAGTGCTGGGATTACAGGCGTGAGCCCGTTCCCAGCACCCTTTCTATTATCTATTAAGTATACCTCAATTTTTAAAAAGAATGGATATTAAGGAAGATAGGAGGAGACTTTAATAATCCAGGACAGGTTGGGGCGGTGGCTCATGCCTGTAATCCCAGCACTTTGGGAGGCCGAGGCGGGCAGATCACGAGGTCAACCATCCTGGCCAACATGGTGAAACCACGTCTCTACTAAAAATACAAAAATTAGCTGGGCGTGGTGGGGCGCACCTGTAGTCCCAGCTACTCGGGAGGCTGAGGCAGGAGAATCTCGAACCTGGAAGGCTGAGATTGCAGTGAGCTGAGATTGCGCCACTGAACTCCAGCCTAGCGACAGAGTGAGACTCCATCTCCAAAAAAAAAAAAATCTGGGGAGAAAGGTGGTGGCAGCCTGGTGCCCTATTATTGGGGACCAAGTAAAATAACATGTATAAGAGGCCAAACAATAAAGCTTCATGCAAACCATAAAGTTCTATGCAAACTGTGAACCTTTGTGAGAAAGTGAGGACTGAGTCTAACTTAACCCCTATTAAATTTTGGAGGTGATAGGGACTTCCAAAATTGCTCCGAGACAGAACCATTGTTTCCAAGCAAGGGCTTGGGGGCGACTAATCATGATCATCTGGTTGGTTTGTCACAATTTGGCAGGAAGTGGGACCGATGAGTGCTGAGAGTCATCAGAATACTTCACCTCAGGGCAAAAAGCAGGGAAGGGGCAGGAGCCGCTTTTACCAGAAGTCGTTTTCTACTGAAAATTGAGCTTTTCCAAACAAGAAGTGTGTTCAGCTGCTGGGCTGGAGTCTCGAATTTATTTTTTTGAAATAATTAGGGTTTGAAGGATACAGCGAAAAGGCAGCAGACTGTCAGTTCCTGAAGCAGGGTCCATCACCATCAGTGACTCGGCCACCCAGCCTTAGGAAAGTTTGCTGGGGGCTGGAGAGTGTGTGGGAAATACAACAGGGCTGCTTGCAAGCATCTGCCTCTGAGTGCAGACAGGTTTGGAGAAACAGCTGTGTGGAAATCAGACAAAAACCATCTGAAGAACTGCTCACTCACCATTTAACTTAATTCAACCTTGTTTCCGTGCCTTTGTTTTTTCAGTGTTAATAAATCTCTGATTATTTGCTTTAATTTAATATTGATTTTGTTTTCTCAAAACCACTTGAAATGAGCAGACACAGCTGGATCCTTCCTATCCTCCCCAGTGGACGCTAAATGCCCTGTCAAGAGGAGACATCCCTGCACAAAGCAGAGCTGTCGATTCTGTGACCTCCTTGAAGACCCTCTTCTGAGCTGCAGTGGACATTTGTCATATTTTTATTAGTGGATGTCTGTCATCAAATCTCTCTCTGTAAGTGTTGGTCCCTATTGTGGCTTCTCTTGATGTGAGGTCGGACTCACCTTCCATATCAAAAGTGGACAAAATCACACTCACACTCTCTTGTTCACACATATACACACTCACTCACACCACCCTGGCACAATCTGAGGATCAGCAACTGATTTGGGCTCAGCCCACCAGGTGGTTTTGCCCTGAAGTGTGAATCTCAGGGAAGCAATACAAAAACAGGCAGGGGTGGGTGGCTACCTCTGGAGACAGCTGGAGGTCATCCCGTCAAAAGCAGACTTGCTGGCATGCTGCCTAAACTACTCCTGCCAAGACGCCATTGCTGTGCTTCCTCTGGCCTGGACTTGTGACTCTCTACCAGTTTGTACTCGTTTCTAAGGTTAATTCTCTTGACTCTCCAATACATTTCCTTTCATTTAAGTTCTGTAGAGTCTGTTTTCATTGCTGACACCTAAGATGGTACATAATCATAAGCCAGTGTAATTTCATTTCCTATCTGAAGCCTTCAAAAAAATGCTCTCAAGCAGTATCTCAGGCACTCAAATCCAAGGCTTGAATTTGGTAACAATGGAAAGATACCTGAATGGGTGGGCATGGGAATAGGGTAAAAGGAGTAGAAAAGAGGAAGGGAAAAGAGAAAGTACTGCATATTTCACTCCCACTATAGTACAGGACTGAGGATACAGCAATGATCAACATAGGCATAGGCATAGGCTCTAACACATGCCCGGAGCCAGCTGGGCATTTGTCTGGCTATCTTACGGTAACACCATAGGGAGGGAGGTGCTCCCATGTCCCAAGTGGGAAAAGTTCGGTTCAGTGAGGCTGAGAAACTTTCCCTGGGTCACACAGCACATGACTACTGGATCTGGAATCTGAACCAGATCTCATTCCTAACCATATCTGCCTTTCCACTACAATAAATTTGTTGGACAATGGTGGGTAAACCATGGACCTTTTTTTTCTTTTTATATTTTGATTTCACTGTTGTATCCATGATTTTGAATGAGTCCAACTGAGCCTAATGATGTAATGAGATCATTGGATTATATATGTATTTACTTTAAAAACACAAGGTAGAAAAGTTTACTGAGTCTATGAAAAGAAAAGCTGGAGGCACGTCAAAGCCTGTTTTGATTTAAGTGGAATAGATCCAGCTTGAGTGTAAATTTGAGACTGTGTTTGCTTGTGTCACACTCTATTTTTCAAATTACTTTCATATGTCCCATTTCATTTATTTCCCCCAGTTCTGGATGGGGAAAACTGAGGCCTGGGACTTGACATAACAGATGCATGTTTGCACAGCGAATTATCATGAGAGCCAAAACTCAAACCCATACTGTCTCACCGAACCCCACTGCTTCTACCAGCACACAAGAATTACTACTGTACCAAATAAGCTTAACAAGGCCACTTGGATCAATTCATTCTGATGATTTGAGTTAGCTCCTGGGATCATTTGGGTAAATATTAGGCCTATTATCTCTTTCCAAACATATTCCAGCTGTTTTTTTCTTAATTTTTCTACATTTCTGCCTTTTCTCCTTCATCATACCTCCCTCCCTTTCTCTGTTAAACTCCTCCCCTTCTCTTCTTTCCTCCCTTCCTCTCATCCTCTCACCCACAAAAACATTTGCTTGTCTTACATAGGGATAGTGTCATGTGAATAGGGATAGTGTCATGTGATGGGGTGGCTGAAATGAGAAGTATCTTTTAAGCTCTTGGAAGCAGAATATTTTCTTGTGGATTTTTTATTGTTTGGATTGTTTTGCCAGGCTAATGAAAAAGACTCTGAGGTTCCCTTATCTCAGGCCAACTAGAGTATGCCTTCAAGTTTTTGTTTTTCTTCCCAAGCTGGTTCCTTACAAATGCATCCAGAAGGTCATTCCCAGGTCCCCAAGATAGTGGTAGGTAATCAATCACATCCAGGACATCAGGATCACAGCGATAAGCTCTTGCATGGGAGGATTTAGGAAAGGAGAGAGGGGAGCCTAAACTGTCCAGGAACCATGTGTTCCAGCAAAGGGGAGCTGAGGGATTGCGTTTTCTAGGAGTTCACTGGGACAGTCACAAGTATATTATATTCTAGCTCCAGTGAGCATTCTTCCCTTTTGATTTTTGACTCAAAACAAATAAAAATATACATACATAAACTGCTTATACATTTCCTATATAATCTGATAATTGCAATTCAGCAAGCAATAAAGATTGTGTTTAACAGATCCAAGGGCTGGATCCACACAGGGCCCCCAGGCAATAACTAATCCTTTGAAACAGAGAGGACTCCAGGCCTGGCTTTGCCAAGGACAAGCTTTGTAAGCTTGATTAAGTCACCTAACTTCTCTAGCCTCGGGTTCCTCAGCTATAAAAGAATGAGCTAGTTTATTCTTTGAACCAATGCTTTTTAAACATACACTTTGTGTCAGGCTTTGTGCAAGAAGCTGGAAACATTTGTCAAGTATAGACACAATATCTGTTATCAGAGGGTCTCAAAGTTTAATGGGGGAAGAGATGTGTCATAAGGGAAAAGTGCTGTGAAAGGGCATAGGTAAAATTAACTCAGCCCAGGAGCTTATCTTTAGGATTCTTTCCAACCCCAAAAGTCTGCATGTATGGCATTTTTTGTCTATTCATTTTATTTTGGTTTTCTTTTCACATGAATGCATGTATTTCATTCTTTCTCGACTAGTTGTTCTCAAATCATTGTTATTATCAACCATTACCAGTTACTAAACACATACTTTTTAATTATCCCAGCTATTCTAAAATACATTATAATCACCATTTTTTATATAATTACACTGAAGCCCAGAGAGGTTAAGCAACTTACCCAAGCTTGTATAGCTAGGAAGTTACAGAACGGGAATTTGAAACCCTGTCAACTCCAAAGCACATGCTCTTTCTACTACTTGGTGCTGCCTCAGGTGTATGTAGCCACTTAGGACAAAAAACATCATTTGAGGAGCAGGTGTGAATATGAGGCACTTTGTTCAAATATTATTGAAAATAAATAATGCAAAGCAAATATTATTGAAAATAAATAATGCAAAGCATTAAACAAAGCGCAGGGCTCTGAATGACTACCCAGGTTGCACACCCAGGAAGCTGGCCCGGGCAGCCACAGTTCAGTGTGCAATGGCATCTCCCACTGAAGCAGAAAAGCTACACAGCAATTTGCAGGCCCAGATCCCAGTCGCAAAATGTTTCCGTGATCATGCTTTGCATGTAGGATTTCTGGCATTACCCAGGGGGTTCATTGTGAACCACCTGGCAAGAGCTTGGGGACTCTGTGTGGTAGCTTTTTCAGAGCAGCCCTGGCACCTAACCTAAAGAACATTAATATTTCTGGTAATGCCAGTTACTTTTTTAAATGTGGGAAAAGGTACATAATCTTGAGCTGAAAGAGTTTTGCTGGGTGCGATCGTTCATGCCTATAATCCCAGCACTTTGGGAGGCTGAGGCAGGAGGATGGCTTGAGCCCAAGAGTTTGAGACCAGCCTGGGAAACAAAGTGAGATCCCCTGTCTCTACAAAAAATACAAAAATTTAGCCAGGCATGGTGGTACGTGCGTGTAGTTCTAGCTGCTCAGGAGGCTGAGCTGCGAGGATCACTTGAGCCTACGAGCCTGAGGCCACAGAGAGACATTATCATGCCACTGCACGCCAGCCTGGGTGACAGAGAGAAAAAGAAAAGTTCTGGTGACACCCTCAGCCCTTACTCTTACATTCAGAAGCGTGAGGAGAGGGAACACTCATGCAGTGTAACTGGAGCATGTCCAGAAGCCTCTTAGAATTCACGCCTCGTTTTTACATTGCAGACTGGAACCAGAACTTGTGCCCTGACAGAGGCTGGTAGGAAAGAAACAAGAGCTTTGGGGGATGCTGGATTAAAACCTCCCTGCTGAGGAATTAACTCCCATTAAGGTGTCAGCTCCTACTGACCCAGCGGTGGTTGGGTAAAGATTGCCATTTTGGTCAATGATTGTTAATTGGTGGTATTCAATCTTTTGAGATCGCAGACCCTTTGAAAAGCATGAACCATCTCCCCGGAAAAAGACAGCTGTACATAAAATACTTTTGCATTCAATTATAGACTCTCTGCCATAGCCTTCAGCTTTTTAAAACCATTATTTTAAAGCATGGCTCCCCCTAATTATAGAATTGTCAGAGCATTTGTACCAGAGCAACTCCATCTTGAGTAGGGGCTGAGTGAAATAAGGCTGAGACCTACTGGGCTGCATTTTCAAACAGTCAGGCATTTTAAGTCACAGGATGAGATAGGAGGTCAGTCAAGACACAGGTCATAAAGACCTTGCTGATAAAACAGGTTGCAGTAAAGAAGCCGACCAAAACCCACCAAAACCAAGACGGCCACGAGAGTGACCTCTGGTTGTCCTCACTGCTACACTCCCCCCAGTGCCATGACAGTTTACAAATGCCACGGCAATGTCAGGAAGTTACCCTCTATGGTCTAAAAGGGGGAGGCATTAATACTCCACTTTTTGTTTAGCATAAAATCAAGAAATAACCATAAAAATAGGCAACAGCAGCCTTCTGTCTGTGGAGTAGCCATTCTTTTATTCCTTTACTTTCTTAATAAACTTGCTTTCACTTTATGGACTTGCCCTTAATTCTTTTTTGTGTGAGATCCAAGAACCCTCTGTTGGGGTCTGGATTTAGACTTCTTTCTGGTAACATAATCTTCCAGTGTTAGAACTAGACAGAAACTTAGAGATTATTTTTGTGAAAGCACCTTATTTCTAGTGGTGTGAAAGCTGAGGTCATTTGGGATAATAAATGGTTCTGCACATTTTCAAGGACCTGGTCCTCTGACTGCCAACTCTACCTTGAACTAGTTGCCCCATTCCTAATTTGCTCCTGTCAAAACACTGCAGCCAAATGGAACAATCCAATGCCACAAATGGGGGCTGCCAGGATGTCAGCGAACATTTGTGGAGCACCCAAACCAGCAAGGGTATTGGGCACAAGAACAGCTATTGTCCTTGAGAAGCTCAAAGACATCTAAAGGAGAAACAAACAAGAACAATATAATGTAATTTAACACATGCAATGATAGATGTTTGAACTAGGTTTAGAGGTGACCTAAAGGAGGGTGCTACAGTCTCTGCTTGATTGGATCATGCAAGGCTCCCAGAAGAGGAAACTCGTATGCAGGGACTTGAAGAGGAAACACTTATGCAGGGACTTGAATAATGAGCAGAAGGGCCATGGAGGGAAATAGTCTCCCATGGCTGTGTAGTTCAGCATGCACAAGCAGAGAAGGCTGAAACAGCCTGAGGACAGGAGGAGCTGGAAGTGGCTGGGATTGGCTGGAGCATAGGGTGTGTCTGAGGAAGAGGAGTGATATGGCTGGAAGAGAGGGGAAGAGCCAGACATGAGGGTCTTGGATATCACTTTTAGAGGTTTGGACATAGAGAAGAATGTCAGCCCATGTGATGGATTAATGAGCTCCTCCTGGGGATAGTGCAAGGAGACCAGTTAGTAATCTGTCCTGGATGGCCCTCTGCGAGGTGGAGGTGTGGGTCGGGGTGGCTAGAGTCAGAGCAGCCTCTCTGAGATCTCTATCACCTCTCTCTTTAAAAATCCACTGAAAAACGCTAGAGAACCTAAGAGGGCCCTTGTAAAGCATTCAGAAATGACAAGCAGTCAGCCTAGAGTATACCTTTAAGAAGTCAATAAGACATATACAGCTGAAAAGGACCACGCTTCTCCATTAAAAGATGGCCAAATGGGAGGAGGCCTTCTCAAAAATACAGGGAAATTTCTCACTTGATGTATTGATGTTTTCCTCCGCAGAGCTTCACATTTTTCATTCATTCTTAAAATTGAGCCAGTTTAGCCCTGGGAGGTGGGGCAGGCTCTGAGGAAAAATCAATCAAGAGAAAAGAACATCGCCAGAAACACATAAGAGAAACGTTTCCATGTCACTACTTCTCAGGATTCCTAGTTATTAAAGGTATGTAGGAAGTGCTTGTAAGGAGTGTGTTTTCTCCCAAGCAAATGCATAAACAAAAAATCCTAATTACAGGAACACTTAACATTGAGTCTGTTCTGAAGGTGTTCTGCCTGTATTCACCACTAGGTGTCATGAGAGCCCTCTTTTAAAAGAAACAAAGCTTCAAAAAATACCTTGGGAATAATTTTCCCGTAGTGTTCCTATTTCTCTGCAAAAATATATGTATACATTTTTTAACATGAGTAAAAATTGCAAATGTTCAGGACTTAGCTCTTGAGTGGCTACTAAGGATTATGATTACTCAGACTACCTCCAAATATGAGTCCTACAGAATCATAACAAATACATTTTTGTTGAAATATCCATGGTAAATATACATCTTACAGGAAATTCCATTGCGTTTACACTATTTATTTAATAGAAATAATCTCTTGGATTATTTGCATTTATTTCTGAAGGAGGATGTTTTTCCTTCCTCAGAATAAGTTCAGGAAATGGGTGAAATGTTCAGGAAGTTAGCTAAATGCTGATGTAAATCCAAAAGGAAGGTCTGTTGTTGTTTTTTTTTTTAAGGTGTGGAGGACACACACAAAAAGCTAGGAAGTGGTTCTCTGATTCACTTATGGAAAATGTTATACTGAATTTCTGATTTAAAAGGAAAAGAATTAGAAAAAAATGTGTGGAACCATGATATCTTTTTCTGTAGATCTGGTTAGGCAATCCACAGTAGTTAGCCAAGAAAACCGTGTCAAGAAACAAAATCTACATGAGAGACATGCCTTGGGTTCAGTTTGTCCTAAATTAAACCTTTACTATGAAATTTGAATCTGCTACTCTAAGAAATAAGTGGTGTTAGAAAACTCTGAGTCCTGAAGAGCTGGTGGGGACCCTGAGCACTACATAAACTACTAAAGTTTACCCTCTCCTCCTAAGGACCCTGTCCCCTCCACTAACAAACAGTGTCATGCTGACCCTCAGACTGCAAGGGGGAGTCTGAATGCAGTGAAATTCAAGATCTCCAGTACTTGGTCAGTCTTGCAAGCTGCGATGGCCTCTGGCATTATTTATCTGTAGCTTGCAATGTAGGGGTATGCTGTATCAGGTGTGCAGAGCAAACAGAAACTCCTTGCCTCTGAAACACTGGCATTTTAGAAAGCAAAGATTCGGCTCATTGACCAGAGTCACAGAGGACACAATTTGTTGTGGTTTCTATGGAAATCACCACCTCCTTTCCATCTCTCTGCTACCACCTTCATTCAGGCCTTTATAGTTTCTCATCCAAAGCGGTCTTCCTGTCTCCTGCTTGCCTTCTTCCCAGTCCACAGTCCACAGGGAAGACAGAGCAAGCTATGTAAAAACACCAACAGGGACATGAGCCTTCCTTGCTTCCAAACTCTTGCCGACTCCCCAGTGCAGAGCAAAGGCGAGACTACGGCCTCCAAGGCCTTTCATAACTTGGCCTCAGCCCACCTTCCCTCCCGCTGCAAGAATCTCAGGCTCCAGTTACACTGAGCCCCTCACTGCCCTGCACCTCCCGCCAGGCAGCTCTCTGCCAAGTTTATTCACACATTTATCCTTTTCACTCTGGATAAATGAGGACTGACCATGTACTGTACTTCTTTTAACTTCTATAGAGCAATGTCTTTGTATTTATACAATTATGACAACAGTCATAAGAGAATAAGGTTCAGAGGACATAAGGTGACACACCCACATAAACAACCTATTGGGTACAAATATTATAAATTAATATATGTCTAGAAAAGGTGATCGGACGCTGAATCTTGACTAAATACCTCCAATGGCACATACTACGTTTCAATTTTTATATTTTACATACTGAATTCCGGGGGGTGGTTTTGATGAGCAGACCAAGTTTTAAAGAGTCTTTAGGATCCTCACTTCTCTCTTTCTCTTCTTCTCTGCACCTTCCCTACATATTTACATCAGCAGATGTGTCCTTTGAGGGGTCAAATGGTGAGAGGACAGCAGTTTAGGAACTGTTTGCCCATTACACTGGGTACTCAGCAGCTGTTCTATTCAAGCTAAACCACAGACCTAGGGACTAAGGAAGAAATTACATAGTACATGTGATAGGACTAGCAGCATTGATCCTTTGTGGGGGAGGAGGGTAGAGGGAGGCACGGAGTGTGCTCCGCAAACTTCTAGAGGGGAAAGGTTGTATCTTATTTGTCTGTGTCCCCCTGTGGTGCCTTCCCAGGACAGTGGCTGGCACAGGATGGACCCTCATTCAGCTATTCAACAAATATTTGCTAAGCAGTAGAGGATTTGTTTTTCCAGGTTTAGAGTTTTAAGCTTGTTAATAGCTGAATTCTTTGTCTGTTTTGTCATCTGCACTTTTGGACTCCAAGTTGGACTTCGTATTTCATAGTTTTTAAAAATCAATCCCTTTCCCTTCCCTAGCCCATTCCAATGTTCTATATACAGTAGACTTTCAGCAAATATTTAAAAGAGACAATTTACACTAGGCAACACAGTAGGGTAGTCGATCATTCCCTAACCTATCTTTGATGCTAGAGAATTTTCTCTGAAGCTAGTGCCCTAGCATCTTTCCAGAAAGTCCTGCCAACCTGATGGCTTTTTTTTTTTTTTTGAGATGGAGTTTCACTCCTCTTGCCCAGGTTGGAGTGCAGTGACGCCATTTCAGCACACTGCAACCTCCACCTCCCAGCTTCAAGCAATTCTCCTGCCTCAACCTCCCGAGTAGCTGGGATTATAGGCATGAGCCACCACACCTGGCTGATTTTTTGTATTTTTAGTAGAGACAGGGTTTCACCATGTTGGCCAGGCTGGTCTAGAACTCCCGACCTCAAGTGATCCGCCTGCCTCGGCCTCCCAAAGTGCTGGGATTACAGGCATGAGCCACCACACCCGGCAACCTGATGGCTCTTGTTGTCACCTTTGGTTTCCTTTCTGTCCTCACCAGAGCCCTTCCATTTCTCCACCTAACAAGGTTAAAACCCTCCCTTCCTCCCCCTCCTTCCTTACTCCATTTCTTTTCCTTCCTCCTTTCCTTCCTTATACACATACTTTTGAAACTTGTGCTCTGTGCCAGGCAGTATGCCAAACTCTTCACGGTACATAGACAACTTTGGGTGCTCAAAGTCACACTCAGGGAGCACAGTTTAGTAAGGAAAATGGATGCATGCACAGACCATTGCAATCAATGCAAGGAAGGCTCCCAGAGTTGAATGCACAGGGGTTTAAACCTACCTATCAATAAAAGGAAAGGGAAGGAGGAAGTGGCAAGCAGGAGGATCGGGGTTCTCTTCCCAGGAAAGATGACACGAGACTTTAAAAAAGACAGACATAACCTACGTGAAGAAAGATGGAAAGGAGATGCTAGGCAAAAGGAAACAATGCATATACAAAGGCAAGGGGGTGAGAGGAAAACGATGAAACCAGGACAGGCTTTTCTGTGACTTATCGATTCCATCTCATTGCTTTATATTCTACCCATTTACCTCATAGCAAGTGGAATGATGCAATCCCCAGGCATTTCAGGAAATTTAGATAGCCAATCATTTAATCTCTTAAAGAGAAAGGCATTGTAATTTGGGCTTTCCATGAGATTAAGCACGCTCTTGAGCAAAAACAGAATTGGGTGCTTATAGGAAACCAGGTGGAAAGCTGATGAAAATCAGCCAGTTGATGGAAAATGCAATACATTTGATTTTCTGTTCTCCTTCCCTGGGATTTTGAGAAGTTGGAATCCTTGGCAATGAGGGTAAATAAATTTACGGGCCCTCTTAGCCTAAAGATGAAATAGACTATAGGAAGAAAAACAGGGTAATTCTAGAATTTCACGTGAGGCCAAGGTCCATTTTTGAACTAAACTTTTGCAGGTCCAACATATTTTCACAACATTTTGTGAGATCCTCCCAGTCCTACGATACCAGCTTGCATTGTGAAGGAAAACGAAGGACAGAATAAAGCCCTTCTCCCAGTCTGGTTTATTTCTGTACACAGAACCTCTGAAAACAGGAGGCCGAGGCTGACCTCTTTAGTCAAGAGTCAGCTCAACTTTAAAATTGTAATTGCATGTGAAAGCTAAAATGGGAAAGAGAAAAAATCAGTTCTCAGGACTGAAATGCTAAAAACCCTTGGGTCACATTCCAGTTAGGGTCCTGGCCGTGCACAGAGCTCCCACTGGGGGAAGGTGGGCAAGAGACCAGCCAAGACCAATTCAAACCACAGAGTGTCGGGGGATCATGGCATTTACTCTAGAGGTGTCTGGTTTACAGATAAAGAAATGTACTACGGTGATTATGCTATATAATCTTTTAAAGAACAGAAGCTTATGGTCAGTTCTCATTATTGAGAAAGGTACCAAAGAATCTACCCACTTGAAGTGAGCTATTTGCAGTAAATACATCAGAAAAGGCTGGGCGCGGTGGCTTACACCTGTAATCCCAGCACTTTGAGAGGCTGAGGTGGGTGGATCACCTGAGGTCAGGAGTTCAAGACCAGCCTGACCAACATGGTGAAACCCTGTCTCCACAAAAATACAAAATTTATCAGGGCATGATGGCAGGTGCCTGTAATCCCAGCTACTCAGGAGACTGAGGCAGGAGAATCACTTGAACCCAGGAGGCAGAGGTTGCAGTGAGCTGAGATGGGGCCATTGTACTCCAGCCTGGGTGACAGAGCAAGATTCCATCTCAAAAAAAAAAGAAAAGAAAAGAAATCAGAGGGATAGAGTCTGTATTAGTTTCCTTGGGCTGCTGTAACAAATTATCACAAACTGGGTGGCTAAAGACAACAGGAATTTATTTATTTGAGACAGAGTCTTGCTGCGATTGCCAGGCTCATGCAACCTCCGCTTCCCAGGTTCAAGCAATTCTCCTCCCTCAGTCTCACAAGTAGCTGGGACCACAGGCACATGTCACCACACCTGGCTAAATTGTTGTATTTTTAGTAGAGACAGGGTTTCACCATATTGGCCAGGCTGGTCTCGAACTCCTGATCTCAAGTGATCTGCCTGCCTTGGCCTCCCACAGGGCTGGGATTACAGGCGTGAGCCACTGTGCCCGACCCATAGGAATTTATTCTTACAGAGTTCTGGGGGTTAGAAATCCAAGATCAAGGTTTTTTCTGGAGAATCCAAGGAAGAACCTTCCCTGCCTCTCTCCTGGGTGGTGGTTGCCAGCAATCCTTGGTGTTTCTTGCTTGGCCTATAGCTGCATAACTCCAATCTCTGTGTCAGCCTTCCCATGGCATTCTCCTCTCTGTGTCCAAATTTCCCTTTTTTTTTTTTAATAAGGATACTCGTTATTAATTAGATTAGAACCCACCCTAATCTAGTATGAACTCATTTTGAATTTGATTTGATCTGCAAAGACCCTATTTCCTAATAAGGTCACGTTCACTGGTATCTGGTGTTAAGATTTCTACATGTGTTTTCAGGGAGACACCATGCACCCACAGGAGTATAAAACAAAAACAAAAGAAAATCCTGTGTAAAATAAAAATACAACCAAAACCCTGAGCTGGGCATGGGAAGACCTGCTGACCAACTTCTCCCTACCCTTTGGGTTGCCCTCACCCTCTCTACATCTTGGCTTCTCCACTCTAAAGGAAGGTTGTCATGCCTGCCCTACTGACTTCAGAAATGCCAGGATAACAAAATAAAATCACGTAAGTGAAAGTATTTTCTATTCAGAAAATGTTTCTTTAAGTGCAAGGAATTATTAAGAATTCATTCCAGATTGTGTTGACTTTCCTTAACTTCATAACTACTTAATGAATAGGTAATGGAATGAGAAACACAGCCCTACTGGGAAAACAATTTAAATTACATACCTCCCTTCATTTAGGGTTTGAGATAAATGTCCGATAGCAATCTGCAGATAGGGATAGTAGTATTGCTGATCCTTGTTCAATGGGCTTTTCACTCACACCAAAACAGGGTGGTATTCAAGTGAAGCTGAAGGGTGGCAAGCAATTTAAAAGCAAGTCAAGAGACCTAATGTTCACATCTGGGGCATCAATGGATAGTCGTGGCTCTCCTTCCCTCTGTCTGTGTGGTCCATAATGTTACTGGCTCCCATAACAATATCCTGATAATAGCTTTGAATTTGCTTTGTCTGATGACTTCTCTGGATATGGGGACATAAATCACCCAATTTATAAAATTAACTAAAGCAGCCACTTTCCTGTCAAATGTTTCATATGCCCATGTCTATTACACAAACAAAACCACTGTGTAGCCAGAAAAATAAAATAAAAAGATAATCTGATTTTTTTTAAAAAGCCCCTTTTCCTTTCCCTTTTTTAAGAGCCCAAAAGTTCTAACAATGATGGGATAACAGTTTTTAGGCCACCAGATTAAGTCAGTGGGACTTGGAAGGCAAAGATGGCCACATGTATTGAAAAATGCCAAAAAGAGGTGTCACTGGGATAACAACTTGAGAACTATCGTTACATCCAAAGCATCATGTGACCTACTTGAGTGTTACTGATGACCATATTAGTGATCTATTCTGTTGACCTTGGACTGTGGGGGTTTGCTGACCCAGGAGAAATCCCACAGGGGGAAAAATAGCACCAGCAAAAAAGAAACAAAGAGGCTCTCAGAAAGCAGTTCCCAATCTGCCCTGCAAACTGAATCCTCTATTTCTCACTGCTGGGTGTATAGGCTTCCCAGGGGCTGCTGTATACTTTCAGAAATATGCCAAGTCACACACAAGCTAACAAATGAAACTTTATTTTCCTTTAATACAAAAATTAAATAGCAAGGGGTTTTCTTTGTACAGTGATAAATTAGAAATTTACAGTACAGACATCAATGCAGACATACTTCTGTACATCCTTAAAAGCAGGGTCCATTTCCTTTGAAATTTAGCAATTCATTCAGGGTATGTGTAGCAGGAAGTTTGCCTGGTACCTCTGTTAAACATCTGAAAGTCCCCCCAGGTTGGCTTCAAGGTTCCTAGAGCTGTGGGGTGGCATTAGGATCCAAGAAAGGCCACAGAGCGTCCAGCCCGACCGCTGTGCAGAGCAAGGGGGAGTCACATTTTAACTTTTTGCAGATTACACCTGATATTTCATCCACCTTTCTTACAAAGAACTCAAGGGGCCTCCTTTTTTTCGCCTTTTCAAGCCTCACAACATCCGTGTGAGGTAGACTAAATTCAGAAACACCTCCATGCCTCACTGGGAGAGATCTAGAAAGCAGCTTACCCCCTCCCAAAGCCCACAGCCAAGTCAGGGCCCCAGCCTATTAATATGATTTGAAAACTTTTACAACCTGGGAGAGAGATGGACCCGGCCTTTGTGGGGCAGAATGGCTCTTGCCCCTCTTTTCAGAAGCCTTCTGGGATGACAGTGGTCATGTACTGAATACTATAGGAGAGGAAGGAGGTATAAAAGCTTTGAGGACATGGCTCATATAGGACCCCAAAAAGGTCCTCTACAAATTGCCTGGGTAAATTCTGGGAATTTGCTGATGCAAAGAAGAGAGAAAAAAGGTACATCAGAAACAGAAACAGGTTACTATCAGAGCAACTGAGCTTGCCAAGGGGAAGAGGCATGTTGGGGGATCTCTAAGTCACTTGTCTCCTAGCACTGTCAAGTGTGTCATCACTGCACACGTGCATGCCAAGAGACAGCAACAGAAAGCTCTATGTAAGCTAGACTGAAATGAAATCCATTATGTAAGGCTCTGGTATCTGATCCTTGGTAGGAGCAAAATGCTCTCGAAGGAGTTTCCAAGATCTATGACCCAACCCTAGAGGAAAGTGATAACCCAGGTCATCTGCCAGACATAATACAAACCCAGATGAGAACTCTGAACTCAAATAAAATAAAGGAACCAATGGAATTTTCAGAGTCCAGTGTCTTGACATGACTGACTGGAATAATAACTCTCTCCAGTGCCCTCCATCACAGAACAAAATACAAGATGTAAACTGAATTTAAGAGGTTCCTTCCAGGCCAGGCGTGGTGGCTCACGCCTGTAATCCCAGCACTTTGGGATGCTGAGGTGGGCAGATCACGAGGTCAGGAGTTTGAGACCAGCCTGGCCAATATGATGAAACCACGTCTCTACTAAAAATACAAAAATTAGCCAGGTGTGATACAAGCCTGTAGTCTCAGCTACTTGGGAGGCTGAGGCAGGAGAATAGCTTAACCTGGGAGGCAGAGGTTGCAGTGAGCCGAGATTGCGCCAGTACATCCTCCAGCCTGGCAACAGAATGAGACTCTGACTCAAAAAAAAAAAAAAAAAAAGAGGTTCCTTCCAAAGTCTGTGGCTCTCTTCCCTAACTGCAGCTGTGGCCATCTCACCAGAAATCAAACACTGCACCGGTCTGGTGAAATACCTGAGTCTGTCTCTCTAGGGCTTAGGCTATTGAGCTCATCTTTTTGTCCTCAGGTCCCAGCTTGGTTCTCAACCCAATAAGCATTTAATTCAGTGACCATGAGGATGAGGAGCCAGAGAGTGTAGAGCTAAAGGTGCCGGACAGAATCCCAACTCAGAATCTAGACACACAAGTTTCCCAGAACCTGAGTTTGGAGAGTGCAGGTGAGAGAGTGACCCAAGAGAGGAAAGTCAGAGAGCATCTCTGAAATTAAAAAAGTGTCACCCCTTTTCCAGATTCAGACCCAAGTAAGTTGCCAGCTCAGAAACAGTCTCAGAGATCGGGAAATGGGTCTCCATAAAGGAAAGAGGATGTCAATCAACCAAGTAGCTTGACCAGATGGTTCTGGCCAGCTCCATTCTACCCCATATTCCCTTGCCCTGAGGTTTGGCCTTTATGAAGCAGGAGAAAGGAGCCTTCCACAAAGTAGGTTGGACAGAGGTGCCATTGCACCATGTATAATCTCTGGAGCCCAAGGGATTTCTGAAAAAGCTACAATCATACCCATTTACTGTAGGTTTCAGAAAAAGAAAAACAACTCTTACCTTTTCTCTAGTAAGATCTTGTCCTCAAATATACCAATACAAGTCACATGAAGCACCCCAAGCCCTGAATTGCTGGCTCCCAGAGCCAGAGCAGATGTGTGAGCCCATGTCCTTGTGGCCTATTCTTATAGTCTTCCTAAGGGATTTCTACAGAGATTGTCATGAAGCAGAGCTGATGCTTTCTGTTAAAACCACCTGTAACTGACTTGGAAGGACTCCTGGGAAAGGGAAAAGAGATATGTTAAATGTAGAGAGACCCACGAAGTGATTTATGGAATGGAGGCAGTGAAACAGATGGGAATTCCAGAGGTCCCTGCTCCTTTCCCAAAGGAACAGTCAAGTTTGGCAGACTTGGGTGCATCCCCACCCTAGATCAGTTAGAACAGAGATTATCTATTTCAGGGCTTTATATACAGTTCGCACCCAATAAATATAATGATAACTGACTTTTTTTTTAAACAAATACTGACTTAAGCGGTGATGGAGTTGATTGAAGGTCACTGGTAACTGACTCCTCAGCCACAAAGTTCTTTTCCTGAAACCGTGAACACTCTCCATTGTCTGGAATGTGAAAGCAGAGGTCTATAACCCTGTAACATTGCTAAGGCTACTAATCCAACTGGCCACTTCTGATCAAATATACTTTGCTCTGAAAAGGCAAGAGATTTATGGAACAGGCATGTCAAAACCCAAAACACTGTCAAAACACTAGCTCCAGAACTCAAAACTCAGAAATCAGGGGCCCAGGTTCACGCAAGTGCTCTTTTATTATTTAGTCATTGACAAGAATTGATCACCTACTCCATGCCTGGCTTTCTGCCAGATGCTCCCTTGGTCACACAATCATTGATGCATTATGAAGAAAACTGCATTACAAACCCCTACCGCCTGGTCTTCCTTCCCCTGCCTGGGCTAGAGTCCCTGTACAACTCCCAAGACACCAGAGCAGAGCGTGAGTAAGGGCAGGCTCTGGCCCTGGGTGCATGCTCCGGGGCCCTGGACAGTTATGGGAACTGTCTACAAGCAGCACAGGGAATTCACATTTTACATTTCATAGGCAATGTAGTATTAGATGGAGTTAAAATGGTTCTTCTGGGGATCAATTCTCATGCTCCTGGAGCCTGACCCAGTCTAGCCAAGGTACTCACACTGGGCACACAGCAGCAGGGGCCACCTGTGCCCACTTAGCTTTCTTCTCAAAAGCCAAGACCTTGCCTTCCAAAACACACAATGGACCTTACATGCATCTCGATGTCATATAGCTCAAGAACCACACAAAAACAATAAGGAAAGAAGAAAGGGAAATGTCAAATTATGGGCATAAGGCTCAAACCAAATTTGACAAAAGAATGTTTATTTCCAGAATTTGACCACCTATTTTGAATTTTGAGTCCCTGGAAATGTTTTTCCACAAAGTGTGATTGAAAAAAAAGAAAAAAAGAGCTTCCCTTCCTATTTAAAGGCATCAATTAATAAATAAATGAGTCATTGCAAAGCAGTTGCTGAAGCAGACAGGTATGAGTTACAAGGAGAGAAACCTGTGACATAGTCAACAATTTGTCCCTAAGATCTCATGATTAGAAGGCCTAAGGCAAGGTAAGTGAAAGGCCAGTTACAGTTTTAAGAGAAGTGCAATTTTCGAGAGGCTGCTAGGGGGTACCCCCTTGTGAAGAATGTATAGGATAAATTTTAAAAGCTTTGGATACCTCCATAAAAGGCAATTAAGACCTGTGCTATTAGAGTTTGCATTTCATTTCATATGGTCTACACTTTATTCCCTACTAACCAATCAAGCTCTGGCTGGCATTCTGGAGATTCATTAAGCACCATATAAATACTCCAGGCCACACTGCCTCCAACGAAATCTTACAAGGAGCCTTTGCCAATTACTAGGAAACAATTATGCACCAAGTAGTTGGATTAGCTGTCCTCAGTTCCCTTTGTAAAACTGAAAAAGTCTCCATTGTCGTAAGTAGACCAGACTCTGATAACATTCTTATGCTTTAAAAAAAATAGGCACTATCACTCTGAGAATGCAAGTTGAAGTTGACCATAGTTTTAAAGTCAGTTGAGTATACTATGTCATGGTCCAAGAATGTGCTTTTAATTGTAATTGACACACACAAATTACACAGCTAATCTGTGTGAATGAAAAGTTGCCAAGAAACTTAACATTTCAGCTCTTCCAGACCGGCGTCTGCATAGATGCAATCACACAAGTAAAATATATTAAGTCCCCACTGCTCAATGCAATAGGTCTCTGGGGTCGGTCAGGTAAGTCAACTTAGTAAATCTCATTTTCCTCTGAATTAAGTGATTGTCAAAAGTGAATCACCCTTCCTTTTCCCCTCTTAAGCATGCTGCAGTGCAAAAATTCCTATAAAAATACCTTTTTTTGAGTCATTAATGTAAAATGAAGAAAACAGCAGCAGCCCAAAACAGAGATGTTGAAATTTAAGAGAGGAAAAGAAAGAAGAAAAATCCGCTGGATACCTTATGTGAGTACAGTACTTTTGTTTGTTCAAACAATTCTGTTTATGACAAAGGCACTGAAAGATTCTAACACTACCTCTTGGGAGTGCAATCCACAAAGTTCTAAACAGCAGACAGTGCACCACAGAAGATGTTTATGTTAGATCAGCCAAACTATAAAACTCTTGTAACACTTCTCTGAACCCAGCGTTTCCAGTGTTTATAGATTTCTTTGCTATCTGAAAGACCCAGTTAGTATTTAAAATTGTAAAGGGTGAAAAAAGTTAATCTTTCTCCCTGCAAGTTACCAACTCACAGCTCAAATCCCACCCTGCAGGGGAAAACAGTATTGCCCTGGACTTCCTGGAATCTAGGCAGGACCTCCACGCTCCAAGCTGCGACCTGCTAAAGTGATCAACGTTTTGATTTTTCACAGCTTTGAAAGCCTCTAACTGGCTTTTCCATTTTGGATCATTCCAAAGTCTGCAGCAAAATCACTGTTTTTTTTTTTTTTTTTTTGATGCTGGGGTCGGGATGGGAGGCAGTGGGTTGATGGGGGTCACTTAATTGTTGTTAGTTTGTTCAAACTGAGATTCACTGCATAAAACTTTTAGTAGAATTTCCACCAAAATGCTGGCATTCCCCCGCCCTTCAAAATGAAAAAGCGTGGCGGCTGGCTAGCCTTATACCACAGTCTCATTGCCTTTCCCAGGCTTCACCCAACCATTTCCTCTCTTCTCTCTCTTTACCTTTCCAGAATTCACCAATCTGTTGGAACACTTCTGCCACGTGTGAAGAGTTTTGGCAGACCAAATCCACATGCCTGAAGTGATGCCCACCAGCAAAGACATAAAAATTTTTAACATTTCAACAGCCATGTTGGAATCATCTGCAGAATACCGAAAGAGTGCCCAATTGGAGATTTCATAAAAATAACAGGCAATCACACACGTTGCAGGAACTGTGTACAGGACTGAGAAGACCCCAATCTTGACCATCAGTCTTTCTAATTTGTCTGTCTTTGTCCCATCCTTTTGGAGATTTGACCGAATTTTGAACAAAGCCACCAAACCTGCAGCAATGAACAAAGTTCCAATCACCAAATAAGTAAAGAGGGGGAGCCACCACGAACCCGGTGAGGGCATCGAGATTTTGGTTTCCAACATAGCATAGGCCAGTCAGTTCATCTGCATCCACCAGTCTCATAATCAAGATAACAATGGTTTTCACTGCGGGGGATGGCCCAGGCTGCAATGTGGAAATAAGAGCTGTGCATTTCAATGGCTTCATGACCCCATTTGAGTCCTGCTGCCAAAAACCAAGTGAGTGTCAGAATAACCCACCAAATGGAGCTGGCCATTCCAAAAAAGTACATCAGCAAGAAAATTATTGCACATCCTGTGTTCTTAAGTCCTTCTTGGATGAGAACGGGTTCTGCTGCCTCTTCAAAATCACAGGATATCCTTTCCCGGCCTACAGTCAGCCTAACAATATAAGCAATGCTATAAATATTATAGCACATACTGAGAAATATGATGGGGCGCTCAGGGTAGGAAAACCTAGAAGAATCGATCAGGAAGGTCAGTACTGTGAAGGCAGTGGAGATGAAGCACAGGCTGGCCCACACAGCCATCCAGATATCGGTGAACTCCTTGGCCGGGCGGCTGTATAAGCCAGCATCATAGCCACATTTGAGAACACAGTTTAGGCTTCTTTTCACCCAGATGTACTGATCAGAATTGGTTCCCACAGAGTGACACTCTTCCCCAGGCTGGATGGGGGTTTTGTGAGGTAAGGGCACCTCTTCATCACCTGGCCCTTCCATGCACATGTGGTTGTGGTCATTCTGTGGTGGGGAATTTGCCTGCAGTTCAGACTCTCTGGCCAGGCAAATCCAAATTCCTTCAGGACGGGTTCACAGCGCCTCTTGACTGAAAGACACATGCCACCACATGGGCCAATGGGGATGTTGATCTTCTCTGTGCACATTGGCACATAAACAGAACAAAGGAAGAACTGGAAGAGTAACAAATGAACAAAGAAAAAACAATGACTTGGAAGTCTGAGCAAATGTTCCCACAAAGCTGAGCTGAATGCTTCCAGGCAATGTACCTATCTACTTTTAAACCAGCCTATAGGGAGTCTGTCTGTTTACTCAGACCTTAAACAAGGGTGCCTGATAATCCATCACTCACACACTTTTCCTAGTTTGGCTCTAGTAATCCTTTCCAGAGGAATGTACATAAAATAAATAAAATAAATAGGGTCTGAAGAACTGCATAAGCCCTCTTTGCACAGCACTTGAAATAAACCTTAAAAAACTGACTTTCCCATCTCCTTCCCTTTTAGATACTATTTGAAAAAGCTAAAGAAACTAATATGACTCAGTCATTTAGGTGGTTTATTTTTATCCCCATTTCTTTATCATTTTAAGAATAAAAGTTAAAAAAATATACAGATCTTGTTAGTATTCTCTTTTCCCTACTTTATCCCTTAAAAATTTGTTTAAACTAGTCCCATACAGAAACAGAAAATGGCCCAACTGAGACACTGTTAGACTCAAGGATGGGATGCAGATTGAGGTCTATGGTCACTAGGGGTTTGTTTGGCCAGGTTTCCTCAATGAATAATAATGAAGCACAATAGGAAAATGTAAATGTTAAGTCACTGAAACTGCAATACCAGCAGGGGAGAGTCCAGTTGCTGTCCTCAATTCCTCCAGCATTGATAAACAGTCTGCTTGGCTCCTTACAGATGTTGTCTGTGAAGTCTAGAGTTACAAGTAACTATTTTCCAGCATGTAAAGGGATCCAGTCTTGTCCTTCAAAACAGCTTGGCTGTCTCCCCCAGGATACATGTAATTAAAAATATATATCCCTGCAAAGGCTGTTTCTCCAACAAATTGCCACTGATGTCAGGATATGTGCTGTTTCCAAACTGAGAGCTGGAGGATCATTTCTTAAGCTTTTATAACCTAGTTCTAAAGTTCTGAAACTTCCAAAGGGATATTTCACCAGCAACAGGTCTAATCCCGACCATCTTTCCAAAACCACAAACCAAGTTTTAAAATGACCTGCGTAAAAACATGCACCTAATAAGTAAGCTGTATGTCTGTTTCTTATCTCTCAGAAGTTACAGCCAGAACCACAGATTTCTTTTTCTTTTTTTTAGACGGAGTCTCGTGCTGTTGCCCAGGCTGGATTGCAGTGGTGCTATCTTGGCTCACTGCAACCTCCTGGGTTCAAGCAATTCTCCTGCCTCAGCCTCCCAGAGTAGCTGGGATTACAGGCATGCACCACTATGCCTGGCTAATTTTTGTGTTTTTAGTAGAGATATGTTGGTCAGGCTGGTCTCGAACTCCTGACCTCATGATCCACCTGCCTTGGCCTCCCAAAGTGCTGGGATAACAGGCGTGAGCCACGGCACTGGGCCAGACCACAGATTTCTGAAGCCTGGGCAATTAAGGTCTACTTTTTCCCACAACTTGTCTCTTTTCTAAATTTCTAAAAATCACCCAGTCTCACCAATCAAAACATAACCAATGTTAACACTTTAAAAATGTTTCTTTCAGTCTTTTATTCCCCCAATGCATTGTTTTTCTTTTTCCTTTTTTTCTTTTTGCAGGATTATAATCACTCTGTATATACAAATTCTTATTACTGTTGAATAAACATTTTCCTTGTCATTAAATAAGCTTTACATTTTTTGGCGACTGCAAAAAAAATTTCTTCTAATATGCCAACTACGTTCCTGCAGCTTCTTCTCATCCTCCAAGCATTAAACGTGACTTCAACTCTGAGGATAAGAAAGAACTCAAACCAATCCAACCACTCCTTCATGCATGACCTCTAAAACTCTGAGGGACAGGGTGAGGAGAGGCAACTCAGCAGAAAACGGTGCAGTAGTGTTTTAATAACTCACCCCAAAAATAGTGGGGGAGAGGGGAAGGTCAGTGAGGATGGTCTCCTTATCTCTCCCTCCAAGTCTTAACTGCAGCTGGCTCTCTCCCACCGGCCCACCAAGCAGTGGTGGGCAGAATCCTTGGCAGAGATAACCCTCAGCTCCACTGGGCTAGGGGTCTGGCCAGACATGGGTGGGCAAGAGAGAAAAACGGAAGGGTGGGGCATAAGAGTAGGTTCTTTCCCAGGCCAGATGACTTACACAACGTTTTGGCTTCCAGTCCCTGAGAAAGTGGGGGGTGGGGATGGAAATCACTTTTCCAGGAGAGCTGTCCCCTTGGGCTAGGATGATCAACTTGGCATGGGCTCTGCAAAGTTAGTTTGGAGCGTCCCTCCCCAAGGGGTCCCGCCAGGGGTGGGAGTGGGGGCGCCCACCTGCAGCTGGCTGGAGCAGCCGTACTGGATGAGCGGTGTGAAAGTTGTCAGCTGCAGCTCGGCGTCCGTCTGCAACTCGTGCCCCACCAGGTTGGGCATCTTGGTCACGTTGTAGCCGAGGTTCTGGCACATGGAGATGCGGATGGGGTCGCAGCGCCGTTCCTCCTCGTCTCCGAAGCCCCGCGCTGGCCCCACCAGCAGCAGCAACTGCAGCAGCCACCCCAGACTGAGCCCGATGCCCCCGGGGGCCCCCGGGACGCGCAGCCCTGCGCCCCGCCAGGCCATGGCCAGCGTCTGGGGCAGCAGCGGCGGCGGCGGCGGGGCTGCTCCGGCAGACACCCCCAGTTTGCACGGGGGCGCCGGCTGCCCGCGCTGCTCCCAGCTCCCGGGAAGTGAGTGCGATGCGGCGACGAGGGGGCAGCGGTCGGCTCTCCGGCGGCTGCGCGCGAGTGTGCGGGATATCAGACGCCCCGGGCCGAAACCGATGGCGAGGCTGCGAGGGTCATGGCTGCGGGCGGCGAGCCCACCAGCCGGCGCCGGCCGCGTCCGCTCGGGTCTCAGCGAAGCCAGCCAGCAGCTAGCGCTGCGCAGCTCTCACCGCCGGGGCTCAGCGCGGCGCGGCGGCGGGGCGGGACACACGGCGCGCATCGCCAATGGCCGGGCGCGGTGGGCAGCGCGGGGTGGGGCGACGGGGCGAGGCCGCTCTCCCGCTGGAAGGGTCAGGCCCCCGCCCTCCGGCCCCGCCTCCGGCCGCCCCCTCCTTCCCCCCTCCCTCCCCGAGCGCCCCGCCCGCCCGCTTCCCGGCTCTCGCTTCCCTCCCACCCGGATCGAGGCGCGCAGGGGCCAGGCGGGGCGCCGAGCCCGGTGGCTCCAGCCGTGCTGCCCTCTCCTCCCGCAGGTGAGAAGCGCGCCCTGTCCCATCTGCCCCCTTTCCTTCCCGTGTCCTTCCAGCTGTCACCTCGGTCCGCGGCCACCTCCCCATCGGGCAGGGAAACGAACACAAAGAACGCGGGATTTGGATTTACACCGACTGTGGCTTTCAGTCCCGCTGTGTGACCTTGAGCAAGTTGCTCGACCTCTCGGCGTCGGTCTCCGCCTCTGTAAAGTCACTTGGGAGGATTAGAGATAAAGCTAGAAGGCTTAGTGCGGTGCCTGGTACTTCGCGGGGCCACAGCTCTTCTCACTCCCGACTCGCGGCGATCCGGGCTCGGCCTCTCCCCGCCCCAGACGGGGCCGAGCTGCGCCGGGAACCGCCCACCTCCAGCCGCCGGGGGGGAGGCGCCCCGGAGCTGCGGAGCTGCAGACCCGCCGACGGTCTCGCGTTCCGA
This sequence comes from Ateles fusciceps, assembly GCA_036589455.1. Classification (NCBI taxonomy): domain Eukaryota; kingdom Metazoa; phylum Chordata; class Mammalia; order Primates; family Atelidae; genus Ateles; species Ateles fusciceps. Next base: position 175,325 of record JAZHEH010001096.1, read on the forward strand.
CTTCCTCACCGTGTGAAATGAAATTCCACAGGGGGGATTCGGAAAGGAAATGAGACCGGGACTCTCCGTGCTTCTCGGCCCGCCGCCCTTCCTGTCTCGGGGACGCGGTTTCTAAATAAGGTTGGGGAGGGTGAGAGGGCGGGAGGGGGGACAGGCTTGACCTGTGCGCTGGGGGACGAGCAAGGCACGCATCCACGGGGACTCCTTTCTTCCGGGCACCCCTTCCCCACCAGCCTGCACCCCTTTTATCCTTACTCTGCTTCTGCGTCCGTTCCTAGGATCTGGGGGTCATGCGACCCGGGTTAGAACCCAACATTCCTGTTTCATTCCCAGCAGCCCGGGGCTTTGTGCTGCTCCGCCGTCTCTCTGCTTTCCAGTCGGCCAGTGAAACTCCCAGCAGGTGGATTCCTCAACCATTTACTTGTTGCGCGTCTCTGGTTAAGCTGTGATGCCTCTCTGAGCCTCAAAGTTGCCGGCTGTAAAGTAGGGAAGTTCATATTCACCTCACACACTTGTTCTAAGAGTTCAGTGAGATAATGCCTGTAAATCATTTAGCACAGTGTCTGACACACAGTAAATGGTGAAGAACTTGGTGGTGGTGGTGGGGTGGTGGTGTGTGTGTGTGTGTTTTCAAAACAGCTAGAGGAGATCACTTATGGGACAGCGTCCTACTTTCCAGCCTGTGCTAAAGACAGCTCCAACAGCCACGGACCAAGATCTAGGTAAAAGGCTTTACACCCTCTTCTTGAGATCTTTTTGTCCAACACTTGCCACTGTTTTCCTGGAACTGTTTTATGCATGTTTTTATCCTCCCATTTCAGCCAATTCTGTGGCATATGGCAGAGGCTAGATGCAAGTTGGAAGATGTCTGTGCCACTCATGTGACACTCATATGCTGTCTTGTATTTTTAGTCTTCTTATATTGGCAACTAGACTTGGCGGAGAGCAAAAATGGAATCAACTTTTTTTTTTTTTTTTTTTGGTATTTGGCTCTCTGCCTAGAACTGTGTTGGACACAGAGAAGCTGCATTGTCCCCAGTCATCATCCTAAACTCCCAGTGAAGGAGGTTCTGTTAGCCCCTTGTAGAGATTAGGAAACTGAGGCTAGAACCAAAGTAACAGAAAATGGCAAGACCAACCAAACTAGGGCCCAGAAGAGGCTCTTCAAAGATGGAAGGCAGGGCTATTTTCCCAGAAAAAAATCCCAGCTGGAAATCAATATACTCAGCAATAGGATTGAACCTCTGTGTGCCTGTGGTGAGTAATGCATGAAACTCTTGGCCTACAGAGATGAATAAAGGAGCAGATGAACAGATCAAATGATCAATTAATCATTTGGGTTACACAGATGAATACATAATCAGATGAATAGATCAAATGAATACATAATCCTCATCCTTTAGGACCTCACAGGAGGAGACAAAGGATTAACAGACAACAATAATGTAGTGTGCTAAGTGCACAGATAGGGAATTATGGATGAATTGAAGGTAGAAGCGGCTGACTCTGGAGGGCTCCTCAAAGGGGGGATGACCTGCAAGATTCGGAGCTACTCAACAAAGCGAAGTTAGTATGCAATTGGTCCTTCTCCTAGGGCAGAGTGTCGGTGCTGGGGTGGGGAGGGAGCGGGGGAGTGCTTTGTGCTGAAGATAAATTTACATGGTTTATTAAATAGGTAACTCCCTTAGGTCAAGGAGGAGGACCTGTCCCTTATACAGAGCCTGGCACATAAGGAACATCATTAGTGCTGGGTGAAGGAATACTGTTTTCAAATCAATAACAAACCACTCACATAGAACCCTTACTCTTACTTTCAGACACTGTGATACATGCCTTATATTCTTTATTTTATTTATTTTATATATTCTCAGAGCTAAAACTGATGCTCTGAGAGGCCAAGAAATTTGCCCAAGATTGCACAGAAAGTCATGGAGAAGAACTCATGCATGCCTCCCTTGCCATAAACTCTGTGTGCATGGTACTGCTCTTCCAGAGGAAACTGCTTCATGCCCAGCCTAATCCATAAAGATGACCCTTTTGTGATCTGGACCTCTTATTCCTAGACCTGGCATCCTGCCTCAGCTTGCTTGAAGCAACTGTCTCCCTTGAGAACACATGAAGAAACCCCTTCCCTATCAGAAGCCTTTCCTGTCAACGGCTTTTCTTTCTAGTCATGAAACTCATCACAGGTATTTTCCAAAAAAGAAAGCTAGGGGAATCACATTTCAGTCTGAATGTGGAAAGACAACAAAGACCATAACTCAGAGCTAAGTCTGAATGGCCGGGAGCCCCTCAGCCTCCCTCTCCTGGAGTGGTTTACACAGTCCACAATCTGCCCCTGGTGACAGGCATGGCATGTTTGTCTTTGTTACAGAAAACACTTCCCAAGGGAGTCCTAGGCAGAGGGATATCCACCCTGTGACATGCACAGCATTTCTGAGAGGAAAAGATAGGGATACCTGAATAAGAGTGCAGGCCGTGGGCCCCTGCTAACTCTGGCTTGAGTGCCTGGGCAGTTTCCTTGGTCCAGCCTCTAAGCAGTAAAGATGCAACTACTTTGGAGCAGTAACAAACATGACTTCAACAGGCTGTTGGGCAGTTAGAGGGCTCTCCATTTGTATCTAATAAGTGTCTGAGTTCTATTAACTCCGGTGACGTGTTAATTTTTCAACCTGACATTTTCTGCTCTAAGAGATTCTTGTAATGGTTACTAAATTAAAGGCTGCATTGGAAGACTAATGTTTAGGTTAAAATGCATCACCTAAGGGGGTGGGAGCCATAAGCATCCTTTCCCTCCTACGGGAAAACCTCTCATTTGCAGTTCTTTGCTAACCCAATTAAGCGCTGAGTAGTTACCCTAGAGCCTGCTTTTTATTTCCTATGAAACAATCCAGCTAATCCATATTCAGTAGCTTCCAAGAAAAGTCTTATTCCAAACACTAATGAAGAAACCAGCTTCTTTGAATCTAGATAGAACATTTAGAACTCACAAACAGCTGTCTTGATGGAAAATCCAAGAAAATGGTTCATTATTACCCTCCTTGGTTTTTGAGGGAAATAATTCACTGGGATAAAGCCCTATAAGGATTGAGAATTTACTGTGGAACAACAGAAGTGAAGAAGATGCTATGCCACATCCCATCTGTTTATAAATAGGGTGTTAGATCTCCCCCTTGCACCCAAACTAGTTATAAAACAAAAATGCGCCTACTGAGTAAGGTGGAAGGGAACACTGATTTTACTTGAGGAATCAAAGTTCCCAAGAGATTAAGTAACAGCTATTAAGTGGCAGAGCCAAACTCCCTCCTTAGTCCATTGCCCCACTAGCTAACAGAGAACTGTCACCACAGAGCTCTTGCATGTCAAGGAATAGAAGCTCAAAATTGTTCCTCCTACCCATAAATTTAAAAAGCATTAATTAGTACATCAGACATTGTTATTTATTGGTGGTGATGGGTTAACGCAAAGATGAACAACCAAGAACCTCCATGGAAAGCAAAAAATAACGCAAACACACTTTTACCTCCATAGCCTCAGTTCACGTTAGTGAAATTGATTGGTCAAGCTATTAACAAATGTTTAGTCATAGGTTATTGTGGACATATGACTGAGCTGGGTACTAGGGAGTATGCAGACATGTTAAAGGTGATTTCTGCCTTCAAGGAGCTTACAATCACATTGGGGGAGATTAAGACATGAGACCAAGAGTGAAACAAGTTTTTTATGGTTAAGTGCATTTTGTGGAGCTCTCTTATTTCCAGTCTCCCCCTTGTTGTTGTACATAAGGTTCTGTATTATAAAGTTATCAGGTTGTTTGGTTTTTGTCCCTTTCACTCTCCTCTGAAGTCAGAGGCTGTGTCTTTTTCACCACTGTGCTCCTGAACAGTATAGAACAATATTACCTGAAGCACAGAAAATACTCAGTAGTTACTTGTTTAATACATAAATGAATGGTTCTAGCTATAAGTGATCTGATTATTCAGAAAAGGAGAGCCTGGATTATGAGCTGGGTGTACGCAACCAACAAAATACTACCTAAGTGGTTCCAGAATGATAGTTAAGTCAAGATTATAAACCACTCCTCCAAGACAGGCATGGTTCACACTTTCAGCTTTCTTCTCAAGTCAGATGTTTTGCCAATTATTTACTTTCCTTTTTATTTGACTATGTCTGTGTCCATTCTTAAATCTTTTAAGGTAGAAAAATATCTTTTTTGTTTGTTTGTTTTTGAGATAGAGTGCAGTGGTGTGATCTTGGCTTACTTTAGACTCTGCTTTCAGGGCTCAAGCAATCCTCCAGCCTCAGCCTCCTGAGTAGCTGGGACCACAAGCACAAGCCAACATGCTGTGCTCATTTTTGTATTTTTTTTGTAGAGACAGGGTTTCACCATATTGCCCAGGCTGGTCTCAGACTCTTGAGCTCAAAGTGATACACCCACCTTGGCTTCCCAAGTGCTAGGATTACAGGTATGAGCTACGACGTCCCGCCTAGAAAAATAACAAAACTCGTTTTTCAATTAAGAAGCAAATGTGTTTCTCTATTTTATGAATCAGCCTAAGACATTTTAAAATCACTGTTTATTACTATAGCTAGTCGACCACTCATCTCATTAGTGTCAGCTGAAGTCATTAGGAATCATACATGCCATGAGACAATTGGTAAAAGCAGGGGTCTCAAGGCAAGGCATTTTAAGTCAAGGGATTATCTGTAATTGGTAAGTTTGTAGAAAAATTAGAATGTAAGTTTAGTTTTGAGGGATGGGTAATTTTTAAAGAGACATTGGGAAGCATGGAAAGGAAGGCACTTTTTTTTTATTGTATTTTAGGTTTGGGATTACATGTGAAGAACATGCACGAACATGCAGGATTGTTGCAGGATTGTTTGGCTGGATATGAAATCCTGGCTTGAAAGTTCTTTTCTTAAGGATGTGAATATTGGCCCCCACTCTCTTCTGGCTTGTAGGGTTTCTGCTGAGAGATCTGCTGTGATTCTGATGGGCTTCCCTTTGTGAGTAACCCAACCTTTCTCTCTGGCTGCCCTTAGCATTTTTTCCTTCATTTCAACCCCGGTGAATCTGATGATTATGTGCCTTGGGGTTGCTCTTCTTGAGGAATATCTTTGTGGTGTTCTCTGTATTTCCTGGACTTGAATATTGGCCTGCTTTGCTAGGTTGGGGAAGTTTTCCTGGATAATATCCTGAAGAATGTTTTCCAGCTTGGATTCATTCTCGGTCACATTCAGATACACCTATCAAACATAGATTAGATATTTTCACGTAATTCCATATTTCTTGGAGGCTTTGTTCATTTTCTTTTATTCTTTAATCTTGCCTTCTCATTTTATTTCATTGAGTTGATCTTCAATCTCTGATATCCTTTCTTCTGCTTGGTCAATTTGGCTATTGAAAACTTGTGTATGCTTCACGAAGTTCTCTGTTGTGTTTTTCAACTCCATCAATTCATTTATAGTCCTCTCTGTGCTGTTTATTCTCGTTAGCATTTTGTCAAACCTTTTTCAAGGTTCTTAGTTTCTTTGCATTGGGTTAGAACATGTTCTTTAGCTCAGAGAAGTTTCTTATTATCCACCTTCTGAAGCCTGTTTCTGCTACTTCATCAGACTCAGTCTCCATCCAGTCTTGTTCCCTTGCTGGTGAGGAGTTGTGATCCCTTGGAGGAGGAAAAGCGTTCTGGTTTTGGGTGTTTCATCCTTTTTACACTGGTTTCTTCCCATCTTTGTGGATTTATATACCTGTGGTCTTCGTAGTTGGTGACTTTCAGATGGGTCTCTGAGTGGACGTCCTGTTTGTTGATGATGAAGTTATTTCTTTCTGTTTCTTAGTTTTCCTTCTAACAGTCAGGCCTCTCTGCTGTAGGACTGCTGGAGGTCCAATCCAGACCCCGCTTGCCTGCGGCTCACCTGCAGCAGCTGCAGAACAGTAAGGGTTGCTGGCAGTTTCTTCTTCTGCTATCTTTTCCCAGAATGATACCTGCCCGATGTCAGTCTGAGCTCTCCTTTATGAGGTGATTTTTCAATATATGGGGGTCAGGGAGCTGCTTGAGGAGACAGTCTGTCCTTTATAGGAGCTCAAGTGCTGAGCTGTGAGCTCTGTTGTTCTGTTCAGAGCTGCTGGGCAGGTATGTTTAAGTCTGCTGCAGTGGAACTCATAACCACCTTTTTCCCCAGGTGCTCTGTCCTGGGAAGGTGGGGCTTTATTTCTAAGTTTCTGTCACGCTGCTGCTGCGTTTTTCTCAGAGATGCCCTGCCCAGCGAGGAGGTAGCCTAGTCACAGTCTGCCAGCAGAGGTGTTGCTGAACTGCCGTGGGCTCTGCCCAGCTGCTGTGTGAACCTCCTTGCAGTTTTGTTTATAGGGATATAGTTAGAACTGCTTGGTAATGGCAGTCTGCCTCTATAATGGCAGACTGTCTCTGTAATGACGGACTGCCTCACTAATGGCGGGCTGCCTCGGCAATGGCGGACTGCCTCGGTAATGGCGGACTGCCTCGGTAGTGGTGGACTGCCTTGGTAATGGCAGATGCCCCTCCCCCACAGAGGTGGACCATCCCGGGTCCAGCTGTGCTTGCCGTGAAACTCTCAATCCAGAGCGTTTCAGATTGCTGGTCTTTGTTGGGGTGGACTGGCTAGCCAGATCCCCTGGCTCTCTGTTTCAGTCCCTTTTTTTTTTCCAGTTGCACAGGTGACTCTGTCTCCCAGGCGTTCCAGTCTCAGTTGAAAAGGTCCCCCAGATTTGTGTGAGTTTTGTGTGGAGACCCGCTGTGCCAGCTGAAACAGCTGTGCTGGGGGGCTCGTGGGGCTTTTTCGCCTGGGGAGATCTCCTGGCCTGGCTCCCTGTTTCAGTCCCCCATTTTTTGAGTTCAACGGGGTGACTCTGTCTCCCAGGCATTCCAGTTGCCAGTTGAAAAGGCGCCCGGATTTGTGTGAGTTTTTGTGGGAGAGACCCGCTGCGCCGGCTCAAGCAGCTGCACTGTGGGCTCATGGCGCTCCGCCCGGGAATCTCCTCATCTGTGGGCAGTAAAAATTCATTTGGAAATGCGGTTATCACTCACCCTCTACGATTTTTCTGGAAATTGCAATCCAGAGCTGTTTCTATTTGGCCATCTTGGATCCCATCCAAGGAAGGCACTTTTAATAATATTATCATAGATAGCACTCTTATTAATTAATGGAGATGAGAAATCAATATGAATGAAAACAATGCTAAATAATGACCAAAGGGTGAACTAACTATGACATATTGTGTATAAGCATGAGCTAGACGAGATAAAGTCCCAGATGGTGGCTTGAAAACATGGCCTCAAATTCTTGACACTTCTATTGAAGGACAGAATTTATGTTCTCTCCCCTTGAATCAGGGGAGGGGCTGTCACTTCGTCAACCCACAGAGTATGCTGTAAGTGTTGCTGTGTGACTTCCAAAGCTACATCATGAAAGGTCATGCAATTTCTACTTCGTTTTGCCGGAAACTCACTTTGGAACTCTGAGCAGCCTTTTAAGTAGTTCAGCTACTCTAAGACTGCCATGCAGGAGAGGATACATGCAGGTTCTCCGTTAGTCCCAGGTGAGGCTGTCCTTCAGCCACCCCAAGCCAGGTGCCCAAAATGTGAGGAAAGAAACCATCTTGAAAGTGGATTGTCTGACCTCTGCCATTCCTAATCCCTACTGCTGGAGTCATCCCCAACATCCTTGCTGTGCTTCTTCCAAATTCCTAACACATAAAATCCATGATGGTCATTGTTTTATTCCTATAGGTTTAGGTTGGTTTGTTGTTTAACAACAAACAACTAGGACAGGATTAAATAAGAAGATATCAAAGGAGAGTGTGACCGAGCTAAGAAAAGAATGATTATCACCCAAAGATGAATAAAGGGACTTTATAGTCTCTCTTGGAGAGAGGGATAGCATGTTTTCAGTTGCATGAGGGACAGTTGCGTATTGTGAAGGGAAAGCATTATTTTGCTCTTGTCTTTATTTGGAAGTTAAATATGATTAAAAGAAGCGTGTACGCATCCCAGGCTGACAAGGAGTAGACTCTAGTAGTTTCATACCATGTTAATTTAGCTAAACTGGAATGACCTTTCCCAGAATCTCCTTCCTACATGGTTCCAGATTAGGATAAGCTACAAGAAAAATTAACACAAAATTGGGGAAGTAGATGTGAAGCAGCATTTTTATGCTCTGAAAGTCAGTGCTGGGTATCAGGCATCATGGTGACTCACGCACATTGTATGGATCTGCTGGCTCACCTGTTGGCATGGGGTAGCACCTGGGCCTGCAGCTCCTCCAACTCCTGATGATCTCCTTTATTTTCTCTGAGTCCTGGGCCAGGTACTTGAGTAGTTCTGTTGCTAAGGGCCCCAGCTTCTGCAGGTCACCTGCATCATCAAGATTAGAGGTGGTTAAGACAGATATGGCATCTAGTTTGTCCCTGTGGCTTCCACTTTGCCCCTGATTTCCCAAAATTCACACCTAGCTTTCCTTTTTTTTTAAATAGCTTTTTAAAGGTTTTATTTTATTTTTAATTGATAAATAATAATTGTATGTATTTATGAGGTATCTCATATATTTATGAGGTTATGTTTTGATACATGTATACTTATGGAATGATCAAATCAAATGAATTAGCATGTAAATTACCTTAAATCTTAATCATTTATCTGTGATAAGAACATTTAAAATCCTCTCTTTTAGTGATTTTGAAACATACGATACAATATTTTTAACTATAGTTACTGTGTGTTGTGTAATAGAACACCAGAACTTATGCCTCCTGTTTAAATGAAACTTTTTTATGGGATCTATCAGTCAGGGTCTGATCAGAGAAGCAGACTCACTATCAGTATGGTAAAAAAAATAATTTGTTATTAGATCTTACAAACTGTGGCAGCCAGTGAAGTACTCTCTGCAACGTGTTGCCTCTGTGTCTGGGTTAGGCCTGAAATCACTGTAGATCAGTCAGTCCTGCAATTAAAAAGGAAAGCTGACCTATCAAAGTGCACACAAATTGAAAGTGAAGGGATAGAAAAAGATTTTCATGCAAATGAAAACCAAAAAAGAGTGGGATTATCTATGCTTATATCAGATAAAATAAAGCTTGTCAAAACTGGAAAAGAGATGAAGAGATCATTAAATGATGGTAAAGGGACCAGTTCAACAAAAGGATATAACAATAGCAAATATGTATGGACCCAGCACTGGAGCACTCAAATATATATGGTAAATATTGATAGACCTAAAGAGAGAGACAGACTGCAATATATGAATAGTAGGGGACTTCAACATCTCACTTTTAGCAATGGATAGATTATCCAGGCAGAAAACAAAAAAATGAACTTCAAAGTTAAGCTATACTCTATGTACAGGGATGGGGCAAAACAAAACAAAACAAAACAAAACCAAAGTGAAGCTATACTCTAGATCAATTGCATCTAACAGACATGTAAGAACATTTCCTCCTTTTGCTGCAGAATATGCATTCTTTTCATCAGCACTTGAAATATTCTTCAAGATAAATCATTTTTAGGCCACAAAACAAGTCTCAACAAATTTTAAAAAGTTGAAATCATGTGAAGTATCTTTTCTGACCGCAACGGAATAAAACTAGAAACCAATAACTAGAGGAACTTTGGAAACTGTACAAATACATGAAAATTAAACAACATGCTCCTAAACACCAACGGGTCAATGAAGACATTAAGGAAATTTAAAAATCTATTGAAACAAATGAAAATGGAAACACTACATACCAAAACCTATGAGATACAGCAAAAGCAGTGGAGAGAGGAAAGTTTATAGCAGTAAACACCTACATCTAAAAGACAGAAAGACTCCAAATAAACAATCTAACTTCACCTCAAGGAACTATAAAAGCAAGAAGAAACCAAACCCAAAATTAGTAGAAAGAAAAAAATAACACTAAAGATCAGAGCAGACATAAATGAAGTTGAGACTAAAAACAAGATACAGTACAAAAGATCAAGAAAATTAAAAGTTGCTTTTTTGAAAAAATAGAAGACCTTCCATTAGGTCTCATTTGAATGAGAGAAGATTCAAATAAATACATTCAGAATTGAAAAAGTAACATTACAACTGACACCATAGAAATACAAAGGATTATTAGAGACTAATATGAATAATTATATGCCAATAAATTAGATAACCTAGAAGAAATGGATAAATTCCTGTACACATACAACCTACCAAGGTTTAACCATGAAGAAATAGAAAACCTGTAAAGACTAATATTAATGAGTAACAAGATTAAAGCAGTACTAAAAAGACTTCTATCCAAAAAAAAGCTCAGGACCTGATGCTTTGCTGCTGAATTCTACCAAATATTTAAAGAAGAACTAATACCAGTTTTAGTAAAACTATTTCAAAAAATAGTTTAAAAGTATTCCTGTCCTCCTCTTCAGTTTTCTTGTTGTGTCTTTGAATAAACAACAACAAAAAAACTACAGGCCAATGTCTCTGATGAACATAGATGCAAGAATTCTCAACAAAATATTAGCAAATCAAATTCAACACAGTAAAAAGATAATTCACTAGGATCAAATGAGATTCATCTCAGGGATGGAAGGATTGTTCAGTATAATGAGCAAATCGTTAAGTCTAATATATGGTTCATGAAAAACTTTTTTAAATAAAAAAAATAAGCAAATCGGTAAGCATGATAAATTACATCAACAGAATCAAGGACAAAAACCAGATGATCTTTTCAGTAGATGCTGAAAAACATGAGATAAAATTTAACAATCCTTTATGATGAAAACCCTCAACAAACTGGGTATAAAGGGCACATACCCAACACAATAAAGGCCATACATGACAAGCACACAGCTAATGTCACACTAAATGGAAAAAAGTAGAAAACCTTCCACTAACATCTGAATCCATACAGGAATGCCCAGTTTTACCACTTCTGTTCAACATAGTACTGGAAGTCCAACAGCACAATTAGGCAAGAGAAAGAAATAAAGGGCATGCAGATTGGAAAGGAAGAAGTCAAACTATCCTTGTTTGGAGATGGCATGATTTTATATTTAGAAAAATGTGACTACTCCACCAAAAAAAAAATTCTTAGAATTTATAAACAAATTCAGTAAATTTGCAGGATATAGAATAAACACATCAAATAAGTAGTGTTTCTTTATGCTAACAGTGATCAATCTGAAAAAGTAATCAAGACAACAATCCCATTTACAATAGCTACCAAAAAATACCAAGGAATAAATTTAACCGATAAAGCAAAAGATCTCTGCAAGGAAAACTAGAAAACACTGATGAAACAAACTGAAGAGGAGACACAAAAAAATGAAAGTATATCTCATGCTCATAGATTGGAGGAATTAATATTTTTTAAATGTGTATACTACCCACAGTGATCTACAGATTTAATGTAAAATACCAATCAAAATGCCTATGACATTTTTCACAGAAATAGAAAAACATTTCTAAAATTTGTATGGAAGCACAAAAATATCTAAAATAGCTAAAGCATCCTGAGCAAAAAGAACAAAGCTGGAGGGTCACAGACCTGATTTCAAAATCATACTACCTGATTTACAAAGTTATAGTAAACAAAACAGTATGGTACTGGCATACAAATAGACATATAAACTAGTGGAACAGAATAGAGAACACAGAAATAAATCCATGCACTTATAACCATCTAATTTCAACAAAAGCATCGAGAACATACATTGGGGAAAGGATGGTGTCTTCAATAAATGGTGCTGTGAGAGCTAGATGTCCACATGTAAAAGAATGAAATTAGATCTCCATCTGTCACCATATATAAAAATCAAAGTGAATTGCAGAATTAAATGTAACACCTGAAATTATGAAACTACAAGAAGGAAACATTGGGGAAATACTACAGGATATTGGTCTGGGTAAATAATTTTGAAGTAAGACCTGAAAAACACAGGCAGCAAAAGCTAAAAAGCTTCTGCAGAGAGAAAAAGAAAAGCTCAACATTAGGGAAATGCAAATTAAAACCACAACCCAATTTGAATGTCTATTATTAAAAAGACAGAAAATGCTGGCGAGGATGCGGAGAAAGGGGAATGTTTGTGCACTGTTTCTGGAAATGTAAAATAGTATAAACATTATGGAAAACAGTATGGAGGGTCCTCAAACAATTAAAAGTAGAACTACTATATGATCCACCAGTTCCACTGCTGGGTGTATAACCAAAAGAAAGGAAATCAGTATATCAAAGAGATATCTGCCTTCACATGTTTATTGCAGTACTATTTTCAGTAGCCAGGATATGGAATCAACTTAAGTGTCCATTCATAGATTAATGGAAAAGAAAATATGGTATATCCACACAATGGAATATGATTCAGACATAAAAAAGAATGAAATCCTGTCATTTGCAGCAACATGAATGGAACTATAGGTTATTAGGTTAGCTGAAATAAGCCAGGCACAGAAAGACAAACATTACATGTCTTTACTCATATGTGGGAGCTTAAAAAATTGGATCTCTGTCCAGGCTATGACTCACGTCTGTAATCCCAGCACTTTGGGAGGCCAACGTAGGCAGATCACAGGTCAGGAGTTCGAGATCAGCCTGGCCAACATGGTGAAGTGCCATCTCTACTAAAAATACAAAAATTAGCTGGGCATGTGCCTGTAATCCCAGCTACTCAGGAGGCTGAGGCAAGAGAACCACTGGAACCCAGGAGGTGGAGGTTGCCATGAGCCAAGATTGTGCCACTGCACTCCAGCCGGGGTGACAGAGCAGACTGCAGCTCAAAAAAAAAAAAAAAAAAAAAAATGGATCTCATAGAGGTAGTGAATAGAAGTGGTTACCAGGGACTGGGAAGGAAAGAGGGAGAGGATGATGAAGATAAACTGATTAATGGGTATAAATATACAGTTAGATAGAAGGAGTAAGTTCTGATTCTGCAAGCCTCCTGAGCGCACGTTGCAGCCAGCTCCCTCGCTGTCTGAATCACCGACCTCTCTCCACGCTGTATTTCCAAAATGTCTCTTTCTAACAAGGTGACGCTGGACAAGCTGGACGTGAAAGGGAAGCCGGTCGTTGTGAGAGTCGACTTCAATGTTCCTATGAAGAACAACCAGATAACAAACAACCAGAGGATTAAGGCTGCTATCCCAAGCATCAAATTCTGCTTGGACAATGGAGCCAAGTCGGTAGTCCTTAGGAGCTACCTAGGCCAGCCTGATGGTGTTCCTGTGCCTGACAAGTACTCCTTAGAGCTAGTTGCTATAGAACTCAAATCTCTGCTGGGAAAGGATGTTCTGCTCTTGAAGGACTGTGTAGGCCCAGAAGTGGAGAAAGCCTGTGCCAACCCAGCTCCTGGTTCTGTCATCCTGCTGGAGAACCTCCGCTTCCATGTGGAGGAAAGAGGGAAGGGAAAAGATGTTTCTGGGAACAAGGTTAAAGCCGAGCCAGCCAAAAATGGAAGCTTTGTGTGCTTCACTTTCCAAGCTAGGGGATGTCTATGTTAATGATGCTTTTGGCACTGCTCACAGAGCCCACAGCTCCATGGTAGGAGTCAATCTGCCACAGAAGGCTGGTGGTTTTTTGATGAAGAAGGAGCCAAACTACTTTGCCAAGGCCTTGGAGAGCCCAGAGAGGCCCTACGTGGCTATCCTGGGCAGAGCTGAAGTTGCAGACAAGGTCCAGCTGATCAATAATATGCTGGACAAAGTCAGTGAGATGATTATTGGTAGTGGAGTGGCTTTTACCTTCCTTAAGGTGATCAACAACATGGAGGTTGGCACTTCTGTTTGATGAAGAGGGAGCCAAGATTGTCAAAGACCTAATGTCCAAAGCTGAGAAGAATGGTGTGAAGATTACCTTGTCTATTGACTTTGTCACTGTTGACAAGTTTGATGAGAATGCCAAGACTGGCCAAGCCACTGTGGCTTCTGGCATACCTGCTGGCTGGATGCGCTTGGACTGTGGTCCTGCAAGCAGCAAGAGTATGCCGAAGCTGTCACTTGGGCTAAGCAGATTGTGTGGAATGGTCCTGTGGGAGTATTTGAATGGGGAAGCTTTTGCCTGGGGGAGCCAAAGCCCTCATGGTTGAGGTGGTAAAAGCCACTTCTAGGAGCTACATCACCATCATAGGTGGTGGAGACACTGCCACTTGCTGTGCCAAATGGAACACGGAGGATAAAGTCAGCCATGTGAGCACTGGGGGTGGTGCAAGTTTAGAGCTCCTGGAAGTTAAAGTCCTTCTTGGGGTAGATGCTCTCAGCAATATTTAGTACTTTTCTGCCTTTTAGTTCCTGTGTACAGCCCCTAAGTCAATTTAGTATTTTTTTCATCTCCATGTGGCATTAGCCAAAACCTTCTATGTCAAGATTCAGCTATTGGCCAAGAGCTGCAGTGCCAGGAACCCTTAAACAGTTGCACAGCATCTCAGTTCATCTTTACTGCACCCTGGATATGCCTACATTCTTCAGGATCCCATTTGAATTTCTTAGTGACTAAACCATTGTGCTTTCTAGAGTGCATGTATTTATATTTTGCCTGTTAGTGAGCTGTGTTAGCTTAGTTTTCTTTTTATGTAGCTTATTCTGATTAGCTTTGTCACTGTTTCACTACTCAGTGTGGAAACAAGATGAAATTCCATTTGTAGGTAGGGAGGTGAAATTGATGATCCATTAAATAAACAATAAAAGTGTCCATTGAAACCATGAAAAAAAAAGGAGTAAGTTCTAGTATTTGATAGTACAGGAGGAAAATTATAGTTAATAATTATTTATTGTATATTTGAAAATACTAGAAGGGAAAGATTATAATGTTTTCAACACAAAGAAATGACAAATATTTGAGGTGATGGATATCCCAATTATCTTTATTTGAACATTATACATTGTATATATGTATCAAACTATCACTTGTATCCCAAAAATATGTACAGCTTTTTATTTGAGATCTGTTTTTTTTTTTTTTTTTGATGCAAAGTTTTGCTCTTGTTGCCGAGGCTGGAGTGCAAGGGCACCATCTCAGCTCAGTGCAACCTTTGCCTCCCGGGTTCAAGCAATTCTCCTGCCTCAGCCTCCCAAGTAGCTGGGATTATAGGCATGCACCACCACCACAACTGGGCTACTTTTGTATTTTTAGTAGAGACGGGGTTTCTCCATGTTGGTCAGGCTGGTCTCAAACTCCTGACCTCGGGTGACCTGCCTGTCTTGGCCTCCCAAAGTGTTGGGATCACAGGCGTGAGCCACTGTGCCTGCTATATGTATATATATTTAGATGGAATCTCACTTTGTCACCCAGGCTGGAGTGCAGTGGCACGATATCAGCTCACTACAACTTCTGCCTCCTGAGTTCAAGCAATTTTCCTGCCTCAGCCTCCTGAGCAGTTGAGATAATAGGCACATGCCACCACACCTGGCTAATTTTTGTGCTTTTAGTAGAGACGGGGTTTTACCTGTCTGGTCTCAAGCCTCTCAAAGCTCGAGATCCACATGCCTCCCTCCAGCCTTAAGTTACCTACCCGCCTTTGCCTCCCAAAGTGCTGGGATTACAGGTGTGAGTGGCCAGGCCTTGCAATATGTCAATTTTAAGACAAAGAAGGAAAGCTGGCTGAAACTTTGTACCCAGTTGGGTATCTGGTTGATTACCCAACTGAGTCCAAAACTGATACTTTGTAACTAACTGGATATCCAACTAGGTACAAAGTTTCAGCCAGCTTTCTTCTTGATTGCGGGCCTGGCTAACACAGTGATTTCAGGCCCAACACCAGAAACCGTGAATAAAGTACTTCGCTAGCTTCCACTGTAAGACCTAATGCCTATAATACATTCTTTATTCTATATCACTCAGTGACTCTGTTTCTTTTTCCCTTTTTTTGTTGTGTTTGTTTGTTTTGTTTTGTTTTGTTTGAGACAGAGTCTCACTCTGTTGCCTTGGCTGGAGGGCAGTGGTGCAATCTTGGCTCACTGCAACCTTTGCCTTCCAGGTTCAAGCGATTCTCCTGCCTCAGCCTCCCAAGTAGCTGGGATTACAGGCACATACCACCAGGCCCAACTAATTTGTGTATTTTAGTAGAGATGAGGTTTGATCATGTTGACCACGCTGGTCTTGAACTCCTAACCTCAGGTGATCTACCTCCCTCAGCCTCCCAAAATGTTGGGATTACAGGCATGAGCCACCGTGCCCAGCCGTGACTGCTTTTCTGATGGGACCCTAATAAATATATACCATAAAAATGATTCATAAAAAGCTAGCAGTGGCAGCTACCTTAGACCACATCTCGTTTACTCCTCATTTAATGGATAGGGAAACTGAGGTCCCAAATGTGATTTACACAAATGGCACATAAGTGAGTGGTTGAACCAATTTGCTAACCAGCACATTAGATCTATGACCTAAGTATTTGCCAGATTTCTCTTTGACCTATGGAATTGTGACTGGCCTGCTATATCAGATCATAACAATCGTTTAATTGAGCCCCTCTGTCAGGTACTGCACTAAGTACCCAACTGTGCTAAGTTTTACATAGATTATTTTACTTAATCCACATGTCCTCCAGAATAGATCCTAAATTTGAGTTACTTTCTTCATTTCCACTAACACAAACGGTCTGGCTCTCTTTCACTATCACTTGGATAAATGTCATGACTGGTCTCCCTGCTTCTGCCATTGCTCACTGACAGTCTCTTCTCTACACAGCAAAGGGGATCTTTTAAAACCAGCACCATAGATCATATTCCTTTCTTGCTTAAAACCCATCGGTGGTTTCCCATTGCTGAGGGAATAAAATTTATCAGAGCACAAAGACCCATGAGATCTGGCCCCCCCTCTCCTCTTCAGTCGTACTCTCTGTCTTGCTCACCACACTCCAGCCACCTTGACCTTTCCTCTCTTTCTAAAACATGCCGAGCTAGTTCTTATCATAGGGTCTTTGCTCTCCTCTGCCTAGAATGCCTCTTGTAGATCTTCCCAGGTCTACTCCTTCTTGACAGATGTCATTTCCTCTGAGAGGTCTTCCTGGAACATTCATGTCTCATCCTTTCCTTCAGTTACTCACTCCTTAACCCCATTTTATTTTTTCTGAAGTGTATAATAATGTATATCACTGTCTTGGATATTTATCTACTTGTTAATTTTTTCTCTCTCCTAAGTAGAACATAAACTCCATGAAGATAGGGTCTACAGCCGGGTGCAGTGGCTCACACCTGTAGTCTCAGCACTTTGGGAGGCTGAGGTGGGCAGATCACAAGATCAGGAGATTGAGACCATCCTGGCCAACA
Source organism: Ateles fusciceps (assembly GCA_036589455.1). Taxonomy (NCBI): domain Eukaryota; kingdom Metazoa; phylum Chordata; class Mammalia; order Primates; family Atelidae; genus Ateles; species Ateles fusciceps. The sequence continues at coordinate 192,590 of JAZHEH010001096.1, forward strand.
TGGTGAAACCCCATCTATACTAAAAATACAAAAATTAGCTGGGCATGGTGGCACATGCTACTCAGAAGGCTGAGGCAGGAGAATTGCTTGAATCTGGGAGATGGAGATTGCAGTGAGCCGAAATCACACCACTGCACTCCAGCCTGGGCAACAGAGTAAGACTCTGTCAAAAGAAAAGAAAAGAAAAGAAAAGAAAAAAAAAAAAAAGAAAAAAAAAGAAAGAAGGAAAGAAAGGAAAAGAAAACAAATGTCATGCCAATGTAAAGAAACAGTAGCAGCTGATAGTATCCATTGGACTATCAGAGATCTAGAAGGAATATTCCAGATCATCTGCTACTGAACACCACTTAACAGGTAAAGCAGTTGAGACCCAGTGAGTGGAAATGACTTATATAATATAGGGTTAAAACTAGAGGTCCCTTATCCTGTTACCAGCATCCTTCTCACCATATCATTCTGTCTTTCCTCCACTTACCTTCTCCAGAAACTAGGATTTCTGTGGAAACCGGGTTATGGGGTAAATAGCAGCCTTTTCCTGTTCTCTATACTCCAGCCGGATATTGTCATTCATCACTAAAAATGAATAGACATTCCCTGCCTGCCTGTCCTTCAGAGTGGCCCATCACTCCTCTGCCTCTGCCATACTATTTCTCCTTCCTCCTTGTCAAAACATTTGTGTTCAGGAAGACATTGTGTTGAATGACTTTCTCATTTCTGCCCCTGTGACACAGTTTAAGCCTTCCTTGAGGGACAAGCTAATGAGGTCTGAATTATAGCATCCACCTGAGACCAGAGTGGTAGAGGCTGTGTGACTCAGAGAATGTCAAAAGTGGAAGATACTTTAGAGACCAAAAGGTCTACCTCATCACCCCATCTTGCAGATAAATGTAGATACCAAGAGAAAGGGAAATGTAATTGACTGTCCATGCTGATATTGCTAGTTAGATGCAGAGCATGACTAGACCCCAGGCTTTCTGACTTCCCAGTTCAGTACTTACTGGTAATACATTTCACTGAAGCCTTGGCACTCAGAACACAAGGGACACAGTGAGCCCCCAGAAAAGGATGTTGATCAATTGATAATAATTTCCAGCAAGGAAATGAAGAAATTCTGTTTCTTCCTTAGAGAAATTCCCCACCACAGTAACCTCCTCCAGGAAAAACAAAAGCAAAAACAAAATTTCTTTATCATCGTATGGGTTTTGTGAAAATTGAAGAGATAAATATATGAAGGTCCTTACCACTGGGCTTGGAAAAATACTGTTAGATGTCTTTTCCCTCCAGCTTTATTGAGGTGTTTTTGACAAATAAAAATTATATATATTTATGGTATAAGTATCATGTTTTGATACATGTATATACCATGAAATGATTACCACAGTAAACCTAATTTACATTTCCATCACACTTCACACAGTTACTTTTGTGTATGTCTGTGGTGAGAACACTAAAGATCAAATTTCTGAACAAATTTCAGGTGTACAGTACATTATTATAAACAGTAATCATCATGCTATATATTAGTTCTCCAAAACTTACTCATTCTACATATCTGAAACTTTGTATCCTTTGACCAACATCCTTCCATTTCCCTAATCCCTCAGTCCCTGGCAACTACCACTCAACTCTCTGTTTCTATGAGTTTGAGTTTTTTAGATGCCATGCATAGGTGAGATTATGCCCTAATTGTCCGTCTGTGTCTGGCTTATTTCACTTAGCATAATGTCCTCCAGATTCAGGCATGTTGTTAAAAATGAAAGGACTTTCCTTTTTTATAAGGCTGAATAATATTCCTCTGTGTGTGTGTGTGTGTGGTGTGTGTGTGTGTGTGTGTGTGTGTGTGTGTGTGTGAAATTTTCTTTATCCTTTCATCTATCACTGATGGTAGTTTGATTCTATATGTTGGCTACTGTGAATAGGGCTGCAGTGAACATAGGAGTAGAGATATCTGAGATATTGATTCCTTTTCCTTTGGATATATAGCCAGACGTGGGATTGTTGGAGCATATTATAGTTCTATTTTTAATTTTTTGAGGATATACTGATTTCCTTTCTTTTGGTTATTATTTTACATAATAGCTATACCAGTTTACATTCCCACCAACAGCGGACCAGTGTTCCCCTTTCTCCACATCCTTACCAACACTTGTTATATTTTGTCTTCTTGATGATAGATTGTAACAGATGTGAGGTAATATCTCGTTGTGGTTTTGATTTGCATTTGTCTGATGATTGATAATGTTGAGCACCTTTTCATATACCTGTTGGCCATTTGTATGTCTTTTGAGAAATGTCCATTTAGGACTGTTGCCCATTTTTAAAATTGGGTTGTTTTCTTGCTATTGAGTTGTTTGAGTTTCTTGTGTATTTTGGATTTAACCGCTTATCAGATACATTGCATACAAATATTTTTATCCCATTATATAAGGTATCTTTTCATTTTGTTGATTGTTTCCTTCGCGGTGCAGAAACTTTTTAGTTTGATGCCATCCCATTAGTTTATTTTTGCTTTTGTTGTCTGTTCTTTTAGGGTCATTTAAAAAAATTCAGCTGGGCACAGTGGCTCATGCCTGTAATCCCAGCACGTTGAGAAGCCAAGGCAAGTAGATCACCTGAGGTCAGGAGTTCAAAACCAGCCTGGCTAATATGGTGAAACCGTATCTCTACTAAAAATGCAAAAATTAGCGGGTGTGGTGGCAGGCATCTGTAATCCCAGCTACTCGGGAGGCTAAGGCAGGAGAATTGCTTAAACCCAGGAGGCAGAGGTTGCGGTGAGTCGAGATCGTGCCATTGCACTACAGCCTAGACGACAGAGCGACACACAGTCTCAAAAAAAAAAAAAAAAAAAAACAACCAAGATAAAAAGAAAAAAAATTTATTGCCTGGACCAATGTCAAGAATATTTTCTCTATCTTTTCTTCTATAGTAGTTCAAATCTTACATTTAAGATTTTTTGTTTTTGTTTTTTTGTTATTTTGGGTTTTTTGGTACAGATGGGGTGGTGAGGGGAGAGTCTCATGATGCTGCCTAGACTGGTCTTGAACTCCAGCCTTCAAACAGTCCTCCTCCTGGTGTTCCAGCATACTGAGATTACAGGGATGAGCCACCATGCCCAACCACATTTAAGTCTGCAATTCATTTTGAGTTCGTTTTTGTATGTAGTTTAAGATAAGGTCTAATTTCATTTTCTGCATGTGGATATCCAGTTTTCCCAGGACCATTTATTAAATAGATTTGCTACTTTAAAAAATCTCTACAGAAATTAGCCAGGTGTGGTGGTGGGCACCTGTGGTCCCAGCTACTCAGGAAGCTGAGGGTTAAGAATTGCTGGAACCCAGGAGACAGAGGTTGCAGTGAGCCAGGATCAGGCCACTGCACTCCAGCCTGGGCAACAGTCCTCAAGTAGCTGACCTGGTTGCTGAGCAAGACACTGTCTTAAAAAAAAATTCTTTGTCATTGATGTTTGAGAATTTGATTATAATGTCTTGGTGAAGATCTATTGGGTTTTTTGGGGGAACTTCATGTATCTGAATGTTCATTTCCTTCTCCAGATTTTAAGAGTTTTCTGTTGTTTCTTTCTTTCTTTTTTTTTTTTTTTTTTTTTGGCACCAGAGTTGACTTTTAGTTTGTCCTAAAGCTGCTGAAGCAAAAACCACGAAAAAACATTTTGCTTTTTTTTTTTTACAACCCCCTATTTCTTTTTTTTAAATAAACTTTTTGCTCCTTTCTCTTTCTTTCCCCCTTCTGAATATCCTATAATGTTAGTACTGGTTCACTTGATGTTGTCCCATAAATCCTATAGACTTTCTTCACTCTTTTTGGTTATTGTGTTGTTGTTGTTGTTTTCTTGCTGGATAATTTCAAATGACCTATCTTTGAGATCATTGATTCTTTCTTCTGATTGACTGAGTCTGCTCTTGAAGATCTCAGTGTAATTTTTCAGTTTAGTCATTGTATTCTTCAATTCCGGAATTTTAAAAAATAATTTCTATTTGTTGAACTTCTCATTTTGTTTGTGTATTGTTTCTGTGATTTTTGTTTGTTTAATTGTTTATCTGTGTTCTCTTGTGGCTCAATGAATTTCTTTAACACAATTATTTTTAATTGTTAGGCAGTTTATAGATAACCATTTCTTTAGAGTTGATTACTTGTGCTTTATTTTGTTCCCTTGGTGGTAATCATGGTGGTCTTGTGTTGGTGTCTATGCATTTGAAGAAGGAATACGTTTTCCCACCTTTGCAAACTGGCTTCATCAGGGAAAGACCTTCACTAGTCAGCCTATCCAGAGATACTGGGTGGACTAACTGGTGGGATTTATGGATGGGCTTGTTGTTGGAGTCCTCAAGTAGCTGACCTGGTTTCTGGGTCTGTGAATGCATGGCCTGGTGTCTGAGTCCACAGTGGCCAGCTTGGTACCTGCGTCTGCAGAGTGGCCTGAAGGTCTACTTGGGCAAACCTGTAGCTCAGGTCTATATGGGTGAGCCTGGTACCTGGATCTGCAGGAGCAGACCTGAATCCTGAGTCTGCTAGAGTCTGGGCTGTGGAAGATGGCTTGGAGCAGGAATTTGTGGTTATCAGCCTTGCACCTGGGGCTGTAGGAGCTACCCTGCCACTAGGGTGGGCCTCTGTTACCTTTATTTCACATGTTTCTTGTGGCATTGAGTTCAAACTTGCCTGTGTTAAAGTATTTAAGTTAAATAATTTTTCACTCTCATTTTAAAGTTATCTTACAACTTTTAGTCAAGGTGATGCTGTGGTGAAACTTTGTCTTATCTTTTTGGTGAATTGCACTCTCTAGAATTATACATTGTGTCATGCTTTATCCTACAGTGGGGCAGAAAATAATAGCTGAAGTGCTTTACATGTGTTAAGTTAATATGATACTCTAAAAGATAAGAACTACTGTTGCATCTATTTATCAAAAAAGAAAATTTGGAGGGATCAAAGCATTGGCCCAAGGTTGCAATACGGGGCCAAATCAGATCTATCAATAGCTACTACTAGCAAATTAGAGCCAGAGAGATGTTAGCAATTCTAACTTAGCATTGTATTAGTTATGTGGTATGGGTCAACTCAGTGTTCATGAGCCTCAGTGTTCATATATCTAAAATAGAGGATAATAAAAATTTGTGAGTGACTGGTGTAAGAATGGGCATATGACATAATTCTAGCCAATGAGATTGAAATAGATATGAGGGTGGCGAATTTAGAGGGCTCACCTTTTGGGACATTTTCCCTAACTTTTAGAAAGGGTGTGGCAAAAAGACCAACCTCCTCCTTTTACTCCGGCTTTTGGATGTTGTGTAAAGATGTGATGGCTGGAACTGCTGCTGCTTTCTTGCTACCAGAAGAGGTGTAGGCCAAATGATGAAGATGACTATAATGGTTAATTTTATGTCAACTTGACTGGGACAAAGAGTACCCAGATATTTGGTTGAACATTATTTTGGGTGTTTCCGTGAGGGTGTATTTGGATGAGTTTAACATTTAAATCAAGAGATAGACTGAGTAAGGCAGATTGCCTCCCTGATGACTTAATCAGTTAAAGGCATACATAGAACAAAATGGCTGACCCTCCTCAGAATAAAAGAGAATTTCTCCTGCCTGACTGCCTTCAAGCTGGGACATCGGTTTCTTTCCTGCCTTTGGACTGGAACTTAAATGTCAGCTCTTTTTGGGTCTCATGCCTGCTGACCTGCAGACTGAAACTACACTATTGGCTCTCCTGGTTCTTAGGCCTTCAGACTCAGACTGTAACTATGCCATCAGCTCTCCTGGGTTTTCAGCTTTCCAGCTTACCCTGAAGAGCTTGGGACTAAGCAGATTCCATAATCATGTGAGCCATTTCTTCATAATAAACATACACACATACACTATTGTTCTGTTTCTCTGGAAAGCCCTGACTAACACAATGAGAGAACAGGAAAATGGAAAGAACATGGTTCGTGCAGATGTGGTTGAGTTACTGAATTAATCAACCTAATAAACGCTATGTCAGGACACATGGTTAAATGAAATACTTTTTTATTCTTGTTATAGCTACTTTTAGTTGGTTTCCTATTTTTTGCATCTGAAGGCATCACAGTAGACCCAGAAATTAAACTAGTAGGACTGTTGTGAAAATTTAATGGTGGTCAATAAATATTAGTTTTCTTCCCAGCATCTAAATGATAGCTCAAGGCATGCTTCTTTATAATAATAACCCCTCGAGTGATATAGCCTTCTGTTTGTCACAGAGAGATTCCATAGACATTTTTCTACTAGACTGTGAGTTTCTTAAAAGTAGAAACCATGTTAAGTTTGTCTCTATTTCTAGTACAGGTGTTGAATGTTTCTTAGACTACATCTTTTTATTATTATTATTATACTTTAAGTTCTAAGATACATGTGCAGAACGTGCAGGTTTGTTACATAGGTATACACATGCCATGGTGGTTTGCTGCACCCATCAACCCGTCATCTACAGTAGGTATTTGTCCTAATGCTATCCCTCCCCTAGTCCCCCACTCCCCGACAGGCCCCAGTGTGTGATGTTCCCCTCCCTGTGTCCATGTGTTCTCATTGTTCAACTCCCACTTATGAGTGAGAACATGCGGTGTTTGTTTTTCCAAAAATATGAAACACTTCACGAATTTGCGTGTCATCCTTGCACAGGGGCCATGCTAATCTTCTCTGTGTCATTCCAATTTTAGTGTATGTGCTGCCAAGGCAAGCACTAGACTACGTCTTTTAATGGATTTGATCCTCAGTAACATTGCTGCTCACTTGGAAGTAATGACCTAGGAGGTGGGCAAAGTTAGCTTGACACAACTGTAGATGTATACATCATAGTAGAGTTGTTGTTATAGAACAGTTAATTTGGTTCTTTGATTGGTAAACCTTATGTTGACAAGGATGTGCTTACATGTTAACTGCTATTATGCTATTATTTAAGGCCTATGTTATGTTAAATGTACCAGTTTAACTTAATAACCAGGTGGCCTATAATTGAACCATCATGTAGAAATTCCATGACTGTTAGGACTGCCACTAAGGACAGACTTAGGATGCTTGGAAGGGCTTGGTCTACCTCAGGGCTCTGGGAAAGCAACATAAAATGCTAAATATGATTCTGAAAGGTAATCTAGAATTTCAAGGATAGTTATCCATCACCTAGCTCCTGCCTTCTGGAGTGTATGTCCTTCTATATACTACAGGCGAGAAATAGAAAAGAGACAGGGAAAAAGGATCCCTGTAAGAGACAGGTTTGTGTATATATAAGGGGGAGAGAGGTGGAGTGGGGGTAGGTTATCAAGAGAAAGGAAGCCTATGGCTGTGTATCTTTTGGCTTCTTCCCAGAAGAGCCTTTCTAAGGAAATTTCAACTCTTTACCAGAGACTCCCATGTAGACTTTGTGAATGAAGGGAATCCTTAACCAAGGAGCTTTTTTCCTGCTCAGCAAGCCTGTGAGAAAATGATTATTTCAGTCAATTGTTCCCTAATTTAACCTCTAGACGTTCTAGAATCTAGAAGGTCAGGTGCACGGTACAGGAAAGTGCATTTTCATTCAAGTATCCCAGGTGATGCTGTTAGTAATTTTTCAGACTTTACTTTGGGTATTACTAATACAGGAAACATCTGAGGTAGGCAACTTATTTTGAGAAGGCCCCTGCCAACTAATTACCATGACCTAAAATATCTTTGTTAGGGTCTGCCTGAGAGAGTAGAGAATGTAAGTGGAAATTGAGTCTAGAGACCATGATGCTTAAATGTTTTCTTTAGGAGTTTCTCATGGTCTCCTCTGCTCACAACAGAAACCTGAACCCTAAAGGGTTGCTTCTAGCCCATTTTCTGTGAGAATTAGTAAAGCCATTTCCTCTAGGTACATACCATCCTGTGGGGTTCATGGCTTAGAAAGGGAAGTAAGGCTAGATTTTAGCCCCACTTGCCCAAATCAGGGTATTCTTGTGCATTGTACAATCTGTACGACTGTACACGATGTTCTTATGAAACCCTTCTATTGGTTTTCACTGAGGAACGAGCATTTGAAGATTAATAAAATAAACAAAATGAGCTCTTTGGGTACCCAATAGAGCCCTAGACAAACAGCATTATTTTCATTCCTGAGTTCAAAATAAATTAGTCAGAATATTACCTTTATTAGTGAGAGAGGCTAGACTGGTCAGTGAATGCTATAGCTCTAGTGATAGCTGCCCTTTATAACCTAACTTGTATAGATATCAGGTACTGAATTTATATTATTTCTAAACCTCCTCCCCAAGTTTTGGAGTTAAATATTATGATCCCCATTTTGTAGATGGGGAAACTGAGTAAGTTAGAGAAGCAGGATTCAACCTAGATCTGACTAGAGTCAAAGCTCCCAGCTTCTTCTTTGGCACCGCTGCTTGTGGGCAACCAGGTGGAACTTCTACAACCAAAACCCAATTAAATCAACCAACAATTCTTATGAGATTTCCGAAGCTGTATTCGGGCAGAGTTTTTCTCTTTCCCCAAGGTTCTCCTCTGGCACCAGAGGCCCTGGCTCCTCCAGCAGATGCAGAAATGTGCAAAGCCTCTGGTCCTTCCAATTTCAGGTTATTTTTCGTTGCCCCTGGGAGCACTAGCTCTAATGCCAGCACGGATGTACTATTTTGAAACTACATGCATTTCTCAGAAAACTCAGGCAGAGTGCCATTCAAGGTTATATTTTATATCATCACCCCACAGTGCTGTATCACTGCTACTGTCCTTCAGTCTGGGCCTTGCTGTCTATGGAGAAGAGTTGCTTTATTTAGTGTTTACCTCCCAAGCATGTCGGAGAAAACCACAATCACAAAACCCAAAGGGGTAGGCTGCTTTCATCATTGAAAATGGCTTTCATCATTGCAAAGATACATTTTTTCATGCGATAGTTCTTGTCTTAGATCACGTTCCTTAGAAACCAACCCTGAGATGGGGATTTGTGCTCACGTGATTTATTGAGTGTTTTAAGAAGGGGAGTAAGAGGAACAGGGGCAGGGCAGAGAAAGGGGTTAAGCAAGAATTTGGCTTCTACTGACGTCTTGCTTCAGCCTGATCTCATGAGGAACACTGAATCACAAATTGTACCACAGAGTTAAAGCCACTTTAAAGTTGAGGGTGGCGGGGCTGACCTTTGTACTCCCCCACGACAGTTAGTCATGGGCCACCGGCTGCAGAGATCAGGTCTATGTGTGCATGTGTATGTAGCCTCCTAGTCAAGGTGGCTCCCGTTAGCTCAAGGTCTCTTCCTCATGGCCAAGGGCAATTCTCCAGAGAAAGTGGTAGCTGTGAGTTGTATTAGCCAACTCTCCCAGCAGCTGGGGGTAACTGCCTGGATACATTGACTGGTAAAGGGGATCTGGACAGGACACCAATGACACTTCTCATCATAAGACATAAGAGTCATTTGAATATGAGTATTGGTTAATTAATCTCAGAGTTCCCAGAGACTATACCTCATTATATATTCCTTTCGATGCATTTAATTGGTGAGTAAACCAAAGTGAAAATAAAATCACATAGCAAAATAATCCTACGAATCCATGTTGCTGTAAGTAAAGATAATATTCAAGTAACTTCACCCTATTTCAACATTCAGCCAGCCTGCTGAAACACATAACTTTGAATGTTACAGCATATGCTCCATTTTATATGCATTTTCATGACCAACAATGTAGTTTAGTCTTACAGTATAACCAATAGGTGGCACCAGAAACACCCATACTTATTCCAACTACATAGTATGCATACGTGTGCTAAGATTTCAGTCCCTCTCTACGTAGTTTTTTCATGTTGAAAAGGAACTCATAATATTAAATCTAAACCCGAACTTGGTAACTTACAATTTCCCATTTGCGATTTGACCTCTTCCTTGTAGGGTTATGTGAGCATGAAAAAAAATGGGGTGATAGGGGCAGTCAATTCAGAAAGAAAACATCTATTCATTAGCAAAAGGAAGGAAAAAAGACTGGAGCCCTGCATCCTTTTCCTTCAAGGTCTCTTGAGTGTATAAATGCCGAAGATTATTAGGAAATATTTGAATAACAGGATAAAAAAGTCAAGGATACTGCCTCCAAAACATGAACTTTATTCCCCACTGAAAACGGACTTGGATGGCAACCAAGTTGTTCAAGGATTGCCGTGGCCAATATCTGACTACAGGGTTCCACTTCGGGAAAGGTTTTTGAGTCCAGCATTCACCATTTTCAAGTTTGTTTCTTTTGAAGTTTGTACTTTATTGTTGGTGAAGGGAAGTAAATGGGGGGGGGGGAGGGGGTGCTACATCTTCCAATTTTTTTCCTAGCAATGCAGCATTGTGCTCTTTTTCTATATCAGACTATTCTAAGGAGCAGAATGACTTAGAGGAAAAAGTACTGAACTGGAAACTGGGCTGCAATACACTTAATGTTTACCAAGTATTACTGTAATCATTATTTGACCCTCCAACCATATTAAAAGTGGGTATATTGGATTTCAGAATGGTCCTTTAGGTAGCAAGGACCTTAACCCAGTTCATCTGACCCCCAAGGCCAAGGCTAAATCTAGATGTGTTATGGGTTTGCCACACAAATTGGACAACTCGTTTCACCTCACTGGCCTTTAGCTTCCTCTACAACGTAAGAAGCTGGACTGCATGGCCTCAGCACATCTTCCAGCAAGATGTCTCCAGATCCTGAATAGTACGTGTGGAGTGGAGTGTCTTGTGTACTGATTGGGACTGGAGGTGTGGTTTGGCACATAGTCAGTAGGAAGGGAGGGTAAAGCTCACTTTGATAGTGTTCCAGAGTGGAAGGTGACAGGGCTATTATACAATGCGCTCAACAGTCTGGTTCTTGCATTTTGCGGGGGGGGGAAATCAATGCCAGGTTTTGATTAGCCTTTCCTATACCTGTCATCAGCTTATTATGCAGAAAACATCATGCCTCTAGGAGCTTTCCTTTCCAAATGAAATGATCCTAAGGTTTGGAATTTCTCTTTACATGGCATGCTCTTCTGCCCTGCATACCGCAAATTATTTTCACTGCCCTTCTCTGAACCATTGCTATTTTTGTTCTGCCTTTTTGATAGCAGGACTGATTAAAGAGTGATTTTATTCTTTTAAAGACTGACTACAAAGATAGAGGCAACAGGACTATTCAAGGATACATATGAATTTCTTGCTCATAAACCTTCATAATGTGAACAGAAAAGTCAGAAAAGGGGAAGAAAGGAAACTAACTTTAATTGATTGTCTACAATAGATCAAGTTTTCTTCTAGGATGATTTGATATCTTATTTCCCTTCATTCTCTCAGATGGGAGGCAGTACTGTGTAGTGGTTACATGCCTAGCCACTTGAGTCAGATATACCTGGCTTCTCTTCAAGGCCTGAGTGCTACCTTACCATGTAACTCTGAGAAATGTATGCAACTTTTCTAAGCTTTGGTTTCCTCAGTAAGACCACATCCATAAAGTAATTAGTATTAGCCCAGAGTAAGTGCTCAATGAATGTTAACTATCTTCCTGACCACCCTAAAGAGTACACCTTATCTACTTCACACTAGATTTTTAAAAACCTAAGGTTCTAAGAAGCTAAGTGCAAAATTTTCAGACCTGTATTGATCTGACACTGATGGGTGTCTGTTGTTTCTCTCTCTTTTTTTTTTTCAAGACAGAGTTTCATTCTTGTCACCCAGGCTGGAGTGCAATGGCGCAAACTTGGCTCACTGCAGCCTCCGCTTCCTGGGTTCCAGAGATTCTCTTGCCTCAGCCTCCTGAGTAGCTGAGATTACAGGTGCCCAGCACCATGCTTGGCTAATTTTTTTATTTTGTATTTTCAATAGAGATGAGGTTTCACCATGTTGGCCAAGCTGGTCTTGAACTCCTGACCTCAGGTGATCCAGCAGCCTTGGGCTCCCAAAGTGCTGGGATTACAGGCATGAGTCACTGTGCTCAGCAGATATCTATTGTTTCTTTTTCCCAGAACCACTCTTTATTCAGGAACCCATCCTCCTCCCATCCCTATTCTGTTTTGTTTTGCTAGAACAGATTTTATAAGGCTCAAGAGTGAACTCTGGAGCAGATAATATGGTTCAAATCTCAGCTCTGGCCAGGTGTGGTGGCTCATGCAGGTAATCCCAGCACTTTGGGAGAGTGAGGTGGGTGGATCACTTGATCAGGAGGTCAGGAGTTCAAGACCAGCCTGGCCAACATGGTGAAACCATGTCTCCACTAGAAATACAAAAATTAGCTGGGCGTGGTGGTAAATGCCTATAATCTCGGCTACTTGGTAGACTGAGGTGTGAGAATTGCTTGAACCCCAGGAGGCAGAGGTTGCAATGAGCTAAGATCGTGCCATTGTGCTCTAGCAAGACTCCATCTAAAAAACAAAAACAAAAACAAAACCTCATCTCTACCACTTATTGGCTGTATAACATTTGAAAGATTCCTTAACCTTTTTGTACCTTAGTTTCTTCATTTATCAAATGAGAATGACAAAAGCCTACCACTTGGATTATTGTGAAGATTAAATAAGCTAATAGGAATGAAGTGCTTATAGCAGTGCCTCATGCATGGTAAATGCTCGGGAGCTATAAAGCCTTTTTCTTCTCACCCTACCTGTCTCCCAGCGATAGGGCTGGGCACATGACTCAGATCTGACTATCAGAGTGTCTTTCCTATCTTCTTGTTTACTGTAATTGGTCTAGGGCAAGGTCAGCAACATTTTTCTGTAAAGAGAAGATAGCAAATATTTTAGGCTTTGTGGGCCATGTGGCCTCTGTCACCACTGCTCAACTTGCTGTGACAGCGGAAAACCAACCATAGACAATACAGAAACAAATGGGTGTGATTGTGTTACAATAAAACTGAAATTTATGGACCTTGACATTTGAATTTCATATAAGTTTCAGGTGTTTTAAAATATTACCCTTCTTTTATATTTCTTCCCCCAGTCATTTAAAAATGACAAAACTGGCTGGGTGCGGTGGCGCACGCCTGTAATCTCAGCACTTTGGGAGGCCCAAGCAGGTGGATCACGAGGTCAGGAGTTCAAGACCAGCCTGGCCAACATGGTGAAACCCCGTGTGTATGGAAAAAAAAAAAATGACAAAACTATTTTTAGTTCACCTACTGCCCCAAAACAGGAGTCACGCTGGATTTGGCCGGTGGGTAATGGTTTGTTGACTCCTGGTCTGGGTATGGGCATGTGACCCACAAAGGGCCAAGTCCTGCCACGGGATTTAAGACATGGACGCTGGAAGAGAGTGTATACCTCTTCCTTTTGGATCAAGATTTCCGTGGCCATCTTCCTTCCCACACGGAGAGATGCTGTGTATGTCAGGAGGGATGAAGCCAACAGCAAAAAGAATCAGAGCCAAGCAGAGCCAGCTAAGAAGTAAAGACAGAGACACCAAGTCCTGAAAACTTTATCTGAGCCTCTATATCTAGTTGTGCCTATTAGTTCCATGAGCCAATGTAGTTTGAGTCATGTTTTGGTCACTTGCAGTGGAGTTCTGATAGATATTTAAGGGCTTGTTTTTCTTACACAACATAATACCACTGTATGTAATTATTTTAAAAAAGGGAACACTAGCCTGTATTGTGTAGTTACCATGTGCCAGGCATTTGATAAGTGCTTTCACATGTGAGCTCTCATTGACTTCTTACAATAATACTCTGAGGTTGGCATTATTATCCTCACTTTACCAAGAACACAGACACATTTGATGCCAGTAGATTGCTTGCTGAGGTACAATGTTTGACGGCAGAATGAAGCAGCTAAAGGGATTGGAGGAGTAGACTGTTCAGGGCCCTTTTCTCACTCACCTCACTCCCTAAGAAAGAATGATGGCAGAGTACACTGTCAGGGCACACTTAATCCCTTTTCTGGGAAAGAGGACATGTACTGATCGGGAATCCCCACTGTTCCCTCTTCTGGGCAGTGGGGGAGTGGCAGCCCTGGAGTTCTTGCCCAGCTGCCCAGCAGAGAGTGGATGAGCAGCTGAGGCCCACTGATGAACAGCCTGGGTTAATCCGGGCTGCAGCTTGCAGCTCCCTTGCAGGACCCATCCAGGATTTCCTTCAGAAGTATCACATCACAGCAGCTGGCTGGCTTGACTTTGCCAACTGCTTGACCCCTAGCTGCACAGGAAACTTCAGCAGGTAGAACTTGGCCAGCCTCAGGAGCAGACACACCCTGAGCTCCTTAGGATAGAACAGAAAGGCTTGCACAAACAGGGCTTGCACAACAGAGGATGAGAAAGCAGCCAGGGAAAATAATCCTTGACATCCATTAACCCTCACCTTGACGCATCAGCCCTTCGAGTTGTGGATTGAAGACAAAGAACTACCATATTAATAGCTGCTACTTATTGGACAACTTCTGCATCTCATTCCATTTATTACAATAGCTCTTATTGTTTATCAGTTGTTGTGTGCCAGGTACTTTACCTAAATAATAATTATTATTATATTTTATATATTATATTGTGTGATATATATATATATATATATGTATATATGTATTTTTTTTTTTTTTTTGAGGCAGTCTCACCTTATTGCCCAGGCTGGAGTGCAGTGATGTGGTTTCAGCTCTCTGTAACTTCCGCCTCCCAGCTCAAGAGATTCTCCTGCCTCAGCCTCCCAAGTAGCTGGGATTACAGGCACCCGCCACCAAACCCAGTTAATTTTTGTGTTTTTGGTAGAGGTATGATTTCACCATATTGACCAGGCTGGTCTCGAACTCCTGACCTCAATTACTCTGCCTGCCTCGGCCTCCCAAAGTGATGGGAATACAGGCATGAGACGTTGCACCAGCCCAAATTATATTTAATTATCTCAGAAACCTTGCAAAGTAGACATTAAATATTACCTACTATTTTATAGACAAAGAAACCAAGATGACTAGAGGTTACAAAGATGAACGCTAGAAGGGAAGGGGAATTTGCCCCCCGTCTGTCTCTATTTCTACGCACTACTGTGTGGGATGGGAGATGAATCAGGAGGAGAGGGGCAATATTTTCCAGCCTTCAGTAGTTGGACAGGACAGGTCTAGCCACTGGAAATGGAAATGGAGCATGAAGCTTGAATGCCTCTTCAAGCTTTTCGAAGGCAGGGAATTACGTTATTTTGTATTTACCTGGTATACCATCAGCACGTAACTTATTCTTGGCCCAGAGTAGGAGCTCATTAATGTTTGTAGAATGAATGATTAAATGAGTCCTGGTGTCTCTTTCTTTTAATGAAACAGGAAAAGACTGAGGGGGCACTGACTTGATGATGTCCTCTCTTTAAGTTGCTTCCTGGAACTCTTAGAAGTCACATTAACTCTTATGGGCATCTACCCTACCTTTTAATACAATGGAGTAGAAGTTCACTCAATTTCATGGTAAATTTTACAGGATTGCTTTACCTAATACCACCATAGGGGTCTAAAACAGTTAATGCATGTTTCAAAAGTTTGTGTCTGCTGGACTTCTTGGGGGCAGCTTGAAGCAGGGGAAAAAAAATCTGATTTCACAAACTTACTTTAGGGTTACTTAACCAGGCAGTAATAAGTGGTGGTTGCTGAGAAAGTTAAGCAGAGACCTTTAAAAGGCAAGTCTTTAAAGTGGGGGATGGAGGGCAAGGAAGGAAAAATTGGGCACAAAGGTCAAAAGTTGGAGCTTTGCCTGTTCTATTCCCTGGCCAGTAGGCAGACTCTGAACTCAATTCCCTTTTGCTTACTCTCTGGGGCAAGTCTGAGTTAGCGAGCTATAAATTCCACTAGTCTAAGTGTGAGGAATGTGGAGATGAACGTGGGGAAGTCTCATTCCAGAGGAAAGGGCACAACGGCAGGCCAGCTGGAGATGGAAGACAGAACATAGCCCAAGTGCGAGCCAACAGAGATTTCAAATTAGAATCTGGGCTCAACCTGCATCTGGGTTTTAAGAACTCTGTGATTGTAAGTGGATAGGGCTGTCAAGTAGTTGGAAGAAAGTGTATAGAGACCTGAGGTGACATGGAGTTGATTTGCCAAGAAAAATTAGTAGCATATTTATCTGATCATTTGTGTCAATATATCTTCTTGGCAAGGAGAAGCATTTGTGCAGGGAACTAGTGAAAGAGGAAGGTTAAAAGAAGAGGAGAGCCCCATGAGGTGAGCAGGAAGTCAAGTGGTACCCAGAGAAACCCAGCTGGCTTTCCATCAAAGGCAACTTGATAGAGATGGTGAACCTAAACGACTGGCCACATTTCCCATGTGTTGTGGGTGACACCCTCTCCTAGAACCCAGCAACTGGGATCCAGGCCTGGAGCTTACTTTGGAACTTGCTGTGGAGGATCATTTTTATTGGGAAGTGTGGTTTGGAAGGTAAAACTGTTGAAGACCGTCTATCTTTGAAGATCAGTGTTTGCTGGCACTCACTGAGGATTTCTGGATTCTTGGAAATCTAACAACTGCCTCTTTCCTCACCACAACTAAGTACAAACAATGAATATGTGGGAACTAGAGTTCAAGGATGAGGGCCCTCTTAAGGTTTGCTTTGACTGCAAGGATTTAAAACTACAGATAGAGACAGGAAACAGCCAAGGGTCCTCAATAAAACCCACCTCCAAGCCTAAAAAAGCCTGAAGCCTAAAAAACTGGACTGCTGGTCCCGGATGAAGTGTACCCTTAGCAGATTGATTCTCTCTGAATAATGCCCACCTGCACACTAGGGGAATTGGGTGGAGGCAGGTAAAGTTTGTGCCTTTTGCAGAGGGGGAGGAGCCTGGCCTCTTCAGTTCCTGTATGGTGGCCTGGGAATCAATCTGTGAGGCAGGAGATCTGTTAGCAGGACTCCATCTCACTTTGCTCGGAGATCCTCTTTTGTTTTTTTCCATTTTACCCAGTAAACCCTGCCCTACTCACCCTACAGTTGTGTCTGCGTGCCTAAATTTTCCTGGTCGTGTGACAAGAACTCGGTGTTCTACAACACTATGTCCTCTTAATGTGACTTCATTCAGTCATAGGGTACATGAATAGCTGAGAAGATATTGCATTAATGGCCAGAAAGTAGGCGTTTCAGGAAAATGCTCCTTTAATGTGTGAGGTTGGGCAAGCCATTTAACCTCTTTGTGTCTAATTTTCCTTACCTTTTAAATGGAGTCAATAACATCTTGTCAAAGTAAAATAAAATGGTAAGTGGCCAAGTGTTTTTAAAGTATACAAATTGAGTCAACCGTGTTACATGAGAAGGGCTTCGGAATCTGGGTTTAAATCCCAATTCTATGATTTACTACCTGTATAATCTTTTTCTTTTTTTTTTTTGAGACAGAGTCTCTCTCTGTTGCCTAGGCTGGAGTGCAGTGGCAGGATCTCAGCTCACTGCAACCTACTCCTCCTAGGTTCAAGCGATTCTCCTGCCTCACCCTCGCAAGTAGCTGGGATTATAGACATGTGCAACCACATCCTGCTAATTTTTGTGTTTTTAGTAGAGATGGGGTTTCACCAGGTTGGCCAGGCTGGTCGCGAGCTCCTGATCTCAAGTGATCTGTCCGCCTCAGCCTCCAAAAGTGCTGGGATTACAGGTGTGAGCCACTGTGGCCAGCCTATAATCTTGGACATGTTTTCTAACTTGTCAGCGCTTTGATTTCCTGGTCTCTAAATACTTCTCTAAAACGTTGTAAAGATTAAAATAATCTTATGTAAATGACCTAGCTTATATATGGGGCTTTATAAATTCTACCGATTATGATAATGACTCTTATAAGCAAGAAATATGTTATGTGCTTGAACTAATACGTAAGCTGGTGCATGGCAAATGCTAATTATTATTATTATCATCATTAATGTTTCTACCAGATATGAAAAACCATCTAGAGGCAAAATTCCTCTCACCTCTGAGAAATGATTGAATAAAACAGGAGTGAATCCAATGTATGCAAAGCAATCTGGGCTTCATTGGGTCTAGAGCTTTTCCTGCCACCTCTGGAAATCCTGTTTCACAAGAGGTTTTTTTTTTTTTTTTTTTTTTAATTCAAATGGGAACTGTGAAGGGAATAAAACCACTAATAATATTTAATGCATAGGCAAAATCCAAACTGAGGATAAGCTCTGGACATGATTCCTCAGCAATAACTCAATAGCAACCACAGCCCCACCAGAATAGTGTTCTGCCAGAAACCTCAGGGCTGGGGTGGTGTCCTCTACCAACTCACCACAAGACATTGTACCATAGCAGTGGAGTACAAGGAGCCCACATTTAAAAAATTACAGGATAAAGAAGCGGAAGTCCAAAATACTCATAGACAGAATGTATAATAATCTCATCATAATGTCTATAACTGCTAAAAGAGAGCTAACTTTACTGGGATGGTTTATCTAGTAAAAACTTACGACAGGAGGTCAGGCACGGTGGCTCACACCTGCAATCCCAGCGCTTTGGGAGGCCGAGGCAGGTGGATCACCTGAAGTCAGGAGTTTGAGGCCAGCCTGGCCAGTATGCTGAAACCCTGTCTCTACTAAAAAAATAAAAAATTAGCTGGGTGTGATGGCACGTGCCTGTAGTCCCAGCTACTTGGGAGGCTGAGGCAGGAGAATCACTTGAACCTGGGAGGCAGAGGTTGCAGTGAGCCGAGATGACGCCACTGTACTCCAGCCTGGGGGACAGAGTGAGATTCCATTTCAAAAAAAAAAACACAAAAACTTATAACAGGGTAACAAGATTGGTATAGGCTTCCTAGAAAACTTATAAAATACCTGGATATTTATTTTCTAACCCAAGGGTATAATGGTTACATCTAAATTATTTTCTTCCCATTACATGTTTTTGGACAAAGTTCTATTTTTCTATTTAATGAGGTCCTGAAAATTTAAATGAAAAGTATATTATTTAAAAATCAAGCAATGACTTCACGTTATGTGAGGAATTTTATCCCCAAGAGCTAAAAATAATATAAATTCCCTGTGATATATTATAAATATTTTAATCTTGATTTAAAAATAGAAACCCAATTCTTATACAATATATATGTGATTATTAAAAATGTTCAAAAGACAAACATTGAATACAGACAATAAAATTACTTATCTAAAGTAATTTCTGACCTCAAATTCTGGCTGTTAGCCAACTTATGTGACATTTTGTTGACATAAAACATTAATTTAGTGTTAGGAAGGAGGACTTTCTGATGGTGACTTTTCACTGGCTTGGGCAGGGTATTTTGCAGGGGAAGGAGTGGACTGATCGATAAATTATGATGGTAACTGAGATGGCTTATTGGCTTTTCACCAAATTTCTTTCTTGGATCAAGATGATGGAATGATCACATGCAAGTCAATCTTGCTTTTCCCACCCCCTCAAAGCCCTTAAATTGACATAAATGATTATTTTTAAAAGATTTAAAAATTTTAAATTAAAAAAATTTTTTAAAGATTTGCAGACTTAGCAAAAATAAAAATAATACTGGACACACTCAGTTAAATTTGAATTTCAGATGAACAACAATTGTTTTAGTATAAGCATGTCCCAAATGCATTATTTTAGACATGCCGTATTTTACCTGACAACCATAAAAATAATAAATTCATAACACTGTATCATCAGTGGATTATAATTATGTAGAATTTTGCGATTGGATTAGATTGAGTTTGTCCTGCAATTCTACTTTTAGGGATTTACAAAATGAAAAGATAATGTTCATAAACACATCTGTGTAAGGATGTTCACAGAAGCTTTACTTACAATAGTCAAAAATCTAGAAACAATCAAATGTTTATCAGCATTAATATGGATGAAGAATTTGCCTTTTTAACAAGCTCCAGGGTGCTGCTGATGCTGCTAGTTCAGGCATTATACTTAGAGAACTACTGTTCGATAGCTCAGAGTCAGGATGACTAAAAGTCAAAAGCAGGAGGGGGTCCTGAGACAAGTGTCAGGATAATTAATTGCAGACCTGCATCCAGAACAGCAAAGCCCATCGTGTCCTGGATCCCCCATTACCACCACCACTGAGTAGCCAGCAGCAGCAGCTCTGGGACCTGGGTTAAAACCCCAAGAGACTACCCCTCCAAATAATCTAAACTTCCTATTTGGGAGGGATAATGTATGCGGATAGAGGGCTGAGAAAGACAAATAGACACTTCCAAAATAGACCCAGGAGAAATAAAAAATATGTCATCTTTGCTTAGGAAAAAAATTTACTTAAGTCTTCCCATGCCAAAGAAAAACCCTACTTATTCTAGTAATGAGGTAGGGAAGGCAAAGGGTCTTCAGCCTGCTTGTCTGCCCTATGTCCATACTCCCTAAAGTGACATCTTTTGATCAAGCTCCATCCATGTACATGCAGCCACAGCCACCCTTTCTTTTAGGGGGAGAGACCTGTTGGGAAAAACAAGTCTGAGCAGCTGCAGAGGAAGCTCATGCCAGATACCTAAAATCCAAACAGACAGCTAGTGATCACCAGACAGAGTCAAGATTAAGAAGGAGGAAGAACAAACTGACCAGAGGAAGCAGAGATATCTCAGAGAGCAGAGAACATGCAAGAAATACCAATTTGTGTACTAGGAGATATGTGAGAGGCTATCATGTTCATAAAACAAAAATAGGCACAATCATAGCCTAAGATTGCCAAAGAAATGTAATAGAAACTGAACATGACTGAGGACAGTTTCTCTCTGTTTTCTCTATAAATAATCATGGCAAGATGCAATAAAATATGCATAAAAACTGCTGAACAGAAAAAGATGTGGCCCTGCCAAAGTAGAGTCTGTGGGCTGGCAGGTGGTGCAGCCATGGGATACCTCAAATTGCTCATTAAACTGCAAGAGTATGAAATTCCAGATTTGGTGTGGGAAAGGCATTTTAGGGGTGGCATGTGTAATGTGTGAAAATCAGGCTGTATGAAAGTGGACTATGTGAAAGTTAAGAACCATCTGTGCCCACATTCCACTTGGCTTTCCCCAGAGCTTAGTAATATAAATCTGTCAGCTTAAACTCAGGGTCACCATTACAATAACTGTATCTATATACCACTTCCCTACTTATGGTTTACAAAACACTTTTACTGATTATTGTCTTTAACCTTTATCTTGGAAGGTAGCTAATATATCATTATTTTACCCTTGAGGGAGTAGAGGCAGCCAGCAAATTTTATCAATAACCTTCCAGGAAAGCCTGAGAATTCACATTTTAACAAATTCCTAAGTGACGCTGGTGCTGCTGCTGCTGATCTAGGATCAACATTTCATGAACCACCATCATAAGATGCTAACTGAAGAAAGGGCTCCATGGTTAAATTGAGGCATATTTGTTGTATAATGGCATACAAATAGCACTAGCTCTGAAAGGGAAAGAGTAGTAGCAAAAATGAAAATAGTTATACTAGAATAATAGGATTATGAATGATTTTTACTTGAAAAATCTTTTTATATGCCATGAGTTTATCTTTTAAACTAAAATGGAGAGGGAGGATATAATATACTGAAAAATAACTAAAATAAAAGATAATGTACAAAACTTAACAAAATTATTGATGATCTGGGAAAATGTTTATGACGTACAATGTTATCTAACCATAGATATTAAAACAAATCTATCTTTTTCCATGAGAGAGAGGAAACTAGAAGGAACTGCTCCAAAATGTGTGCAGTGATTATCTTTGGACTTTTGGGTTTATGCATAATTTTAGTTTTTAGGAAAATACACCTGTAATTTTTTCTAAACAGATGCTTAGAGTCTGTTGGAATCCCAGTTTTTAAAAGGAAAAGAAAATCTCAGCTTTATAAAGCCCACCTTTAAGATTCCACCCCCTTTGTTTAAGCAATCTCTCAGACAGAATTACACATTTCTTGTAATATAGGCAATTTGGGGCTATTTACCAGTGCAAAGAAGGATTATACCAGTAAATCAACTAGTGTCAAATTACCGCATTTCATCACATATAGACTATAATTAATGCAAGTCTAAACTATACTAATCTTTTTTTTCCTGCTTCTCACAATAATCTAGTTTTGTCTACTTCCCTAGTACTTTTTTTTTTTTTTTTTTGTGAGACAGAGTCTTACTGTTCCCTAGGCTGGAGTGTAGTGGCACAGTCTTGGCTCACTGCAACCTCCACCTCTCCACCTCCTGGATTCAACTGATTCTCCTGCCTCAGACTCCCAGATAGCTGGAATTAGAGGTGTGTGTGCCATCACACCCAGCTAATTTTTGTATTTTTAGTAGAGACAGGGTTTCACCATGCTGGCCACGCTGGTCTCGAACTCCTGTCCTCAAGTGATTGACCTGCTTAAGCCTCCCAAAGTTCAAGGATTACAGGTGTAAGCTATTGCACCCAGCCTTCCCTAATACTGTTATATATTTTGCCCAACTGTGTTTGAAAACTGCCTCAAAGTAACAGGCCAATCTCTGATATTTATACATAACAATGAATGTTTTGTGTATTTCAGAAAAAGAAAGTAAATCTGTATATGTTATGGTTTGTTGATTGTGACAACTGCATGCTAGAATGGGTTCCCATAGCACAGGTTCATACTGTACAAGTTTCAATGTAAGAAAAATATTCTCCTTAGAGAATTAATGAATCAATAGTTAAAACATTAGGTGAATTTTTCCAGACACACAATATAACTTTTTTTGCAATAGGTAGCTTAAATCAGACTGAGGCTGATTAAAATGAACCCAAATGGTTATTTCTATAATACTTTCATGAAAATACCCCTTCAAAAATTCAGTTAAGGCCAGGCCTGGTGGTTCACGCCTGTAATCCCAGCACTTTGGGAGGCCGGGGGTGGGCAGATCACTTGAGGTCAAGAGTTTGAGACCAGCCTGGCCAACATAGTGGAACCCTGTCTTCACTACAAATACAAAAATTAGCCAGGCATGGTGGCAGGTGCCTATAATTGCAGTTACTCGGGAGACTGAGGCAGGATAATTGCTGGAGCCCGGGAGGCAGAGGTTGTAGTGAGTCCAGATAAAGCCACTGCACTCCAGCCTGGGTGACAGAGCAAGATCCCATCTCAAAAAAAAAAAAAAAAAAAAAAAAAAGGCTAGGTGCAATGGCTTACACCTGTAATCTCAGCATTTTGGGAGGCTGAGGCAGGCAGATCACCTGAGGTTGGGAGTTCAAGACCAGCCTGACCAACATGGAGAAACCCCATCTCTATAAAAATGCAAAATTAGCCAGGCATGGTGGCGCATGCCTATTATCCCAGCTACTGGGGAGGCTGAGGCAGGAGAATTTCTTGAACCCAAGAGTGGAGGTAGCGGTGAGCAAAGATCATGCCATTGTACTCTAGCCTGGGTAACAAGAACAAAACTCCATCTCAAAAACAAAAACTAAACAAAACAAAAATTCAGTTCATAATGTATATGTTGTATATTCATTAAGTGCCCAATTCTGTGAGATCTATGAAAAGTTTCCTGCTGTAAAAGAGTTTCTGTCTAAATTGGTAAAGTTTGTACACATGAAACAGTAAGAGACAAATGAAAGTATAGATGAATGGCTCAGGGAAGTTAGCCCACTAAACAAGGGATGGAGATCTAATATGCATACTAGGAGGCATTTGAGAGGTTATCACATTCATAAAACAAAAATAGGAACAGTCATAGCCTAGGACTGCCAAAGAAATGTAATAGAAACTGGCCGGGCGCCGTGGCTCACACCTGTAATCCCAGCACTTTGGGAGGCTGATGCGGGCAGATCACGAGGTCAGGAGTTCAAGACCAGCCTGGCCAACATGGCAAAACCCCGTCTCTACTAAAAATACAAAAATTAGCTGGGTGTGGTAGTGCATGCCTGTAATCCTGGCTACTCAGGAGGCTGAGGCAGGAGAATTGCTTGAACCTGGGAGGTGGAGGTTGCAGTGAGCTGAGACTGTGCTACTGCACTCCAGCCTGGGCAACAGAGCGACACTTTGTCTCAGAAAAAAAAAGAAATGTAATAGAAACCAGACATGGCTGACGATAGTTTCTCTCTTGTTTTCTTTATAAATTATCACGGCAAGGTGCAATAAAATATCCACATCTTTCCCAGTCATCTTCAAACCTCTTTAAACACTACCGTAGCAGATCAGTGATAGTTGATTTCATAGCATCCAATTCTAGAAGGATTTTAAAGTTTACTAAATTAAAATGAATTCTTGCTCCGGGAAGTCTGCAGTAAGGAGGCATTTCTTTTCTTCCTTTTTTATCCTACTGTTACCAGCCTTTAGTACATTTAACATTCCACTGCAAGCAAGTGAAGAAATAGACAAATGAGAGTATTTCCTCTCAGGGACCTATGGCAGCAAGGATACCCTTGGCTACAAGTAAAAGAAAAGGCCACTCAGATGTGAATGAAGAGGAAATTTCATATCTCCCAAGATAAGAAGCACAAAGTAAGGGTGAGTTCTAGATGCATCAGGATTAGAAGCTCTATCAAGGGACCAGCTCTTTTCTTTATTTGTAACTATCTTTCTCCATCCTCAGGCTGGTAGCCAAATAGCTGTCATGCCAGGAGGCTCTCCCAGACTATATCCCCGTGGAATAGTCCGGAGAAACGATGGAAAAACTGTGACCATTGGGCAAATTTGGAGCACTACCTGATTTTTTAGGTAGGTTTTACTGAAACACATTCATGTGCATTTCTTTTCATATCATTTGTGGCTGCTTCCACATCATAGCAGCAGATTTGAGTAGTTGCAACAGAGAATTCTCACAAAGCCAGGCCAAGACAAAGAAGCAGCCAATCACCGTGGCTCATTGTTGACATTATCCTTTCCTTTCTAATGGCCCATCTATCTGTCCACCCACCAGTTTACATGAAGAGAAAATATTCTCCTTGGAGAACTAGTGAATCAGTAGTTCAAAGATGAGGTGAATTTTGAAAACATTTTGCAGACACACAATATAATTTTTTTGCAATAGGTAGCTTAAATCATGATGAGGCTGACTAAAATGGCCCCACATGATTGTTATTTCTATAATATATTCAGGAAAATGCTCCTTCACAAATTCAGTTTTTAATGTATATGTTGGCATATACATTAGTATTGAAGTATATATTAGTATGTAAGTAGCAGGGAGGTAGACAAAACTAGATTATTGTGGGAAGCAGAAAAAAAAGATTAGTCTAGTTTAGACTTGCCGTAATTATAGCCAATATGTGATGAAATGTGGTAATATGACATTAGTTGATTTAATGGTATAATGCTTTTTACACTAGTAAATGCATACACAGAAATACATTTATCTTCACATC
Source organism: Ateles fusciceps (assembly GCA_036589455.1). NCBI lineage: Eukaryota > Metazoa > Chordata > Mammalia > Primates > Atelidae > Ateles > Ateles fusciceps. The sequence continues at coordinate 217,771 of JAZHEH010001096.1, forward strand.
TGAAGTCAGACTTAGGCAGGCATGAGAAACCTTGGGAAGCCACCCAGAAAAGGAATGTAGAAGGAGACTTCCTTTGGTAACTACTAGAGAGAGTGTATATCTCCAATTTGCTTGACGATCACCTCTGACCTTTTCATACTCAGGCTTCCGCTAAGCTAGATATTAATTCTAGTCCTTCCCTTTCCTAGTCTTTCTGAGGTCTTAGAAACCTTAGAAATTAGGCTGGCCGTGGTGGCTTACACCTGTAATCCCAGCACGATGGAAGGCCAAGGCAGGCGGATCACTTAAGGTCAGGAGTTCCAGACCAGCCTGGCGAACATGGCGAAACTCCAGCTTTGCTAAAAATACAAAAATTGGCTGGGCACGGTACCTCATGCCTGTAATCCTAGCACTTTTGGAGGCTGAAGCAAGTGGATCACAAGGTTGGGAGTTCAAGACCAGGCTGGCCAACATGATGAAACCCCATCTTTACTAAAAATACAAAAATTAGCTGGGTGTGGTGGTGGGCACCTGTAATCCCAGCTACTCAGGAGGCTGAAACAGGAGAATGGCTTGAACCCGGGAGGCAGAGGTTGCAGTAAGCTGAGATCGTGTCACTGCGCTCCAGCCTGGCAACAGAGTGAGACTCTGTCTCAAGAAAAAAAAAAAAAAAAGAAAGAAAGAAACTTAAAATTAAAGTGAAACTAGAGATAACCCTGAAAAAAATATACCAGCTAGGGGACTTGTTCTTTTTTTTTTTTTTTTGAGGCGGAGTCTCACTCTGTCGTAAGATGAAGTACAGTGGTGCTATCTCCGCTTACTGCAAAACTCCGCCTCCCAGGTTCAAGCGGTTCTCCTGCCTCAGCCTCCCGCGTAGCTGGGACTACAAGCGTGTGCGACCATGCTCAGCTAATTTTTGTACTTTTAGTAAAGGCAAGGTTTCACCATGTTGGCCAGGATGGTCTCGATCTCTTGACCTCGTGATCTGCCCACCTTGGCCTCTTAAAGTGCTGGGATTACATGAGCCACCTCTCCTGGCCTAGCTGGGGTACTTATTCTTTTTATTTTTGACAGAGTTTTGTTCTTGTTTCCCAGACTGGAGTGCAGTGGCGCAATCTCCACCTCCAGGGTTCAAGCGATTCTCCTGCCTCAGCCTCCTGAGTAGTTGAGATTACAGGCATCCACCACCATACTTGGTTAATATTGTATTTCAGTAGAGACAGGGTTTCTCCATGTTGGTCAGGCTGGTCTCGAACTCCCAAGCTCAGGTGATCCACCGGCCTCAACCATCCAAAGTGTTAGGATTACAGGCGTGAGCCACAATGCCTGGCTGGGACTTAATTCTTAAAAGGAGCTTGTGCAAAATGTCAATACTTATCATAACGGGAATGATACCAATTTTCTGTGAAACAAGATGTGAAGAGAGCCATCATTTATTGAGCATCTGCTATATGCCATGTGATTTGTGTATTAATTTCAGTGAATATTCACAATAAGCCTGTGATGTATTGAAATTCTTTGGTGATAGATCTGGCTGGAAAATGCAGAAAATCTGACTACAGTAGATTAAAATTTATGGGATTAGTAGTCCACTAGGTGGTGCTGACACTGATGCAGCTTCTCAGTGATGATATTGAAAAACTCATCTCTATCTGCATTAGTCTCCTTAGCAAGTTCACATGTAGCTTTATGCAATTATGGGCTCATAATTGCAAGATGGCAACAGTAGCTCCAGATATCACATCCACGTTCAAGGTAGAGTGAGGGAGGCCTGGCGCAGTGGCCCACACTTGTAATACCAGTACTTTGGGAGGATGAGGCAGGTGGATCACATTAGGTCAGGAATTCGAGACCAGCCTGGCCAATATGGCAAAACCCTGTCTCTACTAAAAATACAAAAATTAGCCAGGTATAGCCTGGTGCGGTGGCTCACGCCTGTAATCCCAGCACTTTGGGAGGCCGAGGTGGATGGATCACAAGGTCAGAAGTTCGAGACCATCCTGACCAACATGGTGAAACCCCATCTGTACTAAAAATACAAAACTTGGCCGGGTGAGGTGGCTCACGCCTGTAATTCCAGCACTTTGGGAAGCCAAGGTGAGCGAATCATGAGGTAAGGGGTTTGAGAACAGCCTGGCCAATATGGTGACACCCCGTCTCTACAAAAAATACGAAAATTAGCCAGGTGTGATGGCGTGCCACTGTATTCCCAGCTACTCAGGAGGCTGAGGTAGAAGAATTGCTTGAACCCAAGAGGCAGAGGTTGCAGTGAGCTGAGATTGTGCCACTGCACACCAGCCTGGGCGACAGAGGGAAACTCCTTCTCAAACAAACAAACAAACAAAACAAACAAAAAATTAGCTGGGTGTGGTGACGTGTGCCTATAGTCCCAACTACTCTGGAGGCAAAGCCAGGAGAATCGCTTGAACCCAGGAGGCGAAGGTTGCAGTGAGCCGAGATTGTGCCACTGTGTTCCAGCCAGGGCAACAGAGCAAAAACAAAACAAAACAAAAAATTAGCCAAGTGAGGTGGTGCACATCTGTAATCCCAGCTACTTGGGAAGTGAGGCACAAGAATTGCCTGAGGCACAAGAATTGCTTGTACCCAGGAGGCAGAGGTTGCAGTGAGCTGAGATTGAATCACTGCCCTGCAGCCTGGGTGACAGAGCAAGACTCTGTCTAAAAAAAATAAAGGTAGAATTGAGGGAGAAGGATAAGGTCACACATAGTCTTCCTTTGGTTAGGAAAGAAAAATTTTCCCAGAAACCTCATCATCAGACTTCTACTTAGGTGTTATTGACAACAGATGGGTCACATAGATACTCTTAGTTGGAAAGGAGTCAGAGAAAGTAAGGGATAGAATTGTCAGGGTTGTGTTAGATTAGGGGTGGGCAAACAGTAACCAAATCTAGACCACTGTCTGATTTTGTAAATAAAGTTTTCTTGCACCATATCCACACCCACGCATGTACATATTGTCAATGATAGTATTCACACTACAATGGCAAAGTTGTAACAGAGACTGAATGGCCTGCGAAGTTTAAAATATTTACTATTTGGCTTTTTTCAGGAATATTTGCTGATCCTGGCCTTAAACCACTTGCGAGCCATCATCTAGGTTAGGCACTTTCCTCTCCCAGACAAAACTGGGAGAGCTTCTGATAGCAAAATGAGAGCACAGTGTCACTGAGTAGGTGACTGACATCGTCTGCCATGTATAGTTGTTGTTTCCTGTGTTTCGGATGAGGAGGATCAGAAAAGTTAAGTGACTTGCCCAAGGACACAAGTTGAACGAGGGCAGTCCTAAGTTCAAGTTCAGATTCAAAGTTGACTTCATGTCCTTTTGACCATATCATAATTTTATGAGCTTTGCCATCTGTGAAGGAGCTCTAAGACAGCCATCTGTTATTCAATGTAGCCCTTAAATGAGTTGTACAAAGGGCAGAAAGCTAATGAGTCTATCTAAATAGGTTCACAAGACGTTTATTTATTTATTTATTTATCTGAGATGGAGTCTCTCTCTGTCGCCCAGGCTGCAGTCAGTGGCATGATCTCAGCTCACTGCAACTTCCGCCTCATGTGTTCAAGCAGTTCTCCTGCCTCGGCCTCCCGAATAGCTGGGACTACAGGTTCATGCCACCATGCCTGGCTAATGTTTGTATTTTTGGTAGAGACGGGTTTCACCGTATTGGCCAGGCTGGTCTGGAACTCCTGACATTGTGATCCACCCGCCTCTGCTTCCCAAAGTGCTGAAACTACAGGCGTAAGCCACTGCACCTGGCCAAGTATTTACTTTCAAACTGCATTTCAATGTTCCACTTGTGAGTCAAATGCTATAAAATATTGAAGAGATTTTTTTGTGAGCCAAGTATGAGTGACGATGGCCCATGATACAGCCCTCAGGAGGTCCTGAAAATATGTGCCCCACGTCGTCAGGGCACAGTTTCATTTTACACGTTTTAGGGAGGCATGAGGCATCCATCAGATACATTTAAGAAATGCATTAGTTTGGTTCAGAAAGGTGAGACCACTCAAACTGGGTTGGTGGGGAGTGGGGATGAAGGTGGGGGATTTGCAGGCTATAGGTAAATTTAAACATTTTCTGATGGACAATTGGTTGCGTTTACCTAAAGACCTGGGATCATAGAAAGAAAATGTTCTGGTTAAAAATAAAAGATTGTGGAGACCAAGGTTCTTTGAAGTCTTACAGTGGTTGCCCTTAGAGATGACAGATGACAAATGTTTCCTATTCAGATCTTCAAAGATGCTAGACTTTTAGTTAATCTCTTTAGGATTGGGAGGTCTTGGAAGAAAAAAAATCTAGCTGTGTTAATAGAGATTCTTTACAGAGGGCAAATTTTCCCCCACAAAGGACAGCTTTGCAGGGCTGTTTCAAGATATGGCAAAGAAACATGTTTTGGGGTAAAATATTTTTATTTCCTTACTTGTCTAGTAATGTTATGCCAGAGTCAGGTTGGAAAGCAAGTCACAATATACAGGGTTGAATAAAACCCATCTGATGAGAATTTATGATTTGTAGGGCGTGACTCCTCAGACCCCTTAGACAGGAATTTGGGCAAGATTAAAAAATCAGAGTTTAGTCCTCAGTTTCCCATTTGGTTCTCTTTTCGTTACATATAAACACAGGCTATATGTAAACCTGAGCTACTTTAGAACAGCTTTGTGTCTTTTTTTTTTTTGAGATGGAGCCTTTCTCTGTCACCCAGGCTGGAGTGCAATGGCATGATCTCGGCTTACTGCAACCTCTGCCTCCCAGGTTCAAGCAACGCTGCTGCCTCAGCATCCCAAGTAGCTGCAACTACAGACACGCCTGGCTAACTTTCTGTATTTTTAGTAGAGATGGGGTTTTACCATCTTGGCCAGTCTGGTCTCGAACTCCTGACCTCATGATCTGCCTGCTTCGACCTCCCAAAGTGCTGGGATTACAGGCATTAGCCACCACACCCCTCCTAGAATAGGTTTTTTAAAAATTCTTTTTCTCCCCAGTACTTTACATATACCTAACACACAGTAAGGGCTCAAGAAAAGTTTGTTATACCCCACACTTTGCTATTGTCTCATATCAAGTAAATATATAACATTCATAATTTCATATATTATCTTCCCAATGAGGCTATTAATTACATCTGTGGATACCCACTGTGCACTTAATATGTGCAAAATGAATAAATGACAACTCCATCCCTCACAATTGGCCCCTTAGAACTGAAAATGGTGGCAGTTGCAGTGTTTAAGGGCAGCGTGAGTGGTCAGCCACCTTTGGCCTGCCTGGTCAGTCTCATCTGTGTGTGATGGCAGCAGCATCTATCTGCAGCTCAGGCCTGAACACTGGGCTGTCTCTGTCCCTTCATTTCCTCTGCAACCTTGAAACAGCAGCAAAGGGGTAAGAGAACTAAAAACAGCAAGGTCAACACACAGGAAAAGGGCAAAATTTTGAGAGGAAGAAGAGGAAAGCTTTAGAATATTCATTCTTCTTCTTTTCGTCTCTCCATGCTCCATAACTCAATCCAAGGAGATCTGGAAGAAACCACTTCCCCTCTTCCTGCCTTCCATGTCAAGTTTCTGAAGCTTCTTCAAATTTGTTCCCTATGTCTCTTGCCTGCAGGTCTTAGCCATGCCTGGAAGAAGCTTCTTTCCACTCTGCTGCACCACTGTCAAGCTAACTTTTCTTCTAAGGTTTTACTTTAGAGTTAACATCCTCCAAAAAGCCTTCCAGAGGTGCCCCCTGATATCACAGCCATGGCATCCTGTACACTGGACCTAATTGTCTGTCTGCCTGTATGAGTCTATAAGCAAAATCTGTAAGAAGCCACATCTGGCTGTTCTATGTACTAAAAAAATAACTGGCAAGTGAAAGAATGAGGAAGAGGAGAAAAAATTCAGAAGGCTCCTACCCCTTCCAATGGGTCATGTTTGGGATTTCCTACCTGCTTGCGATTCTGTATGCACTAGAGGGTTTTATTTACTCCTCAGACCTTGGAAACTGTTAGGCAGAGTCACTGTTTGGAGATCTTATCTGTGTGCTTCTCCATGGGTGTTGTTTCCCTCTATCTCTCCAGCCATGCATTCCTCAGCTCTTTAAGTGGTGGAGCCTGTCTGCCTGGATAGAGTGCAAAAGCTACAGTGTAATCTTGCTTTCTTTCAGGGCCACTGACCAGAGGAAACAAAAACTGGACTGATTGGGCTCTTCTGATACAGAACAGCTAGTGGCCCTGTAGTTTCCTTCTGTGTTTAAAATTCCTTATCTGACATTGCTAGCAGATCAGCAGGCCCACAGGTCAACTGAGGGCTTATCTCCAGAGCTGGAGCTTCAAAGAGATACATGCACACTACTCACTCTCCTGGGTCAGATGGGCTGTGTCAGTGAGTTGGGAGGAATTTGGGATCAGTCAACTGAACACACATAAAACAACCCATTATTTTTTTTTTAAAAAAAGCAAAATTTACTTTTTCCCATTATGAAAGTCATCAATGCTCGTTGTAGAAAATTTGGCAAATAACAGAAAGTAGAAAGAAAAAAATTCCTTAACAATTTAGTATGCTTGGTGTATTTCTGTTTAATCTTTTACTATGTTATATAATAGTTGTAATTATATACTTTTTGTAATAAATGTATGTTTGTGTTGTGGCTTTTTTAAAATTTAAAAACATAGCAAATATTTCCCCAAATTTCTATATTGTTTGGGTAAACAGAATTTTAATAGCTGCATAATTGTTTATATATAGCATACTTTATTTAACTGTTTTCTCATTGTTACGTATTTAGGTGGTTTTCAATATTTTTCTTTCTTCTTTTTTTTTTTGGAAATGGAGTCTCGCTCTGTTGCCCAGACTGGAGTGCCGTGGTGCAGTCTCTGCTCACTGTAACCTCTGCCTCCAAGGTTCAAGTGATTCTCCTGCCTCAGCCTCCCAAGTAGCTGGGATTACAGATGCCTGCCACCACGCCCAGGTAATTTTCTTGTATTTTTAGTAGAGACAGGGTTTCTCCATGTTGGCCAGGCTGGTCTCCAACTCCTGACCTCAGGTGATCCACCTGCCTCGGCCTCTCAAAGTGCTGGAATTACAGGCATGAGCCACCGCGCCCAGCCAGCCCCATCTTCTTTTGTGCTGGTCTTACAAGGCTGTGTAGCATAGTAAGACGCAGTGATACAGCGGTTAAGAGCAAGAGAGACAGCATCAGATATACCTAAGTCTGTGCACACCTCAGCTTTCCTACTTTGTAGCTTCAAGTTACTTCCCTAAGATTCCCTTTTCATTTTCCTTTTTTTTTTTTGAGACCGAGTCTTGCTCTACTGCCGGGCGAGACTGCAGTGGTGTAATCTCAGCTCACTGCAACCTCTGCCTCCTGGGTTCAAGTGATTCTCCTCCCTCAGCCTTCTGAGTAGCTGGGACTACAGGTGTGTAACACTACGCCCTGCTAATTTTTTGTATTTTCAGTACAGAGGGAGTTTCACCATGTTGACCAGGATAGACTCAAACTCCTGACCTCATGATCCGCCCGCCTCGGCCTCCCAAGGTGCTGGGATTACAGGCTGGCTGCTTTTCATATTTCTTTTTCTTTCATTCTTTTCTTTCTTTTTTTTTTTTTTTTTTTTTTTTTGAGACTGGGTCTTGCTGTATCGCCAGGCTGGAGTGCAGTGGCTCTATCTCAGCTCACTGCAACCTCTGCCTCTGGGATTCAAGCAATTCTTTTGCCTCAGCCTCCTGAGTAGCTGGGACTACAGGTGCTTCCCACCATGCCCGGCTAATTTTTTTTTGTATTTTTAGTAGAGATGGAGTTTCACCGTATTGGCCAGGCTGTTCTCCAACTCCTGACCTTGTGATCCGCCTGACTTGGACTCCCAAAGTGCTGGGATTACAGGTGTGAGCCACCGTACTTGCCTTTCATATTTCTAAAATAAAATAGGAGTAGCAATGATAGTACCTGCAGCAGCTAGGTGCGGTGGCTCACGCCTGTAATCCCAGCACTTTGGGAGGCCAAGGTGGGCGGATCACCTGAGGTCGAGAGTTCGAGACTAGCCTGCCTAACATGGAGAAACCCTGTCTCTACTAAAAATGCAAGAAAATTAGCTGGGCATGGTGGCACATGCCTGTAATCCCAGCTACTCGGGAGGCCGAGGCAGGAGAATGGCTTGAACCTGGGAGGCAGAGGTTGTGGTGAGCCAAGATCGTGCCACTGCACTCCATTCAGCCTGGGAAACAAGAGTGAGACTCCGTCTCAAAAAAAAAAAAAAAAGTACCTGCAACAGTCCAAATATCCATTACTGATGGATGGACAAACAAATCATGATACATTTATGCAATGGAATATTATTCAGTTATAAAAAGGAAGTATGATACATACTACAGTAGAGATAAACCTTGAAAACATTATGCTAAGTGAAAGAAGCCAGTCACCAAAGCTCATATATTTTATTCCATTAGATGAAATGTATAGAATTGGCAAATCTATAGAGACAGAATGGCGATTAGTGGTTGCTTAGAGCTTGAGAAGATGGGGAAAGTGAGGGATGATATGTAAAGAGTATGAAGTTTCTAGTTAAGTCTCATGTGGTTTACACTGATTGATGGTGCTACAGTTGTGTACTTGCATCTTTGTTGCAAGGGAGAATGGGAATTTGAGTTCAATTTTTCTAAATTGAGAAATTTGCCACTTAAATATGTAAATTTCTCCTAACATAGAAATGTTAATCAAAAGACAATGGGCAGTCATGATGATAATCAGATGCTTACTACAAGGACAAAGCATAGACTTCTAGAAAACCCAAAATCACAGGGGTAAACAGGGGAAGAGGATCCAGAGAAGAATACAAAGAAGGAAAGGTAATATAGATGGAAAGAAAATCCCAAAAGAAAAAGAAGTCAGAAAGTGGATTAAATAATTTCAAGGAGGGAGTTATCAAGAGTGTTAGCATATGCATAGGTCAAATCAAATAATGGCTGAGAATTATCCATTGGCTTTAGCCATTAGGAGGTCATTCATATCTTTCATATGAAAGGAACTGTAATTTCAGTGGGCTAAAATGGAAATGATGACATAAATACATATACAGTGTCTCAAGACCTGGGAATCTAATCTCAACATGTAGGTGTTGTAATGAACATCATCATTTTCAATCCTTGTAAAGCCTTATGAGGAAGGGACTATTATTACCTCCATTTTACAGACGAGCAAAAAGGCTTTGAGATGAAAGGTCACATAGGGGCAACTCTGGGTCTCACAACCAGACTTGTCTGACATCAAAGTTAGAAAGAGCTCAAGCATTAGGTCACACTGCCAACATGTTATAGTAGCTGTGGGTTTTAGGACAGTGCCCAGAATCAGAGATTCTCAGAATGGGAAGGGATTTGAACTCGGTTCCTTTGGTTCTACTTCGGTGGTTCTTTCTTAGATCTGTAAAGCCAGACTATGTCTCTACCCTTGTTTGCTCATTATATTATGTTTATTTCTCTTTAATATTTGCTTTTGGATACATGACCTCCTCTCCGATTTCTTTTTCCTTTTTAATAGAGGCAGGGTCTCGCTATGCTGCCTTGGCTGGTCTTGAACTCCTGAGCTTAAGCGATCCTCCCACCTTGGCCTTCCAAAGTACTGGGATTACAGGTGTGAGGCACTGTGCCCAGCCTTTTTTTCTTTTTTCTCTGAGTAATCACCCATTATCTCAACCGTGGTCCATTTGCTTTGGTAAGTGCTAACCTCACCTCTGTCTCCAGGGCTGGGCAAGTCACTCAGACTTGTCCAGTTAGAACATGACATTCCTTTGGCCACTGTGATAAGTTCAGGGATAAGCTTGCAATCAAATTCAGGCCACTACAAGTCCTATCCAAGACTTACATCATACTATTGCGGAAAAGAAGTTATAATTTCTGTCATACTTACATCAGGAATATATAGAGCTACAGCTGTAGGAACCACCACATAGAGTGAAGGCTACACTTTGGAGAGCAGATCCAGACTGTGAATGGATTTGAGGTCCCAATGACATTACTTGAGCCTTTTGATCAACCTCCATTTAAAGCCAGACTTTTCATAATACAAGTGAATAATTTTTTTAAAGGCGGGGTCTTGCTGTGTTGCCCAGGCTGGAGTGCAGTGCTACTATCACAGCTCACTGCAGTCTCAACTTCCTGGCCTCAAGCAATCCTTCCACATCAGCCTCCCAAGTAGCTGGAACTACACGCACATGACACCATGCCCAGCTATTTTTTTTTTTTTTGGTAGAGATAGGGTCTCACTGTGTTTCTCGGGCTGATCTCAAACTCCTGACCTCAAGCAGTCCTCCTGCCCCGGCCTCCCAAAGTGCTAGGATTACAGGTATGAGTCACCATGCCTAGCCATGAATAATTTTTTAGTTTGTTTGTTTAAGTCAGTTTGAATGGAGTTTTCTCTCACTTCATATCAAGAAAGATCTAATGCATAGTTTATTACTGCCTGCATGGTATTTTCTCCCCCCAGCTGAATCTTAACTCCAATCCTGCCATATTTCTCTTTATGCTCTATCCCCACCAATGCCTAGTGGTGTCTTGTATATAAGATGTGCTCAGTAAATGTCTGATGGAGGCAGTAGATTGAATGTGGGTTGATTCTGCAACATTCCCTAAAAGTTGTTTTAGAAAAGCCTTCTGTCTGTAAGTTTGCTGACTGCTGCTTTTGTCTCTTAATCATGAAGTAATCTTAAAGAACTTTCAAATATTTAATCTTTCTGTTTGTTTGAATCCACATGCAATGGAAGTTAGTGTAATTATGTACTTGGAATACTCATTACATGGTGCAACAAAACAGATTGGAAGATGCAGAGTGGATTGCTCTGTCAGTGGCTCAATCTAGTAAAATGTTTACTTTGTAAAAAAAAAAAACAACTTTTTTTCTATGGAGCATGATTTCTTTCACACAAAGCTACTGACATTCTCTCCAATAAAAAAGGGGTAGAGAAATACGACATTTTTCTGTTTATTACTGAGAAAACGTGGCCTCAATTCTGTATCAGCATGGCCATGAGCTCTTGCTACTGTGCACCTTTTAGGAACATTGCTCTTTGGTCTGGGCTCATTAAACCTGAAAGACTCAGACAGACAGAAATACTTCCAGAACTCATTGAAGAACCATGTGAAGTGATGTGTCATAGCTGTGAATGGCTGGAAAATCCTGATTTGCTAAAACGAAAAGAAATAAGGAAGCAAAAAATAACTACTGAGATGGCTGTATCACATTGAAATCAGCAAGGACAATCTTCTACCATATCTTGATGACAAAAAACACTGGAGGAAATGTAGTGAATTGATTATATTAATATTTCACTTCATCATAACTATGATGACAGCTGACCCTTACTGAGTACTTATTATATACTCAGTACACTCAGATACTGTTGCAGTTATTTTACATATATCAATAATGGGTAGCAACAGTTATTATCCCATTTTACAGATATGAAACTGGGGTACGACATAATTTTAACTTGCTTGAGGTCACACAGATTGTAATGGTTTTATACAAGATAGCATTGATTGAAAGCATCTGTTTTTGGTCTCACACCTGTAACCCCAGCACTTTGGGAGGCCTAGGCAGGCAGATCACCTGAGGATGAGAGTTTGAGACCAGCCTGACCAACAGGGAGAAACCCCATCTCTACTAAAAATACAAAATTAGCTGGGCATGGTGGCACATGCCGGTAATCCTAGCTATTCAGGAGGTGGGAGGCTGAGGCAGGAGAATCACTTGAACCTGGAAGGTGGAGGTTGCGGTGAGCCAAGGTCACACCATTTCACTCCTGCCTGGGCAACAAGAGCGAAATTCCGACTCAAAAAAAAAGCTTACAGGAATATAGGAATACAACCTTTTTAAAAAAAAACAAAAACAAAACATTTTTTCTCTGGAGCATGATTCCTTTCACACAAAGCTACTGACATCCTCTCAAATAAAAATCAAAAAAAGCCTGTAGGAATGTAGGAATACAACCTTTGGGAAAGTCATGTTGCAACACCTATTAAAATTTAAATTACATGTACCTTTATTTTTATTTATTTATTTATTTTTTGAGACAGAGTCTTGCTCTGTCACCTGGGCTGGAGTGCAATGGTGCGATCTCAGCTCACTACAGCCTCCGCCTCCCAGGTTCAAGTGATTCTCCTGCCTCAGCCTTTCGAGTAGCTGGGATTACAGGAATGCACCACCATGCCTGGCTAATTTTTGTATCTTTAGTAGACACAAGGTTTCACCAGGTTGGCTTGACTGGTCTCGAACTCCTAACCTCAGGTGATTCGCCCACCTTGGCCTCCCAAAGTGCTGGGATTACAGGCAGGAGCCACCAAGCCAAGCTACACATACCTTTAACTCAACAATCCAAGAATGTATTCTACAGAAGTAATAGATATATACTAAAGGAGGTACATACAGACTGTTAATTGTGATATTGTTGATGGTAACTGGAAAATCCTGATGTCCATTAATAGAGATTGAATTAGGAGCAACACAGTCATATTTGGCAGGTGTATTTTGAATGAATTGGATCTAGATCTGTTGGTTGGAAATATATCCATGGTGTACCATTAAATGAGGAAAGTAAATAGCAGGAACTATAGGGAATGTGATTCACTTTTATCAAACAATAAACAAATTATATATATATATATATATACACACACACACACACACACGTACACACACATACACACTCATAGGTGGTTTCATGAGAATTGAATGGAATTAGGATACATTGGGCAGAGAAGTATTGAAAAAAGATAAGAAAACAAAGACTAAAACAACATAGAACAATATGCATGACATAATGTCAAATGAAAGTGTCAAATATAAAACTCTATGTAGCATTATTGCAAATATGTAGTAATTGAGAAATGCATTTGGGAAAAACTAGGCAATAACAAGAACAAATGTTAAACATTAATTTGGTTAAATAGTTATTGTGTGAGAAAACTTTTTCTTGGATTTTGCTTGTTTTTTAATATAGATTTTTGTAATAAAGAACTATAAGTAGGGGAAAAAAGATTATAAGTCATTTTAGGAGATGACTAAGTCTGGGACTCACAGGTGAAATTAAGGTGAAATTTTAAGAACTGGGCACATTGGCTCATACCTGCAGTCCCAGTGCTTTGATAGGTGGGAAGATTGCTTGAGGCCAGGAGTTTGAGACCAGCCTGGGTAACATGGTGAGACCCCATCTCTACCAAAAAAAGAAAAAAATTAGCTGGGAGTGATGATGTGCACTTGTAGTCCTATTTATGTGGACTACATATAGTCCTATTTATATGGAGACTGAGGTGGTAGGTGGGTAGGTGGAATAAGTGGGCACAAAAAGGTAAGTGAGCCCAGGAGTTTGAGGTTACAGTGAGCTATGATCATGCCACTGCACCCCAGCTGGGGAGACAGAGCAAGAATCTATCTCTAAACAGAAAAAAAAAAATGAAATTAGGTACTGTGGTCAGTTTATTGCACTGTGAACATGGGCTCTGTGAAGTGTTATGGAGGTAGCATTGCCAAACCTTATGGCTAGGAGTGCAAGAGGAAAAAGTTGAAGCAGCACTGAGCTGATACAAGACCGATTCCCACATTCCTAATTTGTGACTTGTTTGTCCTTATATCACAGCTGCCTTGAACATATATATTTACTTGGGTACCCATTAGCAACTTGAGAGCTTTGGAAACTGCTTATCGCCATTACAAAATATTGGGCATCCATCCATCTAGCTCTTCAGCTAGCAACAGTTGTGTGCCTACCATGTGCCAAGCGATACACCAGGGGGTCCTTCTGTGGCAAAGCTGCTTCTATCACAGAAGATAAATATATTCTCTTTCTCTTCCTCCTCCCATAAACTTTATCTATGCATAAGCATGCTCACTTACCCTGCTCACTATGCAAAACGGAAAGGAAATGGTTTTATTTTATTTTATTTTTTTTGAGACGGAGTTTTGCTCTTGTTGCCCACACTGGAATGCAATGGCACAATCATGGCTCACTGCAATCTCTGCCTTCCAGGTTCAAGCGATTAGCCTGCCTCAGCCTCCCAAGTAGTTGGGATTATGGGCATGTGACACCATGCCAGGCTAATTTTGCATTTTTTTAAGGAGAGATGGGGTTTCGCCATGTTGGTCAGTCTGATCTCGAACTCCTGACCACAGGTGATCTGCCCGCCTCGGCCTCCCAAAGTGCTGGGATTACAGGTGTGAGCCACTGCCCCCAGCCAGATTTTTTTTTAACTTTTAAGTTTGGGGTACATGTGCAGGTTTGTTACATAGGTAAACTTGGTCATGGGTGTTTGTTGTACAAATTATTTCATCACCTAGGTATTAAGCCTAGTTCCCATTAGTTATTTTTCCCATCCTCTCCCTCTTCCCCACCCTCCATCCTCCAATAGTCCCTAATGTGTGTTGTTCTTCTCTGTGTGTCCATGTTTTCTCATCATTTAGCCCCCATTTTTAACTGAGAACATATGGTATTTGGTTTTCTGTTCCTGTGTTAATTTGCAAAGGATAATGGCCTCCAGTTCCATCCATGTCCCTGCAGAGGCCATGATTTTATTCTTTTTATGGCTGCATAGTATTCCATGGTGTGTATGTACCACATAATGAAAATATGTAGCTGAGCATGATGGCTCACACATGTAATTCCAGCACTTTGGGCTGCCAAGGCGGGCAGATCACGAGGTCAGGAATTGGAGACCAGCCTGGCCAACATAGTGAAACCCTGTTTCTACTAAAAATACAAAAATTAACTGGACATGGTGGCTCGTGCCTGTAGTCCCAGCTACTCGGGAGGCTGAGGCAGGAGAATTGCTTGAACCTGGGAGGAGGAGATTGTGGTGGGCCGAGATCATCCCACTGCACTCCAGCCTGGGTAACAGAGTGAGACTCCGTCTCAAAAAAAAAAAAAAAAAAAAAAAAAAAAAAAGAGAAAATATGTATACCACATATACACCATGTACATAGTATTCCATGATGTATATGTACCATATTTTCATTATCGAGTCTATCACTGATGGGCATTTAGGTTGATTCCATGTCTTTGCTATTGTGAAAAGTACTGTAGTGAACATACCCGTGCATGTGTCTTTATAATAGAACAATTGATATTCCTTTGGATATATACTGAGTAATGAGATTGCTGGGTTGAATGGTATTTCTGTCTTTAGGTCATTGAGGAATTGCCACACTGTCTTCCACAATGGCTGAACTAATTTATACTCCCACCAACAGTGTATAAGTGTTCCTTTTTTCTCCACAACTTTGCCAGCATCTGTAATTCTTTGACTTTTTAATGAGAGTCATGGAATGCTTTTTCTTTCATTGGGGTTAGAGCGAACAATAGGGGGCCACTTTTTACTAGTAATGGCCCTGTTGAATACCTAATACTGACCATGACACATGAAGCACTTCACAATCTGACCCTGACCTGTTTGCTTAGTGTCCTCTCCTACCATTTCCCACCTTCTGTCAATACAATCACACCAAACTTCTGAGTGTTTCCAGAACACAGCATGATTTTGTAAACTGTCTTTGGAAATGCCACTTTGCCTAGAACCCCTATCCATTCTGTAAGAATCACTTCAGATGTCACCTCTTTGAATTCCTCAATCCCTTTCTCAGATAATTTTGAATTTCTCAAGTATTTCTCCATTCTTACTGTCAGTGCCAGTGATAGTGTGTGCCAGTGAAACCCTAAGACAGTGAATAATCAGAGTAGACACAGAACATCACCTAAAAGATAGGAAAGTTCCAAAGCCTATAAGATTTGACTGTAACTTGATTGAAAGAAAAAAATTACAACTCTAAAAGAGATTGCTCACTTGTAAGGCACAGAAAAAATGTTCAAGAAGCAAATGTGAACAGTTTATATCCCAGTATTGCCCTAAATGGTGAAACTTCCTTGCTCCAGGTAATGTAATATTGGGGTTCAGGGGTTCCGGGGTGCCCTCAGCTCCCCTGAGAGGACATTTCTCCAGGTTCTTTGTCTCTTGCCCTCTCAAGAATGAGAGAGGGGACCATGGCACAGTGCACAGTAAATGCTGGACTCAAAAGTGTTGTAGAAAGTGATTTATTTAGACAGAGAAAAAGGAGAAGGAGAGAGAAACAGCTAACTCTCACACTGAGTGAGAGAATTCAGAAAGATGGAATCCAGGGGGAGGAAAGCAGCTTCCACACTGAGTGGAGGGAATAGAGAGAGAGAGATGGAGTTTAGGAGGGGGAAGATGGGCTTCCACGAGAGAGTGTGGAAGGGGGACTCCCGAGGAGAAATCCAGGAGAGAGAAAAACAGCTTCCACAAAGGGAGTGTTCGTGGAAGGGGATCCAAACATGGAGTCTGAAAGGGTGTGGAAGAAGGGGACTTTTAACCTGGGAGGAACCCCCCACCTTCTCTAAGACCCCAGTCCAATGAAAGGAGTTCCCTAGAACTTCCGCTGGAGAGATTGACTCTTGGTTTCTTCCTGTGCCCCCGAAATTTAAACATAAACAGTTAAGTCTCCCAGATGGAGAGAGATGGGAGGGGGGCATGGCCCTAGGAAGTTCTTGCCCTTAAAACTACACCCCCTTGTGGACCCGGAAAGAAAACACCTTCCCTCAGTAAGATTTGAAATATTTCAGGGTCTAATGACAAAGCTATTCTTAGGGTAGAGGTGGATATCGGGAATTATCAATTTCAGTCCCATCAGCAAAACCATTTTTATTATGACAACGATATAACAGGATATTTTAGCCAGGGCACAAAGCAATATTCCTTAAAAACAAGAAGCAAAATACAATGTTAATATTCCAATCTATTTGACGGTTTTATTTCTCATTGACGCGTTTTTGTTGTTGTTGTGGTTGTTTTTTGTTTTTTTGGTTTTTTTGGAGATGGAGTCTTGCTCTGTAGCCCAGGCTGGAGTGCAGTGGCACAATCTCAGCTCACTGCAACCTCCGCCTCCCGGGTCCTGGTTCAAGCACTTCTCCTGCCTCAGCCTCCCAAGTAGCTGGGATGACAGGCACGCGCCACTATGCCCAGATAATTTTTGTATTTTTAGTAGAACCGATGGGGTTTCACCATGTTGTCCAGGCTGGTGTTGAACTCCTGACCTTGTGATCCGCCTGCCTCAGCCTCCCAAAGTGTTGAGTTTATAGGTGTCAGCCCTTGTGCACGGCTTGACAAGTTTTTAAATAAGCATTCTGGTTTGTATTTTTAGTGTCCTGTGCATTTCATTTATCGTGAGTCAGTGAAGCAGGCCCCTGTTATCCCTGGGCGCTGGTCACAGCAGGTCTGTGGACGGGCAAAACAGAGAGATTAATATTGGAATTTGGCAATCCTTGACACACAGGCCAGTAGTTTTCAACCTTTATTTCATAACCTGCATAGTGAATAGTGTTCACATGGACAGTTCCAGATGTGAATTCCCAGTGTGCTAGATGTAACTTCATTTATTTTCCACTTAAGGATATCAGAATACAAATGAGTACAACGTTGCCTTAGAGATGACCTTGAATTTGCTCTAATTTTTTTTGTTTTTGAGACAAGAGTCTCGCTCCTTTGCCCAGGCTGGAGTCCAGTGGCATGATCTTGACTCATTGTAACCTCCGCCTCCCAGGTTCAAGCAATTCTCCTGTCTCAGCCTCCTGAGTAGCTGGGACTACAGGTGCCTGCCACCACACCTGGCTAATTTTTGTATTTCCAGAACACAGCATGATTTATTACTGCATGGCTTATTACTTCCTGCATGGTATTTTCTCCCCCTAGCTGAATCTTAACTCCAATCCTGCCATATTTCTCTCTTTTTTTTTTTTTTTTTGAGACAGAGTCTGGCTCTGTCACGCAGGCTGGAGTAAATATTTGTAAACCATATATCTGATAAGGTGTTAATGCAGTGTCGCCATCTCAACTCACTGAAACCTCCGCCTGCCTCAACCTCCTGAGTAGCTGCGACTACAGGTGCCTGCCACTATTCCTGGCTAATTTTTGTATTTCTGGTAGAGACAGGATTTCACCATGCTGGTCAGGCTGGTCTCGAACTCCTGACCTCAGGTGATCCGCCCGCCTCGGCCTCCCAAAGTGATGGGATTACAGGCATGAGCCACCATGCCTGGCTGAATCTGCTCTAATTTTTGAAAGTAGGTGGGGGTGCCGAGATTATGCCATTGCACTCCAGCCTGGGTTACAGAGCAAAACTCTGCTCCCCCCAAAAAATAAAATTAAAAATGAATTATTATTGCTTTCTTTTTTTTTTTTTTTTTTTGAAGCCAAACTGTATCCAGCTTTATTAAAGATACTTTCCATAAACAATCATGGTATTTCAGGCAGGACATGGGCAGACAGTCATTAAGAGTATACAACAACTTTCAAATTCCCTTCTTCGATGGACTACCAATAATCAGAAAGCCACCATAAAACCCAACTAAGTCTTCATCTGATGCTCTGAACAGGGAAAGTTTAGAGTGAGGGTTGACATTTCACATTTAGCATGTTGTTTCACAACTTTTCACAAGCCGACCCTGACTTTCAGGAAGTGAAATGAAAATGGCAGAATTTATCTGAAGATCCATGATCTAGAAATGGAACCACTGCTCTTTTGACAGGTGCCATCTCAGTGGGATCACTGGAAAGTCCAGATTGCCTGACGGGTCAGGTCTCAACAGATGTCTGGGCTTAAGGGTGTTAAGTCTGTGCTGAAAGACGGAAAGGGAGAAGAGGACATAAAAACAAATTTGTTTTTCCATACCACAAGCCTTTTGTGTGCCAAGGTGGTCATGTGTGTCAAAGTCAGGGAATCTTCCTCCTGAGAGCCAAGAGGAAGTCTCTCAAAACTAGAAGGGAAAGGCGTTTTTCCCACATCCATCTAGCTTTGGAGACATTCTATTAGTGAAATACGCCCCTTCCCCTAAAAACGACAATGAAGTGTTCTGTGTACTAACAACATAGCTTAAAAAAAAAGTAAAACAAAATCCTGATTTTTATAGCCCCACTCTGGTTCTGTCCAGTATTGAGGGTGAGGTCTCTAAAGGATTTTAGCTGATGAGTGTTATTGTATTTTATAAATACAAAATGTAGAATACTACTGCAATATTTGGGCAAGAGAAAATGATGGCCTAAATAAAGGTTCTGGCAGTGAGGACATAGAAGAAAAGTTAGATTTGAGAGGTGTTTAGGAGTAGAATAAATAGGATGAGTGTGTATTGATGGGAGTGGGGGTGTGGAGCGGTGTGGTGAGAGAGAGGGAGAAGTTACAGATGACATCAGTTTACTTGAATGAATGTGGAAATAGTAATACCACTAATGGAAAACTGACTATGAATTAGGAGCTGGTTTGGGGTGGGAGAGGATATAGTTTGCTTATATATCGCAGGTTTGAGGTTCCCAAGAGAAATCCAGGTGGAGATGTCAAGTAAGATGTTAAAAATACAGGTCTGGAGATTAACACAGAAGAATAAATACACATTTAAGAGTAGTTGGAATATGAATAATAATTGAAGTCAAGGTAGCAGTGTGCCAGGTGGAAAGGAAATACAGGTGAATAATTAAATCTGGGAGTAATAATACATAAGGTCTGGCTAACAGAAGAAGATGCCAAGTAAGAAAATAGAGAAGAGAGACATTGTGACTCATCAGGGAAATGAGGAGAATGGATTGCCATGGAAACAAAAAGGAGAGAATTCCAAAAGAAGAGAGTGTTTGATGATATGAGATACCCCAAAGAAAGCAGTGGAAACAATGAAAAGTATTCATTGGCCTTGGCAATAAGAAAGTCATTGAAGACCTTTAAAAGACCATCAAAGTACACAAGCAACAAAAGCAAAAATAAATAAGTAGGACTATATCAAACCAAGCATCAGCACAGGCAATGGAAACAATCAGCAGAATGAAAAGGCAACCTATGGAATGGGAGAAAATATTTGTAAACCATGTATCTGATAAGGGGCTAATATACAAAATACAGTTGTATAAGGAATTCATACAACTCAGTAGCCAAAAAAAAAAAATCCAATTAAAAAATGAACAAATGGCCTCAGTAAACACTTGCCCAAAGCAGACATACAAATGACCCACAGGTACATGAAAAGGTGCTCACATCACTAATCATCAGGGAATCAAATCAAAACCACGATGAGATATAATCTCACACCACTTAGAAGGGCTATCATCAAAAAAACAAAATATATTGAGTGTTGGTAAGGATGCAGAGAAGAGGGAACCCTTCTCCACTCTTGGTGGAAATGTAAATTGGTATAGCCATTATGGAAAACATTATGGACGTTCCTCAAAAAAATTAAAAATGGAACTACCACATGACCCAATAATCTCACTCCTGGGTATATATTAAAGGAAATGAAATCAACATCTCAAAGAGAATCTGCACGCCCATGTTCACTCTAACATGATTCACAGTAGCCACAACATGGAAACAACCTGTCTATTGGTAGATGAATGGATAAAGAAATTGTGTTATGTATAGACAAACGGAATATTATTGAGCCTTAAACAGAAGGACATAAGATAATTTGTAATGTAAATGAACCTTGAATGCATTATGCTAAGTGAAATGAACCAGATAGACAAAGCCAAATACTGTATTACCTCACTTACACACAGAATCTAAAAAAGCTGAACCCATAGAAACAAAGAGCAGAAGGGTGGTCGCCAGGGGCTGGTGGCAGGGGAAATGGGGGAAATGTTGGTCAAGGGAACAAACTTTCAGTTATAAGATGAATAAGTTCTGCGGACGTAACATACAGCCTGTACACTTGAAATTGTTGAGAGATCTTAAATGTTCTTACTCACCCCTCTGACCCCTGAACACACACAGACGTGGGAAGTTGACGAGGTGAAGTGATAGGTGTGTAAACTAACTTGATGTGTTAATCATTTCACAATATACATATATCAAATTATCACATTCATACTTTATAAAATTTTGTCAATTATAGCTCAAAAAAGCTAGAAAACTTTTCAAAAAAAAAAAGGAACTGTGAGGAGATGGATATATTAATTTGGTTGACTGTAGTAATCATTTCACTATGTATATGTATATTAAAGTATATTATATCCCTTAAGTATATACAAAAAAAAAGAACCATTTAACATGAGAGAAAAAACCATCGAAGTGTGTGGGGCATGGGTAGTGGATGGCAGTAGATTCAAGTGTGAACACTGGGAAGGTGTAAGAAGATGCAGAGTGAGGCTGGGCGGGGTGGCTCACACCTGTAATCCTAACACTTTGAGAGGCCGAGGCAGATGGATCACTTGAGGTCAGGAACTCGAGACCAGCCTGGCCAACATGGCAAAATCCCATCTCAACTGAAAATTACAAAAATTAACTGAACATGGTGGCATGTACCTTTAGTCCCAGCTACTCAGGAGGCTGAGGCAGGAGAATTGCTTGAACCTGGAAGGCAGAGGTTGCCGTGAGCTGAGATCATGCCATTGCACTTCAGCCTGGGTAACAGAATGAGACGCCATCTCAAAAAATAATAACAATAAAAGGATGCAGAGTGGAGTTTGGTGATGAAGGAAATAATAAATAGTGATAGCTAACATTTGTTAAGTGCTTATTTTGTGTCAAGCTTAGTGTCTGACATATAATGTCTCATCTAATTTTATGAACCATATATAATTGTCCCTTTTTAAACATGAGAAACACACTTGGAACTTGAGTTGCTAAAGATCACAAAACAAAGAGGTTGCAAACATGACTCAAACCTAGTGTTGACTCAAACCCAGACTCAAGATCTTGACAGACACACAGGGGCCAGAGAAGGTAGGGCTGGGAGTTTTCCCCTTTATATGGTTATAAAATTATAACAGGAAAGCTTCTTAATGAACTGATAGATTTAGTGTTTTGTTTTGTTTTGTTTTGTTTCTTTTTAAATGGAGTCTTGCTCAGCTGCCCAGGCTGGAGTGTAGTGGTGTGATCTTTGCTCACTGTAACCTCTACCTCCCAGGTTCAAGTGATTCTTCTGTGTCAGCCTCCTGGGTAGCTGGGACTACAGGTGCATGCCACCACATCTGGCTAAATTTACTATTTTTAGTAGAAATAGCGTTTCACCATATTAACCAGGCTGTTCTCAAACTCCTGACCTTGTGATCTGCCCACCTTGGCCTCCCAAAGTCCTGGGATTACAGGTGAGAGCCACGGCACCCAGAAGCTATTTTTTTTTATTGCATTTTAGGTTTTGGGGTACATGTGAACAACATGCAAAATTGTTGCATAGGTACACACATGGCAGTGTGATTTGCTGCCTTCCTACCCATCATCTATATCTGGCATTTCTGCCCATGCTATCTCTCTCCAGCTCCCCACCCCCGTGCTGTCCCTCCATTTCCCCCGACAGACCCCAGTGTGTGACGCTCCCCTCCCTGTGTCCATGTGTTCTCATTGTTCAACACCCGCCTATGAGTGAGAATATGCCGTGTTTGATTTTCTATTCTTGTGTCAATTTGCTGAGATTGATGGTTTCCAGGTTCACCCAGGTCCCTACAAAGGACATAAACTCATGGTTTTTGATGGCTGCATAATATTCCATGGTGTATATGTGCCACATTTTCCCTGTCCAGTCTATCATCGATGGGCATTTGGGTTGGTTCCAGGTCTTTGCTGTCGTAAACAGTGCTGCAATGAACATTCGTGTGCATGTGTCCTTATAGTAGAATGATTTATAGTCTTTTGGATATATACCCAGTAATGGGATTGCTGGGTCAAATGGAATTTCGATTTCTAGGTCCTTGAGGAATTGCCACACTGTCTTCCACAATGGTTGAACTAATTTACACTCCCACCAACACTATAGAAGTGTTCGTATTTCTCCACATCCTTTCCAGCATCTGTTGTCTCCAGATTTTTTAATGATTGCCATTCTAACTGGCGTGAGATGTTATCTCAATGTAGTTTTGATTTGCATTTCTCTAATGACCAGTGATGATGAGCATTTTTTCATATGTTTGTTGGCCTCATGTATGTCTTCTTTTGTAAAGTGTCTGTTCACATCCTTCGCCCACTTTTGAATGGGCTTGTTTGTTTTTTTCTTGTAAATCTGTTTTAGTTCTTTGTAGATTCTGGATATCAGCCCTTTGTCTGATGGGTAGACTGCAAAATTTTTTCCCATTCTGTTGGTTGCCAATTCACTCTAATGACTGTTTCTTTTGCCTTGCAGAAGCTGTGGAGTTTGATTAGGTCCCATTTGTCTATTTTGGCTTTTGTTGCCAATGCTTTTGGTGTTTTGGTCACGAAGTCCTTGCCTACGCCTATGTCCTGAATGGTTTTGCCTAGATTTTCTTCTAGGATTTTTATGGTGTTAGGTCTTATGTTTAAGTCTTTAATCCATCTGAAATTAATTTTAGTGTAAGGTGTCAGGAAGGGGTCCAGTTTCTGCTTTCTGCACATGGCTAGCCAGTTTTCCCAACACCATTTATTAAACAGGGGAATCCTTTCCCCATTGCTTGTTTTTGTCAGGTTTGTCAAAGATTGGATGGTTATAGATGTGTTGTGTTGCCTTCAAGGCCTCTGTTCTGTTCCATTGGTCTGTATCTCTGTTTTGGTACAGTACCATGCTGTTTTGATTACTGTAGCCTCGTAGTATAGTTTAAAGTCCAGGAGTGTGATGCCTCCTACTTTTTTTTTTTTTTTTTTTTTTTTTTGCTTAGAATTGACTTGGCTATGTGGGCTCTCTTTTGGTTCCATATGAAGTTTAAGGTGGTTTTTTCCAGATCTGTGAAGAAGGTCGTTGGTAGCTTGATGGGGATAGTGTTGAATCTGTAAATTACTTTGGGCAGTATGGCCATTTTCACGATATTGATTCTTCCTAACCGTGAACCTGGAATGTTTCTCCATCTGTCTGTGTCCTCTCTTATTTCGTTGAGCAGTGGTTTGTAGTTCTCCTTGAAGAGGTCCTTTACGTTCCTTGTTAGTTGTATTCCTAGGTATTTTATTCTCTTTGTAGCGATTGTGAATGGCAGTTTGTTCTTGATTTGGCTCTCTTTAAGTCTGTTATTGGTGTATAGGAATGCTTGTGATTTTTGCACATTGATTTTGTATCCTGAGACTTTGCTGAAGTTGCTTATCAGTTTCAGGAGATTTTGGGCTGAGTACCATGGGATCTTCTAGATATACAATCATGTCATCTGCAAATAGAGACAATTTGACTTCCTCCTTTCCTATTTGAATACCCTTTATTTCTTTTTATTGCCTAATTGCTCTGGCTAGAACTTCCAGTACTATATTGCATAGGAGTGTTGAGAAAGGGCATCCTTGTCTAGTGCCAGATTTCAAAGGGAATGCTTCCAGTTTTTGCTCATTCAGTATGATGTTGGCTATTGGTTTGTCATAAATAGATTTTATTGTTTTGAGATACGTTCCATCAATACCTAGTTTATTGAACATTTTTAGCATAAAGGGCTGCTGAATTTTGTCAAATGCCTTCTCTGCATCAGTTGAGATAATCATGTGGTTTTTGTCCTTGGTTCTGTTTATGTGGTGGATTATGTTTATAGACTTGTGTATGTTGAACCAGCCTTGCATCACCAGGACGAATCCTACTTGATCATGGTGGATAAGCTTTTTGATGTGCTGTTGCAATCGGTCTGCCAGTATTTTATTGAAGATTTTTGCATCTATGTTCATCATGAATATTGGCCTGTAGTTTTCTTTTCTTGCTGAGTCTCTGCCGGGTTTTGATATCAGGATGATGTTGGTCTCATAAAATGATTTGGGAAGGATTCCCTCTTTTTGGATTGTTTGGAATAGTTTCATAAGGAATGGTACCAGCTCCTCTTTGTATGTCTGGTAGAATTCGGCTGTGAACTCATCTGGACCTGGGCTTTTTTTGGGTGGTAGGCTCTTAATTGCTACCTCAACTTCAGCCCTTGTCATTGGTCTATTCAGGGTTTTGACTTCTTCCTCGTTTAGGCTTGGGAGGATGCAAGTGTCCAGGAATTTATCCATTTTTTCCATGTTTGCTAGTTTATATGCATAGAGTTGTTTGTAATAATCTCTGATGATGTTTTCAATTTCTGTGAATCTGTGGTGATATCCCCTTCATTGTTTTTTATTGCATCTATTTGATTATTCTCTCTTTTTCTTTTTTATTAATCTGGCTAGTGGTCTGTCTATTTTGTTGATCTTTTCAAAAAACCAGCTCCTGGATTTATTGATGTTTTGAAGGGTTTTTGTGTCTCTATCTCCTTCAGTTCTGCTCTGATCTTAGTTATTTCTTGTCTTCTGCTAGGTTTTGAGTTTTTTTGATCTTGCTCTTCTAGCTCTGTCAATTTTGATGATAGAGTGTCAATATTAGATCTCTCCTTGCTTCTCATGTGGGCATTTATTGCTATATATTTTCCTCTAAATACTGCTTTAAATGTGTCCCAGAGATTCTGGTATGTTGTGTCTTCATTCTCGTTGGTTTCGAAGAACATCTTTATTTCTGTCTTCATTTCATTGTTTATCCAGTCAACATTCAAGAGCCAGTTGTTCAGTTTCCATGAAGCTGTGCAGTTCTGAGTTAGTTTCTGAATTCTGAGTTCTAACTTGATTGCACTGTGGTCTGAGAGACTGTTTGTTATGATTTCTGTTCTTTTGCATTTGCTGAGGAGTGATTTGCTTCCAATTATGTGGTCAATTTCAGAGTAGGGGCGATGTGGTGCTGAGAAGAATGTATATTTTGTGGATTTGGGGTGGAGAGTTCTGTAAATGTCTATTAGGTTTGCTTCATCCAGGTCTGAGTTCAAGTCCTGGATATCCTTGTTAATTTTCTGTCTCGTTGATATGCCTAATATTGACAATGGGGTGTTAAAGTCTCCCACTATTATTGTGTGGGAGTCTAAATCTCTTTGTAGGTCATTAAGAAAATGCTTTATGTATCTGGGTGCTCCTGTATTGGGTGCATATATATTTAGGATCATTAGCTCTTCTTGTTTCATTGATCCTTTTACAATTATGTAATGTCCTTCTTTGTCTCTTTTGATCTTTGTTGATTTAAAGTCTATTTTATCAGAGATGAGATGCAACTCCTGCTTTTTTTTGCTCTCCATTTGCTTGGTAAATCTTCCTCCATCCCTTTATTTTGAGCCTTTGTGTATCCTTGCATGTGAGATGGGTTTCCTGGATACAGCACACTGATGGGTTTTGACTTTTTATCCAATTTGCCAGTCTGTGTCTTTTGACTGGGGCATTTAGCCCATTTACATTTAGGGTTAATATTGTTATGTGTGAATTCGATCCTGCCATTTTGATGCTAGCTGGCTGTTTTGCCCATTAGTTGATGCAGTTTCTTCATTGTGTTGATGCTCTTTACCATTTGGTATGTTTTTGGAGTGGCTGGTACTGGTTGTTTCTTTCTATGTTTAGTGCCTCTTTCAGGAGCTCTTGTAAAGCAGGCTTGGTGGTGATGAAATCTCTGAGTACTTGCTTGTTCCTAAAGGATTTTATTTTTCCTTCATTTATGAAGCTTAGTTTGGCTGGATATGAAATTCTGGGTTGAAAGTTCTTTTGTTTAAGGATGTTGAATATTGGCCCCCACTCTCTTCTGGCTTGTAGAGTTTCTGCCAAGAGATCTGCTGTGAGTCTGATGGGCTTCCCTTTGTGGGCAACCTGACCTTTCTCTCTGGCTGCCCTTAGCATTTTCTCCTTCATTTCAACCCTGGTAAATCTGATGATTATGTGCCTTGTGGTTGCTCTTCTTGAGGAATATCTTTGTGGTGTTCTCTGTATGTCCTGGACTTGAATATTGGCCTGCCTTGCTAGGTTGGGGAAGTTTTCCTGGGTAATATCCTGAAGAGTGTTTTCCAGCTTGGATTCATACTCTCCATCACATTCAGGTACACCTATCAAACGTAGATTAGGTCTTTTCACATAGTCCCATATTTCTTGGAGACTTTGTTCATTCCTTTTTGCCCTTTTTTCTCTACTCTTGCCTTCTCATTTTATTTCATTGAGTTGATCTTTGACCTCTGATATCCTTTCTTCTGCTTGGTCAATTCGGCTGTGGAAACTTGATTATGCTTCGCGAAGTTCTCGTGTTGCGTTTTTCAGCTCCATCAATTCACTTATATTCCTCTCTAAGTTGTTTATTCTCGTTAGCATTTCATCAAATCTTTTTTCAAGGTTCTTAGTTTCTTTGCATTGGGTTAGAACATGT
The DNA here is from genome assembly GCA_036589455.1 of Ateles fusciceps. Taxonomy (NCBI): domain Eukaryota; kingdom Metazoa; phylum Chordata; class Mammalia; order Primates; family Atelidae; genus Ateles; species Ateles fusciceps. The sequence continues at coordinate 244,874 of JAZHEH010001096.1, forward strand.
TCTTTTAGCTCACAGAAGTTTCTTATTACCCACCTTCTGAAGCCTGATTTTGTCAATTCATCACACTCATTCTCCATCCAGCCTTGTTCCCTTGCTGGTGAGGAGTTGGGATCCCTTGTAGGAGGAGAGGCATTCTGGTTTCGGGTGTTTTCATCCTTTTTGTGCTGGTTTCTTCCCATCTTTGTGGATTTATCCACCTGTCATCTTTGTAGTTGTTGACTTTCAGATTGGGTCTCTGAGTGGATGTCCAGTTTGTTGATGATGAAGTTATTTCTTTCTGTTTCTTAGTTTTCCTTCTAACAGTTTGGCCCCTCTGCTGTAGGACTGCTGAGTTCCACTCCAGGCCCTCTTTGCCTGGGGATCACCTGCAGCAGCTGCAGAACAGTAAGGGTTGCTGGCCGTTTCTTCTTATGCTATCTTTGCCCCAGAATGATACCTGCCCGATGTCAGTCTGAGCTCTCCTTTATGAGGTGACTCTGGATATACAGGGGTCAGGGAGCTGCTTGAGGAGACAGTGTGTCCTTTATAGGAACTCAAGTGGTGAGCTGTGAGCGCCGTTGTTCATTCAGAGCTGCTAGGCAGGTACGTTTAAGTCTGCTGCAGCAGAACTCATAAACCCCTTTTTTTCCCAAGTGTTCTGTCCTGGGGGAGTTAGGGCTTTATTTATGAGTCTCCGTTGTGCTGCTGCCTTTTTTCAGGGCTGTCCTGCCCAGCGGAGGAGGCAGCCTAGTCACTGTCTGCCTGCAGAGGCTTTGCTGAGCTGCTGTGGGCTCTGCCCAGATGCTGTGTCATCTTCCCTGCAGTCCTGTTTATATGGGTGTAGTTAGAACTGCCTCTGCAATGGTGGCCCACCTCTATAATGGCGGACTCTCTCTGTAATGGCTGGCTGCCTTGGCAATGGCGGGCTGCCTCAGCAATAGCAAACTACCTCGGTAGTGGTGGAGTGCCTCAGTAATGGCGGACGCCCCCTCCCCCACAGAGCTGGACCGTCCAGGGGTCAGCTGTGCTTGCTGTAGAACTCTCAATCCAGAGTGTTTCTGATTGCTGTTTTTTGTGGGGAGTGGGGACCAGCTGAGCCTGATCACCTGGCCCCTGCCTCAGAGCCTTTTTTTAGTTGAACTATTGAACTGTCTCCCAGATGTTCAAGTCACCTGTTGAAAAGGCACTGGGATCTGTGTGATTTCCTGTGCGGCGACCCACTGCGCCGGCTGAAACAGCGGCACTGAGATTCGTGGCTCTTTTTTGCCTGGGAATCTCCTGGCCTGGCTCCCTGTTTCAGTCCCCTTTTTAATCAGATGAATGGGCGACTCTGCCTTCCCAGAGCTCCAATTGCCAGCTAAAATGGCGCCCGGACCCGTGTATTTTGTACGGAGAACCACCGTGCCGGGGTGCCAGCAAAACAGCCAGGCTGGCCAAACCAGCCACGCTGGCTACCCGTGGGGCTCCTCCACCTGGTAATCTCCTGGTCTGTGGGCAATAAAAATCTGTCTGGAAATGCGGCATCGACTCACCCTTTGCACTTTCACTGGGAGCTGCAATCCTGAGCTGCTCCTAATCGGCCATCTTGGATCTACCGACTGTCACCCCAGAAGCTATTTTTTAAAAAATAAAATATATTTTCTGCTCCTCCAGCTACCTCATTACACAAATAATAATAGCTATCATTTAATCAGCAGATGTGGTGCTAATAATTTACATGCAATATTTTATCTCTGTTGCAGAAAAACTGAGTCTAATAGTGGAGCTACAAAATACAGAAATTATAGTACAAGGTGGAATGTGGAAAAGATCACATGAGTGAGGTAAGTGCAAAGCACCAAGGGAGCTCAGAGGAGTCAGGGGGATTATTTCCAACCAGAGAAACTCATTCAGTCAACATTCAAAGAATAATTATCATGTGCCTGTTACATCTTGGTCTCAAGAATCTCACATTCCGTTGAGAAAAGGACAAGGAAACAGATCATCTCAATAATGAGATGTCATTTGATAACTGCAATCAAGCCATCAAGGCAGGCTCCTCGGAAGAGGCAGTACATGAACTATAGGTACTGAAGGTTTGGGGGGCTTCTGAATAGAACAGGATGGGGACCTCTGATATCTCAAGGGTTGCACCTGGATCTCATTACACCAGCCCCATCCTGTAGAAGAGAGAGAGAAATAAGGGGTTGTTAACTTCACCATTCATTTCTCCTCTGAGGTCCTAATTTTGAAGTCTTGAATTGTAACCAGTCCTTCCCCTCTGTGCAACTGGCTTTTCTCCCACTGCGGATTGCACTGCACTTTGCTTAAGTCCATTCGGTTTGTGACCTCCTCTCCAATTTACCAATTCTGATTCCCATCTTTCTCCCACAGAGAAGAAACAGCTGGCTTTTGGACTTCCAAACCTCCTGGAAAAAAGCCAAGCTACCATAAACTCCAGAATATGATTGTGTGAATTAAAATGTTCACATGATATCAACCGTGCAGTTACTCCAAAGTTTATTTTGGAAAATATTACATTTGGAAAATGGGAAGCATTCCAGAGCATTCCCTTACCTTGAAATATCAGTAGATATGAGGGTATTTTGAGATCATTTCTTGCTTAAAAGTTAGCAAATAATCTGTACAATTAGACACGTAAAATTGCCTTAAATAACATTAGTTAAGGACTCTGGGGCTTAAAATTTTCTATAGAGTATTTGTTGAGAAATTTGGGACAAAACGCTATAATTTTTAACTCACTGAAGCAAACTTTCAAAATGCCTTTGAGTTAACTCCAAGTTGGCTTTTGTTGCACATTTCACTTCCAATCTTTGATCATTAGACCTAGCTCAGTTACATGATTCCCAAAATCTTACGTGCTTCAAACTCTATCCCTGTGGCTATAAGAGGCAAAGAGTCTAGAGTCCTAGGGGAGAACTGCATCTCAACCCTAACAGCCCTGGCATCCAAGGGCCCACGGGGCCTATACATTTCTCCTCTACTTTCCTCTTCCATTCTTTTCTTCTCAGATTGGTTTTGGAGTGCTAAAGCCACAAGAGGAGAGGTTCTACAAGGTCACGTGTCCCAGGGAGATCTTATTGATGCACCTCTTTCTTTAATGCAGCTCAATTCCCAGTGCCTCTGATGTGTTTGCAGTGGCTACAATACAAATGAGATTGGAGGGCCTTGAGAAAAAAAGACCTAGAATGATAAACAGGTTACAGTCCTTGTATATTTATTCTGGCTTTGAAATTTCAAAAGGCCTGAAACTCAATGTTGTCTATTATCTCATTTATGAAAAAGAAAATTCAATGTTGTAAGGGTTATTGCCGAGTTTAAAATGAGGAAACTGAGACCAGTATAAGAAAATGAAAAACCAATTTATTCAGCTACCAGGTGAGGTTCTATGGTCCGGGAGGGGGCCAGAGAAGTCACGCCTAACTTTTTAGGGCAAGGGGTTTTATAGGGAGTGAAGGCATTTGATTGGGAACTGAGGAGACAAAGCATTAGGCACTTGATTGGATATTGGAACACAGGACATGGACGAGGCAAGCTACTACTAATGGGTAGGCGGGATTTTTTGGTGAGCGGGCTGCCTCGGGGGGAAAAATAACCTTGACAGGGCAAAGTGCTATCGGGCAAGGAAATGCTATCGGGCAAGAAAGTGCTATCGGGCGAGGCAACCGGCCTTACAGATGTGTGTGCTGTGTGTGTGTGTGTGTGTGTGTGTGTGTGTGTGTGCATGTAAATGCATAAAGAAAATGGTTACCTCTGGGAAATAAAATATAATTAGACAAAAGTAAAGGCAGACTATTAAATTTAGATAGATAGATAGATAGATGGATAGATACACATTTTAAACTGAAAACGCATTCATGTAGTGTGTAACTAAACATAAAGAGAAAATGATTAAAATAAAATGAAAAAGTCTGAAAAAGGACTAAATGAAATTCTATCTACTAATATAGAAAGCCTGTCAAGGAAACATCAAGTTAAAAATAGCAAGTTTAAAAGTGACATTTTAAGTTCAATTTGGGGGAAAAATGTCAAATAAACCTGTGTACAATGGGTAGTATATGCATAGAAAAAATTATGAGGAATATACAGGAAATTATAACTATGGTTACTCCTGGGTAATGAAATTAAAGAAAAATTTAACTTTCTACATTGTGTAGTCTCTATAATATCTGAATTTTTAATATTCGCCTATAATAATTTTTCTAACAAACGAATTGGCTGACATAGTATTATGCCCCTGTTTACTTGATATTGCCCTGAAAAGACTTACTGGTTAAGTCTCAAAAAAAAAAATAGTATATGGGAACATGTGTATAGATTATATGCAAACATTATGCTATTTTTTGCAAGGGACTTGGGCATCTATGGATCTTAGTATCCCTGGGGTGTACTGGAACTAATCTTTCAAAGATGCAGAGGGATGACTGTGTGTGTGTATGTGCGTGTACCCCATTAGTTCTATCAACTTAAAGTGTTGGAAACAGCAATACCCCAGTAGCAAGGGACATTCGTAGCATTTTTATTTCTATATACTGTTCTTCACTAAAAAGAACCAGAGTTTTCTGGAGAATTGGCTGATTCTAGGTTTAGGGCAGTGAAAGTGAAAAATGAGCTTTGACATCCTGTCCTGAAAAAGTGTTCAAACAGTAATAAAGGACATGTCTAAGGAGCACAAGAGGTAGCTTAAAGGAGTTTTCCTGGTCATAGCTGGGGCAATTTGAACATCAAAATGAGTAATGATAATAATGGAATTATAACCCACTGGATAAAATAGGAATACCTGTGTATACACTAATGTTAATAAATAAGTGAATAAATTGAAATTTGATGAAGAACAGGATAGTTACATAGTCTTAATTTTCTTCCCTGTAAAAAACTTATTAATTATAGAGAGAAAAAGAGTGACTCTATATAAGACAGCAAATACCATCTTAATCAAGTGACCAAAGTGCCCATAACCAGTAATGGCACGAATCAACACAGTGTCCCATCCAAGAGAATGCAATGAGAAGACATGGCATCACTTCTATGTTATTCCTTTCAGATATACATAGCAGAATCCCATCATGAGGAAACTTACCGAATTAAGGGTCGTTCTAAACATGGCATGTAGCCGGGCGCGGTGGCTCATGGCTACAATCGCAGCACTTTGGGAGGCCGAGGCGGGCGGATTACCTGAGGTCAGGAGTTCAAGACCAGCCTGGCCACCATGGTGAAACCCTGTCTCTACTAAAAATACAAAAAAAAAAAAAAGAAAAGGAAAAAAAGCCTGGCGTGGTGGCAGACTCGTGTAATCCCAGCTGCTTGGGAGGCTGAGGCAGGAAAATTGTTTAAACCTGGGGGTTGGAGGTTGCCGTGAGTGGAGATCGTGCCATTGCACTCCAGCCTGGTGACAGAGCAAGACTCCATCTCAAAAAAGAAAAAAAAAAAGGCATGTAATTTTAAAATGTCAAGGTCATGAAAATCAAGGAAAGACTAGAGAACTGGTTTCAGAGTAAAGGAGACTAAAGAGACATGATATATATACAACACACGAATCTACTCTCTTCTTACTTTGAAGAACACGGAGGGAACAATCTGCAAAACTTGAATGGACTAGAGAGTAATGAAGTGTCGATGTTAATTTTCCTGAGTTTGCTGGGTTTTCTTTTGTTATATAAGGGAATGAATGATCTTGTTTTTAGGGAATGCTAAAGTATTTGAGAGGGCTAGGGCAACACGTTAACAACTAACAAATGCTTCAGAAAAGAAGGTACCTGTATTCTTCTTGCAGCTTTTCTGTAGCTTTGAGATTTTTTTGTTTTGTTTTGTTTTGTTTTGTTTTAATCAGGTCCAAAGCATCTGTTGGCTTTTAAAGTTTCTCAGGTGATTCCAATGTCCAGGTTTGGAAAGTACTGAGTTAAACAGTGGAAGTGGATTCTTACTCATTAACTTGGGTTTTTTCTTCTCATTTGAACTCCATCACATGAGGGGTGCTTGGAAAAATTTAAATTCTTAGGCCTGACCTGAAATCCACTGGATTATAATATCCAGAAGTAAAGCATGGAGAGAGAGAGAGATACTTGCGTGTGTGTGTGTATATATGTCTATGAATATATGTAGCATATATTTAACATATTTATATTTACATATATTTATATGTATAAATATATATTTAAATATATATATATATTTTTTTTGAGATAGAGTCTCACTTTGTCACCCAGGCAAGAGTGCAGTGGCGCGACCTCGGCTCACTGCAGCTTCTGCCTCTTGAGTTCAAGCAATTCTCCTGCTTCAGCCTCCTGAGTAGCTAGGACTACTCGTGCGCACCGCCGAAAGCATGGATATTTTAATTTATAATAAGTAGCTCTTAAAATCAGAGAAGTTTGAGAGACGGTAATTTATCAAGTAGGTCACTGACTCTTTGTCCAAGCCATGCAAGAAGGGTTTGGTGATTAGAATCAAAATAGTGAATTATATCTGTGCACTGAGGACGGGGAGGTGGCCAGAGCAGAGTCAGAGGACAGATATGGCATTCTCTTCCAACAACCCCTTCATAGCTGGTCTTGCTGAATTTTCACTCATGTCCTTGTCAGCTCTGTGGAACGTAAACCAAGGTGTACAACTGATCATTTTAAGGTCATTTCAGTTGTTACTATCTACTCAGGAATAAACAATGGCTAATTTTCTTGGTTAAGTTCCTTTTTTTTTTTTTTTTTTGAGATGGAGTCTCACTCTGTTGCCAGGCTGGAGTGTGATGATGCAATCTCGGCTCACTACAATGTCTACCTCCCGGGTTCGAGCGATTCTTCTGCTTCAGCCTCTCGAGTAGCTGGGATTACAGGTGTGTGCCACCACGCCCAGCTAATTTTATATTTTTAGTAGAGACGGGGTTTCATCTTGTTGGTCAGACTGGTCTCAAACTCCTGACCTCAGATGATCCACCTGCCTCAGCCTCCCAAACGGTTGGGATTACAGGCATGAGCCACCGTGCACCATGCCCAGTGGTGAAGTTTCTTAAGCCCTCCAAGTCTCAATTTTTTCATCCATAAAATGATTTGCTATGTGAATTAGGGGCAAATGCTAATTAACATATGCAAACACCTAAAACAGTGTCTAATTCAATACAATGATAATTATTATTGATACTTTTATAATCATTATTGTTCTTCTCCAGTTGGTAATTCTTCTTTACTTTTCTTTTTTTTTTTTTTTGAGATGGAGTCTTGCTCTGTCACCCAGTGGAGCAATCTTGGGTCACTGCAACCTGTGCTTCCCAGGTTCAAGTGGTTCTGCTGCCTCAGCCTCCCGAGTAGGTGGGACTACAGGTATGCACTACTATGCCTGGCTAATATTTGGTAGTTTTAGTAGAGACAGGGTTTCACCATATTGGCTGGGCTGATCTCGAATTCCTGACCTTGGATGATCCACCTGCCTCGGCCCCCCCAAAGTGCTAGGATTTCAGGCATGAGCCATAGCAGCTGGCCTCTTTTTACCTTTTTCTGTTGCTGTTTGTTTTCAAAACCCCTTCGAAATGCATTACCTTCTTGTGTTATCAGTTCTCCTCAGCTTCTAATCATCAATCACTTTATGGTAAAGATACAAAACATCTAAATAAAAATAATTTTTAAATTCAATTATACTTTCCCATTTAACAAAAAAAGTGTTAATACCATGTGTGCCTTCTGTGATTGGTATTGGGATAGAACTTGGATTTTGTCTTTTCCTGGAATGCAGAGATGATTATTGAAATGCAGGCTCCATGGAGCTCCTAGTCCAGTGGAAATGATAGATAGCAGATATGGCTAAGTACATGTTCAGAGATGTCTGAAACTGCCTTTCTTTCTCATTGGTGTGTGGGAGACTGTCGTATTCCCTTATTAAGTGTGGCTCTTAGGCAGAAAACTTCAAATGGAAGTAAAACCCCCTGATTTCTGAGAGAAGTCAGAGGGTAGCTCCTGCTTGCCTTCCCAGCTAATTGCCTTCCATTACGATAGTGAGGGGGTACAGGATAGGGAAAGGAGACAAATAACTAAAGATATGGATGAGGCAGAGGGGCACAGAATGCCAGGGAGTAAAGAAAAGGAAGCAGTGTAATTAAAAGAGGCAGTTGGGGGATGCTTGTTGGCAGGACTAAGCAGAATGGCTGAGGGTCCAGGCTCTGGAATCAAAATGCTTAGGTTCATATCCAGCTCCTTTACCTATGAAGTCTTTGACCCTAGACAGTCCTCTTAATGATGAGTGTCCCTGTTTTCCTCATGTGTTAAATGGGGGTCATAAATTATCATGTTCATAGGGTTGTTGTGAGAATTAAATGAGATAATAGATATAGAACAGGCAGAACCTGGGACACAGTAAATGCTTAATAAACATTGGCCCACCTTATGTTGGTGGAAGATGTCTAGGGTGATGCTTGTTGTCTTGGGTATAGTTAGCCATGTAAGACTGCCTGCTGGGAGGACCTGTGTGACTCAGCCACTTGGGGGACACAGACAGCAAGCTGCTTGCATAGCTCTTTGCCTTCCACCTCCAAGAGAGCAGGAGAGTTGTTTGCCTTGCTTCTTGCTCTACCCACAGCAGCTAGAATAGTGTCACTCACTGTGTAGATAGTTAGTAGATAGTCATTGAATTAATGATATATGAGTGCATACCTAGAATGTGTTTTAAGGCTTTATTCATCAGGAAAACTCCTACTGTTTCTTCAAGGCATAATTCAAACTCTTTGAACTCCTCTGGTCTAACCCTCCAGAACCCCAAAATAGTTAGGCACTTCTGCCTCTGCCTTTATTTACTCATATATCTTACATTATACTTATATTTTAATTTCTATACATATCTTCCCTATTAGACAGGAGAAATCACAGAGGCACGGACTGTCTTTTAACGTTTGGCACAAGGATGCCTTGCAAGGGACTAAACATAAGTTTTGTCTCCTCTGCTTTGGGAAGCTTTGGGCTTGAATTATTGAGACACAAAAGCCAATTGCCTCTCAGGAGGTGATAGATGGGAATCCTGGAATTTGGAGTTTGAGATTCATGGCAAACTTTCTAAATCCTATTGCCAAGGAAGGACCTTTTGTGTCTAAGGGTCAACAGAAAACTGCTGCCAGGAGAGGTGGCCCTGGAGACCACCTAGATAGTCACTTTAGCTGAGGGCATGAAAGGGCCTTTTGTCTGTGAGATGTATGAATATAGCACTTCTGTATTTTTACAGTTGAAATGGAAAGTGGACCAGTCTGTGAGATGCTAACACTTCAGCCAGTCTGAGTGAAGGTGGATTGATGGTGGGGATTGAAGGGGAATGGTTTTATGTGATGCAAAGGACTGAGCACTAAATGCTGCAGACCGGGAGATCCAGCAGGGGACATTCTCTGCTGATTATGGCATCAAAAGAATGGAGTCTCTCATGAAGACACCTTCCATCAAAAGACCACGCTAGCTGGTGCAATAAAGTGGGTCAGCAGCAGTGTCTGACAGTGAGCTGCTACAGGGCCTGGCTGACAGTGGAAGGCCAACTTTCAACAGCACACCATGAGGCATGGCAGGAATAGTAGTGGGTGCTTGGATATGAGAGCTTACCTTAACTTGAAGCAAAAGTCAAATGTACCTCTCATTTGGAATGTGTACACCCTCCAGGGTTCTCAGAAGATCTAGAAGAAGGGAAAGAGGTCCCAAAGAAAGAGACAACAGATTCCCCCACAAACCTGACATGAGGAGACTCAAGTCATTTTTCATTTAAATAGGAAAATTGAATATGCTGTCATAATTCTACCTTGAGCATGGAGGAGTTGACACCAGCTACACGTCAGTGGATGTACTTTGGTTTCTATCATACTGCTTGGCACACGATGGGGTTCATTACATGATTATAGTACTAACAAATGGATAAAAGGAATGTGACTATAAAATAGTAAGATTTCCACAAATCCAGCTGGGAAGCCATTTTTTTTTTTCTGCAAACTCATGTTAAGTAGGTTACTAAGATACAAAGACTGTGTTTTATGGTGTGCTCCATATACATATAGGCAGTCTACCTGGATGCACCAGACTATGATTAAAGATGAGGTCAGGTTTACCTTGTAATGTCCAAATTACTGTGGCTCAAACTTTCATCTCATCTAATGACAGAAAGTCCTATCTTTTATGAGGCTTCTCTCCACAAGTAGGTCTTTTCACCTTCCATCTTCCACAAACCCATACTGCCCTAGCCACCCCTGTGGTGACAGATTGCTCATCGTAGCTCCACCACTGTCACCCCTCATCTCCCACAACCCCAGGATTGATGCCACTGCAGCCATGCTGGCCTCAAGGACAGAAAGGCTTTTCTTCCCTTTACTAGATGATCCGGGGGTGGACACAGACCCTTTTAATTTCCCACAGCATGATGAACACCAAACTGCAAAATGCTAAAGGACTATGAGAAAGGAATTATTAAAGTGACAAACAAAAATGCCTACTAATTCTGAATGTTCTCAGAGTTCACAAGCCAGAGCATAGGCTGCCTTGGGCTCTTAGAATGGCAGTCCCCAACCATTTTAGCATCAGGGACCAGTTTTGAAGAAGACAGTTTTTCCACGAATGGTAGGGGGAGATGGTTTCGGGATGAAACTGTTCCACCTCAGAGTATCAGGCATTAGTTAGATTCTCATAAGTGTCACACAACCTAGATCCCTCTCACGCACAGTTTACAGTGGGCTCCATGCTCCCATGCTGCCGTTGATCTGACTGGTAGTGGAACTCAGGGGGTAATGCTTACTTGCCTGCCACTTAACTCCTGCTGTGTGGCCCAGTTCCTAACAGGCCACGAACTGCTACTGATCTGTAGCCCAGGAGCTGGGGACCCCTGTCTTGAGATTGCCTCCCTGTTCTCAAGATTGGGCCTTCTGGCAAGGTTTCTTTATCTTTTCCCTTTAGGGACAACCTCCAGCAAGTCTGCTCTGCTAAAATTCCAGGCCCCAGTGTCCAGGAACCCAGGAGAAGGCCACATTTCTCTCTCTGTCTCTCGGGTCTCAGGCCTGCCTCCCCCTATCCTCTTTTCCTGTTTACTTCCTGTGGGTAAACTCCAGCCCTTCTCCATTCACGGGGTCAGGCATCTTCCTATGGCCTCTGTGACATCATCATATAAAAGCAAAATATCCAATGGGACGTTTGAATATTAATGTGTATGAGAGAATAGTAGGCCAGTCTTTTAGCGTTAAACCTAGCCCAGTCCCATTTTTTTACATTTTATACAGCATGAACTCAAAATCAGAACCGGAGTTTCTCTGCAGTCCTAGTCTTCTCTCCCAGTCTCCCATGAGAAGCTGTTTAAACAGGAAGCATGAGCATTTCTATTACAATAAACAATACCATACAGGCTACTAGGGTAGTCTACACCCACATTTTAAAGGAAAATATTTCTCCAAAGGCATAGTAAACTGCTGATATATAGCTTTGCCCATAATAAAGACAATATTTGTATTACCAGGCAGAAAAGTTTAGCTCTTTAGAGATAGAGCTGTCAAAGTCCCATTCCTGAAAAGGGTCTGGCTCAATATAAGCATATCTAACCTCGTCCATTTAGATAATTATCCCCAAACTAAGGATTAATCTGCCTCAAGATGAATGAAAGTTTCCACTCGCTGCAAAAACTACTTGAAGGTCTGAGATTACAACATTCAAGCCACCACCCCCACTCTAGCCTTCACAGATCTCAGGCCCATTTTTCATTAGGGCTCTGAGTTTCAAGTATTATGTGACTGCCTACCCACAGTGGTCTCTGCTTTTCTTAAGGGTATCACTCACAAAGGGGAATCTAGCCCTAAGAAGAGAGTAGAAGGGAAACTGCTGCCTCCTTCCAGGGGACACGGCCTTTTCCCTTTTCCATGGCCACATAAATATGGAACTAATTTTGATTTCTTTTTTTTTTGAAACTTAGATACGTGGCTTGTCAACAATAATTCAAAAATAATTTTATAAAGGTCTAAGAATTAGAGATAGTCAAATAGTGAAATTGAGATTCTTTAGAGATTCAATTTTTGTAATCATAAGTCATACAGAACTAAATGAATTTGGAGGTATGGATTCTAATGGGTTTAGGTTGTAGAGACTGTCAACTCAGATAAATTGAAACAAAAGGTGAATTTTCTCAATCAGTTTCTGAATAGACTTTAAGGTTTTATAACTAACAACAGGTGGCAAGTGCTTACGTGTCTATTTCCATTTATTTTGGCCAGTAGCCCAAACAAGGAAAATAGATTTTTGCCAGTCATAGACTTAAACATCATCAATGGGGAATGCCATTTTAAATTTAAAAACACAACTAGGTATGCAATATTCAGAAATGAGTCATAAAGAACTTTCTATTTTCTTGCCTTCAATTCTGTTCATTCAGTTCTATTCATTTAACGCCTATCATGTACCAGGCATTGTGCTAGGTCCTGAAGTAGATAGCAAAATGAATAAGCAAAGCTGCCATGCCCTTACCTCCTGGTTGGGGAATAGAGGTGAATGGGGTGACAGAATACACCGTTAACTAAAATATTAAAATAAAAAACCTGTTCTCAGTTGATAACAGAGGGGCGGACCATATTCAGAAAAGACAATTAGCTTGACCCGAAAGGCTTCACAGAGAAGTTGCATTTCAGTTGGATCCTGAAAGGTAAATAGAAGGTCACCAAAACAAGGGGAGAGAAATTAAGTATTTGCTTGTTGTTTATCTTCGTTACTGGACTGACTAAGTTGCGTGTGGGTAGGGACTGGATCTTGCTCAATGTTGTATTTTGGTGCTCAGTGCTTGAAAACACCTCAAGTGTTGTAGACCATCTGTTGACTAACCAACTGAACAGCATTTCAGGCAAAGAAAACCATATGTACAATAACAAAATAAATAACATAATGATTTTTCTAGGCTATGGCTTGTAATATTAACACTGTTAGCTCCTGGAGAGGAAAGACGTGTATCGTAAGACAGCTAAAAAGGGCAGGTACTGTAGAAGAAACCAGCAGATCTGCATTCTAGTCTCCTCCCTGTTATTAACCAACTACATGACTGAATAAATGCTTAGCTTGTTCCACCTGTAGTTTTCCCACTCGTAAAATAGCTTTGGAAGAGTATATTATTGTAAGAAAAAAGAAAGATCAAGAATGTATGACTTCACTCTTCCCTTCTTCTTTTTTGAAACGAAGTTTCACTCTTGTTGCCCAGGCTGGAGGGCCGTGGTGCGATCTTGGCTCACCGCAACCTCTGCCTCCTGGGTTCAAGCTATCCTCCTGCCTCAGCCTCCTGAGTAGCCAGGATTACAGGCACACGCCACCATGCCCGGCTGATTTTCGTATTTTTAGTGAAGACAGGGTTTCTCCATGTTGGTCAGGCTAGTCTTGAACTCCTGACCTCAGGTGAACTGCCCGCCTCGGCCTCCCAAAGTGCTGGGATTACAGGTGTGAGCCACTGCGCCCAGCCTCCCCTCTTTTCTAAATGCAAAATTAATACATGCATCCCAGCTTTAATATGGCCAACCACATGCATACTGACCATCTCTTCTTTCCTCAACAAGACTCCAGCACTGACAAAAAATTTAATGAATGTCTAAAACAGGACAGGGATGTCCCCCTGGATCTGAAGCTGTGAGTAAATAAGAAACCAGAGCAGTGAGCTGTGGCTCTTCCCCACCTCAAAGCTGCTGTTCTTGGTCGTGTACTGCCCTAACTGAGGGCCTTCTATATCTTTATCACCTAGCTAAGGAGATAAAAAAATAGACTGAAACAGAAAAGCTAACAGATATGGAGGTTACAGAAATTTTATTATCAATGTAAGGCAGGCATTTAAAAAATGTTTTTGTGCCAGGAATCTCTTTAGCAGTTTAGTGAAGACTATGGATCCCTTCTCAGACTAATACTTTTGAATGCATAAAGTAAAATAAAATACAGAGGAGGACAAGATGGCTGACTAGAAGCAGGCAAGTGGAATAGCTCCCTCAACCACCAGGGACATTTGAGGTAGCAGGGAATGCTGCTTAGAGAAGTGGTGGGGCAGCAAGCCAGAGGGTTTGGTGTGTGGAGCACAGCCAGAGATGGCCAACCCTCTAGGCTTGACTTGCTCCCCTTAAGAGACTTTACCCTGGCCAGGCATGGTGGCTCATGCCACCTCAAAAAAAAAAAAAAGACTTTAGCCCTAGGGGAACTGTCAGACCTGATCTCTGCAGGGCGGGCTGGCACATCAGATGAGGCTGGTTCAACCTGAGCACTTCTTGGTCTGCTGGCCTTTTCAGGGGCCCCAGCATGCCCACACCTGCTTACAGGGCAGTCTCAGATGTTCTGGGGCCCACACCATGGCTTCTGCACCAGCAGACAGTGCCTGACCTGTGGAGAGCTCCAGTGATATGGCCCCTATGGCCGCGCACCAGCCTGCGTGTTCCCTCCTTATACTGCAGCCTCCCTCAAGCCCACAGCAGCTTCCTACATTGCTTTACTGACCCATATCTACACAGGCAGGTTTTGCTTTCCTTGCCCTGCCAGCATGTGAGAGTGCAGTCCACTCTCCCTCCCTGGCCACTGGTCCCTGTCCCCACCATTGCAGAGGGAGCCTTGGCAAGCACAGAGCCAGAAAGCCCTGTCAGTGCCCTGCCCTTCCCCTAACACTTTTGAGAGAGAACACTGTGCAGGGGATCCTCCTACACCCTGAGGGATTACTCCTGCTTGCAGGCCACAGAGAGGCACCCAGACTTGCAGCAGCCAGCACCCTGCCCCTGAGACAACACCACCTCCAGTACAATAGTGCACAGTCTCCAGCAGCCATCCCCATGCTCCCCATAGCTACCTTGCCTCCACCACTGTGGTGAATGAATGCAGGGAGACAGGCAGCTCTGCATCCTCTAGCACTCTGCTGTATCTGCCACACTTTGGCCCCCCACAGCACAGTGGACTCCAATCCTTGAGGATCCAGAGAACAAAGTCAGGTCCCAAGACAAGTCCCCCAGAGTTCGGGCACACAGTCCAGAAGTTGGGAGCTGAGTGTTGGCTCCTAAAATCTCCCAGAAATGAAGCCAGCCGGCTGAATCTACCTTATACTATAATCAAACCCTCAAAGTCATCAAATAGGATAAAAGAAAAAAAAATCCATCCAAAAGTCAACAGTCTCAAACGTTGAAGGTGGATAAGCCCACAAAGATGAATAAGAATCAGCACAATAATGCTGTAAACTCAGAAAGCCAGAGTGCCTTCTTTCCTCCAAATGACCATATCATCCTTCCAGCAAGGGTTTGAAACTGGGCTGAGGCTGAGGTGGCTGGAATGACAGAAATAGAATTCAGAATATGGATAGGAACAAAGTTCACTGAGCTATAGAAGTACATTGAAACGCAATGCAAGAAAGCTAAAAATCATGATAAAACAATGCAGGAGTTGACAGACAAAATAGCCAGTATAGAGATGAATGTAACCTACTTGATAGAGCTGAACATCACACTATAAGAACTTCATAATGCAATCACAAGTATTAATAGCAGAATAAACCAAGAGGAGGAAAGAATCTCAGAGCTTAAAGACTGGCTTTCTGAAATGAGATAGTAAGATAAGACTAGAGAAAAGAGAATAAAAAGTAATGAATAAACCTCTGAAAAACATGGGATTATGTGAAGAGACCAAATCTATAACTCACTGGTGTCCTTGAAAGAGATGGGAAAACTGGAACCAACCTGGAAAATACATACCAGGATATCATCCATGAGAACGCCCCCAACCTAGCAGACAGGCCAATGTTCAAATTCAGAAAATGCAGAGAACCCCAGTGAGATACTTCATAAGAAGATCATCCCCCAAGACACATAATCATCAGATTCTCCAAGGTCAGAATGAAAGAAAAATGTTAAAGGCAGCTAGAAAGAAAGGTCAGGTCACCTACAAAGGGAAGCTATCAGACTAAAGGGGAAGCCTGTCAGACTACTGGTGGACCTCTGAGCTGAAACCCTACAAGCCAGAAGAGATTGGGGGCCAATAGTCAACATTTCTTTATTTTTATTATTATTTTTGAGATAGAGTCTCGCTCTGTCACCCAGGCTGGAGTGCAATGGCACGATCTCGGCTCACTGCAACCTCGCCTCCCAGGTTCAAGCAATTCTCCTGCCTCAGCCTCCTGAGTAGCTGGGATTACAGGTGTGCCTGCCATCACTCTTGGCTAATGTTTGTATTTTTAGTAGAGACAGGGTTTCACCATGTTGGTCAGGCTGGCCTTGAACTCCTGACCTCAGGTGATCCACCCACCTTGGCCTCCCAAAGTGCTAGGATTATAGGCATGAGTCACTGTGGCTGGCCAACATTCTTAAAAAAAGAAATTCCAACCCAGAATTTTATATCTGGCCAAAGTAAGCTTCACAAGCAAAGGAGAAATAAGATCCTTTTCAGATAAGCAAATGCTGAGGGAATTCATTACCACAAGAACTGCCTTACAAGAGCTTTTGAAGGAAGCACTAAATATGGAAAGGAAAGACAGTTACCAGTCACTGCGAAACACACTGAAATACACAAACCAGTGACATCGTAAAGCAACCACATAAACAAATCTGCAAAGTAACCAGCCAACATCATGATGACGTGATCAAATTCACATACAGCAATACTAACCTTAGATGTAAATGGGCTAAATGCCCCAGTTAAAATGTACAGAGTGGTAAGCTGGATAAAGAACCAAGATCCGTTGGTATGCTATCTTCAAGAGACGCTTCTCACATGGAATGACACATATAGCCTTAAAATGAAGGGCTGGAGAGAAACCTAGCAAATGGAAAACAGAAGAAAGTAGGGGTTGCAACCCTAGTTTCTGACAAAACAGATTTTAACCCGACAAAGATCAAAAAAGACAAAGAAAGGCATTATATAATGGTAAAGAGTTCAACAAGAAAATCTAGCTATCCTAAATATACATGCACCCAACATGGAATCACCCAGATTAATAAAGCAAGTTTTTAGAGACCTTCAAAGAGAATTAGGCTCCCACACAATAATATTGGGATACTTTAACACCACACTGACAATATTAGATCATCAAGACAGAAAAGTAATAAAGATATTCAGGACCTGCACTGAGCACTGGATCAAATGAACCGGATGGATATCTACATAACTCTCCATCCCAAAACAATAGAATATGCATTATTCTCATTGCCATATGGCACATACTCTAAAATAGATTATATAATTGGAAATAAAACACTCCTCAGAAAATGCCAAATAAGCAAAATAATTATAAACAATCTTTTGTACCACAGCATGATCAAATTAGAAATCAAGACTAAGAAATTCACTTAACATTTTGTGAAGAGACAAAGACTGAGCTGTGGTGCCCTGTTGCTGCCAGTCTCAAGTAGCTGTCGGCTTTCTCCACATAGAACCCAGGAGTAGGAGACTCAGAATCAAATATTTCTCTCCTCCTTGCTCTGTTTTGCAGCTTTGTGAGAAATCTTATTATCAAACACAATGGCCAGCAATGTTACCAGCAAGACAGATCCTTGCTCCCTTCATGAACTCCTGTGTGTTCGTTGGGAATCTCAACACTCTTGCAGTCAAGAAGTCTGATGTGGAGGCAATCTTTTCGAAGTATGGCAAAATTGTGGGTTGCTCTGTTCATAAGAATTTTGCAAAAGCAAAATTCAGTATGTTAATAAGAGATATATCCAGGCTGCTGTAGCAGAAGAGGAACGCACAATGATTGCTGGCTGGGTTTTCCACATTAACCTGGCTGCGGAGCCAAAAAGGGAACCTAGGAAATGCAGGTATGAAATGATCTGCAGCAGAGATATATGGCTCCTCTTTTGATTTGGACTATGACTTTCATGGGATTATTATGACAGGATGTACAGTTACCTAGCACATGTTCCTCTTCCTTCTCCTATTGCTCAGGCTGTAGTGCCCTCAAAATGCCACTGTGTATCAGGAAACACCTCAAGAAGAGGCAAAAAATGGCTTCAATTCTAAGAGTGAAGAGTGGGGATATTCCAAGTCTGGTAAGTTGAAAGGAGATGGTCTTCAGGCCATTAAGAAGGAACTGACCCAAATAAAACCAAAGGTGGATTCTCTCCCAGAAAACCTGGAAAAAATTGAAAAGGAACAGAGCAAACAAGCAGTAGAGATGAATAATTCGGAAGAGGAGTAGAACAGCAGCTCCATGAAGAGACATGAGACTAATGTGAAGATGGAGTCTGAGGGGGCTGCAGATGATGCTCCCGAAAGGGGAACCTATTAGATGATGATGATATTGAAGATCGGGTGGGGATGAACAGCTGGAGTTGATCAAGGATGATGAAAAGAGGCTGTGGAAGGAGAGGATGACAAGACAGTGCCAATGGTGAGGTTGACTCTTAAGCACATGGTGGGGTTTAGAAGTCTTATCCCATTGTTTATTTACCTAGGTGCTTGTCTAAGATAAAAATTTTCACCAGATTCTCTCCCCTAGTATCTTCAGGACATGCTCACTATTCTCCCAATCCTTGTCCTTGTTATGTTCGTTAATTCATACTGCCTGTGCCTAGTCCCATTTTCACGTCCTTTGATGCTCCCAGTAGTTTTGTTAAGTGTTACTGTGTAATTTTTGCTTTTAATTTTGAAGCCTCTTTATAACTTAACAATAAAAAGGATGTATGGGTTTATCAACTATCCCCAAAATAATCTTTTGTTATGCAGGGAGTACATTTCTTTTTATTCATATGTAAGTTCAGTAGATATTTCCCTAACTGCAAAGGCAATCTCAATTAGTTGAGTAGCTCCTGAAAGCACCTTTGAGTTAGAAATATGTGTGTTACATCCCCATATAAGTGTGCTGTGTGGGGCAGTTCAACACGAATGTAACAATGTGTTTTTATGAATGAGAGTTGTCATGTCAAATGTATCCTCCAGAATAATAATTACTGCTATAGTCTTATGATTTGTTTTCTAAAGTTGATATTGTGGGTTATTTTGTGAACAGCCTGATGTTTGGAACACTTTTTCCTCAAAATAAAGAAATTCTTATTAAGCCAGGAATTTGGAGGAAAAAAATTCACTCAAAACCATAAAATTACATGGAAATTGAATAACCTGCTCCTGAATGACTTTGGGTAAACAATGAAATTAAAGCCAAAGTCAAGACGTTCTTTGAAACTAATGAGAACAAAGATACAACATACCAGAATCTCTGGGACACAGCTAAGGCAGTGTTAAGAGAGAAATTTATAGCACTATATGCCCACATCAAAAAGTTAGGCAGATCTCAACTTAACAACCTAACATCACAACTCAAAGAACTAGGGAACTAAGAACAAACAAATCCCAAAATTAGCAGAAGACAAGAAATAATCAAAATCAGAGCTGAACTGAAGGAGATTGAGACTCAAAAAAGCATTCAAAAAGACAATAAATCCAGGAGTTGGTTTTTTGAAAAAAATTAATAAAATAGATTGCTAGCTAGACTAATGAAGAAAAGAGAGAAGATTCAAATAAACACAATCAGAAACAAAAAAGGGGCTATTACCACTGACTCCACTGAGATACAAACAACCATCAGAGAATGTTATGAACATATCTGAGGGGAAATTTACTTGGAATCTTTTTTTGAGATGGAGTTTTGCTCTCTTGCCCAGGCTGGAGTGCCGTGGTGTGATCTCAGCTCACTGCAACCTCTGCCTCCTGGGTTTAAGCGATTCTCCTGCCTTAGCCTCCCAAGTAGCTGGGATTACAGGTGAGTACCACTACACCAGGCTAATTTTTTGTATGTTTAGTAGAGATGGGGTTTCACCATCTTGACCAGGCTGGTCTGAAACTCCTGACCTCAGTTGATCCACCCACCTTGGCCTCCTAAAGTGCTGGGATTACAGGCATGAGCCACTGTGCCAGGCCTATAATTCTATAGATAACAAAATTGTCATTAGTTTGAGGCAGAAAGATTGCAAAATAGTGATACATTCAGAACAATTTAACACTCATTACCTGAAAATAAACTCTAACAAAATGAAAATTTCTCTACAAGGAAGTATTGGAAGGTATAGATACATATATATAACACATATATGTTATATATATACATATATATAACACATATACACACATGTACACATATATACATACATATATACATGTATATAACATATATATAATGTATTAGAACATATATATGTGTTCTAATACATTATTTATATATATAAAGTAAAATGTGAAAGGGCTCTGCCTATTCCTTTATTTGTTGTATATTCTCCTACACCTTTTTCTATGACTATATAAATATATATACACACAGAATATCTTTTATTCTTTAAACAATGAGGTCACTCTATATAAAATACTTTGTGTTCTTTTCCCCCTTGGAATATCATGAATATTCTTCAGTATTAGCATGTGCATATTTACCTTACCCTTTTTGCTATCTGCATTCCATGATATAAATATATCACAAGTTTATACATGTCCATTTAACATGAACATTTAGATTATTTTAGTTTTTGCTCTTATAAATAAAGCATGGCTAAGTTTTTTGTTAGTACTTCTATAGGATAGAGGTTTAGAAATATAATTGTCGGGTCACAGGATATGGACATTTAAAATGTTGATAGGGCCAGGTACAGTGGCTCACTCCTGTAACCCCAGCACTTTTGGAGGTTGAGGCAGGAGGATTGCTTTAGCCCAGGAGTTTGAGACCAGCCTGAGCAAGACGGGGAGACCTCCATCTCTACCAAAAACAGAAAAAAGCAAAATGTTTATAGATCTTGCCAAAATGACTTCAAAAAAGATTGCTCATTTATAGTCAGACTAAAGGTATATGGAATGTAGTATTTTAAGAAAGAAAATCTTCTAACATGAGAATATGCACAAAATACAGAGAATCTGCTTGATAATATTTTTAAAATGATAGAAAATATATATTATTTTGAGTGCATATAACAGATGGCTCTGTCCATCAGACCATGTGGAAAGTATATTTCCAAAAGGGATTACAAAGTAATCCAAAGAGATTTAGTAAGAAAGGAAGTCTTCAACTCTTATTATGTCTTATTCTATTAAAAGCAGATCATCAAATAAATTCTCAGACATTAGTTTGTCTTTGTTTTTTTGACTCTCACTCTGTCACCCAGGCTGGAGTGCAGTGGCGCCATCTTGGCTCACTGCAACCTCCGCCTCCTGGGTTCAAGTGATTCTCCTGCCACCACTTTGAGTAGCTGGGATGACAGGCGTGCACCACCATGCCTGGCTAATTTTTGTATTTTTAGTAGAGATGGGGTTTCACCATGATGGCAAGGCTGGTCTCGAACTCCTGACCTTATGATCCACCCGCCTCGGCCTCCCAAAGTGCTGGGATTACAGGTGTTAGCCACTGTGCCCAGTTCAGTTTGTCTTTTACAAAGTAATCTTAATGAGGAAAACCTCTGCCTTTGGACTTGATTCTAACTATAATAGGATACTGACTTGTACCATGAAAGTGAAAAGATCCTTGATAAAAAGTATCTGCACCATCTTAAAATTTGTAGTGTGCAAGAATATGACTGATGAGAATGTTTAGACATGTACTTAAGGGAAAACAGATACTGAAAATTTTAGAGAGAGAAAATATATAGGACCCATTATTTGAGTCTTCGAATAAGAATGTTACTGTGGAGTGCTAACTATAGAGGTTTAACTATATAAGTGTATTTTGAAAATGCAT
Organism: Ateles fusciceps; assembly: GCA_036589455.1. Taxonomy (NCBI): domain Eukaryota; kingdom Metazoa; phylum Chordata; class Mammalia; order Primates; family Atelidae; genus Ateles; species Ateles fusciceps. The sequence goes on from JAZHEH010001096.1 coordinate 266,477, forward strand.
TTTACTAATCTGACAAACGTTTGAGTGTGTCTATATAGTAGATCCTGGGCTAGGCACTAAAGGTACTGCATTAATTTTGGAGGGAATTGCAGCTTTGAATAATTCAATATATTTGATGTGATCAATTCTCTGAATTACTTTCAGCAAAAATGTATCTCTGTTTTGCAAATGGGAAAACAGGGCTATCAGTTGCAAAAGACAAACAATATCATTTATTTTAAAAGATTATATTGATAACCTATTATGAGCACCATCTGTCACACAAAGAAATACAAGAGATGGTCCCTGACTTCAAAGTACTTGCAGTTGTTTTAAGTATTTGAGTTAAAAAAGCAGTAGAACCTTCACAAAGTAAAATAAAATGCTGGTACTGCATGTCATGCAGGGATTTTTCAAAGGAATTGTGAAAAGTTAGAAAAAAGAGGCACCTCACCATCAAAAAGAGGCACAGAGCATAGCAGTAAGAACACTGAGGATATAGCAAATCCCAGAATGAGTAATTGAGAGTCACAATATGGTCAACAAATAAGACATTGTTCCTATGTTTGGCAGAGGCTTCTGATAAGGAGAGGGGTAAGTAAGCTCTGTGCTCAGGGGCAAATGTTGCCGTCTGAGTGAATGGCACTGTCTATCAAAAATAATCATTTACTCCAAAGGACATGATTAAGGATAGCTGAAAGCCAAGGTGGTTGAGAAGAAGATAAGAATGTCTCTATTTTCCAGGAATTCAAGTGTTCAGGCCCAAGTAAATCACATCAATTACATATGGTAAAACTAAAGTTAATTGGCAGCAACTGTGTGATTGTGACCGTTATGGATAGTTTTGTGTGCTCATAGGTAGTTCGAGAGGAGAGAAAGCTTGAGGTTAGGCTATGAACATCCTAATTTTTTATTTGTTTTGAGATGTCGCCCAGGCTGGAGTGCAGTGGTGCAATCTCGGCTCACTGCAACCTCTGCCTCCTGGGTTCAAGCTACTCCCCTGCTTCAGCTTCCCCACTTTACCCCCAGTAGCTGGGATTATAGGTGCACACCACCTTGAGTAAAGGCAAATTAAAAAATTCATCAAGCTGTACACTTGAATTCTGTGCATGCTGCTATGCACAATAACTAAAAATTATGCACATATAAAAAATTAAAGAAGCGGCCGGGCGTGGTGGCTCACGCCTGTAATTCCAGCACTTTGGGAGGCTGAGGTGGGTGGATCACCTGAGGTCAGGAGTTCAAGACCAGCCTGGCCAACATGGTGAAACCCCATTTCTACTAAAAAAAATATAAAAATTAGCCGGGTGTGGTGGAGGGCACCTGTAATCCCAGCTACTTGGGAGGGTGAGGCAGGAGAATAGCTTGAACCTGGGAGGTGAAGGTTGCAGTGAGCCGAGATCGTGCCAGTGCACTCCAGCATGGGTGACAGAGTGAGACTCCGTCTCAAAAAAAAAAAAAAGACCACTGAAGGCCTAATGCAGGTGGAAGAGGCTTTATTCTTGAGTCACTACTTGTAGGGAAGTTGCCTTCACCCTGAAAAATTGGCCAGTCTGCTTTGGAGTTTTTGTAAACATAAAGGAAATCTTTCTGATTTTAAATTATCTGAGATTTAGAGTGTATGTGGTATCTCAGCATAGCCTAACCGTTCTTGGCTCCTACAGAATTCATCACCTACAAACAACCAAGGTCAAAAGCCTGGTTTTGGCAGCATACCAGAGAGGCTCTTTCTTTCTCAGGCTAAGTGATATAAAACAAACTTACAAATGAGTGTATAAATCAAGATGCCAATTTATTAAATAACAATAGAAAATGAAAACCTCTTATACAAACTGGGGTATCTGTTACCATGATAATATATAACCATTCTTTCTCCCAAGACAGACCTGCATGGGAAGCCAAACCATTAGAGAAGTTTAAAAAAAACAAAAAACCAAAAAGCATTAGTTAGATGAACCAATTGTTTAATGACATCTGTCCAGGAGCAGATATGCATCCCATTTCATAGTTAATTCCTGAGGTCTCTGGGCTGCAGTTCTCACTCCTAGGCATGCGCCTGAATTGCCTCAGGGGCTCCTCCTTCCCCCCGCCCCCGGCCCCCAATCCTATCAATACACTTGTCTTCTATGATATTGCGTAAGTCTACTGCTTTTAGAGAAATGTGGCTGGCCTCTAAAGCATTCCTTGGATACATCTCCTCTCATCTATTACATGATGATTTTGTTTTTCCTCTCAAAGAATAATCATAAATCTTCTACTTTTAAATTCCGTGGTTGGAGTGGTAGGGGTTTGAAGTGGAGAGGATGGTGTCCTTAGCTATAGCTTCTAAGTACTGATAACATCATCAAACTAATATAGACACTGAGAGTTCTAGACAGTGTATGTACCTGAATATTTTGTAAGGCCATTTGAGAGTATTTTGTACAATCTTTGTACAGTCTTTGAAGGGAGGAAATTGTTATCAAAGGCTGGAGAAAAAGGGATCCCTGTTATATAGTGACAGAAAGTTTGGCAACACTGTTGCATGCTGAAATGCAGAAAATAGGAAATATATCTAACAAACTGGCGCATTTGGTTAGGGAAATTTCCAGACAGACTGTTGAAGAGCCAAATGACTAAAAAAAAAAAAAACTATGTGGGATAAGATGTAGAGAGGTGAGATATAAAAGGAATGATTCCATTTTTAAGCAGAATTTAGAGAAAATATACAGAGTGTAGGAACTTTGGATTCAAAAATAAAACTGCTTTTTACTCCCAGCCTTTCCAGATGATAAAAGGTTCTGCATTTAAGGCATTGCCTTAAGGGGAAGGTAAAATCCAGAGTGTGGCTGTTTAGATTTTTTGTAAAGACTATACAAAGATTTAAAGCCGTTTTATCTAGACCATTTCAGCTAGACAAAAGCCCTTCTAAGTGTATAAGGGCATTTTCCATCAGCTTTCTGACTCTCAGCCCAGGATGGGAAGTGTTTGTCTCAAAGAGGCTTTTCTTCTGCTGGAGTGGATTATAATTTGATATATATGAAGTCCCCAAAATCTTAAAGAGAATTGTATTGGTAGACACACTGCCTACTTGGACTGAAAGGGAATATGCATCTTTTAATACTACAGATTTGAATATTAAAATTTATATGTACATCTTAGAAATTCAGTATTTTAAATAAAATGACAGAAGGAAAAATCTGAAGTTATGTTGCAACAAAAATGTGTAGAAAATCAGAATCATGGCTGGGCTTGGTGGCTCATGCCTGTAATCCCAGCACTTTGGGAGGCCGAGGTGGGCGGATAACCTAAGGTAGGGAGTTCGAGACCAGCCTGGCCTACATGGTGAAACTCGTATCTAGCAAAAATACAAAAATAAGCTGGGTGTGGTGGTAGACACCTGTAATCCTAGCTAGTTGGGAGGCTGAGGCAGAAGAATTGCTTGAGCTCGGGAGGTGGAGGTTGCAGTGAGCTGAGATCGCGCCATTGCACTCCAGCCTGGGTGACAGAGCAAGACTCTGTCTCAAAAAAAAAAAAAAAAAAAAAAAAAACCGGAAATAAGAATTATATGTAGCTATTCTGAAAAGCTTGGTTATTGAATGTTGCTGGAATCCAGAGCTACTACAGTGTCATATTTTGAGTGAGCCATACTTTGTCATTGTGCTTTTGCCTGATAAGTATTTCTACAATGACTGCATATAGATCTAAACAAGTTTAGTGTTGTTAAATCCTCTGCATTAGATCTTTTTTTTTTTTTTTTTGGAGATGGAGATTCCATCTTGCTGCCCAGGCTGGAGCGCAATGGCGCGATCTCAGCTCACTGCAATCTCTGCCTCCCAGGTTCAAGTGATTCTCCTGCCTCAGCCTCCGGAGTAGCTGGGATTACAGGTGTCCGCCACCATGACTGGCTACTTTTCTTATTTTTAGTAGAGATGCAGTTTCACCATATTGGCCAGGCTGGTTTTGAACTCATGACCTCAGGTGATCCACCAAGCTTGGCCTCTCAAAGTGCTGGGATTGCAGGTGTCAGCCACTGTGCCCAGCCCATATTAATTGTTTGGTGAATAAGCGGCTATTTGTATAGGATTGTACATCCTAACATGATAATTTTTTGTTAATATTTCCTACTATATTTTAAATACTTGTTAAGAATTTTTTGGTTGAAATGTAATGCATTTAAATTTTTCCCATTTAAAACTAAGTTCCTATTTGGCATTTTTTTTTTTTTTTTGTGGAAGGATTATAGATTTTCAGGAATGGATTATTGAAGAAAAATAAGCCTGCACTGCTATTTCTGTAATTTTTTGGAAAAGTTTATGTTGTGTTTTTGATCCTCTTAGTTTCTGAATTGGAGATTTGAAAAAAATTGTGATTATCTTGTTCCTATTCTACCATTGCATATTGGATGTGTTGAGGGGGAGGATAACTTTAACATGAGATCTGCATCTGGTACTGAGAAATATTCTGGACTTTGGCTAGGATTCAGCAACTGCATGGGATTTTAGGTTGCCTCCCTTGAAAAAGGGAAGGTATGTCTATCTGTAGAAAGAATGATGTGCCCCGATATTTGGGTAGCCAGAGACATAGGACTATGGCAGACACTGCTAGTTGCCCCTCATATCCTCAAATCTGTTTTTTTTCCTTCCCATTTTGCTCAGTAATAAAACCTCAGATGTTAGCTGGGCATTTGTCCAATTAATTAAAAAGATTGTATTCCCCAGCCTCTCTTGCAATGAAGTGTGGCCATGTGATTAAGCTTTGTCCAAAGAATGTAAGTCGAAGTAGTTTGTATGGATCTTCTGGGAAGTTTTCTTTTCTTTTTCTTTTGAGACAGAGTCTTGTTCTGTTGCCCAGGCTGGAGTGCAGTGGCCCAGTCTCGGCTCCCGGGTTCAAGGGATTCTCTTGCCTCAGCCTCCCAAATAGCTGAGACTACAGGCGCCCACCACCACGCCCATCTAATTTTTGTATTTTTAGTAGAGATGGGGTTTCACCACATTGGCAAGGCTGGTCTCAAACTCTTGACCTTGTGATCCACCTGCCTCAGCCTCCCAAAGTACTGGGATTACAGGTGTGAGCCACTGCAGCCCAGTCTAGAGAAGTTTTCTTAAAGAAAGGAAGTATGCCGTTCTCTTCCCCCACCCCCCGCCCCCTCCTCCTTTTTTTTTTCTGAGACAGAGTCTCTCTCTGTTGTCCAGGCTGGAGTGTAGTGGCGCGATCTTGGCCAATTGCAACCTTTGCTTTCTGGGTTCAAGCGATTCTCCTGCATCAGCCCCCGAGTAGCTAGGATTACAGGTGCACATCACCACTTTCGGCTAATTTTTGTATTTTTAGTAGAGACGGGGTTTCCCCATGTTGGCTAGGCTGATCTCAAACCCCTGACCTCAAGGGATCCACCCGCCTCAGCCTCTCAAAGTACTGGGATTACAGGTGTGAGCCACAGTGCCTGGCCTCTCTTCCCTTTTTGCTGATCTTCCTGGCTAGCATATCGATATCATGCTAGGTGACGGAGTTATTTTATAAGTTAGGGTGGAAATCACAGGTAGCAGTTGGCATAGCAACCTGTCAGAAAGAGGCTGGGATCCCTAATCGTTATGGAGCCACCATTTTATACTAGGACTGTCTACCTTTACCTGAGAGAAGGAAGCTTTTATCTTTTTGCCATTGTTGTTTTGGGCTTTTCCAATGAGAATTCCTCTTTTATTTTCTTCTAACAACTACACCTATCTGATATTATGTTGTTCAGTTTTCTTATCTTCTGTCTTCTCCCTCTACAGTGCTAGTTTCGTGAAAATAAATGCCTTTGTGTCTCTCTTGTTTCTGTTTCCTTAGCACAATGCCTGGAAAATAGTAATGACTCAGTAAATATTTGTAGATGAATGAATGAAGACTAGAAGATTAGCATGGAATTCTTCTAAAGGTAATTCGTTTCTGCTTTAAGAGACTATGGAGTTTAGAATTCCAAAGAAACTGGTAGGTTGTTATACGCGAGGAAATGGACAGAGGGGTTATATGACTCGGGCAACACACGACCCTTGTCATACTAATTGTTGGCCAAGCTCCCTAGCCAGCTCTGAGCTCTAACACACCAATGCCGCCTCTACGGTGTGTGCTATTTGGTTGGTAAGTACCTACCTAGGATGCTGGGGACAGTACTGCAACGTGGCGTAGAGTTAGGACAGGCTGACCTATTGCCCTTCCCCCACACGGTCGGGGTATGAGCATAGCTGAGATTTTTCAAGCCTTCCCAGGTACCACATAGCTTGGAAAGCCCAGCAACAGGGGGCAGTTCAGTTGCAACCAGCAGGCAGCCGTAGCTGTTTATTACCTGGGACCCTCGGGAAGGCGAGCTGGCCGTGCTGGGGAGGACGTTTCTCCCAGGCATTCCTCTGGCAACCCTCTTCCTCCACCAGGTTTCAACAAAGACATTTAATCCCTTTCTCCCACTACCCTCCCTTCTACTTGGCTTGGTTTTGGCAGCTGAAGTACAATTTGACCCAAGCCACCTCCCACTGCACTCCCGCCACAGGCGGCGCGTCCCCGAGCTGCTCTCCCGCGCGTACAGCCAGCGCTCGGTGCGCGAAGCCTGCGCTCACCCAGCGGCACCGCGTTCTGAGTGACGGCGCGCGCCGCCGCCGCGGGAGCGCGCCCCAGCCGAGGCCCTCTTGAGGGAGCGCGCACGCGCCGCCGCCGCGGGAGCGCGCCCCAGCGGAGGCCCTCTTGCGGGAGCGCGCACGCGCCGCCTCTCCCCCGCCTCCCCGGTGCGGGTCCCGCCCCCTTGAGCAGCGATACGCCGAGCGCTCAACATCCGAGGACTTTGGCCCAAGTAACCCCGCTCTCGTGACCTTTCCCCTCCATTCCGCACCTCCGGCTGCCAGCGGGGGACAGAGGCTGGCAGCTGGGCTCTCGCGCCCCCCCGCCTGCAGGGCGCAGACTCTCCCCCCTCCCGGCTCCTCCGCGCTGTTCCTCGTCATGGCGGCCCTCAGCAAGTCCATCCCTCATAACTGCTATGAGATCGGCCACACTTGGCACCCTTCCTGTCGGGTCTCCTTCCTGCAGATCACTGGGGGTGCCCTGGAGGAGTCCCTGAAGATCTATGCCCCTCTGTACTTGGTGAGACCCGTCAGCCCTCCCTCAGGGCGAGTTTAGTGTGGAGGATGGGCCGGGGGCTGCAGTTGGTGCTCCCAAGGGGCTCTGGGGGACTTGCCTTGTTTCGGGCTCTCTTTGGGGGGGGGTCGGAGTGTTTTCGGGGCGGCTGGGGGGATGGGGGAGTCGCAAGGGGAGGATATCCAAATTCTTGCACGGGAGAAGGAGGAGGGGAATTAGATATTGAGCTGTCATCTGAATGCCTGTTGCTAGGAAGAGGATAGGCTCCCAACTTTTAGGATTAAGTTTAGGACACTTAAAAACATGAATTCAAAGACCACCGTTATTTTCCTCTGGTCTGCCTTGTGATGGAGAGGTATTTGTAGGTCAGCGAGGCTATGAGAAGGACCTGCAATAGTTCGTCATCTAATTTCCCCTGTTTTACTTTGCCTTTTTTTTTTTTTAATGAAGAAGGCATATTTGACCCTAAATCCCTGTGGCCTCAGATCTTGATTCAGTTTTGAGATGACAGGATTGTGATTTGGGGGTTTTGCAAGCGTTTTTGCAAGTTCATAGAGCAGACTCCTGGGATGACATTGTGTGTGTTGATTTAAAGGGTGATGCCAGTCTTTGAGTCAGTGAACTTGCTTAGGACATCTGACTTTGTGTCACCTAGTTCCTTCTGTCATACAACTTTATATATAGGACAATTAATGGAGAATGTTAGGCAATATGTATATGTAACACTGAGGACTATTGAAGATGTTCTTAAATGTTCTTGCCAAAATCTTTTTTCAATAACCTTATCCTTGATATTAAATATTTATTATTAATTTGGCCATTGAAGTGCATTGTCTCATTTTCTTGCCTTACAGAGTTTGTGTCCTAAGAAGACAGAGATCATATTTCTGTATGTCTTCTAAAAGTTTCAATATTTAGCAGATGATCAATTATTATTTCTCATTGAAGTAATTTAGATTTATACCCTAATGTTCCTGAAAGTGTGTCATGGCTGTGTCTGTAATACTACTTGAAAAGTCGGATTATTTATTTCAGAGATAACACAGGAGAAAGTGATACTTTGTGGTTGCAGACACCATTTCATTTTTACTGTGTGAGCTGATGTTTCTCAAATGTTAATGTGTGTTAGGAATCCCCTGAGGATTATGTTAAAATGGGGGTTCTGATTCATTAGGTCCTGGTGGGGCCTGAGCCTCTGCTTTCCTAACAAACTCCCAGGTAATGCTGATGGGGCTGTACTTTGAATAATAAAGATCTAGAGTAGAGGCCAATAATTATTATTGGAGCTGGATTTTTTTTTTTTTTTTTTTTTTTTTTTTGTGATGGATTCTTGCTCTGTTGCCCAGACTAGAGTGCAGTGGTGTGATCTTCTCTCACTACAACCTCCACCTCTCGGGTTCAAGCAGTTCTCCTGCCTCAGCCCCGCAAGTAGCTGAAATTACCACGGCCAGCTATTGTTTTGTATTTTTTAATAGAGACGGAGTTTCACCATGTTGGCCAGGCTGGTTTCGAACTTCTGACCTCAAGTGATCTGTCCACCTCTGCCTCCCAAAGTGCTGGGATTACAAGCCTGAGCCACTGCACTTGGCCTCGAGCTGGAAATTTTTTCCTCAAATTTTTTTGACAAAGATTCATGTTTCTCTGCTTTTCCACATTCATTGTGGTCAGTCTATTTTTTTTGGAGACAGAGTCTTGTTGCATTGCCATTCAGGCTGGAGTGTAGTGGCACAATCACAGCTCACTGTATAAGGCTCAGATTTGTAAAAATTAAAACATCTACAAACATTGAGCTCTTGATATACAACTATACAAAAGATTGTTCCTGTCCTCAGAGGATTATGATATAGTTGGAGAGAGAGTTTATGCTATCTACTTCTCCCTCTGAAAATCCATAGCACTTTTCATTCGTTAATTCATTCACTTAACAAATATTTGTTGAATGCCTAACACTTGTTATATCTATAGCCTAGATAATTTATGGATTATATTCTATGATAGGGAAGCTCGGGGCAGCAACAGGAACATAGGTTCTCCTACTCCAACAAGGCAGGTTGGAGGGGTGTTGAGGAAAAAGAGTTGTGTTTTACTGTTATATCTCCAACCAGATGAAGTACTTATTGAGGATAAATTTTCCATCTCATGTGGCCTTGTACCCTTTCATCTGTGTATTTGAAACTTTGGGTTGCTACTCATCTGTAGTTGTGAAATAAAATCAGTGGGAACTGAATAGCATTTTATTTTATATTAAGTGAAATGGAAGAAAATAGAAAATGTTAGAGCACATTGCACATACTAAGGGTAAGCATTGTTTCGTGACAGTTTTGTTTCAGTTATCCATGTAGGTGTGGGTGGGGCTACTTGGAGCATATAGCTATTCTCTTTATAAGTGTGGGATAGTTGATTAAATGTATACCGCCATGTACTAAGATGCAAGGTGGGCGTGGTGGAAAGAAGTTGGACTTTACAAGGGATCAGGCCAGGCCTGGTGGCTCATGCTGGTAATCCCGAAACAGAGGCCAATGTGGGTGGATCACCTGAAGTCAGCAGTTCAAGAGCAGCCAGCCTGATCAACATGGTGAAACCCTGGCCCTACTAAAAATAAAAAATTAGCCGGATGTCGTGGTGTATGCCTGTAATCCCAGCTACTTGGCAGGCTGAGGCAGGAGAATTGCTTGAACCTGGGAGGCAGAGGTTGTAGTGAGCTAAGATTACGAGATTGCACTCCAGCCTGGGCAACAATAGCAAAAGTCCATCTCAAAAAAAAAGAAAAGAGGGATCAGGGATATCAGGATTTGAATCTCAGCGTTATCAATTACCAGCTATTTGACTTTGTATATGTTACTTTATCTTTCTTTTTGAGAATTAGATGAAATAATGCATTGATGTATCACATATTTTCTAGTTTATCATAGGTTTTGAATAGTTAGGCATATTCTTCTTCTCCCTTCTCCAGTGGCACTTAAGAGTGAAGTTCATGGAAGATGGGTAGGGAAGGCTCCCTGAAGTAAGTGACCCTTGACTTGTACCTTGAGGATAAGGTTGTACAGACATTGATTCATGCAGTAGATATTTATAGAGTACCTATTCTTAATGGAGAGGAGGGAGGATGATGTAAATTGAGGCAGGTTTTATAAGAGAAGCAATGCACACATTGTCTGTAACAGAAGGTTTGGGTACAGGAGTTGTGAGCGGTAACAACTTATATTTATTATGCGCTTAGTCCTTTACGTATTTTATCTTTTTTAATCCTTACACAACTCCATCTTATTATCCCCCATTTTATAGGTAAGACAACCGAAGGTTAGAGGCCTTAAGTGAGTCACAAGATTTAGAGCTAGTAAGGAAAAGACGGGATTCAGTTCTTGTGGGTTTTTTTTTTTTTTTGACTCAAAGTCAAACTGAAGGACAGGCTAAAGGAACCAGAGGGTTTTTTGTGTGTGTGTGTGCTATTGAGGTTTTTTTTGAGCATAGGGGTTACAAGTACAAAATGATGCTTTCACATGCTAAATCTGGTAGCACTGGGAAGACTGGATAGGAAAAATTTTTGAGAAATTGATGCAGTAGATTCACCAAGTGGCAGAAAGAATCAGAACTCCTGTGAAATTTCATTCTGCAATTTACTATCAAAGTGATCTTCAGAAAAATTACTGAATCGCATGGAGCTTCAGTCCCCTTGCTTTGCAGAAGATGATTGTACCCATTTTTTAAGGGCTTTTGGGTGGAGTTAAATAGGATAATAGTGCATTAATTATGATCTCTGTCTCTTCCTGTTAAAACAGTGGTTTGTATTTACACTAGCATAGTACCTCATTAAGTGCTTAATATGTGTCTAAATGATTGAAGGTATGAATGAATGAACTCATGAATAGTGCAGGAGTGAAGATATATTTGGCAGGTCTGCCAGAGAAAATGAAAGCGCAGTTCTAGAGGCATATCCCAGGCAGAATGAACAGGACTTAGAGACTAAGGATACTGGGGCAGGGTGAGGACTTGTTTATACTTTTAGATTGTTAAGTCAGATTGTTGCAGTTGCTGTTAATGCTAGAAATGGAGAAGTTCTAAAGGCAAGCTGCTGTAGGGACCAATGGAGAACTTTCCCCTTGACCCTCTGAAGGTTCACCAAAAATCACTGACAGGAGGCAGATTGATTAATAGGAGAAAAGGCATGTACAAATTTATTTAACATGTATACATGGGAGCCTTCAGAATGAAAACCCCAAAACACAGGGGAAATGATCTGTTTTTATGCTTAGGTTCAACAAAATATGGACAGCTATGTAGAAATGTGATTGGACATTAAGGGTATGATCTAATGCTAATAGACTTGATTGGGCAACGAAGGCCTGTCTGTCTAGATTCTTCTTGGCCTCTCTGAGCATGCATTCTTTTCTTCTGGGTATGAGGCAGGACCATCTCTGGAATAGGGGCTTATGACCTACAGTCAAACAAAATAGGTCAGATAGTTTCTTTATGGCCAGTTTTTACATAGAAAAGCAAAGGGAAAGTTGGTATATTTTAAGGTTTTATGGCTGGCTTTGGAGAAAATGGATTCTGGTTTTTATGACCTGCCTTGGGAAAGATTCTGGTTTCTAGGGCTAGTTCAGGGGAGAATGGGACTAGGAGACAGAATAGCAGGAGAAGATCAGAGAAAAATTTCTGCTTCTAAGGCTGTTTCTGAGGACTTCATTTTGGGGTATTGTATTCTGAGCCACAACGTGAAGGAAGATTTTTATACAGAGTATTTTCTGGAGCCTATTAAAAGGGTCTTATATATCTGCTTTTCATTTGAAACATTATCATGTGTGTTGTACTAAACTCATTTCTTCTTATCATATTTACTTTCTTGTTCTGTGCATCTGCCCTCTTGCTTCTTTTAATCTTGATATCTACAACTGTTCTTAGTATTCACCTTCTACTGTTTAAACCATTTCAAAATATACATGTGTGATTCCTTTTATTCTAATAGTGAATCTTTGTTTTCGCAATTTGTAAAGAACATCAACTCTCACTCATCAATTATTTCTGTAGCTTTTTTTTAAACAGATTCTTACATGTTTTGTAATATATGGTAACAATGTATACGTGTACCAAAAATATATTTTAGGAATTTATATTTTATTTATTTATTTATTTATTTGTTTATTTATTTTGAGACGGAGTTTCACTCTTGTTGCCCAGGCTGGAGTGCGATGGCGTGATGTCGGCTCACTGCAACCTCTGCTTCCTGAGTTCAAGCAATTCTCCTGCCTCAGCCTCCCGAGTAGCTGGGATTATAGGCATGTGCTACCATGCCCAGCTGATTTTGTATTTTTTACTAGAGACGGGGTTTCTCCATGTTGGTCAGGCTGGTCTCGAACTCCCGACGGCAGGTGATCTGCTCACCTCGGCCTTCCAAAGTGCTGGGATTACAGGCGTGAGCCACCTTGCCTGGACATTTTATTTTTTGAATGTTAATTATTGCCACATATTCTAAATAGGTGGTATCCCTTGCCACACACACACATACACATGAAACAGTTATGAAACTGTTTAAGCCCTAGACTACCACTAAGATTAAGGAAAGCATAATGCCCTTGTTTTTGTGCCAAATTTAGAATATACAGTTGCCCACTTGGGAGTATGGATTCTATGCTATTGAGATTCTTGGGTACCTTCCCTAAGAAGGAAAACTTGTTCGCTAACCTCAGATGGTTCTAAGACTAAGACCTTTCTTTTCCTAGGTGGTTTTCTTCAGAACCTCTGGATTAAGGTACTGGCATTTACCTTTAGCTGAGTCCAAAGTAGAATCTTTTGCATTTTTGGGAGGGAATGACTTAAACACCAGTTTATTTGTTGATCTTTAGATGTTTAGACTCTTCAGTGGATGAACAATATTTACCCCCTTTTGAATCATATAATCTAACAAATCCATTAGATTACAAAGGATCAATTAATCATCTCTAGGCTCCGAATAAACATTTAAGCCAGAGTTGGAATTTCTAGGAATAAAATACAATTTATGGACAGCCTCATTGGTTGCTAAAGGCTTGAAAACCATTGATTGAAGAAATCAGTTCAGTGATACAGGTAATGTTTAAAGGCAGTGAGTGCTTTAGCAGGTTTTCTAGAGTGAAGAAATCAGTTCAGTGATACAGACTGAATGTTTAAAGGCAGTGAGTGCTTTAGCAGGTTTTCTAGAGACTACAAGACCAGCAGTGAGACTATAAAAAGTTTTTGGTAATAGGCATTTGTTTTTATTTTTGGCTTAAAAAAAAAACAAAACAAGAAACCCTGACGTCTTTAAAGAAGGCAAACTACTGAGAATATCTGTCTGGATTATCTGAGCTTTGGAGAACATGGAATTGTAAATCTGTGCATAATCCCCCTTTGATTTTTGGTAGAGACCTAGTTTATGGGGTTGTAAATAAGGGGCTAACTTTATCTTTCTGTTCAATAACTGAATGATTTTTACATAATTTGTTATTATCCCTTTGGAGATACAAGTCATTTGGTCTTTTTTTAAGTGAACAATTGAATGATGGATTTTCCTATTCATTAATGTGACATTCTGAGTTTGTTGAAGTTGTTTTTATATGTGACTTCTTCTTATTCTTTGGCTGCTTTCTGTTGAGTACAAACTAAAGCTTCTACCGTATCACTTCCAGTTGAGAGGTGAGGACTTAATATTGCAGTGAACACTTTCTCAACTCACTGTTTTCTGTAGCAGCTCACTCTAAGTAGAGCAGGCCAAATCTGGTTTACCATTATTTGCCTCTTAGTTGTGGTAGATCAGGGATACAAACACATACTGGTAGAAAGAGATCCACCTGGAGGAATGAGGGAGTCAATTCTACCCTAATAATTCCTCTGGTAACAGATTTTCCATCAGATTGCTTTCACATCCAACTCATTAGTTGGTTTTATTGTGATACAGATTAGTTTGACTAATCAGGCCTTTTATTCATTTTTTAAAAAACTATATATGTCTGAACTTTTTGACTCTTAAAAACTTTCTTTTGGTTATTTGCCAATAAATATTGATGAAATATATGATGAAGGGGAGACTGTGAGATTTGTTGAGGTTAAGTAATATCTGAACCTAGACTATTGGTATTGGAATATTTGTTCCCTGTTTGTTTACCAAGTATTTACTGAGTCTGCTATTTGCAAGGTGCTGTTTATGGCAGCTGTGTGCTATGTGGTATGGTGAGGAATAAAATGAATGAGACATACTTCTTACATTGAGTTTATAGTTTAGGAGGGGAGATTAGGCACATATACTCCTATAATACAAATTCATTGAGATAAATACCATAAGGTACAGATAAAATAAAACTAAAAGTTGCCAACAGGGATGGTATGCTTGGAGTTGTTTTATAAAGCTTAATCTGACAGTGGCATATGGAACTGTTGTAACTCAGGCTGGGCATGGTGGCTTATGCCTGTAATCCCAGCCCTTTGGGAACTGAGGCCAGAGGATCACTTGAGATCAGGAGACCAACTTGGTCAACATGCTGAAATCCCTCCCTTATTAAAAATACAAAAGTTAGCCAACGTAGTGGTGGGCATTTGTAATCCCAGCTACTTGAGAGGCTGAGGTAGGAGAATCACTTGAACCCCAGAGGAAGAAGTTGCACCCTGGAGGCGGAGGTTGCAATGAGCTGAGATCTTGGCTCTCCATCCTGGACTACAGAGACTGTGTCTCAAAAAACAAACAAACAAACAACAACAAAAATGCCCCAGTAACTCAGATGTAAAGATGTAAGGTAGAAGAATCAAACAAAGCCGTAAGATTTTAAGCCTTGCTTATTGGGATATGTAGAAGGTAGTGCTATGGAAAAAATATTTTCAGTGAAACATACTGGCTTGCTTTGGGGCATATTGAGTTTTAGTTACTAGTGCAATATATAAGTGGAGAATGACCATGAGGCACTGAGAAATGCAGGGCTGCTCTTCTAGAGAGAAACTGAGGCTAGAGATTTAGGTTTAGGTGTCATGATCATGCAGTTGAAAGTTGAAGCTATGATTATGGGTTAGGTCAGCAAGGGAGAGAGTTTAGAAAGAGAAGACAACCTGGAAGATGCTTATAGTTGGAGCAGAGGAAAAGAAAGAAGCAGACAGAGCTGTATGAAGAGATTGAGGTGATAGTGTTACTAAGTCTTGAGGTAAATGAGTTTTGGGATGTATTGTAAGAGATGGGAAGAGCATGGGCTTGAATCTCAGTCCTGCCACTTACCAGCTTTGTGACCTTGAGCAAGGTTCTTAACATTTGTGAACCTCAGTGTCCTCATCTGTATAATGGGGATGAAATACCTATCTATTATCCTTTAAAATTGCAAGTCAGCTTTTGTTATTCCTCTGCCCATAACTCTCCAGGGGCTTTCCAATGTAAGACAATGTGAAATCCTCACCATGGCCTTCAGAGTCTTATGTGGTCTATCTGTTGCTTGTTTAATTACATTTCATGCCATAATTACATTTCATGCCATTTTCTTCTTTGCTTTTTCACCTCGATTCAGATTTAATCACACTATTTAATATTTTGAATCTATGTTTTATGTAATTTACAACAGAGAGCTCTTGATTTCTAGGGAATATCTTAAATTGTACAACAGCCAGATTGTAAGAAAAAATGAGTATTTTTATGGAATACATAAAAGGTAACTCTCATTTTATGAGTTATGACTTCGAGAAAAAAATTTGTGCCTCAAATTTGTTCATAAACAATGTATATATGGATAATTTCTTTTACTGATTATGAAAAGACAATGTGGATTGAAAGGCTGGAACACAGACTTATTTTGCATACATTTGTCCATATAAGCTTTGGAAATAAAAAATGTGGTAAGACGTTGACAATAGATTGATCATTTACTTATTATCAGATTAGTTATTGAGTACTTAGGTGATAGGTGGTAATTAGGGAAGGGGAGTTAATTGAAGTGACTGCTTGACAAATAATAAAACATTTTAAAGAAAGTCTGTTTTAAAATGTCAGTACAATTTCTTATATTACAGTTACTTCCATTGCTTTTATAGTACAGTGAATGTGAAATATGTTTTCATCCTCAAGGACTTAAACTGGGCACATAGAATGCCTAATAGTGGTTGATACTTTGATGGTTATGGGTCTTATAATATTTTAGATTTATTATTCTTCCATTATCATAGTATAGTAGATAATATAGTACTGTATAAAAGACTTAGTTTGAATCTGTATTGACTGTAGGTTAAACTTTTAATTTGCCTTTTAATTAATCACTAATCTTAGTTTTTTTCTACTCATTGATATGCTCTTAAGCAATGTTGTAATTGAGGTTTGTGTATTTTTTCCTTCATGTAATAGGAAATGAATCTGTTTTATCTTTGGATACTAGGAATATAGTTAATAAGTGTTTGTTAGTGAGCCTGAATAATTAATGAGTTAAGTTAGTATGGTGAATTGATCTTACATACCATATAAGAGGCTCTGTCTTCCTCATAATTATACTTGAGAGGAATCAGTAATTGAAATAAATAGGCCAGGTGCGGTGGTACACGCCTGTAATGCCAGCACTTTAGGAGGCCAAGGTGGGTGGATCACCTGAAGTTAGGGGTTTGAGACCAGCCTGGCCAACATGATGAAACCCTGTTTCTACTAAAAATACAAAAATTAGCTGGGCATGGTGATGGGTGCCTGTAATCCCAGCTACTTGGGAGGGTGAGGCAGGAGAATTGCTTGAACCCAGGAGTTGGGGATTGCAGTGAGCCGAGATCACATCACTGTACTCCAGCCTGGGTGACAGAGCAAGACTCCATCTCAAAAAAAAAAAAAAAAAGAAACTAAATTTAGTAAAATGTACCTTAAATAATTTACATGTGAAAGAAAAGTATTAAAGAAGAGTGCTAAATCAAGTATCATCAGATTGGAGCAAGTTCCTTTTATAAGAATGCTGAATGTTTTCAACTTACTGTCATTTATTTTATATAGCCTTTTAACTCATTAGATTTGTCAGGTTGCTTTGGTTTCTTGATTCTTACTTGATCTTGGGGGTTTGGATTGTGATTAATTCACTTTGAGAGTTTCCTTGAAAGATTCTGCAACTATTGGCAGTGATGAAGGAAGGCTTGTTTTGATTAGCTTCGATATTTAAGCCTTGAAAGAAATAGAAATAGACATGGGATCTTTTTCTGAGACCTGCATGTCAGAAACTTGCAAGCACAGGAGGCACTAAATTAACCAGGACTGGCCTGAATTTCAGTGTGCCCCTGGCTGCATTTAGAGCCCATGGAGTGTAGTATAACTGTATTTACTCTGAATCTAAATTTTCTTCCGTTGTCTCTTTTCTACCCTTATTTCATTCATTAAATATTACATGTAACCTATAGTGAGTGAGAAATACTGGAGTGAGGAGAACCTGGAGGTTAACAGTGAAGGGGGAAGATAAATTTAAATACACACGAAATTATCTGTGATAAGTGCTATTAACAAGACACACAGAGTGTTACTAGGTTGTGTTACAAGAGGATCCATTCTAGTGTAGAAGGTTTGGGAAGCCTTTCCTAAGGAAGTAACATGGTGATTATATGAATATAATGAAGTAAAGATATGTTAGGTTTAACATTTATGGGACAAAAACCAAATTTTAACATGAAGAAATCAATAGAAATAAGGAGCAATTACTTTATAGAAAGAGAGTTTATTTGAAAGTTTCACAAATCCAATACCCTGGTTGAGAGTTTGGCCTTTACTTAACTTGAAGGCAAAGGCAGTAAGAAAACTTCACTGCCTACAAATACCTCAATTAACAGATGCTCTGAATCTGAAGCTTCCTTCTAATAAAATCTGTTTTAAATTATACTAGTCAGAAATTTTCAATTGCAAATGTTAGAAAAACTATTTTGAATAACTTCTGTCTTCCCTCATTTAAAGGTAAGTTGAGATTGTTTTAGACAAAATTGTGAAGTCTGAAGTTAAACATCTTTTTTTCTTTTTTTTTTTTGAGATGGAGTTTTGCTCTTGTTGCCCAGGCTGGAGTGCAATAGTGCAATCTTGGCTCGCAGCAGCCTCTACCTCCTCGGTTTAAGTGATTTTCCTGCCTAAGCCTCCCAAGTAGCTGCGATTACAAGTGTGAGCCACCATGCTTGGCTAACTTTATATTTTTAGAAGAGACGAGGTTTCACCATGTTGATAAGGCTATTCTTCGAACTCCTGACCTCACATGATCCACCCGCCTCTGTTACAGGAAAGGGATCTGGATTTAGACCCCAAGAGAGGGTTCTTGGATTTCTTGCAAGAAAGAATTCAGGGCAAGTCCTCAGTGTAAAGCAAAAGCAAATTTATTAAGAAATTAAAGTGGCGAAGAACAGCTACTCCATAGACAGAGTAGGACGTTCCTGAAAGTAAGACGAGGATCACTTCCACTCTAGGTACAATGCTTGTATATATGGGAAGATGTGCTCTGCTACAAGGGTTTATGATAAAGGATTAATTTTCTTAATTACTATATTTTGCAAGAATTGATATTATTATTGTTAAAGCAAAATTAGGAATGCCTTTGTTATTCAGCCATCAGGATATCGGGGCATTCCCAAGTCTGGGTCTGTTTAGGAAGCATTATTAATTTGTTCCCTTAACTGTAAACATCTAGAGGCTAGGAATGCCTAATTTTCTGAGAATGCAGCCCAGCACATCTCAGCTTCATTTTCCTATCTTTCAGTCAAAATGGAATTTCTCTGGCTCACATACCTCTAACACCTTGGCCTCCCAAAGTTCTGGGATTACAGGCATAAGTCACCACACTCGGCCAAGCATCCTTTTAAAGCTTTCTTTTTTGTGCTGTTTTCTCTTTTCCAGTGGTTAAATTTCATGATTAGATTTCTGGTTCAAGTAGGTGGTTAGGGTTACCCTATCAAAGAAGAGTAAAGGATTTTATATTCATCAAATGGTTGATGGACTCATTTAGACTTTAATGTGCGTGAGTTGAAGTGTCTTTTAAATCTTTTAGCATTGGCTTAATCATCTTTTTAATGGAATTTATGTATCAACAAATAGTGAGGCAGTTGTTATTTTTTAGTCAAGATAGTTACTGTTATCTGTGATTTCTCTTTCTCAAATCATCCTTACTTTCTGATCATGAACTCATAGTGTTCATGAGTTCTGCTTAAAGGGTTCAGTTCATTGCCCAATATTCACCCAGTTTATCACCCAGTATTCTTATGGGAGAGACTGCAACAAATATGTATACTGCCTATTTTTCATCTGAATATTCTTGTTCAATTAGAAATGTATTAGATTTTTTCCCATTAATTGAAGTATTTCACATTAGAGTCCATGATATTTGTACTTAAGTATGCAGAAGATAGCAGGGTATGAAGAGTGTTTTGGTTTAAAGTTGTGGTGCTGCATGTAAGTTACATCACTGAAAGTTGAAGTGACAGGTATGTGTTTTCAAGACTATCCCTATATTATAAAAATATTGGTATTACCCAGTTTTGAACATGGGTATAATGTATACAGGGTTCAATCTGAGTCTTGTTCCTGCTCATATTTTGTTTCAGTATTGTAACTTAAGTACATTTTTATGTTTATCTTAAAGCCTATCTCAACTATTACATAAAAATTTTTAAATGTAGGAGAGGAAGGCTATTTCAGGTAGGGTATGTAGTAAGGCTTAATGATCATCACTAAAGTTTGATGGTATGATTTTCATTATAGGAAGGCTTTACAGTATAATAGTTATGGAAAACTTTTGAAGATTGCTTGTATCTCTCACATATATTATTAACAAGTTGCCCTAGTTTTTTGGCTTGTTTGTTTTGTTTTTAATAAGCTGGTTGTTTGTCTCTATTGAGGCAGCGTGGTGTAATGCACTGGGTGTGAGTTACAAGATCTGAGTTTTTGTTTTGCTTTCCAATTTATGATGCGATTTCTTCATTTATAAACAAAAGAGAATCCTGCCTTAACAATTTCATGGCTTGCTATGGGAATCATATGAGATAGTGCATATATAAAAACTGTAAGAAGATAGGTAAATATTGGTGTATGATACTGGTTTCTTGTCATTTTGTTTGAGATGTTTATATTTGGCTTTTGTAGCTTATGATTCTAACCTTAAAAATAAAGATGTTGGAAACAATTCAGATTTAGCTTATTAGAATTCCTCAAAGAAATGGAAGCCTCGTGTGTGTTTGTGTGTGTGTGTGGTGTGTGTGTGTGTGTGTGTGTGTGTGTGTATAAAATAAGGAATTGACTTACAATTTTGGAGGTTTAATAAGTGCCAAGATCTGCAGTTGGCATGCTGAAGACCCAGAGAGCCAATGTGTAATACGAGTCTGAGTCCAAAGGTCTGAGTACTAGAAGAGAAAATGGTGTGAGTTCCAGTCCAAGAGCCAGCAGGCTGTAGACCCAAGAACTGATGTTTCAGTCAGGTCTGAAGGCAGGAAAATACCAGTATCCTAGCTCAAGAAATCACGCAGGAGGAGTTTGTATTTTGTTCTCTTCAGGTCTTTAACTCAGGGGATGAAGCCTACTCACATTAGGAAGGACAATATGTTTTTCTCAGCCTTACTGATTCAAATGTTAATCTCATCTAGAAGCACTCTCATAGACATACCCAGAATAATAATTTGACCAAATGTCTAGGCATTCGTTGGCCCAGTCAGGTTGATACATAAAATTAAACGTGGTATGGTATGTAGGAAAATTTGTTTGTTGCAACAAGTAATTCTACTTCCTTTATTATGCTATTTTCTTTTTCTTTGGAGACAGAGTCTTGCATTGTCACCTAGGCTGGAGTGCAGTGGCCCAGTCTTGGTTTGCTGCAATCTCTGCCTTCTGAGTTCAAGTGATTCTCTTGCTTCAGCCTCCTGAGTTGCTGGAATTATAGGAGTGTACCACGACACCCAGCTAATTTTTTGTATTTTTAGTGCAGATAGGGTTTTGCTATGTTGACCAGACTGGTCTTGAACTCCTGGTCTCAAGTGATCCACCTGCCTCAGCATCCCAAAGTGCTGGGATTATAGGCATGAGCCACCACACTTGACCCCTTTCCCAGATATTCTGATTCCCAGAGACAGAAATCTCTTCTAAACACTTAATAAAACAAACCTGCACTACAGAAAAAGGAATTGGGGGTGGGAGCAGGAAGCAATTATGCAGAGTGAAGGAAATGAGCATTTTCAAAGTGCCTACTATGTGCTGGTTACTCTGCTAAATACTTTATATTGGTTATCTGATTTATTAAAAAGTACCTATAAATAGATCTTGGACACAGAAGGAAGAGGGTAAAGTTAACTGCACAGCTGGTTGTTGTCCGCTCTCTTCTATTGGAATTAATTCTTTTTATTTGCTGATTTAGTGTTGTGAATGCTGTGTTTCCATCTTCATCCCTCTTTAATTTTTGTAGACTTGGAAATGTAATTTCTAGCTCCTGAGTCATCATGGGTGCCTTATTTAGTCTTTCCGCAGGTTAGATGACCAAATTTCTGAATAGTCAGGTTATTTTTATATCATAGTTGTAGTTTCCCTGTGTTTTTGTGTTTTTCTCTGAGAATAGGCAACCTAACTTCTGTGGGAGCTAGTAAATGACAGGTTTAAATTTATAACATGCAGCATAGATAAGTGATAATTCTCCTTATGTAGGATGTGTTTGGACTTCAACATCAATTCGTAGTTAAGACCACTTGCCTGACTTCAATCCCTGCTCTTCCTCTGTCAGTTATGTCACTTTGGGTAACTTCATCTCTCTGTACTAACTTTTTCCTATCTCTAAAATGGGGATAATAAAATCATTCCCATTAAAATCATGTCCCATAAAATGAGGAGACAGAAATCTAAAGAGCATCTAAACAAGGATCTCTCAAAGAAATAGTTGTAGGGTTAAGATTGTTATGAAAATTAAATGAGTTGACATCTGTATGATGTATATGATGGTGACTGGCACAAGTACTATATAAGCATTTTTAAAAAATAAAATAAAAATTCTGGTACTAACATATTAAAAATATATAAATTCATTATGCTCTTTCCTTTAAAGCAGTTGTTCTTACTCAATAAGGGACACAATTTTATCTCCTAGAAGACATTTAACAATGTCTCTAGGCATTTTTGGTTATCACAGCTGGAGGGATTCTATTGGCATTTGGAAAGTAGAGGGTAGGGATGCTGCTAAACATCCTACAGTGCATAGGAGAGCTCTGGACAGCAGGTGATCTGGCCCGAAAGTCAATAGTGCCAAGTTTGAGAAACCCTATTTTAAAGAAATCAGTATTTCCTAGAGATTGCTTTAAGAAAGATTAAATAGATACAACATAAAATTGACTCTTACTGCAAACTATTTAATTTTCCAAAGAAACTAGATTTCTCACACTATCACACCCTTTAGAAATGTATTCTTCTAGAAGAGTTTAATGGTTAAATTCTGAGGCTCACAATGACTACTAATTTAGAGTTAGGTACTAATAAGGCTAAGATCATAGATCAGCTCCTTTGAGGGCCAGTTAGCTTTGTTCTATTCCATGACCATAAAGTGCAAACCCAATACAAGTCATCCATCTCTATGGCAAATGTAGAGCATTAATCACATCGGGAAAGAGATGAGAATAACAAGGGAATGTATATAGTCCTGATGGATTTTTGATAGTGACAACCTTATGAAGAGATACTTCTAAATTGGAGGCTTGACCTTATAATTTTGTATCACCTTCAGTTTATGCCCATCATATTAGTTAGGTTGGTCTCCATACTTGCGTTTCATCACCTCGACTTAATGCTACCTCTGCCTTTTGACTCATGACTGGAATGTTTGCGAAGATATTCACATATATATATATTTCTTTTTTGGGACGGAGTTTTGCTCTTGTTGCCCAGACTGGAGTGCAAAGACGCTATCTTGGCTCACCACAACCTCCGCCTCCTAGTTTCAAGCGATTCTCCTGCCTCAGCCTCCCGAGTAGCTGGAATTACAGGCATGTACCATCACACCCAGCTAATTTTGTATTTTTAATAGAGACGGGGTTTCACCATGTTGCTTAGGCTGGTCTTGAACTTAGGTGATCCGCCCACCTCGGTCTTCCAAAGTGTTGGGATTGCAGGCGTGAGCCACCGTGCCTGGCCTCGTTTTTTTTTTCCTGGGTACTTTATTGTTTTTTAACTTTCAAATGTAGGTACATGATTTAAATTAATTTTGGTGTATAGTTTGAGGTAGGTCAAAGTACATTCCCCCCCTCCCCCTCTGCAAAGATGTCCAATGCTTTCAATATCATTTATTTTTAAAAAATTACATAAGGGGAGGGATAGTGGGGGGTAGGGAGTTGGGGAGGGATAGCATGGGGAGAAATGCCAGATATAGGTGATGGGGAGGAAGGCAGCAAATCACACTGCCATGTGTGTACCTATGCAACAATCTTCCATGTTCTTCACATGTACCCCCAAACCTAAAATGCAATAAAAAAAAAAAAAAAAAAAAATTACATAATTTAGAAATAGAAAAAAAGAATGCTTTGTGTTATTTAATTTTACCTCTTTATTTAATAAATGAGGAAATTGAAATCTAAAGAGCATCTAAACAAGGATTTTTCGTAGAAGTAGTTATAAGATTAAGATTAGAAATAAAATCTCTTAATTGTATTATGCTGATTGTTTCTATTCCCCTGTTGAGATTTGTTTCTATGATCATTCATCCTTCTTTCTCACACTTGTTCTCCTCACCCCAACAGTATAAATTGTAACATATATTTATTATAGAAAGACTGGAACATATCCAAAAGTGAAAAGAAAATAATTAAAATAATCTATTATCAACCATTAAGAGATAACCAATGTATAACATTCTAGTGTTTGTTTTGTATGTTCATTACATATTATTTTTTTGTAATCTGTCTTTTCACTTTATGTATTTTGATTCATTTTCCTAGGTCATTAAATAGTCTTCTAAAACCAGATAGTATAAATACATAAATACAGATAACCGTAGTTGTATGATGTGCCTTTTTTTTGCCTAAATCTTTATATGCATGTTTGAAAAATTCATAAGAAATTAATGAATAGGGAATTATTTGGTCAAAGCATATGAACATTACAAAGTCTTTGATTATAAAATGTGATTTTCTGAAGATATCTGATGATTTGATACATGAGTGCAAGTGCTATTGTAATTACTACATGGCTAACACAATTACTGGTATGTTACTTGCTTAGATTAGTGCTTCCTAGCCTTTTTATGCTGTAGTGTGCTGTGGTTTACATAGAAAATGATAAAAATATGTGGCACACTGGGGGAAAACAGAGGTGTTGGTCACCCTGCCTTGTTACCTTGTGTCTGGCTTGGCTAACTAGACTACTGAGAGGGTCAGTATTTTAGCCACTTGTAAACCTTGGTTAGAAGCTCTGGGTTACAGCAAAGTGATGATAATAAGGTACTAGGTTATTTTCTGTGTCTTGTGTTAGATAGTTCCCATTTCTCACAATATTCAGTTTGGTTTATCAATATGGTATATATGTATAATTTATGTACTTTACTGTTAATGGACATTTAGGTTGTTACAGTATTTGTAATTACAGACAATGCTATAAATGTCTTTTGGTGGATATAAGCACTTATTTCTTTTGAGTAAATACCTGGGAGTGGAATTGCTGGGTTAGGGGGTAGGTACACATTTAATTAGATGCTATCAAACAGTTTTCCAAAGTGACCACAATTTTACATTGTCATGAGCAATATATGAGAACTAATCCTAAAGCTACATACGGTATCAGAATTGCAGTTGCTCTGCATTCCCACCAGCACTTATGATATATCAGTTCTTTGCATTTTAGCCATTCTAATGTGTGTATAGTGGTATTTATTTCTTTGATGACTAATGGTGCTGGGAGCTTCTTATATGCCTGTGGGTTGTGTGAATATCTCCTTTTTTTAAAGAAAAAACAAAATATCAAACTATTTTATTTTGAGATAATTGTAGATTCCCATGCAGTTATAAGACGTAATAGAGCAAGTCAGTGAACTCTTTATCTAGTTTCTCCTGTTTCATCTTGCAAAATAGTAGTATAATATCCCAACAAAAATATTGCCATTGATACAGTCAAAATACAGAGCATTTACATCACCTGAAGGATCCCTAATGTTGCCTTTTATAGCTATACTCATGTCTTTTCCATTTCCCGACTTTCCCATAATCCCTGACAACCAGTAAGTTATTTATTTATATAATTTTGTCATTTTAAGAATGTTATTGAGGCTGGGTGTGGTGGCTCATACCTCTAATCCCAGCACTTGGGGAGGCTGAAGCGGCCTAAGGTCAGGAGTTCAAGACCAGCCTGGCCATCATGGCGAAACCCCATCTCTACCAAAAATACAAAAATTAGCTGGGCATGATGGTGGGTGCCTGTAATACCAGCTACTTGGGAGGCTGAGGCAGGGAGAATCCCTTGAACCCAGGAGGTGGAGGTTGCGTGAGTCTAGATCGTGCCATTGCACTCCAGCCTGGGCAAGAGTGAGACTGTCTTAAAAAAAAAAAAATGTTATACAAGTGGAATCAAACAGTGTGTGTAGCTTTAGGATTAGCTTTTTTTTTTTTTTTTTCCCCCCACTCAGTATGATTCTGTGGAAATTCATCAAGATTGTTTCATATGTCCTTTTGGTTGTTCATTTTTATTGCCGAATAGCATTCCATGTCATGGATATATCACAATTTGTTAAACCGTTTACTTGTTGAAGGACATCTGAGTTGTTTCTGGTCTTTGACTATTATAGACAAAGCTGCTATAAACGTTTCTTCATAGGTTTTTGTATACACGCATATTTTTATTTCTCAGAGATAAATACCCCAGGACTGCAATTGCTGGGACATATAGTAGTTACTTGTTTAATTTTTCAAAAAAGTGCCATACTGTTTTCCAGAATTGCTATATCATTTCATATTTCCACCAGTAATGCATGAGTGATCCAGTTTTTCTGAATCCTTGCCAACATTTGGTGTTGTCCTGCTGCCATTCTGATAGTTGTAATACCTCATTGCGGCATGAACTAGCATTTTCCTAATGGCTAATGTGCTTATTTGGTGTCTGTTTATCCTGTTCTGTGAAATGTCTGTTTATATATTTTCCTATTTTCTAATTGGATTATTTGCTTTTTTATTGTTGAGTTTTGGGACTTCTTTATGTATTCTAGATACTAGTTCTTTATTAGATATGTGATTAGTAAGTATTTTCTTCTATTCTGTAGATTGCCTTTTTAATCTCCCAACAGGTCTTTAATAGAGAAAAAGTTTGAATCTGGATGAAGTTCAATTCATCAGTTTTCTCTTTTATGAATTGTGCTTTTGGTGTCAAGTCTAAGAATGCATTGTCTAGCTTTGTAGCCATAAGATTTGCTCCATTTTTTCCCCTAGACGTTTTGTAGTTTTATGTTTCACGTTTGTGCCTGTGATCCATTTTAAATTAATTTTTGCATAAACTGTGACCCTTAGGTTGAGGTTTAGTTTTTCTTTTTTTTTTTTTTTTTTTGAGACGGAGTCTTGTCTGTCACCAGGCTGGAGTGCAGTGGCATAGTCTTGGCTCACTGCAACCTCCGTCTCCCGGGTTCAAGCGATTCTTCCGCCTCAGCCTCCCGAGGGGCTGGGACTACAGGCGCCTGCCAACGCCCGGCTAATTTTTGTATTTTTAGTAGAGACGGGGTTTCACCACGTTGGCCAGGATGGTCTTGATCTCTTGACCTCATGATCCACCCACCTCAGCCTCCCCGAAGTGGTGGGATCACAGGTGTGAGCCACCACGCCTGGCTAGTTTTTCTTTTCTTTTAACCTATAGATGTCCACTTATTCTGGCATCATTTGTTGAAAAGGCTGTCTTTTCATCATGGAATTGCTTTTGTATCTTTGTCAAAAATTCTGTTGGCTGTATTGTGCAGGTCTACTTCTGGGTTCTCTATTCTTTTCTATTGATCTATTTGTCTGTCCCTGTGCCAGTATCACACAGTCAGATATTGTAGCTGTATAATAAGTCTTGAACTCAGAATGATTCCTTCTACTTTGTTTTTAGAGTTGTGTTTTAGCTATTGTAACTACTTTGCTTTTCCCTATAAATTTACAAATAATATTGTTTATATCTACAAAAAGCCTTCAGGGATTGTGATAGGAATTGTTAAAGCTGCATATCACTTTGGAGAGAATAGACAGATTTACTATGTTGGGTTGTCCAGTCCATGAACGTGGTATGCCTCTCCATGTATTTATATGTTATTCAGTTTCTTTCATCAGCATTGTGTAGTTTTCATCATGCAACTTTTTGTACATATGTTGTAGATTTATATCTAAGTATTTCATTTTTTTGAGAAGTTATGTATGCTGTTGTATTTTTTCGATTTTGGTGTCCATGTGTTGATTACCCTTATATAGAAATTCAATAGATTTTTGTATGTTTATCTTGAGTCCTAATAACTTGCTCTGAACTGACTTACATTTTCTGTATTCCTCTTTTCATTTTTATTTTTTTTTTTGATTCGGAGTCTCATGCTCTGTTACCAGGCTGGAGTGCAGTGGTACGATCTTGGCTCACTGCAATTTCTGCCTCCTGGATTCAAGCAATTCCCCTGCTTCAGGCTCCCAGGTAGCTGGGACTACAGGCACACACCACCATGCCCGGCTAATTTTTTGTATTTGAATAGAGACAGGGTTTCACCATGTTGGCCAGGATGGTCTCCATCTCCTGATCTCATGATCCTCCCACCTTGGCCTCCCAAAGTGCTGGGATTACAAGCGTGAGCCACCACACACAGCCACCTTAAATTTTCTATGTAGACAATCAGGTTAATTGAAAATAGGGTTAGTTTTGTTTCTTTCTTTGCAGGAATGGAGAATAATGTTTTTTGTTTTTTTTTCTGTAACTACTTGAATATATAACAGTACTAGATCTTGCCCATTGTTAAGTCAAAAATGAAACAGACATTATGCTCCAAATCTTGAAAATACCGGGGAGACGTTGAGAACTGATGAGGTGGTTGAGGATCAGAGTGGAATTGAAAATGACACTTAGATTTTTGTTTCTAATTGGATAGATGAGATGCTGTTATTTGAGGTAGGGAACTCAGAAGTAAAAGGATATTTGGGAAATACAGTGATATCTGCTTTGGACATGTTGGTTTTTCCAGTGCCTATGGGACATCTACGTTGACATGTCCAATAGACATTTGAAGCTTGAACTTAGAACTGGGGGACAGGTTAGGGTTATATTAGGAATTCCTACATTGAGATGGTAGTTGATGCTGTGGGGAAAAAATACATGTAGAATGAATAGAGAGATCTGATGAAGAAATGCTAACAACGGAATAGCATTTAGAAATTGGAGAATGAAAAGAATGCACTGTCACAAAAAGCATAGAAATTTCTCCCCTGTCAAAATTCTACCTGTTTGTCAACATGCATCTTAGACGGTTCAGTGAAATCTTCCTGACATCATCACCTGCCTACTCCATTTAATAATTTCCTCTTAATAATTTCCTAATATGTGTTTTCTATAGCAATTTATTCTTGTAGTCTAGCATTTACCACACAGCCATGCTATAGCTTATTGGTTTTGTTTGTGTCTACTTCCCCTGTCAAGATTTTATGTTCTTTGAAGGCAAGGGCTGGGTCTTATTCATCATTGTTTTTCCTTTGTATGACAGTTGAAGTAATAGATGATCAGTTTCAGAGGCTTGAAGAGGAAGGGGGTAACAAAAAATAGAGAATATACCATTAGATTTGTTGGTCACTGACTTTAAGAAAGTGTTATCTCTAGAAAAGTGGGGAATAAATAGAGAGTTTTATAGTGTTTCTGCTCTCAAGTTAGTTTTTCCCTTTTTTTCCTCTCCCTTACTCCTTCTCTCATTATCTTCTAACCTTTTTTGATATATTGTTTCATTATGATGGGGAAGTACTCTTTTCCACAAAAAAGACTAGTAAGGAGTCTACTGTTCTTCCTAATTCAGCTCATATCCCTTTCTCCATGCAATTTCTGCCTTCACCTGTATTAAACTGACTCTGCTAAACTTCTGTGTTACTTTCCGTTATATTACTAACACTTAATCAGTCCTTAGTATCTATATTTCTTGTGCATATTATGATTTATATTGCTTTATTTCCTGGAATGTTAATAGTTTGCTCAGTAAATACTTAGATGTCATGTCTATCCATATAACTGCTGAATTGTTTCAGGGCTTTTTTGGTTTTAATCTAGAAATCTTCCTTTTATATTCAGAGTTCACCAAAAAAAAAAAAGTTTTCGATCTAAATTTAAAAGCTAAGTCATGAAGCCTGATAGGTTGATATTTTTATAAAACATTCCTGTGATAAACTTCTGCAGTCTTTTGTATTGAAACTTGTTCCTGTTTCTGTGTTCTGGTAGCATGTGATACTTATTTGTGTTGCTAAGTAGATTCTTAATATTATTTTTTCAGGCCTTTTTTAATGGGCTCCAGGAGGCCAGAAATCATTATTTTTTAAATTTACTTTTTGTATTTCCCACCCCCTCCTTTTTCTTTTTTTTTCTTGCCACACAGTCTTCATGTTTGAATAACTGAATGAATTTCTCTGGTTTCTATTAGTGAAGCTCTCTGATAGTAATAGGCTGATAAAATCTTTAATATAGTTTTATTATAGCATCTGATTTTTATTTGAATTGCAGTTTTTTTCATGTAAAAGTATATTCCATTTTTTAGTTTAAAACTGTTTTAAGGCATTACCAATATTTATCTCAGTATATGGAAATTATTCAACAAATGACTCATGTTGTGATTTCTTGTTGTATATTTTACCCTTAATAAATTCAGCTTTCTTCCTTTATATCCTGAACATTGTATTTTTATAGAGGAACTAGTAAAATGCCAGCGTTTTTACTATAATTTTTAAATATACGCTTTTATTCGGTAGCTTCCACATACAAGCTAATTTAAGTGGTAAATGTTGATTGGATTAAACAAAAAATTCTTTCTCTTTCCAGATTGCAGCAATTCTCCGGAAACGGAAATTAGACTACTATTTACACAAACTACTCCCTGAGATCCTACAGTCTGCTTCGTTCCTAACTGCTAATGGGGCCTTGTATATGGCTTTCTTTTGCATTTTAAGGTCGGTACTCATAATCACTATAGATATTAATATAGATTCTTTTGTTGAAAACAAGTATATATTTACGTAAATGTTATTTGGGTTACTGTCCCCGTCCCCGTCCCCTGTCCCCGTTTTTCTTTTAATCTGTTAAGTGACATTTATGTCAATGAAAGCTTATAAAACCAGAAACTGTGGGCCTCTTGACCTCAAGATGTAATATAAACTTCAAATTATTAGTGTAATTATATAGCAAAAATGCTTTAAGATGTTATACATATTCTGAGGCCTGTTATAGTTACCAAGTTGTTGAACAGGATTTCTTAGCTTTTCAACTTCATAGATCAGGAATTTGAAGTAACTGTCTATGATACAGGTTAGGGCTACCTGCAGTGAATAAACTTCAAAAAGACTATAAAATATACATTTTTATG
Source organism: Ateles fusciceps (assembly GCA_036589455.1). Lineage (NCBI taxonomy): Eukaryota > Metazoa > Chordata > Mammalia > Primates > Atelidae > Ateles > Ateles fusciceps. Next base: position 297,016 of record JAZHEH010001096.1, read on the forward strand.
TATAAAACAGTAAGTTAACTTTTGGTATATTCTATTATTGGAACTTTTGGTCCTGATTCAGTCTTCTATATATTACCTGTGCTGCATCTTTATACATTATAGTGATGCAGATAGAATTCTGTCTTTTGAGTGCTCTTACTTATCTGACATATTTGTTAGCTCTTTACTTCTTTTTATTTTTTTCCTGTTGATTGCTGAAAACTCAGACTTACAGTTTTTTATTTTTTTATAGCTTCCAGTTAGTGTTGCATAAAGTAGTGCAGGTATATTTTAACTGCAGTTAAAAATATAATTTCCAAATGTCTTTTACAGATTTTTCCCCTCAGATCATTAATATTTATAAGCTTTCAGATTATGCAGAAATTAATTGATAAAGCTTTTATACTATTGAACAAATCATGCCTTTAGATTGACATGAAAATCTATGTAAGGAACTCTTTTTATCATGTGCTCTCTAGAAAGTTTCTGTGACTTGTTAATACTCGAATAATAATGACTAGATTTAAAAAAAAAAATCGCAGTAAGTATACCTTGCTATTGCAGCATCTTTCTTGATGTTCTGTGAACCTGTTTGGTTAGGTTGTTAGAGCATGTGTCTTGAAAATACTAGGAGACCATAAAAACTTATGAGGTCATTGAGGATCAGGGGTGGAATTGAAAATGACACATTTTGTTCCCAATTGGGTAGGTAAGATGCTGTTACTTAAGGCAGGGAACTCAGAAGTAAAAGCATATTTGAGAAATATAGTGAGATCTGCTTTGGACGTGTTGGTTTTTCTGGTGCCTAAGAAACATCTATGTTGACATGTCCAGTAGACATTTGAAATTTGAACTTAGACTATATTTAAGGTAATATCCATGTTATCCCTATAACTGATTCACTGAGTCCGTTTTTCTTAAGATTTTACATTCAATTACTTAAGTCATTTATGGATTTCATATTGGAGGGGAAAACCACTCCAGTATTGCTGGGTGGAAGGTTTCTGATGTCCATTTCAAAAAATACCCAAGTTATGTGTCCTCAATAGCTTTTCTAATCTTTTTAAATCTGAGCTTCAATTTAAGAAATTATTTCAGGCCGGGTATGGTGGCTCATGCCTGTTACCTCAGCACTTTGGGAGGCCAAGGTGGGAGGATTGCTTGAGGCTGGCAGTTCGAGACCAGTCTGGGCAACATGATGAGACTCTGCCTCTTAAAAAAGAAAATTAACCAGCCTTGGTGGTGTGCCTGTATTCCCAGCTAACTTGGGAGGCTGAGGCAGAAGGATCCCTTGAACCCAGGAATTCTGGGCTACAGTGAACTATGATTGCAGCACTGCATGCCAGCCTGGGTGACAGGGCAAGACCTTGTCTCTGAAAAATGAAAAATCTTGATTCTTATATATATATATATATCTATGTCTAATTTTCATAATGTATAATTTAGCAGTTGACCAGCTTTGTTCAGATAATTTCTTATAATTTTTACTTGCTACTTCTCCCTTTCTTAGGAACAGATTGTTTTGAAAGGAAAAAAAAATATCCCCCTCATGTCTTCAGATATTTTCTTTTCCTCTTAGAAGACCCAGGCAGCTACTAGTAATTTGTAATTTATGAGGCACTATGTGGATGCCTACTTTCAAGGAACATACTCTAGTAAATGAAAAATGATGTACCCATAAAACTAAAATATTTAAAATACTTTAGTAAGTGCTGTAAGAAAAAGTTATTAAGGGTTGTGGAAGCAAAGAAGGGAAAACATTTATTGAATATCTACTATGTGTTGAAAAATAGTCATAGTAATAGAAATAACAGCTAACGCTTTCTGAGTACTTGTTATGTGTCCTGCATGGCGCTGGGACATATCTCATATAGTTCTCTTAATGACCTTATGAGATAGGTAATATTATTCTCATTTGATAAATACAAGAAACTGAGAAGCCAGAGGGTTTGTATAGCTGGCAGGTTTGGATCCAGGCAATGCCTAAATGATTGTGGCAGGCTATTATTGAAAGGAGTGATACCCATTAGTTGTTACTGTAGTAGCTTAGGGACAGTAGTTTGGAGAAGAATTTGAAAGAGAAATTGCATCTGTAATAATTTAAGGGAGTCATTTAATATGTGGGGTAAGGGAGAAAGAAAGTTAAGGATGACGTGTGTCAAACATAAGTGGGTAGGTGATTGTTGATGCCATTAACCTAGAAAAATAGACAGAGAACAAGTTCATGGGGACAGAGGAGAGAGAGAATGAGTTTGATTTTGGATATGTTTATTTTGAGGTACTGTGGTGCATTTAAATAGAGGATGGATGGAGATGGGAAACTTCTATTTATGATAACTGAAGTGACCAACTAGGAATTTGATACAAAAATTCCAAATTTGAATTTCAGGAAGATACTTGGAAAATTCTACTCATGGACTCCTGGCTTTGGTGCCGCTTTGCCAGCATCTTATGTGGCCATTCTCATTGAACGAAAAAGCAGGTAAAATTTTACATATCTATTTGATAGAATTGATTACCTGTCCCCAACCCCAGCTAGAATTTTTTTTTTTAACTTATCACTTACAGCGATGAGAAATATTTCTAGATATATTTTTTCAGTTCTGCAGGTATTTGACTGAAAATTAATTTTATATGCATTAATTATGAATTTTATTTATTATCTATAAAATATAAAAATTAACATTATGGAGCAATAATAGACTCTTTTTACTAAAAGATTAGAGAGTTCTGCAGTGGGACCTAACTAAAATATGGCATATGCAGGCTCTAGGCCAGGTGGCTCATGCCTGTAATCCCAGCACCTTGGGACGCTGAGGTGGGTAGATCGCTTGAGCCTTGAATTTGAGACCAGCCTGGCCAACATGCAAAACCCCATCTCTTCAAAAAAATACTAAGAAAATTAGCTGGATGTGATGATGTATTCGTGTAGTCCCTGCTATTCAGGAAGCTGAGGTGGGAGGATCACCTGAGCCCCGGGAAGTCAAGGCTGCAGTGAGCCATGATCATGTGCTACACTTCAGGTGAGACTCTTGTCTCAGAAAACAAGCAAATAGACAAACAAATTCTAATCAAAGGTCTTTTCCATAGCCATAATAGCATTTCATTAAGCATAAGTACTTAAGAAAATTAGTAATAGTTTAGTAATAGTTTTTTTTATTATCGTCTAGATCTGTACTTCACTTAATTTGCTTCAGGCTCATTGAATGATCTCAAATCAATTATTGTTATTGCTATTATTTTTTGAGATGGAGTCTTGCTCTGTTGCCCAGGCTGGAGTGTAGTGGTACCATCTTAGCCTACTTCAACCTCTGCCTCCCGGGTTCAAGCCGTTCTCCTGCCTCAGCCTCCCACGTAGCTGGGATTACAAGTGCCTGCCACCATGCCCGACTAACTTTTGTAGTTTTAGTATAGACAGAGTTTTACCATGTTGACCAGGCTCGTCTTGAACTACTGGCTTCAAGTGATCTGCCCACCTTGGCCTTCTAAAGTGTTGGGATTACAAGCATGAGCCAGCACACCCAACCACGAAACCACTCTTAATTTTTCTAAGTGTCATAGTATCTACATTTTTGTGGTTCTCGGTTTGATTATATCAATGACTACAATACTTATATGTTTGGATTATTAGAATGATTAAACTCAAAGGATTGGTGGATATTATAACCTCAGCAAAATCGGGTCAGTAATTCCAGAAACATAAGGTTATTTGACCTGAAAAGAGAGTACATCATGATTGTTGAAGCATGGATTTTGGAGCTGTGCTGTCTGGCTTAGGAGCTCAGCTCTGCCACTTGCTGGGGGATATTCATTACTTGACAAATGAAAATAATGATAATCTATTTGTAGGATTTAATTAAATTAATTAATTTATTTTGAGACAGAGTCTTGCCCTGTTTTCTAGGCTGAAGTGCAGTGGCGTGATCTTGGCTCACTGCAACCTCTGCCTCCTGAGTTCAAGCGATTCTCCTGCCTCAGCTTTCTGATTAGCTGGGATTACAGGCGCCTGCCACTGCACTTGACTAATTTTTGTATTTTTAGTAGAGACGGGGTTTTACCATGCTGGTCAGGCTGGTCTACAACTCCCCACCTCAGGTGATCTGCCCACTTGGCCTCCCAAAGTGCTAGGATTACAGGCATGAGCCACCACACGGGGCCTTATATTTTTTTTTAAGACAGAGTCTCCCTCTGTCATCCAGGCTGGAGTGCAATGGCTTGATCTCGGCTCACTGCAACCTCTGCCTTCTGGGTTCAAGCAATTCTCCTGCTTCAGCCTCCCAAGTAGGTGGGACCACAGGCATGAACCACCACACCAGGCCTGGCTAAATTTTTGTATTTTTATAGAGATGGGGTTTTGCCATGTTGGCCAGGCTGGTCTCGAACTCCTGACCTCAGGTGATCTACTTGCCTTGGCCTCCCAAAATTTTGGGATTACAGGCATCAGCCACTGTACCTGGCCTTTGGGATTGTTTAGATACTTAAGTGAATTAATAGATGTTAAAATGCTTAGAACAGTGTCTGACACATAGTAAGAGTTATATATGTATTAAGTATTATTTTTGCTTTTTTTGCCCATAAGTAATGAGAAAGTTATTCTGGTGATGGTAATTTCCTAATCAATTAAAAATTGTGAATATGGGTTTTGACAATATATTTTTGAAATATGTCACACATATGAAACTAAAGATGCTTTAAACAAGGTAGCTACTATTTACTCATATTTAGCACTCGAATAATAGCATTTTTGTAGTTACGTACCTACTTTTCAACACAAACTGTTGAACACCTTTGTAACAATCAACTAGAGTCAATGGTTATTAACATTTTGCCATTTTACGTTGTGTGTGAATGTATGTGAATGTATATGTTTTCTGTGTGTGTGAACCATATGGAAACATGTTATAGACATCATGCCACTTCACTTCTCAATACCTCAGCATTATCTCTTCAAATAAGGATAGTTTTCTACAGAATTGCAACACTGTTATCACACACAAAACAATTAGCAACCAGCTTTTCATACCATCCAGTTCATATTGTCCTAAAATGGCTTTTAATGCTATTTTTTGAACCAGAATCTAGTCAAAGTTTATGCGTGTTAATATATTTCTTTTGTTTCCCTTTTCTTTTCTGAGATGGAGTCTGGCTCTGTTGCCCTGGCTAGAGTGCAGTGACGTGATCTTGGCTTACCACAACCTCCACCTCCTGGGTTCAAGCCATTCTCCTGCCTCAGCCTCCTGAGTAGCTGGGATTACAGGCGTGCACCACTATGCCTGGCTAATTTTTGTATTTTTAGTAGGGACGGGATTGTACCATGTTGATCAGGCTAGTCTCGAACTCCTGACCTCATGATTCTCCTGCCTCGGCCTGCCAAAGTGCTGGGATTACAGGCGTGAGCCACTGTGCCTGGCCTCCTTTTTCTAAAAGTACTTTTTCTTGAAATAGGGTCTTGATTTGTCACCCAGGCTGGAATGCAGTGGTGTGATCATAGCTCACTGTAACCTCAATCTGCTAGGCTCAAGGGATCCTCTTGCCTCAGCACCACCCTCCCACCACTCCCCTGAGCCCCCAGCCAGTGGCTGGGACTACAGGTGCATACCACCACGCTCAGCTAATTTTTTATTTTTTATGGTAAGTAGAGATGAGGTCTCACTATGTTGCCCAGGCTGGTCCGGTCCTGAGCTCAAGTGATCCTCCTGCCTTGGCCTCCCAAACCGTTGGGATTAAGGTGCGAACCACTGCTCCTTGCCTATTTTCTTTTAATCTAAGATAGTCTCCCCCACTTTTTCCCTCTGCAGCATTGCTTTATTGACCAGGCCAGTTTGTCTTGTTGTATTTAATACATTTCTGATTTGTCTGAGTTATTTCTTCATGGAATTGGTGAATTGGTTCAACAATTGGTCCCCCAAGCCCATTATCATTGTGGTTTTGCTGACTTGTAGAGGTACGTACTGCGTTGGTGATCTTGGGTAAGATCTGGAAGAATTCTTTGGATTAAAGCAGAGACTCTTATTTTTTTCCCTTACTTTCTCCCAGATAAACAGGGTCTCTCTCTCTCTCTTCTCTTTCTCTCTCTCTCTCTCTCTCTCTCTGTGCTGAGCTGCTTAGAACTGGAAATGAGGTGACACAAACATCCCTGTGGCCACCATCGCTGGGACTGCGCTGGGTCAGACTTGAAGCCATCATAGCAGTGGGTCTTACCCAAGGCTTGCTGTAACCATTACCTGGCACCACCTGTGTTCACTCAAAGCCCTAGCGCTCTATGGTTAACAGGTGCAAAGCCAGCCAGGTTTGTGTCCTACCCTCTGGGTGCCTAGTTTCTCCAGGCCCTGCAGTCCAAAGATGCTGTCTGGGAGCCTGGGATTGGAGTAAGAAAAGTTTGCCTGATGTTCTTTCTACTGTGGCTAAACTGGTGCTCAAATCACAATATAAAGTCCTTCCCCACTCTTCCTTCCCCCTTTCCACAGACAGAGGAGCCTGTCCATGTGGGCACCACGACCACCAGCCCATGGCAGGCTTCTGCCTGGCCACCGCTGATGTTCACTTAAATACCATGGGCTCATCAGTCAGCTAGTAGTAAATGCTGCCAGGCCTGGGACTCACCCTTCAGGGCAGTGGGCTCCCTTCTGGCCTATGGTAGTTTCAGAACTGCTATCTAAGAGCCTAGACCTGAACTTGGGGACTCCAGGAGCCTGCTTGTTGGTCTACCCCATTGTGTCTGAGCTGGTACCTAAGTGCAAGATAAAGTCCCCTTTGGTTTTCCTTCTGCTTTTCTCAGATGGAAGGAGTCTTTTATTATAGCCACCACAGCTGGGAATGTGCTAGGACACATCTATAGTCAGCATTTTTAAGAGCGCAAGGCTTATGATGTACTCCTGCCTGGGCATTGCTCCTGGTTATTCAGGGTCCAAGGGCTTGTCAGTCTGCAGTTGATGAATTCTGCCAGTACTGGTGCTTTCCTTCAAGGCAGAAGGTTCCCTTTTTGCCCAAGTTATGTCTAGAAATGTCATCCAGGAGCAAAGCTTGGAATGGAGCCTTCATGACTCTGCCCATTGCCTTATCCTACTGTGGCTGAGCTGGTATCCAAGATGTAAGACAAAGTCCTTTTTACTCTTTGTTCTCATCCCCTTAAGCAGAAGGAAGGAGACATTTCTATTGCTGTGAGCTTTACTGCCTGAGGTTGGGGGAGGGATAGCGTAAACATTCCTTTAGCCACCCTTACTGGTGTTATTCTAGGTCATGTGCCCTCTGAGCTTTGGCCAGCCCTAGGGATTGTTTGGGAATTGCAGTCCTTGTGTCCTAGACTGCCTTTCAGGTTTACCCAGGACCCCAGAGTACTTTGGTTTGAGGTGGCAAGGCTCGCTGAGAAACTTGAGTTCTGACCGCTATGATGGGTGATTCCTCTCTGGCTAGGTCTGGTCCAAATGCTCCTTCTGTGCACAGGCACTGGTTGAGCCCAGCATAGCTTTGCTTTCCACGATGACAGGGCAGCACTGAGTTCCATGTGAAGTCTCTCAGTCACTGCGCTTTTCCTTCCCCAAGTGCATAGACTGTCTGCACTGCATGAGTGCTGCTGGGGGATGGGGGAGGAGTGGTGTCGGTGATTCAGGACTGTCTCTTTGATCCTCCTCAATGCCTCTCAACAATATGAAGTTAAAACTAGAAACAGTGATTGCTCTCCTGATTTTTGGTTCTTGTGATGGTACGTTTCTGTGTGCAGATCATTTTTAACATTTGGTATTCCTGCAGAGAGCATGAACAGGGTAGGCTTCTATTCTGCTATCTTGCACCTTGCTTTGGTTTTCTTTCTTGATATCTAAAAAATCCACAACTCAAGCCAAAGGGCATTAATGCTTACTTAATGCTTAATGCCCTTTGGCTTCAGTTCTATATTTTTTAGATATCAAGATTACAACTCTAGCTTTCTTTTTGCTTGTATTTTCCTGCTATATTTTACCTTTCTGTAATTATTTGTGTCTGTTTCATATACAAAATAAAGTAGGGTTTTATTTGGTGAATCAATCTGAAAGTCCATTTATTTTAATATGTTAGTTAAACCTATATACATTTACTGATACCACTGATGTCACTTTTGAGACCACTGATACCATTCACTGATACCTGTAATATGTTTGTTTTCAGTTCTGCTACATTATTTTACATTTTTTTTTACCATGCCTGTCACTATATGTTTTTTAACTTTTAATTTTAAATGATTACACACTCATAGAAAGTTGCACAAATATTACGTAGAGTCATTTGAACCCTTAACCCATCTTCCTCCAATGATAACATCTTAAGTAACTGTAGTATAATATAAAACCAGGAAGTTGACATTACTGTCAACTATACTACAGACTTCATTCAGTGTTCACCAGTTTTTATGTAAACTCATTTGTGTTTGTGTATGTGTCTGTGCAGTTTGTTCTCATGTATAGATTTGTTTACCCACCACCACAATCAATGTCCAGAACTGTTTCAACATTACCAAGGATTGCCCTTGGATGATCCCTTTGTAGTTGTACCCTTCTTCATCAATTCTGGTCTCCTGGTAACAACTAATATACTTTCAATTTCTCTATTTATATCATTTTGAGGAAGTTATATAAATGGAGTCATGCAATGTATAACCTTTGGACATAGGCTTTTTCTTTTTTAAACTAAGCATAATGCCTTTGAGATCCCTCTAAGATGCTGCTTCTATTACTAGATTCTTCCTTTTTATTGCCTGGTAGCATTCTACTATATGGATGTAGCAGAGTTTGTTAAACATTCATCTGCTGAAGGACATTTATGTTGTTTCCAGTTTTTGGCTACTTCATCCATGAACATGGGATATTTCTCCATTTAGTGATATCTTTTATTTCTTTCATCAGTTTTTATAATTTGCAGAATACATTTCATACACAAATTGGATTTACACCTGTTTCCCTTTTTGGGAACAATTGTAAATGATTTTTTTTTCTGTTTTTATAACAGCTTTATTGAGTCATAATTCATATTCCATACAGTTCACCCTTTTGAAAACTACACAATTCATTGTTTTTTAAATATATTCACAAAGTTGTTTAACATCACAAGCAATTTTAGAACATTGTATTCACCTCAGATAGAAACCCCTTTAACTGTCACCCCTAATCTCTTATCCTCCTTATCCAGCCCTAGGGAATCACTAATTTCTGCCTCTATAGATTGCCTATTCCGGATATTTTATATAAATGGAGTCGTACAATATGTGTCATTGGTGACTGGCTTCTTTTACTTAGTGTAATGGTTTCAAAGTTTAATGTCGTACGTGTCATTTCATTACATTTTATTGTCAAATAATAATTATATGGATATGTCACATTTTATCTAGTCATAAGTTTATGGAAATTTGGATGGTTCCACTTCCTGGTTATGAATGATGCTACTATAAACATTTGTGGACACATTTTTGTGTGGACATATGTTTTTATTTTTCAGGATTATGTACTCAGGAATGGAATTGGTGGTTTAATATGGTATCTCTGTTTAGCTTTTTGAGGAACTGCCAAACTATTTACCAAATATATAAAGGATCTAATTTCTTCATTTCTTCATATTCTGGCTATCACCGTTGTTATATATCTTTCTGATGATAGTCATTGTAGTGAGTGTAAAGTATTTCATTATGGCTTTGATTTTCATTTCTCAGATAACTAATGATATGATATTGAGCATCTTTTCATATAGTGTTTGACCATTTACATATCTTCTTTGGAGAAATGTCAGTTCAGATCTTTTGCCCATCTTTTAATTGGGTTATTTTTAATTGTTGAGTTGTAAGGGTTCTTTACATATTCTATATATGTTTTTCTTACCAGATATATAATTTGCAAATATTTTCACCCAGAGTGTTGTTTTTTCACCTCATTGATCTTGTCTTTGAAACCCAAACTTTAAAAAATTTTTTTCTTTTTTTTTTGAGACGGAGTCTTGCCCTGCCACCCATGTTGGAGTGCGGTGGTGTGATCTCGGCTCACTGCAACTTCCACCTCCAGGGTTCAAGCGATTCTCTTACCTCAGCCTCCTGAGTAGCTGGGATTACAGGCATGTGCCACCATGCCCAGCTAATTTTTTTGTATATTTAGTAGAGAGGGAGTTTCACCATGTTGGTCAGGCTGGGGTCGTAGCATCTGACCTTGTGATATGCCCACCATAGCCTCCTAAAGTGCTGGGATTATAAGTGTGAGCCACCGTGCCTGACAAAAGTTTTTAATTTTGATGAAGAAGTTCAAGTTATCTTTTTTTCTTTCTGTGTGTGTGTGTGTGTGTGTGTGTGTGTGTGTGTTTTGTTTGTTTTTTTGGGACAGAGTCTTGCTCTGTCATCCAGGCTGGAGTGCAGTGGCGCAATCTCTGCTTACTACAACCTTCGCCTCCTGGGTTCAAGCAATTCTCCTGCCTCAGCCTGTTAAGTAGCTGGGACTACAGGCATATGCCATTACACCTGCTAATTTTTGTATTTTTTTAGTAGAGATGAGATTTGCCATGTTGTCCAGGTTGGTCTCGAGCTCCTGACCTCAGGGGATCTGCCCATCTCTGCCTCCCAAAGTGCTCATATTACAGGCCTGAGCCACTGTTCTTAGCCTGTTGTGTTTTAGGTGTTGTATTTAAGAAATTATTACCAGCATGAATATTTAGCTCCATGTTTTATTTTATTATTTATTTATTTGTTTATTTTTTGAAGTGGAGTCTTAGTCCATCGCCCAGGCTGGAGTGCAGTGGCATGATCTTTGCTCACTCACTGCCCTGGTTCAAGCGATTCTCTTGCCTCAGCCTCCCAAGTAGCTGGTACTATAGGTGCGTGCCACTATGCCCAGCTAAGTTTTGTATTTTTAGTATTGATGGGGTTTCACCATGCTGGCTGCACTGGTCTCGAATCCTGACCTCAGGTGATCCACCCTCCTTGGCCTCACAAAGTTCTGGGATTACAGGTGGCAGCCACTGTGCCCAGCCATGTTTTCTTTTAAAAGTTGTATAGTTTTAGTTCTTATATTTAAATCTTTCATCCATTTTGAATTCATTTTTGTATATAGTGTGAAGTAGAGACTATTATGTTTTAAGTTTTATTTTTCATGTTTGTTGCTACAACATTTAAATATAATTGATTTTTTTGTGTTTTATCCTGACTTCTATGAACTTGCTGAACTTATTAGTTTTAAGAGTTTTTGGTACATTCCTTGAGATTTTCTACATAGACAATTATGTTGTCTGCAGATAGGTATGGTTTCATTTCTTTTCCAATCCATATATTCTTTATTCCCTTTTCTTGCCTTATTGTACTGTCACATTTTTACCTTGTACCTGCTCTTAGGGGAAGACATTCAGGTTTTCATCATTAAGTGTATTATTGCTGTGGGATGGTTTTTCAGATGCTGTTTGTCAGTGTTATGTTTACGTTCATTTTTAGTTTGCTGTGAACCTTTATCGTGAATGGATGTAATTTTTATTATATGTCTTTTCTGCATCAATTGATAATCTTTAGCCTCTTTGTACTTTTTTGTGTTTTGTTTTGTTTTTTTATCAGCAAGGACAAGGTCTTTGATAGTGTTGTTTGTCTACAGCTGGATTTCTCAACTTTGGCACTGTTGACGTGTTTTGGGCTAGGTAATCTTCATTGGGAGGGCTCTCTTGTGCAGTGTACCTGTACATGCCATTAGCACTGCCTTCCCCTCACTACCAAGTTGAGACAACCAAGAATTTCTCCAGTCAGTGCTACATGTCCACATGGGACAAATCTCTTCTTGTTGAGAACTACTTATCTATTTTTACTAATTTTCTTAGTCTAGTTTTATCATTTGCTGAGAGAAAAGTGTAAAATCTCCAACTGTGTTTCTGGAATTGTCTATTTCTCTTTTAATGCTGTCAATTTCTGTGAGGATTTTATTGGTATATAAATTTTTATTGGTATATATATTGCACTTTTTTTGTTGCCATTTCTTCATGATGTGATGGTGAATTGAACCTCTTATCAATATGGAATGTCCTTCTGTAGCTCAGATATTATTTGCTCTGAAGTTTATTTATTTTTTATGTTTTTTGAGACAGAGCCACACTCTGTTGCCTTCCACTAGAGTACAGTGGCATGATGTTGGCTCACTGCAACCTCCACCCACCGAGTTCAAGTGATTCTTGTGGCTTAGCCTGTTAAGTAGCTGGGATTACAGGCACATGCCACCACGCCCTGCTAATTTTTGTATTTTTTGGTAGAGACAGGTTTTCACCATGTTGGCCAGGCTGATCCTGAACTCCTGACCTCAAGTGACCCACCTGCCTTGGCCTCCCAAAGTGCTGGGATTACAGGCATGAGCCACCTCACCTGGCCTATTTTTATTTGATATTGATATAGCTATTCCAACCTTGTTAATGTTTACAGTTTGCATAGTCTGTATCTTTCTTTCCAATTAATTTCAGACATCTATGTCTTTCTATGTAAAGGATGTTTTTAGCAGATAGTATATAGTGGAGTCTTTTTAAAAAATCCATTCTGCTAATATTAGCTTTTAAATTAGATTATTTAGTTCATTAACATTTGATGCATTTATTGATTATTTATTGGTGTGGCTAGGTTGAGTCTGCCATTTTATTATTTGTTTTCTGTTTTTCATTTGTCTGTTCCTTCTTATTTCCTTTGCATAATTTGTTTTTTATTTTTTTTTAGAATTCCACTTTAATATTAATTATTATTTTTTTGTTATTTTATTTTAGTGCTTGCTCTATGGACTATAGTATAACTCTTTAAAATTTCTCGATGTTACTATTTTACTACCTCTCAAAAATGTGGCAGTCTGTCTAGGCCCATCTTACGACTGCTTACCATTCAATTTGTTTTTTGTTTGTTGGTTTGTTAGTTTACTTTTTCTCTTTCTGAACACTAACATTTGTTCAAATACAGTAATACCAAAGTAAAAGAGTGTTACTAGTATTAAGAGCAGTACCTTCTTAGGTTATAAAGAGAGGTTTCCTGGATGTGAGGTGATAACATGGATTTGGGTTGCTAATTTATTTTCTATTTTACTTTCATTTTTGATAGGTTAGGGTTTTTTTCTTTTTTTAAGCTTTCTGTTTTTATTTCCTGTAAATGAGCTTTTGCACTAGTGTTTCATTGTTAGACACTGGTTGTTCAAAGAAAATTTTTAGGTATTACAGATTATGACCTATTCTAACTATTAGCTGAAGTGTTTTTATTGTTTTAAAGACTTAGCAAGAAATTTAAGTCCAGCTTTGTTTAGCTTCCTTGCAACTGTTATCACATTGTTGCTGAAGAAAAATTGATCCTTCCCTTGATCTGATTGTTATATTATTGAACTCTTTGTGTATGTGTTGATTTAGTTCTTTTGTTTGTTAGGTGATATGGTTAACAATACTGGGAAATAGCTCTGTAGTTCTTTCTGTTGAGAGTTGTGTATGTCTGTGCATATCAATCACAATTCCTGGTTGGATTTAATTAAAAACTTTAATTTTTGTTTTTTAGTGTTGTTCACAAGCCTAGGGACTTAAAAAAAATCAGGTTTTGTATTTTTTTTTTCCTTTGGAGTTAAACTTTAAAACAGAGAAAGGCAAATCTTTTTGCTTTATCTCTTGACAAGTTGCCTTGTAACGTGTCTTGTTTTAAGTAAATGTGTCTGTGCTTTATCTGGAATATGCAAGAGTTAATTTAGTAGCTTAATTTGCTCTGAAAAAGTATTCTTTACCCTCCACGAATTTATGTAAGATTTTATTAAATATCAAGATCCATTAAAGCTTATAGGTAATTTGCTATCATTGGAGTTATGCATATTTAAAAATTATTACATCTAGCTCCAAAAATGAAACATGTAGTATTGTAGTTCTTGTTTGGTAAGGAAAAAGAATTATAATTATGCTTTTAATTCACAGGGAAAATCAATGATATGCTGGTGGAAATAGCCAGCAGGCAGCTGGAAATGTGAGCCTAGCTTCAGGGGGAAAGATGGTAGTTAGAGGAATAAAAATGGGAGGTTTTCCTCTGATAGGTGGTCGTTGAAACTATGGAAGTAGATTAGTGTGTGAAAGCCGAGTATGAGAAGAGGTCTAAGGTTGAACGGTTAGAGAAGCAGCATCATTTAAGGAGCTAGTTGGCAACTGAAATGTGTACAATTCAGTCTTTAAATTTAATGTCAGCAATATACTAGAAAGAGTGGAAGAAACATATTGTGATGACTAGCAGTTTCTTTTTTTGAAATAGTAAATACTGGTAGTCCTAATTTTTAAACCTCTAAAGCTTTAATAGTGCAATCTTTACTCTGAGATTTTACATTCAGTTGTATAATCAGTTTTTCTAAAAGTATTTAATGAGGTGAGAACAAATAATACACACTTATCTCCCTCTCTGGATATAGATATAAATACATAGATAAGGATCTATCTATCTGTAAATGTCTTCATCTATATTGGTTTATAAATGTCTTTATTTATATTGGTTTAAGTTTCCTTCTTCCTAACCCTTTTTTTCTTTTCTCTAATCCATCCATCTATTACCCCCCTCCTTTTCTAGTAGTATTAAGCATGCTTTGCTTGCTAGTTTCTGACACCTAGTAAGAGGGCAGCTTACTTAAATCTTAATCTCATCATTGTGGGGTTATGAGAAAGCTTTGAAGTTGTTTCCAGGGTTGCTTAAAAAATTTGTGCCACAGAGGATTCTGATCATAGTAACTCAGCAGGAGCATTGGTAACATCTAGTTTATCTGTAGGAGGGCTGTTAAGAACTAGTCTTCTTTTCTTTTTTTAGGAAGTGCTTTGTTTGTGGTTTGGAAAGAAGTTGTTCTGATGGATTTTGTTTTGTAGACTTGCTGTGGAATTTGCTTTGATATTTAGTATTAGTTTAGATAAGAATTGCATTGTGCTCACACATAAACATGGATTAAAATATCAACAATTGCATATTTACTGCAAGCATACTCATTGGTTGAATTATTAAATTGTGCTATAGTACTTACGAACTCCAAACCAGGTGTGACCAGAATAAATGAACTATATAATATGCGAATAAAAAATATCATAAATTTGGTCTGTAAGTTCTTGGTATCTTCAAATTTCACTGGCAAGTTAACTTCACCAGAAGATTAAATACTTTGTAGCCTTCTGTAAAGTTTACTCTTTATGTACTATGTAAGATAGAACGTGATCATAGATTCTTGCTGTAGATTAGAAATTTATTCTATTAATTACTATACCTTAAGGAACTATTTTTATATCTTCTAAAACATTCTGACAGATAGAACCCAGTTATACTTTAAAAGATTTTCCAAGATGATTAAATAGCATTTCTTAGTAAACCATTACAGTGTTTAGGAATTTTCACTTTCTTTTATTTCTAATATCTCCTTATTTATAGAAGATATAATTATTTTTATATGTATATTTCATATGCATATATAGGATATACAAATATTTAGAATTTAGAAGTTGCATTGTTCCTACTGTGTTCCTCAGTGGCCTGTTATAAAATGTGATATGTAGTAATTTAAAACTTTGAGAAGGTTAGCTAAATAATATATACACCAAAGTTTCTGGAAAAAAATCTCATTATTGATTACACATCTAATTAGAACTGATAATGCTGTTAGATGATAACAATGCTTAGAATTTCAGCAGGATGTGTGGATTCTTTTTAATCTGCTAAGATGTTATAGAACATTTATTTATTTTATTTAATGTTTTCCTATAAGAATGATGAAACTTTGACGTTTTTTTTTTTTTTTTAGACAGGGTCTCACCTGTCATCTAGGCTAGAGTACAGTGGTACAGTCATAGCTCACATAGCTCACTGCAGTCTTGATCTCTTGGGCTCAGGTGATCCTCCTGCCTCAGTCTCCATAGTAGCTGGGACCACAGGCATGCACCACTGTGATTAGCTCAGTGTTTTAGTTTTGGTAGAGATGAGATATCACTGTGTTGCCCAGCCTATCTCAAACTCATGGTCTTAAGAGATCCTCTTATCTTGGCCTGGCAAAATGGTGGGTTTACATGTCTGAGGCACTGTGCCTGACCCAGCATTGGTTCTTAGTACTTTTTTAGATAACACCCCTGGAAGTGCACACCCATTTAAATTTTGTATGTTGCAACTTTGAGAGATTCAGCCCCTTATCCAACCAAAATAAATAAATAAAAGAAAGAAACAATGAAAAAAGCTTATGTGTTGTAAAGAAATACTGGACTGCTTATTTGCTGAGCTTTCCCAGGCTTCTAATCTAGTGACTCTCAGTAGAATGGGAGTGTAGGATATGGGTATTGGAATCTTCTGTGAAGTTTAACTAGTTATTTATTGTGCTTCTTGGCCCCAGCTTCTCCTCTTTAGACCTATGCCATCATCTAGTCTAACTGGCATCTCCCCTTCTCCGTCACTGTATTAGCCATGTTTTAATAGGTAACTTGGTTTCCAGAGATGATTCACTCACCGGCAAGGGAGTGGCCTATTTGACTTCAGATTTAGGTGAAATACAGTCAAGTGTAAAACAATAAAATGGCATTTAACTAATTTCTCAGTTTTTGTAGTGCTTAACACACCTGAAGTAGTGGTAAATTATTGTTCTCATGTCATACAGTTATAAGGTTGACATTGGAACAGAGGTTGAAGACATCGCGTGAAGGAAATCCTGTCAAAGAGTGTGGGCCTGTAATCCAGCATATCATGCCCTTCACAGATAATATTCTCTCTGGGTGTGAATTCAGCAAAAGCTATTTAAGAAGGTGATTTGGGGAAAGATAAATTGAAGTTTTGAGAACAGAATAGGACTTAATCTAATAACAATACATTCTGTTTTTTCCTAATAGTAGTATGTGAAGGCTTTAGTCTTCCTCAAAGAATAGAAGCCTGTTAGGATGCCATGTTAAACAAGTCAGGGAATTACAGAACTTAAAAATAATTTAGAGCCACGTGCAGTGGCTCATTGCCTGTTATTCCAGCACTCTGGGAGGCTGAGGCAGGCAGATCGCTTGAGCTCAGGAGTTCGAGACCAGCCTGGCCAACATGGCAAAATCTTGTCTCTACCCCAAATACAAAAAATTAGGTGGGGTATGGTGGTATGTGCCTGTAGTGCCAGCTGCTCGGGAGACTGGGGTTGGACGATCCCTTGAGCCTGGGGAGGTGGACGTTTCAGTGAGCCGAGACTGCACTACTGCACTCCAGCCTGGGTGACAGAGCAAGACTGTCTCAGAAGCAAACAAACAACAACAACAAAAGTAATTTAGTAGTGCAAAGATTTCCTGAGGAAGTAGTGCACTGGACAGAACCTGAAACTGGAGCCAGATGAACTGACCTCTGAATTCCAGCTTGTCTTTTTTGTTACTTTTACCTTTTTTAGGGAAACCACTTCACTTCTCTGATTATTGGTCTTCAATAGAGTAAGGATAATGGTATCTGCGTTACACTTCATGGTACTGTTGGGTGGATAAAATTTGATTTCCTAATATTGATTATACCTTGCAGATTGTTAAGTTTTAATGCAACTATAAGGAGGTCTGAACACTTATTTGCTTCCTAATAAATTGGTATTGTTAATTGGCCCACCTTTGTTCTAATGGTTATCTTTGGTGATTATGTGTCTGTAATACACTTTTTTCTGTAAGGCTGTGCTCTTAGAAATATGTTGTTGGCTATATGTCTAGTAATTCCATAATCATTTGTTTAGTGCCTCATCTGCCTTAGGTGTGAGGTATTGATGCAGGATTTTTCTTGACCACTTTGCCAACCAGGACCTCCATGGCTGTTGATGTCCCCTTGCCCTGCACCCAGGCCTTGCTTAGCCCTGGGCTTGCCACTGAAGGCACCCTGCCTATTTGGCCCGCCTGTGTTATGGCTTGTACCCACATTCGATGGTTCCCAGGCTCTCGTACCATGTCCAAGAAAAATTAGAATATGCCGACATATTTGAAGGGCGAGGAGGGCAGAGATAATTTGAGTGATGGAGCAGCTCAGCAGAGAGGGAATGTGAGTGTAATCCCCCACCCCCTGCAGTTTGGTGGTTTTTTTTTTTTTCCTCAATGTGACTGGGTCTGGGGTGTTTATGGGCTCAGAATAGGGAAGTGTGTGCTGATTGGTTTGTGAGTATGCAAAAAAAATTAAACCAGAGATTCCATTCAAAGGTTGGCATGACAGTGTAGAAAACCAATTAGGAAAGGGTAGGTGTATGTAAAATAGGTGAAGGATGGGGATCAATTGGAGGAAAGTGTGCCAAACAGGAAGACTTGTTCTCAATCCAGTCCATGGATTTGACTTGTAGCTTGGCTTTCAGGCTTTAAACTGTCTTCAGGGTGGATGTCAGATTTCACCAGGGACCAACCCCTATCTGCCTAGGCATTTGATTGCCTCCTGTCACTATCAATTTCCCCTTTCTGAAGAGGTACATCTAACTGCCATTAGGTTAAGGATGATGACCAATCTTAACTGCTTCCTACTGACAGGGGACGCTGTTTTGGGAAAATGGCAGTCAGATCTCCCTCAGAGCCCTATCTAAGGGTCCCTGGTAAAACGGAGCCATCAGTTGAGGCTGCGGTTACATGACTTTGGAGTTTGATGGCCTGAAGGTGAGAAGAGACAAACCAGGTTATTAGAAAACATGTATCAAAAGAAAACATGGGGTTAAGGACAGCTCAAAATCCTGAGGCTGCTGACATGCCCAGATAACTGGCTGCTATAGTTATGTCTGCTAAGACTTGGGTGCATGGGGCTTGGTTTGATTAGCTCCTTTGGTCTTATTTTCCAAAGCAAAAAGAAACCTTCGTGTTATGGACACCCCCATTTATTCTCACCACCTGGCAGGATTTGCATGATAATTGCCCAGAATTGGAATATTGATCCAGATTTCTACATTACCCATCCCTTTTGTTTCTTTCTGAGCTGTGGCCAGAGTTCAATGATTCGTTCACAGAAATAATCAGGGTTAACCTGAAAATGCAGACAAAACTTAAAAACAACTAATGAGACTAGAAGTTAATGACAAGTGTATGATAACTTTTGAAACTTATTTCTTTTCTCTGCAGTCTTCATTTTGTTACAAACAAATCATGATAGGACCGAGTTGTTTGTAAAATAAAATTTTAGTCTTATACTTGGCCTAGTCATTTGCATAAAGTGCAGCAAGAATAATTATTTTCACATAAGCTTTTAAAATTGGCTCTGATGGAGCTCGGTTCCATATGGAATCTCAGATAAGACTTTTTAAAGCTGAGCCCAGCCATGGGTTTGTACCCTCAAATACCTGTGAATTGAGTAAATTCCTCTCTTTTTGAGGTCTCAAAATAACTTGGGGCTCCTGGGCCTGATAGAAAGTGGCATTCTTTATTCACCACAAGTTAGGAACCCGGTACAGGAACTGTGTAGACATGGCGTAGAGTCCAGTTTCCTCAAGGGGCTTTTATTGGCTCTGTGAGTCAAGCTTAATTCCTTAAAGGGATGCATACCCTTCCAAGTCAAAGCCTTGGTGAAACAACCAGTCTCTCCAGTTGTGCCTGTTTGCAAAAGAAAATGGATTCTTATTGCAACAACTGTATTGCCATAAGTCAAGAATACTTACAAAGTTTCCAAATTCTGGAGAAACCAAGCAGAAAGAAACAGATATTCTCCAAACTTTGTTCATAGGAGTATACCTTACTCAATTGTTAAAAACTTTAGATAGCTCAAAGAAAAGTTTCCTTGACTCTGAAAAATAAAACAAGGATCAACAATGTTTTAAGCAAAAAGTTAAAAAAGATTACTAAAGTTTTCTATTAGTCCTGTCCATTCATTTAACTCTTGTTCTGCTTGACATTCAGGAACATTTCATCTCTTCATGAGTCCTGAATGGTTTCCCTTTATTCCAATGTCACAATCGCCGAAGATATCAGAAACCTGCATTTAAGACCACCTGTCAAAGTCCTATGGCTGATTATAAAGCCATTTTTTGAAGAGGATCAAGACAATTGTCTGTGAATGACAAAATGTCCAGGGTCGTTACAGTCAAAAACACAATTGACAAAAATATTTATTTCTGTGATTTACAATAACAACATAATAACCTAAATTATGGTTGAGCACCAGCATAATACCGTAAGTGGAAAATTTCACAGATAAGTACTGAACACAAACTTTGTTTCATGCACAAAATTACTAAAAATATTGTATAAAATTACCTTAGGTTATATGTATTTAGGTTGGTGCAAAAGTAATTGCAGTTTTTGCCAAGTGTAAGGTATATAAGAAACATAAATGAATTTTATGTTTAGACTGAGGTCTCATTCCTAAGTTATTTCATTATGTATATGCAATACTACAAAATCCAGAAAAACCCAAAATAGGAAACACTTCTGGTCCCAAGCATTTTGGATAAGAGATACTCAGCTTTGAAACATATTTATCAGTGGGGTGCAGTGTCTCATGCCTGTAATCCCAACACTTTGGGAGGCCAGGGCAGGAGGATTGCTTGAACTCAGAAACTCGAACCAGCTTGGACAACACAGTGGAACTGTGTCTCTATAGAAAATTAAAAAATTAGTGGGCATGGTGGTGTGTGTCTGTAGTTTCAGCTATTTGGTAGGCTGAGGCAGTAAGATTACTCGAGCCCAGGAGTTTCAGGCTGCAGTGAGCTATGATTGTCCTACTGCAAACCAGCCTGGGTGGTGGCAGGGTAAGATCCTATCTTCAAAAAAAAAAAAAAAAAAAAGAAGTCAGGCTTTCTCACAGAAAGTAAAAGAAACATTTTAATTTTGGAATTTGTAATGTTTTTTTTTCTTCATATGTAACCAGCTTTTGGTAAAAATAGGTATCCCTTGAGAAGCACTTAACTTTTTTTTCTTCAGTGCGTGTGAGACTCTTGGATGTTAATGTTACCGTAATTTTTCTTGGTATAGCTTGTTTAAAATAAGCAATATTAGAGTATTTTTGATTTAGAATTTAGTAGGAACTAACAAGAATGGTGAGAACTAGTAAGAACACTTTCAATCCATATATAAAAATTATAGGAAAAAGAACATTAAAAAAACCTTATAGATAATCTTACAAGTGATTTTATTTAATTTTTTTCCATTAACTTTTCAGTTCAGGAGTACACGTGCAGAATGTACGGGTTTGTGCCATGGTGGTTTGCTGCATAGATCATCCCATCACCTTTACCAGTGACTTTTAAAAATTCTTTTTGTAAGGGCAATTGGGTTCTCTCGTTCTGCTGAAATGCATTAGGATCTGAGGAGGAAGATTGCCAGGAGTGTATGGCACTGTGTATATGGCACTGTGGGTCCTATAACCCCTGCCTCTTTCAACCATAGTGGGTCCAACGTTATATTTTATATATTGATAATAACGTAAATTTTTTCTTTAATCATTTTTATGTTTAAAAGTATATAGGTTGTACAAATGTCCAATGTGGAAAAAAAAAAAAAGTATATAGGTAGATTTAATCAGTAGATAACTAGTCCCTCAAATGTTCCCTAATTTTGATGACTAAATTACAGAGTCCCAGAGTACCTGACTTGACTTTAACACTGCTGTTAAATCATACTGCGTCCATGTGGCTTCAGGAATATTAAAAATCTTAGCAAACCATTAAAATAATAATGAACATTCAAGACTGTATATGAATCAGGCATCAAGAAGATTTCATTGACAATATCACTATGAAGGTGTGGTGTATTTAAATGAAAGTGATTTGACATTGGTACTTTTTATATATACTTTATTTTCTTTGAGTACTGAAAATGTTCATAACTGAAACTAAAATAAATTTTTGTAATTTCCAGAGGTTGAACTCTGCCCTTGAACTCTTAAAACCTGTTGAAAACATTTCCTAGAGAGTAGAATGTGCTTCATTCATTTCTTTTTTTTTTTTTTTTTTTAATTTATTTATTTATTGCATTTCTAGGTTTGGGGGTACATGTGAAGAACATGGAAGATTGTTGCATAGGTACACACATGGCAGTGTGATTTGCTGCCCTTCCTCCCCCATCACCTATATCTGGCATTTCTCCCCCATGCTATCCCTCCCCAACCTCCCCCCACCCCCCCACTATCCCTCCCCTTTTTTCCCCCCCACAGACCCCAGTGTGTGATACTCCCCCTCCCTGTGTCCATGTGTTCCCATTGTTCAACACCCCGCCTATGAGTGAGAACATGCGGTGTTTGATTTTCTGTTCCTGTGTAGTTTGCTGAGAATGATGGTTTCCAGGTTCATCCATGTCCCTACAAAGGACACGAACTCATCGTTTTTGATGGCTGCA
The DNA here is from genome assembly GCA_036589455.1 of Ateles fusciceps. Taxonomy (NCBI): domain Eukaryota; kingdom Metazoa; phylum Chordata; class Mammalia; order Primates; family Atelidae; genus Ateles; species Ateles fusciceps. The sequence goes on from JAZHEH010001096.1 coordinate 319,225, forward strand.
TAATATTCCATGGTGTATATGTGCCACATTTTCCCTGTCCAGTCTATCATCGATGGGCATTTGGGTTGGTTCCAGGTCTTTGCTATTGTAAACTGTGCTGCAATGAACATTCGTGTGCATGTGTCCTTATAGTAGAACGATTTATAGTCTTTTGGATATATACCCAGTAATGGGATTGCTGGATCAAATGGAATTTCTATTTCTAGGTCCTTGAGGAATCGCCACACCGTCTTCCACAATGGTTGAACTAATTTACACTCCCACCAACAGTGTAAAAAGCGTTCCTATTTCTCCACATCCTCTCCAGCATCTGTTGTCTCCAGATTTTTTAATGATCGCCATTCTAACTGGCGTGAGATGGTATCTCAATGTAGTTTTGATTTGCATTTCTCTAATGACCAGTGATGATGAGCATTTTTTCATATGTTTGTTGGCTTCATGTATGTCTTCTTTTTGTAAAGTGTCTGTTCATATCCTTCGCCCACTTTTGAATGGGCTTGTTTGTTTTTTTCTTGTAAATGTGTTTCAGTTCTTTGTAGATTCTGGTTATCAGCCCTTTGTCAGATGGGTAGACTGCAAAATTTTTTCCCATTCTGTTGGTTGCCGATTCACTCTAATGACTGTTTCTTTTTGCTGTGCAGAAGCTATGGAGTTTGATTAGGTCCCATTTGTCTATTTTGGCTTTTGTTGCCACCGCTTTTGGTGTTTTGGTCATGAAGTCCTTGCCTACACCTATGTCCTGATGGTTTTGCCTAGATTTTCTTCTAGGGTTTTTATGGTGTTAGGTCTTATGTTTAAGTCTTTAATCCATCTGGAGTTAATTTTAGTGTAAGGTGTCAGGAAGGGGTCCAAGCTTCTGCTTTCTGCACATGACTAGCCAGTTTTCCCAACACCATTTATTAAACAGGGACTCGCTTCCACATTGTTTGTTTTTGTCAGGTTTGTCAAAGATCAGGTGGTTGTAGATGTGTTGTGTTGCGTCGGAGGTCTCTGTCCTGTTCCATTGGTCTATATCTCTGTTTTGGTACCAGTACCATGCTGTTTTGATTACTGTAGCTTTGTAGTATAATTTGAAGTCCGGGAGTGTGATGCCTCCAGCTTTGTTCTTTTTGCTTAGAATTGACTTGGCTATGCGGGCTCTCTTTTGGTTCCATATGAAGTTTAAGGTGGTTTTTTCCAGTTCTTCAAAGAAGGTCATTGGTAGCTTGATAGGGATAGCGTTGAATCTGTAAATTACTTTGGGCAGTATGGCCATTTTGACAATATTGATTCTTCCTAGCCATGAACATGGAATATTTCTCCATCTGTTTGTGTCCTCTCTTATTTCATTGAGCAGTGGTTTGTAGTTCTCCTTGAAGAGGTCCTTTACGTTCCTTGTTAGTTGTATTCCTAGGTATTTTATTCTCTTTGTAGCAATTGTGAATGGCAGTTGGTTCTTGATTTGGCTGTCTTTAAGTCTGTTATTGGTGTATAGGAATGCTTGTGATTTTTGCACATTGATTTTATATCCTGAGACTTTGCTGAAGTTGCTTATCAGTTTCAGGAGATTTTGGGCTGAGACGATGGGGTCTTCTAGATATACAATCATATCGTCTGCAAATAAAGACAATTTGACTTCCTCCTTTCCTATTTGAATACCCTTTATTTCTTTTTTCTTGCCTGATTGCTCTGGCTAGAACTTCCAGTACTATATTGAATAAGAGTGGTGAGAGAGGACATCCTTGTCTAGTGCCCGATTTCAAAGGGAATGCTTCTAGTTTTTGCCCATTCAGTATGATATTGGCTGTTGGTTTGTCGTAAATAGCTTTTATCGTTTTGAGATACGTTCCATCAATACCTAGTTTATTGAGAGTTTTTAGCATAAAGGGCTGTTGAATTTTGTCAAAGGCCTTCTCTGCATCAATTGAGATAATCATGTGGTTTTTGTCTTTGGTTCTGTTTATGTGGTGGATTATGTTTATAGATTTGCGTATGTTGAACCAGCCTTGCATCCCCCGGGATGAAGCCTACTTGATCATGGTGGATAAGCTTTTTGATGTGCTGTTGCAATCGGTTTGCCAGTATTTTATTGAAGATTTTTGCATCTATGTTCATCATGGATATTGGCCTGAAGTTTTCTTTTCTTGCTGAGTCTCTGCCAGGTTTTGGTATCAGGATGATGTTGGTCTCATAAAATGATTTAGGAAGGATTCCCCTCTCTTTGTATTGTTTGGAATAGTTTCAGAAGGAATGGTACCAGCTCCTCTTTGTATGTCTGGTAGAATTCGGCTGTGAACCCATCTGGACCTGGGCTTTTTTGGGTGGTAGGCTCTTAATTGCTGCCTCAACTTCAGCCCTTGTTATTGGTCTATTCAGGGTTTCGACTTCTTCCTGGTTTAGGCTTGGGAGGATGCATGTGTCCAGGAATTTATCCATTTCTTCCAGGTTTACTAGTTTATGTGCATAGAGTTGTTTGTAATAATCTCTGATGATGGTTTGAATTTCTGTGGAATCTGTGGTGATATCCCCTTTATCATTTTTTATTGCATTTATTTGATTATTTTCTCTTTTCTTTTTTTATTAATCTGGCTAGTGGTCTGTCTATTTTGTTGACCTTTTCAAAAAACCAGCTCCTGGATTTGTTGATTTTTTGAAGAGTTTTTCGTGTCTCTATCTCCTTCAGTTCTGCTCTGATCTTAGTTATTTCTTGTCTTCTGCTAGGTTTTGAGTTTTTTTGATCTTGCTCCTCTAGCTCTTTCAATTTTGATGATAGGGTGTCAATTTTAGATCTCTCCTTGCTTCTCATGTGGGGCATTTATTGCTATATACTTTCCTCTAGAGACTGCTTTAAATGTGTCCCAGAGATTCTGGTATGTTGTGTCTTCGTTCTCGTTGGTTTCAAAGAACATCTTTATTTCTCCCTTCATTTCATTGTTTATCCAGTCAACATTCAAGAGCCAGTTGTTCAGTTTCCATGAAGCTGTGTGGTTCTGAGTCAGTTTCTGAATTCTGAGTTCTAACTTGATTGCACTGTGGTCTGAGAGACTGTTTGTTATGATTTCTGTTCTTTTGCATTTGCTGAGGAGTGATTTACTTCCAATTATGTGGTCAATTTTAGAGTAGGTGCGATGTGGTGCTGAGAAGAATGTATATTCTGTGGATTTGGGGTGGAGAGTTCTGTAAATGTCTATTAGGTTTGCTTGATCCAGGTGTGAGTTCAAGTCCTGGATATCCTTGTTAATTTTCTGTCTTGTTGATCTGTCTAACATTGACAACGGGGTGTTCAAGTCTCCCACTATTATTGTGTGGGAATCTAAGTCTCTTTTTAAGTCATTGAGAACTTGCCTTATGTATCTGGGTGCTCCTGTATTGGGTGCGTATATATTTAGGATCGTTAGCTCTTCTTGTTGCATTGATCCTTTTACCATTATGTAATGTCCTTCTTTGTCTCTTTTGATCTTTGTTGGTTTAAAGTCTATTTTATCAGAGATGAGAATTGCAACTCCTGCTTTTTTTTGCTCTCCATTTGCTTGGTAAATCTTCCTCCATCCCTTTATTTTGAGCCTTTGTGTATCTCTGCATGTGAGATGGGTTTCCTGGATACAGCACAGCGATGGGTTTTGGCTTTTTATCCAGTTTGCCAGTCTATGTCTTTTAATTGGGGCATTTAGTCCATTTACATTTAGGGTTAATATTGTTATGTGTGAATTTGATCCTGCCATTTTGATGCTAGGTGGCTGTTTTGTCTGTTAGTTGATGCAGTTTCTTCATTGTGTTGATGGTCTTTACTGTTTGGTATGTTTTTGGAGTGGCTGGTACTGGTTGTTCCTTTCTACATTTAGTGCCTCTTTCAGGAGCTCTTGTAAAGCAGGCCTGGTGGTGATGAAATCTCTGAGTACTTGCTTGTTCGCAAAGGATTTTATTTTTCCTTTCACTTATGAAGCTCAGTTTGGCTGGATATGAAATTCTGGGTTGAAAGTTCTTTTCTTTAAGGATGTTGAATATTGGCCCCCACTCTCTTCTGGCTTGTAGGGTTTCTGCTGAGAGATCTGCTGTGAGTCTGATGGGCTTCCCTTTGTGGGTAACCCGACCTTTCTCTCTGGCTGCCCTTAGCATTTTCTCCTTCATTTCAACCCTGGTGAATCTGACGATTATGTGCCTTGGGGTTGCTCTTCTTGAGGAATATCTTTGTGGTGTTCTCTGTATTTCCTGGACTTGAATATTGGCCTGCTTTCCTATGTTGGGGAAGTTCTCCTGGATAATATCCTGAAGAGTATTTTCCAGCTTGGATTCATTCTCTCCTTCACATTCAGGTACACCTATCAAACGTAGATTAGGTCTTTTCACATAGTCCCATATTTCTTGGAGACTTTGTTCATTCCTTTTTACCCTTTTTTCTCTACTCTTTCCTTCTCGTTTTATTTCATTGAGTTGATCTTCGACCTCTGATATCCTTTCTTCTGCTTGGTCAATTCGGCTGTTGAGACTTGTGTATGCTTCGCAAAGTTCTTGTGTTGTGTTTTTCAGCTCCATCAATTCACTTACATTCCTCTCTAAGTTGGTTATTCTCATTAGCATTTCGTCAAATCTTTTTTTCAAAGTTGTTAGTTTGTTTGCATTGGGTTAGAACATGTTCTTTTAGCTCACAGAAGTTTCTTACTACCCACCTTCTGAAGCCTGATTCAGTCATTTCATCACACTCATTGTCCATCCAGCCTTGTTCCCTTGCTGGTGAGGAGTTGTGATCCCTTGTAGGAGGAGAGGCGTTCTGGTTTCGGGTGTTTACCTCCTTTTTGCGCTGGTTTCTTCCCATCTTTGTGGATTTATCTATGTGTGGTCTTTGTGGTTGGTGATTTTCAGATGGGGTCTCTCAGTGGACGTCCCGTTTGTTGATGATGAAGTTATTTATTTCTGTTTCTTAGTTTTCCTTCTAACAGTCTGGCCCCTCTGCTGTAGGACTGCTGAGGTCCTCTCCCGGCCCTGCTTGCCTGGGGGGATCACCTGCAGCAGCTGCAGAACAGTAATGGTTGCTGCCAGTCTCTTCTTCTGCTATCTTTGTCCCAGAAGAATACCCGCCAGATGTCCGTCTGAGCACTCCTTTGTGAGGTGACTCGTTGGATATGTGGGGGATCAGGGGAGCTGCTTGAGGAGACAGAGTTTCCTTTATAGGAGCTCAAGTGCTGAGCTGTGAGCTCCGTTGTTCATTCAGAGTTGCTGGGCAGGTACGTTTAAGTCTGCTGCAGCAGAACTCATAAACCCCTTTTTCCCCCAGGTGCTCTGTCCCGGGGGAGTTAGGGCTTTATTTATGAGTTTCCCTGGTGCTGCTGCCTTTTTCTCAGGGCTGCCTTGCCCAGCGATGAGGCAGCCTAGTCACTGTTTGCCTACAGAGGCTTTGCTGAGCTGCTGTGGGCTCCGCCCAGCTGCCGTATGAACTTCCCTGCAGTCCTGTTTATACCGGTGTAGTGAGAACTGCCTGGGCGATGGCAAACTCCCTCTGTAGCGGCAGACTGCCTCAGTCATGGCGGACGCCCCCTCCCCCCACAGAGCTGGGCCGTCCCCGGGCTCAGCTGTGCTTGCTGTGAAACTCTCAATCCAAGCGTTTCCGATGGCTGTTTTTTGTGGGGGGTGGGGACCAGCCGAGCCTGATCACCTGGCTCCCTGCCTCAGAGTCTCCCAGGTGTCCCAGCTGCCTGTTGAAAAGGCGCCGGGATCTGTGTGATTTCCCCGTGCGGCGACCCACTGCGCCGGCTGAAACCGCGGGCGCGGAGATTCGTGGCGTTTTTTGCCCGGGGAGATCTCCCGGCCTGGCTACCTGTTTCAGTCCCCTTTTTTAATCAGATGAATGGGCGGCTCTGCCTTCCCGGAGCTCCAATTGCCAGCTAAAACGGCACCCCGGACCCACGTATTTTGTATGGGGGAAACCGCTGCGCCGGGGACGCCGCCCAAAACAGCAGCGCCGGCGAAAACAGTCGCGCCGGCAAAAGACACGCTGCGCCGGCCAAACCAGCCGCGCTGGCGACCCGTGGGGCTTCTCCCCTGGGAATCTCCTGGTCTGTGGGCAATAAAAATCCGTCTGGCAATGCGGCGTCCACTCACCCTCCGCGCTTTCACTGGGAGCTGCAATCCTCAGCTGCTCCTAATCGGCCATCTTGGATCCCCCCTCCTCATTTCTTACATGTAGTATAAGATAAATAGAATGATTAATGGCACAAAAAAGTTTTTATGTTTGATTTTCTACCTGAATTTTTATTAAATACATTTGGTAAATAAATACACAATTTTTCTGTAAAGTGTTAATAGAACTTTTGTTTGTCTGTTGGCATTAGAAAAGTTCCCTTAGTGCCTGACTTTTTATTTAAGAATGAAATTAAAACCAATGTGATTTAGTATGATTTGTAATATCATTTAATGAAACAAACAATTATGTTGTTTGTGAAAAAGATAGAAGGCCTGTTTTATTTATTTATTTTTTGTTCAATTTTTATTTGGTCAGAATTGTTCTGTACTTTTTGGCAAGATGAATTAGGATTCTTTATTATGAAATTTAGGTTTTTCTAGCATAAACATAGACTAGTAAGGAACTATACTACTCTTGCCAATAACAAGTAACAGTGGGGAAATAGTAGTTTAACAAATTTAATTAATGACCACTAAGAATATTTAATAACCATGAAATGAATGATTTTATAGTATTTATTTAGATGCAGCTAATTTTAGGGCACAGAAAAATTAGTTTAACACAATTTACCTTTTTTAAATTATCAATATGTTTCTCAATTCCTGATAATTCTTTATTTATAGGATTCTAATAAATGATAAAGTGATTATTAAGTCAAATTGAAGTTTAATATCTTCCTTTTAAAATTATTTGCAGGAGAGGGCTGCTCACAATTTATATGGCCAACTTGGTAAGTATTTTTTTTTAACCTTTGATGTTTTCCCATGAGCTGTATCTTTTTAAAATCACGTTTTCTTAAAAAAACGTAAAAAAGGAAAGCCACTTGTATTTGAGGATAATCTTCTCTGTTTTAATGGATAGACTTAAATGTTCAAAAAAGCCTTGATACCATCTGGTTTGTTCCTGTTATATAGGATTGAATTTTACCGACTTTAGAAGGAAATCACTGTCTTGTGCCCTTCATTGCCTTTTTTTTTCTTTAAGTTTACATCTTCATCTTTGATAGGCTATACATCTGTATGTATATATCTATTTCTTTATATTTCTTTATGTATATAATTTCATATTCTGCCTCTGTTGCTATTTCCTATGGGAAAAATGATTTAAGGATGGATTTTTATGATGTATGTTCTTCTTGGACATTAAAACAACATTGGTACTATCTCCAAACACTCAATGCATTTAATAAGATAATTAGCTAGGCTTCCAAATTTTTAAGTTTACATAAATGAAGTTAATGAAATTTGATATTTTTTAAATATATAATCAAGGTTATGTAAATTTTATTGCCAAGAAAAACATTTACATTAAAATATTTTAAGGTTGTTTAATAGACTTGATAGGTAACATTAAAAACTTTAAGTAGGAAAGATTAATAATTATTTATTTACCTAAGGTTAAGTTCCTGAATTCTGTAACAAGGGAGTATATTTCAGAGTTATATTTAGCAATTCATTTTCATTTTAGTTATAAAATATTTACTTTTTGCTCTCTACTTTTGCATTTCTGTGCTAGATGGTGGTAACGAGAGATAGCTTTTGCATTCATGGTTTTGCATTCGTGGAGTTTTACTCTCTAGTGGGAGTAGTCACAGTAGAAATAATGATGTATGAGAAGGACTGAAAGATGATTTATAGGGTCCTGTGGAAATCATATAGCATCAAACTATTCTGGGTGTGTGGGGTTGGGTCAGAGAAAAGTGGGTGGAACTCTTTTTTAGTCATAGACCTCTTTGAGAATCTGATGACAGATATGGACATTCTGCATAGAAAACTGCTCATATAAGGAGCAATTCCCAAATTTTCATTTCAGAGTGTTTATGAACCACCAGTTAAGAAAGCTTAGGGTATGCCATCAGGTAAATTTATTTTTAAATACTCCAGGAAAATTAGGAGTTCTAATCTCTTTTAATTGTAATGAAATAGAAATTTCAGGACAGCAGGAGAGCAGGATTTCATTTTGGCATTATTCTTCTGGAAAGAGTTCTTACTAGAGTGTAAGCCCTGGAACATCTAAATAGAGTCTGCCATGTAGTAGAGATTTCATAAATACTTGTTGAATTAATAACAATCTTGCTGGATATAGATTCTAGATTTACAATGATTTAAAGATAATAATCCTTTATCTTTGTTCTCTATAGATACTTTTTGGAGTCTGTTGTCAGCCTGTTTTTACTTTTTAGGTAGTTTCTCTTTTTTTCTCAATTGTTTTGAAGATTTACTTTGGAAGAATTTATTTTTGGCATATTGGGTTTACTAGGATATAGATTTATTTTTATTTAGTTTTATCAGAACTCAGCTTTTGCAGTCCAAGAATTAATAGTTAGTTCTGGAATTAAATTCTTATCCATCCCCTCTTTGAATCTTGCTTTTCTGCATTCTCTCTGTTTTATTATTTTGGAAGATACTTTGAGATGCATGTTGAACGTTCTTACGTTCCTCTTCATGTTTTCTTAATGACTCTTCAACGTTTTCCTACTTTTTCATCTGTTTGTGCTGAATTCTGGTTATCTTTTCAGATTTGTCTTTAAGTTAACTCATTATTTACCTGTTTTTTTTATTTTTATTTTTTTTATTTTAGTTTTTTGGTCTCATTGTGTTGCCCAGGCTAGAGTAAAGTGGTATGATCACGGCTCACTGCAGCTTGAACTCCTGGGCTCAAGCAGTCCTCCTACTTCAGCCTCCCAAGTAGCTGGGACCGTAGGCATGTACCACCATGCCCAGCTGTTTCTTTTATTTTTATTTTTGTAGCGATAGGATCTCACTATATTGCCTACACTGGTCTTAAACTCCTGGGCTCCAGTGATTCTCTTGCCTTGGCCTCCCAAAGTGCTGTGATTATAGGCAAGAGCCACTGTGCCCAGCCAATTTACCTGTTTTTAATGCTTAACCTGTCTAGTAAAAATTCAGTTTGAGTGATGATATTTTAATTTTAAAAAGATGATAAACACCAGGCATAACAAAATTCAGAAAATTGCGTAATATTTTAATTAGATAATCATCTAACATACCTCAATACTTTTTTTCATCCTATATTGGTTATAAACTCCATTCATTTCTTCATATGATTTTATAGTATTATTTTCTTTTGAAAAAATTGTTGTCTAAGACCATACTAAATTTATACAAAGAATTTCCATCATGATCTTTCATTTATTTCTAAAATAATAGACTCTGGGTTTTTAATTGGTCATGAAACTTTGGTTTCCTGTCACCAGCATTAGTTGGAGACTACCTGGAATATTTAAATGTCAATGTAAACTTTGCTCCCCAAAAGCCAAATTACATAAGGCTGGACTTCCTTTTTAGTTCCTATATAATACTTTTCTGAAACCCTCACTTTATAGGTTCTTATTATTTGTGTCTCATTTTCTTCTTACAGCCTAGGACCAAATCTATGTTTGATATATTTCACATTTTGTGAATAACTTCTCAGTAATTTAGAGGTTTTGGAATCACTTCTTGCCGTTACCGATTCCGGATCTGGAGCACCTCATTACTTCTTTTCCCTTTTTTGCTTTTGGTAATACTTCCTTCAATTCCCTCCATCTAATCTTTCCTCTGGCTCATTAGAAATTACAGTATAGGCTGGGTATGGTGGTATGGGCCTGTAGTCCCAGCTACTTGGGAGGCTGAGGTGGGAGGATTGTTTGAGGGCAGTTAGTCCAAGACCAACCTAGGCAATATAATGAGACCACCCTGTCTCTTTCTGCAGTGAAGTCTGACTTGATTCGTCTTGTATCTTTCTGAGCACTCAATAAATCTGCAACCAGAACCTCAAGTGACTTACAGTTGCTCCCAGATGCTTGAATTTTTTCTTCCATTATTTTCTTAACGTCCTTGAAACTGAATCCCATTTGTATAGCTTCTTGGATCATAGGATTTTGAAAGATGGTGTAATCTGTTCTTCTGGTTAGTAATGTTATTTTTCTACACTTCTCACCAGAGGTTCCTCAAGTGAATGGGTTAAATGGATATTACTGATATATTCTTGTTCCTTCTCCTGTAATAGATATTTACACCGTGGATACCACTTAGGATATTGTTCTCAGGGGTGTTCACTGGGCTTCCAGTCAGCCCTCCTCCACAGCAAAAGCATTTTACTTTATCACCTTAACCTAAAGCATAAAATTCAACTCTTGCAAGCTGCTGCTTGTTGAGTACATCCACATCCCCAAAGTAATGATCCATGCTTCATAGTCTGCCATGGATGGATTTCTTCAGAGGATTTGCTGAACTGGGGAAATTCGTGTCAGAACTCACACTGCCAGATTCACCTCAAATATTAATGTTCTGGCCCAAAACAAAGAAGCAGTTAAGAAAGTATTGCCCATATTCTTCCGCCACCAGCCACCACTATAAGGTTCCCAATTTTTCAGTCTTCTACCACAATAAAAACACTGCACTTGGTCATCAATACTTGTGGAGTAGATTTCAGCACTAACTCTCTTGGGGGTAAGTGGACATAGTTTGGCCAGTCCCGAAATGACTGTAATCGAGCTTCTTCACTATACATGGTGGGTTTCTTGAGTATATGGTATCTGATACATCAAAAGCCTGTCCAGTTATCAAAACATAATCTGCATGAATTTCAGATGGCCTGTCTAAGGCAAATTGATTACTGTTTCCCAGTTTTCAACTTTGTGCTGACCATTTTGGATACCAGGAATTACAGGTTGTGTGGTACTATTTTAAAAATAAATGCCATTGACAATCTGCAATTTGGGGATACTTTCTTCTGTCTTCCAATTGCTGAGTCTCCATATTGCCTTCTATCCACTGCTACATGACAACTAAAGGATCACATGGTATCTCCTTTACCATATAAAGAAAATCTACTTGTGCCAGTGTGGATGCTGAAACAGGACTAGTACTTGGAAAACTAGCAAAAGTTTTTAATCCGTTAAACTCGTCTACAAATTCTTCATCCTTATTGATGTCTGCAGGTACACGGTTTTAGATCTTCAAAACTGTTAAAAGCCAACTCTTGAAAACAAGACTTGTTCATTTTTTCTTAGGTGTCATGGAATTTATAAAGGCACTCTTAGAGGGCATAAGCTGCCCACCCAGCCATGCCTTCCTTCAACAGTCTTGGGAACCCGGTCATGTAGCACCTACTGGTGGGTGCAGCTTTCCTGCCCTCCTCAGCCACCTATAATATCATTTTATACAGAAAAAATAAAAAAGATAATCCAGTCTTTCTTCTTGCGTTATTGATCACATATGTTTTAATAACTATTTGTATTTGGAATAGTTAAGACCATGTTACTTACTACACAGATTTATCACCTTTTTTGAACACTGATACAGGTAGTGCTTCTCAAACATAGGCATTCTAAAAATTTTCTGTAATACATTTTCCATTGGGGAAAAAACCTCACAAAGTTATGTTGCATTTATAATAGTTATAATTGTATTCTTTTACTTGACAGGAGAGAACTTGGAATTTGGCTAGTTTTTGATAAGAATCAGATCTTCTGCTTACTACTTTGCATGTCTGATGATTGGTAGAACTTTTGGCAATCTATCTTTTAGCTATGTGCATTTCAAATTTTATTTCTTTTTCATTACTCACATATTTTCAGGGCTTGACACCCTAGGACGTATCTATATGTCATTATGGCCTCTGTTCTTCATATCTGTGTCATGACAGGGTAAGTTGGCACAGTAGATGATAGAGTATTCCTGGAAGCCACTCTTTTTTTTTTTTTTTTTTTTTTGAGACAGGGTCTGACTCTGTCACCCAGGGGCAGAGTGTGGTGGTATGATCTCGGCTCACTGCAACCTCTGTCTCCCAGGTTTAAGTGATTCTCCTGCCTCAGCCCTCAGATAGCTGGGGTTACAGGTGTGCGCTGCCACGCCGAGCTAATTTTTGTATTTCCAGTAAAGATGGATTTTCACCATGTTGGCCAGGCTGGTCTCAAACTTGTGGGCTCAAATGATCTGCCCGCCTTGGCCTCCCAAAGTGCTGGGATTACAGGGTTGAGCCACTGTGCCTGGCTGCCGCTTAATGAGCTACTAGGAATTAATTTTCTATACCTAGAAGCAACTGGAAAGTAAATTAATTAATATATCATGCTAAAGGAAAACTCAATATATGTTGCTAAACTCAACTCTACTAGTAAGCTGGATCCCAAAACCTGATGCTGTTCACCACAAGGGGAAGTGTGACAGAGAAACCAGAACATAAAGTGATAGTGATCTTAACTATCTGTGGTTAAAATACTATACTTTTGTAAATGTTACCAAAATGTGACTATGTGAACAGATTTTGTGGGGCTCTTTTCAAGGCTTGGAAGAAGCCTGTGGTTGTGAGGGGTCTATGCTTCTCTGACTGCTCTTACCACCACAGTCTCCTTCCTCATTCTCCACTTTAGCCACACGGCCCCCTCTGGAGCTCAATGAGCACGACAAGCATGCTTCCTCTAGGACTTTGATACTTGCTGTTGGCTGTGTTTTGAACTCTTATTGCCAGATATCTGCATGGCTTGCTGGTTTCATTTCACTGAGACTGTTGTGAGGCCTTCCATATCTATTTCACATGACGTTACAGTCATTCTTCATGTCACCTACACCCTTGCAGTCCCAAACCCCTGTATCTTTTTTTTTTTTTTTTCCCGTGGAATTGATCAACATCTAACATGTATCTTTTTTGCTTATTATTTTATTGTCTGTCTTCCTGCCTTGGAGTTTAAGCTTCATGAATGTAGAGTTTTTGTGCGTTTTATACATTGCTGTATCATGCCTAGAACAGTACCTAACGTGTACTTCATGCCATAATTTGTTAAATGAATTATAGATGAATGTGTTTATTAACCCATTTATGCTGGAGGTTGCACATTTTTTTTGTGTGTGAAAAATTAGACCTTGGCGATGATCTTGAGCAGTAGGATATAAATGACTCCCACAAGCTTAGCATTCCAATAATGGAACACTAGGCATAAATGGGTTAAAGAGAAGGATTTATAGGAGACATACCAAATTATACCTAGGTGTTTATTTAAAAGCTTGTTTTAAATATTTTAGGTTTGTGCAAAAGTAATTATGGTTTTGCCATAATATTATTTACTTTACTTTAGAAGTAAAACTTGCTTTATTTGACTGCACTAATGTATTTTAGATTAAAAGATACAAAGATTAAAAATCGGTGGTTGTGGTACTTAGATGAAGTACGTGACTTTATTTTGAACTGAGTGTGAACACTCCTGTTTTGCCAGCTTGTGGTGTTGTAATCAGAATCCAGAAAAATAAATGACTGCATAAAATCATCTACTTTAAAATGATAAACTTAAATTATTAAGTGATAATAAATAGTACAACTTGAAAAAATTTAAAACAATTGATAGATCTTGGTTATAGATTATTTTTATTGTTTAACAAGGTGTCTTAAATTTTCTTAATGGCTTTGTTATTGTGCTGCTTTTCTTATGTTTTCAAGAAAACTTTAAAATATTATGCCTGCATGCTAGAATAGATTTGAGGGTTTTTTTGTTTGTTTTTTTGGGATGGAGTTTCGCTCTTGTTGCCCAGGCTGGAGTGCAGTGGCGTGATCTCAGCTCACCGAAACCTTTGCCTTTCAGGTTCAAGCAATTCTCCTGCCTCAGCCTCCCAAGTTGCTGGGATTACAGGCATGTGCCACTGTGCCTGGCTAAGTTTGTATTTTTAGTAGAGATGGGATTTCTCCATGCTGGTCAGGCTGATCTTGAACCCTGGACCTCAGGTGATCTGCCCACCTCAGCCTGCCAAAGTGCTGGGATTATAGGTGTGAGCCACCACTCTTGACCCAGATTTGAGTTTTAATGTAATTTGTTTTTGCCACTCACGTGCTTTTCTATAGTAGCACATGGCATATACTTCAATACCCAAATACTGTACGTATTCATACACTTATTTTTAAATTATTAATAAACTTTCTAAAACTTTATGTGTTGCCTGTTTTAGATTGTAAATTCCTGGGAAGGAGATGTTTGACTTTGATACTATCAGTGTTGGAGAGCACACATAAAATACTGTATTAAAAAAATTAAAACTTTTATTTGGAAATAATTATAGATTCATATGCGACTATAAAAAATAACATAGAGATCTCATGTTCTCTTAGCCAGTTTCCCACAATAGTGGCGTCTCGCAAAACTATAATATAATATCAAAACCAGGATATTTGATTGATACAGTCAAGATACAGAACATTTCCGTCACCATAAGGATTCCTCATGCTGCCCTTTTATAGCCACACCCACTTCTCTCTTGTTCTCACCCCTTCTTAACCCCCATTCATGGTTTTTAGCTATTATGAATAAAGCTGCTATAAATATTCATGTACAGATTTTCATGTTTTTATTGGTCTGGGATAAATGTCCATTAATGCAGTTGCTGGGTTTATATTGTGGTTACATGTTTAGTTTTTGAAGAAACTATCAACTGTATTCCTGAGTGGTGGCTGTACCATTTTGTTAGGGTTTGCAATCTAGAAGAAACCTTTGAATTTCTAGGTCTTTAAAATGGAAAACGTTTTTTGGGGGGATACATTTGTCTGTAAATTTTAGTATTAGAAAAATTTCTGGGGAAAATACAAACTATGAATTTGTGGTTTTTGCCAGTTGATTGTAAACGCCCAGTAATTCAAAACATTAATGAGATTGAAGACTTGACACATAGATTTTGACTATGTCTAAGGGAAAGTGAATTTGAACATGATCATAATATTTTCTGGGTACTAGTAATAATCTGATATGCTTCATCTTCCTTTTTATCTAAACAGAGCCATTTATTTATTACTACATAACTTTTACTACATGAAGAGGGTGCTTGGTTCAGAACAGGTAGGGATTTAAACATTCAGGGAGAACTGAATTCAATCTAAAGAAATAACTTTTTCTTACAACTTGATTATATTGCTTATGAGACTGTGTTGAAATTGTTGGCTTATAACATCCAACAGTAAAATTTCTAAATGTTGGGAGGTTTTATTTAAACCAAATGTTTACTATTTTTTGGTATGTGTTTCTGATTTGGAAAATGAAGAGGAAAGTAAAAATTACCTGTATTTTACCATTTAGTGATTACTAACATTTAATTATTATTTTTTATCCCTTTTTCTCCAAAGTACAGACATAAATATGTAAAAAAAACACACACACACACACACACACACACACACACACACACATATATATATATATATATATTACATTTTAGATACTCATTTTTTTAAAAATTGGGGGCATATTGTTTTATGACATAAATTTTGATTGCTGTGCCATATAGTTTTTACTGCTGATGAGAGTAATAATCATTTTGGGCAGAGGATTTAATCCTGCATTTCCATTTGCTTCTTAACTGTATCTTCCTTATAGTGGGTTGGTTTTATACATACACACATGTATACAACCCCACTCAAATTGTTGGGAGATGATGAAATCATAGTTATTTGGTTAGTAATAATATTTTGTTTGTTTTGGCTGTGGCAGTTACCCATTTCTTACTTATTTTGATTAGAAAGTTTCAAAGACATTGCCATGTCTTTGAGTGAATACGTGATAGAAGAATATATAGAACTAGTTCCATATTGTCTTACTTATCTTAAACTTCATTTTCAGCAGTGAACATTTATTTAGCACAAAGAGGTATGTTAGGTATTGGTACACAAGCCATTATTCTGCCCTTGCACTTGATTTAGTTGAAGAAAGAAGGTATATTTACATATGGATTTTAAATAAATGGATAATTAGCATCCCAAGATAGTATATTAATGAGAAATATGTGATTAGGTCATTTAGAACTTTAAGAAAAGAGGGCCGGGTTGGTGGCTCATACCTGTAATCCCAACACTTTGGGAGGCCAAGGCAGGTCGATCACCTGAGGTCAGGAGTTTGAGACCAGCCTGACCAACATGGTAAAACCCTGTCTCTAATAAAAATACAAAAATTAGACAGGTGTGGTGGTATGCACCTGTAATCCTAGCTACTAGGGAGGCAGAGGCAGGAGAATTGCTTGAACCCAGGAAGCAGAGGTTGTAGTGAGTCAAGATCGTGCCACTGCACTCCAGCCTGGGCAACAGAGCAAGACTCTGTCTCAAAAAAAAAAAAAGGAAAAGAAGAACTTTAAGAAAAAGAGCTATCAGATAAAAGTAAGTTTTCCTAAGTTGCAATTATTAGACCATTAGTTTACAGCCTTAATGATTAGCACTTAAAAACATACAAATTGAAGGCAATTGTATTAATACCCATCTGAAAATGTTGCTTTCTTGTTATATGTTAGTTAGCATGTATTTAGAATGAAAAGTACCCAATTAAAAAAAATAGTCGTTTTCTAGATTTTAAAACTTGATAGTGAATTAGTTATTAAAGGTCAAAATGAATGAAATGTGTATAGAAAGAAGCATAAAGAGTTAAATATTTTCTCTGGCTAATATATGTCTATAAAATTATGGAAAAAATTTCCTGGGGCTAATATGCCAGAACCAATTACCTGTAAGAACACCTGCTGTGTTAGGATTCAACTTTGCCACAGTATGATTTAAGAGGGAACACATAAGCAAAATTTGCATTTATATGATCTTCCTTTGTTATATTAGTTGTGGCAATGACTTTTTCCAGTCTTTCAAAATTTATCATATGCTGCTAACAGTTATTTAAAATGTGATGTTGAATGTAATTAGTTCACTTCCATTTAAGTATAAGAAAAAAATTTAAGACATTTAAAAATCCTTCTTTATAAGTCCTTTTGAAAACTTCTCTGTAATTGTATTTATGCCACCAAACATTTTAACAGTGTATACATTTTAAAATTGTAAACATATATCTACTGGGCTTGCCTTTAGCGTTGGCTTTTTAATGTTAAACATGCAATGTCTTGTATTAAAATATCTGTATTTAATTTTTCAAATGTAAGGTTTGAAAATCATTTTCAAACCTTAGGCCGAGCACGGGGGCTCACGCCTATAATTCCAGCACTTCAGGAGGCTGAGAGGGGCAGATCACCTGAGGTTGGGAGTTCGAGACCAGCCTGACCAACGTGGAGAAACCTCGTCTCTACTAAAAATACAAAATTAGCTGGGTGTGATGGTGCTTGCCTGTAATCCCAGCTACTCAGAAGGCTGAGGGGAGGACAATTGCTTGAACTGGGACTCAGATGTTGTGGTGAGCTGAGATTGTGCCGTTGCACTCCAGCCTGGGTAACAAAAGCGAAAGTCTTGTCTCAAAAAAAAAAAAAAAAAAAAAAAAGAAAGAAAGAAGATTGTGATTCTTTTGTTTTCTTGTAAGGCTACTTCAACTTAATTGGATTTAGCAGGTATTTATTATGTATATCAGTGCTGTGCTGGGCACATGGGGATACAAAGGAAATACAAAATGGATTGTAAACTAGTTGGATAAATTTGACAGATGAACTTGAAAGAAATAAAATGAGAGTATTAAATTTAAAAAACAATTATAAATGCTCTCAGATTGCTCCTCTAAGCCTTCTCTAGGTAGCACATGGCATCAACCATCCATCTATTTTTTTCAGGCCAGAAACTTAGGATTTTTAATTCTTTTCTTCTCTTTATATTTCTAATCCAATCCATTGGAACATTTTATTCTGCTTCTAAAATATATTCTGAATCTTTAAGTATCTTTCAGCTCTACTGTTGTAATGATAGTCTAAGCCCTGACGTCTGTTGCCTCAGTTATCTCAATGCCTAACTGGTCTACATCTTGCCACTCTTGTCTCTGTAGTATGTCTTTCACACACTATTCAGAGCCATTAGAAATACAAATTTAGAATATGCTGAGCCTCTGCCTAAGACTTAGAAAAGCCTTTCCTTCCTACTGCAACCCAAATAAAACCAAAAGCCTTACTGCTACTTATAGGGCTCTTTAGCATAACCTCTACCCCTCTGACCTCGCTCTTCTTGTTCCTTACTCTGGCTTTCTTTCTGTCTGTCGAACATACGAAGCCTGTTATTTTGTTACATCCTTAGCACTTGCTTTTCTTTTTGCTTGGAAATATTTTTCCCTGGATTTTTCTTGGCTAGCATCTTCTTATTTACCTCTCAGATCAGTGTCAACTTCTGAGAGAGCGCTTCCTTACTATATTAGAGACGTTTTCCCTCATCTCTCTAACTCATGATCTTATATTATCTTTTTTATAGCATGTGTAAATACTGAGGTTTCTTGTTTGTTAAAATTTTATTTCTGTCACTATATATAAGCTGTTTGAGGGCAAGGACCCTAGCTTGTTCATTGACATATCCACCGTACCCACCAACAGTGCTTAGCATATAATATATACTCAATAAATAATTAGTGAATGAATGTAGCTTGGGAGCAAATACTCCTAAAATGACAAAGAGGAGAGAGAATGATCCTATGATCCTTTTTCTTCTAACTTGGTGACTCTAATATCCATTCTTACTCTTTTTCCCCTTCCATTCGCCCCAAGACCCAAGATCTTTAAGCCAACCAAATGATCTTTTTTTCTCCCCCACAGGAAGGTAAGCAAATGAGTAAGTGGACCTGATCTCTGCTGAATTCCTGAACTAGTAGAAGCTTTCTAGAACTACCAGAATTGGGAATGATATTCTTCTCTCTGTTCTTATTTTGATTCTTTTAATCACATTGAGAAATGTAAGTTTTTGGTACTCAATGTAACATTAAGTAATGTTGAGCTCTTATCTGTGCTTTGTAGATGGTGAATTACTTTGCTATCCAAGATGAATAAGTTTCTTAAAATTTCCATGGCTCATTTGATCACACAGTCAGGTAGAGAGAATTTTCTAGAGACTTACTAAGCTTGTGAGCATGAAAAGGGACATTATTAAAGACCAGCAATAATTTCTTAAATTGAGTGTTAGTGGAAACATTCTTTTTTTCTCACTTGAGGCAGTTTCTATGATGATAGTCACAACTTTTAAAAATAATTATAGATACATTAAGAGGGGAACATACTTAACTTTTAGCTAGAGATCTCTCACAAGAATTTATGAATATTACATGGTGTATTATCTGACTATATATAAAGAGGTTTAATCTATCTTCTGGAAAAGGGACCCAGAGAGTTTTGCAGTAACTTGTTAAAGAATAGTGGCACAGTTTGTTGACCTCATTTATTACCAGGAGTAACAAGGCTTGTCAAGTGATGTTAAAGAATCCATGACAGTGAGGAATTTTCCAAAGGGTCTTTTTTTAACTAAGATGAGGCTTAATGACATTGTCTAAGGAAAGTGTCTTTTTCATGTTTAATTCTGAAGAGCTAGGCCCCGAAGGGTGTTGTATTTTTGTTCTTAACAATTTCTCTTTTGTATTATGAATTGGGTGAAAAATATAAAACTACTTTAAGGAGCTAGTTCACAAACTTGATCTTTTTAGAAGCACTGGGGTAGCTTTTAATCACACAAATTCTGAGGCCCAACCCCAGATGTACTGAGTCAGAATCCTTTGACACTTAGGACTATCTCTCCCTCTCTGTCATTGTCTCCGTTCTTCCCATTTCTTCTCCTTCCCTCCTTCTCTCTGCTTCTCTTCCACTAAATCTTTTCAAGCAATTCTGATGGAAATTTGCTACCTGCTACTTGAGAATTAACTGCTTGAAGAGAATCCTCCTGAAGCCTTATTTGGAAAGAAAGTGAATAAATTTGTGGTCATTAAGATGGAGGCAGTTGATGTTAAAAGATATTCCCTGTGAGACTTGTTCTAAGGAGCTTTACTGACAGGTTTAAGACCAGTTAATATTAATATTTTAAAATAAACTATGATGTCACATTCTATGTTTTTTTCCATAACAGAATTTTAGATTTACCTTGTCTTATTGGATTCTGTTTCTACATGTCTCAAATAACTAATAATTGTAATAAATTATTAGATGATTTAATAATGTGCTTTCAAGATATATCCACATTGTTGTATTTACTTTTAACTTGACACCATGGTTTCAAGACCTATGCATATTGTTTTATATACTTACAGTACATTGCAGTACATGTTTGTCCCCTCTAAAACTCATAAACTTGAAACCTTATTTGGAAAGAAAGTGAATAAATTTAGTGTCCAAAATTTTTTGTTCAGAATCTTGTGTTTGAAATCTAATTGCCATTGTAATGGTATTAAGAGGTAGGATCTTTAAGAGATGTTTAGGTTATGAAGACCCCACCTTTGGGAATGGACTAATGTTGGTATGGTGGGAGTGGGTTCATTATCATGAAAGTGAGTGTGCTCCTTCTTGTTCTCTCTCCATCTTTCTTTGTCCTTTGCCATGTGATACCTTCTGCCATGTTATGACATAGCAAGAAGTCTCTTGCCAAATGCTGCCACCTTGATATTTGACTTTTTAGTCTCTAGAACTGTGAGCCGGTAGATTTCTGTTGAGTATCAGAACTGTGAGCCCATAAATTTCTGTTCACTATCAATTACCCAGTCTCAGATATTCTGTTATGGCAGCACAAAATGGACTAAGACAGAGGGCGTAGTTCCTCATTACTGTGAGTGGGAATGAGAGTCCAGTTTTCTAAGTGGTCTCTGTTGACACCCTTGGAGGTAGGAGAAAGCAGAGGTATTGTTACCAGCCGGTGGGGATGAAAGTCCTTGGAGGTAGGAGAAAGCAGAGGTGTTGTTACCAGCCGGTGGGGATGAAAGTCCTTGGAGGTAGGAGAAGTAGAGTTATTGTTACCAGCCGGTGGGGGATGAAAGTCCTTGGAGGTAGGAGAAAGCAGAGGTGTTGTTACCAGCCGGTGGGGGATGAAAGTCCTTGGAGGTAGGAGAAAGCAGAGGTATTGTTACCAGCCGGTGGGGGATGAAAGTCCTTGGAGGTAGGAGAAAGAGAGGTGTTGTTACCAGCCGGTGAGGATGAAAGTCCTTGGAGGTAGGAGAAAGCAGAGGTGTTGTTACCAGATGGTAGGGATGAAAGTCCGAGCCGCCTAGTTAGTCTTCTCTGATGTATCCTATTGTGGATTTTTTTTTGAGACAGGTTCTTGCTCTGTCGTCCAGGCTGCTGCAATGGTGCTATCTTGGTTCACTGCAATCTCCGCCTCCCAGGTTCAAATGATTCTTGTATCTCAGCCTTCTGAGTAGCTGGGACTTCAGGTGAGTGTCACCATGCCCGGCTTTTTTTTTTTTTTTTTTTGAGATGGAGCCTCGCTGTGTCGCCAAGCAGAGCTCACTGCAACCTCTGCCTCCTGAGTTCAAACCATTCTCAGCTCACTGCAACCTCTGCCTCCTGAGTTCAAACCATTCTCAGCTCACTGCAACCTCTGCCTCCTGAGTTCAAACAATTCTCCTGCCTTAGCCTCCCGAGTAGCTGGGATTACAGGTACATGCCACCACATCTGGCTAATTTTTGTATTTTTAGTAGAGATGGGGTTTCACAATGTTGGCCAGGATGGTCTCGATCTCTTGACCTCGTGATCCACCCACCTCAGCCTCCCAAAGTGTTGGAATTACAGGCATGAGCCCCTTACCCGCCCTTTTTTTTTTTTTTTTTTTTTTTTAAAGGATTGGGGTTTCACCATGTTGGCCAGGCTGGTCTTGAACTCCTGGCCTCAAGTGATCTGCCTGCCTTGGCCTCCCAAAGTGCTGGGATTACAGGTGCGAGCCACTGTGCCTGGCCCCATTGGTGAATTTGAGGTGCCTTATTACAGCCTCATGAAGATGAAAGTCTAGGTTTCCTTCCTGGCCCTTAGAAGTGGATGGTGGAGCCACAGCTTTTGTTTTTTTCTTGTGGTAGTTGGCTGGAATAGAACAGTTATTGTCAAAAATAGACTGCTCTTCTGGTCGTTTGGTAAGACAGAGCAGGTTTTTGTCTGAGCCTGTTAGCATTTCTGGGTTGCCAGCTTCTTCAGAGCCTTAACTGTGATGTATGAGGCAAAAGAAAACCTCGGAAATCACCACCATGTCATGCTTGTATCCCAGGGTCCCTAAGGGTCTGCCTTTTTCCCTTTCACACCTTTCAGAGTCTTTTTTTTTTTTTTAGCTTTTCTTTTTGAGATGGAGTCTTGCTCCGTCACTCAGGCTGGAGTGCAGTGGTGCAATCGTAGGTCACTGTACTCTGGATCTCCTGGGCTTAAATGATCCTCCTACCTTAGCCTCCCAAGTAGCTGGACTATAGGGATACATCACCATGCTGGGCTAATTTATTTTTATTTTTAGTAAAGATAAGGTCTTGTTGTGTTGGCCAGGCTGGCAGAATCTTTTAATATTTTCTTTATATATAATGCCTAGGGTTTTTAGTTGTAATTAGTGGCAAGAATAGGAAAGTGTGTGTGTGTGTGTGTGTGTGTGTGTATGTATGTATATACACGTGTGTGTGTATATATGTATATATATCTAATTTTCTTGGACATGGGAACATTTTGGACAGAGGAACAGAGATTGTGATGATAGCAGACTTCTCATTGGAAATAATACAAGCCTGAAGACAGTCAAGCAACATCTTTACAGTACTGAAGAAAAAGACTGTCAGCCTAAAACTCTATGCCCAGCAAACAAAATGCCTTTAAAAAAACAAAGGCAAAATGAAGACTTTTTCAGGCATACAAAAGCTAAAAAATTTATCACCCACAGAACTGTACCACAAGAAATGTTAAAGTTTGGTAGGTAGGAACTTTTCAGGAAAATGATACCAGTTGAAAATCTAGGTCTATCCAAAGAAATAAAGAGTACTAGAAATGGTAACCACATGGATAAATATGAAATATACTTTTCATATATATATATATTTTAATGTATAATTGACTGCAAAAATAATAGCAATGTCGTTTGTAAGGGTTATAACATATGTAAAGGTAAAGTGTATTATAACAATATTATACAAAGGCCAGGAAGGGAGACGTGGAAGTGTAATATAAGGTTTTTGTACTATATGTGGTATGGTATAATATCATTTAAAGGTGGATTGATCATTTTAAGATGTATATTGTAAATCTCAAATTAGCCACTACATAACACAACAAATAGTATGCCAGTAAGCCAATACGTGGAATAAAATAGAATCATGAAAAATATTTAATTATTTGAAACAATATAGGAAAAGAGTAAACAAGAAAGAACAAGTGGGACAAGAAGGAAACAAATAGCAAGATGGTAGACTTAAACCCAGTGATATTAATAATCACATTAGATGTCGATGTTTCATGGATCCCAATTAAAAGCAGATGTGTCAGATTGGATTAAAACAAGACCCAATGGTATATGCGTCTTGTAAGAAGTCATTTTAAAAGTAAGGGAAAAATAAACTAAAACAAATAGGTTAAAAGTAAAAGATTGGGGAAAAGATAGGCCATGTTCTCTCTTAATCAAACGTAAGCTGGAATAATGGGTATGTTAACATTGGAAGAGTAGATTTCAAGCGGGCCTGTAATCCCAACACTTTGGGAGGCTGAGGCGGGCTGATCACCTGAGATCAGGAGTTTAAGACCAGCCTGGCCAACATGACAAAACCCCATCTCTAATAAAAAAATATAAAAATTAACTGGACATGGTGGTGCATGCCTGTCGTCCCAGCTACTTGGGGAATTGAAGCAGGAGAGTCACTTGCACCCAGGAGGTGGAGGGTGCAGTGAGCCGAGATGACACCACTGGACTCAAGTGACAATCCATCTCAAAAAAAAAAAAAAAAAAAAAAAAGAAGATTTCAGAGCAAAGCATATTACTGGAGAGAAAGAGGATCACATCATAACAGTAAAGGAGTAAATGAGTTTAGAGAACATAGTAGTCCTGAATGTTTATGTACCTAATAATAGAGCTTCAAAATACATGAAGCAAAAACTGATAGAACTCAATAAGAAATAGATATATTCACAACTTCACTTGGAGGTTCCAGCATCTTTCTTTGAATAACTGATAGAAAATGTAAACAAGATCAGTGAGAATACAGAAGCCTTGAATAACACTGTTAACTAAATTGACCTAGTTGACATTTATGGAATATTCTGCTGAACAACAGTAGAATGCACATCATTTTCAAGCACCATCAAGATAGACAATATTCTGGGCAATAAAAAGCATCTCGATAAATTTCAAAAGATTTAAGTCATACAGTTAACATTTTAGATACAGTGGAATTAAATTAGAACAAATAACTAAAAGATACCTGGAAAATCCCCATGTATTTGGAAACTAGCATACTTCAAAAGGTATCAAAGAGAAACTAGACAGTATTTTGAACTGAATGAAAATATAACACAGTATATCAAAATTTGTGATATATGTTTACTGCCTATGAGAAGAGAGAATATGCAAATTACTGATATCAGGAATGAGAGAGAGATGCGGGAATATGATAGTTCTAGTTCCTGTACATCAACACCAACATTTGAATGTGGTTTGGTAGTTTCTGTCTGTCAGGGTTAAATGCCACTTGGTCAAGGTGAATGATCAAATGGGAACATTTTTTGTTTTTTAATTACAGAAGACTTCGTAGTGTTAGGAACATCTTAAATCTTTTCTTTTAGCTGTTTTAAAATATACAATATGTTGTTAACTATAGTCACTCACCCTACTGTGCACTAGGCAGTATTTAGTGTTCTACTGAACACTAGAACTCATTTCTTATATCTAACTGTATGTTTGTAGTCATTCACCAACCTTTCTTCATCTCCCCTTCCCGACACAGCTTCTAGTATTTATCATTCTGCTGTCTATCTCCATGAGATCAACTTTTTTAGCTCTCACATATGAATGAGAATATGTGATATTTATCTTTTGTGCCTGACTTTTTTCACTTAATATGACCTCCATCTGTGTTGCTGCAACTGACAGTATTTCTTTCTTTTCTTTCTTTTTTTTTTTTTTTTTTTTGAGATGGAGTCTCTCTGTTGCCCAGGCTGGAGTATAGTGGCATGATCTCAGCTCACTGCAACTTCCTCCTCCTGGGTTCAAGTGATTTTCCTGCCTCAGACTCCCTAGTAGCTGGGATTACAGGCACCCACCACTATGCCTGACTAATTTTTATATTTTTAGTAGAGACGGAGTTCACTATGTTGGCCAGGCTGGTCTTGAACTCCCGATCACAGGTGATGCACCTGCCTCAGTCTCTCAAAGGGTTGGGATTACCAGCGTGAGCCACTGTAACCGGCTAACTGACAATATTTCATGTGAAAGATTCTTTTAACTTATTATTGGATTCAGTTTGCTAGTATTTTGTTAAGGATTTTTGCATCTATGTTCATCTGGGCTATTGGCCTGTAATTTTCTTTTCTTGAAGAGTCCTTGTCTGGCTTTGATATCAGAGTAATACTGGCTTTGTAACATGAGTTTAGGTATATTCCTTGTATTTCAGTTTTTTGGAAGAGTTTGAGAAAGATTGGGCATTAGTTTTTCTTTAAATGTTTGTTAGAGTTCAGCAGGTCCTTTGATTTTCTTTGATGGGAAACTTTTTGTTATTTATTCTATTTGCTTGTTATTGGTTGTATAAGGTCATTCTTGCATTGCTATAAAGAAATATTAGTATCAGATGTTGGATAATTTATAAATAAAAGAGATTTAATTGGCTCATGGTTCTGCAGACTGTACCAGAAGCATAATCCTGGCATCAACTTCTGGGGGAGTCCTCAGGAAATTTGCAATCATGTCAGAAGGTGTGAAGTGGGAGCTAGCATGTCACATGGTGAAAGCAAGAGCAAGGGCAGGGATTGGGGGAGTGCTACACACTTTTAAATAACCAGATCTAACAATAACTCACTATCACTAAGGCAGCACCAGGCCATGAGGGATCTGCCCCCATGATCCAAATACTTCCCACTAGGCCCTACTTCCAGCATTGAGGATTGCCATTCAACATGAGATTTCAGTGGGGCAAATATACAAACTATATCATTGGTCTATTTAGATTTTTTTATTTCTTCATGACTCAGTCTTGGTAGGTTGTATGTGTCTTAAGAATTTCCTTTACGTTATATAATTTGTTGACATATAATCATTCATAGTTGTTTCTTATGATCTTTTCTATTTCTGAGGTTTGAGTTGTCAAGTCTCCTCTTTAATTTTTCATTTTATTTTTCTTCTCTTAGACTAGCTAAGGGTTTGTCAATTTTTTTTTTTTTAAACCAGCTCTTCGTTTTGTTGATTTTTTTTTTCTAGTGTTTTTCTAGTCTCTATTTTATTTACTTCTGCTTTGACCTCTGTTATTTCCTTCATTTGTTTACTTTGGGCTTAGTTTGTCTTTTTATAGTTTCTTAAGTTGTAACATTAAATTGGTTATTTGAAATCTTTTTTGATCTAGGCGTTTAGTGCCATAAATCTCTACTATAAAACTGCTTTTGCTGCATCCCATAAATTTTGGATTGTTGTACTTCCATTTTTGTTTGTCTTAGCCATGTGAATTCTTATTTCTATGTAAATACTTGTATATGAATATTATTAGAACCTTTGGTTGTTTGCCAAAATCTAGAAGCAATCAAAAGTTCATTAATAGGTGATTTGATAAGCATATTGTGCTATGTCCTAACAGTAGTATACTGAGTTCTCATGTATAAAAGGGAAAGAGCTTTGACACATTGACCAATATGGATGGATCTCGAAATCATTAGGAGTGAAAGAAGCTAGGAAAAAAAGGATCATGTAATGTATAGTAATAGAAAGCAGATATGTGGTGGGAGAGTAGGGAGTGAAGGGATTGGGTGAGAGAGAGATAGTACGAAGAAACACAAGAAAACTTTGAAGGTGATAGATATGTTAATTATTTTGATCGTGTTGATCATTTTAGTGTATACATACGTAAAAGCCTTTCAGAATGTCCTCCATAAATTTTTGGTGTTTATTGTAAAGTTGTCCCCCCTTTATCTGCTGCTGCTATGTTCTAAGACCTCCAGTAGATGCCTGAAACCATGAAGAGCAGTGAAACCTAGACACATGATGTTTTTCCTATGTATGTATCTTAGGCAAATTTAATTTTTAAATTAGACACAGTAAAAGATTAACAATGATAGCTACAATAAAAGAGAACAATTATAATAATATAATAAAAGTTACGTGAATGTGGCATCTCTCTGTCTCTTGAAAATAGCTCGGTGTATTGTGCTTATCCTTCCTCTAGTAGTGTTGTGAGATAATAAATTGCCAGCATGATGAGATGAAGTGAGGCTGATGATGTAGGCATTGTGACATAGCATTTAAAATTTATGAGCTATTTTCTTTTGGAATCTTCTATTATATATTTTGGGGACTACAGCATTTATTGTTGGTAACTAAAACCATGGAAAGCAAAACCATGGATAAAGGGGGACTACTGTATGTCAGTTTTACCTCAATAAAGCTGTTAAAAAATTATGTTTGCAGCATCGAAAACCCTTCAAACATCCTAGAGTTTTACTTGTTCCTGCAGTGTGTTGACATAAATCAGCTTTTGCTAACATACTTTTGAAATAATTTAAAAATACCAACTCTTTTTCTTGCCATTGTTATTGTACTGTATGTCAGCATATTGGTGGATTTTAATTTTTTTATATGTTAATTAGATAGCAAAGTAAACCGTATATGAATAAATTTTATTGACTAGCAAACAAGTTATCTTCCTTTACTGGAATGAATAATAGAATGGCTTTCTCTGGGTTCTTCCTTCTCTGCTGCCTGGCTTTTTTGAGTCACTCTAGATTTTCTGTTGAGAGAACTTAGTTCAAGTGTTCATCCCTAAAGCAATCATTTATGACCTGAGGAGCAGTATACCCACTGTGGAGGTATAGCTGGTTGTGGCAGTGTAGAACTTCCTCAAGGAGAGGACAGTTCTCAGTGGTATTGTTTTTGGGCTGCATACCACTTATGCAGAAGGATATAACATAGTAAAGTGGTTAAGAACACGGGCTGTAGAGTTAGATGGATTTAAATTTGAATCCTGGAAGGCCAGGTGTGGTGGCTCGAATCTGTAGACCTACCTACTTGGGAGGCTGAAGTAGGAGAATTGCTTGAACCCAAAAGTTTGAGATTATAGTGAGCCATGCTTGCACTCCAGCCTGGGGACAGAGTGAGATCCTGTCCCCTGAATTTTAAAAAAAAAAAAAAAATTGAATCCTGGTGTACCATTTAATAGCTTTGTGACTATAGCTGCAAATCTAAATTTCCTTATTTGTCAAATGGAATAATTCATGCATCATTTTTTGGTGATTATTATGAAGACTAAGTCAATATGACCCAAGAGGAAAAAATGCTATTAAACTTAGCATTTCTACATAGTGATAATGCATTATTCCACTAGGTAAGAGATGAGTAATTTAAAGAAATGTTTGATTGTTTTGAAACATTCTTTGTTAAAGAAACATAGAACTCTGTTTCTGACTGCTTCTTTTAGGAGTGTGTGAGTGTGTGAGAGAGAGAGAGTGTGTGTATATGTGTGTGTGAGAGAGAGATGAATAAATGAATAATTTTATTTATACATGTAAAGATTATACACATTATATTAAGGAGGAAGTAATATTTAGGTTATTAGCATTGCACAGTCCTATTCATAATGCGTGATTAGTTTCCTGAAATACTTGACTGGAGCTGACATGAAAGTAAGTTCTGGGACTTAGCCCTGCCACAGATGCCTTATATACTTCAACCTAGATGTTTCGTTTTCTAGTTCTGCATTCTTTCACTAACTCCAGACTAAATAGGCCATTGTTGAAGTCTTATATGTAGTTTCCTAAACGTAGCTATAGAGTATATGTGGAAGCTTAGGACTCCTTAGCAAAGAAGGCCAAAGAAATGCTTAGTTATTTCTCTCCTCTCTCTACTTTCTTTAATTAATCCTAGGAGTTTTTGTTGATGGCCTGTGTTTTTCATTGTGAATTTAAAGGGATTTTTTTTTTAACATCTTTTAGATATTTAATATATGGGTTTTCTGTATTTTTATTTTTCTCTGAAATAAGCTCTTCCATGTCTGAGATTTTGTCTTCTATGTCTGTCTTTGAAATTTCCTGTAGTAATAACCTGAATGCTTTGTATTCAGTGAATTATACCCACATAGAAATATAGCTCATGTTTGTTTCTTGCTTTATAACATGCTCCCATACATTTTTACATTTAACCTGTCAAAACCACCCTGTTAAATAGGCCTGGCAGCTTTTATTGTCCCATTTATAGATGAGCAAAACTAAGTATAGAAGGATATATGACTTCTCGGTACTCAAACTAATAATATATAAAATATTATTGAAAACTCAGGATTTGATCCTGGGTTTAGTGCTTTTACTCTGCTGTTGTAGCTTATCTAAATGTTATTGATTGATGACCTTCTAGAACTTGAGGCTTTTTAAATGAATGATACCAAGAAACAAACCTTATATGTGGCAGTAGTTGCATTCTAGAGGGTGATTGTTTTATTTACAGCCTTTTAATTAACATTGAATCTAAAGGGCTGGATATAATAGCAATGTTTATAAAAATTTAGCGCTGCTGTGACAGCCTCAGGCAGCCTCAGCACGGATATTAACTCAGTACATTTCTGTGTTAAATCATTTTATGTGACTTTGATCTAGAAGGTAAGCATTACTTTTACTTCTAGGAGTTAAATTATTGTATGTTTAAAACCGAAGGACAAAAACTTACTTAATTTATATTCATTCAGTTAACTATTTCAGCCCTAAAAAATTGCTTGCTATTTTACTGTTGTTCTGTAGCACCCTGGTCATCTAGCCGTATTATCATCTAGCCATATTTCACAGAGTTTTTATCATTTGTATGTGTTTCTTTCATTGTAGTATCCGTGCCTATGGTTTATTATAATATTTAGTAATTTTCAAAACCAGAAGCAAAGAACTATGTCTTTCCTTGTGTGATATTTATTGAACTAATTCCTCTTGTGAGACATAGTTTAATTGCTAGATTAAGTATCATCTTTACAATATTGTATGTAAAATTATTATAATACTAAAATATTAAGGTAAATGGTAAAAAACATTTACTAATTTAAGAGTTTAAGTACTTTCGTTTTAAAACAATGCATTATATGTTAAATTTTTGGAAGGAAATTATGTAGGACTGATTCCTAGCATGATGTAGGTTCTTATCATTTGTTAAATTTTATGGCTGAATGGCATGTGATAAGGAAGTTTTTTCTGCTGGTAATGAATTATATCATTTAGTGGTAACTCTCAGCAGACTTTCATGAAAATAACATAAGTTTAACACTTAATTGTACCATTTATCAGAAATGATTGATTGAGGAGTTATGCCTAGATGTATCCTATAATGCATAGTTTCTGGAATTTTTTACACTTTGGAGTGTAAAATATTGGTAATTGTTTCAATAAAGTGAGCTGCAGAATGAAGAAATTTAAGAGATTATAAATGTCTTAAATGTGTAGGAAAAAGTATCTTATTTAGAATATGTCTCTAAGGCATGCCCTTTGCATCTC
This sequence comes from Ateles fusciceps, assembly GCA_036589455.1. Taxonomy (NCBI): domain Eukaryota; kingdom Metazoa; phylum Chordata; class Mammalia; order Primates; family Atelidae; genus Ateles; species Ateles fusciceps. The sequence continues at coordinate 349,685 of JAZHEH010001096.1, forward strand.
TAGTAGTGATTAGCAAATAGTAGATGAAAAGTCATGGCCCAACTTATAAATGCCAGTTGATGAAAGATAGTTCACATTGCAATTTCCATTTTTGCTGTAAAGCTACAGCAGTCAGACAAGAATTACTTTTCTTGAGACTTGATCTTGTGTTTGTGAGGAAGTATTTATTTAAAGAAAAAATAAAAGGAAACAAAGAAAAGTGAAAAGGAAAGAAAAATCTGTTTTCTCTAAAATGCACCTTGACGACGTGGGCGTGAATCTTTCAGTTCTGGCATGTATTATTTTACCTCCGCAGTTATTTTCATTGTTAGATGATTGGTGAGAATAGTAATTTAATGAAGATATTTTAAATATTTAACTCTTTCATAACAGCAAACACTTGTAACAAGATCTAATTTATTGTATTGGTTAATATTTAAGTTGGCTTTCTATGGCGAATGTGGCAGCAACCTGGTAAACATGAAGAGACAGAAAGAGAAAACATGGAAGATTGGAAAGAAAACTGTTACAGAATATAGAGACCTAAATTTTGGTATTAGTTTTCACACTAATTAGTGTCCATTTGACTCCTAGGCCCATGATTCACTAACCTGGGAATGCTGAGATCTTTTCAGTACTATTTCAGGATGTTGTTTTGTCACTAAGAAAGATTTCCCAGACATTGTCTCTTACTGATTGTATGATGATCTTGGTGAAACCATTTTTTTGTTGTGCCTCCGTTTCCTCAGTGTGAGATATAGAGATCATAATACGTACTCCATAGAGTAATATTGTGAAAAATAATATATATAAAAGATGTACTAGTGCTTAGGAAGATCTCAATCAGTGCTTGTTTTTATTATTGCTATTGTCATTGTCATTGTCACTGTGATTATGATCATGTCTGTGAAACATCTTCACAATTCTGGAGGAAAATGATTTGGATGTATGTCCAACCAAACGGCGAATCAGAATCAAGTGAAGGCAAAATATAGACATTTTCAGCTGTTTGAGGACTCAGAGTTTACCTCTCATCTAGTCTCTCTTGAAAGAAAGTTGAGAATGTATTCCAGAAAAAGGAATCCAAGCAACAGAAAAATAACAGATCCTAGAAACAGTGAAACCAACCCAAGAATGCAACACAAAGAAATTTCAAGATAACAGCTATTCAGCACATGTTGCAGGGTATTCATCCAAGTTTAAATAGGAAGTCAGAGTAGGCCGGGCATGGTGGCTCACACCTGTAATCCCAGCACTTTGGAAGGCCAAGGTGGGCAGAGCATGAGGTCAGGAGTTCGAGACTAGGCTGGCCAATATGGTGAAACCCCATCTCTACTAAAAATACACAAGTTAGACTGGATGTGGTGGCTCACGCCTATAATCCCAGCATTTTGGCAGGCTGAGGTGAGTGTATCACCTGTGGTTGGGAGTTTGAGACCAGCCTAGCCAACATTGTGAAACCCTGTCTCTACTAAAAATACAAAAAATTAGCCGAGCGTGGTGGCACATGCCTATAATCACAGCTACTTGGGAGAATGAGGCAGGAGAATTGCTTTGAGTCCATGCGGTGGTGGTTGCAGTGAGCCGAGATCATGCCACTGTTCTCTAGCCTGGATGACAGAGTGAGACTCAGTCTCAAAAACAAAACAAAACAAAACAAAAAAAAAACAAAACAAAAAACAAAAATTAGCCAGGTATGGTGGCACATGCCAGTAGTCCTAGCCACTCAGGAAGCTGAGGCAGAAGAATTGCTTGAACCTGGGAGGTGGAGATTGCAGTGAGCTGAGATTACGTCGCTGTACTCCAGCCTAGATGACAGAGCGAGACTCTGTCTTAAAAAAAAAAAAAAGAAGTCAGAGGCTCCAAGAATGTAGATATCATTTGAAAATATTGATTAAAGTAGTGGAAAATTCAGTGATGTACTAAAACCATGTTTCTTCCAACAATGAGAAAAGAAAAACAGTTACAATTTCCATAAAAACCAAAAAGCCGTACAGGAAAGTGATAGACCAAATATGAAACAGTAGGACATGATTTGGAACAACTGATGGAGAATTGACCTTAACTTTTGGAAAACACTTACAGAGCAGTGCAGTTTTAGTTCCTGTCATTACGCTGATATTCAATTAAATGAGTCCCATCACATTTATTGATTATGGACTTTATATATTTAGTACTTTAAACATTCATTTTTAACTTTTGGCTTTTCTTCACTCATTGAGCTGTATATATTAGAAAAATGGACTGCTTTATTAACAGTTAAGCTGCTTTTGTATGTGTTAACAAACCATTGTAAACATGGTGGCCAAAAGAACATAGTATTGGCACTGGCTGAGAACAGAGGAGCATAGATGTATAGGGCTTGGAAATAATTGTACACACTAGTTAACCAAGGATGCAGTACCTGTAATAGCATGCTTCTTTTGTAACAAAGGGCTTTGACAGACAAGTTAGTCTTGCAAGTAGCTAGGAAAACAGAAGTCTAGAATAGACGACTGATCATATTCCAGTATATTCATGCATAGTTACCATTAATGATTATCTTTAAACCTAAATGAAAGCAATATATACAAAGAGTTTTGGAGGAATGTTGAATGTTGAACTATGTAAGAGAAACTCTGGTCAAAGATGGGGGGATGATTAAGCATTTAATAGTATAATGCATAGGGTAGATTTAAAATTACATCAAAGAAATTTATTTAATTTTATTTAAGAAATTTCTGTAGGCCAGACCTTAAGAAACATCTCTGTGCTTTCCATTATTCTGTTAAAAAACTATGTCATAATGCTCAAATCCTATAGCATATTATTAATATCTCTTTAATAATTAAACCTAAATTCCAGATCATTTTAGTTTACAAGCATTTTGTCTCTGCATTGGAAATAACTGTAGTGAATTTAATCTTAAAATATCTCTATCCTTATATTTCAAGTAGAGCATTTAGAAAAAGTAAAATAAAGTGATTTTATTTGGCATCAGAGCTATGATTTACCCCTACCCCACCTAATACTAGACCCTCTTTAAGTAAATACTTTTGTAATTACCTTGCCTTTTATACTTGTGCAGCTGAGCTGCATTTACATTGAATTTACAACCTTTGAGGTTTATAAATTATTCAGTATAATGGTTTAATTGGCATTGACTTTTCTATTAGTTTTTATATCTAGTTGATTTTAAATAGCTAAATTTAGAAATATTTACTCGACTAGAATATTCATGATTCAACTTTTTAGAGAGTATTTATATGAGAATTTTACTTACAACATCAACATTTTTCTTTTGAAATGAAAAGTAAGTTTACTACACATAGCATTTTGAATTTAATATCCCAAAGAGAAAAAGTAAATCCTGTGATATTTAAATTCATTTTTGGGCTGATCATCTTTGAATCTCAATCCAAGAAGATCCTAGGGAAACCTGTAGCATAGTCTTAGAAATTTATTAAACATTAAACTGATTTATATAGTATTTAGTTTATTTAACCTATCAGTGAAATAAAATAAAAATATTAATCTATTTTTAAGATTATAGATTAATGATAAATTTTAGTTATGTTACCAAATCATAGGATTAAAAAATAGATTTATAGAATCATTTTTCATTTGTTACTCTTAAAGAATATAAATTAACATTCATTCTGTTACTGCTTTATAGTTTCTACCCCACTTTGGCCAATGATATGTGTATATATGAGAATATTTATTAATGTGCCATAAGTGCATGTATTACCATAGTTTCTAGATCTGGAATTGACAGTTTATCTGAATAATTGTTAGCCTTTATAAACACAGTTTTATTGTGCCTAAGACAAGAAAGCAATGATATTGAAAGCCTGTGCTTTCCAACATCTGGCTTCAATTTGCATTTCAATCAGAATATGGAAGTCATTACCCTGACATCTGAAACTGAGGTAGCAATAAAAAATTATCACTAACAGGACAGCAGACACAATTTATTTTGTGTTTATTACTGGGTGGCCTACTTGAAACTTTTCAGAAACTTAATTGATTCCAGATATTAGAAAATTAAAATTAAATTATGACATTTATTTTTGATGCATTTAAATTAGCTGTCTTAATAGGATTGGTATAAATTGGTGATCGATATCTATTAAGATTTATAGCATATATGTACACACACACACACATAGTATAGGCATACCTCAAAGATATCATGGGTTTGAATCTAGACCACTGCAATAAAGTGAATACTGCAATAAAATGAGTCACATGAATGATTTTTTTGCTTTTCCAGTGCATATAAAAATGTGTACATTATACTACTGTGTCTTATGTGCAAAGCATTATTATTATTATTATTTTTTGAGATGGAGTCTCACTCCTGTAGTCCAGGCTGGAGTGCAGTGGTGTGATCTCAGCTCACTGCAACCTCTGCCTCCTGGGTTCAAGCAATTCTCCTGCCTCAGCCTCCTGAGTAGCTGGGAATTACAGGCATGTGGCACCATGCCTGGCTAATTTTTGTATTTTTAGTAGAGATGGGGTTTAACCATGTTGGTCAGGCTGGTCTCGAACTCCTGACCTCATGATCTGCCTGCCTTGACCTCCTAATGTGCTTGGATTTCAGGCATGAGTCAATGTGTCTGGCCAAAGCATTATGTTTTGAACAAAGTACACACTTTAATTAAAAAATATAGCTAAAAGTTGATAATGATCATCTGAGCCTTCAGCAAGTCATAATCTTTAGAAGGCCTTGCTCCAGTGTTGATGATTGCTAATTAGGGTGGTGGTTGCTGAAGGTTGGCCAACAGTGAAGTTTGGCAAACAATAAAGTTTGGCATATTGATTGACTCCGACTCTTTGATGAAAGATCTGTCTGTAGCATGCAATGATGTTTGATAGCATTTCACACATAGTACAATTTCTTTTAAAATTGGAGTTCTCTAAAGTGCTGCTACTGCTTTCTCAGTTAAGTTTATGTAATACTCTAAATTCTTTGTTGTCATTTCAATAGTGTCCACAACATCATCACCAGGAGTAAATTTCATTTCAAGAAACCTCTTTTTTGCTCATCCTTAAGGAAAAAACAGAACCCCTCATCTGTTCAGGTTTTATCATGAGATTTGAGGCATTCAGTCACATCTTCCAGCTTCGCTTCTAATTCTAGTTCTGTTTCTCTTTCTACCACATTTGCGGTTACTTCCTTCACTGAAGTCTTGAACCCCTCAAAGTCATCTGTGAGGGTGAGAATCAACATCTTCCAAACTCCTGTTAATGTTGATATTTAGACCTCCTCCCATGAATCACTAATGTCCTTAATGGCGTCTAGAATGATGAATCCTTTCCAGAAGGTTTGCAGTTTGCTTTGCCCCCGATCTGTGAGAGGAGTCACTCTCTGTGGCAACTATAGCTTTTTTAAATAGCTGTAAGTAATAAGATTTGCAAGTTTAAACTGCTCCTTGATCCACGGGCTGCAGAATAGATACTGTATTAGCAGGCATGAGAACATTAATCTTCTTGTACATCGGAGTTCTTGGGTAACCTCGTTTGCTGTCAATGAGTAGTAATATTTTGAAAGGAATCTTTTTTTTTTTCTGAGTAGCAGGTCTCAACAGTAGGCTTAAAATATTCAGTAAACCATGCTATAAATAGATGTGTGCTTTGATGTTCCATTTATAGAACATGGACACAGTAGATTTAGCATAATTCTTAAGGGCCTTAGTATCGTCAGAATGGTAAATGATCATTGGCTTCAACTTAAAGCCACCAGTTGTATGGAAAGTCAGTCTGTTCTCAGAAGCTTTGAAGCCAGGCACTGAGTTCTCTCTCTAGCTACTAAAGTCCTAGATGACGTCTTCTTCCAATATAAGGCAGCTTTGTCTAAAATTTGTTGTTTAGCCACCTTCATCAACAATCTTGGCTAGATCTTCTGGAGAACTTCCTGTAGTTGCTATGTCAGCACTTGCTGCTTCACCTTGCATTTTTGTGTTGTGGAGATGGCTTCTTCCCTTAAATCTCATGAACCCACCTCTGCAAGCTTCACACTTCTACAATTTCTTCACCTTTCTAAGTTTTCATAGAATTGAAGAGAGTTAGGGCCTTGCTCTGGATTAGGTTTTGGTTAAGGGAATGTTGTGGTTGGTTTGATCTTCTATTCAGACCACTAAAACTTTCTCCATATCAGCAAAAAGGCTGTTTTGCTTTCTTATGATTCATGTATTCACTGGGATAGCACTTTTTAATTTCCTTTGAGAACTTTTCCTTTGCATTTACAACTTGGCTAACTGGAACAAGAAGCCTAGCTCTGACCTGTCTTGGCTTTCAACATGCTTCCTCACTAAGCTTAATTATTTCTAGCTCTTGATTTAAAGTGAAAGACATACAACTCTCCTTTTCACTTGAATGCTTAGAATTGCAGGGTTATTAATTGGCCTAATTTCAATACTATTGTGTCTCAGGGATTAGGGAGGCCTGAGGAGAGGGAGTGAGATGGGTAAACAGCCCGTTGGTGAAGCAGTCAAAACACACACACACATTTATCAATTAAGTTTGCTCTCTTACATGGTTTGCAGTTTGTGACACTCAGTCTTGAAAGCAATTATAATGGTAACATTAATGATAACAGACCAGGTGTGGTGGCTCACGTGTGTAATCCCAGCACTTTGGGAGACAAAGGTGGACAGATCACTTGAGGCCAGGAGTTTGACACCAGCCTGGCCAACATGGTGAAACCATGTCTTTACTAAAAATATAAAAATTAGCCATTCGTGATGATACATGCCTGTAATCCCAGCTACGTGGGTATCTGAGGTGTGAATCACTTGAACCTGGGAGGTGGAGGTTACAGTGAGCTGAGATTGTGCCACTGCACTCCAGCCTGGGCGAAGAGTGAGACTCTCTCAAAAACAGAACAAAACAAAAACATTAAAGATTCCTGATCATATTATCATAACAGATATGGTAATAATGAGAAAGTTTGAAATGCTAGGAGAAATACCAAAATGTAATTCAGAGACAAAGTGAGCACATTTTCTTGGAAAAATGTCATGGATAGACTTGCTCCATGCAGGTTGCTGCAAATCTTTAATCTGTAAAAAGCACAGTATCTGTGAAGTGCAATCAAATGAGATTGCCTACATATGCATACATAGTCATTGTATGTATGTAGTCATTTGCATGACAAAGGACTGAAGATTCATTTGAAAGTGCTGAATGGATTAATAATTATAGTTAACATTTCTGAATGGGGATCATCAGTGGAAAAAGGATTTCTTGTTATATAAATAAGCTTATTAGTCCTTTTTTTTTTTGAGACAGTCTCACTCTGTCATCCAGGCTGGAGTGCAGTGGTGCAATCACAGCTCACTTCAGCCTCGATCACTGGGGCTCAAGCCATCCTCCTGGGTAACTGGGACCACAGGCATGCACCACTATGACCAGCTAATTTTTAAATTTTTAATTTTTGTAGAGATAGCGTCTCATTATGTTGCCTAGGGTGGTCTTGAACTCCTGGACTTAAGTGATTCTCCCACTTCACCCTCCCAAAACTCTGGTATTTACAGCCATGAACCACTGGACTACTTTTTAGTCTTATAGTGAGGATATATTACTTGTTTAATAAAATATAGCATGACATAAAATTTCATTAATCTTTTTTTTTTTTTTTGAGATGGAGTGTTGCTCTATCACCCAGGCTGGATTGCAATAGCACAATCTCGGCTCACTGCAACCTCTGTCTCCTGGGTTCAAGAGATTCTCCTGTCTTAGCCTCCTGAGTAGCTGGGACTACAAGCGCCTGCCTCCATGCCTGGCTGATTTTTGTATTTTTAGGGGTTTTCTCCATGTTGGCCAGGATGGTCTCGATCTCCTGACCTTGTGATCCTCCCGCCTTGGCCTCCCAAAGTGCTGGAATTACAGGCGGGACTTTCATTAATTTCTAAATTTTGTTTGAACTAAAATATTAATCACAATCATTTAAAGCACTTCAGTGTATTGTTAAAGCAAATTAATTTCTAAGAGTGAAAAATACATGATCTAGAACTTTATTTGTTGTCTTGAATTCAGTTTTCAAGATAATGTTAATTCATTTACCCAGCAAATTTTGACTCTTCATACGTTCCTTACGTTGAATTAAGTGTTGTGGAAACAATGATAAATTGAGAAGCTGAAGGTTTAGTGAGATGTAGGTACTAGTAAATATGTATATTACTGTATGATACGATACATATTATTTTAGCAAAGTGGAAGAAGGACAGAAAAACTGCCAGAAAATGTAGGGACAGATTTTCTGTGGAGTCTGCATTCTTGAAGCATGAGTAAGAATTTTCTAGATAGGTAAACTAAGCAAAGCAAAGAGAATTCTCACCTGAGGGAGCATTGTTTGCGAACAGGGAGTCCTGAGTTGATGGGCATATTTATTCATCCTTTCTTTGTTCATTTATTTATTCAACTAATATTTATTGTACACCTGTGTACCAGTTTGGGTGCTGTGAATATCATCGTGAACCTGACAGACATACTCCTATCATAAAATGCAGTATAATGTAGAAGAATAAATAATTAAAATGATGACGAGTGTTGTAAAAGAGAAAGCATGGGGTGTTACAGATGTATGTAACAATGTTAAATATAGGAGAAGTTTGTGGAATATTGAGGAGTGGTATGAGATGGGACTGAGAAGGAGGGATTTGGTCCAGTTTCAAAAGGTATCATACACTGAGCACAGGAGTTTAAATAACATTTTATTAATTTAAAAAAAAAATTAGCTACAGAAGTTCCACAGTATGATTAAAATTTCTACTTTACGACAATCATTTTGAATGTACTCTTTTTTTTTTTTTTTTGAGATGGAGTCTTGCTCTGTTGCCCAGGCCGGAGTACAGTGACGTGATCTTGGCTCACTGCAACCTCCGCCTGCTGGGTTCAAGTGATTCTCCTGCCTCAGCCTCCTGAGTAGCTGGGACTACAGGTACACGTCATCACGCCTGGCTAATTTTTGTATTTTTAGTACAGATGGGGTTTCACCATTTTGGCTGGGCTGGACTCAAACTCCTGACCTCAGGTGATCCACTTGCCTTGGCCTCCCAAAGTGCTGGGATTATAGGCGTAAGCCACCGTGCCTCACTGAATGTCCTCTTAAGGATAGATTATAGTAGGACTGCATTGATAACATGGCTGGTTAGGTTCTTACAGAGTTCAACTGGTAAAAGCTCAGATGTGGACACAGACAGCAAAAGGAAGATTTTGGGTATCAATCTACATCTGAATTTTTAAATCATTTTTTTTTCAATTCCATTTTGTACTATTATCAGGAGATCTCTGCTAGATATTTTCTGCCTAGGTTATCCCAGCTTCCCCATAACAGTGACTGTTATCATCTAAGTTATTTCACAAAGACAACAGTCTATTCTTGACTAGTAGCTTTATCTTTTGCTAGGTGTTGTGTTTTTTTTTTTTCCCTTTTTTTTTATTTTTGGCCAAATCCTGATTTATTTTAAAACTTGAAGCCATTTGTTATCATAAAAATCTCCAGAGTTTTAATTTATTCATTTAGTTTTTTTAATCTGTTCAGCCATTGCTTAATCATATCTCATTGGTACTATGCAGTACTCATCAGTACTCAGTACTGTACCTGAACCTGCATGTATTCATTCCTCTCTTAGGCGTTAATGCTCAAGTCCAGAAGTTGAGTAACTTTTTCTATTTAGAGCTACCTGTAACTTTTTCTATTTAGAGCTACATGGTAAATTTTGCCAGCTTTGTGGGTCATATGGCCCCCTGTGCCAACTATTTAACTTTGCCAGCATAGGATGAAAACATACATAGACAATGTATAAACAAATGAATGTGGCTGTCTTTTAATAAAACTTTATTTATGGATACTGAAATTTGGATATCGTTTTATTTTCACATGTCAAGAAATACCATTCTTTTGATATCTTGAAACTGTTTATGTGAGTCTTCTAGGGCTGCCGTAACAAATTATCACAAACATGGTGGCTTTAGGCAACAGAAATCTATCTCTCTCTCAGTTCAGTGGCTGGAAACCTGAAAGGAAGGTATTGGCAGAGCTGTGCTCCCTCTCAAGTTTCTGGGGGAAGAATCCTTCCCTTGGCTCTTCAAGCTTGTGGTGGATCCTGGGAATCCTTGGTGTTCCTTGGTTTGTAGTTGCATAATTCTAATCTTTACTTCTGTCATCACAGGGCCTGCTTCTCTGTATGTGTGTGTGACTTTACATTCAGATTCCCTCTTCTTTCTCTTGTAATGACACCTGTCATTGGATTTGGTGCTTCCTCTAATGCAGTATGACTTTACATTTGCTTGATTACATCTGCAAAGACTCTATTTCCAAATAAGGTCACATTCTCATGAACCAGGATACAATTTATCATTTATGGGGACAATATTCAACCCACTACACTATTAAAAAATATAAAAATAATTGTTATTTTGTGGTCCATACAAAACAGGTGCTGGGGTGGATTTAGCCATGTGCTGTATTTGCTGATTCCTTCTCTAGCCACAGTTGCCTTTTTATTTATTTTCCCAATAAATGCCTTATTCTTACTGGGAAACAAGGTGTGAATTAATATTTATTGAACCTCTACTACCTTCTAGACATTTTGCTGGGTTTATTGACATCTTTTCTCTTGTTTATTCTTCAAACAATCCTATAAGTCACATATTTTCAGTAACTCATGAAACAAACTGAGAACATTATTACATTTACTTGCTCAAGCTTACATAATATAGCTAAGAAATAGTGACTCTAGGATTTGAATCTGCACCTGAAACTAAGTGATGATAATGTTTTTCTCTTCTACTCTATCACCATAGTTTCTATGTGTGTAGTGACTTCACATTGCTCTTTGGAATAGGTCTATAATCCTTAATCTCTTGTTTTAGCTCATTAGGATGATTTCGCTTGTAGAGTGTTTCATATCTAATTTAGTTGCTTGACTTTATAAAAAGAAACCAATATGGTTAGCTTAAGATAAAAATAGGAGATAAGAGGAAGGACACGTTGATGGCTCAGAGAATTGAAAGAAGTTCTAAAGAGTCAAGTCCCAGGAAAAACTGGAACTAGGGCATCTACGGGAACTTAGCAGTAGGACCTTTTTATATGACACTGCCATTAAAGTGACTTAGCTCTAACATTCCTTCCTTCCACCTTGCCTTTAACCTCAAATTTTAATCTTTTAGAGGGAGAATCTGATTGGCCTATTTAGGTATTATCTTATGCTGAATCAAACCACCTTCACAGGTGGGAGGCAGCAAGGGAATGGGGCATGGCTCAAATGTGACCTGTGTAGCATTCTTCCTGAATTAAGGTACAAGTCAAGTTTTTTTTCCAATGACATTTTTTGAGTCAAGTGACATTCATGAGGCTTATCTGTGGCACAGAGGGTCACGTGGAATAATCTTCATTTAATACATGAGCATGTATTATAATATCCTGAATATGTACCGATGACAGTGATAAATCTCAATTTAGAAATCTTTCCCTTACAGTAGGTTATATTCTCTTGTGTTCTTCCATGTCCGTTAGTTCATTATTCTGTAGAAGTAATTTTCCTTCCTTGCTCCTCCTTCCCTTCATTTATTCCTTCCTCCTTTTCTCTCTTTATGCCTTTCTCTCTTCTGTTCTTCTCTCATTACACTGATAAGCTTTTCCAGAGCTGAGATTTTATTTAGTCATATTTATCTTTTAATGCTTGAAACAGAAAATGCTGTTAAATACTAATTTTGCTTCCTTGCTTTAGTTGCTACTTCTCTTACTTCACAAATACTTATTGAGTACTTGCTCTATGTCTGGTATTGTTTTGAGGCTACGGCACAAATGAGGCCCTCTACTTGGCTTGACGCTTTAGAACTTCTTTCAATTCTCTGAGCCATCAAAGTGTCCTTCCCCTTAATTCCTATTTTTATCTTAACCAAATTGGTTTCTGATTATAAAGCCAAAGCAACTAAGTTAGATATGAAACACTGTACATGTGTATTGTGTTTGAGGCCAGGGCACAAGTAGCCAATGCGGCTGTCTTTGTAGACCTTACTTAATAGAAGGAAATTGGGACAATAATCCAATAAGTAAATAAATTAAAATTGTAAATGTCAGAGGTAGAAGTGCTAGGTAGAAAAATAAGCAGGTTAGAGTGTTTGGCGGGGAGTGGAGGTGCTTTTGGTCTGGAAAGGCCTCTCTGGAGAGATGACTTTGAGTACACTCTGAATTATGTAAAGGAGCTATTAATAGATCTTGAGAAAATCTTATGCAAGAGTGGAATGAATAATAAGTAAACAGGTCCCAAGGTGGGAACAAGTTTGATTCATGTGATTTATGGCTAAAGAGTCTGTTATGTCTGGACAGAATGGGTATGAAATGAGGTGAGAAAGATAGACAAAAAACAGATTGTGTTTGGGACACTGTAGGCTGTGATAAAGAGTTCAGACTTTAAGTGTAATAGAAAACCATTGGAGACTTTTAAAAAGCAAAAACGTGATGTGATAGGATTTGCATTTTTTACAACTGTTACTTTAGCTGATTGGGAAAGAGTAATTGTAAAAGGGATGGACAGTAGTTTTAGAAGATGGGGAGCGGTTCTCAGACTACTGCAGCAAATTAGGAGAGCTCTAGAAAATTTACATATAAATGTTTTACAAAATTCATTTAATCAGTCTTTACAGATAATTTACTTAAATGAAGATGAATTTTATTTAACTCCTAAAATTTATACTGATTTTACTCTTTTAACAAAGCATATTTTATACTCAGTACCTGAAACTGAGTACCTTTTAGTTCCCTGCCATTCTCACTCACCCTTTTTTGTTTGTTTTCAACGCTGGTATCAAGAAACAGTGTTGTATTGTATTGGGATCTGCTGTATGGCCAGGCTGACCTTGAATTCCTGACCTCAAGTTGTCCACCTGCCTCGGCATCCCAAAATGTTGGGATTACAGGCAAGAGCCACTGTGCCTGGCTTAGAGTATCTGTATTTTAATTCACAAAATCAGTGTAAATCTTTATTCATCATTTTGAAAAATAATTAAATAATCTTCATCAGTAGGATCTTAAAACTTAATTTTTGTGATTGTCTCTTTAGAAGTTCATACTATTATGCCTATGTGCATAAATATATATGTATATAATAGTGTCAAAAACATATTAAAATTTCTTTAATCAAATATTTTATATTACATTAAACATTTACTAATAATTATCCTTCAACAAATAACAGTTTAAAAATGACTATAATTAAAACAATTACTTTAACTTTCTAGTAAAAACCTTAATATACTGTGTTCTACTTTTTTTTGAAGGAAATTTACTTCTCGCTAAAAATGTACAAATTAGAAAGTGCTAAGGGTTTTGTTCTGCTTTGCTTTTTAAAATATATACACTACATATACTTACTTGCAGGAGAAAGGACTCATTGTATGGTTAGAATGTGATTCTTTTTAAAAACATGTTTTTCATTTTTTGTGTTAAAAATTGCTAATAAAGTCCCCATGAAGTATAAGCCAATGCATATTTAGAAATACTATAAGGAAGCATTACCTTTAATGAAGGCTGGCTTTAATTACTAAGTAGGCGTATGTACTGTATGTGTTTATAAAATTTATGTTTGGATTCTGAATTCTTGTTAAATTTATGATGGAAATAAAAATCGACAACAGGGGTAAACTCGTACATGAAATGGTGAGAAATTATGGAATGAGGGGGAAAATTAAGAATTGCAATCTGTTACATCCTTTTCAAGAATACACGTATAAGTGTAGATAAAAAAGTCTGAGCTTATTTACAATGTATTTTTTAACCCTTAGCCTGGTAAAAAGCAAAATCGATTTGAACAGTTTAGGATATTTTCCACCTCCTGCTTACTTTGTTAAAACCATAAAAAGGTAATCTGGTTCCTTTTGACTTAAATAAGACAAAGAATTCAATACCGAGGCCCTGTTTATAGGTTGTTAAACATTTCACTTTGGTGTTGGAGGATAATGTTTAGCATTGTGTTCAATTAGTGTGAACTAATCTAAGTTGAAGTGTCAGATTCGTATATGTTTTGACTTCAATTAATATGAAATACTAAGGGCCCCATTCATTCCAAATTATTGCTCCATGGGTGCCGCCACAAGTCTCCATAGCAGGCCTTTCTGTGGACTGATCAAGATCCATGGCCTCCAGGTTTGTGGCACTGGCATTTTAGTATCTGGAATGTCACTTTTTCTTTTTTGTGAGCTTCTCTGTTTTGATCCCAAGTTCTTTCTCCCGTTCTTAGTTATGTATGGAATTGAGCTTGTATGATACCCTGATGTAGTTAGAAATGAGTGTAGTTTGGTACAGTATACTGGAAATCAATTATATAAATTCAAACAAAACTATATGCCAATTTAGGATGTTGGTCTTCAGTAGCCTAAGTTTTTATAGAGGTCAGTTAAAGACAACAGTGTCTTTGTTTCTTCTTCTTACCAGCGTTAGGGCTAGGTGTTAAGTGGTGAAGTGGGCACATTTTTTGTTTGGTCCTTTGACACCTTTTTCAGCATGTCTATTCCTAGTGTTGGTTTTGTTATTTTTTTTCAGTTGCCTATCTTTTTAAGTTTCGTGTGTCCATAGATATTTGTAACTTAATGCAAATATTTGTTATTGAATGAAAAAAATGCTGAATGTCCAACAGAATACAATAATGTACATGTGCCTTCAGGCATTGTGAGAAGAATACCTCCTTTGGAGGTGGGGAACTTTGAACATTTCTTAAATTCAAATAGGCAAATAACTGCTCTGTCTCATCATGCTTGATCTAGAATCTTACTTTGGCTTTTTGTTTCTAACTCTAGTTGTTCTCTGAAGTGGTTACACAGGCAATAGAGACACTGCTATAGATAACAGTGGTATGGTAAAGTAAAACTCTTGGTTTCTAACCTTTCTTAAATTTCTGTTAAGCGTGTAAGAGCTGGAAAACAAAACTACAGCCCCTTATACTTTGATGACTCCCTTTTCGCTAGTCTTAATTGTATCTGTGTGTGTGCATGTATGCTAGCATGTATGATTAGCATGTATGCATGTACATATACGTGTGTACATACTTGCTTTAAATCTGTTACTGATTTTCTTCCTACTAAGAGAAGCTTCAGGAAATGGTTTTGGTTACTGTGTTACTACCATAGGTATGGTACCATTAAGCAGGTAGTCAATAAATACTTGTTGAACAAATAATTGTGCTTTGAAGTATCTTTAGATACTTTCAGGATACTTGATGAACTGTTTTGTTAACTCTAAGAAAAATACTAGTAGGAAATGAACTCTTATCTGTTAATGGTAGGAGTCCCAATTAGTGCAACCACTTTGGAAAACAGTTTGTTACTTTTAAATAAAACTGAACATATACACAACAATCCATTCTTTATATTCTAGAGAAATTTCTAACTATATGTAGAAAAAAGGAGAAACCAGCAAAAATATTTAGAGTGGCATGTTCATAATTATGAAAACTCAATTCAGCTGAAGGGTCTATTAGTTGTTAAATGATTAAGTAAATTATATAATTATGTGATGGAATATAGCATACAAGCTTAAGTTGATTCTAAGAAACGCCAATGAATTATTTCTTCCAAATGCTCTTGCTGTTTCCTATTTGGAAATTAAGCATCTTTAAGGTGATTTTTCTTTTTTTAAACCTAGAGTTATAGCTTAACTCTAAATATCTGGAGCTTTTGCATCTTCTAACTATTTGATTTTAAAATTTAAAACCTCTACTTTCCTTGTAAAGAAAAAATTTATTAGTAGTATAGGTGTGTAGAGTTGAAAGGAACAGCAAGGTTGGAATTATTAGCAGAGTTTGCTTTTTGTTATACATATTCCTTATTCCTTAATTTTTTTTTTTTTTTTTTTTTTTTTTAAGACGGAATCTCCTTCTGTCACCAGGCTGGAGTGCAGTGGTGCGATCCCAGCTGACTGCAACCTCCGCCTCCCAGGTTCAAGCAGTTCTCCTGGCTCAGCCTTGCTAGTAGTTAGGATTACAGGCATGTGCCACCACGGATGGCTAAATTTTGTGTATTTTTAGTAGAGATGGGGTTTTGCCGTGTAAGCCATGCTTGTCTTGAATTCCTCAGGGCTCAGGTGATCTCCCCTCCTTAGCTTCCCAAAGTGCTGGGATTACATGTGTGAACCATCGTGCCTGGCCATTATTGCTTAATGTTTTTGCCATAAATACTATAAAACTGCTTACATTCTGTCTTTGGAAAAAATGAACACTAAATTAATAGAATGTAAATTTTAGGATATGATTTCATAATTCTCCAGACATCTAGAACAAAGAATATAGGAATGCAGAGTGTATACTCCAAGATAATGATTTCATTTTAATAAGTTGAGGCAAGTTCTTCAGTGGGTTTCTAGAATTCTTTGGATGCAAGTAGCAGGACACGTAACTATAAGTGGCTCGCAGTATAAGTACATTTTTTTTAAGTAAATTACAAGGAGTTTTGAGAGTACCAGTTCCAGGATTCAGTGATATCAAGGGCCCAGGCTCTTTCCATCCTCTAGTCTGCTGATCTTGGTTCATTGGCTTTTTGTTTTCATGCTTATCAGTAAATTCTGTGGTAATGGTGATAGTAATGATAGTAAAGGACATAAAATTTCATCTTTCTACTGTTTTCCTAAGAGGACCTGGATGAACCAACTGGAAGTTAGGACATACCTCTTTGAAAGTGATGCTCTATTGATATCATGTTAGAAATCATATGACTAAATTCCTGACATGGAAAGGGAGTGGACTTTCATATTCCTCCTGCCCTACCATTCCCTCTTCTTTCCCTACTGTCCTTTTCATGGGTTATAGAGATCAGATTGTGTATCTGGGTATCACCATCATTATCAGTGACTCTTGGGACTATAGTATGGGATGAGTAGCTGTTAAACCTTTTATAATTTTAGTTTCTTTTTGTTTTTTATTTAATTGTAGAGACTGGGTCTCGATATGTTGCCCAGGCTGGTCTTGATTGAGCTCCTGGCCTCAAGTGCTCCTCCTACCTTGGCCTCCCAAAGTGCTGAGTTTACAGGAGTGAGACACTGCACCTGGCTCATTAGATGTTTTAAAATGAGTTAAAGTCAAATTGTTAGACTGATCTAATTTCACCCGTTTTTTTATATCGATTAAAAAGATTGGGTAGTATAAAAGGTGCTAATTCTAATTTATGTATTTTGTTATAGTTTTGTGTTTTTTTTCTCTTTTCCTTTTTTTAACCTTGGGATATGATCTTTCGGTTTCTTCTTTCTTTTTAAATTGCACATATATCCTTTTAAAAATTAGGCTTTATTTATACGTTTCCTATTTTGCCGCTAAGCTTTTTTTTTCAAAACCAGTTTTTGCTTTATAGAAACCTTGAGTGGAAAGTACAGAGAGTTATAGCCTAACTCTAAAATATCTGGAGCTTTTGCATCTTCTAACTATTTGATTTTAAAATTTAAAACCTCTACTTTCCTTGCCAAAAAACTTAGTAGTAATATAGGTATCTAGAGTTGAAAGGGACAGTAAGGTTGCTATTGTTAGCAGAGCTTGCTTTTTGCTATACATGTTCCTGATTCCTTAATTTTTTTTTTTTTTTTTTTTTTTTTTTTTTGAGACAGAGTCTCCTCTATCACTCAGGCTGGAGTGCAGTGGCACAATCTCGGTTCACTGCAACTTCCGCCTCCCAGGTTCAAGCAGTTCTCCTGGCTCAGCCTCGCTAGTAGCTGGAACTACAGTCGTACTCCACCATGACCAGCTAATTTTTGTAGTTTTGGTAGAGACGGGATTTCACCGTATTGATTAGACTGGTCTTGAACTCCTGACCTCAGGTCATTCGCCCACATTGGCCGCCCAAAGTGCTGGGATTACAGGTGTGAGCCACTGCGCCCGGCCAATTTTTTTTTTTTTGAGATAGTCTTTTAACTTAATTACCTCTGTAAAAATCCTATCTCCAAATAGTTACATTCTGGGATATTGGGGGTTAGGACTGTAACATATGTATTTTTGGGGTGATGGGAGGTGCACAGTAAAGCCCATAATGGAGGTTATATGGAAGGCACATGTCTAGTATTTTTTAATTTTGTTTAGTTTTGTTTTTAGGTACAAGGCCTTGCTCTATCATTTGGGCTGGAGTGCAATAGTATGATCACATCTCACTGCAACTGCAAACTCTTGGGCTCAGATGATCCTTCCACATCAGCCTCCTGAGTAGCTGGGACTGTAGGCATATGCCACCATGCCTGGCTAATTAATTTATTTATTTTTGTAGAGATGGGGGTCTCACTTGTTGCCCCAGCTGGGCTTGAACTCCTGGGTCAAATGACCCAACCACCTTGGCCTCTTGAGTAGCTGGGACTATAGGTGTGTGTGACTGCACCCAACTGTATATCTTTAGTATTTTAAGAAGTAACCAGACTGTTTTCCAAAGTGATCATACTGTTTTACATTCATACTGGCACGGTGTGAGAGTTCTAGTTGCTCTGCATCTATGCTAACACTTGGAATGACCAGTCTTTTAAAGTTTAGCCATTCAAATAGGTATACAATCATAGATTTAATTTGAACTGTTCTGATGACTAATGATGATGAATAAAAAATTAAATTTTTATGTGATTAAGTATCAGGTTGTTCTCAGTGAACTGTCTTTTTAAATCTATTGCATATTTTAAAATTCAGTTGTTTTTCTTAATATGGGGCTTTGAGAGCTCTTTATATATTCTGGATACATGTCCTTGATGTACCTATATTTTGTGAAAAAAAAAAGTTTCCATGTTGTGGCTTCTTTTTCATTCTCTAATCAATGTCTTAAAGAGCAGAAGTTTAAAATTTTGGTTTAATCTAATTTATGAATTTTTTCTTTATTGATTCACTTTTGATGTATATCTAAAAAATTTTTGCCTAATCTAAGGTCATGAGAATTTATCTTATGTTTTCTTACTTTATAGTTCTAGATTTTATATTTAACCCTATTAGTTTGCCCTAACTTTTGTATTTGGTGTAAGATATTGATCACAGTTCATTTAATGTCATTATTTTTGCATATAGTTATACAAATGTTCAAGCAGCATTTGTTGAAGAGTTCATCTTTTGTCTTTTTTACGAAATTACATTTGCACTACTGTTGTAAAAATCAGTTATACACATATATGTAGGTCTCTTTCTGGACTGTCATCACTTTCATTGATCTGTTAGTCTATGTTTAAACCCAAACTATACTGTCTTGATAACTGTAGGTATATGATAACTTTAGCAGTCATGTAGTATTAGTCTTCCAATTATATTCTCTTTAGAGTTGTTTTGACTGTTGTAGGTCCTTTGCATTTCAGTGTAAATTTTAGAACAGCTTTTAAATTTTTGTATAAAAAGCCTTTGAGATAACTGTTAGAATTATATTTAATCTCTAGATTAATTTTGGCAGAATTAATATCTTGACAATATCGAGCATTTTGATACGTGAAAATGGAATAGTTCTGTGTTTATGTTTTCTTTAATTTTTCTCAGTAGTGTTTTTACTTTTCAGTGTACAGGTCTTGCTTATTTTTGTTAAACTTAACCACAATTATTTAATATTTTTTAATGCTGTTGTCAATAGTGTTGTTTTATTAGGTTGAATTTTCAATCATTCATTGCTATTGATTTTGTATATTGATCTCATATCCTGCAACTTTGCTAAAGTCAATTTTTAGTTCTAGTAGCTTGTTTTTGGCATGTTTCATAGCATCCTCTACCTAGATGAACATGTCATCTGAGAAAAAGAGAAAATTTTACTTCTTTTTAAATCCACATGCCTTATGAGAGTTTAAAAAAAATTTTGGAATGGAAGTTTGATTATGTCAGATGCTTTTTCTGTATCTATAGAGATGATCATGTGCTTTTTCATTTTAAGCTTAATATAGTGAATTACATTGCTTGAAGTTTCTTTCGCCTTGTATCCTAGAATAAATCCCATTTGGTGTATTATTATTCTTACATATTGTTGGATTCAGTGTGCTCAAATTTTCTTAAGAACATTTATAACTATGTTCATGGGGGAGGGATATGGGTCTGTAGTTTTCTTGTTAATGTCTGTGTTTAGTTTTGCTGTCTAGGCAACACTGCCCTCATAGAATGAGTTAAGTAGAATTTCCTTCTTTTCAAATTCTTAGGTGAGTTTTGAAAATAGGAATTATTTCTTCCTTAAATGTTTGGTAGAATTTACTGGCGAAGCAATCTGGTCTTTTTTTCTTTGGCAAGATATTTTACTACTATTTCAATTTTAAAAAAATAAAACACATTAGCGTTATTTAGGCTATGTATTTCTTCTTGTGAGAACTGTGATAGTTTGTGTCTTCCAAGCAGTTTGTCCATTTTCCATTTCATTTAAGTTGTCAAATTAATAGAAACAAAATTGTACATAATATTTCCTCATTATCCTTTTCATTTCTGAAGAGTTTGTAGTTTATGTCACCTCATTCCTGATAATGGTAATTTGAGCCTTCTGTCTTCTAGATTATAACCTATTTTAGGAAATGTCTTGTGCGGCTCTGAAAAGAGTATTCTACGTTTGTTTAGTACAATGCTGTATAAACATATTAGATCAGATTGATTAATAGTATTCTTTACCAGGCTTATATCTTTACTGATTTTCTCTCTACTTTTTCTGTCAATTTTTATAGAAGGATGTTGAAATCTCTGACTACAGTTATGGATTTGATTGTGAAGTTGTATCAGTTTTTGATTCATGTATTTTAGTTGCATAAACATTTAAGTTTGTTGTGTCCTCTTGATAATTTGTCCCTTTTATTGTTATGTAACAACCTTTTTTTATCTCTGGCGTTATATCCCTATATCTAAAAAAAAATCATGAACCTGAGGAATGGGATTACTATTATTGACTTAGTTAAGTGAATGTCTTTGTAAAAGAAGATGAATCATCTAAATGTAATCAGCTTTCTGTGAGAGCAGAGGAGGGAACTGGAGGAGAGGAAGAGGAATGTTGTATAGTCATCCAACAATTATTTATCACATATGCTAAGTTTGCCTACTTAAAAAAATTATGATAATTAACTGAAGGGTCAAATTTAGATATAATTCTTTATTCCTCCCTCTCAAATTTGAAGTTAAACAGACTCTCAATTATTATAATATTTGGTATTATCCGCATTTAATGGTTGAGAAACGCAGTTCTGATAGGAAGAGGGACTCTATTTTGTTTTGAAACAGAGTGGAAGTAAAACTCTAAATCTCAGCATTTTTAAAAATTATCTTTTGTTTGTTTGTTTTGACTTAAGTGTAAGAAGATAGCATTGTAGGGAAAAAAACTTTATGCTTTTTTTTTTGTTAAGTTTTATTATATTAAAAGAAGCAAAGCAAGACATAACGTAGTATGTTATTACGTCATGTCACATTGGATGAAACATGACAGAACATATATTTACAAAAGTACACTCTTCTTTAGAGCCAGATGACTGCTCTCAATTTGGAAACAAACCGTCTGCTAATCATTTAAATTCCTGAATTACTTACCAGCCCACATCTCTAAACAGAAGTAACATACTGTTACTTCTTAAAACCGCTGTTAAGGTCCACTGTCTCCATATGTAATGCATATTTCCTGTGTACTGAATGAAAACAGATTAGACATTTATGATGTTTAAAAAGACCAAGTTGATTTCTTCTTCTTCTTCTTTTTTTTTTCTTTTAGACAGAGTCTTGCTCAGTCACTGAGGCTGGAGTGCAGTGGCACGATATCAGCCCACTGCAACCTCTGCCTCCTGGGTTCAAGTGATTCTCCTGCCTCAGCCTCCTAAGTAGCTGGGAATACAGGTGCCTGTCACCATGCTGGCTAATTTTTATATTTTTAGTAGAGATGGTTTCACCATGTTGGAATCAGGCTGGTCTCAAACTCCTGACCTCAGGTGATCCATCTACCTCAGCCTCCCAAAATGCTGGGATTACAGGCATGATCCACTGCGCCCGGCCCCAAGTTGATTTCATTAACACGAAAAGCTAATGAATTATTCTTTCAGCATTTGAAATTGCTTTAATGTAGTTAAGGACGTATTTGTTCACACTGTGCTAAACCACATACCCCAAAATAATCAGTCAATAAGCACTTACTTGACATATGATATATAGTTAAGGACATATAATATAGTTAAGCACATATTTGTTCACACTTTGCTAAACCACATGCCCCAAAATAATCAGTAAATAAGCGCTTACTTGACATACTTACTTAATGAGTAAGTCCAAACAATGACTTACTCATTAGCTGTTACATCTTGCATTTATTCTGTATTTATTGAGTGTTTATCAGGTGTAAGTGGCAGAGGTATGTTAGTGAGTGAAATACAATCTATATTCTAGTGAGAATTGTAAATGAATAAGTAGTTACTATATGTGTGACAAACTGTGGCAGAAGGATTCAGGTCTGACTCTTAACTTTTTGCTGGGACAAATGGTGGATGGAAACACAGGTATAAGACCACTCACCTGCAAGTAAAGGTGAGTTTGGCAATGCTTGTTTGCCAACTTGCTGGTTTTTATGAGCACATATTTTTCCTCATTGAAGTAAAGTGTATACTAGAGCAATGGTTGTTAATTGGTGACATGTGTAGAATTTTTTATGGAATGAAGGGTTTTCTATCAACTTACATATCTTGAATCCCCAGCCTACCTATGAGTATGACATGCAGGCTCTGTTTTATCTTTCCTGGATTATCCATCTCTAGCATTTATTACTGACTTTATTTAGTATTTCTGTTGCTTTGGGCAGCTTCCACCTCTGCTCCCAGTTTATATGAATTTAAGAAGTTTATATGAATTTAAGATGAAATCTATCTCTAAAGCATATGAATCTCTGTCTAAAGCATATGTGTACTTCCTAAAAATATTTCCATTAATGTAGTACCCAGGTTTTTCCCAATGATTAGTGGGAATTGAATTACCACTGAATTGAGAACTAATTTGGGTGGAACTGGGGAGGAGGGGACAGGTAGTCTTTTGAGAATATAGCTTTGTTTATATTTAATGAACATCATGTATTTTAAGTTTACAGTTTGATGAGTTTTGGTTAATGTTTATAGTCATGTGACTATAAGCACAATCAAGATATAGAATATTTATCTCTTCCTTAAAAAGTCCCTCTTTCCCCTTTGCAGTTTTCTCTCCCTATGTCCTAGATCTCAAGCAATCACTTGTCTGCTCTCTGTCACTATAATTTTGGCTTTTCTACGGTTCATATAAATGGATATATGTTTTCATTTATCTTGGGTAGATAACTAGGGATAGAATTGCTGGGCCTTATGTTAAGTATATGTTTAAATCGATAAGAAACTGACAAATTGTTTTCTAAATTGAATGTACCATTTTGCCTTCCCACTAGCAATATATGAGAGTTCCAATATCTCCGTTTTCCTTCTATCATTTGGTATTGTCATTGATTTTACTTGTTAGCCGTTCTAGTGCATGTAGAGTGGTATCTCATTTTGGTTTTAATTTGCATTTTCCTAAAAACATGATATTGAACATCTTTTTGTTAACTTTGGCTATTCATAAATATTTGTATGTGTGTGTATACATATGTACATACATATATATGTACATACTCATATGTATGTGCATATATATGTATATATATAAGTAGATTTTTTGGGTGAAGTATCTGTTGAAATCTTTTGGTCATTTTAATTTTTTGGGTTGTGTAGCTTATTTTTGACTTTAATAAGAGTTATTTATATATTTTGGATGTAAGTGCTTTGCCAGATATATATTTGCAGTTATTTTCTCTGAGTTTGTGGTTTACATTTTCATTTTTCAAATTAAGTATTGGGCTATCATGGGCAAACCATTTCACTGCAAGGAGCGAAAGGTTTTTAATTTTGATTAGGCACATTTTATCAATGTATTAGTTATCTGGTGTTATGTCACAAACCACTAAAAAAATGTAGTGGCTAAAAATAACAGCAGTATTATTTTTGCAGGAATCTGTAGTCAGATTGTTTCCACATGATAGCCCATTACAGCTTCACTTGACTTTGGCTGGTGTAGTTTGACAGCTAAGGTCTGGAATCATCTGTAGACTCACTTACATGACTAGCACCTGAGCCTGAGATATTCAAATAGCTGTATTTTGAAACAGAGGGGGACACCTCTCTGTTTCTGTGTAGTTTCTCTTGGCATGGTGGCTTCAAGGTAATTGGATGTACCATGATGACTTCAGTGCTCCAAAGGTATGATGTCTGAAGAGAGTGAGAACAGCATGCAGAAGTCATTTTGCTTGTTATGACTTAATCAGCATCACTTTTCTGCCTCCTTCTATTTATGTTATTGTTACAAAGATAGTTTTTAAAGGTTTCTGGTACAAGGAGAGGGAACACGTATGGAGGAGAGTAGTGTCACATTTTAAGAAACACATGTGGGATAGGTTATATATTTTGGTGTAGGCATCTTTGGATGGTACAATTTGCAGTGATGAATTTTTTCTTTAATGTTTGTTTTTTTATCCCCTAATGTAGTATATCTTTGCCCAAATCAAGATCATAAATGTTTTCTTCAGTGTTTTTTTTGCAGAAGTTTTATGTTTTGAGTTTCAACTTTTAAGTCTGTGATTTATTTTGAGTTAGTTTTTGTGTATGGAGTGAGGTATGGGTTGAGGTTCATATATTTCCATTTGGAAATTTCGTTGTTTCATCTTCTTAGTTGAAGAAATGATTGGTTCTCCATTGAATTCCATTGATATCTTTGTAGAAAATCAATTGGACATACAGTGTTGGGTCTGTTTTTGAATTCTAACTTTATTACAATACCACACTGTCTTGATTACTTGAATCTTTGTAGCACGTCTTCAAATGGTAAGTCTGCCAACTTTGTTCTTTTTTTTTTTTTTTAACATTGTTATGAATCTTGTAGGCTTTTTATTTTTTAATACAAATTTTATATTCAGATTGTCATTTTCTGCAAGAATACCTGTTAGGTTTTGATTGAGATTGCCTTGACTTTATGATCAATTTGAGGAGATTTGATATTATTGAATCTTTCTGTTTATGTACATAGCATATTTCTACATTTCGTTAGATTTTTAATTTCTTGCAGCATTATTTTTCAGTTTTTAGTGTTTAGATTTTATACTTCTTTTGTTAAATTTATCCCTAAATGTTTAACGTACTTGTATTCTAATGTAATGGAAATGTTTTCTAAAATTTCATTTTCTAATTGTTTTTTTGGTAGGATACAGAAAACAGTTGTGTGTTGAATATGTACATGGCTTTTAATAAGTTTGCTAAACTTAAGACTAGATCACTTTCTTATACATTTCTTAGGATTTTTCTACATACACAGCCAAATCCTATGTATATTTGGAAAGTTTTACTGCTTCTTTCCCAACGTGTATTCTTAAAATATATTTTCCATGTTTTATTTCACTGGAGTAGGGCATCCAGAAGAATAACAAATAGAAGTGGCGAGAGTGGCCATCCTGACCTTATTTCTCAGTTTAGGTAGAAAGTTGTTTACTTATAAGTCTGATGTTAGTTGTCCTTTGTCAGATTGAAGAAGTTTCATTTCATAGCAGTGTCTACTCTGCAGACTGAAACTCTGTTAGTTATTAGAACAGGAAAAAGTTTTTAAAATTTAAAATAAAAATGTAAAAATTTAAAGTTTTTTAAGAATTTAAAATTTAACAAGAAAGGCAAAACCTCACAGTTTTTACATTATACAGCAGCAGTCTTTCATGTTTCAATATAAAGAAAGATTAGCTATTGAAAGGTGTCTTAATTACTACAAGGGGTACAAGAGGAATTTAAGGAATCTAGTAGTAGCAGGTAAAAGCTAGGGGAGGTTAGCAAATGGAGGAAGCAAGGACTTGAGAGAGGTTCCCCCTTCCCAAATCCCCGCAGTCTTTGCTTTAGATCTTCTTGAAGAGAGTTTGTAACTGATGATTTGCTGGTAGTGTAGAAACTTGTTAGTGGTCATGGGCCACAGTGGTTTGTGGAAGAGTCTTCTCTTGCCAGAGTATGGATGAGCTAGAGCAGGTCTGTAGAAAATGCCCGCTGTTTTGGTAGAGAGTTACTTAGGGGGTGCAGCTGAAGCTACTGTGGAAGTCATCTGCAGGAGATTCTCAGAAGCAGCCACTAGCTTAGGAGAGCCTGACTTGAGGGCGTGGATGGAATACTGTGGAGGCAGCCCCATGTAGCTGTGTTGTAAGTGCCGCTGGAAAAAGCTGATCTGTGTGCAAAAGATTCTTTTGGTTTTTCCCTGTATCATTAATCTTTATTTCATTTGCATTTTTGAAAAATAGTTATTTTGAATGTAGAATTCTGGGTTGACAATCTGGCATCTACTATTTGTGTAAAGTCTGCCATTAAGTATATTTTCTCTCCCTAAGTACAAAGTGTCTGCTTTTAAGATTTTTTTCTTCATCTTTGGTTTTCAGAAATTTGAATATGATGTATCTGTGTGCAAATTGCTTTGTGTTTTTCCTTTCTGGAGTCCTTTTAGCTTTCATATTTCTTCTGCCTCGTCCTTCTTTCGTCCTTTTTCCTCCCTTTCCCTCCTTCACCCCTTCCTCTCCTCTCCCTCTTGTCTTCCTTTTTTCCCTGCTTTTACTTTTCCTTCTGCTCCTTTTTTCTCTTACCCCTCCTCCTTTCTTCTTCTTTTCTTCCACTTTTTTCTTCAATATTTAGGAGGTTTTTGACAATTATTTTTTTGATTTTTTTTTTCTGCCTTCTTTTCTATCTCCTTTCCCATTGGGGCCTCAATTACGTGCTGTTGGACTGTTTGATACTTTCTTCTTGGTCTCTGAGTCTTTCATTTCTCTTCAGTCTTTTTTTCTCAGTCTTTTTCAAATTCAAAATTTCTGGTATCTGTCTTCAGGCTCACTGATTGTTTTTTTTTTTTAATATATATATATATATTTTTATTGCATTTTAGGTTTTGGGGTACATGTGAAGAACATGCAAGATTGTTGCATAGGTACACACATGGCAGTGTGATTTGCTGCCTTCCTACCCATCACCTATATCTGGCATTTCTCCCCATGCTATCTCTCCCCAGCACCCCAACCCCTGCTGTCCCTCCCCTTTCTACCCCCGACAGACCCCAGTGTGTGATGCTCCCCTCCCCTGTGTCCATGTGTTCTCATTGTTCAACACCCGCCTATGAGTGAGAATATGCCGTGTTTGATTTTCTGTTCTTGTGTCAGTTTGCTGAGAATGATGGTTTCCAGGTTCATCCACGTTCCTACAAAGGACACGAACTCATCGTTTTTGATGGCTGCATAATATTCCATGGTGTATATGTGCCACATTTTCCCTGTCCAGTCTATCATCGATGGGCATTTGGGTTGGTTCCAGGTCTTTGCTATTGTAAACAGTGCCGCGATGAACATTCGTGTGCATGTGTCCTTATAATAGAATGATTTATAATCCTTTGGATATATACCCAGTAATGGG
The DNA here is from genome assembly GCA_036589455.1 of Ateles fusciceps. Classification (NCBI taxonomy): domain Eukaryota; kingdom Metazoa; phylum Chordata; class Mammalia; order Primates; family Atelidae; genus Ateles; species Ateles fusciceps. Next base: position 377,055 of record JAZHEH010001096.1, read on the forward strand.
ATTGCTGGGTCAAATGGAATTTTGATTTCTAGGTCCTTGAGGAATTGCCACACTGTCTTCCACAATGGTTGAACTAATTTACACTCCCACCAACACTATACAAGTGTTCCTATTTCTCCACATCCTTTCCAGCATCTGTTGTCTCCAGATTTTTTAATGATCGCCATTCTAACTGGCGTTCTCTGCCATCTCAACGATTCTGTTGAGCTTATCTATTACATTGTTATTTCAGTGATTGTACTTTTTTAGCTCAGTTATTTCCATTTGGTTCTTTTTTCTGGTTTCATTTTTCTGTTGAAATTCCTTATTTATCCATCTATTAAAAAACATATTGCCAAGAACTTTTTGAATATATTTTCTTATAACTTTTGACCATATTTATAACAGCTATTCTGACATCTTTGTTTTTGAAATGCAACACCTGGATGCATTTGGAGTCAGTCTTCATTGACTTCTTTTCTTTCTTTCTTTCTTTCTCTCTCTGTTTTTTAACCTGACTATGGAGCACACTTATCTGGTGTTTTTTGTTTGTGTGTCTAGTTATTTTTGATTGGGAATTAGACGATTTATGCTATATATTTCCAATTGTTCCTCCAACCTTAAGTTCTGTCCTCTGAAACTTCAAGCCAGTAGGCATTTGCTTTCTTTCACCTGAGCTGTTTGCAGTTGCAGAACACGCTTAGTAAAGGTGCAGCAAACACAGAGCATCTTTGTCTTTCAGTTGTAGAACCGTTTCTAGTTTTTGCCTGACTTACTGTCAGGCTCCTGAGTATTTCCCACATGTATGCAAAATTCGGCTGTCAGTCAAGCATTTGAATATAATTTATATTCAGAATTTGTGTCTCAGTCTTTCTGTGGATTTTACCCTTCCAGAATTTGCTTCTTAAACTATAGTGGCTACAATTTTTGAACTTTGACATGTAACCACTTTGTGGTAAGGGTATAGTTTTCTGCTGACGGAACCATTGGAGAGTTTGGTGAGCATTCCTTGACAAGCAAGGCAAAAACTCAGTCCTTACATTATGCAGTAGTAGTCTTTCATGAGTAAGTTCTGCTTGCATTTTGTTGTTTTTCCAATATTGCTTTAAATACTTTTGTCCAGATTTTATATTGTTTCCTGTGAAATAAATGATGTGACCTTTATCTCACCCTTACTAGGTGTTCCTGATAAATTTCTTTTAAAATTTCAAGACTAATATATGCACCTGGTTAAAAAAAATTGGGAAAATAGTATAGTATAAAATAAAAATATCTACAAAAATTATCAATAGAACTGTAAATTGTATTTGCTAAGTTATTGCTTATAAAAAATAATCAACAACAAACAGAAGTAAATATTTACAATGAATTATCCTGATGAAAGCATACCTGTCCGAGTAGATAAATATGGTGTTATTGTATTAAATTAAATCAGTGGTTATCATACTTTTTTTTCTAAAGGGCCAGTAAGTATTTTTGTCTGTGCTTGCCATCAGTCTCCGTTGCAACTATTCAATTCTGCTATTGTAGTTTGAAAGCAGCCATAGACAACAGGTAAACAAATGGGCACGGTAGTGTGCCAGTTATGCTTCATTTATATAAACAAGTGGCAGGCTGGATTTTGCTGCAGGCCTTGCTTTTCTGAGGAAAGAAAACCATTCCTGTCATGGGAAATGTTTGGTAATGTGAACTGCTGTTTCTCATCCTAAAGGATTAATCCAAGTGTCAGTTTTTCATTTGTGATGAAGAAAGTGTTACCTCTAATCTTCTAGGTAGGAATATACTTTGGAATTCACTCTATCGAACCGTAATGTTTTACTGTATGTAATTTATGTGTGAAAGTATGTATGTGTGTTTTCTGGCTACTTTCGAGAGTTTTTTCTTTATATCTATATTTTATGATTTTGTTTATGATGTATCTGGGGGTGGTTTTTCTTTTTTTATTATAAATTCTCAGTTCATAATTGTATACATTTATGGGGGAAAAATCGATATTATGATCTGTGACTACAATGTGGAATAATTAAATAAAGCCATTTAACATATCCATCACCTCAATTACTTAACTTTTTTGTGGCAAGAACTTTTGAAATTTACTCTCTTAGCAATTTGGAAATGTGCTGTACTCTATTCTCATCTATATTCACCATGCAGTGCAGTAGAACTCAAAAGAAGAAAAAAAGAGCCATATTTCTCCTGAGATTTTGTACCCTTCAATCACATCTCCTCATTTCCCCCACCTCCAGCCTCTGTAACCACTGTTCTACTTTCTGCTGTGGGTTTGATTGTGTTGAATTCCATATAAGTGAGAACATGTGGTATTTGTCCTTCTAGGTACAACTTATACAGCATAATCTTCTCTAGTTTCATCCATATTGTCTCAAATGACAGAATTACCTTCATTTTAAAGGCTGAATAGTATTCCATTGTGTAAATAACCCTCATTTTCTTTATCCATTTATCTGTTGATGAACACTTAGGTTGATGTTATAACTTAGCTATTGTAAATAGTTGCTGCAGTGAACATAGGGGTGGAGACAGCTCTTCAACAAACTGATTTCAAATCTTTTGGTTAAATAGCCAGCAGTGGGATTGCTGCATCATATGGCAGTTCTGTTTTTAGTTTTTTTGAGAAACTTCTATATATTTTTTCATGATGCCTGAATTAATTCATTATTTTCCCTCCAAGAGTATATGAAGGTTCCCTTTTCTCCATATCCTTGCCAACACTTATCTTTCATCTTTTTGATAAGAGCCATTCATAGGTGTGAGATGGTACATTGTTGTGTTTTTAATTTGCATTTCCCTGATGATTTCTGATGTTGATTTTTTTTTTTTTTCATATATCTGTTGGCCATTTGTATGTCTTCTTTTGAGAAATGTCTATTCAGGTCACTGATCCATTTTTTCAATTGAGTTTTTTGTTTTCTTGTTATTGAATTGTTTGTGCCCCTGACATATTTGGGATATTAATTCATTATTGGATGTGTGGTTTGAAACCATTTTCTCCTAATCCGTGGGTTGTCTCTCTACTCTGTTGTTTTCTTTGGTGTGTAGAAGATTTTTAGTTTGATGTAATTTCCATTTGTCTTTTTTGTTTCGTTGTCTGCACTTTTGGGATCAAATTAAAAAAATCATCACCTAGACCAATGTTGTTTAGTCTTTATTCTGTGCTTTCTTTTCGTAGTTTTAGAGTTTCAGGCCTATATTTAAGTCTTTATTTTGCACTGATTTTTGTATTTGATGTTAGATAAGACTCTAATTTCAGTCTCCTGTATGTGGAAATCCAGTTTTGCCAGCACTATTTATTGAAGACACTGTTCTTTTCCAATTGTATATTTGTGGCACTTTGTCAAAAATCAGTTAAAGCCATGTGTGGTGGCATATGCCTGTAATGTCAGCTAGTTAGAAGGCTGAGGCAGGAGGATTACTTGTACTCAGGAGTTTGAGACCAGCCTGGGCAATATAGTGAGACTCCGTGTGAAAAAAAAATTGGTTGATTGTATATGAGCCTGCTTTAGTTTTTGGGGTAGTCAGGAGTAGTGCATCACCATGTGAGGCTAATTGTTTTATTTTTATTTTTTTAGAAAATAAAACTGGCCTTCAGATGGGTATGGTGGCTAACGCCTGTAATCTCAGCACTTTAGGAGGCTGAGGCAGGTGGATTACAAGGTCAGGAGTTCAAGACCAGCCTGGTCAACATGATGAAACCCCATCTCTACTTAAAAAAAAAAATTTAGCCAGGCGTGGTGGCGGGTGCCTGTAATTCCAGCTACTCGAGAGGCTCAGGCAGAGAATCGCTTGAACCCAGGAGGCGGAGGTTGCAATGAGCCGAGATTGTGCCACTGAACTCCAGCCTGGGCGACAGAGCAAGACTCTGTCTCAAAAAATAGAAAAGAAAAGAAAACTGGCCTTAAGCAATCCTCCTACTTTAGGTTCCCAAGTAGCTGGGAGGCTACTTAAATGTGCGAGCCCCTCTACCAGGTGATTTTTGCTTTTTATATTCACAACTAAAATTAGCGTTCCTTTGTTTTTGGTTTTTCGTTAATCCATCCCGTATGTTTACATTTGAAAAGTCAAAATTAGTATTTGTCAAACATCTATTAATCTCAAAAAGTGCTGTGCTAAACAAGACTTTGGATTCCATGTTTTATACCATCTAACACTTTACGGAGTGTTTTCACATATGTTAACACCTACATTGACCATTTTCAGACAGATTGATATTAACTGTGACCATCTTACAGACAAGATCAGTGTGTAGAGAGTTTAAATGACCTGCCTAAGGTTGCCCAGGTAGTAAACAGTTGGAAGTGAGATAACTAGAAATATAGTTGCCTGACTAATAGGGAATAAGTATCTGCTAAATACAACTATTTTTGTTTTTGTATTTATAAATTTCATGTTAAATTGACCCACTGAAATATTTCTATAAGATGAAGCCTACGTAATTAAAGATATTGTAAGATGATGCTGTAAATGCATTATAATCATACTATCATGCCTGTAATCCCAGCACTCTGGGAAGCGGAGGCTAGGAGATCACCTGAGGTCACGAGTTTGAAACCAGCCTGGCTAACATGATGAAACCCTGGCTCTACTAAAAAATGCAAAAATTAGCCTCGTATGGTGGTGCGTGCCTGTAGTCCCAGCTACTTGGGAGACTGAGGCACGAGAATCGCTTGAACCCAGGAGGTGAAGATTTCAGTGAGCTGAAATCCTGCCACTGTACTCCAGCCTGGGAGACAGAGCAAGACTCTGCCTCAAAAAAAAAAAAAAAAAAAAAGTAACTGTATATTAAGCATGTATTTCTTGTTTATTTTACTTACTGTGTGTTGGTTTAATGAATTAAAAAGTATTGGACTATCGAAACATGAGTCTCTGTTGAATTTTAAATATTTTCACTTTAGGAGCTACTCAAACTACTTCTACTTATAACATTTTATATTGTTCCAAAATTCTGCTTTAATCTTTTATCTTGGCCAGGCGTGGTGGCTCATGCCTGTAATCCTAGAACTTTGGGAGGCCGAGGTGGGTGGATCACCTGAGGTCAGGAGTTTGAGACCAGCCTGGCCAACATGGTGAAACCCCATCTCTACCAAAAATACAAAAATTAGCCAGGTGTGGTGAGAGGTGTCTGTAATCCCAGCTACTCAGGAGACTGAAGCAGGAGACTCACTTGAACCTGGGAGGCAGAGATTGCAGTGAGCCGAGATTGTGCCACTGCACTCCAGCTAGGTGACAGAGCACGACTATCTCAAAAAAAAAAAAAAAACAAAAAAACGAAAACAAACATAAAACAACACACACACACACACACACACACACACACACACACAAAACTTTTATCTGTTAGTGTAACAAAAATTGTTACTTTCTCTTTTAAGAGAAGAAGTCTCTGTACATTTCCCAGTCTGGCCTCTAACTCCTGGACTCAAAGGATCCTCCTGCCTGAGCCTCCTGAGTAGCTGGGTAGGCATGGCTACTGTGCCTAGCTTACTATTATTGTTACTTTTTATTTTTATTATTACCAAACAGTAGTGTACATGCAGAACACAGAAAATAATTAAAGAAGACATTTACCCAGAGATTGCTACTGTTAACCCCTCAGTATACACCTGTATAGATCTTTTTGATTCACGCACATATATACACAAACAAACACACGAAAGTCCAATCCAGAAGTCTGCATTTGTTACATCTAGGTTTTATGTCTCTTAAGTCTTTTATTTAGCACTGTTCTTAAAAACAGTCTCTTCTTATTAGTTAATTTTTTATTTTTATTATTTTTTGAGACAAAGTCTCTTACTCTGTTGACCAAGCTGGAATGCAGTGGTGCGATCTTGGCTCACTGCAACCTCCACCTCCTGGCTTCAAGCGATTCTCCTGCTTCAGCCTCCCAAGGGTAGCTGGGACTACAGGCATGCGCCACCATGCCTGGCTAATTTTTGTATTTTTAGTAGAGACAGGGTTTCACTATGTTGGCCAGGCTTGTCTTGAACTCCTGACCTCGTGATCCGCCCACCTTGGCCTTTCAAAGTGCTGGGATTACAGGTGTGAGCCACCTCACCTGGCTGTAAGCTTGTTTTTAAAAAAGGACATTGTAGACAGTTATTTCCCCCACCACTGACATAGAAAATATTGATTGAATGTTTTTAGTATTAATCAACTTAGATGTAATAAAAACTCAAAGGAAAGGGACATTTCAATCAAGAATTTGCTATAGGTATATTTACAAATGCTGAGAATTTGTTCTGTATTCATTATTTTTGACCCTTGTTAGTGGTTGTTTAGGTACAAAGAAATAAAAGCAGTCTCTTTAGCAGAGATCAGAAGAAAGTTGTATACTTCATTGCTTTCCTATAGAAACAAAGGAAGCTTAACTGAATTGGCAGAATGCTATTAGAGTGAGATATCCTTAAAAATGTTGGTGGGGAAGAGCTGATGAAATAGATCAGTTGGGAACAAAGGATTGAATTTGGTATTCTTCTTCTACTGGAGAAGGTACTGAAAAAGAATTTGATCTTCAGATTGCCTAGGGTTTTGAGACATGAGAAAGAAAGTAATTTGACCTGGTTTTGAGAAATTATTGCATACTTTTTTTAAGTACTTGCTGCCTCTGCCTTTCCCCTTTTGCTCCACAAATATATAAAGCCAGTAGCCCGACCTGCATGAGAACTGGTAAAAATCGTACCACTAGATTAAACAGAATTTAAAAAGAAACAAAGATTGAAGGTGTAGTTTAATATGTGCATCATTAAGAATAGAATAAATCCAAGAACATAATAGGTGAGAAATTTTTTCTTAATAAAAATTTCTGAGAATAGATAGACCTTTCAACATTTAATTACACATGCTTTAATAAAAATCTACCATAGTAAATTTATAATTTTTGAGTATGTAAATAACCCTTCGCCTACCCATTATTGGCCTGTTATAAATCTTTCAATGAGTTATGGTCTGGGATTATATTCATATTGTGCTGAATTTACAGAATTTAACAGTTTGCTTTAAAAGATTTAAAAATTTTCTATCTTAGCATTTAGATACCAACTCCCCCCATACCTTTGTGTGTATTTGTGTGTGTGTGTGTGTGTGCATACGTAGACATGTTCTAAAGATTCTTACCTCTCATTTTTAAAAAGTTAGAAAACTTTTTGCTCTTACTTATAAATTACGTGCTGTATTTTACTAATAAAGTCTATAGCCTTGCTTAACTTTGTCTTGACAATTTCTAAACTGGGAATCTTTCTAGTTTTCTAATGCCATAACTGTGAATTTGCAGCAACAAAGATTTGTGTTTTAGCTGGGCTTAAGTGCTACTTAGCAATTCTGTGTTCTGTTTACCTATGTGTTCCTATACTCTCACCCCTGTCCTTATGTTAGTGTTTTTGTCATTCTAAGAGGTTTATTCTTTCTTCTACTTCAGAGAGGGAGGGGGAGGGGAAGAGAAAAGGGGGAAAAGTTACACAGCAGGAGAGGGACAGGGAAAGGGAGAGGAAGAGAGTTTAGTTATATTTGGACCTTCTTTTTAACATAGACAACAGATCGCTATGTATGTTCTTAATCCTATCTTAAATAGGAATCTTTCTTAGTCATACCCATTTTTCTTCTTGTATCTGTAACTTCTTACACCTTACTGGCTACTGATTAGCTAGTAAAAATGTGTTTAAATCTCTTCTATCCTAAAAATATCCTGTTACCATTTTTCTGTCAACTCTGATTCTCTTTCTAGCCACAACTCAATCTCCTTCCTTACCTTTATTGTCAAACTTTTAGTGTTTACTTATACAATTTATATCTTCTCATTCAGTGCTCAACTATACTCTCATCTGCACTGCTGTATTAAAATTGTAAAGTATTTGACCTATTGGACACTGTTGATTACTTCTATAAAGTTTTTCAAAATTTAATTAAATATTTATGTGTAGTTTAAAAGTGAAATGGTGGCCGGGTGCGATGGTGCACGCCTGTAATCCCAGCACTTTGGGAGGCTGAACTGGGTGGATCACCTGAGGTGAAGAGTTCACGACTAGCCTAACATGGTGAAACCCCATCTCTACTAAATATAAAAAAATTAGCTGGGCGTGGTGGCGCATACCTGTATCCCCAGCTACTTGGGAGGCTGAGACAGGACAATCACTTGTACATGGGAGGCTTGTTGTAGTGAGCTGAGATTGCACCACTGCACTCCAGCCTGGGCAATAAGAGTGAAACTCTGTCTCAAAAAAAAAAAAAAAAAAAAAAAGGGTGAAATAGTACACTGCAAAGGTCATAGAAAACATTAGTATTCTTCTCCACCCCTTCTAACACCTGAATTCCACAATGCAGAGGCAACCACTTGCAGTCTTTGTCTTATTTTCTCTATTGATTTGTTATATCTAAATTAACTTGCCCACACTGCTGTTCTTGTTTTGGTTTACACATTACTGACTTCCTACTACAGAAGATGGGAATTTGGTTTTCTTTATACTCTGGGGTAGTGGTGGGGGATGTTCACAATATGGTAATACATAAATTTTGTTTAAAATAGTATTTAATGTTTAACATATTCTGTTCAAACTGTGTAACAATTATTCATAGCTGAGCCATTGTACAACTTTCCTTACTACCTTACTTCTTTCATAGTTAATAATTGCCTCACTTTTTATTTGTTTAGTTTCTTTGTGCCTATTGCTACTTCACATCCTAACTTTGTGACGTAAGATTCTTTTCGATATTGTCAAGGACACCTCGTAATTTTTCAGTTATATTTCTCCCTCTGTGGAGCTACATCGTTTGTGTAAGTTTATCATCTTGTTCCAGTCTTGTCTGACTGCTTGGGACTTACGTTTACATCTGTAATTTGTTGAATCCCAGTTGTCTTTTTGGATTTACTTTGTATTTTACTGATTGTGACTGGGAGGTAGATACTTTTAGATCTTGCAAATCTGGAAATATTTTTATATTATCTTCAGAATTAAGAATTTGATTAATACAGAATTCTATGTGGGATATTCCTTACCTTCCAAATTTTAAGGCATTATTTTATTTTATTGTTTTCTAGTTACAAGTATTGCTGTTGAGTAGTCCAGGTCGTTTTGTTCTTGTTTTTTAGTTTAAGGAAATTTCAGGATGTGGTTTAATGTGGGTCTCTAAAAAATCACTGTGCTGAGTATGAGTACTTGGCAGGCTTGGGCTGTTTTTTTTGTTTTTTTTTTTTTCCTGGAGAGGGATCCTCTTATTGCCTGCCTTGAGAATGGGAAAGTGTTGGGGTATAAGCATAGTTCCATTGTTTTTGAATCAATGTAAAGAGATATAGTAGGTGGTGAGTTGGGATGGGTGGTGGCCTAACATTCGCTGTGTACAGTTTGACTTAATATCCCATGATTATTAGTATAGTGTCTCACTCCTGCCCTACTTCTCCTAACTTTAGTTTATTCTCTTTAGAGAATCTTCTCTTGGTATAGAAGCGAGGTGATCAGTGTCTAACTGGGCAAGCAAGAAGAGAAGACTCTAACTCCTTTTTAGACTGCTTTGCAGCCAGTCCCCCAGTTCTCAGTCTTACCTGTACGCTGGCCTTTTGGTGACTTTCTGTTGATGCTTCCAATTCCTAAAGTTCTGCTGAACATATTAGTATGTCTTCTGACTCTTCAGAGAGTGAAGTTACAGCTACCTTTGTACTGTTAAGTCAGTTACCCTCTTGTTTATGCTCCTAAGTTTCATTGATATTTTTTTGTGTTCCGACAACTCCCTTATTGTGTTCTTTTTTTCCTCTGTGGTTTATACTCTTTTATTTTTCCTTCTTTTGTTTTTGTAGTATTTCTGGAGGGAGTAAAGTTAAGTCTGTATGTTCATTGGAATATATTTAACCTAATGGCTTTGCTTTATTTTGAAACTCTTTACTCTTCACTTCTAGGATTTTATTTTTCTGGAATGCCTTCTGATTCTCATGTTACTTTTTTTTTTTTGAGATGGATTTTCACTCTTGACTCCCAGGCTGGAGTGCAGTGGTACAATCTTGGCTTCCTGTAACCTCTGCCTCCCGGGTTCAAGCCATTCTTCGGCCTCAGCCTCCCAAGTAGCTGGGATTACAGGCGTGCTCCACCACTCCTGGCTGATTTTTTGTATTTTTAGTAGAGACGCGGTTTCACCATGTCGGGCAAGGTGGTCCCGAACTCCTGACCTCAGGTAATGCACCCGCCTTGGCCTCCCAAAGTGCTGGGATTACAGGCGGGAGCCACCAGCCTGGCCCTCCTGTTACTTTTCAGCCTTCCCTGCTGTATCCTTTTCTTTTGCCTCACTTTATATATTGTTATTTCCTATTATTTTTTTTCTTCAGCTTTCGTGATTTGTCTTATCAGATTTTCTGGTAACAGTCAACTCTTTATACACTGATGACACCAAAATGATATTGATAGTCCTTACCTATACTCTGAGGTCCAGTTTCATAATACCTGTTAGGCATCTTTTTATATACATCTCCCACATATATCAGCTTCCTTACCTCTTCTCCAGTTCTCTACCTCTTGTACCCTTTGATTTTATTAGATATATATTTAGTTTTTAAATTTAAAATTCTGTGATGTTTCCAGTTTATATATAAATCCTTAAAATTTATGTTTGGTAGTGTATCCTTCAAATTACGTATTTTTGATTATTAAAGGTTAGAAATGCATTCCTTTTATACCAGGTCAGAAAAATAAAAGCACATATTGAACAGAGGAACATGTTTCCTCTTCTCGTCTCAACCATATGCCGTCTCAACCATCATGCCGTCTCAACCATCTCATTCATTCCTTTTCCTTCAGCCCCAATGGCCATCTTATTTGTCCTCAAACATGCCGAGTGTGATCCTACCTACAGGCTCTTGTGGCCTTCTGACTAGAACCTTCTTCCCTCCAATTTTCAAATTAGTTGATATACTGAAATCTTGTAGAGGGGGTTTTGGCAAATAGTAAGTATTGAGTTAGTGTAAGCAGTTATTACTGTCATTATCATTGTAATATCCATACTGGCTATTCACTGTCTCGTTTCACTTAGTTTCTGCTGAAATTATCATCTCCTAAAGAGGCTACCCTTGATTTACTCTGTTTAAAATATCCCTTCTACCTCATTGTTCTTCATATACTTATCATGTTTAATTTTTTTTCATTGCACATATTTACATGCATATGACTTATTTATTTTTGTATTTATTTGCTTCCACTGTCCCCTAGATGTAAACTTCTTAAAAATAAAGACGTCACCAAATTGACCCTATTGCTAATTCCTTCAGTTTACCTTTTACAGTGCTTATGAAATAATTGTTCAATAAATTCTAAACAAATCAATATCCTTTTCTTTCTGTATATTATAGTGTTCTACATGATATCAATGGAGTTTCCATTAAATATTCTTTGTATACAGTTCTAAGGACTGTTTTACTAGTGTCTGAATCCTTGGTAATTTTAAGATGGGGAAGAATTGGAAATAGCAATAACTATTTTTTTAAAATTGTGGTAAAATATATGCAATGTTGAATTTACCATTTTAGCCATTTTTCCATGTATAGTTCACTGGCATTATGTAAATTCACATTATTGTGCAGCCACTACTATCCATCTCCAGAACTTTGTCATCAAACCGAAACTCTGTCCATCATGTGGTACCTCCCCATTTCTCCTCTCTCAGCCTCTGGTAACCACTGTTCAGCTTTCGTCTCAATGAATTTGACTACTCTAGATACTTCATATAAGTAAAATCATTCAGTATTTGCTGTTTTGCCTCTGGCTTGGTTCACTTAGCATAATATCTTCAGTGTTCACCCATGTTGCAGCATGTATCAGAATTTCATTCTTTTTAAAATCTGAATAATATTCCATTGTATGTATATACCATATTTGGTTTATTCATTTATTCATTGATGGACACTTGGGGTGCATCTACATCTAGGCTGTTACAAATAATACTATTATGAACATGGGTGTGCAAATATCTCTTTGAGAGCCTACATTCAGTTGTTATGGATATATACCAAGAAGCAGGGTTGCTGGGTTGTATGATAATTCTATGTGTAATTTTAAAAGTAACTCCTTACTCTTTTCTGCAGTGACTGTGCCATTTTTCATTCCTATCAGCAATGCCCAAGGGTTCCAATTTCTCCACATCCTTCTCAACACGATATTTTCTATCTTTTTGATAATAGCCATTCTAATGGGTGTGAAGTGGTATCTCATTGTGGTTTTGATTTGCATTTCCCTAATGATTAGTGATGTGGAGCATCATTTCAATGTGCTTATTGACTATTTGTATATGTTCTTTGAATAAATTTGTCTTCAAATCCTTTGCCCATTTTTATATTAGGTTGTTTAGTATTTGTTTGTGAGTTGTAGAAGTTCTTAATATACTCTGGATATTAACTCCTCATCAGATGTGCAATTTGCAGACGTTTTCTATTTCATGAGTTATTTTTTCATTTTGTTGTTAGAGTCCTCTGATGCACCGAAGTTTTTATTTTTGGTGAAATCCAGTATCTATTTTTAGTTTTTTTTTTTTTTTTTTTTTTTTTTTTGAGACTGAGTTTCGCTCTTGTTGCCCAGGCTGGAGTGCAGTGGCGTGATCTCTGCTTACTGCAACTTCTGCCTCCCGGGTTCAAGTGATTCTCCTGCCTCAGCCTCCCCGGTAGCTGGAATTACAAGCGTGTGCCACAGATTTTTGTACTTTTAGTAGAGTACGCCCAGCAAATTTTTGTACTTTTAGTAGAGACAGTGTTTTACCATGTTGGCCAGGCTCGTCTCGAACTCCTGACCTCAGGTGATCCACCTGTCTCTGTCTCCCAAAGTGCTGGGATTACAGGCATGAGCCACCATGCTGACCTATTTTTAGTTTTGTTACTTGTGCTTTTGGTGTCATATCCAATGAATTATTGTCAAATCTAATGTCATAAAGCTTTTTTCCTATGCTTTCTTTTAAAAATTTTATAGTTTTAGATCTTAAATTTATGTTTTTGATCCATTTTGAGTTGATTTTTGTATATGGTAGAGGTAGAGGTCTAACTTCATTCTTTTACATGTGGATGTAACTGTAATAGGTCTATTTCCTAATGTGTACAGCAAATCAGTATACCGAAACACCAGATTGCAGGAGAGACAGATGTTTAATTGTAGGGCTGCTCAACCAGGAGATGAGAGGAAACCTCAAATCCATCTCCCTGTGGAGTTTGGGGCTAGAGTTTTGAAGGGTTTTAGAGTGTGCCAGAATTTGGAGATGGTTGGTTGGTCCAAGAGTACAGGGTGAGGTCATGGGACAGGGGAGATGAAGAAACTGTATTCTCATGCTGATTTGGTTTCTCTTTGAGGATCTTTAAGTTGGTTGATGTCAGCTGTTCTACTGAAATTCAGGATCTGCTTAAGAATTCCAGATCTGGAATAAGCAAAACCCTTGGGATTCTAATGTCAGAGATCCTATCTATCTTAAACAAAAGTCTTACAGCCCTAGTGTCAGGAATCCTATCTGTAGTAAAAATGGGGATTCAAATGGAAAGTATGTACTGTTTTTAGACTTTTGGTTACAAGGAAGTGGGTCAAAGTGCAGCTGATTTATACTTAATTATAACTATATTTCTATTCAGAATTCTTCCCAGTTTTTTAAGTTCCATTTTTGAAAAGATTGTCCTTTGCCCACTGAATAGTCTTATTACCCTTGTCAAACATCATTTGACCATATATGCAAGGATTTATTTTTGGGTTCTCTGTTCTATTCCATTGTCTTAGATGTCCATCTTTATGATAGTACCAAATATTTTTTATTATTACTGTAGGTTTGTAGTAAGTTTTGAATCAGAAAGTGAATTCTTCAACTTTCTTCTTTTTTTTTCAAGTTTGTTTAGTCTATTTGGGGTCCCTTAAAGTTCTAAATGAATTTCAGGATGGGTTTTTCTATTTCTGCTAAAAATGCCATTGGGATTTTAACAGGGATTGCATTGAATCTGTGGATCACTTGGGTTGCATTGTTATCTTAATAGTAAGTATTCCAAACCGTGAGCATAGGATGTCTTTTATTTATTTGTGTCTTCTTCAGTTTCTTTCAGCAATATTTTGTTGTTTTCAGAGTAAAGTCTTTCATTTTTTTCCCCCCTAGGAATTTTTTTGATGCTATTGTAAATGGAATTGTTTTCTTAATTTCCTTTTCTGATTGTTCATTGTTAGTGTATAGTGAGCAGTAACTATTTTGAGGTTTCACTTAATAGATGACATTACTAAATTACTTCATCTCCTGTTTGTTCCTTAGTAACAGATAAGTGATTTGAACTAAATTCAAATGGAAACTAAAATTCAGAATAAATGATAACTTCTGAATTGAATTTAAATGCTAAATTTTAACTTAATTTTTGTTCATTAAACTAAGGTTTAAACTTGTCTAAGCAAACTAATTTGAAACTGTAGTCCTGGAAGATACCAGATTATCAAAATAACCATTTGAAACAATTAAGTTTGAGCTCTTAAAAGATTGTGATAATGATATTTTTGGGGTATAATTTAGAATTTCTACCCTCTTTTTTTTTTTTCTTTTTTTTGGTCTTACTGTGTCATCCAGGCTGGAGTGCAGTGGCTTAATCATAGCTCACTATAAGCTTGAACTCCTGGACTCAAGCGATCTTCCTGCCTGAGTGGCTGAGACTATAGGCATACACCACTTATTGATGGTTCTTTAGGGGTTGCTCTCTGGATATATAATAGTGTTGAATGTTTTTCACATTTAGGGCATGGGATATACAATTGAGGAGAGATTATGGATTATATATATATTTTTTAATTTCCAGGCCACAGAAACACTATTCAGAATGGCCGCAGCAAGAGGAACAATCACAACATTAAGAAATGGAGAAGTAAGATGAGAATTTTGGTATAGTTATTAGTTGTTAATTTATAGTTTGTGATTTTTAAAATATAAAATGTGATGAAATCTGTGATGCTTTGTCTAAGAAATAGAGAGATATCTGATGTATATACTTTTGAAGGTACCTGATGAACAAATCTGTTTTAATTCACAGTCATATTGGAACCAGATCTTAGGCTGAAAACAAATTGCTGTCTTTTAATCTTTAGTTATCAAATGTCATTACTTTTGAAAAATGACATTTTATTAATAAGTTCTACAAATGCTTTTAATGAAAAAAGAATCCTTTACCTTTTGCCTTCTTTCTATTTTGTGTTATACAGAATTGGTATTTATTTCTTAAGATAAAATAATTGGAAATTTACCACATGTGGAGAGAAGGGAAGGAAGAGGGAGAGGAAAAGGTAGTAAAAAGCTGGAGAGAATTTTGTCTGCAGATGCTAAGTTTTGACTTTTTAAAATGCTCCTGTTGATCCTTTAAAAGATTTTTCTATCACCTCAAATAAATTTTTATTTTAAAATTATTACCAGCTTGATTACCACTCTGTCTGCTCTTTATTTTCTTTTTTACTAAGAAAAATTTAGGTTGAGGTCGAATGTAATACTACACTGTTATGTTCCTTTTTCTATTCTGTTGGCAGGTACTTAAGAACTCCCTGTTCTTGGGGAGATGGAGTCTTGCTGTGTTGCCTAGGCTGGTCTTGAACTCCTGGCCTCAAGCGATTCTCCTACCTCAACCTCACAAAGTACTGGGATTACAGGCATGAGCCACGGTGCCTGACCCTTAGAGTTCCCTATTATTGAATTAAGTTTGATGTTATTTAATGTAATATTTATAATCCAGAAACTTTAACAGTAAAAGTGAGTAAATATCTATGGAGATAAATAGAATCATATTACTTCATGACTATAAATGTATTGGTTGGTGTATTTGCTCATGAGGCAGAAATGTGCCAACATTCGAAAAGCATGTACACTCTAAATATTTAATTGTATATTGGCAAATCACCTTGATATAATTTGTAACATACATTTTGTTTATGCAGAAAGACTTAATTGATCCCTTTGCATTCTCAAACATTGAAGCATGTGGTGTCATTTGAAAAAGAAAACTTACAGCAATAAGGTCATAGTAATCTGCCTTTAATGTGTGAATATGAGTTTCAGATTTTAATAATTAATATATATTTTTTTCATAGGGTGGGCAATGAACCATTGAACTTATCTTCTTTTATAGGATGGTTAGGGAAATGTATGCAGCACAGTGGTATAACTAATCATCTGAGACTATCAACACATGGATATATACTTTACTTAATAAGGAGGAAATAGTTAAAATAGCTGGCTTTTGATCCATTTCTCTACTAATTATTGGATGTTGTTCCATGTGGTCAACCTGGTTAACAAGTATTAATGTCAGCCAAAGTGTTTAAACGTTCTCTGACCTTCAGTTTCTATGACAAGGTTAAAGTGTAAGATGCACATTTTTTTCTTACATTTTAAGAGCTCCAAGAATGGAATGTGTCTTTTAATTAATGGCACCTCATAGTTACCATCTGCTATTTTTTACATTTTAATGTCTCTAAAATTAGGAAATTTCTTTTTTTTCCCACTGACATTTTTGGTTCTCAGGAAATTTGTCTGTGGTATGTTAGGGTTGTTAAAATAATATTTTATGGTTTAAAAAGTACAGAGTGATGTGTAGCAAGCATTCAGTAAATGGTAGTTAGGATTAGCCACTAATTAGTTTTAATTTAATGATTTGATTTTTGGAAGTAGAGGAGACAAAACAAAGGTATTACTGAATACCACACACACACACACACACCCCCCCCCACACACACACACACACACACACACACACACACACACACACCCTACACACAAACCCTCCCATAGATTTTCAGAGATGGTGGGCTAAATGCTATGGAAATGGGTGCTATGATTCCTGACTTTAGAGGCGCTTACTTGCAGGTGGGGGAAACAATTCCATCAGTAATTGGAAAAAGGAAAATGTCTGGGAGAGAGTGAAAATACTTAGTTTAGGTTGAGTCTGAAACTAACCAGCGTCCAGATACGACTTGGATTGTGCTAAATTGAAACTGTGTTTTAGTATGAGGACAGGAGTAGAGAATCTGTTTGAGAGTAAGAGATAAACTAAAAGGTTAATTTTAAGGTATTATTTAAAACACAGGCTGAAATCATTGTATTTATCAGTATTAGAAAATTTCTAATATGCTAAGGGAGGGGAGTGGCAAGGAGTTTATTTATTTGTCCTAGGACATTTAAAAAAGTGTGCTAGGCCAGTACTGCAAAAATATTTGTTAAGCAGGGATTCATAGGTAATCTCATGATGAGTGTACCAGGTCAGAGAAAAAAATTGGTATATCCAAATTATAAAAATAACAGTCTTTCAGCGAATTTATCCAGATGCACGATGACAGTAAACTTTGCATGTGTTTCCTCTTCCTTGTTCTGGCTTTAATGCTGTATTTTGTCTATTTACTGGACATTTCTGGTTGGATATTTGAAGAAATTTTAAAATGGGAAAACATTTTTCCCAAGTAAGGTAGTCTTTGAAGGTGTTCGAAACTTACTTTATAGGTTGTAATGTATTATAGGCGGTCTTAAGCAGAGGAGTTATACTTTGTCTTTTAAAAATCCTCCTAACTCTCCAAGGGAGAAATTACACTGGTTATCTTATAGATAAACCGAGGCTTAGATAAGTTAAACTTTTTGCCTATGGTCAAATAGCTAGGAGTCTAGAGAGCTAGAATTTGAACCTTGTCTCCAAAGTTCATTGATTCTGCTCTGCAATATAGTTGCTCTCAATGTACAATAATTCACTTACTTAGACTAGAGCTTTCTAATCTTCATTAGCCATAGGTAATAAAATTCCAAGATTATGTAATCAACAATGACTTTTATTCATTCTAATTATTACTGTTATCTTTTCATGTTCATAGGATAATATATGGCTTAAAATGAATAGGCAAAAAAATACCCTTCACAGATCTGTTGCCTCATTGAATATTTAACTATGGTGGTGTTCTTTATAAAGTCCTGTGCTGGATCTTTGTGTCTTAACTGACTTATATAAGCTGAAAAATAGATCAATTTTTGGGGTTAAATTTTTTTTTTTTTTTTTTTTTTTTTTTTAAGATGGAGTCTCACTCTGTCGCCCAGGCTGGAGTGCAGTGGTGTGGTCTTGGCTAACTGCAACCTCTGCCTCCGGGATTCAAGTGGTTCTCCTGCCTCAGCCTCCTGAGTAGCTGAGACTACAGGTGCCTGCCACCACACCTGGCTAATTTTTGTATTTTTAGTAGAGATGGGGTTTCACCATGTTGGCCAGGATGGTTTTAATTTCTTGACCTCAGGTTCTGACCTCCTGGGCCTCCCGAAGTGTTGGGATTACAGGTGTGAGCCACTGTGCCTGGCCTGGGTTGAATTTTTTAAATGGGTTTCTCTATTTGAGGGGCTAACTTTAAAAATAATCACTGTCAATCAGTAGTTATTGAATGCACTTGGCTCCAAAGTGATATTTTTCTACTTCTAATGGAAAGATGGAGTCCTGTCTTCTGCCTTCCGGGTGTTTATGTTTAGGAAGAAACAAGTACTTTGTTAGAAGATAAGGTTACTCTCTTAAATTTATATATTTTAAAAATTATCTGATTTTTTTTTTTTTAAGTATAGCTTGAGACTAGAGTAAAGCAGAAATTGGTGTTTTTTCATTTGGTTTTTCTTAATCTTAAGTTTCGAAAGAGAACAAAGTTTAACAATTCTTCACCATAGGAGGGCAGGATTTCAAACCCTTCTTAATTAAATCATTTACTTTGTTTTTATAAGCTGTTACTATATATCCTTCTTACAGTAGTGACAGAGAATCACTGAGAACATGTAATGAACAAGCTAAGAGACTTCTGTAGCCAGTGAGTTGATTAATCTATTGTGGCTCTATTAACTTGTTTGAATTTTTTAAATTTTCAAAATATCAGGCATATCTATTTTCATTTACTCGGGCATTTAAAATTTCCATATATGTGTGTTTAGCATTAGTTGTGGAGTTTATAGAGATTCATGAATGGAAAGAGAAATATACCTGCCTGTTAATTCAGCAGGTATTTATTGAACAGTTTTGTATTCCTGACATTATTTTAGATGCCTGTGATCCATCAGTGAATAAAATTGACAGATATCCCTAGCCTTGGGGAGCTTCTAATCTAGCCTATTAATAGCTTATGTTCTAATTATGAAAGAAAATAAAAAACATACACAACAGTTAGGAAGTAATTGCAGTTATTAAGCTTCAAAAGAATATCTAAGCAAGTATATGGGTTAAAAGTACAGATAATTTAAATGATAAAGGAATAAATAAGTAATTAAAATGGGGTTCAGTTAATTCAGAAGATTTCTTAAAGGAGGTACATCTTTTATTTATTTTTTTGGAGAGTTACTGTTTATTTTTCTAATTATACTTTAAGTTCTGGGATACATGTGCAGAATGTGCAGGTTTGTTACATAAGTATATACATGTACATGCCATGGTGGTTTACTGCACCCATCGACCCATCATCTACATTAGATATTTCACCTAATGATATCCCTTCCCTCATCCCCCAACCTCCAACAGGCCCCGGTGTGTGATGTTCCCTCCCTGTGTCTGTGTGTTTTTACTGTTCAACTCCTGCTTATGAGTGAGAACATACAGTGTTTGGTTTTCTGTTCCTCTGTTAGTTTGCTGAGAATGATAGTTTCCAGCTTCATTCATTTCTCTGCAAAGGGTATGAACTCATCTTTTTTATGACTGCATAGTATTCCATGATGTATATGTGCCACATTGTCTTTATCCAGTCTATCATTGATTGGCATTTGGGTTGGTTTCAAGTCTTTGCTAATGTGAACAGTGCTTCAATAAACATATGTGCATATGTCTTTATAGTAGAATGATTTATAATCCTTTGGGTATATACACAGTAATGGGATTGCTGGGTCAAATGGTATTTCTGGTTCTAGGTCCTTGAGGAATCACCACACTGTCTTCCACAATGGTTCAACTCATTTACACTCCCACCAACAGTGTAAAAGTTCCTTTTCTCTACATCCTCTCCAGCATCTGTTGTTTCCTGACTTTCTAATGATCACCATTCTAACTGGTGTGAGATAGTATCTCATTGTGGTTTTGATTTGCATTTCTCTAATGACCAGTGATGATGAGCTTTTTTTCATATGTTTGTTGGCTGCATAAATGTCTTCTTTTGAGCAGTGTCTGTTCATATCCTTTGCCCACTTTTTGATGGGGTTGTTTTTTTCTTGTAAATTTGTTTAAGTCCCCTGTAGATTATAGATATTAACCCTTTGTCACATAGATAGATTGGAAATATTTTCTCCTATTCTGTAGGTTGCCTGTTCACTCTGATGATAGTTTCTTTTGCTATGCAGAAGCTCTTTAGTTTAATCAGATCCTATTTGTCAATTTTGGCTTCTGTTGCCATTGCTTTTGGTGTTTTAGTCATGAAGTCTTGCCCATACCTATG
Organism: Ateles fusciceps; assembly: GCA_036589455.1. Lineage (NCBI taxonomy): Eukaryota > Metazoa > Chordata > Mammalia > Primates > Atelidae > Ateles > Ateles fusciceps. The sequence goes on from JAZHEH010001096.1 coordinate 397,427, forward strand.
TCCTGAATGATATTGCCTAGTTTTCTTCTATAGTTTTTATGGTTTTAGGTCTTACATTTAAGTCTTTAATCCATCTTGAGTTAATGTTTGTATAAGATGTGAGGAAGGTGTCCAGTTTCAGTTTTCTGCATATGGCTAGCCAGTATTCCCAACACCACTTATTAAATAGGGAATCCTTGCTGCATTGCTTGTTTTTGTCAGGTTTGTCAAATATCAGATGGTTGTAGACGTGTGGCATTACTTACCTGTTCTGTTCCATTGGTCTATATATCTACTTTGGTACCAAAATCAAGCTGTTTTGGTTACAGTAGCCTTGTAGTAGAGTTTGAAGTCAGGTAGTGTGATGCCCTGGCATTGTTCTTTTTGCTTAAGATTGTGTTGGCTATATGGGCCCTTTTTTGGTTCCATATGAAATTTAAAGTAGTTTTTAAAAATTCTGTGAAGAAAGTGAATGGTAGCTTGATGGGGATAGCATTGAATCTATAAATTACTTTGTGCAGCATGGCGATTTTCACAATATTGATTCTTCTTATCCATGAGCATGGAATGTTTTTCCATTTGTTTGTGTCCTCTCTTATTTCCTTGAGCAGTGGCTTGAAGTTTTCCTCAAAGAGGTCTTTCACATCTCTTGTAAGTTGTATTCCTAGGTATTTTATTCTCTTTGCAGCAGTTGTAAATGGGAGTTCACTCATGATTTGGCTCTCTGTTTGTCTGTTATTGGTGTTTAGGAATGCTTGTGATTTTTTACACTGATTTTGTATCCTGAGACTGCTGTAGTTGCTTGTCACCTTAAGGAGATTTTGGGCTGAGATGATGTGGTTTTCTAAATATACAATCATGTCATCTGCAGAAACAATTTGACTTCCTGTCTTCCTATTTGAATACCCCTTATTTCCTTCTGTTGCCTGATTGCCCTGGCCAGAACTTTCAATATTATGTTGAATAGGAGTAGTGAGAGACGGCATCCTTGTCTTGTACTGGTTTTCAAAGGGAATGCTTCCAGCTTTTACCCATTCAATGGGATATTGGCTGTGGATTTGTCATAAATAGCTCTTATTATTTTGAGATACGTGCCATCAATATATAGTTTATTGAGAGTTTTTAGAATGAAGCAATGTTGAATTTTATCAAAGGCCTTTTCTGCATCTATTGATATAATCATATGGTCTTTGTCATTGGTATGTTTGTTGATTTGCATATGTTGAACCAGCCTTGCATCCCAGGGATGAGGCTGACTTGATCATGGTGGATAAGGTTTTTGGTGTGCTGCTGGATTTGCTGGATTCAGTTTGCCAGTATTTTATTGAGGATTTTTATATCAATGTTCATCAGGGATATTGGCCTGAACATTGTGTGTGTGTGTGTGTGTGTGTGTGTGTGTGTGTGTGTGTGTGTGTGTGTATCTTTGTCAAGTTTTGGTATCAGGATGATGCTGGCCTCATAAAATGAACTAGGGAGGAATCCCTCTTTTCTTTTGTTTAGAATAGTTTCAGAAGGAATGGTACCAGCTCCTCTTTGTACCTCTGGTAGAATTCTGCTGTGAATCTGTCTGGTCCAGGGCTTTTTTTGGTTGGTGGCTATTAATTACTGCCTCAAACTCAAAATTTGTTATTGGTCTGTTCAGGGATTGGACTTCTCCCTGGTTTAGTCTTGGGAGATTATATGTGTCCAGGAATTTATAAATTTTTTCTAGGTTTTCTAGTTTATTTGCATAGAGATGTTTCTAGTATTCTCTAATGGTGGTTTGTATTTCTGAGGGATAAAAGGTGATATCCCCTTTATCATTTTGTACTGTGTCTATCTGATTCTACTGTGTTTTCTTCTGTATTAGTCTGGCTGGAAGTCTATCTATTTTGTTAATCATTTCGAAAAACCAGCTGCTGGAATCATTGATTTTTTTGTAGGGGTTTTCGTGTCTCTATCTCCTTCATTTCTGCTCTAATCTTTGTTATTCCTTGTCTTCTGTTAGCTTTTGAATTTGTTTGCTTTTGCTTCTTGAATTCTTTTAATTATAATGTTAGGGTGTCGATTTTAGATCTTCCCCACTTTCTTATGTGGACATTTAGTGCTAGAAATTTTCGTCTAAACATTGCTTTAGCTGTGTCCCTGAGAGTTTGGTATGTTGTGTCATTGTTCTCATTGGTTTCAAAGGACTTATTTTTCCTGCCTTAATTTCATTATTTACCCAGTAGTCATTCAGGAGCAGGTTGTTCAATTTCCATGTAGTTGTGTAGTTTTGAGAGAGTTTCTTAAATCTGAGTTTTAATTTGGTTGCACTGTGGTCTGAGAGACTGTTACGATTTCTGTTCTTTTGCATTTGCTGAGGAATGTTTTACTTCCAATTATGTAGTCAGTTTTAGAATAAGTGCGATGTGGTGCTGAGAAGTATGTATATTCTGTTGATTTGGGGTGGAGAATTCTGTAGATGTCTATTAGGTCCCCTAGGTCCAGAGCTGAGTTCAAATCCTGAATATCCTTGTTAATTTTCTGTCTTGTTCATCTGTCTAATATTGACAGTGGAGTGTTAAAGTTTTACACTATTATTGTGTGGGAGTCAAAGTCTCTTTGTAGGTCTCTAAGAAGTTGCTTTATGAATCTGAGTGCTCCTGTAATGGTGCATATATGTTTAGGATATTTAGTTCTTGCTGCATTGATCCCTTTAACATTATGTAATGCCCTTGTCTCTTTTGGTGTTTGTTGTTTTAAAGTCTATTTTATCAGAGACTAGGATTGCAACCCCTGCTTTTTTTGCTTTACATTTGCTTGGTAAGTCTTCCTCCATCCCTTTATTTTGAGCCTATGTGTGTCTTTGCACGTGAGATGGGTCTCCTGAATACAGCACACAGATGGGTTTGACTCTTTATCCAATTTGCCAGTCTGTGTCTTTTAATTAGGGCGTTTAGCCCATTTACATTTGAGATTAAATTGTTATATGTGAATTTTATCCTGTCATTATGATGCTAGCTGATACATTTTGTTGATGCACTTTCTTCATAGGGTCAGTGGTCTTTACAATTTGGTATGGTTTTGCAGTGGCTGGTACCAATTGTTCCTTTTCATATTTAGTGCTTCCTTCAGGAGCTCTTGTAAGGAAGGCCTGGTGGTGATAAAATCTCTCAGCATTTGTTTGTCCATAAAGGATCTTCTTTCTCCTTTGCTTATGAAGCTTAGTTTGTCTGGATATGAAATTCTGGGTTGAACATTCTTTTCTTTAAGAATGTTGAAATTGACCCCCCACTCTCTTCTTCCTTGTGGGATTTCTGCCAAGAGATACACTGTTAATGTGATGGGCTCCATTTGTGGGTAACCCGATCTTTCTATCTGCCTGCCCTTAACATTTTTTCCTCCATTTCAACCTTGGTGTATCTAACGATTATGTGTCTTGGGGTTGCTCTTCTTGAGGAGTATCTTTGTGTTGTTCTCTGTATTTCCTGAATTTGAATGTTGGCCTGTCTTGTTAGGGTGGGGAAGTCCTCTTGGATAATATCCTAAAGGGTGTTTTCCAACTTGGTTCCATTCTCCCTATCACTTTCAGGTACACCTGGAAAGGTTTAATCTTTTCACATAGTCCCATATTTCTTGGAGGCTTTTTTTGTTCCTTTGGATTCTTTTTTTATCTAATCTTGTCTTCTTGCTTTATTTCATTGAGTTGATCTTTGATCTCTGTGATCTTTTCTTCTACCTGATCGATTCAGTATTGATACTTTGTATGCTTCATGAGTTCTCATGCTATGTTTTTCAGCTCTATCAGGTCATTTATGTTCTTGTCTAAACTGGTTATTCTAGTAAGCAATTCCTCTAACCTTTTTTCAGGGTTCTTAGCTTCCTTGCATTGGGTTAGCACATGCTCCTTTATCTCAGAGGAGTTTGTTATTGTCTACTTCTGAAAACTACTTCTGTCAATTTGTCAAACTTATTCTCTGTCCAGTTTTGTTCCCTTGTTGGCAAGGAGTTGTGGTCTTTTGGAGGAGAAAACGCATTCTGGTTTTTGGAATTTTCAGCCTGTTTGCACTGGTTTTTCCTTATCTTCATGGATTTATGTACCTTTGGTCTTTGATGTTGATGACCTTTGGATGGGGTTTCTGTGTGGATGTCCTTTTTGTTGATGTTGTTGCTATTACTTTCTGTTTGTTAGTTTTCTTTCTAACAATCAGGCCCCTCTGCTGCAGGTCTTCTGGAGTTTCCTGGAGATCCACTTTAGACCCTGTTTGCCTGGATATCACCAGCGAAGCCTGTAGAACAGCAAAGATTGCTGCCTGCTCTTTCCTCTGGAAGCTTCTTCCCCGAGGGGTACCTGCCAGATGGCAGCCAGAACTTTCCTATGTGAGGTGTCTGGCAAACCCTGTTGGAAGGTATCTCCCAGTCAGGAGGCATGGGGTCAAGGACCTGCTTGAAGAGGCAGTCTGTCCCTTAGCAGAGCTCCTGTGCTGTGCTGGGAGATTCACTGTTCTCTTCAGAGTCAGCAGGCAGGAGTGTTTAAGTCTGCTGAAGGGGCACCCACAGCTACCCCTTCCTCCAGGTTCTTTGTCCTAGGGAGATGGGAGTTTTATTGATAAGCCCCTGACTGGAGCTGCTACCTTTCTTTCAGAGATGCCCTGCCCAGAGAACAAAGGTGGTACATCTTTAAATGGAGCTTTGAAGAAATTGATGAGTATTATTAAAGGGGAAGAGGCCAAAAGGCTTTGCCAATTAGGAGAAACAATATGAAAAGGGGCATAGTTGAGGATTAAAGTGAGGTACTAGGGACAGCTAACTTTAATTGCAGAATCAAAAAGGACAGTAGGGTGAGTGGTGTCATGTTGAAGGGAAGTAACGTTTGTTGAGTGCCTATACATACTCTAGGTGCATTATAATTACCCAGCTTCATTCATACATCAGAACAAATTTCCATTTTTGTTACTTTTATCAGTGTTTTTCCAAAGGAAGTGTTTGAGGTTCAAGAAAAGATAGTGGTATTTTTTTTTTTAATCACATTTCCCTGAAAATTTGTGATATGAATGCTTAGGGTATTGATTAAGCTTGTGGTGGAATCAGGAATTAGTATGCTGTCTCCCAAGCAGAGTAGCCAGCATCCTGTGCTAAGCCAGTACTGTGAAAATATTTGTTAAGCAAGGATTCATAGGTAACCTCATGATAAAAATATCAGGTAAGAGAAATAATGAAGAAATACTGGTCTGCATGTCAGTAGACTTTCCTATCTGAAACCTTGGTCAGTTTACTGAACTCCTCACAACTTCAGCTTTATACTTCAGAAAATGAGCTGCGTAGATGATGTTTAACATCCTATAACACTTTAACGTTTTCTACTTACAAGTAGCTTTGTATACCCTTTCTGCCTAGGCAGCAGTTTTCACATTTTTGGCATAAGGGACTGACTTCATGGAAGACAGGTTTTCCACCGGGGGCTTGGTTTTGGGGGTGAAACTGTTCTACCTCAGATCATCAGGCATTTGATTATCACAAGGAGCATGTAGCCTATTTCCCCTCACATGTGCAGTTTGCAATAGGGTTCACGCTCCTATGAGAATCTCCTGCCACGGCTGATCTGATAGGAGGCCAAGTTCAGGCAGTAATGCTCCCTCACATGCTGCTCACCTCCTGCTATGCAGCCTGGTTCCTAACAGGCCAGGGACCCGTTCCTGTCTATGGCACATGGGTTGGGGACCTCCGTGCTTAAGCCTTTAAAGTTGTGGTTATCAACCTTGACTGAGCTTGAGAATTGCCCATGGAGCCCTGCAAAACTATAGGTACCTAGGCTCCATCACCAAACACTTTGTCTATGAGGTCTAGTTTGGGGCTCCAGTATCTATGTTTTTTAAAAGGTCCACTGATTTTAATGCTCAGCTACTGTTGTAAACCACTGTTTTAGAAGCATTTTTTAAATTCTTCTTTCTTCTTTGAACCCAAGGAAGGTACAGTCTGTATGAGACAAAACAGATTAAGAAATAGCAAAGAAATTTGAAGTATATTTAGAGATTTTTTGTATGTAAAGTGGTAAAGTAGATTTATGTATTAAGGTTTGTTGCTGTTTTGGTAAGAAGGAAAAGTAGGTTTTTTTATTTTTATTTTTATTTTTATTTTTAACCTGCTTTTGTTTTATATTATGGCACAGTATTAGGTATTCTGAATGATTTATTAGAATGGATTTTTTTTTTTTTTTTTTACCTTCCAGGAGCATGCTATACATAAGTAATATAGAATATTTAATTTTAGAGTGATTGCTGCAATGAGGGCAGGAACTCTTTGTTAGGGATTTTTGTTTCTTAAAGTATAACACCTGGCTGGCATAATAAAGACTCTCGGTATGTGTCTGATGAATAAGTAAAAGATTTATTTAGACAGAACTCAAGTGGTAAATACTACTTTAATTTAATCAGTTTTCAGTTTAAGATAAGTATATCTTTGTAGGTTTTCATGGATAAATATAAATATTGGTGTCATTTTAAAATCATATTTATAATACAGTAATAATTATTTTTGACATTAATTTTTCATGAATTAAAGAATATTCATGAATTAAATAATTAGACTATTTAAAGAATATAATTTATATATTTGATATTTCTTATGCACAGATACTTGATTATTCAGATATTAAGGTATATTTCCAACATTACTGAAATTATTATACTTAATTTTAATATTATATTTAAGGAAACCAAGAATTTTCTTATTTTTGAATGTGAATTCTTTATATAAGGCAACCTAGAAGTAAACTCTCAAATTTATATTTTTAATGTTACATCTATTTTTTCTTAAATATTTTTGTTATTATTTTTTTCTTTACTGCTTCTCTCCTAGCACTACCTCAGGAAAAAATGTAAGTCTTTAATAAGCAAAGTATTAGTTCAAGCAGTGAAATCTCTGAGATCTGCTGCCTAGTAGAATGCCAGGAACTAGTGGCTTGTAAAATCTAATCAAATAAACAAATATTCATTGATAGTGTCCTAAAGGCCAATGTGACGTGAGGCACTGAAATCAGATCTAGTGTTCCTTCCTTTTTCTTTCTTCCCCTGAATAATTATTGTGAGGTAGATTACTAGGTACTGGGTTTTAATTGTAAACTAAACCAAAATGGTTTCTGCTTTTAAAAAGTTTTATACTCTAGTGGCTGAGTTATAACCTGCTGCTTGGGAACTTGCCAATGTTGTCTTCTGTAAATAGAGAACAGCAGCAAGCTCATGCATTGCTTTGTGAGAAATAAATTAGATAATGTGCATAAGGCAGTTAGCACAATATCTGACACAAAATAAGCCTATTAGAATTAACTTGATCTAAATCTTATTTTTATACATAAGTTGTTTTATTTTCTATATTGGGATGAGTAAATGGAGATCTTACGTTTATTTTTAACAGTGTGTGAACTGGTAGCTGATAGTAAAAGACAGAGTGTAGATATTTTGATCCACAGCTATACTAATAGCAGTGTTATTGGCACTTTTGAGTGATTATTTCCTTCCTGTGTGAGTCATGGTATTTGGGTTGGCATATGTTGCCAGTGCCCTCTGCTGTCGAGTGCCAGTATCTCAGTAATATACAAAACATGTTTAGTCACAAACTTGCTCAACCAAATTCTGCTGATGATGTTTTTATTTCTATGCATAGAGTAAACATAACAAGGGAAGTGCAATAATAGAAAAAATGGAGTTGTACAAACAAACATAAGAATCCTATTAGCCAAACAGGGTAAAGTTGTTACGTGGTGGAAACTTAGTTCTAACAATTCCAAGTCTTAGTTAGGCAGAAGTCCCACTGAGATTGATGAGACACTAGCCTTCCAGAAATGCAGACTAAGGCTTAGTTGATCCTGTTAAAGAAAATTGGACTATCACTTCTGCAGTAAGACCTCTGATTTATGTAGCATATTTTAATGGGAAGAAAATATTAAGATACCTTACACATGTCTATTGCCATTGTAATATACATTTTATTAACATGATTTACTTCTGCCCCGTATCATGTAGGAAAAAAAAGAATTCTGACCACTCTAGAATATTCCTGAATAACTTTTTCAAGTCTATTCTTTTGTTCTCCTGTTGTTGATTTTCAAATTGGATACTTAATAAGCTATACATAATCTATTAGAATATAGCTTAGAAAAGTTAGAATGTTTTTTGTTGTTACTCCTTTTTAAACAGCAGCTCAAATACAGCAGTTTTAAAGAGCATGTGGGGGAGAATGGATAGCATCTAGAGAAGGAGAGAGAAAATAAGTATAGAAAAGAATCTTGAGAAAAAGGAAAGAGATATGATATGGCCTAGGGAGTATTTATTTCAAGCAAGGTACTCTAAGTCCTCACGTCATGTTGTGGATAGCTCCTTGGAAACTATGATTTTAAGTGAAATATCTTACAGCGGGTCCTCTAATCGCGTCCCTTTGTTCAATGCTCTTTTCTTATAACATTAATGAGGGGAAAAAATAGTTTTGTCTGTCATACATTGTTTCACTTAAAATAGCAGTTGCCAAGAATCTATCAAGGGCATTCTATGCAGATTTACTGTATATACAGAGACATCCCAGTCCTATCTCTAATGTGGTGGGAAGAAATGAGTTTTGAACACAGAAAGTTTGAGATAACCCAAGCTACTGGTCATCACTCTCAGGGTGATAAAGTATTAAAAGAGGCTTCAAGGAGATTGTGGAATTACTATTAATATCTTGTTCATGTAGAAAAGATGTATCTTTTAATAGCCATTAGTCTGGATGGTATTGAACCGAACTGCCAGAGTCAGAAGACTGGACTAAGTATAATAATATCTTGGTATTTATTTCAGTTCTCCAATTTTGTGAATTGAAACAACATATCATATTTTGGCAGGTTCTTAGAAAATTTATAGTTCATGCCAGAATCACATCATAAAACATTAAGCTTCAGAACTTGCTGGATTATTTTATCCTTGTCACTAAATCTACTTTAAGTAGTTCACCGTGTTATGTGCATTATTGCATACTCCTGATGAACAAATAGTTTATTTTGAAAATTTTGGTATAGGCCAAGAAGGCCAAGGGTAAGACCGAGATTTTAAAAATATCAGATCTCAATGTTTAAGTTTGTTGGCTTTGTCTATGTCAACTCTGTGTGTGCCCTTCTACACGGAGATGATTATCTTTTGAAATTCCCTTATTTTCTTCATAATAGTAACTCTGCTTTTGATTTAAATACAAAAATAAATGTGTCATAATTTTGCCTTAAAACAAACAATGTCTGTTTAAGTAAGGAACATTTAGGTTTTATTTTTCAAAAATTAAGAGTTCTTAAGATAACATCAGTTTGTTTTGATTCTAATGGGAAGAGCTTTAGGTCAAGAAAGCAATTATTTCCACATGGGTAAGGCCAAGCCTAACTACTTCCCCTACACCAACCACCCACCCACTAAACTTAAATTTGTCTACTCTGGTTGTATAGCTAGATGTGGTTGAATGCATTAAAAGACACAGGGTTTATTTAAAAAATAAAGATTTTAGATATATAAAAAATGTTTCTTTGTACAAACATACCAAAAGAATTTTGCATGTAATATTGGGTAAGTTCAGCAGCAAGTAACTTAAACTTTTTGAATTAGCAAATAAATTTAACTTTATACATATGTGTGTGGCCAAATGTCATTTTTAACATTTTGTTTGTACATCATTTTTCTTTTTAATTGACTCTTGTGTTCTCTGAAGGTAAGTGCTATAGTTTGGATAGTTGATCCTCTAAACCTTATATTGAAATTTGATTCCCAGTGATAGAGGTGGGGCCTAATGGGAGGTGTTTGGGTCATGGGGACGGATTCCTCATCAATGACTTGGTGCCTTCCTTGTGGTAACGAGTGAGTTTCAATTCTGTTAGTTCCCATGAGAGCTGGTTGTTAGAAAGAGCCTTGCACCTCCCTGCCCTTTCCTTCGCCCCATTTGATGTCTGCACATGCCGGCTCCCTTTGCCTTCTGCCATGAAGAGAAGCGGCTTGAGGCCCTCACCATATGCATATGTTAGCCCCATGCTTCTTGCACAGGCTGCAAAACGATGAGCCAAATGAATCTCTTTTTAAAAACATGAATTACCCAATCTCAGGTATTCCTTTTTAGTAACACAAATGGACTAAGATAGTGAGTTTGCTATATAATGGCAAGTATTGTTTGAGATGGTTCATTAGGGATGTGGCAGGTCAGAAGAGAAGATTTATGTTTAATGATAAAGATATTTGAAGTCATTAACTTCAAATAGGAGATTGGACAAATTTTCATATACCTTTGAATTTTAGATGATTAATGTCCATGGGAAAGATTGTTAAGGTAGGTTGAAAAATTGAAGGAATTTGATAAAAGTCTGTCTTAGTGACTTTCACTGTAGTGGTTTTAGCCTAATGGCTGGGACTGAAGTCAGATTATAGTAGGGTAGGGAGTGAGTGAATGAGAGGGGAGAATGAACAGATTTAACACATGTATACCCCTTTTCTCAGGGAGGTGGATTTAAGAAGGGAATTGAAGGACAGTATCAAGAGGAAAAGCTCAGGGGTTAAAAAACAGTGCATCTCATGCATATAACAACTTTCCTTCTTTCTTTTCTCATTGTTTAAAGTGTCCCCTTAGCCAGTGCTGAATGCAGATATGGCTTTAATATTAATATAATATACACGATAACAGTCCTTTTGATATAATTTACAGTAATGGATTATAAAATCATCAAGTGAAAGAACATTTAATAGGCAGAATCACAAATTGACTTTAAAATCTCTGGGGCTAATGAGAGCACATAGTGCATTGGCTAACCACAGATTTCCCAATTTAAAGCACTTTACCATTGCCTCACCTCTTTATTTTAAGATCTCATAAAATGTGGACCTAATCCATCCTACATGTGTGAGATTTTTAACCTCATTTAACAGTGCTAATTTTGATAGAGTTCTTCTGTATATCTAGTGGAATGCTCTTATGGCAGTTGAAAACCTTCATTTCTTGTTATTTTTTTGCTGACCGTTGCATTTGGTAAGTATTTGGTGTTCATTATGAGAATACAGAATGAAGAAATATGTGATTATTATAACTTTGAAAACCTTCTATAATTTTGGAAACTTATTGATTAGATTTTACAAGCCAGTTTTATTCCGGTGTAGTATCCGTAAGTTATACTCATTGAAAGTATACAATTCAATGATTTTTAAGTAAGTTTATGGAGTGGTACAGCCATCATCAAATCTAGATTTTGAATATTTCTATCACTCTAAAAAATACTTGTTGCTGTCACTTCCCGTTGCTACTCCCAGCCCCAGGTAACCACTAATCTTTTTGTCTCTTTTTCCATTTCTTCCCCCTGTGGGTACATTATAATACAGTTTTGATACCAACTGCCCATCAATTAGCATCTGACTCCACAAGTTTAAGAGTTTAGCCCTCCAGAAGACTGTTCTTAATTCAGATGCTAGCCACAAACGCAGAACTTTCTTATTTCTGATGACTGACTATAAAATTGGAGATTCCCAAATTTATAGATTCAGTAATTCTCTGGAAGGACTCACAGAGCTCACTAAAAATGTTATAGTTTTATTATAAAGGGTACATATAAGACAAGGTTTGGAAGGGACCTGGACATAAAGTTTCATGTCCTTTCCTGTGGATTCAGAGTTCATTACCCTTTCTGCGTATCAGTGTGTCCATCAAGCCTCAGTATTCAGAGCTTATATTGGGATTTCAGTATATGGATGTGATTGATTACATTACTGGCCATGTAATTGAACTATCTCCAGCTCTCTTCCTGTCCTTGGAGGTGCTATTGGCCTAGAGTTCCAACCCTCTAATCATGTGTTTGGTTTTTTTGGTGACCAGTCCCTACTGGAAGCTATCACCACGAGTCAACTCATTAGTACAACAAAGACAATGCAGTCACCTATGAGATTCCACGGGTTTTTGAAGCCCTGTGCCAGGAGCAAAGTCCAGATAAACTTTTATTATACCACAGTCTGAATTCGCTGTTTCTGAAAATGTTATATACATAGAATTATACAACATGTGCCCTTTTGAGTCTGCCTTTCTTGCCTTAACATAATGTATTTTTTTTTTTTTTTTTTTTTTTGAGACAGAGTCTCACTCTTTTGCCCAGGCTGGAATGCAGTGGTGCGATCTTGGCTCACTGCAACCTCTGCCTCCTGGTTCAAGTGATTCTCCTGCCTCAGCCTCCTGAGTAGCTGGGATTACAGGCACCCGCTGCCTACGCCTGGCTAATTTTGGTATTTTTAGTAGAGATGGGATTTTGCCATCTTGGCCAGGCTAGTCTCAAACTCCTGACCTCAGATGATCCACCCACCTTGGCCTCCCAAAGTGCTGGGATTACAGGTGTGAGCCACCACGTCCAGCCTGTTGGTTTTGAGACGGAGTCTCACTCTCTTGCCCTAGCTGGAGTGCAGTGGAGTGATCTCGGCTCACTGCGGCCTCTGCCTCCTAGGTTCAAACAATTCTCCTACCTCAGTTTCCTGAGTAGCTGGGACTATAGGGGTGCACCACCATAGCCGACTAATTTTTGTATTTTTAGTAGAGACGGGATTTTACCATGTTGGCCAGGCTGGTCTCAAACTCCTGACCTTAAGTGATCTGCCCATCTTGGCCTCCCAAATTGCTGGGATTACAGGTGTGAACCACCATGTCTGACCAACATAATGTTTTTGAGGTCCATGCATATCAGTAGGTTTTATTCCCCTTTTTTTGACTGAATAGTATTCCATTGTATGGATAACATTTTGTTTATGGACATGCTAATGGACCATTTGGATTATTTCCAGTTTTCATTTATTATGAAAATACTGTGTGACTAGTTGAAGAGAAGTCTTTGGGTTGACATATGTTTTAATTTCTCTAAGCTTGATACCTAAATGTAGAATTGTTAGGTCATAAGAATAACTCTTAAAGAAAAAAGTAGTTGTTCCATTTTATGTTCCCACTTCGCAGTGTATGAGGGGTCCAGTCTGTCAGCATCCTTGCCAACATTTTGCATGACCAGACTATTTTATTAAAGCCATTCTAGAAATGGATAGTGGTATCTTTTATGGTAATTTTCATTTCCCTAATAACTAGTAATGTTGGACTTCCTTTCATAATGCTTATTGGACATTCGTATATGTTTTGTGAAATGTCTGTTACATTTTTTTTTGCCGTTTTTTCATAGTGTTCATTGTCTTATTTCTGAGTTGCAGAAGGTGACTTAAAAAAGTGTTTTTTTGGATCGAATCTTTTATTAAATATAGGATTTGAAATTATTTTTTAAATTGCATTTTTAGGTCTTGGGGTACATATGAAGAACATGCAAGATTGTTGCATAGGTACACACATGGCAGTGTGATGTGCTGCCTTCCTCCCTGTCACCTATATCTGGCATTTCTCCCCCATGCTACCTCTCCCCCAACTCCCCACCCCCCCCCACTGTCCCTCCCCTTTTTCCCCCTGACAGACCCCAGTGTGTGATGCTCCCCTCCCCTGTGTCCATGTGTTCTCATTGTTCAACACCCGCCTGTGAGTGAGAATCTGTGGTGTTTGATTTTCTGTTCTTGTGTCAGTTTGCTGAGAATGATGGTTTCCAGGTTCATCCACGTCCCTACAAGGGACAAGACTCATCGTTTTTGATGGCTGCATAGTATTCCATGGTGTATATGTGCCACATTTTCCCTGTCCAGTCTATCATCGATGGGCATTTGGGTTGGTTCCAGGTCTTTGCTATTGTAAACAGTGCTGCAGTGAACATTCGTGTGCATGTGTCCTTATAATAGAACAACTTATAATCCTTTAGATATATACCCAGTAATGGGATTGCTGGATCAAATGGAATTTCTGTTTCTAGGTCCTTGAGGAAGCACCATACTGTCTTCCACAATGGTTGAACTAATTTACACTCCCACCAACAGTGTAAAAGTGTTCCTATTTCTCCACATCCTCTCCAGCATCTGTTGTCTCCAGATTTTTTAATGATCGCCATTCTAACTGGCGTGAGATGATATCTCAATGTAGTTTTGATTTGTGTTTCTCTAATGACCACTGATGATGAGCATTTTTTCATATGTTTGTTGGCCTCATGTATGTCTTCTTTTGTAAAGTGTCTGTTCATGTCCTTTGCCCACTTTTGAATGGGCTTGTTTGTTTTTTCTTGTAAATCTGTTTTAGTTCTTTACAGATTCTGGATATCAGCCCTTTGTCTGATGGGTAGATTGCAAAAATTTTTTCCCACACTGTTGGTTGCCGATTCACTCTAATGACTGTTTCTTTTGCTGTGCAGAAGCTGTGGAGTTTGATTAGGTCCCATTTGTCTATTTTGGCTTTTGCTGCCAATGCTTTTGGTGTTTTAGTCATGAAGTCCTTGCTTACACCTATGTCCTGAATGGTTTTGCCTAGCTTTTCTTCTAGGGTTTTTGTGGTGTTAGGTCTTATGTTTAAGTCTTTAATCCATCTGGAGTTAATTTGAGTGTAAGGTGTCAGGAAGGGGTCCAGTTTCTGCTTTCTGCACATGGCTAGCCAGTTTTCCCAACACCATTTATTAAACATGAACTCTTTTCCCCATTGCTTGTTTTTGTCAGGTTTGTCAAAGATCGGATGGTTATAGATGTGTGGTGTTGCCTCCGAGGCCTCTGTTCTGTTCCATTGGTCTATATCTCTGTTTTGGTATCAGTACGATGCTGTTTTGATTACTGTAGCCTTGTAGTATAGTTTGAAGTCCGGGAGTGTGATGCCTCCCGCTTTTTTTTTTTTTTTTTTTCTTAGAATTGACTTGGCTATGTGGGCTCTCTTTTGGTTCCATATGAAGTTTAAGGTGGTTTTTTCCAGTTCCATGAAGAAGGTCATTGGTAGCTTAATGGGGATAGTGTTGAATCTGTAAATTACTTTGGGCAGTAGGGCCATTTTCACGATATTGATTCTTCCTAACCATGAACATGGAATGTTTCTCCATCTGTTTGTGTCCACTCTTATTTTATTGGGCAGTGGTTTGTAGTTCTCCTTGAAGAGGTCCTTTACATCCTTTGTTAGTTGTATTCCCCAGGTATTTTATTCTCTTTGTAGCAATTGTGAATGGCAGTTCATTCTTGATTTGGCTCTCTTTAAGTCTGTTATTGGTGTATAGGAATGCTTGTGATTTTTGCACATTGATTTAGTATCCTGAGACTTTGCTGAAGTTGCTTATCAGTTTCAGGAGATTTTGGGCTGAGACGATGGGGTCTTCTAGATATACAATCATGTGGTCTGCAAATAGAGACAATTTGACTTCCTCCTTTCCTAATTGAATACGCTTTATTTCTTTTTCTTGCCTGATTACTCTGGCTAGAACTTCCAATACCATATTGAATAGGAGTGGTGAGAGAGGGAATCCTTGTCTAGTGCCAGATTTCAAAGGGAATGCTTCCAGTTTTTGCCCATTCAGTATGATATTGGCTGTTGGTTTGTCATAAATAGCTTTTATTATTTTGAGATACGTTCTGTCAATACCTAGTTTATTGAGGGTTTTTATCATAAAGGGCTGTTGAATTTTGTCAAAGGCCTTCTCTGCATCAATTGAGATAATCATGTGGTTTTTGTCTTTGGTTCTGTTTATGTGGTGAATTACATTTATAGACTTGCATATGTTGAACCAGCCTTGCATTGCTGGGATGAAGCCTACTTGATCATGGTGGATAAGCTTTTTGATGTGCTGTTGCAGTCGGTTTGCCAGTGTTTTATTGAAGATTTTTGCATCTGTGTTCATCATGGATATTGACCTGAAGTTTTCTTTTCTTGCTGAGTCTCTGCCGGATTTTGGTATCAGGATGATGTTGGTCTCATAAAATGATTTGGGAAGGATTTCTTCTTTTTGGATTGTTTGGAATAGTTTCAGAAGGAATGTTACCAGCTCCTGTTTGTATGTCTGGTAGAATTCAGCTGTGAATCCATCTGGACCTGGGCTTTTTTTGGTTGGTAGGCTATTAATTGCTGCCTCAACTTCAGACCTTGTTATTGGTCTATTCAGGTTTTCGACTTCTTCCTGGTTTAGGCTTGGGAGGGTGCAAGTGTCCAGGAATTTATTCATTTCCTCCAGGTTTACTAGTTTATGTGCATAGAGATGTTTGTAATAATCTCTGATGATGGTTTGTATTTCTGTGAATCTGTGGTGATATCCTCTTTATTGCTTTTTATTGCATCTATTTGATTATTCTCTCTTTTCTTTTTTATTAATCTGGCTAGTGGTCTATTTTGTTGATCTTTTCGAAAAACCAGTTTCTGGATTTATTGATTTTTTGAAGGGTTTTTCATGTCTCTGTCTCCCTCAGTTCTCTCCTTCAGTTCTTGCCTTCTGCTAGGTTTTGAGTTTTTTTGATCTTGCTCCTCTAGCTCTTTCAATTTTGATGAAAGGGTGTTGATTTTAGATCTTTCCTTGCTTCTCATATGGGCATTTATTGCTATATATTTTTCTCTAGACACTGCTTTAAATGTGTTCCAGAGCTTTCTGCTATGTTGTGTATTTGTTCTCCTTGGTTTTGAAGAACATCTTTATTTCTGCCTTCATTTCATTGTTTATCCAGTCAGCATTCAAGAGCCAGTTGTTCAGTTTCCATGAAGCTGTGTGGTTCTGAGTTAGTTTCTCAATTCTGAATTCTAACTTGATTGCACTGTGGTCTGAGACTGTTTGTTACGATTTCTGTTCTTTTGCATTTGCTGAGGAGTGATTTACTTCCAATTATGTGGTCAATTTTAGAGTAGGTGTGATGTGGTGCTGAGAAGAATGTATATTCTGTGAATTTGGGATGGAGAGTTCTGTAAATGTCTATTAGGTTTGCTTGGTCCAGGTCTGAGTTCAAGTCCTGGATATCCTTGTTAATTTTCTGCCTTGTTGATTCTGTCTAATATTGACAATGGCATGTTAAAGTCTCCCACTATTATTGTGTGAGAGTCTAAGTCTCTTTGTAAGTCATTAAGAACTTGCTTTATGTATCTGGGTGCTCCTGTATTGGGTGCATATATATTTAGAATCGTTAGCTCTTCTTGTTGCATTGATCCTTTTACGATTATGTAATGTCCTTCTTTGTCTCTTTTGATCTTTGTTGGTTTAAAGTCTATTTTATCAGAGATGAGAATTGCAACTCCTGCTTTTTTTTTGCTCTCCATTTACTTGGTAAATCTTCCTCCATCCCTTTATTTTGAGCCTATGTGTGTCCTTGCATGTGAGATGGGTTTCCTGGATACAGCACACTGATGGGTTTTGGCTTTTTATCCAATTTGCCAGTCTGTGTCTTTTGATTAGGGCATTTAGCCTATTTACATTTAAGGTTAATATTTTTATGTGTGAATTGGATCCTGCCATTTTGATGCTAGCTGGCTGTTTTGCCCATTAGTTGATGCAGTTTCTTCATTGTGTTGCTGCTCTTTACCATTTGGTATGTTTTTGGAGTGGCTGGTACTGATTGTTCCTTTCTATGTTTAGTGCCTCTTTCAGGAGCTCTTGTAAAGCAGGCCTGGTGGTGACGAAATCTCTGAGTACTTGCTTGTTTGTAAAAGATTTTATTTTTCCTTCACTTATGAAGCTTAGTTTGGCTGGATATGAAATTCTGGGTTGAAAGTTCTTTTCTTTAAGGCTGTTGAATATTGGCCCCCACTCTCTTCTGGCTTGTAGGGTTTCTGCCAAGAGATCTGCTATGAGTCTGATGGGCTTCCCTTTGTGGGTAACCTGACCTTTCTGTCTGGCTGCCCTTAGCATTTTCTTCTTCATTTCAACCCTAGTGAATATGACGATTATGTGCCTTGGAGTTGCTCTTCTTGAGGAATATCTTTGTGGTGTTCTCTGTATATTCTGGACATGAATATTGGCCTGCCTTGCTAGGTAGGGGAAGTTTTCCTGGCTAATATCCTTAAGAGTGTTTTCTAGCTTGGATTCATTCTGTCCTTCACGTTGAGGTACACCTATCAAACGTAGATTAGGTCTTTTCACATAGTCCCATATTTCTTGGAGACTTTGTTCATTCCTTTTTACCCTTTTTTCTCTAATCTTACCTTGTCATTTTATTTCATTGAGTTGATCTTCGACCTCTAATATCCTTTATTCTGCATGGTCAGATTGGCTGTTGAAACTTGTGTATGCTTCACGAAGTTCTCGTGTTGTGTTTTTCAGCTCCATCAGTTCACTTATATTCCTAAGTTGGTTATTCTCGTTAGCATTTCCTCAAATCTTTTTTCAAGGTTCTTAGTTTCTTTGCACTGGGTTAGAATATGTTCTTTTAGCTCACAGAATTTTCTTATTACCCACCTTCTGAAGCCTGATTCTGTCAATTCATCACACTCATTCTCCATCCAGCCTTGTTCCCTTGCTGGTGAGGAGTTGTGATCCCTTGTAGGAGGAGAAGTGTTCTGGTTTTGGTTGTTTTCATCCTTTTTGCCCTGGTTTCTTCCTGTCTTTGTGTATTTATCCACCTGTCATCTTTGTAGTTTTTGACTTTCGGATTGGGTCTCTGAGTGGACGTTAGTTTGTTGATGATGAAGTCACTTCTTTCTGTTTCTTAGTTTTCCTTCTACCAGTCAGGCCCCTCTGCTGTAGGACTGCTGAGGTTCACTCCAGGCCCTGCTTGCCTGGGGGATCACCTGCAGTAGCTGCAGAACAGTAAGGGTTGCTGCCAGTTTCTTTTTCTGCTATCTTTGTCCCTGAAGTATACCTGCCTGATATCAGTCTGAGCTCTCCTTTATGAGGTGACTCTTTGTATATATGGGGATCAGGGAGCTGCTGAAGGAGACAGTCTGTCGTTTATAGAGCTCAAGTGCTGAGCTGTGAGCTCCATTGTTCATTCAGAGCTGCTGGGCAGGTATGTTTAAGTCTGCTGCGGCAGAACTCATAAACCCCCCCTTTTTTTCCCTGGTGCTGTGTCCTGGGGAGTTAGGGCTTTATTTATGAGTTTCTGTTGTGCTGCTGCCTTTTTTCAGGGCTGCCCTGCCCAACGAGGAGGCAGCATAGTCACTGTCTGCTTGCAGAGTCTTTGCTGAGCTTCTGTGGGCTCCGCCCAGCTGCTGTGTGAGCTTCCCTGCAGTCCTGTTCATACGGGTATCATTAGAACTGCCTTGGCAATCGTGGCCCGCCTCTGTAGTGGTGGACTCTGTCTGTAATTGCTGGCTGCCTTGGCACCGGCGGGCTGCCTCAGCAATGGTGGACTACCTCCGTAGTGGTGGAGTGCCTCGGTAATGGCAGACGCCCCTCCCTGACAGAGCTGGACCGTCCTGGGTTCGCTGTGCTTGCTGTGAAACTCTCAATCTAGCGTGTTTTAGATTGCTGTTTTTTTGTGGGGACCAGCCAAGCCGGATCACCTGGCTCCCTGCCTCAGAGCCTTTTTTTTTTTTAGTTGAATGGTCGACTGTCTCCCAGGTGCTCCAGTCGCCTTTTGAAAAGGTGTCGGGATCTAGTATTAAAAAGTTCTAGTATTAAAATGAAGTTTCTAGCCTTTTCATGAAAACTACTTTTTTAGTGTGTTTCTATTTCAAATGAAATATACATGTTTTTTATTTTCTATTAATATTAGGAGTGAACAGTGTACATTTTGTGACCTTCATGCTCTTTTAAACAGATTCTGCACTCAAATTAAGATAAGGTAAAGAAACCAAGGCTCTCTTTTGGTTGTGTTTATTTAAGTTATGGTTTCTTGTTCATTGTGCAGACTTGTAATACTGGGAATCTTCTTCATCTATTATAGATTATTGAATATAATTTGTGATAATTGCATAGACCTGGTTATGATAAAATGATTTAAATGGTGGCAACTTAACTAAGGTGTTGTGAGTTGTAGATAATGAGAAATGTGTTTGTGATCAGAAATTTGAATCTCCTTGGATCACCAACATCTGAGTATATGGCAAATACAATTTCTATTTGCTTTTCTTCTATTGCAGTGTTTGGTTATTAAAACAATTGAGTTTAATGTTTATATTATGGAGATGTCTGAAAGTACTTTTTCTTATTTACTACTTTTTATTTTACTTCATAGAAAATCGGATTTCCTTTATGAAAAATTTTTTTCTCTAGAAAATTATGTTTTTAAATTGTGTTCTAGACACAGGTGAATGTAATAATTAATAAGCTGTGGTTCCTGCTTTCATAGATCTCACTTTTAAAGTTGTTTCATTTGTATTTTTAAATTTTTCTCTTGAATATGTACTGCCACATATATATATAATATATATGTATATATACACTATATATATATTGTGTATATATACACATATATATGTATATATAATATATATATATATGTATATATATTATATATATATATATATATGTGTATATATATTTTAGACGGAGTCTTACTCTGTCACTCAGGCTGGAGTGCAGTGGCTGACTGTAACCTCTGCTTCTTGGGTTCAGGAAATTCTCCTGCCTCAGCCTCCCGAGCAGCCGGGACTACAGGTCTACATCACCATGCCCAGCTAATTTTTTGTATTCTTAGTAGAGACTGGGTTTTACCATACTAGCCAGGCTGTTCTTGAACTCCTGACCTTGTGGTCCACCTGCCTTGGCCTCCCAAAGTGCTGGGATTACAGGCTTGAGCCACTGAGCCTGGCCACTGCTAAATATTTTAAATGTGTTTTTCTCTGTGTAGTGGCCTGCTTTTATAGAGAATATAACTAAAATTGCATTTATCTTATGATCTTACTATGGTATTAGATGGAATTTTAATCATATGCATATAACCGTTAGAATTTAATAACTTTTAATTTTAGTAAAACATATTTCCAAGAGTTGAGGTTAAGAGAGGGCAGTGTGAGAGAAAGCTATTGATCAAAGCTAAAAGCTCAGCTGTATCTGCTTTGTAGCTGTCTAAATTACTGATTTTTTAAAATTAGCATGAGTCAATAATCACTAAAATTTTTTTGTTATTTGTTTTCTCTATACTCAATAGTAAAGTTAAAGGTAAGTAAAATTTAGCTTTTAATGTTTTAATTCCTAAAACACTTTTTGTCAAAAAAGGACATTACAGTTAAATTGTCTGATAAAAGTAAGGTGGATTTCTTAGGATAATTGAAATGTATGCATTAACATTAAAACTTGTGAATGGACTTACTTTTTATATGCTATTAATTCCGACCGGGTGCCGTGGCTCATGCTTTTAATCCCAGGATTTTGGGAGGCTGAGGTAGGTGGATAACCTGAGATCAGGAGTTTGAGACCAGCCTGGCCAACATGGTGAAACCCTGTCTCAACTAAAAATACAAAAATCAGCCAGGTGTTGTGGTGGGCACCTGTAATCCCAGCTAGTTGGGAGGCTGAGGCAGGAGAATCACTTAAACCCGGGAGGCGGATGTTGCAGTAAGCCAAGATCGAACGATTGCACTCTAGCCTGGGCAACAGTTAGGCTCCATCTCAAAAAAAAAAAAAAAAAAAAAGTTCCAATAATTAAATGAATCTTTACCTTTTTTGTTCTAAGAGCATGTTCAGAAAACATTTTCTACTTAGAAAAATTCTGCAATATATCTTTCAAGTATTGTAGAATTTTTTAAGTTCAAAAAGTGCTTAGTCTTGTAGTTGTTTTGTTTGTTCTTTTAGAATATTATTTTATGAGAAATTAAAACCTTGTTTCTGATTTGTTTTGTGAATTTTCTCTGATCCAAAGAATTCATCAAAAAAATTAAAGAATGGGTATATGAATATTATATATTTATTACACAAGAACTGTTTTATTTTTGATGGCCTTTCTCTTTGATTTTACCAGAATAATTGGATTAATTATTTTATTTAACACAGTTTTCAGTCTTCAGTAGTAATAGAGTATGACTTTTAATGTTGGTCTGGGAAAAATACATTATGAGGGATTAATCTGTAAGTTAGACTAAGAAAATGGCATTTGGGTAAAAAAAATTCATAGAATGAAGGATCTGACAATTACTTTAGGTTTTTAAAAGCAAAGGCAATACATAGTGAATTTTACAATATTATTGCTTAGCTCATATAGTAAATAAAGGAGTTTCTAGTGCCAAGTATGTTTGGGAAACTATAGACATGACAAATTGTGTGGCCTTTAAGTATATTTCATAGAGTGTGTTAGATGCCCTCGTCTTTTTTTCCCCTTAAATAGTATCATGTTATATAAGAGACTCTAAATATAATGAAATAATTGTCTTTATTCTGTATATATTACTTTCTGTATTGAATGCCTGTAGCCTCTAGCACAATGCCTGGAATGTTGATGTTGTTATGTACTCCTATAAGTTAACATTGATTTATAAGAGTTTAATATATCCAAGATGAAAGTATTAACATATACTGGTTTACCTCTATGAAAACCCAGTATGGCAGACATCTTCTTTGCTAAACAAAAATTTAGGTTGCCATTTTGTATATTACAAAATAATTTTTCAGTTAAAATTTCTTTTTATTTTAGAAAATTTTAAACTTACACAAAAGTAAAGAGGGTAATAATCCCCCCAGTGTAGCCGTCATCAGTTTTAATAATTATTCACTGATTGCCAGTCTTCTTTATATCCCTAATCACTACTGCCTTCCTTTAATAATTTTGAAGCAAATTTCAGACATCATGTCGCTCTATGTAAGTATTTCAGTGTGTATCCTTAAAAGATAGGGGGGACTCTCCTTTAAAAAATATAAACACAATGCTATTTCTCTCACTGAAAAAATTTTTCTTATTATTGCATTTAATCAGTGTTCACATTTTCCCAGTCATCTCTTTCTCTTGTTTGTTAAAGTCGGAATCCAGATAAGAGCTATGCATTCCAGTTGGTTAAGATCTTACATTTATTTAAATTGGTTGGTTCCCCCTTTCATCCCTCTGTCTATGGTTTCCTAGAAATTTATTTATTGAAGAAACCAGACTATAAAGTTTCTCACAATCTGGTTTTTACTGATCCTTGTGGTATTCTTTCATGGTTCTCTGTATTTTCTGCAAATCAGTAATAGATATAGAGGTTTGATTAGATTCATATGTGATTTTCCCCCCCCCCTCTCAAAAATATATCATAATTGGTTTTGTGTATTTCTACCAAGAGATATATAATATCTGGTTGGCTTTGTTTGTGTATCTTGTTAGTAATCATTGGTGACCAATTCCTATCATTACTTATGTTTATTAGACTTGAAATGAAAATACTCTTTTAGCAGTTAGAATACTTGTGTAAAGAGAAACTTACATTCTTCAACTATTTGGTTGCCTTTCATATGGGAAAGATAAAAGTCTTCTCCTTTTATTTAAGATTATTCAGAATTGTGCATTAGTTTATTAAAATCCTCAAAAGATGAGTAATAAGGTTTTATAAGTGATTATTAGGAAATCACAGATTTAAACATACTATGTATGTTTCAATCCATTGTAGTTATCCTTCTTGACAGTAAAGTTGTCTGTTCTTTGGCCAGTGGAAGCCTCTACAGGTTGGCTTCTGAATCCTTTGGATATAACCCTAGTAGTAGTGTGGTAAGATAAGATGTTCTAGGTTCATCTTATATAGCTCCTGGCCCCAGCTGCAATCAGCCATCCTCAAGGGACTGTAATTAGTTTATAAAAGGATTTTTATCTTATAAAATGTTTTATTATTTAAGAATTACTCATCCCCCCAGGAATTAAAATTTTCATTTGATGTAATTTTGATCGTATAGCATAGATGAGTGGATGATTTTAAAAGATTTGTCCACTATTGAAGTTAGTAGTGTGGGATTTAGTTTTCCCTCTAAGGAATCTGTTAGCTGTAATAAAGTTCATCTTTTTTTTTTTTTAAGTAAAGTTTATCTTTAAAGTTGATTAAATTTTTCTCATGGGAGATTTGAATAATTCACATTGTAATACTCATTTAGCCTCATATTGATTAAAATTATCTCAATTAATATTAAGAAAATATAAAGATTTATAAAATTATGATTTCGTGAAACATTTTTGAAACTTAGTAATTAGAGTCACCTGATTTATGGCCTCATATTTTTACTCTGTGATAGCCCACATTTTGATTTAAAATTGGTGGAGGAATGAACAGAAAGTGTTTTGTAAAACAAGAGGGGAAATATTAAGAATAATAAAACAATGTGTATAGGGGATGTACTAAAAAATGTAATTTTTGTTTTGTAGTTAATATTATGGGTACTTTGATTTTATGATTTATAATCAAATGAGTCTTAAATAATAGTTTGAGCAAATGCTTATGATTAGCTAAGAATATTTTATTTTATCCTATTGGGTTCTCAAACTTATTTTGACTTTGAGATTTTAAATGTTTAGTGCTTGCTTTGTGTCTCATGGGGAAATACGTCAAACCAAGTTAAGAATTCATTAATAAAACTCTTACAATTTATTTCCCCCCAGAGGGTTAGCTTGAACTTATGTGCCAGAGGTTACATAACGGTACTTCACAGAAAGTCTCTGAGGTAAAGAACAGTAAGTTAGAGGGGCCAGCAGGCAAAGTATGTATACTAAGTTTACCAAGTGGAATACCTGAGACCAGATTCTGATTAGTGTGTTCATGTGAGATGAAAACAGGGAATGGAGAGATAATTACTGTCTGTCATAAAGTCTTGTGGCTGGGTTGGAACACTAACTGCCAAATCTAATAGATCCTATTGAACTCAATATAACCCTCCCATGGGCTTTGGGGATCTTGCAGATCTTGACCTTAACTGTCATGGATCCTCAAACCACACTGTCTTTGTGCCCTAACAGAATGTAGTTTGTTGTAATGATTGTATGGTAAGATGACCTGAAACATGCTGTGTGTAAGGGTTATTGCTGAGTTTAAAATGAGGAAACTGAGACCAGTACAAGAAAATGAAAAACCAATTTATTCAGCTACCGGGCGAGGTTCTGTGGTCCGGGAGGGGGGCCAGAGAAGTCGCGCCTAACTTTTTAGGGCAAGGGGTTTTATAGGGAGTGAAGGCGTTTAATTGGGAACTGAGGAGACAAAGCATAAGGCACTTGATTGGATATTGGAACACAGGACGTGGAGGAGGCAAACTAGTACTAGTGGGCAGGCGGGATTTTTGGTGAGCGGGCCGCCTTGGGGGAAAAATAACCTTGACAGGGCAAAGTGCTTATCGGGCAAGGGAATGCTATCAGGCAAGAAAGTGCTATCGGGGCAAGAAAGTGCTATTGGGCAAGGTTTGTCAGGGCTTTCCAAAAATTTTTGGGCGGGGGTTTCCAGTGACGGGCTAAGTGTCCGGTGCAGAGTTTGCTTCAGGGGTGGGTGTTGGGGAGGCTATGTGGAAGAGTTAAATGTTGATCACGGGGTGGCCACATAATTCCCAGACGCTGGGAGGAATGGGCGTGTCCGAGCTCCCGGCAAGGCAACCGGCCTTACACTGTACGTGTATGTGTCTGTGTGCACTTGGGTGTGCATGTAGTTGCCATTAAATTTACTTAGTGCTTATACTACTTTGACTATTGAGATTCTTTTGATGGTATAACTTCAGATCTTAAAGATTGAAACATTTTTCAACCAAACTGTAAAATGGTAAAGAAAACGTCTAGCCACCATCTAATCACAACAACTTCTTGTCGTTTGTGGTAAAATAAGCAAAATCAGATTCTTTTACTGTTTATTCATCTAGTACAGAATATTACTTATGCCTGGCTAGGGGCTGTTTATCTGCCAGTCTTTCAAAATCAAACCTCCTTAGACTGTACTATACTTTGAGACCCAGTTAAAGTTGTTTTTATCTGTCTTTGTTTAGAAAGAGTGTTTTGTGTTTATGATACAGGATATTTTGCTGAAGATTATTTATTTAGAATTCCCACTTACAAGTTCAGTGTTGAACAGTGAGAGAGCTCTCTTACCCCTGTTTGTTATGATGGTGAAATTCAGCAGATCACTACGTGGTATTCTCATGCTTGTTTCTTTAGAAAGTTATAGAGGAAACCAATGTAGTTTGTACAGTCATCTTTTTGTTCATACTCCATCCCTCAATCTCATAAAGAGGGTTTTATGAAAAAAAAAAAATTAAGTCTTGGAGTTTCTTTAGGTTAATTGAATTGAGCTGATTTATATTCAAGTCTGAAAAAATAAGAAGTTACAGCCTAGCATTCTATATTTTGTTTTGTTTTGTTCACCCTGTTTTTACCCTTATCTTGTCTTTTAAAGTTTCCACTGGGTTGCTAAAAAATTATAGAAGCGGGCCGGGCGTGGTGGCTCATGCCATTAATCCCAGCACTTTGGGAGACTGAGGTAGATGAATCACCTGAGGTTAGGAGTTTGAGATCAGCCTGGCCAACATGGAGAAACCCCATCTATACTAAAAATACAAAAATTAGTGGGGTTTGGTAGCTGGCGCCTGTAATCCCAGACACTCAAGAGGCTGAGGCAGGAAAATCGCTGGAACCCAGGAGGCGAAGGTTGCAATGAACCAAGATTGTGACATTGAACTCCAGCCTGGGTAACAAGAGTGAAACTCCATCTCAAAAAAAAAAAAAATTATAGAAGTAACATTCTATTAATGCTTGACAAAATTTTAAAATATGTAAAAATATATAAAGTAGGCCAGGCATGGTGGCTCACGCCTGTAATCTCTGCACTTTGGGAGGCTGAGGCAGGCGGATCACCTGCGATCGGGTGTTGGAGACCAGCACGACCAACATGGAAAAACCCCGTCTCTACTAAAAATACAAAATTACCTAGGTGTGGTGGGGTGTACCTGTAATCGCAGCTACTCGGGAGGCTGAAGCGGGAGAATCACTTGAACCCGGGAGGTGGAGATTGCAGTGAGCTGAGATCTCACCACAGCACTCCAGCCTGGGCAACAGAGTGTAACTCTGTTTCAAAAAAACCATAAAATAAATATGCATTAAGCTTGTTATGTTCATGTTTAAGCATCCAAAAAACATCTCTTTTGCTAACATTCAAATTTTTATCGTTTTTACTGAATTTGAGGTTTTAGAGATTAATGATGAAAAAAGATCACACATAGCACATTTAAAAAACTTGTAAATGGATACAACTTCAAATGTTGTAAGTCATGTCTTAATTAAAGGTATTTTTTCAAAACACATGGTTAACTCTTCTTCCTGGGAAGATACATTGTTAATTTTATGCAATATTTTTATGGTTAGTTTTGAGTCTTGGTCAGCTACAACCCTTTGCTACTCTTATCTTTGAAATATTTTTCTTCAATATTTTTTCTGATGCCTTTGTAATATGCTTGGGAATTCAAGCTAATCTTACTAAGATTCTATTAAAAATATGTTAGGACTATAAATCTATTGCAAAAAGCATCCTAACAAAGTAATTTGTAATGCAAAAGAGACACACCTATGTTTTATATGCTTTCTAGCTTAAGTTCTGGCTTTTGAATGCACATTTCTCCCTAAGTATTTATCACAAAGTGGTCACTTGGCCTTGATTTTGCAGTAGTTTTTGTTTTCCTTATATTCTCTTTAGCTACATCGTAAATTCCCAGAGGACAGGGACTGTCTTTGTCGAATTGTATACAAATTTGAATCTTCCCAATGCAGTGTATTCTCTACATGATTGTATAAATTGAAAAAATTAAAAAAAAAAAGCACCTCTTTTATTGGATTAGTGTCATAGTTTTTAAAGCCTTAACCAATGCCATGCATAGCACTATTTTATATACCAGCTGTACTCACGATGTTTTTCACACTTCCCTTCTAGGAATCCCAAGTATTCTCAGACATTTTTATCTTCCTTTTTTCTTCTTTCTTCCTTTTTTTTTGAGACAAGATCTCACTCTGTCGCCCAGGCTGGAGCGCAGTGCCATCATCTGGGCTCACTGCAACCTTGATTCCCGGGTTCAGGCGAGTCTCCTGCCTCAGCTTCCCAAGTAGCTGGGATCACAGGCATGTACCACCAGGCCTGGCTAATTTTTATATTTTTTAGTAGAGACGGAGTTTCACCTATTGGCCAGGCTGGTCTCAAACTCCTGACTCCAAGTGATCCACCTGCCTCAGCCTCCCAAAGTACTGGGATTACAGGTGTGAGCCACTGTGCTCCACCTCTCAGACATTTAATTGATAGAAACATGTCAAGTTTGTACAGTGATGAGGATGAGGAAGATATCAGCTATTATTTTACTTATAAATAAGAGAAATAAGCTTTATTCCATGTAATTTGATACAGTATTTTGAATTTTTGTCTTTAGATCTATTCCGTTTATTCAGGATGGCTTAATTCATTTTTAATAAAACCAGTTTGCATACTTATAAGAATGTGATGATATGTATGGGTGAGCTCTATATACTGTTTTTAATAAATATTTTGGTTGGTTGGGCAGTGTGCTCACACATGTAATACCAGCAGTTTGGGAGGCCAAGGTAGGCGGATCACTTGAGGTCAGGAGTTCGAGACCATCCTGGCCAACATGGCAAAACCCTGTTTCTACTAAAAGTATAAAAAATAACCAGGTGTGGTGGCACCCACCTGTAGTCTAGGCTATGCAAGCTACTTGGGAGAATGAGGCAGGAGAATCACTTGACCCTGGGAGGTGAAGGTTTCAGTGAGCCGAGATTGTGTCACTGCACTCCAGCCTGAGTGACTCCATCTCAAAAACAAAAAAATTGGTTGTAATTTTTTGTGTATTCATTTCTTTTTTCATCACATATAATAGGCGATCATTAAGACTGAGTGATACACAGCAGTGGAGATCACAGGGTTCCTGCTCTTGAGGAGCTTGTGTCTAGCCGATTCTAAAAGAGGGGGTAGTGGTGAGATCTGATTCAAGAAATATTTAGGAGATACGTGAAAATTGTAAGACAAATTTATGTAATCACTTAGAGTTTTCATTGAGATTGAGAAACAGATTATTTAGTTTAGCACCTGCTAATTTTTATTCATTTTCTTTGTAATCTACAAATTTTTTAGGTTCTTCTGTTTATTTTCTCATATATTTTGTCCCCAGCACTAAATATTGATGAGAACCCAGATATGAAATTATTTTAATTCGGCAGTAAGAATTGAAAGTCCTTTTTTGGTGGGGGGATAGCTCTTAATTGCTTCTAAGTACCCCAGATAATAATTGTTAAGCTTTTAATTTTGTGGCTTATGTCATTAAGAATATCTGACTTCTCTTTTTAATATATAGTCAAAAATAGAGAATTAAGAACTCAATTAGATTTTTTAAATTTTGCTTTAGTTCAGATTTAAGTCTGTAAGTGTTCACTTAAAGAACATATATGTTCTTTTATATATGTTATATATATTATATATTTATATATAATACATATCATATATGTTTATATATGAAGAATCATATATTATACTTGTTTTGAATTTTTTAATAGGCCTAGGATCATACTAGGATATAGTAGATACACAATATATTTATTTAATTTGTGTGCATTGAAGTATTGCCGTGGACTGTGGTAAAACGTTTCTGTGGTAAGGCACAGTCTTGCTATCTTTGCTTTTTTCACTTACTGGCAGAAAAGATTAATGTAGTAATATTCACGACATTCATGCTTATTCTTTAAAATCTTTATAAACTGTTTTGAATCAGCTAAACACATTTAGAAGAGTTTGCTCCCGTGTGAATTTTAAGCCTTTTAATGGTTTTTACTTCCATTTCATTTAATAAAAAGGAACTGTGGTTCCACACAAAAGGCAACATATTTTCTGCTAAAGTTAAAAAAAAAATTGGTAAATGTAGATCTTTGTTGATTGAAGTACTGGGAAAGCTGCTATTTCTTGCACATATTCTTTAAATCAACAGAATACCTCCACAAGACAACTGGCAGCTGTGCTGGGACTTAAAAAGCACTGTTAACTCATGCTGAAGTCTGCAGTATCATAGTCCAGCTGACTGTATACTGTTCTGCAAATTAAAACATCTCTGATTGTTTAATGGGTAAAGACTTTTGAAATTCTCTTGTACTATCTTGTGTCAGAGCTTTACTACTATTTACTTGTACAGTGTAGTTTATTCTACACTTTATAGTTCCACCTAAAGAACAGTAATACCGTGTGTGTGTGTGTGTGTGTGTGTGTGTGTGTGTGTGTGTGTGTGTGTTGTGTGTATGTATGTATGGTGTATATATAGTGGAAAACTTGATTATCATAAAATATACAAATTAAAGCATTCATGAAAACTCTCATTAAAATATTTGCCTTCTTATTCCTAATATGTTATATTGAACAAGATTCCTTTTGCTCTTCATATTCTCTGTTCATCTTCCATAATTCTCTTCGAAGTCAGTGGTTGCTGTGAGTTTGGAAATAGAGAAGGGAAAACCTAACTAACTCCAGTGTACTTAGAGCTCTCATGAAAGTCAATGTGGTGGCATTTTTTAAAAGGAAATTATAGGTATATTGCTAATTTCTTGATACTGTGTCATGATGTCATCTTTTGCCTAAACTCATAAATGGATGAATTATATCTTCTTACTAAAATGATGCACATATACGGTACTTAATGAATGCCTGTTTCTTTTTAAATTTTAAAACCATATCAGCATTATACATTTACTTTTTAGAAACAAAGCATGTCTTTTATTAAAGTGTGAAACATACATTAAAAATGTAGTCTTTTTTTATGTATTTGAAGAAAGCTTATTAAAATCTGAATCATATTTGTTTTACCAAGAAACATGAATATTCTTTGCAAGACACCAAATGCAAATCCAACCATCCAAATTTAGGTAATTTATTTACTGTCAAATATCTTTCTTTCCTTCTTCCCTTTCTTCTTTCTCTTTTTTTTTTTTTGAATATGATTCTACCAAGAATGATGAATTTTAATCCGTATGATTGAAAAAGTCATTTTCTTTCTTTTCTTTTTTTTTTTGAGACAGAGTTTCGCTCTTGTTGCCCAGGCTGGAGTGCAATGGCACGATCTTGGCTCACCACAACTTCCGCCTCCTGGGTTTAAGTGATTCTCCTGCCTCAGCCTCCTGAGTAGCTGGGATTACAGGAATGCGCCACCACACACAGCTAATTTTGTATTTTTCGTAGAGGCAGGGTTTCTCCGTGTTGGTCAGGCTGGTCTCGAACTCCTGACCTCAGGTGATCTGCCTGCCTTGGCCTCCCAAAGTGCTGGGATTACAGGCGTGAGTCACTGCACCCAGCCGAAAAAGTCATTTTCTTACTTCATATGAGTAAAAATTATTTTTGCAGGCCTGTGATTTTCAGCATACATTTGCTGGGAGTATGCCTCTCAGTGTTGATGTTCAATGTTATTAATAATGAGTAAAATTTGAAGACATTTAAAAAATGCATTTGGTTAACGTTTTATGGTGGTTTTTTTAAAAACAGTATATGGTATCTGTGCAAGGCTATTTTATGGCAGTTATAAACTTGTATGGAATAAATACAATTATGTTTGCTAAATTTATTACCTAAGAAAACAAACCAGTTTTTAAAATCTTCCTTTATTATTTTAGTGAGAGAATAGAATTATATTAAAATAATATTTGTGACAGATTTTGGGGAAACATTTTAGGATTTTGTGTAAAAAAAGTGGATTATAACATTCATTATCCTTTGCAGTGGTGAAATATCTGCAAATGCTTAAGTTAATATTTGATTAAATAATTCAGGTATAGTTATATTATAATTTGATTTGCTTAAAATAAAAGTGAAGATTATTAAAGTTACATTATTAATTAACAGATTTTGTTTTTTAAGTTTCTAAGTAATTAACTTAGTTTGGCACAAAGGCCTAGGAAATACAATTTAAAAAATGATTCAGTTCCAAAAAGTTACGTGTTTATTTTAAGATATGCAAATCTTTTGGTCTTAATAATTGTTGTAACTTTTCTACATCAGGCTTAGATGCCTAGCTGGTAGACTGTTTTCTTTTTCTCTTTGTATAGTTGGGACCATTATTTTTAGGGAATTTGATGGGGAGAACCTGAAATTGAGGCTTAGTTTTACAGGAAGATTGTTTTGGAGTTGTCAGGAGGTAGAATTCAAATATAATTGTGTACATTCTAGCCATTTATTCAGAATTTCCTGACTTTCTGATAAGACAGAGACCAGAGTCAGTGAAATTTTCAAGGAAACCTGAACTTTTAGACTTTAATTCATAATCTTCCAAGTGGGATAATGTATTGTGTATGTTCAGTGCCTTGTATTTTGGATTTTTTAAAAATTTACTATCCGAAAAGGAATTTAAATTACTTTAAGAATGGATACATATTTTGGGTATCTTAACCTTTGCTAAAGTTAAATGTTGGTTTTTATAAATTAGCAATTCAGAGCATTGAGGGGGATAGTGATGAAGCATAGTTACATTTTTCCTAAAGAAAAAAAATTAGCTAAACTTATAGTACCAAAATAAAGGAAATTCAGGTTTAGGCTATTTTTGTCTTCAGACAAACATTAACATTTTTACTTTTCTTCCTTTAGAAGTTTCCTCATATAAATAGTAGGTGTAATAGCTACATGAGTACATTTCTTTTAATTTAGTGCAAGAAATTCTGATTTGGCATAAATGGTAAAACACATCAGACTCTCGTACAGACTACTGTGAAGTAGAATAAAAAGAAAAACACTAGATTATTTTGTGTTGTCCCATAAAACAGGAAGCATCTTAAGCTATTGGATGCCTAAATATTTGTATATCAGAATCAAGAAAGGAGATGGTAACCTGTAATTTGACATTAGATACAGAATTGTTTATGAAGTTACTAAGGGCAATTCGCTAAATTTCTTCTATTGATAAATTTCTTTATGATGGGACTTTCCAATTCCGTTAAAATTGGTGGTTTTTTATTATTGTTATGGTTTACTTATGGCCAGTATACTTTTATGTGTGGTTTGGTAAAACAAAGTCACTTGAGGCTGTGAGTTGGCATGAGTCTAAGCTTAAATCCTAATTTCATATTTAATTATTTGATGTGTTTTTTGCAAATTCATTTATTAGGGATGTCATATAAATACAATACTACTTAGAATGAAAAAGTGACTAAAAAGTTTTTTTTATTTGTGTATTATCAGAAAAGAAAATTTATATTTTATTTGTTGGGAAAGCAGTAAAAGCACAAATTAATTCCATTTCAAAATCCATTTAGAAAATGTTTTTCAATTTTTATTTTTAGTTTTTGGATACTTTTTAATTTTTATCTTCTGAGTACATAATAGTTATAAATCTTTATGGACTACATGTGAGTATTTCTTACATGTAATGATCAAGTCAGAATATTTGGGGTATCCATCGCCTTGAGTGTTTAGCATTTTTATGTGTTCGTGTCATTTCAAGCCTTCTCTTCTTATTTTTAAGTATATATAATATCGTTGCTAAGTTTAGTCATTCTAGTCTGCTATCAGACATCCTCCCAACCACCCTCCTCAGTTCTGTTCTTTATGTCCACGAGATTAAAGTTTTTTAGTTCCCACATCTGAGTAAGAATGCATGTCAAAATCCATTTTAAAATGTATTTTATTATGCATTTTTAGTAGGATACCTCTTTTAGATCTGTTGTTTCTGGGTGGAGGGTTGTGGCATTACAAGAGCAGAAACCTTGTAAACCCTTTAAAAACTTTAGAGTATTCTAGGGAAAACTGAAACAGAGCAAAACAAAATCAGCAACAAAAAAGTTAATAAGGGTACTTTCTGAGCTGAAAATGTCTGTTGCCTGAGGTTTTTTTTGTTAATGGGTCCTTCATTTCCTCCCCTCCCTGCTCCTCTCCCCCGTCTTCTCTCCTTCTGTCTTCCCTCCCCCTCTCCCCTTCCCTCTTCTCCTCTCTCTCTTCTCTCTTCCTCTCCCTTTCCCTCTCTTCTTTGTCTCTTCTCCCCCTCCTCTCTTTTCTGTGTTCTCTCTCTCTCTTACTTACTTCCTCCATTCTCCACTTTCTTCCCTCCCTCTCTTTCTTTTTTGCAATGAATGAACAAGTGCTGATTGAGCATGTACCATATAAAGGTACTATACCATGTGTTAGACACAAGTATGAATAGTAGAAACAACAGTTTAAAAAGATGCTTAGAAATGAAGAACATTTGACTGAGTTCCTAGCTTTATAAATTTATTCAACAAACATTGTCTTCTGTGTCTTTTTTTGTTTTGGTAGGCACTAGGGATTTCTTGCTCTTGAGAGACTTATATTTTAAATCTATGCAGTGCTAGAATAGGATTAGGTACAAATTGCCATGGGAATTTAGGGAAAGAAGCATCCTAGCCTTAGAAAATATTCTTTATACTCTGAATTGGAAGCCTAGTACAGACACCTTGTATTATGAATAGTTATCTAGTTAATATTAGAAATTACAAATTTCAAGCCTACATTGTGGCACACCCAGCTTTACTACTATCCCATTTGTCAGAGCAAAGTCAAAGGCAGTATTCTAAGGATGAATTTAGAAGTTGAAATTATTTAAAGATTTAGAAGCTAAAACACATTTAGACTTTTATGTGGCCCTTCCAATTCCTACATTTGGTAATGCACCAAAGTATATTTTATTCTGTGCTGCATTTGTTCATTCTCACATTGCTATAAAGAACCTGAGACTGGGTGATTTATAAAGAAAAGAGGTTTAATTGGCCCATGGTTTGGCAGGCTGTACAGCAAGCATGGTTCCGAGGCCTCAGGAAACTTACAACAACAGCGGAAGGCAAAGAGGAGGCAAACAGGTCCTAGGTGGCTGGAGTAGGAGGAACAGAGTGAAGAGGGAGGTGGTACACACTTTTAAACAACCAGCATTCCTGAGAACTGTATCACCAGACAGCACTAGGGGGATGGTGCTGAACCATTACAAACTACCTCCATAATGCAGTCACCTCCCACCAGACCCAACCTCCAACGCTGAGAATTGTAATTCAACATGAGATTTGGCTGGGGACACAGAGCCAAACCGTATCATATACTACACTCTATATACAAATTAGTTACTGTTTTTGCCTTCAAGTTATTTACTGGATTGAATTCTTGGGTATCTGGAATCAGTACAGGTTTTCTCAAATAACTTTTATTACTATTATTTAGCATAACTTTCTATGTCTCACAAATGGAGCACTCTCATTTCCCTTCTTTTTCCCTCCTCTCCTTTTGTTAGTGAATAGTGAGTTTGCCAGTTTTGATTGTTGATATAATAACAGACTAAAATTTTAAGAAATCTCCCCGTAAGAGGAAACTTATTTGTTAAAGCACTCTGTAATATGGCATATAAATGTAAAATATTAAATTACTACAGCTGTATAGGTCAATGCAAAAATATTGATTAAACTTCACAGGGCATTTGAAGGTTAGTAAGCCATTGTCCCTCTTCTTGCAGAATCTTAACTCTAGTTGGAAGGCCAAAAAGTATTTAAGAAATTCTAATACAATGCAGATTTTAATTAGTGCAATAATAAAGTAGCTTCTACGTTTGGGGATAGAATGAGAAATTCGTTTCTTTTAAATTCTAAACTTTTTGCTTTTCCCAATACTTTGGAGGAATTTGGAATTAAAAAAGAACAAAAGAAGATTGGAAACTTTAATAAATCTATTTACTGGCAGTTGTGTAGGAGTATACTAGCAAGCAAGGTTTAATGACTGACGTTAGAGTTTGACAAGGCCTTAAATACCTTACAATAAACTCCAATTGGTATGTCATTCCCATTGGTATGTCATTCATAAATAGACAAATAAGTGAATTAACACTGATCAAATGTTTATATATTACAATGGGTTGCTCTAGGATATACAAGCTTGGATCTCTGCTAGTAATTTTTGTAGATCAATGTGTGTAATATATATATATATATATATGCACATACTTATGGATATTCTGCTTTTTGTTGCATTTCTTTAGCTATTAATCTCGTTTTCCTTGACCAAAAGATTCACAATTTTGGAAGAAAATTTAAATGAAGACTTTAACTTCATTTTTGGGGAGATAGTGAAGATACATCCTTTTATTTTTTACAAATTCTAACTTCTATTAAGTATATATTCCATAATATTTATTAAGGATATATTCCAACTTCTGTTAAGTGTTTTCAGTTATCTTTATAAATGGATTTGTAGTACCTGACTGTGAGAAGTATTAAAGACTTAATTGGTGACATTTTAATCA
Organism: Ateles fusciceps; assembly: GCA_036589455.1. NCBI lineage: Eukaryota > Metazoa > Chordata > Mammalia > Primates > Atelidae > Ateles > Ateles fusciceps. The sequence continues at coordinate 433,320 of JAZHEH010001096.1, forward strand.
TATGGTAGAGAAAGACTGATAAGTTAAAGCCTTTTGGTTATTTTATAATAAATTAAGAATGACTTAGTTAATACTTAGGGTTTAAGACAAATAAGAAACTTGTAAGATGGCCTTGTGATTTATGATGTTTCAAATAGTAGCAATATATATCTTCTTTTAACACCTTTAATGGTTATAATTTTTTTATTGACAACTTCATATTTCAAAAATCAGTTTTCGAAGTTAATAACACTGTTAGTAGTTCTTATAATGGCATCATCATATTAAAAAGTGGACCGATAGTAAACACTTTTAAAAATCTGTCAAATACAGTGTTTGGGGATAGAGAGCTAAGTTTAGTTTACTAATAGTATTAGCAATCAGTTGTTAAAAACTAGCAAGTCTTTATAGTGTGTTGCTCCCCTAGCAGACTGTTTCCACTAAAAGCCTACACCAATGGAATGGAAGGCATATGGCAATTTTTATAGATTCTGAACTAAGGACATTTGGCAAAGATGTTGTCAGTTAATGAGATCACTTAAAGTCATGGCATATTTGAAAACAAAAGTGGAGACATAGGTATGAAAGTGTCCTTATTTACTTGGTAAAACATAAAGTTGTGTTTTAAATTAATTTGTTTTTTAACTGTAGAAGTGTCTTCAAGCTACTGTTTTTTAAGTCACAGAAACAAGCTTTTCTCTGCAATTAGGCATGTCTTACCTATGAGCATGCATTTATGCCATGTTATGAACAGACTGATTTCATGAGAGGAGTATAACTTACACATACAGGTTTACTCTCTGTTTAAAAAGAGTTTTGTTTTTTTTTTTCATTTTAAGTGTTACCCTGTAATGTGATACTTTTCCTATCCTAGTTTGTTGGATAGGAACATCAGTTTATGCTAGTCATGGTGTAAAAACAAGTATTTGCTTGAAGTGCATTTTTTTTCTATGTTTGGAAATAATTGTGAAATAATATAGGAACTAGCTTTTGAGGAAATTCATAATCAGGTACTCTAGTGACTTTGAATTCATGTAATATTTTTGTTATATTCATCCATATCTTTGATATAATATTGATATAAATGACCTTTTATCACAGTTTTGACTTTAATAAAGATAAATTATTAATTTATATTTTGAAGGAAAATAATTTAAAATCTTAGCAATTATTCTTTCAGCTCTGTTTTTGATGAAATAGTATGACATCACATTGGAAATGTCAACTATTACTTGATGATAAACTCTTAATTGTTTTTTCAAAAAGCTATTCATAAAGAAGGGAACATATTCAGACCGGCTTTTGTAGTCTGAATATTGTAGCACCGAAGATAGAGAACTTTAGAGTCTCGACACTGGGAACTCCTTGTGCATGCTTTTACGAGTGGTTAATGTTTCTGAAGAGGGTAGGTTAGAGGGAGTGTTAAGAAGATGGAAACCTCCTTGCACTGACCTCTGTGCAATAATGTGTTCATGTCAAAAACTAATCAAGTGCAACTGCAAGATTATTTGTGTGAGGAAGCTGTAAACATAGAAAGCTGTGGCCTCTACTCAGAGCTTTGTTTTATGTACAAGCATTTACTTTAGAACTAGTGTCAGTGAATCTGAATGAGCATTTGCTCACTTGAGCATATAGTGGTAGTATTTAAAAATTACTGAGCTTGTAGGGCATGAGGTAGATACATATAGATTTCTAGTTGAGGCATTTGAGGAAACTAGAGTAGGTCTGAGTAACGGAGAAGATGGAATAAAATAATTTGGGTTTGTAAAGCCATGAGAGAAATTTGCCATTATTAACCTTTGAATCTTTTAGCACTGTAAACTAAATGAAATTTCAATTTAGTCTTCAATATGGTTTGCTTCCTTCTCTAAGTTTAATTAATAATTGTTAAAAAGTTCTCATTGAAATTATACTTATTAGTAATTTTCACTCAATAATTAATGTCTTGGATAAGTAAAATATTTTTAAATTATGGGATGATAGTTAATTTTTAATTTTAATAGTAAATAGCTTACTCACCTAAATAGTTGTAATTAATATGAATATTCACAGATTTTAGACTTTTCTAAATACATCCAAAAATGTAATAAGAAAATAACCTAACTGAATAATTGAATTATCTTGTTAGGATTTTGGTAATCTTGGAATTTAAGATGGGCAAAGTTATAAAATGATTTCTCTGTAAAGTTTATAGGTAATTTTGTGATTTCCATGATTTTAATTTTTTCTTCTTAACAGACCTTATTTTTAGAGAAGTTTTAGGTTCACAGCAAAATTAGGTGGAAAATAGAGAAACTTCTCATGTAGAGTTCCAAATACAGAAAGAGTACCCTGCTCCCCTGGTGTGCACAGACTCTTCCATGATCAACGTCCATTTTGATGGATACAAAGAATGATACACTTTGGTACAATCAAAGAACTTACATTGATACATCATAATCATTCAATGTCTATAGTTTTCATTAGGATTCATTCTTGGTATTGTATCTTCTGTGGGCTTTGACAAATGTGAAATGACACGCATCTACCATTATAGCATAGAACAGAATAGTTTCACTGCTCTAAAAATCCCATGTGCTCTACTCATTTCATCCTTTCCTCTGCCCAAATCCCTGATAACCATTGATCTTTTTACTGTCTCCATATTTTTGCCTTTTCCAAAGTAACTTATAGATGGAAATGTATGGTATGTAGCCTTTTCAGGTTGGCTTCTTTTACTTTAATATGCATTTAAGACATTTGAATATTTAACAATATGCATTCTTTCATGTTTTATCCTAGTTTGATTGCTCATTTCTTTTTGGTGCTGAAGAGTATTCTATGGTATTCTTTTAACTTTTAGGAAGGGAAGAAAGCTTATATATATTAGCACTGCTGTTTTTTTTAATCTCAGTTTCCATTTCTGCTAAGTACAGTTATTACTGTTTGTACATGAGGAAGATGAGGTACAGAGAAGTTATATAACTTTCTCAGGATCATACTGGTAGGAATGATAAATTCAGGATTTGAAGATCTTGCTCCTGTATCAGGAAGATCTTGCTCCTGATACATCATTTTGTCTTGGAGACGGAATATGTAAAACAGACATAAAATCTTATGTATTATAATTTTAAGTACAACTTAATTTTCATTAGAAATACTGTCTTTTTACATCCTTCATGTTCCATGAATTTTTTTTTTTGGTATGAAAAATAAATAAGTGGCTTTTGGAAAATCAAATGAGTTTGTATAGTATATATTACTATTTCACTGAAGTTTTAATTAAGGTCTCAATAGATGTAGTTTAAATTTCACCAACTTTAAGTTTTCATTCAGTACAAAGTAATCTTGGCTTTCATCCTTCAGTAATCTTGTGATTATACATCTTTCTTGAGGCAGTCAGTGAATAAAACATGGTAATTATTAAGGCCATTGTTAAGACGTCTGCTAGTTGGAGGAATTAATTTTATCATATGATGACAGTTAATGTTAGTTCTACGTTATAAAAGCCTGCTTTGGGAAATGTGAGAAGTGAATTTGAATCATGTTTAACACATGTCTTTTTCTACTTCATATTCTTAGAAAACTGACATGAAAAATTACATATGTAATCAGTAGATTGAAAAGTCTCACTTAGTTTGCTAACATATATTAATACTTACTCTGCACTAAGCCATCCAGAACTTTGTTTTAATGTTCAGTAGAGAGGCATTTCATACATATCATTTTTAATGAAAACTGTCTTATGATGGAGATTAAAAAAAAACACACAGACATCCATATATGCATTCACTTTTGGTTTTTATTTTATTTTATTTTATTTTATTTTGGAGGTGGAGTCTGCCTATGCCGGCCAGGCTAGAGTGCAATGGCATGGTCTTGGCTCACTGCAACCTCCACCTCCCTGATTCAAGTGAGTCTCCTGCCTCAGCTCTCCAGATAGCTGGGACCACAGAAGGACACCACCACTCCTGGCTAACTTCTGTATTTTTAGTAGAGATGGAGTTTTGCCCTGTTGGCCAGGGTGGTCTCGAACTCCTGACCTCAAGTGATTCACCTGCCTCGGCCTCCCAAAGTGCTGGGATTACAGGCATGAGTCGCCATGCCCAGACTGCTTTATTTATTTTTTAAGACAAGGTCTGGCTCTATTGCCCAGGTTGGAGTGCAGTGGTGCAATCTTAGCTTACTGCAACCTGGGCTCAAGCCATCCTCCCTTCTCAGCCTCCTGAATACCTGGGACTACAGGCATGCACCACTATGCCTGGCTAATATTTGTATTTTTTATAGAAATGGGGTTTCGCCAGGTTGCCCAGGCTGATCTTGAACTCATAGTTTGTGTTTTTATAACCTGTGTAACTGTTGAGAGACAAGTGACAAATCATATGTGTGTGTATGTAAAATATATTTTTATATTATGTAGATGTGTATGTTTAACACTGCATGTAAATAACGATTGATGTTTGTTGTCAAGCACTGTGTCTCCCAAGTGAATTGTTTTAAACAACCTTTTTTAAAGCAATTTTAGGTTATGAGCAAAATTGAAAAGGTCCAGAGATTTCTCATATACCCAGTGGCCCCACATATGCGTACCCTCCCCCATGATTAACATCCTGCATCAGACTGGACAGTTGTTACAATTGATAAACCTATATTGACACATTATCATCACTCAAAGTGCATAGTTTACTTTAGGGCTCACTCTTAATGTTGTACTTTCTATGGATTTGGACCAACGTATAATGACATGTATCCATCATTATAGTCTCATACCGAGTATTTTTGTTGCCTAAATCCTCTGTGTTCCCTCTGTTCATCCTTCTCTTCCCCATGAAACCCCTGGCAATCACTAATCTTACTGTCTCCCTAGTTTTACCTTTTCCAGAGTGTCATATAGATGAAACCATACAATATATAGCCTTTTCAGATGGGCATCTTTCATTTGGCAATATGCATTTCAGCTTCTTCCATGTCTTTTCATGGCTTGTTTCTTTTTGTGGCTCATTTCTTTTTAGAGCCAAATAATATTCCATTTTCTGGATGTACCAGTTTATTTTATTTACTCACCTACTGGAGAACATCTCTGTTGCTTCTAAGTTTTGACAGTTAGGAACAGAACTCTAATGAACATTTGTTTGCTGGTTTTTGTGTAGACGTAAGTTTTAAACTGTTTTGTGTAAGTACCAAGGAGCACAATTGCTGGATTGTGTGGTAAGAGTATGTTTAATTTTGTAAGAGACTACCAGACTGTCTTCCAAAGTGGCTGTACCATTTCGTATTTTCCTCAGCAATGAATGAGAGTTCTGGTTGTTTCACATCTTTAACAGTATTTGGTGCTGCCAGTGTTCTGAATTATGGCCATTCTAGTAAGTGTGTACTGGTATCTTATCGCTGGTTTTCTAAGTGAAATATTTTTGCCTTTATCATTTCTTTTTCTTTTCTCCTCTACTCAGTTTTTACTAGGTTCTTGTCAATCACACACCATAATTTTTACAATTATCCTTTTCTTTCCAACTTGACTGCCCCTACACAATTCTGTACCCTGTTCCTCTTTTGGCCCATTTACTTTCGGTAATCTAGGAAATCTTTTCTGTTGGATTTTATCTCGCACTCATTCATTTTGTTTGTTTGTTTTTAATCTAAAATGGTTCTGTCTGAAAGTCCCTTATGAATCTATGATGGGTTTATGTAACCAATGTTTGTTCAAGGAATGAATGAATTGAATATTAATATAAAATTTTTTTACCAAACTCAAGCTGCTTTGCCTAGTTTGCAAGGCCATGTACAGTTTGATTTTTCCTTATCCAATTTTTTTTTCCTACTTTTTCCCTAGAGAGTTCCTTTGTCCCATTAAAGCAGTTATGCAATACAGTTGACCTTTGAACAACACTAGGATTAGGAGTGTTGATCCCTTACATAGTTAAAAATTTGAGAATAATTTTTGTCTCCTCAGTAATTTAGCTACTAGTAGTCTACCGTGGACGGGAAGCCTTACCTATAGCATAAACAGTCGATTAGTTTTGTGTCATATGTATTATATACTGTATTCTTAGAATAAAGTAAGTTAGAGAAAAGAAAATGTTATTAAGAAACTTGTAAGAAAGAGGAAATATGTTTATTGTTCTTTAAGTGGAAGTAGATCATCATAAAGATCTTTTTCTTCATCATCTTCAAATTGAGGAGGCTGAGGAGGGGGAAGAGGAAGAGGAGAGGTTGGTCTTGTTTTCTTAAGGGTGGCAGAGGTAGAAGAATATCAACATACAAGTGGATCTGCACAGTTCAAATTCATGTTGTTCAAGTTTCAACTTAAATTACTTGTTTTATGACTATTCTTTCCTTTAATTATTTCTTCTATCAAAAATTCCCTTTGTATTCTTTTTCTAAATTCTACATTCTGCTTTACTTTCTCCATGAAACCCTCTCAGACAATACTGATTATTTCCATTTAGTAAACTAGGCACTTTTAAAATGAATGCTTTATTGTTTAATACTAATTATTCTCTAACTGAAATCATTTTTTGCCATTTTACCTCTCACAAAAGTCAGAGACTTTATCGTCTATGTTCTTTGTTTATCTGCTGCTAAAGAAGTGTTTAATTTCAGAAGAAGAAATGAGAAGTTGCATAGATGGAAAATAATGGAGATCTGAAGATGGTTCTAAATAAGACATGGGAGCATGATTGAAACAGGGGGCTGTTTTATGGAATAACCTGAGAGTTAGACTAGACGGGGATATGATTATCTGATAGAGTAGTAGCTATGGACTTTTAGTAGGCAATAAGGAGCTACTGTAGATACTTGAGTAAAGCATGATGTGATGAAAACATCAGAAAGAGCTATCTCTCATTAGTCTATCATAGATTGGAGAAGAATTGAATACTAAGAAACCTGCTAGAAGATGCCTGTTGTAATCTAGATATTGATGGGTAGTGTATATATTCTAGTGTCAAAACTCATAGTTGAGCAGGATCAGAGGATGGAGTAGGGTAGAAGCTTTTCCATATTTGTAGAGAGACATAATTATACCAGTTTATGTGAAACTTGAAAGTTTGATGCAGCAAGCTATGTTATAGCCAGCTTTTAAAAATTATTAATCGTTTACATTTGTGATGTTAATGTTGTAGGCACTAGAGACATATAAATAAGACAATATCTCCTCATATATTTTCAAGCCTAATGTAGAACTTGGCTAAATATAGTATTTTAAGTTAAGTTTTGTTCTTGCTCTGTATCCCTTTGTTTTGAATCTGTGTCACACTCTTTGCCTCTCACTGTTTCCCAACATGCTGCTGGTCAGCGGATAGGGAATTGGGACTTGGGAGAAATAGTGAGTACCTGAGTGACTGTTAGTTCTCCCTGAATTCACAGAGAACACCTCTTTGGCAGATAACCTTGATAGATTGAATATGAGGATTCACTTTCTTACTAATTATAATAAATCTTCTTTGTTTTTCTTATATCTATAGGTCTTATCTTGTCTATCTGTATTAGTGGTTGTGAACTACTGCTCTAGTCATTTAAAGTGTGATTTATTTGCAATATGTTTATTGAAATCCAACTTTGTAATAACATTTTATAAAGTGAAGAAATGATGTGCATCTGGCTTGAAAGGACCGTGCTCTGTTTTAGACTGTTGGCAAAACTTCAGAAATAACATCTGAGACTAACTAATATGCAATTTGTGAAATCCTGTGATTTAGTGTTCAGTAGTACTAGTAATACATATATGTATCTAGTTGATAGAAATTGAAGATTGCTGTATTGTTATATTTTATATGTAACATGTTATAATTGAAGATTGTTATATTTCATCTGAAATTATTCCAGGACTACAGGAAGGCAAATGATGGTACATGTAACTCATTCAGAAATTTTTGAATGTTGTAATTTTTTCCTCCTATTACTTGGTACAAATTACTTCTATAGTTGTTCAGAGTTGAAGATATATTGAAAAAACAGAATAAAAATGAGTCTAACAGTGAAGGCAAATTTTTATGAAGTATCCATAATATAACCTGTGGCAGTATTGCTAAGAGGTTAATCAGAAACATCTGTTAAGAATATGAACATTTAATGTTAGCTTAAGAATATTTATTATATACACATAGTACAGATAGCTAAAATAAAAAATTTAGTCTACACAAGTTTAATACTTAAATATATTTTGACAGGATACTAATAATTTTTAAACTATTATAGTAGGAACTATTAATATGGGCATTTGATTTTCACTTTTACTTTGCAGTCTTGTGCATACATTTGGTAATTGCATTAGACAGTCATTCGAACTTGAAATTATCTCTGTGCCTAGATGCTTTGTTTTTAATATGTAGTTTTAGTTTGGTATGTGTGTTAGAACCTGTATTGGTCAGAATAACCTGCTCAAGAGTAAGGCTAAAAAAAATTCTCCCGGCCGGGCGCGGTGGTTCACACCTGTAATCCCAGCACTTTGGGAGGCCGAGGCGGGCGGATCACAAAGTCAAGAGATCGAGCCCATCCTGGCCAACATGGTGAAACCCCGTCCTACTAAAAATACAAAAATTAGCTGGGCGTGGTGGCACGTGCCGGTAGTCCCAGCTACTCGGGAGGCTGAGGCAGGAGAATTGCTTGAACCCAGAAGGCGGAGGTTACAGTGAGCCGAGATCGCTCCATTGCACTCCAGCCTGGTGACAGATGGAGACTCCGTCTCAAAAAAAAAAAAAAAAAAAAAAAAAATTCTCCCCAGCTTTCTATGATGCCTAAAATCATGAAAATGTGCATTTTATCTCTTGCAACCTGATTAGGCAGGATAGCTAAGCTACCAAAGTGGTAGCTAGTTACCACTATAATCAGATATTTTTCTGATTAAACTCACTGATGGTTACTATAGAACAGAATGCTAGGAGAATAGGACAAAAGATGGGAGAAGAGGGGGAGGAAACTTTTTAAAACATGTAACTCACATATATTTTATTTTGGAGCTTTGGGCTATTTGCTTTAGGACTTTGAATTCTTGAGAAGGATTCTGAAAGCCGCAACAAGGATAAACTTAAAATTTCTCAGTTATGATAATAATCATCACCATTCATTGAACCTCATCAGTGTGCCAAGTAATGTGCTAAATGCATGATATACATTTATTATTTCATTAAGTTTTGTAAACACCTGTACAAAGTATGCATTCTTAGTCCCGTTTAATAAATTTAACACTGTCATTTTCTGTTGCTATAATAGAATACTACAGACTGAGTAATTTATAAAGAAAATTTATACTCCACTACTGGAGCACCACATACCTGTGGTGCCCTCACTGCCTCCACTGGAGCACTTATGCCCATGACTCCCCTGCCATCCCCATGGAATGCTCTTGCCAGTAGTTTGGGAGCACCTTGTCCCCTCCAGCCCAGCTGAGGCTTGACCTCGAAGGACCAGAGGACAAAACTATGAACCCAGTCTCAGTCTTGTAGGTTTAAAGTATGCAGCCCAGGTGTGTGGAGCTCAGCCTTGCCCCCTAAAAGCATCAAGAAACAAAGCCATTCAACTATACCCAACTTGTACCACAGTGAAAGCCCACAGTCTAAAGGTAATAAAGATCTTCAAGTAAAAAAACCCCGTCCAAAGGACAGCAGCTTCAAAGGGTAAAGGAACATCAGAGCTCACAGATGAGAAAGAAGCAGCACAAGAATTCTGGAAACTCTAAAACCAGAGTGTCTTTTTACCTCCAAACGATCTCAATAGCTCCCTAGCAATGGACCCAGGTTAAATGGCTGAAATGTCAGACAGAATTCAGAATCTGTATGTCAAGGAACCATATCAGGATACAAGAGTTGATTGAAACCCAATCCAAGGCAAACACTGAAATGATCCAAGAGTTGAAGGCTACGTAACCATTTTAAGAAAAAAACAAACTGAACTTCTATAAATGAAAAACTAACTACAGGAATTTCAAAATACAATTGGAAGCATTAATGATAGAATAGACCAAGCTGAGGAAAGAATTGAAGAGCTTGAAGACTGCTCCTTTATGCACACATGCAGATAAAAATAAAGAAAAATTAAAAAAATATATAAAAGACACCTTTGAGAAATATGGGATTAGGTAAAGAGACCAGATCTACAATTAACTCATCGACATTCCAGAAAGAGAAGTAGAGAGAGAGCATGCAACTTGGATGACATATTTCAGGATATATTTCATGAAAATTTCCCAGTCTCACTAGAGAGATTGACATGCAAATTCAGGAAATTCTGAGAACCCCTGTGAAATAGTATGTAAGACTCCATCCCCAAGATATATAGTCATCAGATTCTCCAAGCTAAACACAAAAGAAAAAAATCTTTAAAGGCTGCTAGAGAGAAGGGGCAGGTCACTTACAAAAGGAACCCCATCAGGGTAACAGTGGACCTTTCATTAGGAACATTACAAGCTAGAAGAGATAGGGGGCTTATTTTCAATATCCTTAAAGAAAATCAATTGCAACCAATAATTTCATATTTCTCCAATATAAGCTTCATAAAGCAAAAGAGGGAGGAAATCCTTTTCAGAAAAGCAAATGCTCAGGGACTTTGTTACAGCTAGACCTGCATGATCTCCTAGAGGGAGTACTAAACGTGGAAAGGAAAGAAAGATATGAAAACATATTTAAGGATATAACCTCATTGACACTATAAGGCAACTATATAATCAAGTCCCCATAACAACCAGCTAACAGCACAATGACAGGATCAAATCTTTCCGTATCAATATTGATCCTTAATGTAAATGGGCTGAATGCCCCAATATTAAAGGCATAGAGGGGCAAGTTGAATAAATAAGCCAAAGACCTGCTTTCTTCAAGAGACCCATATCATGAGTAATGACACCCATAGGCACAAAGTAAAGAGATGAAGAAAAGTATTTTAGGATAGCTATTCTTCTATCAGAATAAATAAATTTTAAACCAGTAATGACAAGAAAGGACAAAGAAGGGCATTACATAATGATTAAGAGCTCAGTCTAACAAGAAGACCTAACTTAAATATATATGCACCCAACATTGGAGTACGCAGATTCATAAAACAAGTTCTTACAGATCTACAAAGAGATTTATATAACCATACAGTAATAGTGGGAGACTTTAGTACCCTACTAGACAGATCGTTGAGGCAGAAAACTAACAAAGCTATTCTGGACTTTAACTCCACACTTGACCAATTAGACCTAACAGAGATCTACAGAACACCCAAGAACACCAGAATATACATTCTTCTCATCTGCATATGTTACATACTCTAAAATTGACCACATGCTTGGCCATAAAGCTGGTCATTTTGAACAAATTTAAAAAAATTGAAACACCAGTCACATTCTTGGACCACAGTGCAATAAAAATTACCAAGAAGATCTGTCAAAACACAATTACGTGGAAGTTAAACAACCTGCTCTTGAATGAGTTTTGGCTAAAGAACAAAATTAAAGCAGAAATAAAAAAAGTATTTCAAACTAATGAAGACAGAGACACAGCATACCAGAATCTTTGAGACACAGCTAAAGCAACGTTAAGGGGAAAGTTTATAGTGCCAAACACTTACAAGAAAGTAGAAAGATCTCAAATTAACAACATAGTGTTGCACCTAGAGGAACTAGAAAAACAAGAGTACACCAACCCCAAAGCTAGCAGAAGAAAATAAATAACCAAAATTAGAGCTGAACTGAATGAAATTGAGATAGGAAAATCTGTACAAAAGATCCATGGAATCAAAAGTTGTTCTTTGAAAGATTAAACAAGGTTGTTAGGCCACTAGCTAGATTAATAGAGAAACAGAAGATCCAAATAAACACAATCAGAAATGATGAAAGTGATATGACCACTGACTCCACAGAAATACAAAAAAAAAAAAAAATTCTCAGACTATTACAAATACCTTTAGGCACACAAACTAGGAAACTTGGAAGAAATGAATAAATACTTGGAAGCACACCCCCTCCCAAGATTCAACCAGGAAGAAATTAAAATGCTGAACACACTAATAATGAGTTACCAAAACTGAATTAATGATAAAAGCTTACCAACCAAAAACAAGCCTTGGACCAGATGGACTCACAGGCAAATTGTATTAGATGTACAAAGAAATGCTAGTACTAATCCTACTGAAATTATACTAGCAAATCAATGAGGAGGAACTCCTCCCTAACTCATTCTACGAAACCAGCATCATTCTGAGGGAGCAATGAAAAAGGACAACTTAAGGCCAACATCCCTGATGAATATAGATGCAGAAATTCTCAATAAAATACTAGTGAAACAAATCCAGCAGCACATCAAGGAGTTAACTCACCATGATTAAGTAGGCTCCTGCCTCAGATGCAAGGTTGATTTAACATGCAAATCAGTAAATGCAGTTCACCACATAAACAGAATTAAAAATGAAAACAGTATGATCATTTTAATAGATGCAGAAAAGGCCTTTGATGAAATACAATATCACCTCATGCTAAAAGCCTCAACAAATTAGGCATTGAAAGAATATACCTTAAAGTGATAAGAGCTATATGTGACAAACCCATAGCCAACATCATACTGAACTGGCAACAGCTGAAGCATTCCTCTTGCGAACTGGAACAAGATAGGGATACTCACTATCACCACTGCTATTCAACCTGGTCCCATTTTATAGATTTAAAACTGAGGCCTCTGAGAGGCTACTAATTTGCTCCAGGTCATACACAGTAAGGACTTGAACTTCAAAGACTTAGTACTTTCCAGAATAACACACTACCTCTTAGAATATGAACTTTTAATGAAGTTAGATTTTGTTATTTCATATGAATATATTCATAATTACCCTTATACAACTTGATACTTTTTAATGTATCCTTAGTTCATAGAGTATTTTAATAGCAGAGCTATCACTGTGAACTTGTATGTCCTTGGCCTTATATGGCATCCTATTGTCATGGACTCAGTGAGATCCATAGGGTAAAAAGTATATTGAAGAGAATCAGGGAAAGAACATAGAAGGTAAGGAGATACTGTAGAATTGAGGAAGCCACAAGGACCATTGCAGAATTTGGTGACTTTGGCCCATTTACTGTCTTGAATTGGTGTACATTGTCTTTCTATGTCTTTTAAACATTATTTAGCTGACTGGGAGGAACAAAGTAGAAAGAGAGCGAGCGGCTAAACAGATCTGTTTTTCAACCACTATTTTCTGTTGAGCCCTTATTTGTAAAGATTGTTAATAAAATATCATTAAAATTCTCTTGGGACAGAATAGCAGGATAGTCCACTGTTTAAGAAAAGGCTGATTGACCTTATACCTTTGAGATCTTGGGCTTGTTTGTCAACTTTTCTGAGTATTTTTCCTAATATGTAAAACAAATATAATAATAACTACTCATATGATTATTTAGAGGAGATACTATGCATCTGTCTATCCATTTGTAAAGGGTAAGACTTGATGCATAGCAAATGCCCAATAGCTGGTAATGAATGTTACCAAGGTAAGTACAATTGATGTGCACAGAAGTTTTTAGATTTTGAATTAAAATATGTAGACCTCTTTTTGTTTTCTACCCAAATTAGCTCTTCTGCTTTTTTTTTTTTTCCTAGTGAATGGTAGTAACTGTGAATACCTCTTTCCCAGTTGTGAGAGTCACAAATAGATTAGAGATACGTAGAGTAGTTACTCTAAAGGGTCAGAATTGTTCCCAGGTCAAAATAAAACTTGGCTGAAATACAGCTGAATACATTAATAATTCTAAAGGAGAACTTTATAAATTACAGAAGGTATTGGTCATTCAAGAAAGAGGAGAACAAAGAGTTGCAGATCAAAGGTTAGCAGTGCCTGAGAAGAGTGATACTGAGACTCAAGTGTATAAATACTATGGCCGGGTATGGTGGCTCATGCCTGTAATCCCAGCACTTTGGGAGACCGAGGTGGCTGAATCACCTGAGCTCAGGAGTTAGAGACCAGCCTGGGCAACATGGTGAAACCCTGTCTCTACGAAAAATACAAACAATTATCTGGGCATAGTTACATGTGCCTGTGGTCCCAGCTACTCAGGAGGATGAGGTGAGAGAATCACTTGAGCATGAGAAGCGGAGGTTGCAGTGAGCTGAGATAGCACCATTGCACTCCAACATGGGTGACAGAGTGAGATCTGATTTTAAAAAAAGTAAAAGAATACAAATATCATCTAAGAATGGGTATATTTTTACTGATTTAGTAAAAATTAATCTATAAATTTATAGAAATTACTATTTATAAATTAGTAATTACTAATAGAAATGATTGGTTTTCTTATTTTGACATGACTATGTAATAGTCAAACTTTAACTCATCTTTGATCTCATGTTCACAAATAAATCTTGTGATTATAATCTGGCTTCTTATGGAGCTTTCATTCCAATGAGAGTATTCATTGATAAGAGTCTGAGAATGTATAGCCCTTTTACAGTTTAATTGTATAGCAAAAATGTATAAATTACATTTCTGCTGAATCTGTTTCCCACAGCTTAGTGTAATGAAGTGTTCATAAAATGGTCTCTGTGCATGTTAAGAAATCAGATTCCTTTGTCTGCTAAGAGTCAAATTGGTGCTACTCTATCAGTATCCTATGGAAGATGTACCAAAAAATTTTAATAAATATAACTTCTATTGTGGCTTCAACTATACGATTCTGTTTTGGCAGTGTGTGGAAGAACATCAAGCTGAGTAAGTCATAAAAAATGATGTAACCTAGGGTACCTAGAGTGTAATGAGAAGTAAGCACCAAAGAAAGATTTCTGGACCATTTGCATCCAAAGTCAGTGATGGAGCACAATTAGAGCAGTATCTGTTTCTGCTCAGAGATCATCTGCAGAAGATGAGCTTTCAAGCTTCCATATTACTAGGTTTCTATTTTGTTCTTTCATACTATATATAATAGGTAGTTTCTGTTTTGTTCTTTACTGAATCTACAGAATGGTAGTAGGTGTTCAGTTAATTTTTGTACAGTGAATGAGTGAATAAAATAAATATTCAATCAGTGTTGAATAGAAGGTCAATTGTGGACATGTTAGAATGTAGAACATACTTTTTAATAACCTAATAAAGATGCAGAATTTGAATGATAACATATCCATCATCTTGTTTTCAATGTAGGCTGAAAACAATAATATAACTGTTCAGTTTAGCAATAGAAAAAATATATAAGGGAGCCATAACTTCAGCCTTTGCTTCTTTAACATTCCACAGTGATGTGATGTATGAAAAAAAGTTTTAAATATGTAAAATCAGACTGTTTGATTAAAAATAGATCTTTTTATGAGTACTGTGAGACATTTCTCTATGGTGGTGTGGTAGTAGTATTTGCTATAATCATTGCTGACTTTAGTGTTTTTCTGAATCTTAATTCTTTAATTCCAAAGTGCTCTGAGATCACAAAAGGATGAGATCCCTGTTCTAAAAAATAAAATAAAAATTAAAAATAAATAAAAAGAGATTCCTTTTTTAGAGTGGGGTGAATCCTTAAGGTAATGTAATACTTCTAGGGACCTATAAAGCCACCAGGTGATCCTCTCCTGGTACTTGGCCAGTGCAAAGCAGCCTTTTTTCAAAGTTTCATGCACTCAATCAGTCTTTACTATTATAGCAGTGCAGTACAGTTTTTCTGGTGAACAAGAGAAGTGAGTGGTAGGATTAGTTGTAGGCATGCTAACATTTTATTAACAGAAGACTGTATTGGGAAGTTATATCTTTTCGGGCTATTTTATTGATTATCAGGTGAATGAGAGTTTTCTTTAAGGAAAACACCTTACCTATGTAGATCAGACTCTGTAACACTTACTTTTTTTGTATTTTCTTTTGGCTACAGCACCAGGTTATGAGGCAAAATGTATATAAATTAATAATTACAGTGTTTGCTTAGTTAAATGGTTTTATTTTGAGTATTTAAAACTTTTTCCCCCTATATTACATCACTATGGAATGTTATGGGAAGGAAAAACTGAAGCTATGGTTAACATATGTAGAGTTTTTGCTGTAACAACTGATTAGTTACAAGATCTTTTCAGCCAAAGTTCTTAAGTATAGAGTTAAGATGTGTTAGCAGCCAAAGTATGCATATTATTAAATCATTTTAAAATATATTGTAGAGTTTATATATCCATGATTGACCTTCTATTTTGTTTAACACTGATGAAATATTTAATGAAGTATGGTAGCTAAAGAATTTTACTGATTATATTAAATGTTTAAGATCAATAGAATTTATTTGGTAATGCAAAAATCCAAGTTTTCTATGAGTTTGGGATTTTAAAAATATTTTTAGTTATATTAAATTGTTTCTAGAAGATGTCACATATTTCTTTTTCTCATTTAGAACATATTAAATAAATTGTATCATTATTAGTTATTAATGTGAAACATTTTATAATACAATAATATTTACATATTTAGGACCTACTGAACTGGATAGGGTTCTTTGTTCTGCCATAAGTGATTTCCAGATAACTATTAATTTGGAGTTTTGGTTACTTATTATCTATTACTATATAATGAATTACCCAAAAACTTACTGGCTTTAAAACAGCAACAGTTTTATTTGCTCATGATTCTGTGAGTCAGCAATTTGGTCAGGGTTTAGCTGGACAGCTCTTTTGCTGGTATCTCATGTGATGAGTCATACAGCTACAGTCATTTGGGACCTTGACTGGGGCTGCATGGTCTTAACATGGTGTCACATGTTAAGTTGGTCATTGACTTCCCTGTCATTGTTGCCTCTCATCCTCAGATTGGCTAGTTCGGATTTATGTAATGCCTTCAAGGTTCCAAGAAAGGAAAGTTGAGCACTGGACTTGGAAGTTACACAGAGTTACTTTTGCCATATTCTGTTGGTCAAAGTGAGTAATAAGGGCTAACCCAGGAAGGATGGGCAACTTCTCTTTCTATCTCTGTCTCTAGTAGTGGAACAGCAAAGTCAGATGGGAAGAGAAGTATGCATACAGGTTGGGAGAAATTGTTGTGGCCAGCTTTGCAAACAGTATATCATTCTTATTGATGCTTTACTTTTCCTTTGCTTTCAATTATAATAACTTCATTATTATTTATCTGTCTCCCTCTAATATCTCCTCTTTCCCCTTTCCCTTCTATGCTGAATTTCCTGCTATTTAGTAGTCTCCTCTTAACCATAGTATCAATGGTTTTGCTTTTCCTGGTTTTAGTTACCTGTGGCGCACTGCAAGAAGATGAGAGAGAGAGAGAGAGAGAGAGAGAGAGAGAGGAGAGAGAGAGAGAGAGAGGCTATTCACATGACTTTTGTTATAGTATATTGTGCTTGTTCTATTTTTTTATTTTTGTGCTAATTTCTTGCTGTGCATAATTTATAAATTACATTTCATCATAGGTATGTATGTATGGGAAAAAACATAGTATATATAGGGTTTGGTATTATAAGCAGTTTAGACATCCACTGGGGGCTTGGAATGGATCGCCTGAGGATAAGGGTGGACGACAGTCTATTTGAAAACCCCTGAACTTGTATTGCCAAATGATATGTGAACTGAGAACACACTTACCTTGGGAGAGTACCTAAGATATTCTACTACAAATTAAGTGCATGGTGGGTGTGAATTTCTCTCTCCTGTTTCTGAACTTTTTTTTTTTTTTTGAAGAGAGTGCAGGGGAGAGGGTACAGTGACTTACTCTACTCTGTTGTTTGATTATGTGTTGACATAGTATTTTCCAAATTATTCTTAATATATTCCCAGAGTTTTGCAGAGCCTACCAGGAACTACTATGTAACATAGTAAGAGAGGCAAAGCAGGAGTTTAGGGTACCTACCCTCTCAGGCAGAGCATTTCTGCATTTATTTGTTTTACTCAAAGTTTTTGCAGGTCTGGTATTGTTTGAGCAAAGAGTTTCTTTGCTTAAAAAACATAACTTTAAAACTACTATTTTAGATAATTAGACTTGTTGGCTGAGTTTTAGATATGTGATGTTAATTATACAGTTAAACCATAAGTACTTTAAGGTTTTATAAAAATATATTTGCCTTAAGCAATTTCTAAAATATATTTTCCAAATAAGGCATTTAAATGCTTTGATTTTATCAATTACTTTAAAATGATGCTTTAAAAACACATTCTAGAGCTTAGCAATCCAAAATTTAGAGCATCAATTACACAAAAAGTAAAATTGTACAAAATTAAGGGCTTATTTACATCTAAGTATGTAGTATATGTAATAAAATAGCATAATAAAAGGGCTCTGAGTATATTGGCAGAGGTATATCATTTAGTCTATCAATGAGGGAATATCTTTTAAAACATTAACAATCTTTTTTTTTTAAAAAAATATATTTTATTGCACTTTAGTTTCTGGGGTACATGTGAAGAACATGCAGGATTGTTGCATAGGTACGTGCATGGCAATGTGGTTTGCTGCCTCCATCACCATCACCTATATCTGGCATTTCTCCCCATGTTATCCCTCCCCAACTTCCTATCCCCACACTCTCCCTCCTCTAGTCCCCCAACAGACCCCAGTGTGTGATGCTCCCCTCCCTGTGTCCCTGTGTTATTGTTCAACACCTGCCTATGAGTGAGACCATGTGGTGTTTGATTTTCTGTTCTTGTGTCAATTTGCTGACAATGATGGTTTCCAGGTTCGTCCATGTCCCTACAAAGGACACGAACTCATCATTTTTTATGGCTGCATAGTATTCCATGGTGTATATGTGCCACATTTTCACTGTCTAGTCTATCACTGACAGGCATTTGGGGTGGTTCCAGGTCTTTGCTATTGTAAACAGTGCCTCAGTGAACATACGTGTGCATGTGTCTTTATAATAGAATGATTTATAATCCTTTGGATATATACCCAGTAATGGGATTGCTGGGTCAAATGGAATTTCAATTTCTAGGTCCTTGAGGAATTGCCACACTGTCTTCCACAATGGTTGAACTAATTTACACTCCCACCAACAGTGTAAAAGTGTTCCTGTTTCTCCACATCCTCTCCAGCATCTGTTGTCTCCAGATTTTTTAATGATCACCATTCTAACTGATGTGAGATGGTATCTCAATGTGGTTTTGATTTGCATTTCTCTAATGACCAGTGATGATGAGCATTTTTTCATATGTTTGTTGGCCTCATACCTGTCTTCCTAACCATGAGCATGGACTGTTTCTCTGTTTGTGTCCTCTCTTATTTCACTGAGCAGTGGTTTGTAGTTCTCCTTGAAGAGGTCCTTTACGTTCCTTGTTAGTTGTATTCCTAGGTATTTTATTCTCTTTGTAGTAATTGTGAATGGCAGTTCATTCTTGATTTGGCTCTCTTTAAGTCTGTTATTGGTGTATAGGAATGCTGGTGATTTCTGCACATTGATTTTGTATCCTGAGACTTTGCTGAAGCTGCTTATCAGTTTCAGGAGATTTTGGGCTGAGACGATGGGGGTCTTCTAGATATACAATCGTGTCGTCTGCAAATAGAGACAATTTGACTTCCTCCTTTCCTATTTGAATACCCTTTATTTCTTTTTCTTGCCTGATTGCTCTGGCTAGAACTTCCAGTACTATATTGAATAGGAGTGGTGAGAGAGGACATCCTTGTCTATGCCAGATTTCAAAGGGAATGCTTCTAGTTTTTGCTCATTCAGTATGATATTGGCTGTGAGTTTGTTGTAAATAGATTTTATTATTTTGAAATATATTCTGTCGGATACCTAGTTTATTGAGTTTTTAGCATAAAGGGCTGTTGAATTTTGTCAAAGGCCTTCTCTGCATCAATTGAGATAATCATGTGGTTTTTGTCTTTGGTTCTGTTTATGTGGTGAATTATGTTTATAGATTTGCATATGTTGAACCAGCCTTGCATCCCGGGGATGAGCCTACTTGATGGTGATGGATAAGCTTTTGATGTGCTGTTGCAATTGGTTTACCAGTATTTTATTGAAAATGTTTGCATCTATGTTGATCATGGATATTGCCCTGAAGTTTTCTTCTTTTGTTGAGTCTCTGCCGGATTTTGGTATCAGGATGATGTTGGTCTCATAAAATGATTTGAGGAGGATTCCCTGTTTTTGGATTGTTTGGAATAGTTTCAGAAGGAATGGTACCAGCTCCTCTTTGTATGTGTGGTAGAATTCGGCTGTGACCCCATCTGGACCTGGGCTTTTTTTTGGTTGGTAGGCTATTAATTGCTGCCTCAACTTCAGCCCTTGTTATTGGTCTTTTCAGGGTTTCAACTTCTTCCTGGTTTATGCTTGGGAGGGTGCAAGTGTCCAGGAATGTATCTATTTCTTCCAGGTTTACTGGTTTATGTGCATAGAGTTGTTTGTAGTAATCTCTGAAGGTAGTTTGTATTTCTGTGGAATTGGTGGTGATATCCCCTGTATCATTTTTTATTGCATCTATTTGATTCTTCTCTCTTTTCTTTTTTATTAGTCTGGCTAGTGGTCTGTCTATTTTGTTCATCTTTTCAAAAAACCAGCTCCTGGATTTATTGATCTTTTACATTTGCTGAGAAGTGATTTACTTCCAATTATGTCGTCAATTTTAGAGTAGCTGTGATGTGGTGCTGAGAAGAATGTATATTCTGTGGATTTGCGGTGGAGAGTTCTGTAAATATCTATTAGGTTTGCTTGGTCCAGATTTGAGTTCAAGTCCTGAATATCCTGTTAATTTTGTGTCTTGTTGATCTGTCTAATATTGACAGTGGAGTGTTAAAGTCTGCCACTGTTATTTGTGTAGGAGTCTAAGTCTCTTTGTAGGTCATTAAGAACTTGCTTTATGTATCTGGGTGCTCCTGTATTGGGTGCATGTATATTTAGGATAGTTAGCTCTTCTTGTTGCATTGATCCTTTTACCATTATATAGTGCTCTTCTTTGTCTCTTTTGATTTTTGTTGGTTTAAAGTCTATTTTATCAGAGACTAGGATTGCAACTCCTGCTTTTTTTTGCTCTCCATTTTCTTGGTAAATCTTCCTCCATCCCTTTATTTTGAGCCTATGTGTATCCTTGCATGTGAGATGGGTTTCCTGGATACAGCACACCGATGGGTTTTGACTTTTCATCCAATTTGCCACTCTATGTCTTTTGATTGGGGCATTTAGTCCATTTACATTTAAGGTTAATATTGTTATATATGAATTGGATCCTGCCATTTTGATGCTAGCTGGGTGTTTTGCCCATTAGTTGATACAGTTTCTTCATTGTGTTGATGCTCTTTACCATTTGGTATGTTTTTGGAGTGGCTGGTACTGGTTGTTCCTTTCTATGTTTAGTGCTTCTTTCAGGAGCTCTTGTAAGGCAGGCCTGATGGTGATGAAACCTCTGAGTAATTGCTTGTTCATAAGGATTTAATTTCTCCTTTGTTTATGAAGCTTAGTTTGGCTGGATACGAAATTCTAGGTTGAAAGTTCTTTTGTTTAAGGATGTTGAATATTGGCCCCCACTCTCTTCTGGCTTGTAGGGTTTCTGCCAAGAGATCCGCTGTGAGTCTGATAGGCTTCCCTTTGTGGGGAACCCGACCTTTCTCTCTTGCTGTCCTTAGCATTTTTTCCTTCATTTCAGCCCTGGTGAATCTGACGATTATGTGCCTTGGAGTTGTTCTTCTTGAGGAATATCTTTATGATGTTCTCTGTATTTCTTGGACTTGAATATTGGCCTGCCTTGCTAAGTTGGGGGAAGTTCTCCTGGATAATAATTATGAAGAGTGTTTTCCAGCTTGGATTCATTCTCTCCGTCACATTCAGGTACACCTATCAAATGTAGGTTAGGTCTTTTCATATAATCCCATATTTCTTGGAGGCTTTGTTCATTTCTTTTCATTCTTTTTTCTCTTATCTTGCCTTTTCATTTTATTTCATTGAGTTGATCTTCAGTCTCTGATATCCTTTCTTCTGCTTGGTCGATTCAGCTATTGAAACTTGTATATGCTTCATGAAGTTCTTGTGTTATTTTAGCTCCATCAATTCATTTATATTCTTTTCTAAGCTGTTTATTCTCATTAATATTTCATGAAACCTTTTTTCAAGGTTCTTAGCTTCTTTGCATTTGGTTAGAACATGTTCTTTTAGCTCAGATTTTCTGTCAATTCATCAGACTCATTCTCCATCCAGAATTCTTCCCTTGCTAGTGAAGAGTTGTGATCCCTTGGTGGAGGAGAGGTGTTTTGTTTTGGTTGTTTTTATCCTTTTTGCACTGGTTTCTTCCCATCTTTGTGAATTTATCTACCTGTGATCTTAGTAGTTGGTGGCTTTCGGATGAGGTCTCTGAGTGGACGTCCTTTTTGTTGATGATGAAGTTATTTCTTTCCATTTTTAAATTTTCCTTCTAACAGTCAGGCTCCTCTGCTTTAGGACTGCTGGAGGTCCACTCCAGACCCTGCTTGCCTGGGGATCACCTGCAGCGGCCTCTGCGTTCTCTCTAGGAACTGCACTCCAGAGCTGTTCCTATTTGGCCATCTTGGATCGTCCTCGGAAATCGGTTAATTTCATAATATCATCAGTGCTGGGTAGGGACAAAGCCATAATCTGTCAAAATCTGCACCATGCTTGCCAGATTTGAGAGTTCTGTAGAGTAATTACCACTGCCAGGTCTGACTGCCATAGCTCAGGAAAAGGGTGCAGTCATTTCTCTTAGCATAGAATAATATTGAGAAGATGTTTCAGGAACCACAAGAAAATTATCGCAAGGTTGGACAAACAGGCTTCCACATCTTAAGGGTCAGTCAGTCAGATCACACAGGGCGGGCAGGGAGGCAAGTGGGGAGCCGGGGGAGGTCAGAAAAGGCAGTGCTTGATTCAATTCAACATTCACTGTGCCACTTACCAAGTGCCAGAAAAGAAAGAAAAAAAAAGCCAAGGAGCTGGGCATTATTTCGAGTACAGGACCCTGCAGGTGGGCAAGAGCCTGTGGGCGGGGACCCCGCACCCAGGTGGGAAGGGGCTGGCTCAGAGACACTAGCCGGGTGGGGACATCAGCTGGATGGGGACGACCACCCAGGGCCTGGCCTCCAGAGCTCGGCACCCACACACTCGCCAGCCCAGCTGCCCACATGCCAGCCAGCCACTGCCGCTTACCAGTGGCACTTCGCTGACTACCCAGGGGCAGCCCTTCAGCAGTTCCCCTGTCAGAGCACCACCCCGCCATGGCGTACGTCCAGCCCGCCCGCAGCTCTCGATACCCGCAGCCAACAACTTAATCTTTATCAGAAGTGGCCTGTTTAAGTGAAAGGGAAATAATTTTAAAAGAAAAAAGTAATAAGTAGAGGATAGGTTTTTGAGAATATAAAAGTTTAAACATTAAAGTATTTATAAATACTAGTATAAATGCATATGTGATCTAAGGCTGAGCTCATCTGGGACTAGGAGGTAGGCCAATTTCTCTATACCCTATGGATGGCTTGGGTGACTCCTTGACCATTGGGTATGGAGAACGTTAATTGATATTGTTTGTGTGTCTCTTGTAGTTCTCTTGACATACAAAAAATCAAGATGTAGAAGTTATCCTATATTTGAAGGGCTAGATTTATGGAAGAATTAGTTTTTTTTATAAATCTAGGAATTATGAATATGATTTAGAGAAAGGCAAATTTCAGTATAATAATGAGAACAGACCAAAAATGGATTTCAGACAGAACTGTTCTAAAAAGGGGTTTGGTTACCTGGTAAAGTTAAGAATCTCCTGTTCTAGGAGATGTTTAAGCAAAAGCTAGACAGTGATCTTTTAGGATCATTGCAGAAGGAATTCATGTCACAGAGAAGAAGATGGATTAGATAATTCTTAGACCTTTTTTAGTGCTTAAGATTGTATGAGTATTCAAAGTCTCTAAGCTTCTTCTAGGGCAGTAATTCCAACAGGAGGCAATTTGTACATCTTCCAAAAGACATTTGGCTATGTTTGGAGGCATTTTTGGTTGTCATCATTGGTGGGGATGGCAGAGGGGTGCTGTCTACTAGGTGGAGGCCAGCGATGCTACCAGATATCCTATAATACAAGACAGCTCTTCTCCCTGCCATGAGCCTCACCCAGACAACAAAGAATTTATCCACCCCTAAATCTCACTAGTGTCAATGTTTAAAAAACTCTAGGGATTTAACTTAGATGTGGTCCATTTGATCTTTAAAAGTTATCTGGGCCTGAAGTTATTAGGCCAGCTAATACCTGCCTTCGGCAAAAGTGTGAAGTAGGAAACACTTACTTTGAACAAATTATTGCCATGTTTGTAACATCATCGCTTCATTACTCTCATACTCTGTACCACCCTTCTAGACCTATCCTCGCTAATGATTTGTGGTCTTATCAGGCTTAGCTCTCATGGGCCCTGTTTCTTTAACATCTGCTGTCTGTTACTTAGATAATCTGAAAAATGAATACATCAGCTAATATTGTTTTAGTACTTTTTCCTTATGATGATAATATCTAAATCTCTTTTTCTTCTCCCAGTGATTTATGGTAATTCTACTGGAGCCATTCATAATTCCAAGCTGTCAACTCACAGGGCTATAAAAATGTGCTGTAGACTGGGAGCAGTGGCTCATGCTTGTAATCCCAGCACTTTGGGAGGCTGAGGCGGGTGGATTACATGAGGTCAGGAGTTCAAGACCAGCCTGGTCAACATGGTGAAATCCCATCTCTACTAAAAATACAAAAATTAGTCAGATGTGGTGGCATACACCTGTAATCCCAGCTACGTGGAAGACTGAGGCAGGAGAATCAATTGAACCCAGGAGGCAGAGGCTGCAGTGAGCTGAGATTGCACCACTGCACTCAAGCCTGGGCAATGGAGCAAGACTCCATCTAAAAAAAAAAATGTCCTGTAAAATTTACTAGTTGTCATTCACACAAAAAATATGTGCATACTTTATTAAAGCAAGACAGTGTGATTCTTGCCTAATATCTATTCAAAATTATTTAAATAAAATTAAAATATTAGAAATATTTACATGCATTTATATGTAGCTAATTAGAGCTAGCGACTAAGGTAGATTAGAATTTCAATAGAAGCAGTTTGAGTACTGGAAATTATCAGTACTAAGAATGGTCTACAGTCACCTGGGTAGAAATCTTATTTTTGGAGGTTGTATTATTAATGCACCGGGGCTACCATAACAAAATACTACCAGCTAGATAGCTTAATCAATAGAAATTTGTTTTCTCAAAGTTCTGTAGGCTAAAGTCTAAGGTCAAGGAGCTGTCAGGGTTGGTTTCTGGTGAGGGCTCTCTTCTTTGCTTATGGACAGCAGCCTTCCTGGTGTTTCCTTACCTGGGCTTTCTTCTGTGCGTGTGGTCGGGGGTGGGAAGGGTCTGAGAGGAGACAGCCAGAGAGAGTGAGAGAGCAAGAGAGCAAGAGTGAAGCACGTGAGCAAGTGAGAGCTCTCTTTGGTGTTGCTTCATCTTCTTATACAGACACCAATCTTATTGGATTAGGGCCCAACCCTTAAGACGTCGTTTAACCTGAGTTATTTCCCTGACAGCCATCTCTTCAAATACAGGTGCATTGGGGATTAGGGCTTTAACATATGAATTTTAGGGGGACACAATCAATTTACAACATGAGGTAACTGACCGTAAGTTTTATATGAAATAATCAGACAACAGTTTTCTGTTGACACTTAGTTCATATAAGTAAACTGCTCTGATGTGTTTTGTAGTTTAGTATCATAACAATCCAAAGTGAAATTCATGTCACTATATTATCATAGATAATTTTCAAACTTTTCTTCTAGTCATTCATGCTGTACTCGCTACTGAGTGTATAAAATTAGAGAATTTATTTTTGCTCAGATAGGTCTCAATAAAAATGTATGTAAAGGTCTAGGTTTCTAATGAAATTTTTGAAGCAGAGTAATTAGCGATACCTTAATGTTTAGTTTTCATTAACAACTGGTAATTTTACCCACTTTCATTTATATAAAAATGAAATCATACTCCACAAATGCTGGTTTATAATTTGGCTCCTAACTTGATTAAGATGAGGGAATGTATGCTTAGGATAGCTCAGACACTGAGATATTGTATACCAGGAACCACCTGCTTTCCTTATGGCATTTTCTGTTAAAATATTAATCAAACTGTTTGTTATTGAAGACAGAATTTCCATGTGAAGATTTTGGCTAACATATATAAACATACCTCATTTTTGCCATGTCCTATATTTAACACACTAAAAAAGAGTACATTTAGAACTAGTCTTCAGGTTTGTAGCTTCCACCCCAAATTAGTCTGGCTTATTGTTACTAATTAAATTTTGAAGACTGAGAGGGCCAAGTCATATCAGTTTCAAAGTGCTTTGGATATTGCAAAGACTTAGTATTGAGGTTATTACCTTGTTTTACTCCAGATCTTCCTAGCATGACAATATGGAGTTGTTCTAAGATACTGCTTGTTCGTCTCATTCTGTGGGTAGAGACAATAAATGGTATTTAGACATGGTGTTTTAGAAATATCTCAGGGGAGCATTTTCTACATGTTTTGGTTTGTAGAATTTTATTTCGAGAAGGCTGTAACTTTCTTTCTAAACTGTAAAATATTTTAAAAAGTCGACACTTAAAAACCTGAGAGTTGGATAAGAGATATGTCTATCATTTATATGAGTGATTAAAATGAATTTTTAAAGATCTTAACCATGAAATCAATGTCCAAAATGTCCCTATGTTTAATAACCTGCATTTTCAAGGTAGATCTTTAGAATAAAACCTAGAATAAATATACATTCATGTTACTGCTATTTTAAAATATAAATCATTGTGGATGTATTCATGAAATAAAACAGGAGAAGTAAGCTAAATCTCGTTGCTACGCTATTGCTTCTAAAAAAAAAAGGCTGGAAACATTAAGAATGTTATGATCAGAAAAGGTAACCTTTGTTCAGTTCTTCCCATGCCTTTTAATGACATCTTCTGAAGAAAAAAGATATGGGAAGAAAAACAAACTGGTTTTGCTTTTTGTGACAATTTCTACTGGAATTGATGATTATCAGGTTGTGAACATAATTGAGAGACTAAAATACCACATGACGATTGCATTCTTCATTCTGAAACCTCTTAGTCTTCTTAGATGCAGGCATTATGAAAAGTCAGCTAAAGTGGAGACTATACTCAGATTTTTACAGTACATTGTTCTGGGTTTATTTAGAAAATTCAGTGAATACTGAAAATTCAGTGAATCCTCCTTTGGTAGGAGGATTCCAAAGGGGAATTGTGCATATAAACCTGTTTATTTATACATACATACTAAATAGGGACACGATTGTTTTAAGAGTAATGTTATTTTAGGGGCTAAAGTTCTTACAAACATTTCCAGATTTTAATTCCTAAAATTGTGGTTTTGGCTTTAGACAAACACTCATTGCCTGTTGTATTTTAGGTCATATGGACCAGATTCATCCTTGAAACTCTCTGTCCACAAATTTTATATAAGATCTTAACTATGTGCAACTAGAATACAAAATAAAAGAGGCATTTCCTTAATAGAGGTAACCTCTGGTCTGTAAATCTCTTTCTTCTCTTTTATCACTTTGGAATTCATAACTAAGTACTGATCCTAGATAAATGTGATTTTACAGTTGTACTGGATTTTCATTCTTATGTTTATTCTTAAAATCATTTTTACTGTTGAAACAAAGCTAGCTAAGCATTTAAGTTTTTACTAATTGCTCTAGGTTCACTGGATATTGAACAAACTTGACTCAATTTTTAAAAATATTACTGGGCTGGGCATGGTGGCTCATGCCTGTAATCCCAGCACTTTGGGAGGCCGAGGTGGGCAGATTACTTGAGGTCAGGAGTTCAAGACCAGCCTGACCAACATGTTGAAACTCCATCTCTACTGAAAATACAAAAATTAGCTGGGTGTGGTGGCAGGCGCCTGTAATCCCAACTACTCAGGAGGTTGAGACAGGAAAATCACTTGAACTCGGGAGGCGGAGGTTGCAGTGAGCTGAGATCACACCATTGCATTCCAGGGTGGACAACAACAGCGAAACAACGTCTTAAAAAAAAAAAAAAAAAAGACTTGATTGTTGGTATCTTACTCTCTAATCTATAAACTATTAAAATACTTTTTTAGGCATTTTGCAAAACTATTCACTATCATTACATCTTGCAATGATAAACTGGATTGCTGAGTTTGTCATGGTGATTGGAGAGGGGGAAACAAAAGCACAGAAAGTGAAGTTTCTTAAGGTTACACAACACAACTGACAGGTTGTTGTTAATTGTTTCCTTGCTATAATAAGCATGGGAAGCTTGAAAAGAAAAAAATCTTGTGTATATCATCGAAAAGTCTATATTCTGCAGTATTTTGAGTTGAAAAGCACTTCTGCAATTCATCTGATTCAGAATTAAGTGCATACACTCATTGTGCTTTAAGAATTTTTTTAACCTCATTAGAAAAAAACCCCTAAAAGGCTGGGTGCCATGGCTCATGCCTTTAATCCCAGAAATCTGAGAGGCCAAGGTGGATGGATCACCTGAATTCAGGAGTTCGAGACCAGCCTGGCCAACATGGTGAAACCCTGTCTCTACTAAAAATACAAAAAAAATTTAGCTGGGTATGGTGGCACATGCCTGTGATTCCAGCTACTCAGGAGGTTGAGGCAGGAGAATCGCTTGAACCTGGGAGGCAGAGGTTGCAGTGAGCCGAGATTACACCACTGCACTCCAGCCTGGGTGAGACAGCAAGATTCCGTCTTAATAAATAAATAAATAAATAAATAAACAAACCCCAAAACATTAGTTCAGGACCTTTTCTGACTGAAGAAATGATAATGGGAACTGAATATGAACAGAGGAATCTGCAGCTGGATAGGAATGGTCTGAACCAAACCAGATATGAGCAATACTATGCCTAATTTAGGAAGGATTTTCACAAATGAATTTTGGAATGACCATATGCCCAAGGAACTGGTAGATGGCTTGAGGATGGGCAACAGGACACACTATTTGGGAGAACTAAGTGTTACTCTATTATGCTAATATATGAGTAACATACTCATGTGCTGTATTTAAAACAACAGTAAAGAGATTATATGTCCTTCTACTTATTGTTGATGGGTGCTTTTTCTTGAATTATGTATTGGGATTAAATTGGCTATTAGTTTACACTTTAAAAAAAAGTGGAACTCAGCTAGAGGGCTGCTGTTGGCCTTTTGTCCACCACACATTGTAGTTTAGTGAAGTAGTGAGTGAGTGCTGTCTTACTGGCCACCTTAGTGAGCAATAGTCTTCGTTCTAGTGATCTTTCTTAGCATTTATCAAATGACAAAAATCTGAGTTGCCTTATCGGTATGTGCTGTTTGTTATGTGGCCTTACTGTGACCTTCCTAAAGTAATCTAGACACTCTTAATTATTTATTTTTTTAATGTCTTAGAAGGAAAAGCATAATATCACCTTAAGCCTCATTCTTATTCTTACTTGAGGTTAATGGGAATACCACCCTTTGGATGAAAATAATGAACTTACTACAAATTGTTCATTCATAACAAGTAGGCTTCACATAGGTGACCTGTCTACTTTGCCCTACTGAAAACATAATATTTTTTCAGCTGTAACTTTGCCCTGAGTTCATATGGCACCTTTCTTCTCCTCCTTCTCCATATGCTGAATGACATGTGAGTTTTTTTTTTTTTCTGAATTGAAAAAGTAACATGTTTGGTAGCATTAGGATAAAGAATGGTCTCTTATAAGTTTATATAAACATATTGAAAACCTTACTCATGCAATTTATTCTCTCATCTTACTAGATATGTAAACAAGTGAGGTTTTAGTTTTTGTTTGTAATATTTACATTATTTATTTTGGAAATTAAAATATTATGATTCTTACATCTGCTGTTCTTCACTAGACTAAATAAGGTTTATGGAATCTTCTTGTCACCTTTTCTTAAATCTGGTTCATTATATGGATAATGAGCTTCTTAACACAGACTATATTTTAACTTACTGTTTCATCTGCTATACACGAAAATAGTAGATGTTTCAAAATTAAGTTGAATGAAATTTGTAAATGCTGTAAATCTTTAATGGGATTTTAAAAAGTACTTGAGAGAAATCCATGACAGCTCATGGGCTTTGGAATCTTGCCTGGTTTCAAAGCCTGGCTTCATCGTGTAACTATCTGTGTCTCTCTAAATCTCATCTCTGAAGTAGGGGTAATGATCCCTACATTGCAGGGCTGTTTTGAGCATTACATAAAACAGTGTATGTTAAGGACTTCATATAACATGTAGCATATGGCAATCATTCAATAACATCTGCAATTTATGATGTTACACTATAATTTTAATTATTATTATACTGAACTCTGAGATTCTCCTTACTCCCTTTTTAAAAAGGACAGACACATCTTGTAAAAAAAAAAGTATCAGAAGCATTATGGGGATCACTCCTAACGTGGAAGCACAGTAGTCACTAAAGCAACATTAATAAGAATAAAGTACCTTTTAGAGGTAGAGGGGTACAATTGAAAACTTCAGTTTGAGGTCACACAGTCCTGGCTTTGAGTCTTGGTTCAGCTACTTAAACATTCTGTGATTTTAGGCGAGTAGCTTAACATTTGATTCCAATTGCCTCATCTTTAAAATAGGAATGGTAAAAATTTATCCAGTGCCTGGTACCATGAAGAAATAGCTTATTATTATTACTTTATTCTTCCTCTTTTCTTTTCCTCCATGTTCATTGGTCACTTTGTAAAAAAACTTACCTTCACTAACTATCCATCTTCAGTAACTATCCATCTTCAGTAACTATCCATCTTTAAACTCTCCCATGCCTCCTTTTTGTTCCTTGCTCTTCCTGTTCACATTCATTGTTTTCTTTCTTGTTTATTTTGAATTGCCTTTTTAATGATAATGACTTAAAATGAGCAATTAACTGACCATAAAATAGAGAAATGAGTGTGGGAAAGAAAAGAAGCAGCTGAATATCTTGGTAAGTTTTAAAGATGAGCCATTAGCTAATCTTTACTTCCAGTAAATTGTGTTTCCTTTACATGGTAAATAGAGATGTGAATAAGATGTTGTGGGTGTTTGATGATGATGTCTGATTGACTTTTATAGTCCCAGCTCTGAGAGTATACTTGAATTAGTATTCTGTCTGATGAATGATTTCATGTCTTGATTGTCATTTGACCATTGAATTTTCTTTTATGTTTTAAATAAAGACTGGATTTTTCCATATGTGAATCTCTATCTGTAATCTTTCAAGTAGCAAGTTGTTTTAAACTGTTTATTTTTAAAAATCTGTCAGAAGAATTAGAATTTTGTTGTAATAAAGACTGTAACTTCCAGGATATATTTAATATTACTTACTGAGTATTGAAAACTTTAAGTTGTCTTGTTTTTACAGAAGATAAGATGCAACTACAACTAATCTACTTACACAAAAGTATCATATAGGCTGTATTTCACCCAGCCACTCTCTGACATTTCTACTTCTACAGATGGAATATTTCAAAGTTAATGTGTTAGCAGACTCTATTTAGTGGCCTTGGAGGTATAAATCAAGAATGGTGGGGCAGGCATGGTGGTTCATACCTGTAATCCTAGCACTTTGGGAGTCTCAGGCAGGTGGATCACCTCAGGTCAGGAGTTCGATACCAGCCTGCCTGACCAACATGGTGAAACCCCGTTTCTACTAAAAATACAAAAATTAGCTGGCTGTGGTGGCACACACCTGTCGTCCCAGCTTCTAGGGAGGCTGAGGCACGAGAATCAGTTGAACCCAGGAGGTGGAGGTTGCAGTGATCTGAGATTGCGCCATTGCAGTCCAGCTTGGGCAATCGAGTGAGACTCCATCTCAAAAAAAAAAAAAAAAAAAAAAAAAGAGAATAATAGTGAACAGTGCAAGGAAGAGACTAGGCCTAAGTTTCTGGCATATTTACAATGATTTCCCACACTCAATTAAGTGAAAATAATTTTATTTTCTAGGTGTATACATAAATTCTGAGACTTGGCTTATTCTATATTATTATGATATTGTATATTAGTCACAATGTGCATTGAAATGTTTATTGTACACTGAAAAAAATTGACTCATTATATGATAGAACTTTGAAGTTCTGAAATATCCTAGAGATTAATGTAACTTCTTTTTAAGGATGAAAAAATAAGGCTTAAAGAGTAACAGTGATTTCATCAAGTTTACAGTTTTAACCTGGAGACCTAAGATTTCTTTCTTACTTCTAGTCTGGCATTTTTGGCTCTAAATTCTCTTTAAGATTTTTATGCTTTCTCTGTATTTGTTTTATCAAGGAATAGAAACTTAAAAAAAAAGTAGGTAAAGGTGCTAATCCAAAACAAATGAACTAATTGAAAGAATGGACTGTATATTATGGGAGACTTTAATTAAACAATGATTTAAAAATTTTATTACATAGCAGCACATAGCTATTTAACTTTAAGATAGTGTTGCTTAAAATTACATATAAGACAAATAAATATTATGATAATGATATTTTGTATATATTTTGACTTTGAACACACATTGTAAATTACAATAATACTTGTCCAGTACAAGCCGTATTCTCAAGAGACTATTCAATAGTGTGTTTTCAGAAAAGTTGAAGATGCTTACAGAGACTAAAGTTGAGTATTTTAAAAATGTATAAGTGGGAGTACTATTTAGTTTCTTGAAAGACTGTTTCTCTAAATAGAACTAACATTATAAAAACTCTTATTATCGATAATGTATCTAAGCATGTAGTTATATAAAGACTGCCTTCTGGGACTTTGTGTTCTAAGTTCTTGTAGAGACCTAAAGTATACAAACTTTATTTGGTTAAACAAATTTAACCAAAACCATTGCTTAAATATATTGAATAATTAAGATGACAATATAATCAGATGTTTTGGTGAGTATCACCTATAGGATGAAGTATAAATATTTCTGTTTAATTGTATTGTACTGAAATGATCTGTTAATATGCCTGCATTTCCACCAAACTATGTTCTTCAGGGCAACAAGAATCAAATATTATTAGGTAGTTATTTTCCCTTAGTGGGTTGGGACTATGGCAGATATTGAATAAATAAATGAAAGAGGGTGAGAACTTGTTGTTCCTTGTCTTTTCTGTTTTATTCAAAATCATGAAGGCTCCTGAATCTGGAGCTTACCTTTCTACATCTGTCTTCTTTAAGTTGCTGAGTTATAAAATATTAAAAACATATGACACCAGATTAAGTTTTGTTGAAAGGATAGGTAGATATATGGCTAAAATATGAATGAAGTAAAGATGGAGCAAGAGGAAATTTATTGCTCTTCTTGAGAAGAGCAATGAGTTTCAGTATTTATTTGAGTCATGGAAGGAAGAGGATCTTACTGAATATGTTGGGGAGATGAGGTTGGTGAATAGTGAAGGCTAGGTTCATTACTGTGATCAGTGGCAAAAAAATAATAATAATAATAATAATTAAATACACTGAAGAAAAGCAGAAGAGTTCTGTGGTAGGAAATAGTTAAATGTACCATCTGTTCAGGTCTCTAGTAGAATTCAAAATGACTCCAGGATATATGTTTTAACCACTTTCAGGCTTAAATAGTAAAAACAGTTTTCTTTACCAGGCTGTGTTTACATTTGGCCATATTCACATTTTTGATATTTCTGATTATTTTAAGGACTTTGTATATTGTGATTTTGTTCCTTTGCTACTGCTTGCGAGGCATAGTTTTCATGTAATTCTACATGACATAGTGATGACGGCAGTAGTACAGTTTTTCTTGAAAGTTTTGGAAGTCCTGTAACAGGAAGCAATATATTGTAAATCTGTCATTTCCTACAAAGTCTTTCCAGAGAGAAAACACTATTTTCCAGCAGAATGAACTTTATTTGCACATTATTTGTTATACTTTTTGTACCTTCATGTTATATTGGCTTAATACATTTTGAAGTTTCTTTTATGTGATTGCTTTTATTTAACCACTCATATTTTTGATGATAATAATGAAATTAATTCCATCTTTTCATATAAATATATTCAGTTTCAAAAAACAAAGTGGTTTCTAAAAGGCCATTAACCCAACCTAAAATAAGCAAAGCATATGAAAAAGTAGTTCAACCAGCCAACCAAAAAACAAACAAAAGGATTATGAGCCAGGGAGGCTCAGCTTCACTAATAAAAGGGATGTAACTATAATATGAGATAGTATTTCTTTCACCCATCAGACTGGCAAGGATAAAACAGTTTGATAAAACACAGATTTGTGGGCATAGGAAAATAAGGAAATAGCTACTTTCGTATGCTATTGTGGGGGAGTATTTATTGATATGGCCTTTGGAGGGCAATTTGGCAATATTTGTCAAAATTAAAAATGTACTTGCCCTTTGACAAGAATTTGACTCCAGGGATATGTTTACACAGTATACTTTGGTATTTAGAAATGCTTATTGCATACGCTTTAAGTACTCCTAGGAGACTTTAAATAAACTTTAGCATATCTATGTATATGCTTTGTGTATATAAAATAGAAAAGTGTATGTCTTTAAAACAATGTCTTTATTTGATATGTATCTATGTACAAAGGGTATGTGCATACTCATACAAAATTCTATAAAAGCCTGAAGACTTTAGAAGGGAACTTTCTTTTCTTCATGTGTTTGTTATTCTGTTTGAATTTTTGTTTTTATCATGTACATGTATTCCTTTTTTTGTATCAGTTTAACAGCTTTTTGAGGTGTAGTTTATATGCTATAAATTTACCAGTTTAATGTATCAGTTTCATATGTTTTTCATGTATTTACTGAGTTGTATGTGCATCCAGCTCTATAATATAATTTTAGAACCTTTTCATTGCCCCAAAAAAATTCTTGGACCTATTAGCAGTCTTTTCCCATCATTCTTTAGTAATTCCTCTCCATCACCTCTTCTTCCTCCAACTCTAGGCCACCACTGTTTTACTTTCTGTAGATGGACTTGCCTGTTCTGGAATTTTATATTAACAATCTCATACATAATTGGTCTTTGTGATTGGCCTTTTTCACTTAGCATAATTTATTTGAGGTTCATCTATGTTTTAATATGACACAAATTATTTTTTGAATTTAAAAATATTTTAAAAAATCAAAGTGAAAACAGCAATTTCAAAATTATTTATCCTGCTGAAGTATATTGCCCAATGTCTGTGAAATGGTAATGAATTACAGAGAAATTTTTTCAAGTTAAAAGTCATCATGTATTGAGCATCCATTATGTGCTAGTCACACTATTAGGCTTTATGTATGTTATATATAAATCCTTGTAGCATATGTGATAGGTAGCATTATATTATTTCTACAAATGAACAAATTAAATTATATCATTAATTTTTTGTGCCAATATACACATGAAAGTGTAAAGTATATATGTGTACAGATGTATAGTTTGCAGCTAAAGTTAAGATATGTAAACTGCTAAAACATTGCTGGAATACACACTGAAAATGTCATTTACTGTCTAGAGATGTACAATAGAACTTTTTGCAGTAATGAGAATGATCTATATCTGTTCTATTATGCTATCCACTATCACATATGGCTTTTGATTACTTGAGATATGGCTAAGGTGAATGAGAAAACAAATTTTAATATTATTTAATTTTAATTAATTTAAATTTAAATAACCACACTCTAATTCGGTCATGATTTGATATCAGTGATAGATTTACTTTTCTGATTGGACATTGGAAACAACTGGATCAAAAACATGAACGAAATATATGAAAAAATGGTATGCAAGATCCTGGATAGTAAGCATTGAAGGACAGTGTTCCTTGAGATACAGGAAACAAATGTGCTCTACAGTTACCCAAGCTTACTGTCTAGAGAGAATTTCCAGGAATGGATCAAGAGGAATCACTCAGACAAAACCTAGAGGACTTTCTGAGTTGAGGAAATAAAGCTGAAAGTGTAGACGGACCATGGTGGATAGAGTTCACAGAACAGAGGACTCCAGAGGAAAGTACTCAGCTGATTACTGACTGGGGCTTGCATGTGAGGAAACTGCTTCAGGCCAAAGAAAGAACAACCTGAAGAATTAGACGTTTTTAATTGGGTATTTGGCACTCAAACAGGAATAGGAATATTGTCTGTTTCTATTGGCCAGACTGGAAAATCTCCAAGATTCATGTGGCATTGGGTCAAGTATGTGTAAGGTTTTACCCTAGGAATGGGGAATAATTAGCCCTGGATTTCACTTCTTATTAAAATATCTTGAAAGCAAGTCCTTAAAAGATCAAACTGTTTCCAAGTAACTTAACTGTGTCCCACAACAAAGCTCAAGAAACTTTATGGGATTACAAACATAGGCAACACCCATTAAGATAAAATGTAGAATGGCTGACAGCCGGTAAGAAGTTACCACCGTGGAATAAGAAACAGGTAAATTTGACCCATAATGAGGAGCTAAATCAGCAAATGAATGCCAAACAAGAACTTGTAAATATGTTAAATTAGCAGGCAAAGACATTAAAAAGAGTTATCATAACTGAAGTTTATAGTTTCAAAAAGTTAGAGATATGGAAATGGGGGAAAAGGAAAAATGAAACTTATAGAGATGAAAATTACAATTTGTGAGATGAAAATTACAATTTGTGAGATGTAGAGCTTACTGGATGATATTAATGGCAGATTATACACTACGGAATAAAATATTAGTGAACCTGAAGACATAAGAATGGAAACCATCTAAAATAAAAAACTGATAGAAAGAGACTTTTTTTGTGACAGAGTCTCACTCCATCAACCAGGCTGGAGTACAGTGGCGCAGTCTCAGCTCACTGCAACCTCCGTCTCCTGTGTTCAGGCAATTTTCATGTCTCAGTCTTGCAAGTAGCTAGAATTACAGATGTGCTCTACCATGCCTGACTAATTTTTGTATTTTTAGTAGAAATGGGGTTTCACCATGTTGGACAGCTGGTTATGAACTCCTGACTTTAAGCGATCTGACAACCTTGGCCTCCCAAAGTTCTGGCATTACAGGAATGAGCCACTGCGCCTGGAGAAGGTTTTTTGTTTTTAATTACCAAATAAAGATAACATCTGTGAGCTGTGGGTGTCCTATTCATGTAATTGGAGTCTGAAGGAGAGGAGAAGGGAGAAGAAAAAATATTTGAGAAATAATGACTGAAAATTACTGAAATTTGATAGAAACTGTAAACCTACAGATCCAAGTAGCCTAATAAATCCTACTACAAGAAATATGTTGAAGACTACTCAAGGTACATGATAATCAAATTGTGAAAAGCCAATGGAGTGACATTTGTAAACCACTGAAACAAAATGATCCATCAACCTAGAATTCTATACCTAGCAAAAGTATCTTTCAAAACAAAATGAAAACACTTTTTGCAGATCTATGTTTTTAAGTCAAAGTAATTAAAATATAATAATGAGTTTAGATATATCTGTACATACACACATGCAATATGGATGACAACAGCCCAAAGGCCAAGAGGGGGAGAAATAGAAATATATTATTGGAAGATTTTTATTCTATATGTTAGGTTGTATAATGTCATTTGAATATAGACAACAATTTAAAGATGTGTATTATAAACCCTAAAACAAACACTGAAATAAGCCAACAAAGGGAAGAAATGGAACCACTGAAAAATAGTTGTTGGGCACAGTGGCTCACACCTGTAATGCCAGCACTTTCAGAGGCTGAGGTGGGTGGATCACCTGAGGTCAGTAGTTTGAGACCAGCCTGGCTGACATGGTGAAACCCCGTCTCTATTAAAAATACAAAAATTAACTGGGCATGGTGGCGTGTGCCTGTAATCCCAGCTACTGGGGAGGTTGAGGCAGGATAATTACTTTAATCTGGGAGGCAAGGTGCAGTGAGCCGAGATCATACCACTGTACTTCAGCCTGGGTGACAGAGTGAGACTCCATCTCAAAAAAAATGAAAAAGCAAACAAACAAATACCTTAGTTAATCTAAAGGGGCAGAAGGAGGGGGAAAAAACAGTAAGAGAGAAGTAGAGAAATAAATAGCAAGACGACAGATTTAAATATATGCATACCAATAATCACATTAAATGTAAACACTCTAATTAAGAGACAAAAATTTTCAGATAGGATAAAAAAGCAAGAAACTATTATATGCTGCCTACAAGCAATGCCCTTCAAATATAAAGACCCCAGTCAGTTAAAATTTTGAGAGCTAACATGCCAAAGAAAACTGGAGTTACCGTCAAACAAATAATGGGAGAATGCTGTAAGCAGCTTTTTGGGTGTGATGAATATGTTTATTATTTTGCTTATGATGGTTATTTTACAGGTATATAGCTATGTCAAAACTTACAAAATTGTACACTTTAAATATGTGCAATTTATATTAATTATACCTCAATAAAGCTATTAAATCATTTAGATAGCCACAAGTGTTCAGTAACTACAGTACTGGACTGCAGTATTCTGTAAGATCCTTGAGAGTCAGCATTGTATTTAAATAACCTCTCTATGTAGGAGGTACAGAGTAACCACTTGGCCAATATTTGTTTAATGAAGGAATGCAAGATAGAGCTAGCTCATTGTGTATGGGCGTATCACTTACCTTCTCAGGATCTGAGTTTCCTGATATGAAAAAATATGATAATTTATTTCAAATTTTTTTTTTAGTTTTGAAATTCTGTAATTTCAAACACAGAGGAAATATTCTTCATTTTTTAACTGTGGTTTTAGATTTATTTGGAAAAATACTTTGTGAATGTCACAGTGATAAACTAGTACAGTTTAAAAATTTGAAAAAAACTTAGCTAAAAATAAATGCTATTTTTAGCATCTTTAACTAAAATAATAAAAACATATTTTGCATTAAGTTCCCATCTTTCTTGATAAAATCCAAAATCCTTCCGGTGGCTCTATTCATATGGTCCCCTGGCTTTTCTCTTATAGTGTCTCTGCTAACAAACCTCTTCTTCTTTGACCGCTTTGTATAACAATCCCGTCTCCTTTATTTCTCTTTCTTTATTCTGCTTTATTTATCTCCAAAACTCCTACTGCTGTCTAACATACATCTTTTTAAAAATATCTTCTCTCACCTGGCTAGAAGATAAGTTCCATGACGGCAAGGACTTTGTCCATTTTGTGTATTGTAAGTTTTAGAACAGTGCCTGGCACATAGTAGGAATTCAATAAATATTTGTTTAATGACTCAGTCAATTGCACTGCCATATCCTTTTGATTTATTCTTCTAATTTTTGGTGATATTAGAGATTTCAAAAGGGCTGCCTGATTAAAAATAATTTCTTTCCAGATTTATGTCTCTGGGTTAGGTTTTTACATGTAGATCACTTATGTGAGTAACAGAACAGAGATAAAAACAATCTGCTGAATGCCTCCACTTTTATAAGCGTCATCTCACTAATTCTTCCAAATAATTCAAAGTATGATAGTATTATTCTCAGTTTATAGATAAGGGATCTATGGTTTAGGGAAATTATATAAAGTATCTAGAGTTTCACAGAACTAGGATTCAAGCCTAGATCTGTCTTACTCTAAAGCTTGAATTCTTAAACATTGTACTTTTTCTGAGTTTCAAGTGTATTAATTGTAAAGATAATTATCAGTTTCATGTGAACACAGTTAGGTTAGTATATTACGATAGAACATAGCAACATTTCGAGGGAAGGGAGACTTTGAATATTTAGAGAAGATGAAGAGTGTGGGAAAGATTTGTGGGATACTTCTAGAGAAGTTTCTAGTGTGATCTGCAAGAGGTACACTGATGGGTGCAGGAAAAGCCTTGTTTTGAACCTCTGAGAAGGATGGCATTGTCCAATGGTGATTGAATGATAGAGAGGTTTAAAAATATTGAATATCATGACTGGGTTTTGTTAGGCAAATTATAACCAGTAAATAAACTCACTTAGACTTTAATTTATAATTAATTAGAAATAATTGAAAATTATTTTACATGCTTTAAGTTATGTTTCTAAAAACAGTGAAATGGTGAAATGAACCTTATGCCTCATGGATAGGATATTTTAAGTCAATGGAAAAGAGATGGATGGTGAGAGGAAGGAAGGAGGGAATGAGGCAAAGAGGGAGGGGAGAAGAGTCTGTGTGTTTAGCACAGGAAGATTTTATAGATATAATACATAATGTTATATAAATATATGTAATATTTTCTTCATATTAATTGATTCCAATCCTCTTTTGGTTGGTATGTTAATATATTTCTAAGTCATTCAGGCTATATTTATAATGCTTATCTTAGGCTAAGAGAGCAAACTCATCAAGCTTGATTTGTAATGGCAAAACTACCATGCTTTCCTCAGGTTGACTAGAAATTATTTGTGTTAGAAATAGCAAGACAGTTTTTTGTGCTGCTTTCATTTCTGTTTTTGTGGTCAGCCTTTCACAATCAA
The DNA here is from genome assembly GCA_036589455.1 of Ateles fusciceps. NCBI lineage: Eukaryota > Metazoa > Chordata > Mammalia > Primates > Atelidae > Ateles > Ateles fusciceps. The sequence goes on from JAZHEH010001096.1 coordinate 473,568, forward strand.
AGCAATGTTCAATTCTTATTTGTCTGTGATGTGAGACCATTGACGATTCTTATGCTTAATTTGTACTGTTGTTTTTTTATCATAAGAATGCATTTTACAACTTTAAGTTTTGTGATTTAAAATAACCTTTCCAATCTGTTTTTTTGGCGTAACTAAGACATGAGTCACGACTGGAGTTCTGGGTTCCTTCCACATACCATCTTAGCATGTTGTGCTTGCTATGATGTTTTTGAGATCTTCATTTCAGATTTATTACATGTTCTTATGCCTGCTTCTAGGGGAATTACTTATTATAGCTAGTCTGTATTCCACAAAGAAGTATTTTATGAGCTTTTCTTATTGATTAGAACTGGTGGACAACTGGATTGTATTTTACATTAGAAAATCTGATCATCTTCATATCATAGTTAATAAGCTTTCTGATTTATTCACTGACTTGATTATAGAAAAGCGGTTGTCCTTGTTTTTGTGTTAAACTTGCTTCTTTAGGCATTGGAACAGAAAGTTAAAAATTAGTTGCTCCCTTTTTTTTTGAACGCTGTTACCCTTCTATCCAATCTATATAACTTGAGTCTATATAACTTACCCTTCTATCCAGTTTATATAACTTGAGTATTATACATATATGTATATATAATATATATAATTATGTACATGATGATAGTTACATATAAGTATTGCAATTTATTATTGTCCCAGTCTGGGTTATATAAGGGGTGTCCAATCTTTTGCTTTTTCTGGGCCACATTGGAAGAAGAAAAATTGTCTTGAGCCATACTTAAAATACACTAACACTAATAATAGTTTATAAGCTAAAAAAAAATTGCAAAAAAATCATAATGTTTAAAGAAAGTTTACAAATTTGTGTTGGGCCACATTCAAAGCTGCCTTGGGGCTCATGTGGCCTGTGGGCCTCAGGCTGAACAAGCTTGGATTATATGAAAGGTAGAGAATATGAAATGTGTGTGACTGATTTGTATATCCTTTTATTGTTTCAGGTACAAGATTTAATAGTATTTTGCTTTTATGTATCTCTCAAATGGTGATGTTAGTATTTCTTTGCAAGTAATGTATTTTCTCCTCGTTACAGGTCCTTTTGTTTTGCATCACAGCTGCCATGTACATGTTCTTTTTCAGGTATGTTCTGCTATACCTATTTACTTTAATACCCCAAACAGTATCCCTTTGTAATTTCATCAACCGTGAAACTAAAGTATTCCCCAAATAATTATCCCCTACAAGTAGCATACTTTTTTCCCCCTCTAAAGTGGTCAGAGATAAATCATTGCTCCTTCTTGAGTAGAGAAAGAGAAAGAGAGGGAAGATTTACTTCCCTCCCCCCGGCTATTCTACTTATAAGTTCATCCTAGAAAGTTGAATATGTCAATTAATAGGACCCAAATCCTGATAAGTGAATTTTATCTTTTGAGGATCTGATTTTAGGTATTTTTCCCTCCCCTTGTAAAACAGTCAACATTTTACATTTAGGTAAGAAAAGGTGACAGTAGGGCTCTATCTCAGCCTTCTGCAAAGATAACCTGGCGTACTAATAATAGTCTGCAAAATATTGTTTGTTATAATGTCTAAGGTGTACTTTTCATTGACAGTGGTCTCAGGTTTGTAGGGGGCTAAAGGGAGGAGTGTTAGGATGGCCCAAGATTTAAATGCCAGTAGGAAGGATGTCTGTCATCTTCATGTAATCCCAGCAGTGTGCTATATGATATTTGATTAGGGAGAGTCCCCCTCCTTTATAATCTTTGTTTCTTTATTTTTAGTGATACCAATTAATTTTCATTTGTTTTACTCTTATTGCCCTCATTTGAATAGATCTTTCTTGATATTTATGGATCTAGCAAAATTCAGTCATGGCAGATGGGAACAGACTTTTGAAATTAAAATTAGCACTTAACAAAGACAGCTGTGGATTTTTAATAGGATATATTTGATAGATATATTTCTTTTTTAAGAATAAAGCAATACAACCATACTAGAATTTTTTTAAATTTATTTTTAATTTTTGTGGGGACATAGTAGTCGTACATGAGACGTTTGATACAGGGATATGATGTATAATAATCAAATCATAGAGAGTAGGCTGTCCGTCTCCTCAAGCATTTATTCTGTCTTACAAACAATCCAATTTACACTCTTAGTTATTTAAAAATGTATAATTTATTATTGACTATAGTCACCCTGTTGTGCTATCAGATAGCAGGTCTCATTCTTTCTCTGTACCCATTAATCACTCCCACCTCCCCCAACTTACCCCTACTCTCACCAACCTCTGCTAACCATCATTCTACTCTCTATGTCCGTGAGTTAAATCTTTTGATTTTTAGATCCCACAAAGTGAGAAAATGTGACATTTTCCTTTCTGTGCCTGGCTTAAATCACTTAACATAATGATCTCCAGTTTCATCTGTGTTGCAAATGAAAGGATCTCACTCTTTTTTATGCCTGAATAATACTCCATTGTACATATGTACCACATTTTCTTTATTTATTCATCTGTCAGTGGACACTTAGCCTCCTTCCAAATTTTACTATTGTGACCAGTGCTGCAACAAACATGGGAGTGCAGATATCTCTTCAGTGTATTGGTTTGCTTTCTTTTGAGTATATACCCAGCAGTGGGATTGCTGCATCACATAATGGAGATCATAAATCACTATTTTTCCAGAATTTTTAAACCACTAATTTCCTGCTAGTATGTCCTAATAAATAATTTATAAAGCACAATTATATATTTTCAAATTATTTCAAGTTTTAAAAATGTCATATGCAAATATATAATGATGTTGTTACTGTTGTTATTCTTGTAAAGAGTCAGCCAGGCTTTTAGAAGGGGAGACATGAATGAAGAATCAAGATAGGGAGGATTTGAACTGCAGAGGATTTTGTGTCAGTCATTAGGATGCATAGTATTTCATGTCAGTCATTAGTGACTGAAGAATTATTTGAGCTATCTGGTTGTCTTTGTGAAATTGTTTGATCTATTTATTACTTTTACTGTATCTTCATATACACTACACTTTTCCTGTGGTCTCATTCCTGTATTTTAATAATTTAGAGATGGGTTGTGGGAGTTATGAACAATGACTCATTGATTTCCAAAAACTTCTTAATTGTATTCAATATTGCAAAAAGTTCACATAGTTTGTCTTTATATGTTTATGTTCTATCTAGTCTGAAGATATAGCATACCCAGTGGGGAAAATGCAGTCATAAAAAGCTTAAAAATTAGAAAAATAACTTGATGCATAAGAAGAAAGTCCAATCTCAAGTAAATTTTCTTTTTTGTGAAAATTCCTAACATAACAGATATTTATAATCCTTCCCATTGTGTTACTGAACGACATATGTGATTAATGTGTAGCATTTCTGAGTCATCAGAAGTTTTTGAGGTTTAAAAATTAAATTCACTGATAAATGCCCAATATATAGCATGGTTCCAGGAAATTATGTTTTGAAAACTTCTGCCATCAACCCAGTATTTTTGGTGGAGAAAGAAAATCAACCCTATAAATAAGTGTTTTGGTGCAGAGCAACGGAACCTTTTCCTGTTTCAGTCACAAGTCTAGGTTAAAAACAACAGTTTAAAATACTTTCCAGAAGGCTCAATACAAGGTTTAAGTGCCAAAATAAACACTTTGAATTTTCTGAGGAAAAGGGTTGTTTTTCTCCCAAAAGAAGTACTATCACCAAATTCAGTGTTCTTGGCAGAAGTTAGTTGGAATAGCTCAACAACAGAGGTTTGGTAAATGGCAAAATCAAACAATTTATAGAGTATTACAACCAAACAAGACAGTATTAGATTTGTCTGCATGCTAGCTTGTGTTGGGAATGAACAAACACTGTTGTGCATAACACTCGGCAGGTCCAATTGCATTTGAATATTTTATTTAAAAATTAAAATTTTTATAAATACATATATTTGAGGACGTATTTATTTCATTTATTAACAAGTATTTTAAATGTAATTGCATGAAGTTGGATAGTCAAATGATATTGTCTCCAGGACTCCATTTATGGTAACCTCCTTTGAGAAGAGGATAGGGAAGAATTTTATATTTGAAATAAGTCAACTTGTGTGTTTATCCTAATCTGTAAATGGGCAAAAGCAAAATGGGGAAATGAGGCCCGCTTTCAATAAAAAGAAAATGTGCCAATTTTTTTTTTCAAACAAAGAACTTGAGAAATAGTTTCATAAATATTTTCTAAAGATGTCCACAAGATGTGATGGCCATACTATGAATTTACTTAAAAGCAACATGTTTTTGATATTAAAAGCTATGGTTAACATAATGTGTAAAGAAATAACTTACTTTTACATAGCTCTTAATAGTTTTTTAATCGTCATTTTACATATATTATCACATATGTTATGACCAGATTTTCACATTATACACCAAAAGTAAGGCTTATGTTCAAATGGAATCATCCACTTACTTCTGGTGTATAATGTGAAATGCTTCAAAGGCTTGGGCTGGGAAAAGGTAATGTGTGAGGAGAGAGCTCTAGTTCTGTTCTGGCCAGCTGGTCTGCCAGCCATGTAGCAAGCCATCAAGGTGTCTCTTGATACCCATACGTGCTATGAATTCTGTTAGGAACTGGATTATGAGAGAAGGTGAACATATTTTGAGGATGTTGGAAAGAGCTCTTTGTATAATCTCAATGGGCATTCTTCATAATAGTTTTACCTTCTTTGTTCAGTCACCTTATTACTATTATGTGTGCTGTTGTCATTGCTGTACCTTAGGGCATTGCTTGTTTCTATCAATTTTGGCCAAGCAGAAGTCATGTTAAAAACTTTTTAGAAAATTTTGTCTCATGCACCTCTTGAAATCATTTCTTTCCTTCCAAATCTGTATTTATGGGCAAAGCAGTCTACATTCATCATAATTTTTCATTCAGGATTGATTGGGGTCTTCCTAACAGTCATGTGAAAAAGGTATCAGTTTCTTTTGATCACTAACTTTTAATTAAGAAGCAAAAGAAAGAATCAACAACAAACATCAAAACTATTGCACTTAATCCTACTCACACACACAAAAGAAAAATGCAACATTTTAAAACATTAATTCATTGATTTTGTATTCACCACTAGTTATGTCTATGAAGAATATTTGAGAGAAAGGAAGTGTTTAGCATAATGTTCTTATAGATTAATTTAAAATGGTATTGTAAAGTATAGTATAACAACTTTGATCCCAACCTAGTAAGTACCAGCCAGAAATTCTTTCCACATGCCTTTGCAAAGGCAATAGAGAAGTCCAGGTTTGTTTTCACATATAGATTGAATGGTTCCAACTGGTCATAGCAGTTAATCTATAGACCTTATGGGACTGATTCACAGTACCAACATCTTAAGTAGTCCGATATCAACATTGTGCAGCATGGCATTTTAAGTTAGAAACCAGGGCAAGTCAGAGTTTATTGTTATACTTTAAACATTTAGAAACATTATTTCCTTTTGCCAGTTGAGAATTATAATCAATTATCTGTGAAGGCACCGAATAACAAATGATTTTATTAGTCTCAAGGTGTGGATTTAGGTTATCTATTTAAGAAAACTGGCCGGGCATGGTGACTTACGCCTGTACTCCCAGCACTTTGGGAAACTGAGGCGGGCAGATCACTAGGTCAGAAGTTCAAGACCAGCCTGGCCAACATGGTGAAACCCCATCTCTACTAAAAATCAGTGCAAGCTTTTGCTAGGCATGGTGGCACATGCCTATAATCCCAGCTACTTGGGAGGCTGGGGCAAGAGAATTGCTTGATATGGCACCTGGGAGGCAGAGGTTACAGTGAGACGAGATCACGCCACTGCACTCCATCCTGGGCTACAGAGCAAGACTCCGTCTCAAAAAAAAAGAAAACCACACTATTTATTGGCTGGACAATCTGCAAGTCTTGAGTGAAAGACTTTTGTGATTTTTCTTGAATATCTTTATATAAGCGTACCTTAGTATATTAGAGATAACTTTGGCAGCAAGTAAAAAACGTTTGATCTTGCCCTTTCAACCATTTACTGATATTTAAGTGAAAGAGCTTTAAATGTTAATTAGGATCTATATTTATTTTTAAATTTTTAATAATTTTTAATTTTTATAGGTATATAAATATAGCAGGTATATATACTTACGGGGTCCATGAGATGTTTGCATCAGGCATACGGTGCATAACTATCACATCAGGATAAATGGTTTATTCATCGCCTCAAGCTCTTATCATTTCTCTGTGTTACAAACATTTTAATTATATTCTTAGTTATTTTTAAATGTACAATAGCTTTTTGTTGACTCTAGTCACCCTGTTGTGCTATCAAATAATAGATCTTATTCATTGTGTCTAACTATATTTTTGTACCCATTACCCATCCCTACTACTCTCCACCCTACCCCCTCCACTACTTTTACCAGCCTCTTGTGACCCTTATTCTACTCTCTATCTCCATGAGTTCAATTGTTTTCATTTTTAGCTTTCATAAATGAGGGGAGAACATGTGATGTTTGTCTTTGTGTTCCTAGCTTATTTCACTTAAAGTCCTGAGTCCCATCCATGTTGCTGCAAATGACAGCCATTTTTTTTTAATGACTGAATTGCATTCCATTGTGTGTATATACTATATTTTCTTTATCCATTCATCTGTTTTTGGGCACCCACATTGCTTAGAAATCTTGGCTATAGTGAATAATGCTGCAATAAATATGAGAGTGATTGGTATCTCTTTGATATACTGATTTGCTTTCTTTTGGGAATATACCTAGTTGTGAGATTGCTGGTTCATATAGTAGTTCTATTTTTAGTTTTTTGAGAAACCTTCAAACTGTCCTCCATAGTGGTTTTACTTATTTACATTCCCGGCAACAGTATACTAGAGTTCCCTTTTCTTTACATCTTCTCCAGCATTTGTTATTACCTGTCTTTTGGATAAAAGCCATTTTAACTGGGGTGAGATGATATCTCATTGTAGTTTTGATTTGCATTTCTCTGATGATCAGTGATGTTGAGTACCTTCCTATATACCTGCTTGCCATTTGTATGTCATCTTTTGAATAAGTAGTGTAATTGCAGTGTAATTTGAAGTCAGGTAATGTGATTCATACAGTTTTGTTCTTTTTGCTTAGGATAACTTTGGCTACTATGGGTCATTTGTGGTTCCATGTAAATTTTATGATTTTTTGTTCTATTTCTGTGAAGACTGTTATTGGTATTTTGATAAGGATGACACTGAATCTGTAGATTGCTTTGGGTAGTGTGGACATTTGAACAATATTGATTCTTCTAATCCGTGAACATGGAAATCTTTTCATTTTTTGATGTCCTCTTCAATTTCTTGCATCAGTGTTTTATAGTTGTCATTGTAGAGATCTTTCATTTCTTTGGGTAATTCCTAGGTACTTAATTTTATTTGTAGCTATTGTAAATGGGATTACTTTCGTGAGTTATTTTTCAGATTGTTCACTGTTGGCACATAGAAATGCTACTGATTTTAGTATGTTTATTTTGTACCTGCAACTTTACTGAATTTTCTACTTCTAATAGTTTTTGGTAGAGTCTTTAGGTTTTTCCATATCTATCATCTGCAAAGAAGGACAATTTAACTTCTTTGTTTCCAGTTGGAATGCCTTTCATTTTGTCTCTTGTCTAATTGCTCTAGCTAGGACTTTCACTACTATGTTGAATAACAGTCATGAAAGTGGGCATCCCTGTCGTGTTCCAGGTCTTAGAAGAAAGGTTTTCAGTTTTTTCTCATTCAGTATGATACTCTGTGGGTCTGTTGTTATACGACTGTTACTGTGTGGAAGTATGTTACTTCAATATCCAGATTTTTGAGGGTTTTTTTTAAATAATGAAAATATGTTGAATTTTATTAAATGCTTTTCCAGTGTCAATTGAAATGAGCATATGGTTTTTGTTTTTCATTTTGTTTATATGATGTATTACTTTGAATGATTTGCATATGTTGATTTGCATATGTTGAACTCATCCTTGCATCTCTAGGATAAATCCCCAGTTTTTCATGATGAATTATCTTTTTACTGTGCTGTTTAATTTGGTTTGTTAGTATTTTGTCAAGGATTTTTGTATCAGTGTTCATCAGATACATTGACATACAGTTTTCTTTTATTGCTATGTCTTTGGTTTTGGTATCAGGGTACTACTGTCCTCATAGAATGAGTTAGGAAGTATTCTTTCCTCCTTTATTTTTAGAATAGTTTGAGTAGAATTGGTATTAGTTCTTAATTAAATGTTTAACAAAATTCTGCTGTTGGGTCTGGCCTTTTCTTTGCTGGAAGACTTTTTATTACCGTTTTGATCTCATCCTTTGTTGTTGATCTATTCATGTTTCGGATTCTTCATGATTCACTTTTGGTACATTGTGTCTGTGTAGAAATGTATCTATTTCTTGAAGTTTTTCCAATTTATTGACATATAGTTGATCATAATAGTTTCTTAGGAGCATTTAAATTTCTGCTGTAATTCAATTGAATTACGTGAGTTTTACTCTCTCCTTTTCATCTCGGATTTATTTTTTGGGACCTTCTGTATTTTGCTTTGTTAGTCTGGCTAAAGATTTGTTGATTTGTTTATCTTTGCAAAAAACCAGCTTTTCGTTTTGTTGATCTTTTATATTTTTTGTATGTATTTCATTTATTTCTACTTTGATATTTATTTTTTTCTTTTGCTAATTTTGGGTTTGGTTTGTTCTTGCTTTTCTAGTTCTTTAAGATGCATTGTTAGGTTATGTGTTTAAAGTTTTTCTGCTTTTTTGTTATAGGTACTTACTGTTATAAACTTTTCTCCTAGTACTGCTTTCACTGAATTTCCTAGGTTTTGGTTTGTTGTGTTTCCATTTTCATTTGTTTCAAGAAATTTTTAAATTTTCTTCTTAATTTCTTGATCGGTCACTCAGGCGTATATTGTTTAATGTCTATGTGTAGTTTCCAAAGTTTCTCTTTATTATTGACTTCTAGTTTTATTCCATTGTGGTCAGAGAAGAGACTTGATATGATTTCAAGTTTTTGAATTTTTTAAGACTTAAAACAAGTCTTTATGGCCAAACATATGGTCTTAGGTTCTATTTTTAAAAATATTGCTTAAAAATACAGAAGAACCTAGCCTAAAAAAATTAAATTATATATGGCATTTTGAGGGTAAAAGCTGTATTTCAGAGTTAGGAGATGTGCAGGAATGCAGAGAGTGAATTTGGGATTTGGAGAGGTATAACACAGGTAATAGGGGATGCTGTTACAGTTATCCAGCAGAGAAATGGTGAGGACTTGACCAAAGCTTATGGCAATGATACGGTGGAGAGTAGATTTATATGAGGTATGAGGATTGTTGCTTGGATGAGGAAGAGGAAAAACACTGGAAGGTAAGCAAATTATAAAATAGGAAAAATGTGTGGAAATTGAATACAGGTTTTGCAAATACTGAGGCTGAGGAGCTTTTAGGACGTCAGCTAGAGAAATAATAGACATCAGTTGGGTATTCAGAGATCAGGTGATAAATCTGGGCCAGGGATAGAAATTTAGGAGTTATTAGGATGTAGATCATAGTTTAAACCATGCAGGTTGATGGTGTTCTGCAGTGAGAATATGGAAAGTAAGAAAAAGGGTTCCAAGTATGGACTAGAGAATCTTGCTGTTCAAAGCATAGGCCGTAGGAAAGGAGTCAGTAAAGGAGAGGCTGTAGCAGTGGCAAGAGGCGTTATAAATATCTTAGTAAATTTAGGGGCTACTATTAGCTGTCACACTAGCTCTCTGACATTAGACAAATTACATAACTACACCTCATTTTCTTCATTATGAAAAGTGTAAATTAACATATGGATCTCATAGATAGGGCTGTGAGGATTCAATATGACACAGTGTCTTTCAAATGTTTTTGACGTGACCCAAAATGGGAACTGTATTTTATATACTATGACTATATGACCATATATACATGTATGTATGTATATAAATTTTCCAGAAAAATACTTATCCTTTCTACATGCAATAGAGTTGGATATTTTCTATTCTAATTTATTTATTTAAAAAGCTGTGGCCGGGCGCGGTGGCTCATGTCTGTAATCCCAACACTTGAGGAGGCAGAGGTGGGTGGATCACGAGGTCAGGAGTTCAAGAGCTGCCTGGACAACATGGTGAAACCCCGTCTCTAGTAAAAATACAAAAATTAGCCAAGTGTGGTGGCACATGCCTGTAATCCCAGCTACTCGGGAGGCTGAGGCAGGAGAATCACTTGAACATGGGAAGTGGAGGTTGTAGTGAGCCAAGATCACACCATTGCACTCCAGCCTGGGTGACAGAGTGAGACTCTGTCTCAAAAAATAAATAAATAAATAAAAAGCTGCTTTGACTCACTGATGGATAACAGCCAGTAATGAGAACACTGAACTAAAATGTGTGAACACCTAGAACAGTGACTGATCCCTTAGCAAAAGCAGAGTTAAGAATAGTGGTTGTTGTTTTTAAACCTAGAGTAAGTTGACTAAAATATAGAATTTCAGCAATAACGGCATTATCTTTATTGTTATTTCTCTAGAGGTGTCCAATAATTCAAGGGTTAAAAAGTATTCATGTGCAATCTGATTGTCAGTGGTAAGCTGCTAGAGAAATTTCTGCACTTGGGTTTGGGTAGTCGATAGGAAGCAAATGTGAAATGAGGAAGTAAGAGAGTGAGTTTAGTAAACTCAAGAAGCTTGAGAGAAAAACATAGGGTCAGTTGGTAGAGGATTAAGGGTTTTTCTTTTCTTTCTTGTCCCCTTCCTGCCCTATTTCTCTCTTTCTAGACTGGGGGAGACTAGACTATGGAAAGTTAAAGTGAATAACAGAAGAGTGAAGAAGCAAAGATTGATAAACTGGGGGAATGGGAAAGAGAATAGAGTTTAAATTCTGGTCTAAAATGTCAACCTGTAGTGGTAGATTATTAAAATTGTCTGGGGAGAAATTATTATAAATGATTAGGAGGAAAGTAAAACTGTTTGGAAGCCTTGCACACGTGTTTAAAGTGAAAGAAGACTGAAAAAAGTAGGAAATAGAAAAATCTAATGCTTGTGGCTTTCTAAATACATGGACTTTCTTGACAGTTTAACTTCTTATAAAAACAGACATGAACATACATGAAGCCACTATTCCTCAGAACATATATACAGATTAAATGAGGCATTTCTATTATTGGCATCCAAACCTGTGAGTTTACAAAAAATGCATTGTTCAATGAAAAGAGTATTGAGATTGTTAGGACTGTTGCTTTCCTCAAAACAAATGGAAAAGATGAGAAAACATAGGTTCATAGATGTTGTGAATCATTTCCTTTGAGAATACAAAGCTTATAACCAAGTCACATGACTGTGATCTGACTTTCTTTATAGGTAGAAAATAATTAGCCTGGCTCCTTTCTTGAGTGTACTCCAGCTAAGAATGAGAAACTTGTAGCAAATCTGTTGTCATTTTTTACCCATCAAGTCTTTGAGGTAATTGTGCCCAATAAAGAAATTACTTCAACATTTTATAACAAATATAAATTGTTTTAGTAGAAGGCAAAGAGAAATACTGTATGGAAAATAGTATGAACCTAAAACGCAACCCTCTAAGGTAAGGACTTAATGGGACACAATCATGTTAAAAATGGCCAGTTGCCTTTCAAAAACTTGCAATAAAAATGACATACTTAGGTGATTTTTAAAATGTGAATATTTTGTTTGTTATTTTCGCTGATGTCAAGGTTCAAAAGTGGATGACATTCACATGTTATTAAATCAGTGGAAAACTCACACCACTAATATGTTATCATTCATTTCCAGTTGGCTTATTGTAGTTTTACAGTAGTTCTCAGAGGTTCCACTGGATATAACAACCTCTTTGTCAATCAGGATGGTCGTTTGAAGTTAAAATAAAGTATGAGCCATAAATATAAATATATAGCCTGGTGTACACTTCTAACCTGATGTAATTTTAACCTGTTAGCATTGTTAAAGTAAATCAAGTGGGCACTGTATAATCTTATTTCTAAGTTACAATTTACCTAAAATCTAATAGTAACAATTGTTGTCTCATGAAAAAGTAAATTTGTTTCATATTTTACAAATTCCTTTTATATTATTGACAATAATTAATAATTGTTATAAATTCAATTTAGTCTTTAGAAGTTATGAGAAATGAAAATAAATTACTGTTGTTCTGAAAATGACAGTCCACAAATTTTAAAAAAGCATCTTTCAATAAAGCATTTCTATTTTGAGCAAGAAGTGTGCCTTATATAACAATCTGTTACCTTTGCAGAAGTCTCAGCACATCAGACATTCATAGCTAAAAGAAATAATCATGATAAACTTCTAATAACAGTGACAAATCTTTAAAATAATTTGAGTATTTCCTTGACAATGTCAGTAATAGTTTGTTAGTATTGGTGATTACCGGAGGGAGTTTTAGGTAAAACAGTACCTAGTAAATGTTTGAATGAATGATACCCAGTTAAAATAATTAAGGATTAGAAGTAAAATTTTTAGTCTTTCAGAGTTTTCATTGACTTAATTAAAAACATACACATGTTTTAAGAGGTTCCATGGTAGAACAGAAATTGTTCAGTCTTCAGTGCCACACATAACAGACCTCTCTTTAAGTTTTGGCTCCACCACTTACAAACTCTGTGGCCTTCAGTAAGATATGTGTCTTCTTTCATCTTAAATTTGTCGTTGATAAAATGATCCCTGTGGCTATGAAAACTTAGAACAAATAATCCTACAAGAACATAATATTTTAAAACACTATTTATGTTTCCAAGCCCATCTTTAAAAGTTATTCAACCTATAAATGAATCTATAAAATATAGTTGAAGTACAGTGCCAATGGTACTATAGAAACAAATAATACTTATGATAATATTTCTTTGGGAGAATACATTGATGTCCAGCATGTTAGCACTAAAGCAAAAGGACTGGGAATTATCCAGATTTGAGCTACTCCACACAGTCCCATATTTGGAGCGAGTTCAGCATGTGGGGGAGTGGGGGAGTGATGGGACAGAAGGACAGAATTGGAGATCTTAGGGGGAGAATGGTTAAAAACAAAAAAGGGCCTGGTGCAGTGGCTCATTGCTGTAATTCCAGCATTTTGAGAGCCGAGGCAGGAGGATTACTTGAGCCCAGGAGTTCAAGACCAGCCTAGACAACATAGGGAGACTCCCATCTCTACAAAATATAAAATAACAAAACTACAAATTGAGGAGCCAAAGGATTGGGTTTATGATTTAAAGTGGGGCTTTCCCTTTCATTCCTCTTCTTTCCCTTCTCCATTTCTCCCCCACTCTGACACCATTCTGGCTAGAGAACTTTGGGACAGCACAATAAAAAGGACTGGACAAAAAAGGGATCTTGGAGTATAGAGTGGAGATCGGCACTTCAGGGGAGGGAGCGGGTGGGGAGGAAGAGGGCAGGGGGAAGGAAACAAATGTGTTGGCCCTGAATTTGCAGAGCAGCAAAATTCTGCCATCCTTCTCTCTATTGCCAGCCTCACTCTGAACTAATTGTTAGTCTATCCATTGAAAACTGGATTTCAAAAGCTAGAAAGATTAAAATGAGTGATGAATGAAGCCAAACAAGGTATCCTCTTATTCTTCATGATTCAGATCTTTCTGGATATCGTGTTTTATTATAACTAAATAAAGCCACAGGTGACTCTCAAAATACCTGCAAGAACCGGGCATGGTGGCACATGCCTACAGTCCCAGTTACACAGGAGGCTGAGACAGGAAGATTGCTGGAGCCCAGTAATTCAGGGCTGTAGTACACTGCGTTTGTGCCTGTGAGTAGCCACTTTACTTCGGCCTGGGCAACATAAGGAGAATCTTGTGTCTTGGGGGGGAAAAAAGGTATCTACAAGCACTTTTAAAAATTATCATAGCCAAACAGCTGTCATGCAGTTGGCCTTCTTTCTTTATAGTTGACTGTTTCTCTTCCTGCCTGTAAGGGAGGAAGTGAAGGTGAAGAGGAGGGAGGGTTAAGAGGAAATTTTTGCTGGAAGCAGTTAAGTTAAGAGGAGGTCTTCAGTATTTATCTGGAGTAGCCCTTTGTATTTAAAGGATGTACATTCATTTTGTGTGTATCTTCAACATAGTTGTAAGACATTTTCCCAGAATTTGCTAGTATATCATCTGCTTGATAAATTACAAAACTGGGAATAACTTTTCAACTTTATAATGAAATATGTTGATGTTTTAGGGATCTATTAAAAACATTGACCTCAAGACCTGCTTATTACCCCAGGTGTAGGTTACTCCCTGTCTCCATGTAAGGACAGTCTTTTAATGGATGTCTTTTAAAATGAGGTTTGAAGTTATAAACTTAGTTGAATTTACTTTTAAATTAAATATCACTTTATGTTTAAATATTATTAGAGGATCCATTATATTAGCCAAAATAAGTGATTCCAACTATATAAACTTATACATCTTTACACCTCAGTTATAATTACAACTAATTCCATCTTATTTAGGCTTGAGATATAAATATAATCTAATTTAGAAAATATGAGATTAAAGTTATTTGGAATAAGATATAATTTGAAAGTTATAAATATAGAAGTTGGAAGCTGTTCGCTATGAAAAGATGATAAATTGCAGTTACCTTAAAGAATTAACTTTTGGGTTTGTTTACTTAAATTATGTTGTAATATGTAATATGATGGCTCAAAAGATTTTTTTAATTTGGGAATTTATGATGATTATAAAAAGATTCATTGAGAATGAGGAAACTTCATATTAAGACATGATGCCCAGTGAATTAAAGTCAATAACTGGAGTTTGTAGAGCATTTTAGAGGGCAGTAGCCTCAAATTAAGATTATAATAAAATGACTTTTTAGGGGCAAAAACATGTCTTTTGCTCATTATAGAAAAATGAGCAACTATGACTAAACAAAATAATAATAATTATCACCCATAGTTTCTTCTTTAAGAGATAAATAACTACCAACTTTGTCTTTTACTCTGTTGGCTATGCCTCTCTCTGTCTGTTGGTCCTGCTTGCCCTCCTTCTTCCTCTTTCCCTCCCTCCTTTGCCCGTTTCCTTCCTTCTGCCTTCACTTCTTTCCTCTCTCCTTCCACACATTTATGTGGGTGTGTATATGTCTTTCAGCTTCTCAGATAACAATATATTATGTAGGCTATATGTTTATATGCCTTTGTATTTCCATATAAGCCATAGAAATGGATTCTGATACTAATCTTCAATTCTTCAGTAAGAAACTGGTGATAACTCTTAGCAACGTGAGTGTGACTAAATATCCAAACATTATGTCCTTTCAAGTTCTGGAATCCTCTTTTGCATGCTAAGATGCTGCTTCTTGTTTAAGGAGGATTATTACTAATCACAGAAAGTTCTTAGACGAGATTTTGCTGATACAGATCCTCAAAGTTGAAGCAGTTAAATTTAACTGTTTGCTTCACCACTTGCGAGGTGCTGTAATTCGCTGTGTCTTTCTCAAACCTCTTTCTTTCTGTTATTTTTTATTGTTTAAGTTCTGTATCAGAGATAATCAAAGGACAATATAGTGTAGTTGAGAGGGAACTCTGGGGTCCAGCTGTGTTAGTTTAAATCCTTTCTCCATCTTACTTGTTTTGTGACCTTGGGTAAGTTACATAGTCTCTCTGTGCCTCACATTTCTCATCTTCAGTGGGAAAATAATAGTACTTACCTCATGGAGTTATTATATTGAATGTCTACTGCATAGTAAGCACTCAATAAATGTTAGTTGTTTTTGTTATTTAAATCTGAGCTGCAAAGATCACATATTCTATAATAATATTTATTGAAAATTTCCAGAATAGAAAAATCTGTAGAGATAAAAATTAGATTGGTGGCCTAGGGGTGTTGAGGGTCATAGGAATGACTACTAATGGGTATGGGTTTTTTTAGGGGTGATGAAAATGTTCTAAAAGTAATTGTAGTGATGGCTGCATAAGTCTGAATATACCAGAAACCACTGACTGACTGATACACTTTAGCCAGTGAATTGTATAACATGTCAATAGTATCTCAATAAAACAGTGAATATATTTTTAAATATAAGTGTGGCACATTCCTGATCAATATTAAGTCACAGATTGCCAGATACAAACTGTGACCACAAGTACATACTTCCTATATCATATGTACTTCTAGGTCTCTTGCTAAGAATAAATTCCAGTTTAGTTTTAATAGAAATTACATTTATAGTCTTTAGAAATGTAATCAGTTAATAACTTGATTATATTTGGAGCATGTATTATATATTACATTTGATTATATATTAATATTGATTATATTTTGCAGAACAATTATTTTACTGTGTTTTGTGTTTATTTTGGGGAAAAGACTTTTTTTCCGTTGGACTCACTTTTAATATTTAAATACAAAAAGTGAGCACTGGCTCTGTCTTTTTAAACACCCACACAGGTCTAACAGCCAAAATGTGCAGAGGAAATGAGCCCCTGCTCTGTCTTCCACAGTCCCCATCTTGTGGCGGAAGCTGCAGCCAGTCTCTTTGCTCTTAGGCACAGGGATTCGTAGTAGCCACTTTACACTACAGTTGTAATGCATTTTGTCTGTTTCACATTGTGTGCATGTCCCTCCCCAACAGCTCCATTCTTTAAGAAAGAAAAAAAAAAAGCAGTCATTAATGGTCAGGGGCATATCCCTCCCACTGGCATCAGTTCCTACACCACAGGGGGAAAGTGAGATCTTCCAGTCAGGAGAAATTTTGTGAAAGGAGTGTGTGGCCAGAGCTGGAATAACCATGGCTGCACTCTGGTATCAGAGCGAAGACAGAAGTCAGTCAGGATGGCGTGGAGGCCACC
Organism: Ateles fusciceps; assembly: GCA_036589455.1. Taxonomy (NCBI): domain Eukaryota; kingdom Metazoa; phylum Chordata; class Mammalia; order Primates; family Atelidae; genus Ateles; species Ateles fusciceps. The sequence continues at coordinate 490,412 of JAZHEH010001096.1, forward strand.
GTTGCAAGTTTCCATGAGACAATGTGGGAGAATTCCTCCCATCAAATTTAAATAGCTGAATGTGCCAAAGTTAAAAAAAATCCAAAGAATCAGCAGTTCAAACACTATTGATTTTCAAACTTCTCCCACCGAGACAGCTCATATACGGCAATAACAATCTAGATCTTTCCAGCAAGTAAAGGTAGAGGCCCTGGTATTCCTCCTGAGAGCCCTCTAGGGACTGCTGCATTGCTGCTGTTGATCCATTTGCAATGGGAATAACCAGGATTATAAAGGAAGTGGTTCCACTCCACAGTGCCGCCCTGGAAAACCTGTACGTTTTCTGAGCCACAAAGAGAGAGAGATCAGAAGTGGCTCCAGCTCCCAAGCCGGACTGTCTTCTGAAACATCTCCATCAGGTGCCATAGTCTCTCCAACAAGGTCTCACCCAGCTCCTCTTCAAGCTCCTCCTCAGTCTTCTCCACATCGCCTTTTGGGAGCAATTCGTCGGGGAACAGGGGGTTCCCCTGCAATGGCAGTGACCATGGCTGTAGGGGACACCAGAAGGGGGAAAAAGGATAGGGAAAAGGTATTACAAAACCACTGTACTTGCCATGGATAATTTTTGAAATGAGTGACAACACAGAAGGAAATTTTATGCGTGTGTGTGTGTGTGTGTGTGTGTGTAGAGAGAATATACATACACACACATACACATACACAAAATGTATATATAATATCATATCACTTTTTCTCCTTTTCCATGGTCTGTTTTAGACATTTTAAGAATTTTAGATAGCACAAATGGGAATTATTTGGCCTCATTACCGTCTACATCCTTAAAACTTCAAATAAAATATCCATATTTGGAAGCTTCTTTTTCATGTTGCATAGTTTCAGTGAATGGGTTCACTGGAAGAGGAAAGTACACCATCTACATACAAGCTCAGCTAAAATTCACAGCAAAACAGAATATTTTTCCACCATTATCAATTTTCATCAGATTTTGTTTCAGATATGTGACGGAGTCACTGAGGCAGGAAAGTGTTTACCTGCAAAGTGAGCTAATAGAAATGGGAGAAGCTTTTAAGTTCTAAAATTTCAGTCATTTCTGTCTAGCGTCTTCCCTAGAGGAAGGAAAAAGTGGGTCTCTTCCCTTTTTTATTTTCCTTTGTTAATCACAAAGCCTCTTTGTACTTGATGTTGGGTAAGTGCTGGTTGTTTATCATGTTCTTTTCATCCTCAAATGCAAAATAAAAAGAGGAAGAGAACACAGCTTTGGGTTTTCAAGCTTTGTGACAGCTTAGGACCTCTGAATCTCGGCTGCTCTCAGATGCTTTCTAAAGTGATTTGATTACTGAAATGGATTATGCAGTTTTTATGGTTTTGAGCTCTTTGGACATATTCAGAACAAGAATTATATTAAAAATCAGACAATGGAAAACTATTGAGCTTATCAGGTTAGATTTCATTATCACAAAAGCATCAAATTATATTATTGGAAACACAATTATTATCTTAACTTCTGTTTCTTCCTTGAATGTTAAAAAATGTTTGTCGTATTTGATAATTCCAAATTCTAATAATGTGGACAAAACTTCCTTGCAGGGTGTCACTGTAAGATATTTCAGGGATTCTTTTGAAAGATAAGGCTTTCCTTATCTCACTTTTGAAAACCACCAGCAACTTTTACTGGTATGAAACACTCAAAGACATTTATTATAGCAAGCATCACTTGTTGAAATTACTTGAATGCTAAGAAGTTTATAATCATTTAAGTTTTTGGTCAGTTTCCTGAATTTATCATCTATTTCTTTTGGATTTGTATTACATCTCTTTAATTTTTGATTACATTATAATGAGTAATAAAAACTGTGTGAGAAAATATGAGTTGGACTGATGGAGCTTTTACCTTCTTAAAAGAAATAGGCCTAATAAAATAGGCCATTAATTTTTTATTGTTGTTTGGAAAAAACAAATAGTACTGATAAGGATGAGAAAGAAAGGTTTTCTAATCAAATGAGGTATTTCTCTTTATTGATTCTTAATATCCAGTTGTTGTTAATAAACTGTTACAAATTTAAATGTCTGATGTAAGGGCTGTAAGGCAGTTCCCTAACTTTAACATGCGTCTTTTAAAAATTCAGATTATGATTCAGTAGGTCTGGGGTGGATGTGAGCTTCTGTAGTTCCAACATGCTCCCAGGTGATGCTAGTCCTGGTCCTCGTATCACACTCTGAATAACAAAACCGTAAGTCACATCAAGAAATAACTTATGTAATTGTCTTTAAAATCTGTACTTTTAAGAAATTCAAGAGAATTTAATTCCACTGCTTCTCTTGGTACCCTCTTCTAGTAGTTCACAAGTAGAGAGACTCAAGACATTTTTCTCAACATCCTCAATTTCTCTAATGAGGGGAATTTTCTCAGTTAAAACAGAAAACAGCTATTCATATAACTGCTTCAGAAGGTCAAAGATTATCAAGTCTCTTTTCCCTCCCTCTTACTTTCTTCTCAGCGCCAACTTCCTTTAATATTTCCATATGTAGATTTTGCCAAAATACATATTCTGCCTTGATTTATTACCCAGTTTTAAGTACAAATCATCTATGTTAGATGTTAGTTAGAAATCACGAGTCTGTTATAGTAGATGAATTGACAAAATAAAAGACTTTTCTGAATTGATAAAATAAAAGACTTTTATATCCCGGAATTTCTCATTAATTAATGTATGAAACAAAAAAATTAGAAGTCTCCGTTTCTTTTTAAAAATTTTGTTAATTGTTTAAATAATACAGTTTCATTGAAAAATTCAAGCAGTGCAAAAGTATAAATAATAAAAATGGAAAATTCCCACCCCTTTATCTACCTCCCTTTTTGTACTTCTCTTTTTTTAGTTGAAACCCTATTAACAGTTTGCATATATTCTTCCAGAATTTTTTATTTATTTTTATTTTTTTGAGATTCTTTCATTTATGCTGGATTGCAGTGTCATGGCTCACTGCAGCCTCAAACTTCTGGCCTTAAGCAATCCTCCCACCTCAGCCTCCCAAGTAGCTGGGACCACATGTGTATGCACCACCATGCCTGTCTCATTTTTTATTTTTATTTTTTAGAGGTGGGAGCTCCCTATTTTGCTCAGGGTGGTCTCGAACTCTTGGACTCAAGGAAACGGACTGCCTTGGCCTGCCAAAATGTTGAGATTGGAGGCATAAGCCACCAGGTCCAACACAGAATTATTTCTATACATACCTATGTACCTATGTTTATATTTTAAAAAATGAGATCACACATTTTATATTGCTCTGTAGTGTTTTCCTATTTAATAACACATCTTAAGATTCTATCCAAATGTCCATACATACAGATCTACTTCACTGTTTTTAGGGGCTGCAAAAAAGAAATCTGTAAATAAGTACTTAAACCTTCTCAACATATACTATTTGCAGGTTTTCATTATTGTAAACTGTACAACCATTAGCATTGTTTTTAAATGTTTAACATTGTGCTTCTGTTCCAGTATTTCTATAGGTTAGATACTTAGCTACAAATGGATTATCTGGGTCAAATGTACTAGAGATATTTAATTTTAATAGATATTGCCAGATTGGCCTCCAAAAAAGGCAGTATCCATGTAATTTCACTCCAAGAGTGCTTATTGATTCCCACATCCTAGTTCATGGTGATAATTTTTACCTTTTTGTCAAATGATCTAAAAGGTAGGTAATACTTCATTTTTGTTGTACTTTGTATTTCTCTGATAACTAGTGAGGTGGAACACCTTTTCATTGGTTTATTAGCCATTTTGATTTCCTACTCTCTATCCATTTTTTAAATTTGTTGCTCTGATTTGTATGAGCTCTTTAGGTGCTAGTAATATTTGTTCTTTCCTGTTATATTGTTATATCAATTAGCTAGTATAAACACAACCACAAAATCTGAGTGGCATATAACAGTAAGCCAATTGTCTGGCCAGCTCTGTTTTATCCTGCAGGTCTGTGGGGGCAATTGGAGCAGTTCAGCTCCCCATATCTTCATTTTGAGCCCTGAGCTGAGAGGACAGCAAGGAAGGCTGTCGTCATAGCAGTAATGAGACTCGTTTCCATTAACATTGTCTACAAAATATGGATACACGTATATATTAAGTACTTTATTTCAACTTAGCACACATAAATATCTGCTCATTTATCAAGGGGGGTTTTGTGAGTATAAGTTGTCTAGGTGAGAGTCTGAGTTGTTTTTGTTGTAGGATACTATCTTTCCAAAGCATTCAACTCAGTTTCATGGAAAAAAACCTTTCTTCCTTTTTGTTTTATGTAATATGTAAGTCAGTTATATAATTACATTAAAGAAGTGCAACTGACATGAACACATTTGGGGGACAAATACAGCTGAGTCTTGACAAGCATATAACAACTAATATGAACAGAAGAGTACATGGTCCTATTTGGAGTGGTGTTTTATTTTTGAGCAGTCAGTGTGCACATTAGAATATTTACAGAGAAAATACAGAAACTAAATTTGTCCTATTTAGTCTCTTAAATGGAGATTGGATACAAGAACTTTTACTGTAAAGAGCACATTTTGAAAATGTTTGCTAAATTCTGATTCTTCATGTTATGTCACTGCAATATCATCATCACTGTCTTCTTCTCTGTTCCTTTATAATTTTTTTCCATGCCTTAAAGCTGCTGAGATTTGGCTCGTACCATTTTTGTTTTGGCTCATTATTTATTCTAGTAGAGCTAGATTTCACTCATACTTTTACTGTAGGAACTGGTTGACATATTTGACATATATCTTGATTCTTATATATTAAAAGTAACTGAAGTTCAAAAATTCATAAACTGTAGGCTGATTTAGTGTTCTTTTTTGTCCAGTACGTTGCAACATTTCATAAACAAAAGTGTTATTCTCTACGGTGAATAATACCAATACTTAATGTTTCAGAGGATCAGAGGATTTTAGAGTATGAAGCAAATTCGAGATTATTTAATACAGCATTGTCGATTTTCTGGTGAAGAAAACGAATCTTGAAAAATTTTTGTAGCTTATCCTAGATCACATAGCAGTTAGTGGCAGAGACAGAAGTAGAATTTTTGTGTAATTTACTTACAAATACCAGTAATTATTCTAAAACAATTGAATATTTTGAAAGTTACGTGAGGGACATGGCAAAAGACCCAGTATTATTTTTGTACTTGTAAATACCACATTATGATGGCAAGCCTTTAAGAAAGGAAATATGAAATTAAATGAAGGACCTAGAAGTTAAGAAAGATAGAAGTTTGGTGAAAAATTTCGCAATGTATATTTTAGATTTTATGTATGACATAGTTTAAACTGCAGTGGAAATATTATACCATGTCATGGAACGCTTTATCTTTCTATCTGAAATAGCAACTATTTCTAATTAATGTTGTTAAAAATTTTTGAAATTCCTTTATTGTGACTACGTTTTAAACCAGAAAAGAGGATAAAAGCTACTTTGTAGTCAGATGTCTATGATCTCTATGTTTTAGTCTCTCTCTTTCTCTCTTTTTCTCCTCTCCTTCCTCCCCCATCTCACTTATTTTTGTTGTTGTTGTTTTCTGCTTTTGCTCTAATTTATAATGTCAAGGAAATAACTAGTAATCTATTAGTTATGGCACCTAACATTATTAGTCATATCATTTTAAGTATGACAAATATGTGGATGAATGGTATTTTAGACCCAAATGAATGATATTTTAGATCCAAATTAAGTTTATGTTACTCTCTATATATTATTGATAGTTTCTTTTTATTAGGAAGGAGACTATACATTGTATTAGCATATGTTTATAATCTCTTCTTATCTTTTATCCTGAATTGATCACTTTTTCTTATGAAATGTATTCAGATATGTGTTGAAGACTTACTTGAATGCAGCCTGTACATTTTAAGAATTTGAGCTGCTTAATCTCTGCAATGTAGTTCCAGCCTTAAGCTCACTGTATATTGTCAGTTGTCATTTAAATTTAGTCTTCCAAATCTCTAATAGGTTAATTTTATCAGTGAAGTCAGAAAAATCTTAAGCTTTATTCTTTATTAGCTTTGAAGACATTATCTTGCTTATAGTATTAAAGTTCTTTTTTTTTTAAGAATAATTGACTAGATTTTCAAAGAGACTTACAAGAAGAGATTATGTGTTACTTTAAGGTTATGCATTACTTGAAATTTCATTAGATGGATCTGAAATTAGTTGCAGAATACAGTTATATTATAGGTTTTACATTCTTATTTTCTAGAGTAAATTGGCCACAGTAATAATGAGCTACAATTGAAACATGAAACTTTGACAGAAAGAAGAAGTTGGAATGTTATTAAAAGCTGTTGTCATAAAAGAGAGTGACTAGAAATTTATTGTCTATTCACACTTAGATCAGCTCTTTTGGAAGGAAGAAATTTTGAGCTAGAACAAATAATGTTTAATGCTCATTTTATAAACCGATAGAAATATAGCAAGAAGCCAAGATTTTTAGTCCTACACATCTGGTTGTGATGATTTTGGAATCTTTATACTCTGATAATATGTCTTTGTTATGGTTTTAGAATATTTTCTGTCCAACTTATTAAGCAGATATGGAAGCAAGTCCTGAGTCATACCAAGTTCCTATCATCCGTGAAGAATACTGGACTCTTTTCATTCTGAAAGAGAACAATTCTTTGGATGGTTTCAGGGAGTCATTTTACCATATTGCATATAATTGTAGTCTATTACTTCTCAATGTTTTCTATTCTCTTCTTCTTCCTCTCTTCCTCCAAATTTTTTCCTTTGAATACTATGTCACACCAAATTTTAATAAGGATCTAAACACTTCTGAAAAATAATTGGTATGTACATTTTATGAAATATTTGAACAATCTCTTAAAGATGAATTGAACCCGTTCAGCCACCATTTCATAGCATATTTAAAGAAAATAAAAGACACACTTAACTTTGAAATAATGTTTGGGTGGCTTGTATAGTATGCCAAATTATCTCTGAGATAAAAACAGGTGCACAAGGTATTTTGTATTTCATTTCATCCCTTAGGTCATAGCTTATTATTAAACATTGTATAGAAAATATCATGATCATTGTATACACGAAGTCAATTTATTTCTTCTTAGTTTACCCAGTGTTCCTTGAGATACTGAGAAAGTCATTTAAGATCTCTTTACATGCATATAATTTGTAGTAGTATACTGAACTCTCTATTAGACTTACAGTTAAAAGGTTTCCTTAAAATCCTTTCTGTTTTTGAACAAAGATTAAATGTTTTTCATAACTCAGAGTAATGAAAAGGAAATATTTATTTTGAGGATAAGCCAATTTATATGTTATTGAACTTTACATAGACCACCCAAGCCTAAAGCCTACTGTTTATAGTTAAGGATTTTAAATCTACATATGCTCTTGAGGAGCCAGAGTTATCTATGTTCCAACTAGAAAGTTTTGTGTCTGCAAAGGGTAATAATTTCATATTCTCCACCCCTAAATCCCTCACCCTTGGCTGGTAAAATTCCTGTCAAGATTATTTTATTTCCACAGGGGAAAAGGCTTCTTTGGCCCTCAGTAATAGTAACATTGTGAAATTTCATCTATCAAATTACTGATGTTTTAATATTGTTGGAGAACACTAGAATTATATTTGCCTTCAAAATCAGTTTGTTTGAATGTATATGTATGTATATATAGCAGAATATAGATGACTTGTTTTTAGTGCAGGTTTCTAGTTTTCTTTGAAGTTTTTTTTTCCTGGCCATCAAACTTTAGAATTCTTCAAAGATTGGTTCTAGGCTCTCTTATTGTCTCTCTCTCTGTTTTTATTGTAAATAATTTATCCCATGCTTATAGCTTTAACTATTATCTAATGTAATAGGAAGGGAGAAAGAGAAAATGGTGCAAAATAGAAGCTATCAGACATGAATCTCCTCAGCTTCCCATTGGAAGGTCATATCTGTTAGCTTTTATGGTTATCAGTAAAGCAGGAGGCAGAATCTGGTGAAACAAAGGATAGAGGGTCAAAGGCCTGAAGAGAATTTGTGTGGTTTGAAATACTTGTTTTGTATAGATCAAAGTAAAATGACAGACTTACTTGGGCTGTGTTCAAGATCCCTTTGAGCGTGGTGATTATGTTTTGTTGTGTTGTTTTCCCTAGCAGTACTTAGTTGCTTCATTATAGTCACGAAGATGGTGATTAGTTTCATCCAGAGCTGGAGTTTTGCCAGGTGGAGGGGGATGCAAGAACTGAGGAGAGAGGAGCTTAGGGTAATGGAGTGTTTTCTAGGATTATGGAATTTAAGCTACATAAGGAGGATAGTGAGAAGAAAGTATTGGAAATGGAAAGAGATACGGAGCTAATGAATCAGAAGTGTCTTAAGAGTCCAGAGAACTCTGCCATAAGTGGTAAGTGAGGTCTAGTTATACATTCATATAAAATGTGTGTTATTAATAAGTTAACAAAAAGCAATATTAGAATTTTAGTTTCTGCATGGAGACGGAATGGATGAAAAAAATCACCTATTTATTTCATTTATTTAGATATATAGGAAAAGATTGATTTTGCGCAGAGAAAGTCCTAAATGATAAGTAGGAAGTTACTTTGTAGTTTCTTACTCTTATACAAGATAAGCATTCTAGCCAGTCTTCTCTAAAGAATGGAAAACTTGCTGTATCTGATTTCACATGATTGTGGGGGCTTTATTTTATAGTAAAAGAAAAACAAAAGTGTTTTCGTACAAAAAAAAAAAGGACATTTCATTGGAAAGGTATTTTTGTCCATGAAAGATAATAGTAAACATTAGTTATTTAAGCTTATTTCTTGTTTTATTCAAAGCTTGGATTTTGTGATTGTTTTTTGTGATGCAGTATCTAAAAACTTTTCATGAAAGTAGAGAATTGTATACTTGATACACGTTTCAAAAACTAATGCATGAAACTAAGTGTCACGATCAGTATTCTTACTTCCTTATAAAACAGTGTGCCCAGGAGTGTAGGATAACTAAACAAGGTCCTGTTTACTTGTTCACTTTCAGGGGGAGATTAAGTACCTACTCTTTTGTGCCCTGCCCTGCCGCCCCTCCCCCCTCTCTTCCCTCCCTGCCCTTCCTTTCCTCTCCCTCTTCCTTTATTTCCTTTCTTTCTTTTTTATTGTTTTTTGAGACTAGGTCTCTCTCTGCCTCCCAGGCAGGCACCCAGCCCAACACCTAGAGAAATTTTCTTTTTTTTTTTTTTTTTTTTTGTAGGGATTGGGTCTCCCTATGTTGCTCAAGCTAGTCTGGAACTCCTGGGCTCATGCAATTCCCCCACCGTGGCCTCCCAAAGTGTTGGGATAACAGGTGTGAACCACCATGCCAGGCCCTTGCTCCTTTCTAAAGATGGTCTGAATATGAATATTTACATTTCTTACTCATCGTACACCCTTTGTCTATTAATGATCACGTTTTAGATGACTTAAATTTCCTATAAATGATTTAAGAATTTAAACTGGGATGAGATAACCTTAATCTTATTTTAAGAATGTATTAAGAACAAAGTTAAATTTTAAAGGTCAAGAGTATTGAATGGATGCTCATAGATTTCACAAAGCATTCTATTCTGTCTTCTATTTGCTATTATTATTATTTTGCTGCACAATTAGTAAACTCAATTTACTAATGTTGTTAATGTTCTTTATTTGTTTTGTATGTTTTGTTGCTTATAGAAACCTGATTAGAGCTTTTGAGAGTGTATTTCAGTGAGAAGTGATTTATTTTGTGTATTTAAGATGGATTCCAGCTGTTTGAGATTTTTCTCTTAGAAGTCTAAGTTTCAGATAGCATCTAGATTGAAAAGACAGTTCTGCTTAAGATGCCTATCCTAGTCTTTCTTAAATAGTTTAAATTCTTTCTTCTTCTAAGTTTCTCATAAGTTTATTTAGACTTTTTTTTACCTTAAAAATCACAATTTATGCTTTAATTTGTTATAGAGGTAGGATTATAGATTTTCAAATTCGTTTTTAAAAATGACTGGTTTTAAGGAATGTGTTAAAAAATTTCTTGTACTTTAAGAATTTTAATTAGCTAAATTCATAGCATCCAGTAGATTGTCTGTTAGAAGACCTATAATATATAACAAAAGAACATTTCCTTAGTGTTCTAATTCAGAGGTTACATCCTCTATTAATATGAAGAAAATGAAATTATTCCCACCATATGACTTGTCATATTTACTTTTTCCTTTGAAAGTAAGTAAGACTTTTTGTAGCTCTTCTGTACTGCAGAGCACACTGTTCTTATGGAGAAATAAGAATATTGATCATGACATTTAGTTTCCATAAACTATTGCTTTTTTATTTTAGTCACCAAAATATAAGCAATTTTATATGCAATTTTGACTTACAGGACTTGTCAAACTTTTCCTGTTTATTATTAAAATTGAGTTTTTTAAAATAATTATAGTGTCATAAATTTAAAAATTGTATAAAACAATATTTTCTAGTCAGACATGAGCCATTATTATTCTTAGGCTACAGATTCCAGTGTATTTTCTTTCACAATTTCTTATTTTTTTTTTAGAAACCTTTTCAGGTTCAGATAATATATACCTGAAGGCCTGAAGGAACATCTGAATAAATCATAATTCTTTTGTCTCATGTGACTCACAGTGTTAAAATACTTTTTATGAAACTTGCTGTATCAGGTTTCCTATCAGGTTACTTTTCAAAAGGTTGTAATAATTGCTTCCTCCTTAACTATAATCTTTAGAAGCAAGATCTTCTTGAAAATTGTATATCACCACTGAAAAAATGTCTGAAATCATTGTCTTATTTGGTTTAGGAGCTGTTCGGTTTGATCAATAACCAGCACCTAGGAGCTACACTATGGTTACATTAACATACTATGAATTTCTCTGATGTTTTTAGGATTCCATTATCAGTGAAGAGAAAAAAGTTGTATCATGTATCTCCTGAGCACCCTATGAATTTTAATCTTTAGAAAGTCACTTGATATCTGCAGGCTGCAGTGACTTTCATGATTATGTTAAACAGCATTGTCCAACATGGTAGCCACTAGCACATATGGCTCTTGAGCCCTTGAAATGTGACTAGTCAAATGTAGATTGCTGTAAGTGTAAAGCGTACATCAGACTTCAAAGACTTCGTATGGATAAAGAATGTAAATATCCCATTAATAATACTTTCATATTGATTGTTGACATGATAATATCTTGGATATGCTGGGTTAAGTGAAATGTATTATTAAAATTAAAGGCTGGGTGCAGTGGCTCATGCCTGTAATTCTGCATTTTGGGAGGCTGAGGCAGGCAGATTGCTTGAGCCTAGGAGTTCAAGATTAACTAGGTCAACATGGCGAAACTCCCTCTCTACAAAAAATACAAAAAAATTAGCTGAGCTTGGCGGCGTATGCCTGTTGTCCCAGCTACTTGAAAGGCTGAGGTGGGGGAGTTTCCTGAGCTCAGGAAGTCAAGGCTGCAGTGAGCACAGATCATGCCACTGCACTTTAGTCTGGATGACAGAGTGAGATACCTGTCTCAAAAAACAATTAAATTAATTTTTTTACTTTTTACTTTTAAAAATATGGCTACTAGAACATTTTAAATTACACATATAGCTTGCGTTGTATTTCTATTGGACGGCTGTGCTCTAGAAATACAGGATGACCTTTATGAACCTTTGTAGTCTCAGCACTGTAATGATTCTTAATTTTTTTTTTTTTAATTTTTATTTTTTGAAATGGGATCTTTGCTCTTCACCCAGGCTGGAGTACAGTGGCATGATCACAGCTCATTGCAGCCTTGACCTCCCAGGCTCAAGTGAGCCTCCCACCTTAGTCGCCTGAGTAGCTGAGACTATAGGTGTCTACCATGATGCCTCTCTAATTTAGAAAATATTTTTGTAGAGATGGGGTCTTGTTATGTTACCAGGCTGATCTTGAATGCCTGGGCTCAAACAATTCTCCTGTCTCAGCCTCCCAAAGTTCTGGAACTGCAGATGTGAGCTATCATACCCAGCGTCCAGCACTGAAATGATTCTGATTGATGCTCTAATTAATTCTGGAACTATCATTTTATCTTTAATTGTTACGATGTTGAAGCCTCTATTAAGGATTTTTACAGTATGTTAATTTGGAATGTAGAGCTCTTGGAAACGTCTTCTTTTTTTTTTTTTAATTTCTTAGTACATTAACCAAACTCTAAAGAATTTGGCCTGTAAGCTTTTAGACTATATCCTATGAGCCTAGTCTTCTCATTTTTGAAGCTGGACTATTCTGCCTTGTTACAGCATTTATCCTGCCTGTCTTCAATCTTTTTTATTGTTAAAAAAACCCTCAAATTTATTAACTTAATCTCAGTGATTTTATTTATTCTATCCAAAGCTTTGGACTTCTTTCTTCACTTGGGTTAGGATAGTGTAGTAGAAATAGAATGTAGGGTTTAGATTAAATACTTAGATTCTAAATCTGGTTTCTTTTTTATTAGCTGAGCAATTCTGGACAAGACACTTTGCTAAGCCTCCTTCTTTCATCTGTAAATCTCATGTTGTGAGGATTAAATAAAATACCATACAGATATTGTTATTACCTACCCATGTTTATCAGAGATCTTTTCTTTTCAGACTTCTTTTTGACAATATTTGACTTCAAGGATACTATACTTTTCTAGTATCTTTTATTATTGGCCATTTATTCTCTTTATCATTTTGATCTTTTCTTTCTTTTATCCATTGATATTTTTGGTTCTACCAATCTTTAGTCCTTCCATCAGACTATGGCTATAAAGAAAAATAGACACATACTGTATTGCTCACAGAATGAAAATCATCACTTGGACCCTGCACCTAGGTTTGTAAAAACCAAAATAATAGATTCAGAAAAAAATCTCAAACACCAAGTGGGAGAAAGTAGAATAAGACAAACTGTTGGAAATCAGATGCAGGGGAAGAGAGAGAAGGAACTTAACATATATTGAATATATGTCATATTCCTGGCATTGCTGTTGATAGATGATTGATATATTACTTTATATTATGCACAACAAAATCTTTTATTAATAAATCTTTCAAGAAAAGATCCCACCTATTTTATAGAGGAGGAAATTGAGTAACAGGCATATTAAATAACATGCTCTTAGGCCATTTGTGTCCTTCCTTATTGTTTATTTGCATTTTACCCCCAAGACCATTGTTTTGCTAAACATTGTTTACTTTGGACAGTTGAATTCTGTGCTAATTATGTAACTAGAGTTGGTCTCAAGTACACTAGCAAAGATAAATGAAACTTGAGTGTTTTTAAACAAGGATACCAGATATGAGATTTATGAAATATGTTTTGTACTATTTTTGGGAATGTAGTTCTTTGGCCAGTCTTTAGACTGGGTTGAGAGGTTAGTAGTAGTAAATCGGGAAGCCAAGCGTTCCTTCCTAATCTAGGTGTGTCAACAAAACTTTCAGGTGTGAAAGCTGCTCTACACTAAAAAACTAAATAAATTAAATAACTAAATAATTCTAGCTATTCTGCCATCTATGTAGGCAAAGCTACATTGGTAATTGTATATCTGTGAATTATGCCATAACTTTCAGGGCTACATCCAGACTTATTTCAAATGTCTTCACAAATGTGGCTTATAACAATCTCTGCCCACTTCCCTCAAAGGTTTTCTCTCTGCCTATACTTTTCTGCTTATAAACTCCTTAATGCCCTATTCTCATACATGTCTTTCTTGGGTTCTACCAGTACATTCCTCCTTTCTGAGTTTCTTTTTCAGAAAGACTAAAGTATGCTAATATCTTCCTGTGCTTTAGAAGTCTTACAACAAAAATTCTATAGTGACTCAGTGTAGAATAGTTAGTAGGAGTGAATGAACTCTTGAAGAATAAATATCGTACCTTCAACTCCACGTCCTCATATTCTCATATTAAAGAAGATTAAACAAGATTATTTATAAAATATTATATGAGCCAGGTGTGGTGGCTGATGCCTGTAATCCCAGCAACTCAGGAGACTGAGGGAAGAGGACTGCTTGAGGTTAGGACTTCGAAACCAGCCTGCACAACACAGCAAGACCCTGTCTCTTTGTGTGTGTGTGTGTGTTTATATATTTATATATGTGTGTGTGTGTATGCATATATATTTATATATATTATAGATAAATAAAATGATTTGTAAGTGAACTGGTTTCTGAAGAACACTTTTTACCCCCTAAAGAGTTCTAAGAGATATCTTTTGTATTTCTAGGGCAAATAAACCTTTACTTCTTTTTTTGTTGTTGTTTTATTATTAAATGAATATTTTGTTGTAATATTAAATTAATATTTGAGATGCCTTGTCTGGTGTTCAGACCACTGCAATTTTTCTGTTAAAATAAATGAGCAATGTGAAGTGTTACGATGACATTCAGCAATTTTATTTCAAAGAACTAGATATAAGAATGTTATTTTCTTCTCCTCTGCTCTTTGACTGTCTTTTGTGTTTTCAGTTGATTTTCCTCTTTATCCTCTTGGAATTTAGACTCTGAAGTTTGAATTTCCTTCCTTTTTTTCAACAGAGTGAGATACAGAACAAGGCATGGCATGAATTCAAAAGTAAATTCCTATACTTAAGGGCTAGCAACCATTACAGGCTTCTTAAGGCCAAAGCCTGCCTATCAGATGCTTATTGATTGGTTGACCATATGTTGTAAGGCAAGGGCACTTGACTAACTTTAAAGAGGTTTGATACACTGTTGCCAAAAGTTTTTTTTAATAAAACAACAACAACCAAATACATCACCCTGTGTATTAAGTGTTTGTCTGGCAGGATACTGAAAACCTAAAATATAGCCCACACATGCAAACTTGTTGGAAGAGAACGTGCATATTTCAGCAAGTTAGAGTTTCAGAGTAAGAAAAGCCAGGTTAGTCTGGATTTTAACACTGCCCTCCTACCTTCCTCTACTGCCAAGCTCCAGACAGACCCCAACCATGTGGCATGGAAGAGAAAGTTATTTTTTGCATTTTAAAATCATAGTATTGCTTTTGACTCAGCAGCATTTCAATTTACATATGCAAAGGAAAATATAAAATTATAAGTACTGGACACTAACTCACATAAATCCTACACTGAGTGAGTAGTTCTGAGATTTTTATAGCTCTTTTATTGTAAACATTTAATCCTCAATGCATTGTTCTTGAGCATTTTCTCTGTTTCAGACTGTATAATCTTTAATTTTCATAACAGAATTTTATAGTAAGTAATAGTATCTGATTTTACATTTGAGGAAACTGAAGCTCTATGATGTCAAGTACTTAACTAAGACTGGCCAGTTTTTAGAAGTTGAGTTATAACTGCATCAGAATTTGATTTCTGAGAGCATCAGAACTCTGATCAGGTCTTCTTACTTTAATCTTAGACTTTTGGCCAGTTTTGTTACTCTAGTACATTACAATCAAAAGTTTATATACATACACACAGACATATGTATGTTTATATAAGAGTGTTTATGTATATGTGTGTGTGTATTTATTGGAAGAGTGTCCATTGAATGTAACACATAGAATTTTCTATTCATAAGTTATACAAAACTTCTTTATTTTTAGGATGTTTGTGATTTTTTTTTTTTTTTTTTTTTTTTGAGACAGAGTCTCGTTTGTTGCCCAGGCTAGAGTGTGGTGGCGCGATCTCAGCTCACTGCAACCTCTGCTTCCCTGGTTCTAGTGATTTTCCTGCCTTAGCCTCCCTAGTAGCTGGGATTACTGGCACATGAGGCTACCAGGCCTGGCGAAATTTTGTGTCATTAGTAGTAACAGGATTTCACCATGTTGGCCAGGCTGGTCTCAAACTCTTAACTTCAAGTGGTCTGCCTGCCTCAGCCTCCCAAAGTACTGGGATTACAGGTGTGACTCACTGCATTTGGGTTTTTTTTTTTTTTTAAATAATTTAATATTTATGGAACGTTGGAGTAGGAGAATAAAAGAACTACAGAATTTATATTATGAATTTTTAAGATTAATAAAATTTTGAAGGTTTCAATATATGTATTTTTTCCCCAACATTTCTTACCCAGAAGTATTGCTAAAACACAAGTTTTTTGAGACTGAGTCTTACTTTTTTGCCCAGGCTGGCGTGCACTGGTGTGATCTTACCTCACTACGACCTCCGCCTTCTGGGTTCAAGTGATTCTTGTTCCTCAGCCATCTGAGTAGCTGGGATTACAGGTCTGTGCCACCATACCTTGCTAATTTTTTTGTATTTTTGTAGAGATGGGATTTTGCCATGTAAGCCAGGCTGGTCTCCAACTCTTGGTCTCAAGTGATCTGCCCGCCTTGGCCTCCCAAAGTGCTGGGATTACAGGTGTGAATCACAGTGCCTGGCCCAAAAACAAGGTTTTTAAAAATGTGAAACTACCATATTGGATCACATTTGCTGTACTCTGAGAATAAGGAGTAGTAAACAACTCTTTTTTTTTTTTTGAGACAGAGTTTTTCTCTTGTCACCCACGCTGAAGTTCAATGGCGTGGTCTCGGTTCACTGCAACCTCCACCTCCTGGGTTCAAGTGATTCTCCTGCCTCAGCCTCCCTAGTGGTTGGGATTACAGGCCCGCACCACCATGCCTGGCTAATTTTTGTATTTTTAGTAGAGACGGGGTTTCACCATGTTGGCGAGGCTGATCTTGAACACTTAACCTCAGGGGAAGTGAGATCCCTCCTCAACCTCCCAAAGTACTGGGATTGGGATTACAGGTGTGAACCATCATGCCTGGCCAACAACTCTTAATATAAAATGTCACTTCTATAAATTAGAAAGACTTTTAATTGTCTACCCCAGGACCTAAAATTGCTTCTTAATGATACTCTGGAGTCAGTCACTCTCTTAATAGATCTATAGATGATTTTAAAACATTTTATCTGTTTTTTCCTTGTAATGCATGGCTATGATTATGTCATTCTGTTCAGAAATCCTCTGTGATTTCCTGTTGCCATCAGGACAGTCTTAAGTCTTGGACCAAGGCCTTCCATTTTCTATCCTTGCTCTACCTTTCTAGAATTCTCTTCACTCAACCCAAGCTGTGGTGCTGTTCCTCAGGCTTTTACCTTGTACCTTTTGCTAGCCTTTGCACCCTTACTCTGTTACCTCTATATTAAAAAATGCAGTCTGCACAAATGATATTGTTTCCCTAAAACCATTTTTGATTCTTTAGTTTTGAGCAATTTGTTTTTTGAATTTCGTAAGTTGTAATATGTTTCATAACACATAAACATTTGTAATCTCTAAAATATATAATTTCATACCTCTATTTAGTTCTGCTACTGATTCAGGCGAACTTTCAATCTTTTAAAATTAACTTTGAGTTATAATTTACATATGATAAAAATGTACACATTTGAAGAGTATACTCTATGAGTTCTACTGAGTTTTGACAAATGTACCCCTAAGGATAACCACCCCATGGTCAAATTCAGAATATTTCCATTATCCTTTAAAAGTTTTTTCTGTTGTTTTGCAGTCAGTTTCTCTTCCTCCTCCCATCCCTGATAGCAGGAAAAGATGGATCTGCTCTCTGTCACTTTAGGTTATGAAACTTTTTTCTAGAATTTCATATCTGTGGAATCATATAGTGTCCACATTTGTGTCTGGCTGCTTCTCAGCATTTTTTTTTTTTTTTGAGATTCGTCTGTTTTGTTGAGTGTATCAGTAGTTTGGTCTTCTTTTTATAGCTGAGCAGTATTCTGTTATATGAATATGCCACAGTTTGTGCATTCACATGTTGATGGACTCATTTCTAGTTCAGGTTAATTTTTTTACTTGGCAGTTTACATCACATGTACTATTATCCTCAATTAGTAAATGATTGTGTACTAGTAGGATTATATCAGTTTGTATCTTTGGAGGGAGGCTTGTAATGATGTATCGTTTAGATCATGGTGTCAATTTCAGGGGAGATGTTGTATCTACTTCTTTCTTCTGTCTGTGGCTTACTATTTCCCCTCAGGATTTAATCCTATGATCTTGATACAGGTAGGGAGTGTAAAATTTTTCTTACGGTCTCAGTACGTAAGACAGCAACTGCTATATCCTTATCTTTGTAGTTGTGTTTGTTTTAGTAATAGCAGCAGCAGTAGTAATAATAAATAACATTTATTGAGCACTTAGTACAATAATCATATGATGTAGGTTCTATTATTTGCATTTTACAGATGGAGAAACAGGCTCAGAATGTAAACAACTTGCTTCTCTGAATCTGTAGCTCTCCCTTTTAACTCTACTGCCTTAGCCCTTAATATTGCTTGTTGAACAAACATATGATCGTGTAAATGAATAACATTTGCTTCATAGATCTTTGGACATAGTGTTAATTACTCAATAGCGTATTGCTTACTCCACCTCATGTGACTTATTAATTTAGTCTTGGGTTTCATCATCCTTCCTTGTCCCCACAATACATTAATGATGTGACCTTATTAATCACATAGACACAGAACAATATCTAGAACAACGTTATAGTTGACTGAAATGAGGTTACTCTTTGTGTCAGAGACAGCCTGGAAGAATGCCTGAGTAGATAGTGATAAATAAGAAACAGACCTTTATTATGTTAAGGCATTGAGGTTTTTTTTATTAGTTTGTTAAAACAACTAGTATTAATTACCTGAATTTTATAGTTTAATTAAGTTTGATATTATATGTAGATATCTTTAAGTAGTTGTAGTTTTGAAAGTTATTTTTAAACTAATTTATCAAAAAGTTATTAAAATCTATTTTAAAGTTAATGTGTAATTTAATCTTTTAAAAATAAACAACAAAGTATGTGTTTAGATGGCTTTAATATCAGTTTCTTTCAACAGAATTCAGCTTGTAGGGTGTCATTTAAAAAGTTTAAATAAATGGTATCAAATGAGATTATAGTTTAAAAATAAACAATGGAGTGAGATTTGGTAATAGGTCATAAATGTTAAACCTGGGATATCTTTGTTAAACACAGGTCTGGTTATGTCATTCCTCTGGGTAGTGGCATTTTTTGCCTTAGAAGTAAAGTTCGTATTCATTTTTGGCCTGGTGTGACAGTCTTTCTCCATTTGACTTCCATGTCTCTGTGTTACAGTCATATTAAATCTCTTCAGTTTTCAGAATATCTAGTGTTTTCTTTTTGCTAAGTCTTATATGTATTTTTCCTTCCTGTTTTCTTCCTTTACTTCTTTTTTATAGCATCTTATATGTCTTTTCTTCTGAACAGCCTTCATGACACCAAAATCAGTGTTAGATACACTTCCTTTGTGTTCCTAAAGCACTGTGTACTTTATATTAAAGTACTTCCTATAATGTAGTGTCATTATTTACTTGTATGTATACCCTCTGGATTGTGAATTCCTGAAGCTATCAACAATGGCTATTCTGAGCACTTGGCAACCTGCCTGGCACATTGTCAACTCTTTGTAAATACTTTTGAAACACTTAACTGTATGAATGAGTGAATAAGTGATATGAAGGTGAACAGCACTCCAACCTGTAAACTTCATGGTCTCGTCTCTTCTGCTGGATTGCAGTTCCTAGTAACAGGATTAACATGCTTATCAGCCGTATCTCCATTCCTGCCTTTCGGACTTGATAACTTCATATTATAATCACGGTTATATTTCATTTGTGGTATTAAAAATAGCTCCTAATTAAGAAAAGACTGGAAACTCCTATTTATAATATGCATATTTATGTCTCAATGTAAACTCATAGCACATTATCAGTGTAAAGAAACTAATGAAACTGTATATTAAGGATGATCCCTGCAAGTTGTTAATGAGTATAGCAGTAGTTGATTTAAAAATAAACAAATTTCTTTAGAAATGGAAAATTAAAATGGAAAACCACCACAAAAAAAAAACTCCTACAATTGCTGTCCAACAACTACAAGATTCTTGGCACCCAAATGGAAATAGTTACTATAAAAATGCAGTGTTTTTCAGTGACTACACGGACAAAAATTTCTTTCAATATATATTTCTTGAGTGACTTATGTCCTATGCACTGTACTAGGCACTGGGGTTACATAATCAAACAATGAGAAAATCCTGAATGCTTTGGTAACTAGAAAAAAATAATGCAGCTCAGAGGATACATGCATACACACACACACAAACATGTTTATGTATTCACATATACTGTGAAATACTAACTGATGTGTTGTAGAGTATCCTATTTCTGAAACCAGTGCCAGAAAGATCTTAAATATTATCATACTTAAAGTGAAAGAAGTTATTGTGAAAAAGACTAATGATAGTATTTTACGAAGAAAAGGAAATTGTGCTTTGAATTTTCTTAAATATAAACAAATACAGTTGCTCTTCAACAATTATATGTTTGGCCTGTATGGTAGACTGTGTTATTGTTCAAAAACCTTTGCAGTTCCTCCCTGGAGAAGTTTTATACTTCCCTTCCCTGTTGACATCATGCCTGGAGTTATGACTTGCTTTGGCTAAAGAAATATGAGTGGAAATAATTTACGTATACTTATGAGCAAAATCTTTAAGTCAGAACGCAGTTTCCTATGTTCTCTTTTTCCTCTGCTCTGACAATCAGCATTTGAAGATAAGGTTTCTCTATTACTCTAAAGTACAAAATGAAGATTTCCTGTAGTTGAGCCATAGCCAACTGTTGTTTGACATGTAGCGTGAGCAAAAAATAAACTCTTGTTGTTAAAAGGCATTGAGATTTTGTTACTGCAACATAACTTAGCTCAGTGGTTTTCAAGCTTTAGCATTTTCAAGAATCATGTGGAGATTTTGTTAAAACACAGATTGCCGAAATTGTTTGGCCCCACACTTAGAATTTCTGAATTCAGGAGGTCTGGAGTGAGGACCAAGAATTGTATTTCTGGTGTGAAAAGCTTTTGTGAAGGAGAGGTGGATAAGAGAAGCCAGCATAAAGTCTTGACCAAAGGTACACTCCTAGGCAATCACCTTTAGATAGGAGAACATGTGGAAGTGAGAAACTGGACATTGGTTCCTTTTCCTTCTTTCTTTTTTCTGTCTTTCCTTCTTTCTTTCTTTTTTCCTTCTTTCCTTCTTTCTTTCCTTCTTTCTTTCTTCTTTCCGTCTTTCCTTCTTTCTTTCTTTCTTCCTTCTTTCCTTCTTTCTTTCTTCTTTCCTTCTTTCCTTTCTTTCTTTCTTCTTTCTCTTCTTTCTTTCTTCTTTCTTTCTTCTTCTCTTCTTTCTTCTTTCTCTCTCTCTCTTCTTTCTTTCTCAGAGTTTTGCTCTTGTTGCCCACGCTGGAGTGCAATGGCTTGATCTCAGCTCCTACTGGGTTCAAGCAATTCTCCTGCCCCAGCCTCCCGAGTAGCTGAGATTACAAGTGCAAGCCACCACACCCGGCTAATTTTTGTATTTTTACTAGAGACAGGGTTTCACCATGTTGGCCAGGCTGGTCTCGAACTTCTGACCCTCAGGTGATCCACCCTCCTCGACCTCCAAAATTGCTGGGATTACAGGTATGAACCACTGTACCTGGCCAACATTGGTTTCTTTAAGACTATCCATGCCCTTGTAAAGTATTTGCATGATACCAGTTGGAAGACCATTGTTTTCTACCTTTATTTAGGTGATTTGTGTTTTCTTTTATGTAGTCCAACATCCCTTTACTTGTCTGTAATATTTCGTCTTCACAGTTGAGACCTCAGGAGGCAGATGGGATGAATTTACAGTTTGATCACCTAACCTCCTTGGGCCTTGGTTTCTTAATCTGTATAATTCTTTCATGTTACCTTAGTTCAAATATTTTATTTTTCTAATACCATTCTATAGGCTAGCAAGATTCCATTATGTGTTGACTCTCCCAATTTCTATTATTTATACCACAGATTAAGTTCAAAATCTTTGAGAGGAAGTAAGCTGGAGTATTGGAAATTAATATTTCTCTTTCTTGGGGGTCAGGATATGCTAAGTCCTCAGTTAATCAGAAAATAGTAGTTTCCTACCAGGCGCGGTGGGTCATGCCTATAATCCCAGCCCTTTGGGAGGCTGAGGCAGGTGGATCACGAGGTCAGGAGTTCAAAACCAGCCTGGCCAAGATGGTGAAATCCCATCTCTACTAAAAATACAAAAATTAGCTGGGTGGTGGGAGCGCCTGTAATCCCAGCTACTCGGGAGGCTGAGGCAGAGAAATGCTTGAACCTGGGAGGTGGCAGTTGCAGTGAGCCGAGATCACACCATTGCATTCCAGCCTGGGTGACAGAGTGAGACTCCATCTCAAAAAAAAAAAAAAAAAAAAAGAAAGAAAGAAATTAATGTTGATTGGAAGATTGTATTTAATTGAAAACATTTGTTTTCATATTTTTCACTATGATCGTAGAAGGGAAAAAACTGAAAGTATTTGCTTGTCTTAAAGTCTTTAAAAAATAGATTGTTTCAGAATTATGATTATAATTTTGTTTAATGTAAGTAATTTTGGTTCATAGCAGTGCCATAATTTTCAGACGCTTTCTAAGTTTTTCCTGGATGTACGTGAAACACTATTTTGATATTTTTTGGTTGTTGACTGTAGTTAATTAAGTGTATACTCATGCCATTCCTTGGGAACTGCAAACAGGCCTTTCAGTTTAGGTCCGGTGAAACCACAATCTGCTCCTTTTACAACTATTTTAAAGTTTGTCTAGTGTTACTATTACCAGTTCATTTTGAGAAGGAAATTTATCCTAATTAACATTTCTCTTAGATAAAGTCTGAAGGTGATTCTTGGTTTCTTAGCAATTTAAGGCTGCTTGGAACATGACCTTCCTAGTTTGGATTTTAAAGCAGAAACAGTTCCAGCTTCTCCAAGTTTAAGGAGAAATTTGATTCTATTGGAGTTATTACTGTAAGTTTAAGTCCAACTGTTTTCAATTTATAGTTAGGACACACCAGAAAAAAGTGCACAATAATCATCTGGGGACTTACAATCTCACTTGATTACCCGTAACTGCGGCCTACTTCAGCAGCGTTGCTTGGGCTCTTGAAGACAAAGCCAAGTATCAGTGTTCCATTCTGCATGAAATAAATGTACTGTGAAATGTTTATCAGAATAGAAAATAATATTTTTAATACACTGGGGAATTTCACTATTTAAAGGAATTCTATTGAAAGCTATTGAAGATATAGTGTGTTCATAAAGGGAACAAAATAATCTTCCCCAAATTTCTTAATTTCATGCTGTTCTAACTTCAGATGTTTGTATATGAGGTTTCTTAAAATAGGAATACAACATTAGTAGTTCAGTTTTCTCATGCTAACTGCCTCATGAAGGCTGAAACTGAACTCTCTTAGTCCATTTTTTTACTCAAACAAAAAAATTCAACAAAAAAAACCTGTGATATATATGTAAGCAATGTAATGTATTTTAACCACACATCACAAGTTTTGCATAGTAAATTGCAATAATCAGTTTAACCTATTGGAATATACTTATGTGATTAGAATATTGAACATTTTTGAAAACTAAACAAAAATAAAAGTGTGAAAGTAGTTTCATGTCAGTATTTTCTTGGTGATCTTATGATAAGCATGCGTAAATCAAAATGTACAATTGTTGGTCATGTCTCAAATACTAAATTATAATTTAGTACTGACGTAAGCTTGTTTACTTGAAAGTGGGTTGGAAAAGTGATTACAAAATCTAGTGTATTTTATGTGTTTTTAAAAAAAAAAACAAAATAAGAAAAATTTAATTAAAACTACATAAAATTGCCTGTAATCCCAGCACTTTGAAAGGCCGATGTGGGCAGATCACAAGGTCAAGAGATCGAAACCATCTTGGCCAAAGTGGTAAAACCCCATCTCTACTAAAAATACAAAAATTAGCTGGGCATGGTGTCAAACACCTGTAATCCCAGCTACTTGGTAGGCTGAGGCAGAAGAATTGCTTGAACCCGGGAGGCAGAGGTTTCAGTGAGCTGAGATCATGCCACTGCACTCCAGCCTGGTGACAAAGTGAGACTCTGTCCAAAAGAAACAAAACAAAACAAAAACTACATAAAATTGCATGATTTTCATTAGAATAAAGAGAATTGAATTGGGAGTCACAAATTAGAGGCATTTAAATAGGCATTCTGGTTCTCTTTTTAATTTTCAAATTAAACTTTTCAATTCACTCTGATTATATTTATGCTTACAGTAATTAGACTAATCACAATTTTGAAGTTCAGGCTATTGTCTGTAACTGTAATTTATAATCAATTTTATATGTCACACTTTTCATAAATGCAATGTAAATGTTTACACTTGAACTTTCAGCATTTTCTTTTTTAATTAATTTTGTTCAAATAATATAATGTAACAATTTTGATACTGGGTGACTTAGATGGCTAATTAGAATAGAATAGAATATTTTAAGAATTATCGATGTGCACAACATTTCAAATCCAGTTTGTCTTTATTGTTTGCTAACTGAATCTTTTCACATATTTCATTGTGCTTTAGCAGTAATATAATGTAACACTTTACTCCAATTGAGTAATTTAAGGAAGTAGATGATGTAAAATGCCAAATTAAAGAAATTTAGAACTGAACTCATGAAGTACAAGTAGAGTAGCTCCTAAAAAGCTACCTTTGCGGGGGGGGGGGGGAGTGGGGGGGGAGGATCCAAGATGGCCTATTAGGAGCAGCTGAGGATTGCAGCTCCCAGTGAAAGCGCGGAGGGTGAGTGGACGCCGCATTGCCAGACAGATTTTTATTGCCCACAGACCAGGAGATTCCCAGGGGGAGGAGCCCCATGGGTCGCCAGCGCGGCTGGTTTGGCCGGCGCAGCAGTTTTTGCCGGCGCGACTGTTTTCGCCGGAGCTGCTGTTTTAGGGCGGCGTCCCGGCGCAGCGGTTCCCCATACAAATACGTGGGTCCGGGTGCCGTTTTAGCTGGCAATTGGAGCTCCGGGAAGGCAGAGCCGCCCATTCATCTGATTAAAAAAGGGGACTGAAACAGGCAGCCAGGCCAGGAGATCTCCCAGGCAAAAAAACGCCACGAATCTCAGCGCCCCGCGGTTTCAGCCGGCGCAGTGGGTCACCACACGGGAAATCACACAGATCCCGGCGCCTTTTCAACAGGCGACTGGAACACCTGGGGAGACTCTGAGGCAGGGAGCCAGGTGATCAGGCTCGGCTGGTCCCACCCCCCACAAAAAACAGCCATCGGAACGCTCTGGATCCAGAGTTTCACAGCAAGCACAGCTGAGCCCGGGACGGCCCAGCTCTGTAGGGGAGGGGCGTCCGCCATTACTGAGGCAGTCTGCCGCTACAGAGGGAGTTTGCCATCGCCGAGGCAGTTCTCACTACACCGGTATAAACAGGACTGCAGGGAAGTTCATACGGCAGCTGGGCGGAGCCCACAGCAGCTCAGCAAAGCCTCTGTAGGCAGACAGTGACTAGGCTGCCTCATCGCTGGGCAAGGCAGCCCTGAGAAAAAGGCAGCAGCACCAGGGAAACTCATAAATAAAGCCCTAACTCCCCGGGACAGAGCACCTGGGGAAAAAAAGGGGTTTATGAGTTCTGCTGCAGCAGACTTAGACGTACCTGCCCAGCAACTCTGAATGAACAACGGAGCTCACAGCTCAGCACTTGAGCTCCTATAAAGGAAACTCTGTCTCCTCAAGCAGCTCCCTGATCCCCGCATATCCAACGAATCACCTCATAAAGGAGTGCTCAGACGGATATCTGGCGGGTATTCTTCTGGGACAAAGATAGCAGAAGAAGAGACTGGCAGCAACCCTTACTGTTCTGCAGCTGCTGCAGGTGATCCCCCAGGCAAGCAGGTCCAGGAGTGGACCTCAGCAGTCCTACAGCAGAGGGGCCAGACTGTTAGAAGGAAAACTAAGAAACAGAAATAAATAACTTCATCATCAACAAACTGGACGTCCACTGAGAGACCCCATCTGAAAATCACCAACCACAAAGACCACACATAGATAAATCCACAAAGATGGGAAGAAACCAGCGCAAAAAGGAGGAAAACACCCGAAACCAGAATGCCTCTCCTCCTACAAGGGATCACAACTCCTCACCAGCAAGGGAACAAGGCTGGATGGACAATGAGTGTGATGAAATGACTGAATCAGGCTTCAGAAGGTGGGTAATAAGAAACTTCTGTGAGCTAAAGAACATGTTGTAACCCAATGCAAAGAAACTAAGAACCTTGAAAAAAGATTTGATGAAATGCTAATGAGAATAACCAACTTAGAGAGGAATGTAAGTGAATTGATGGAGCTGAAAAAACACAAGAACTTTGCGAAGCATACACAAGTTTCAACAGCCGAATTGACCAAGCAGAAGAAAGGATATCAGAGGTCGAAGATCAACTCAATGAAATAAAACGAGAAGGAAAGAGTAGAGAAAAAAGGGTAAAAAGGAATGAACAAAGTCTCCAAGAAATATGGGACTATGTGAAAAGACCTAATCTACGTTTGATAGGTGTACCTGAATGTGAAGGAGAGAATGAATCCAAGCTGGAAAATACTCTTCAGGATATTATCCAGGAGAACTTCCCCAACATAGGAAGGCAGGCCAATATTCAAGTCCAGGAAATACAGAGAACACCACAAAGATATTCCTCAAGAAGAGCAACCCCCAAGGCACATAATCGTCAGATTCACCAGGGTTGAAATGAAGGAGAAAATGCTAAGGGCAGCCAGAGAGAAAGGTCGGGTTACCCACAAAGGGAAGCCCATCAGACTCACAGCAGATCTCTCAGCAGAAACCCTACAAGCCAGAAGAGAGTGGGGGCCAATATTCAACATCCTTAAAGAAAAGAACTTTCAACCCAGAATTTCATATCCAGCCAAACTGAGCTTCATAAGTGAAGGAAAAATAAAATCCTTTGCGAACAAGCAAGTACTCAGAGATTTCATCACCACCAGGCCTGCTTTACAAGAGCTCCTGAAAGAGGCACTAAACATAGAAAGGAACAACCAGTACCAGCCACTCCAAAAACATACCAAACAGTAAAGACCATCAACACAATGAAGAAACTGCATCAACTAACGGGCAAAACAGCCACCTAGCATCAAAATGGCAGGATCAAATTCACACATAACAATATTAACCCTAAATGTAAATGGGCTAAATGCCCCAATTAAAAGACATAGACTGGCAAATTGGATAAAAAGCCAAAACCCATCTGTGTGCTGTATCCAGGAAACCCATCTCACATGCAGAGATACACAAAGGCTCAAAATAAAGGGATGGGGGAAGATTTACCAAGCAAATGGAGAGCAAAAAAAGCAGGAGTTGCAATTCTCATCTCCGATAAAATAGACTTTAAACCAACAAAGATCAAAAGAGACAAAGAAGGACATTACATAATGGTAAAAGGATCAATGCAACAAGAAGAGCTAACGATCCTAAATATATACGCACCCAATACAGGAGCACCCAGATACATAAGGCAAGTTCTCAATGACTTACAAAGAGACTTAGATTCCCACACAATAATAGTGGGAGACTTGAACACCCCGTTGTCAATGTTAGACAGATCAACAAGACAGAAAATTAACAAGGATATCCAGGACTTGAACTCACACCTGGATCAAGCAAACCTAATAGACATTTACACAACTCTCCACCCCAAATCCACAGAATATACATTCTTCTCAGCACCACATCGCACCTACTCTAAAATTGACCACATAATTGGAAGTAAATCACTCCTCAGCAAATGCAAAAGAACAGAAATCATAACAAACAGTCTCTCAGACCACAGTGCAATCAAGTTAGAACTCAGAATTCAGAAACTGACTCAGAACCACACAGCTTCATGGAAACTGAACAACTGGCTCTTGAATGTTGACTGGATAAACAATGAAATGAAGGCAGAAATAAAGATGTTCTTTGAAACCAACGAGAACGAAGACACAACATACCAGAATCTCTGGGACACATTTAAAGCAGTCTCTAGAGGAAAGTATATAGCAATAAATGCCCACATGAGAAGCAAGGAGAGATCTAAAATTGACACCCTATCATCAAAATTGAAAGAGCTAGAGGAGCAAGATCAAAAAAACTCAAAACCTAGCAGAAGACAAGAAATAACTAAGATCAGAGCAGAACTGAAGGAGATAGAGACACGAAAAACTCTTCAAAAAATCAACAAATCCAGGAGCTGGTTTTTTGAAAAGGTCAACAAAATAGACAGACCACTAGCCAGATTAATAAAAAAGAAAAGAGAAAATAATCAAATAAATGCAATAAAAAACGATAAAGGGGATATCACCACAGATTCCACAGAAATTCAAACCATCATCAGAGATTATTACAAACAACTCTATGCACATAAACTAGTAAACCTGGAAGAAATGGATAAATTCCTGGACACATGCATCCTCCCAAGCCTAAACCAGGAAGAAGTCGAAACCCTGAATAGACCAATAACAAGGTCTGAAGTTGAGGCAGCAATTAAGAGCCTACCACCCAAAAAAAGCCCAGGTCCAGATGGGTTCACAGCCGAATTCTACCAGACATACAAAGAGGAGCTGGTACCATTCCTTCTGAAACTATTCCAAACAATCCAAAGAGAGGGAATCCTTCCTAAATCATTTTATGAGACCAACATCATCCTGATACCAAAACCTGGCAGAGACTCAGCAAGAAAAGAAAACTTCAGGCCAATATCCATGATGAACATAGATGCAAAAATCTTCAATAAAATACTGGCAAACCGATTGCAACAGCACATCAAAAAGCTTATCCACCATGATCAAGCAGGCTTCATCCCGGGGATGCAAGGCTGGTTCAACATACGCAAATCTATAAACATAATCCACCACATAAACAGAACCAAAGACAAAAACCACATGATTATCTCAATTGATGCAGAGAAGGCCTTTGACAAAATTCAACAGCCCTTTATGCTAAAAACTCTCAATAAACTAGGTATTGATGGAACGTATCTCAAAACGATAAAAGCTATTTACGACAAACCAACAGCCAATATCATACTGAATGGGCAAAAACTAGAAGCATTCCCTTTGAAATCTGGCACTAGACAAGGATGTCCTCTCTCACCACTCTTATTCAATATAGTACTGGAAGTTCTAGCCAGAGCAATCAGGCAAGAAAAAGAAATAAAGGGTATTCAAATAGGAAAGGAGGAAGTCAAATTGTCTTTATTTGCAGACGATATGATTGTATATCTAGAAGACCCCATCGTCTCAGCCCAAAATCTCCTGAAACTGATAAGCAACTTCAGCAAAGTCTCAGGATATAAAATCAATGTGCAAAAATCACAAGCATTCCTATACACCAATAACAGACTTAAAGACAGCCAAATCAAGAACCAACTGCCATTCACAATTGCTACAAAGAGAATAAAATACCTAGGAATACAACTAACAAGGAACGTAAAGGACCTCTTCAAGGAGAACTACAAACCACTGCTCAATGAAATAAGAGAGGACACAAACAGATGGAGAAATATTCCATGTTCATGGCTAGGAAGAATCAATATTGTCAAAATGGCCATACTGCCCAAAGTAATTTACAGATTCAACGCTATCCCTATCAAGCTACCAATGACCTTCTTTGAAGAACTGGAAAAAACCACCTTAAACTTCATATGGAACCAAAAGAGAGCCCGCATAGCCAAGTCAATTCTAAGCAAAAAGAACAAAGCTGGAGGCATCACACTCCCGGACTTCAAATTATACTACAAAGCTACAGTAATCAAAACAGCATGGTACTGGTACCAAAACAGAGATATAGACCAATGGAACAGGACAGAGACCTCCGACGCAACACAACACATCTACAACCACCTGATCTTTGACAAACCTGACAAAAACAAACAATGTGGAAGTGAGTCCCTGTTTAATAAATGGTGTTGGGAAAACTGGCTAGTCATGTGCAGAAAGCAGAAGCTGGACCCCTTCCTGACACCTTACACTAAAATTAACTCCAGATGGATTAAAGACTTAAACATAAGACCTAACACCATAAAAACCCTAGAAGAAAATCTAGGCAAAACCATTCAGGACATAGGTGTAGGCAAGGACTTCATGACCAAAACACCAAAAGCAGTGGCAACAAAAGCCAAAATAGACAAATGGGACCTAATCAAACTCCATAGCTTCTGCACAGCAAAAGAAACAGTCATTAGAGTGAATCGGCAACCAACAGAATGGGAAAAAATTTTTGCAGTCTACCCATCTGACAAAGGGCTGATAACCAGAATCTACAAAGAACTGAAACACATTTACAAGAAAAAACAAACAAGCCCATTCAAAAGTGGGCGAAGGATATGAACAGACACTTTACAAAAGAAGACATACATGAAGCCAACAAACATATGAAAAAATGCTCATCATCACTGGTCATTAGAGAAATGCAAATCAAAACTACATTGAGATACCATCTCACGCCAGTTAGAATGGCGATCATTAAAAAATCTGGAGACAACAGATGCTGGAGAGGATGTGGAGAAATAGGAACGCTTTTACACTGTTGGTGGGAGTGTAAATTAGTTCAACCATTGTGGAAGACGGTGTGGCGATTCCTCAAGGACCTAGAAATAGAAATTCCATTTGATCCAGCAATCCCATTACTGGGTATATATCCAAAAGACTATAAATCCTTCTACTATAAGGACACATGCACACGAATGTTCATTGCAGCACAGTTTACAATAGCAAAGACCTGGAACCAACCCAAATGCCCATCGATGATAGACTGGACAGGGAAAATGTGGCACATATACACCATGGAATATTATGCAGCCATCAAAAACGATGAGTTCGTGTCCTTTGTAGGGACATGGATGAACCTGGAAACCATCATTCTCAGCAAACTGACACAAGAACAGAAAATCAAACACCGCATGTTCTCACTCATAGGCGGGTGTTGAACAATGGGAACACATGGACACAGGGAGGGGAGTATCACACACTGGGGTCTGTCGGGGGGAAAAAGGGGAGGGATAGTGGGGGGTGGGGAGTTGGGGGAGGGATAGCATGGGGAGAAATGCCAGATATAGGTGATGGGGGAGGAAGGCAGCAAATCACACTGCCATGTGTGTACCTATGCAACAATCTTCCATGTTCTTTACATGTACCCCCAAACCTAAAATGCAATAAAAAAATAAAAAATAAAAAAAAAAATAAATAAAATAAAAAAAAAATTGAAAAAAAAAATGAAGAAAAAAAGAAAAGAAAAGAAAAAAAAATAAAAAAATAAAA
This sequence comes from Ateles fusciceps, assembly GCA_036589455.1. Classification (NCBI taxonomy): domain Eukaryota; kingdom Metazoa; phylum Chordata; class Mammalia; order Primates; family Atelidae; genus Ateles; species Ateles fusciceps. The sequence continues at coordinate 521,548 of JAZHEH010001096.1, forward strand.
AAGCTATTTACGACAAACCAACAGCCAATATCATACTGAATGGGCAAAAACTAGAAGCATTCCCTTTGCAATCTGGCACTAGACAAGGATGTCCTCTCTCACCACTCTTATTCAATATAGTACTGGAAGTTCTAGCCAGAGCAATCAGGCAAGAAAAAGAAATAAAGGGTATTCAAATAGGAAAGGAGGAAGTCAAATTGTCTCTATTTGCAGACGATATGATTGTATATCTAGAAGACCCCATTGTCTCAGCCCAAAATCTCCTAAACTGATAAGCAACTTCAGCAAAGTCTCAGGATATAAAATCAATGTGCAAAAATCACAAGCATTCCTATACACCAATAACAGACTTAAAGACAGCCAAATCAAGAACCAACTGCCATTCACACTGGCTACAAAGAGAATAAAATACCTAGGAATACAACTAACAAAGAACGTAAAGGACCTCTTCAAGGAGAACTACAAACCACTGCTCAATGAAATAAGAGAGGACACAAACAGATGGAGAAATATTCCATGTTCATGGCTAGGAAGAATCAATATTGTCAAAATGGCCATACTGCCCAAAGTAATTTACAGATTCAACGCTATCCCTATCAAGCTACCAATGACATTCTTCGAAGAACTGGAAAAAACCACCTTAAACTTCATATGGAACCAAAAGAGAGCCCGCATAGCCAAGTCAATTCTAAGCAAAAAGAACAAAGCTGGAGGCATCACACTCCCGGACTTCAAACTATACTACAAAGCTACAGTAATCAAAACAGCATGGTACTGGTACCAAAACAGAGATATAGACCAATGGAACAGGACAGAGACCTCCGACGCAACACAACACATCTACAACCACCTGATCTTTGACAAACCTGACAAAAACAAACAATGTGGAAGTGAGTCCCTGTTTAATAAATGGTGTTGGGAAAACTGGCTAGTCATGTGCAGAAAGCAGAAGCTGGACCCCTCTCCTGACACCTTACACTAAAATTAACTCCAGATGGATTAAAGACTTAAACATAAGACCTAACACCATAAAAACCCTAGAAGAAAATCTAGGCAAAACCATTCAGGACATAGGTGTAGGCAAGGACTTCATGACCAAAACACCAAAAGCAGTGGCAACAAAAGCCAAAATAGACAAAATGGGACCTAATCAAACTCCATAGCTTCTGCACAGCAAAAGAAACAGTCATTAGAGTGAATCGGCAACCAACAGAATGGGAAAAAATTTTTGCAGTCTACCCATCTGACAAAGGGCTGATAACCAGAATCTACAAAGAACTGAAACACATTTACAAGAAAAAAACAAACAAGCCCATTCAAAAGTGGGCGAAGGATATGAACAGACACTTTACAAAAGAAGACATACATGAAGCCAACAAACATATGAAAAAATGCTCATCATCACTGGTCATTAGAGAAATGCAAATCAAAACTACATTGATATACCATCTCACGCCAGTTAGAATGGCGATCATTAAAAAAATCTGGAGACAACAGATGCTGGAGAGGATGTGGAGAAATAGGAACGCTTTTACACTGTTGGTGGGAGTGTAAATTAGTTCAACCATTGTGGAAGACGGTGTGGCGATTCCTCAAGGACCTAGAAATAGAAATTCCATTTGATCCAGCAATCCCATTACTGGGTATATATCCAAAAGACTATAAATCCTTCTACTATAAGGACACATGCACACGAATGTTCATTGCAGCACAGTTTACAATAGCAAAGACCTGGAACCAACCCAAATGCCCATCGATGATAGACTGGACAGGGAAAATGTGGCACATATACACCATGGAATATTATGCAGCCATCAAAAACGATGAGTTCGTGTCCTTTGTAGGGACATGGATGAACCTGGAAACCATCATTCTCAGCAAACTGACACAAGAACAGAAAATCAAACACCGCATGTTCTCACTCATAGGCGGGTGTTGAACAATGGGAACACATGGACACAGGGAGGGGAGTATCACACACTGGGGTCTGTCGGGGGAAAAAGGGGGAGGGGATAGTGGGGGGGGTGGGGAGTTGGGGAGGGATAGCATGGGGAGAAATGCCAGATATAGGTGATGGGGGAGGAAGGCAGCAAATCACACTGCCATGTGTGTACCTATGCAACAATCTTCCATGTTCTTTACATGTACCCCCAAACCTAAAATGCAATAAAAAAATAAAAAATAAAAAAAAAAAATAAATAAAATAAAAAAAAATTGAAAAAAAAATGGAAGAAAAAAAAGAAAAGAAAAGAAAAAAAAATAAAAAAATAAAAAAACTATTTACGACAAACCAACAGCCAATATCATACTGAATGGGCAAAAACTAGAAGCATTCCCTTTGCAATCTGGCACTAGACAAGGATGTCCTCTCTCACCACTCTTATTCAATATAGTACTGGAAGTTCTAGCCAGAGCAATCAGGCAAGAAAAAGAAATAAAGGGTATTCAAATAGGAAAGGAGGAAGTCAAATTGTCTCTATTTGCAGACGATATGATTGTATATCTAGAAGACCCCATTGTCTCAGCCCAAAATCTCCTGAAACTGATAAGCAACTTCAGCAAAGTCTCAGGATATAAAATCAATGTGCAAAAATCACAAGCATTCCTATACACCAATAACAGACTTAAAGACAGCCAAATCAAGAACCAACTGCCATTCACAATGGCTACAAAAGAGAATAAAATACCTAGGAATACAACTAACAAAGAACGTAAAGGACCTCTTCAAGGAGAACTACAAACCACTGCTCAATGAAATAAGAGAGGACACAAACAGATGGAGAAATATTCCATGTTCATGGCTAGGAAGAATCAATATTGTCAAAATGGCCATACTGCTCAAAGTAATTTACAGATTCAACGCTATCCCTATCAAGCTACCAATGACATTCTTCGAAGAACTGGAAAAAACCACCTTAAACTTCATATGGAACCAAAAAGAGAGCCCGCATAGCCAAGTCAATTCTAAGCAAAAAGAACAAAGCTGGAGGCATCACACTCCCGGACTTCAAACTATACTACAAAGCTACAGTAATCAAAACAGCATGGTACTGGTACCAAAACAGAGATATAGACCAATGGAACAGAACAGAGACCTCCGACGCAACACAACACATCTACAACCACCTGATCTTTGACAAACCTGACAAAAACAAACAATGTGGAAGTGAGTCCCTGTTTAATAAATGGTGTTGGGAAAACTGGCTAGTCATGTGCAGAAAGCAGAAGCTGGACCCCCTTCCTGACACCTTACACTAAAATTAACTCCAGATGGATTAAAGACTTAAACATAAGACCTAACACCATAAAAACCCTAGAAGAAAATCTAGGCAAAACCATTCAGGACATAGGTGTAGGCAAGGACTTCATGACCAAAACACCAAAAGCAGTGGCAACAAAAGCCAAAATAGACAAAATGGGACCTAATCAAACTCCACAGCTTCTGCACAGCAAAAGAAACAGTCATTAGAGTGAATCGGCAACCAACAGAATGGGAAAAAATTTTTGCAGTCTACCCATCTGACAAAGGGCTGATAACCAGAATCTACAAAGAACTGAAACACATTTACAAGAAAAAAACAAACAAGCCCATTCAAAAGTGGGCAAAGGATAAGAACAGACACTTTACAAAAGAAGACATACATGAAGCCAACAAAGATATGAAAAAATGCTCATCATCACTGGTCATTAGAGAAATGCAAATCAAAACTACATTGAGATACCATCTCACGCCAGTTAGAATGGCTATCATTAAAAAATCTGGAGACAACAGATGCTGGAGAGGATGTGGTGAAATAGGAATGGTTTTACACTGTTGGTGCGAGTGTAAATTAGTTCAACCATTGTGGAAGACGGTGTGGCGACTCCTCAAGGACCTAGAAATAGAAATTCCATTTGATCCAGCAATCCCATTACTGGGTATATATCCAAAAGACTATAAATCGTTCTACTATAAGGACACATGCACACGAATGTTCATTGCAGCACAGTTTACAATAGCAAAGACCTGGAACCAACCCAAATGCCCATCGATGATAGACTGGACAGGGAAAATGTGGCACATATACACCATGGAATATTATGCAGCCATCAAAAATGATGAGTTCGTGTCCTTTGTAGGGACGTGGATGAACCTGGAAACCATCATTCTCAGCAAACTGACACAAGAACAGAAAATCGAACACCGCATGTTCTCACTCATAGGCGGGTGTTGAACAATGCGAACACATGGACGCAGGGAGGGGAGTATCACACACTGGGGTCTGTGGGGGGGAAAAAGGGGAGGGATAGTTGGGCAGGGGGAGTTGGGGAGGGATAGCATGGGGAGAAATGCCAGATATAGGTGATGGGGGAGGAAGGCAGCAGATCACACTGCCATGTGTGTACCTATGCAACAATCTTCCATGTTCTTCACATGTACCCCAAAACCTAATATGCAATAAAAAAAAAAAAAGCTACCTTTGCATTCTTCAAGTGATCAGTGGCACAATGTCTTCTGTATATTAGATGCAAAATTAATGTTGATTGAATAAAGATAGATCATGTAATATTTAATAAATATTTGAGTTTCCTTCTAATTTAATGAGTAAAAGAAGAACTCTGCAAGTGTCCCAGTTGATGCTTAATAAATGATTATTTTTTATCATTATGGCAACCCAATTATCAGTGTTCATTGGGATCATAATTTCAAAATATTTCAGCCTAAGTCATTTATTTTAGATAGTTGTTTTATGCCTCTTTCTAGCAAAACTTTTACAACCCTGTTAATTAGTAAAGTTGACTAGTTTGAGTTTTTTATTCTTTGCCGTTGTGTTGGTGGAAGATGAATAACTTTTGCACTGTTCAGTCTGTTCCTAAATGATGAAAAATTGATTTTTATGATAAAATTGTACAAATACTGTATATATTTATGCTTATTGTAAAAATTCAAAGTGATATAGCCCCATAGAAAGTAAAACGTTATATTTTCCTGCGTGCCTCTTAATTTATCCAACTTCAATAGGTAGTGCAATATAGAAATAATATATTCTATCATTAATTAGATTATGTCTATAGAATTCCTTCTTTACTTAACAGTGTTTCATGCACGTCTTCCTATAGCAGTATATATCTATCCCAGCAGTTGGTCACGAAAGACCAAGTTTGAAACTTGAAAAGTTTCTCTTTGAACCTTTGCATGAATCCCCCAATAAGTTTTACAAAATGATAAGCAACTACAATACTCTTAGTAGCAACTAGTAATCTTAAGAGATAGTCAGAGTTTTGTTTGTATGTTTGGTTTTATTCTTGGGGCTAGTGAGATCATTTCTCTCTTACATCAGAATCGTCTTAGAAGAATTCATTCTATTTTTCCATTATGATTTTAATAATAAATTGATGATGAAATTAAATAAAATGATGAAATTTCAGAATTGAAAACCGTTTAATCAGCCAGTTATGGTAGTCATTTACTTTCAGTTTCTTTTTAATATACAAGGATGTTGAGCCCTAAAGTTAAGTGATTTACTCAATTGTAGAGAAGTTATGATTAGCGTATGTATCCTTTCTCATATCAAGATTTTTTTCACTACACCATGCAATGCCTCTGAAAGATTTTTTTTTCCTTTTTGTTTTTAGGTGTTTATTTAATATGTGTAATATAAGCACAGTGGCACATGTCTTTGATCCCAGCTACTTGGGAGGGTGAGGTGGGAGGATTGTTTGAGTCCAGGAGTTCAAGACCAGCTTGGACATCATAGGGAGACGTAGTCTTGGAGAGTGAGGAGAAAGAAGTAATAAATAAGTAAATAAAACATGTAATATTTGTTTTAGATGCTTGTATTTTTCTTATGTAAGAATTGACACATTAAGTTTATTGCGAAAACATTGCAGTCACAGACAAGCAGTGGAAAAAATCCCACATTGTCTGCACCTTCTTCTGAGACCAGATTTTGTGTATATGAAATGTATTTTATCTTTTAAAAAATTGACAAATAATAATTGTACATATTCATGGGAGTATGTAGTGATGTTCTAATACATATATAGTTTTTAGATCAGGGCAATTAGCATATCTATAATCTCAAATATTTATCATGTCTTTGTATTGGGAATGTTCAGTATTCTCTTCTAGCTATTTGGAACTATGTATTACTGTTAACGGTAGTCATCCTACAGTGACATAGAACTACTAGAACTTATTCCTACTACATAGCTGTAATTTTGTATGCTTTAACAGATCTCTCTATATCTTTACCTTCCCCCTACCGTTTCCAGCCTCTAGTATTTTCTGTTCTACTTTCTACTTTTTACTTCTATTAAATAAACTGTTTTTAGCTTCCACATATGAGCGAGAACATGCAGTGTATAACTTTTCTGTTCATGGCTTATTTCCCTGAACATAGCATCTTCCAGTCCATCCATGTTGCTGCAAATGACGGAATTTCATCCTTTATGCGGCCGTATAGTATTCCATGGTTATTTTCTGGATATTAATCCCCTCTAGGATGTAGAGTTTGTAGATATTTTCTCCCATTTTGTAGATCACAAGAAATATTTTAAAGGAGATTTATATAGTACATCTTTTACATCTTTCATATTTACCAAATGAGTGAAAACTGAATAGATAATAAAAAAATTTTAGAAATCAAAATGGTTTGTTTTCATTCTTTTCAGCTTGTTAGAGAGCACGCAATGAAGCAGCACATTTACATTATCAAATTTTATGTTGGTGTCAAACAACAGGGTGTTCTTAAACATTTTGTAATGAATGAATTATAGGAACATCACACAGCATTAAAATTTTAACATGATATTTACTTGGGAGAACTTAATGCACTTTAATTAAGATTAGTAACATTTTTGCATCCCTATAAATGTGTTTTTAGAGGAAAACCTGCAGTAAAATGTTTGCAGTAGAAGTCACAACAATGAACTACAAATTCTTCCAAAAACAGTTTTCTAGTGACATCTAGTGGTACAATGTGATAAAGATGACTATCTCATGAGAGTAGTTTCATGGAAGAAAATATCTTTGTGGGTAGAATTGTTTATTTTACTATCATGTACATTTCTAATTGAAAATATGGACATTTGATATCCTGATAATGATAACACTGAGCTTCTTTATACTTTCCTGTATGTAGTATGCAATTCCAACCTGAACCTCTACAATTATTTGTGTATTGACTAAGTTGTTTGATATTATTATGCAGCGTATTTCTATTCCTCTTTGTCTTCTGTGTCTCTGTTTTATGTCATAATTTGCCTTAGCACAGAACATTGCAAGTAGAGAGTCAGTAAATATAGATTGATTTATAGTGTTTATTTTGTCATTTGCATAGATTAAGTTGAAAAGTCTATGTATAATGTGCACTTGAAAATAAAAATGAGACTTTGTACTAGAAGAGAATTTGGTTAGAATAAATGGATTTTTATTTTTCTTCCTTTGAAGAGATTTTCTGCATTATAAGTTGTGGAGTAGTAAAATATATTCAGTCCTTGGATATTTTCTTTACAATTATTTCCCGTATGATTGTATCTAGTCTCATGCATTTAAATACTACATATAAACAAATCAGACCTCTTCCTTGATCCTTAGACTTGTACAACCAGTTGATTGCTTCCATTTAATTAGTTAACACACATCTCAAACTTAACATGTCCAAAGCAAAAGTTTTGATTTTCTTTTTGAAACTTCCTGCTGTAGTATTCCCTACGTTGGTGAGTGACCATATTACCCTGCCATTTTATCAAGCCAAAAATTAATTCAGTAATTTGTAAATTTCCTCTTTTACTACATAAACCATGGAGATTTTCAGCCAGCTGTACTTCTCTCCACCTTCTACCTCTATGATCTAGTTGATCATAATCATCTTTCCCCTCCTAACTAGCTTCCTTGCTTTTAACCTTGCCCTCCTGTAAGTCTACCTAGCAGCCAGTGATTTTTTTTTTTTTTTTTTTTTTTGAAACAGAATCTAGCTCTGTTGCCCAGACTAGAGTGCAATGGCGTGATCTTGGCTCACTGCAACCTCTGCCTCCCGGGTTCAAGCCATACTCCCTGCTACAGCCTCCCGAGTAGCTGGGATTACAGGCACCTGCCATCCTGCCCGGCTAATTTTTGTATTTTTAGTAGAGATGGGGTTTCGCTGTGTTGGCCAGGCTGGTCTCGAACTCCTGACCTCAGGTGATCTACCCACCTCAGGTGATCCACCCACCTCGGCCTCCCAAAGTGCTGGGATTACCGGCATGAGCCACCGCGTCAGGCCACAAGTGATTCTTTTAAAATTTAAGACAGATCTTGCCACTCTGTTGAGAACCTCCCAAAGTTCTTACCTTGCCTAAAGGGCTTATGTGAATTTAGACCACTCTCTCTCTCCACCCCATTGCAGAATCTCATTCCCTACTACATCCCTCCCCTATTTAGCTCCAGCTACAGTCATCTACTTGCTTCTCCTTACATGCCAAGCTGACTCCATATCATGGGCTGTGTACTTGATTTCCTCAAATGGAAATGCTCCCCCTCTACTCACTAATATTTCTGGTCAGAGTACCAAATTTTACCTCTCAGAGAGGCTCTTCTCTATGTAAATAATAAATCCTGACTACATCACCGTTTCTCCCCTTATCTTGCAGCATTTTTTTTTTTTGCCATGCCAATTATCACTATATGACATATTTACTTTTTTGTGTATCTCTTTCCCAACTAGAATGCCAGCTCTTTGAAACCAGGGAGTCTTTATTGTTCACAGTTACTTCCTCAGAACCTAAGGCAGCTCTTATACATGGTGGCCATTTAGTTAATATTTATCGAATAAGTTGGTGAGCCTTGATATTTAAATGGAGAATATGATTTGATTTACATTATAATAATGGAATCCACAGAATAATGAGGAACCTTCTAATGGAGGCTGTTTTGTTTAAATCTTTATATCATATTTTCAGCATTCAACACGGATTACAGTTGTGTTTCAGAGTTAGGTTAATGCTGATAATACTCTTGGTGTCAAAATGTGGGGCCATATTACTAGCTTAAAGATTTTTTTTTATGGAAATAATTACTTTTTTGTTCTTTTGACACAGACATCTGACCCTCAATTACATTAACAAACCTTATACACATGAATGGAAAGGAGAACAGCCCTTTTTGAATTCATGCTAAGACTTTATCAATATGATGTGCTTCCCACAGAGTTCTGCTGAAAGAACTGAACTTCCATCATAATGAAACTGCAAATTCATTTGTGTATGTTCCTTTTATATTTGAAAGCTACTTTTTGATGTTTTGGTCTGCAATTAAATTTATTGATTAAGGTCACAAATATGCAATTGTGACTAGACCAAGTTGCTAGAATTCTTTTTCCTTTCAGCATAGCACAAAGATAAATGGCTGTCTTTTAACAATAACATACAAAAGCCAAAATTTTTCCCAGATATACATAATCTTTTAATCAATCTAGTGCCTTCTGTTTTCCAGTCGATAGACCCCTTAACCTGCTTCCTTACCATCTTACCCATCTAGATTATGGGTTTTTAAATTACTGCAAAACACTTTCATCAGATGGAAAAAGATAAGTTTAAACATTTTAATGCTGTAATTTTTCCATGCACATTTTATCTTTCCATCTGAGTTATTTTGCCTTTACCCCTATTCTGTGTAAGGTAGATAATTATGTAGTATATTAGCCAAATTCTTTGGTTACATTTCTTACTGGTAACATGACCAGGAGGTAGATCATGTTGCTTAACTGAAATTAGTTTTTAAGTGTTTTTTTTTCTTCTTATAACAAAAACGGGATACATGTGCAGAAAGTACAGGTTTGTTACATAAGTATATGTGTGCCCTGGTGGTTTGCTGCACCTATTGACCTGTCCTGTAAAAGTTCCCTCCACTCACCCCCCCACACCCCAACAGGCCCTTATGTGTGTTGTTCCCCCTCTCTATGTCCATGTGTTTTCAGTGTTCAACTCCTACTTATGAGTGAGAACATGTGGTGTTTGGTTTTCTGTTCCTGTGTTAGTTTGCTAAGGATGATGGCTTCTAGCTTCATCCATGTCCCTGCAAAGGACATGATCTCATTCCTTTTTATGGCTGCAGAGTATTTCATGGTATGTATGTACCACATTTTCTTTATTCAGTTGATCGTTGATAGGCATTTGGGTTGGTTCCAGGTCTTTGCTATTGTGAATAGTGCTGCAGTAAACATACATGTGCATATGTCTTTATAGTAGAATGATTTATATTCCTTTGAGTATATACCCAGTAGTGGGATTGCTGTGTCAAATGGTATTTCTAGTTCTAGATCCTTGAGGAATCACCATACTGTCTTCCATAATAGTTGAACTAACTCACATTCCCACCAACAGTGTAAAAGCATTTCTGTTGCTCCACAGCCTCGCCAGCATCTATTGTTTCCTGACTTTTTAATAATTGCCATTCTTACTGGCATGAGATGGTATCTCATTGTAGTTTTGATTTGCATTTCTCTGATGATCAGTGATGTTGAACTTTTTAAAATATGTTTGTTGGCTGCCTAAATGTGTTCTTTTGAGAAGTGTCTGTTCTTATCTTTTTGCCACTTTTTGATGGAACTGTTTTAAAACATCTCTAGGGATGTGGATTAACTTATAATTCTATGCCGCCTCTAATACAAATATATATAATTTTGATTTAAATAGATTTCTTAAATTTTTATGCATTTCCTTTGTGACCTTTCATACAGAAGACATAGAGGAGGAATTGCCCTATTATATTTGAGGCCTAACCGTGTACCTAAGAATATCCAGTGTCTTTATAGATTTATTCAAGGGATTTTGATAATAGATACTCAACACCCCCCCCGCCCCTTTTTTTTTTTGAGACGGAGTCTTGCTCTGTCACCCTGACTGGAGTGCAATGATGTGATCTCGAATTGCTGCAGTCTCCACCTTCTGGGTTCAAGTAATTCTTCTGCCTCAGCTTCCCACATAGCTGGGATTACAGGTGCCTGCCACCACACCCAGCTAATTTTTTTTAGTTTTAGTAGAGGCAGGGTTTCACCATATTGACCTGGCTGATCTTGAACTCCTGACTTTGTGATCCACCCTCCTTGGCCTCCCAAAGTGCTGGGATTGCAGATGTGAGCCACCACACCTGGCCTTCAAAAGCTCTTTAAGTTGATGATTCCTATAAAGAAGAACAAAGACATTAAATAACAGCAGCTGGATGTTGTAAAGCCAGCACAGTAATGTCCCTATTTTAAGATCTTGTTTACATATTTTTTTTGCAAATATGAGAATCTTTTTTCTTAATTACCACGTAGCTTGAATCTTCCCCAGCTGAAAAGAGTAGACTGTTTTAGGAGGATATATAAGAAAAAAACATAACTTTTAAAGTCAGACATTCCCCTCCAGCCCCTGAATTCTGGAATTCTGGCTGCTATGACTTTTGTGACCTGTTGTTGCTTAGGTTTTTTTGAGCCTCTACGTAGCAATGGAATAGAGAAAAACCTCTATTCATAGAGTTCAGTGATATGATTAAATGAGACAGCACATTTAAAGAGCTGAAAACAGTGCCCAGCAATAGTAAGCACTCAGTAAATACCATTTGGAGTCCTCTATTTCTGCTCTCCCCCTCACCCCAGCTCTGTTCTTCATGCTCTGTGATCTGTTCTAATTGAGCTTAATCAGAAATTAAAACTGTTGAACTAAACTTGAAACCTTTTTGTGTCTGTCAACTCTATATTATGAATAGTGTTCATTCACTGATTTAATAGGTAGGATGAAGTCAGGCCTTGAATTGATCTATATATAACACCCAGCAGGTGGATGTGGTCTTTTTCTTCTCAGCAAATTGGTCCCCCAGGGATTTGTAGAATGGCAAATGCTCTACTCCCAGCCCTCATTTTAAGTCCAGATGGAGATCTTAGATTTACCTAAGGCTGTCTTCAACCTGCCTGAGAGCTGAGCTCTGAGTACTGTTAACGTGACATAGGAAGGCATTATCATGTTAATCATTTTTGTAACGTAACTTGCTTCATTGCTTGTTGCTCTTTTGACCATAATGTTTAAATTTTTGCCTTAAGAATTTCATCTTTTAAAACATTATTTTCAGAAAAAAAAAATCTAATAGTTATATAATATACTACTTATATCTAAAAATATGTTATTTTATGATCATAAATTCTTATTGTTTTAGATGCAAAGATGGTTTGAAAGGATTTACATTTTCTGCACTTAGGTAAGTAACATTTATTTTCATGCTGAGAGAGAATTTACAAGGTAACTTAAAAAATTATACATAATTACAATACTATTTACCAACTCAACTTTTAAACTGAAAATAATTTTAGAATTCACAAAGATACTTCCAAGCCTGCAGATAGATAGCTCACTGAAAGAGTAATTTCTCAGATTTTTTACCCCCTAAAAATTAATCAGCTACTTCTTTTGGACCTATTATGTGCTTTCTACTGTGGGGGTGTTAGAAAAGAAATGCAAGAACCCACTTCAGGGAGCTTGGAAGGACAGAGCTACCGTAATTGAACAATTACGGCAAAGTTAAGTATTTAATTGTGTGGTACCAGATTATGGGTTTGCTTTAGGGCAGGACTCATGCACTGTCAAACAGATTCAATTTTAAGCATCACTAGAGTCTTTTTTTTTTAACCTCATAGCTCATCTCTTAGCATAGCAATTGGCATATGGTATATACACTGTAGAAATGTTGGTTAGCATTAGCATTATATTTTATAGTTCACCAAGAGTTTTCACATAGATAAGAAAATTGAATTTTTGCAACAGTTCTGTGAGATGTGTATTTTTATGCCCATGTAACACGATCAAAAAACCGAGGCTTAGAATATTTGACTAGTTTAACATCACACATGTTAACTACATATACTGACTCCGTACCCAGTGTTTGTCTAGTTTATGTCATGAATGTTGCCTGTCTTGTAATCTATAAGTTCTTTGGATTAGATGCTTGGTGAGATTAGTAGTATGGTTTTTACTACAAGTATTGGAGGGAAAAATTAGGGAAAGCTTCAATACTAGCAAAAGTTTTTATATAATTGTCTCAAGGTTATTCAGAGGATCAAATGAGTTAATACATGAAAAATATTTCAAACAGTGGCTGGCATATAGTAAGTACTCAATAAATGTTGGCTATTATTTTTGTTACTATTCTCATGGATGACATGCCTTAAACTGCACTTTAAGGATAGCTCTCGATAACTACAGGGAAGAGGAAGTGCGCTCTGGGTGGAAGTGAATAATATTAGCAAGAGAGTGAAAATTGTAAACATGAAGTATGTGGTAACAGTGAGAAAATGGACTTAATTGGTATGAAAAGTTTCTGTTAGGAAGTATATTTTTTTATAACGTAGAGTAGGGCTAGATCATGGAAGACCTAGGGGTAAACAAAGACAAACCTGGATTTGATAATGTCAGCAGTAGGGAGCTACTGACGCTTTTTGAGCAGGGTATTTGCAGTGTTTCAGAAAGATTAGTCTGGCTGCAGTATTTGGGACATTAAGATGAGAGACCTAGAAGATAGAAAGACAATAAGGACTAGAATTTGGGTAACAGTGGAAGGATTAAAGAGAAGGAGAAATAGGTAAGACTTGCAATGAATGAAAATGACAACCAAAGTGCCTGAAAGAAGGTGCTATTAACAAAATCACATGGCAAGCAAGAAAACTGTTTTGGGAGGGAACAAATGGAGTCTACTGTATGAGATCTTTGGTTGTGAGAACTCTGTGGGAACAATAACTTTCTAACTCATAATACACAACAGTAATTTTTTTTACTGTTATTTTTCTGTAATAGATCATGAAATTTATTAGAAAATAAAGTTTTTGTTATTGTTGTTACATTGAATAGAAAGCATTTTGTATTAAGTTTAAAACTGATAACAAAAACAAAAGTTAGGTTTTCAAAAGAAAAGGAAAAACAGTCTTGTTTTCCTACATCTCCTCAGACTCCCAGAATTCTTGCAAAAACTTAAAATGTATCAGATGGTTTTGTGTCTCTTCTTCAAATCCGCTTTTAACAAAGGGCTAGTTTGGACTATTTGCGCTTAAATTTTCTCTATATTATGGAAAAATATTCTAGAAAAAAACTTTATTAATTCTTCCTAATATTCTTGTTGCTAAAGCAAGAAAATTGTTAAATATCGTGAATTGTCATGTTTATTTGTATATCTCCTTCCACTAAGCAAATTCTATTTCATTTTAGTTCTATTTCATAATCAGTCTGCAGTGTGGTGAATATGGATTCAAGAAATGTGGCTGTTTCTTGAATTTATGGTGAATATGAATTCACCACATTGCAGATTAATTAATCTCAAACTTACAAAATTGATTCTCAGAAGAATGTTACTAAAAGCCACATATGTATTTTTTATTGTCAAGTTTCATTGTCAAAAAATAATGTGAGTTAATGTATGTGCTTCTTATAGTCTTTCAAAAAGTATTATCTGACATGTCTTTCCTGCTACCTCTTTGCAGTCCTGGCTGTCCTGATTTTTATTGCAGACGTATGCTGTAAATTTATAGCATGTCAAAAGTGCAAAATTTAATATTAATTACAAAGGGAAGTGGAAAGAAAAATGCTTTTTGCAGTACAATTTAATATGACTTCCTGACAGTATTAAACTTTGGTGAGGAAAAGATACTCAGTGCTTGATACATTTGAGAATGGTGAGATTTAAATGAATACAATTGTAAAATGGCTTAAGGAAGTTCTCATCTCATACAGATCATAATTGCTGTGTCAGGAAAACATACATTTTTCACACAGAGAAAAACTGTCCTTTATCCACAAAGGACAAATATTTACCAAGTACTCCAGTTTAATGTCTCCTAATTAGACATAGACTAAAAAGCTTTAAAATATAAACTTTACTTCAGGCCGGGCACAGTGGCTCACACCTGTAATCCCAGCACTTCGGGAGGCCGAGGTTGGGCTGATCACAAAGTGAGAAGATCTGAGACAATCCTGGCCAACATGGTGAAACCCCATCTCTATTAAAAATACAAAAATTAGCTTGGTGTGGTGGTGGGCACCTGTAATCCCAGCTACTTGGGAGGCTGAGGCAGGAGAATTGCGTGAACCTGGGAGGCGAAGGTTACAATGAGCTGAGATCACACTGTACTCCAGCCTGGTGACAGAGTAGGAGTCTGTCTCAAAAAAAAAAAAAAAAAAAAAAAGGGGGGGGGGGTAAACAAAAAAACACTTCAGTTTAGCACCCTTTTAAAAATCACTTGTGTTAGTCTGATTCTCACACTGCTATAAAGATACTGCTCAAGACTAGTTAATGTATAAACAAAAGAGGTTTAATTGACTCAGTTCTGCTTGGCAAGGGAAGCCTCAGGAAACGTACAATTATGGTGGAAGGCCAAGGGGAAGTTGTCTTCTCCTTCACAAGCTGGCAGGAGAGGGAGAGAGCTAGCATGAGGAAGTGCCACACTTTAAAACCATCAGCTCTCCTGAGAATTAATTCACTATCATGGGAACAGCACTAGGGAAACTGCCCTCATGATCCAGTCACGCCCTACCAGGTCCCTCCCTCAACATGTGGGGATTACAGTTTGAGATGAGATTTGGTTGGGAACACAGAGCCTAACCATGTCAGCACTCCTCAACAAGTGTGAGATAATACAGGAACTACAAAGCTAACATTCATTGATAGATATATTTAGTATACATTTATTCTGCCCCGGGTCTTGTACTAAGTGTTGAGACTACACTGGGGAATGAGTCAGATATAGTCTCTGTCCTCAGAGAGGCCTTATGGTCTAAAGAGGAAGACAGTATTAATTGTAATTGTTCTGAATGTTGCAAAAGAGAAGTGTAGGTTATCTCAAGAATATATTTTAGGCAGACCTATCCTAGTATTTTTTCCCCCAAGCAGTGGATAGGAGCAAATGTAGAGAAGAAAGTAGGAAAGTTGTACAAAACTACTTATAGACTAGAAAAACCCAAATGTAATAACAGAAGTTAAGGGTTCTGCAATTCACAATTAGTAATACTTTTTGTTCCCATGAGAATGGGTGGGAAGGACAGGGTGGAAGGAAGGAGCATTTAAGATGAATTTTAAAAGACAAATAAGATTTTTAGTAAAGATATAGGGAAGAATGATTCAGATAAGAAGAGCAATACAGATGCATGGTTTATTTGGAGAATGTCAAGTAGTTCATTTAGTTGTACATAATAATCGCTCCTATAGTGAGTATTTACACTTCTGTATTCTGTGCACTCACTCTGCAGCTGATACTGCTTTAAGCATGAAGTTTGTATTTAATTCAGTAGGCCATAAGCCCTTGAAATTCTTTAAGGATATTTGTCGTCAGTTCAGATATGCACTTTGGGAAGCTTCCTCTGGAAATTGTATGTAGGATGATTTGAAAATTATCTGTATATATAGATAACAGTAAAAGTCAGGAGAATAGTGTCAAGGACATAACCGTGGGAGAAAAGCCAGTGTCAGACTCTAAAGGGGACGCTAGCCCAATTCATCATAGTTTAAAACGTAGTTAGAAATATATGTAGCTTAGTGATTAAGAAACCAGACTTTAGGTCAGACAATTCTGGGTTCAAATAATTAATGATAATTTATTGGTTGTAGACAAGATACTTAACCTCTCATGGGAATTGTGACACCTATAGTGTTGTGGTGAGGATTAATGAATCAATTAATATTTGTAAAAGGCTCAGTTGGCACTATGCCTGTCATGTAAGATATGCTCAGAAAATGCTAGCTGTTGCTATATTCCTTCATTCAGTGTGTATTAATTAAATATTTACCATGTGCCAGACACTGTGCTACATGCTGGGATATAATAGCAAAGAAGATGCACATGGTCTCACAGACCTCACAGTTGAGTACGGGTAGAATGCTAAAATGGCACATACTTTACTGTACTGGGGGTTAACTGGGGTCTTCTAGCACAGAAGAAAAATCACTCACTTATTCTGGCCTAGGACAAGGCCAGCTTCTCCAGGGAAGTAACCTCTAATCTGAAATAGTCCTGGCCAAACTAGCAACAGTATTATGAAAGGTATAAGAGAAACTGTTGTATTTGTTCTGGCATAGTTTTACCACCTTGTTGCTGATAACAGCAGTACGGATCTTAAACTCCTTATGTACACCCACAAGTAAGAAACAACTTCATCTGAACTGACAGCTACCAAAGATGCACAGCTGCCATCTGGTGACAGACAGACCCCTTGCATACCCCCCCCTTACGATTTGATAAGTTAGATATTTTACCAAAGTTGTCTGAACAGGATAGGTTGCAGTTTTTGGTAGTAACAGCTTTTTCTTTCTTTCTGAATATTTACAATTCCATATTCTGTTTGTCACAGGTCTCAAGTTACAGATTTTTTTTTTTTTAAAGAGACAGGCACTTACTGTACTTGCTGTATTGCCTAGGCTGGAGTGCAGTGGCATGATCGTAGCTCACTGCAGCCTTTAACTCCTGAGCTCAAGCAATCCTCCCACCTCGGCCTCCCAAAGTAGCTGGGACTACAGGCCTACACCACCATGCCCAGCTGATTTGTAATTTTTTTGTTAAGGTGGGGGGTCTCACTGGTGACCAGGCTGTTCTTGAACTCCTGTCCTCAAGTGATCATCCTGCCTCGACTCCCATAATGCCGGTGTTACGGCTCATCTCTGTGCCTGGCTCAAGTTCCAGAATTTTAGTGTATTATTATTGATCCCATTCTATCTGTATTTTACTATATTTTCTGAATGCTTGGAAGGTAGTATTGCCTTGGGAAAGCTTATTCTTTATATGAGCCATGACTCTTACAGGATAGGTGTAAACAGTGGTACTGCAAACTCTGAGAAAGGATACTTCTTGAGGGATATGTAATGGTGATAAAATTTTCTATTCATAGACTTTGGAAAAACAGTCTAGTTTTGATGAAATAGGAATGATATTCTTTTCTAGATAGTTTGTTTTTCCAAAGAAAAGTAAGTAGACTAGAATAACATTGACTTTCAGATTTTCTAATGAAATAATATGAGGACTTGGGGAATCTTGACTGTTTTCTGATTCCTGTTCTATTGTGGCCTCTATTTGCGTGCGTGTATACAGATGACCTAGTGTGCTGCAGCTGTTGATGACTCAAAGTGACATTAGGTATAAATGTTGAGTTTTATTGTAAATGAGAAACTCATTCAATTGTAACTAGTAGCCAAATTTAAGAAAAAAATATATAATTTTTGTGATTTAATAGTATTCCCAAGTCCACCTGTTTCTTTTGAAAAACTCTAAGCCATATGTTTAAAGAGCAGTGTCCTAAGTTCACGGGTGCTTCTGAAAAGAACTGTGCTGTATTTTACTTGGTCAATCTGATTTTAAAATACCTCTGCATTATCAAACAAATGACTATTAATTTTTTTGAATATTCAGATTTTTAAAGTCTGTTTTTTTCCATAGGATCATCACATTTTATGTAAATTGTGAAAATACTATTTCAAATGATAAGACACTTGCCAAAGTATGTTTGTTTATAAGCAAAGTCTTTTTCTTTTTTCCCTCATTGATTTTTTTTTTTTTAAGTGAAAAATGCCTCACATTGTGCTCTTTTCTTTAGGTTCATTGTAGGGAAGGAAGAAATTCCCACACATTCATTTTCACCAGAGGCAGCATATGCAAAAGTGGAACAAAGAGAGAGCAACTCGAGGAAAAACCCAGAAGAATGAATATGATTGGTCTACTCAGGAAACTCGTGGGATTCAATGTGAGCTTTTTATCTTGATATTTTCACCCACTTTGCCACTGTTTCATGTGATATTTGTACCATGCCAAGGTTTTGTTTTTTTTTTTTCTATTCGGGTAATGATGATCATTTTTCACCAGAAACTGTGGGGAGAATTTTGTGAAAGGCACAGAATTGCAAGTGAATATTATTCATTACTTCTGGCAGGACTGTAGAGCATCATAGGCCTTTAAAATAGGCTTGCATAAAATTGGAATACTTTTGTATTTCAAACCAGGCAAAATGACAGGAGGCTGTGATAGAGAACTTCAGGAAACTGATTAATATGTGCTGATTCAATGTGCCAAGTATGGAAAGAAGAAAGTAAAATTCCTGAGAAAAATTCAAGAAGATTAAAGAATAATAAGGAGCAACCTTAAGTAAAGGATATTTTGTAAGAGTGAAAATTTTTAGGGTTCTTAAACTGAAATGTTTTTATTTGTATATTATAAAAAGAAGTTTTCATGTTTCATACAAATTTTCATCTATAGTTCTTGTGTAGATATTTAAGAAAATTAATAGTTTGAAATTAGACTATCAGCCAATAAATAAAATCTTGGTAGTGATATTTTAGAGAGGGTGGAATAAGTAGGCAATAAAGAAAGTTAGAGGATCAATTATAGCAAGGGTGTCCAACCCCTGGGCCATGGACCAGTAGTGGTCCATGGCCTGATGGAATCCAGCTGCACAGCAGGAGGTGAGCAGCAGGTCAGCCAGCATTACCGTTTGAGCTCCGCCTCCTGTCACATCAACAGTGGCATTAGATTCTCATAGGAGCAAAAACTCCATTGTGAACTGCACGTGCGAGGGATCTAAGTTGTGTGCTTCTTATGAGCATCTAATGCCTGATGATGTGGGGGTGGAACAGTTTCATCCCAAACCTCCCTCTCCCCTGCCACCCAGTCTGTGCAAAAATTGTCTTCCATGAAACCTGTCCCCTGATACCAAAATGACTGGGGATCATTGAATTATAGGAAACTGAGTCTCTTTAAGAAATTAGAAAACATATGTTTCACTCTTATTTTCCCTCTACCAGCATCGTAACTTTGGACGGAGATTTAACCAATGTGCATTTCCAAGTTCTTATCTGTTAACTGGGGTTAATGATCTCTATTAAGGATTGCTGTGAGCATTAAATGAAATAACATCTATGAACTTGCCTGACATAGAATATAAGCACAGAGTGGGTACTCAAATTTTTATTGTATTTAAAGATTTTGTCTTCATCTTAACATACACCACACCTAGAAGATAACAGGAATAATTATGGTAGTTGAATTTATTAAACTAGTTCAAAAATAGGTATGGGTTACCTCAGTGGGGAAAAGGGAGAAAGGATCCTATTAATGGAAATAATTTCAACAGGGATCAGAGAGGATTGCAAAGAATGAATTACATGGGTGAATGATGCCTTGGGCATCTGAATTGATCGGGTCATGGCCGAACATATCAGAGTAGCCTCAGTGGGTCCACTGGTATGAAAGCAGATGCAGAATAATACAGAAGCAAAGCAAATAATACAGGAGATAGGCAGTCCAGGACCTGGGAAGCCATTTCTGTGAAGTGACTAAGAAAGACTAACTGATGGTACAATTGATAGCAGGATTTAACTTCACTAGCAAGGAAAGTTTAGGCCAGGCATGGTGGCTCACACCTGTAAAACTAACACTTTGGGAGGCTGAGGTTGGAGAATCACTTGAGGCCAGGAGTTTGAGACCAGCCTGAGCAATATAGCAAGACCTTGTCCCTAAAAAAATTTAAAAATTAGGTAGGTGTGGTGGCATGTGCCTGTGGTCCTAGCTACTCAGGAGGCTGAGGTGGGAGGATTGCTTGAGCCTAGGAGTTTGATACTACAGTGATCTATGATCATTATCATGCCACTGCCCTCCAGCTTGGGTGACAGAGTGAGACCCCATCTCTTAAAAAAAAAAAAAAAAAACAAAAGCAAAGGAAGCTTAATAATTTCAGTGTAGTTCTGGTGGTAATGGCTGAGAAATGTCTTTGAAGGGGGACACTTAGAAGTGTGAAGAGTGATGGCTTGCATGAGGCAGTCCTTCTCTTATTCACTGCTTTTCAGGCCTCCAGCTTTAATCACTCAGCAACTTCACATGGCCAGATATGCCTTATCATTCTAATGATAGAAGGGCTATGCCAGTATGAACTGAATTGTTGATGTCACCCTTGACTAGGAAAGGCTGTATGCTCCAGCTGTAGTGCAGAATTGGATTTCTGTAAAGGTCTTGCTAATCAGTTTGCGAATGGGATTGGAGAGGTGCAGAGCAAGAACATTGCTCTACAAGTTATTGTTATAAACAGGAAAACATTCATGTGGTTCAACTATGAAAATAATTAGCTACAGTCTGAAAGAAATTATAAAGACTGCTTATTTTGGAACATGAACCCTCAGAGAGAGAGAGAGAGCTAGACCCATGTTAGATAGTCTTAGATATTCTCTTACTTTTTTATGCCTAGGGTGAATAAATAATCTTGGATTCAACATGCCAAATAATTAAAATGAGTGCATCTTGAACAGTAGTCCTCACAGCAGAAAAATTTATTAAATACTAGAGGGTTAAATGGTTTACAATTAAATCACAAATTACCTACTTTTGAATTACCACATGATCTCTATTTCTATATTAATTTCAACTGAATTTTGAATACTAATACTATATCATGTTTCTTTTCCAGATGTTTTCTCTCAAATCTAATTAAGTATAAATTCCTGTAACCTGAGCATATTCTCATTATGACTTTTGCTCAAGTACTGACTTCATGGATGATTTATTACCATTTTACTCTATAATAAGCAATTTAAAGTTTCCAAAAGACTTGGCAGACTATATACAAAACACATACATTTTTTTCATATTTAATCACAAATACTTGAGTGTGGTTTCTCTATTCTACATTCAAGTATTTTGACTTCAGTCTGATATTTTATACAATGTGTCAAATGGTAAGTAGCAAATAAAAAAAAGAAAAATTATCTATTATTCTTGCTTCTGTATGTCCTAAAACATCAAAAGTGACACACATTTAGAAGTAAGTGAGTAATGTTTTCTTTTCTTTTTCTTTTTTTTTTGGTTAGAAAGCTTTAAACAGATCTACAAACATATACAAACATATGCATATACACACTTTAATTATAATTAGTTTAATTTTTTTTTGGCTCAATTTCAGATGCAAACATGGACCAAGGCATAGATGTTGCAAACATTATGAAGATAATTGCATCTCTTATTGCATTAAAGTAAGTATAATAAAGTATGTACTTTATTAACAATAGGGAATGGGTATAGAAATAACTTATTTATTTAGAAATAATTTAAAAGTAAATGGGAAAGTTGACAATAATTGCTATCATTCTTTGAATTTGACTTCAAGAGTGAGAAATTTATGACAATAAGTGACAATTCAGCTTTCAATATTCACTTACCAGATCCTTAAATAATTTAAAAATTAGCTTGTTTAAAAATTGCCTTATTTAAAACTTATGATATAGAAGATAAGATGGGATAACAACAAGGAGGAAACATAAAATCATTAAAATTTGTACTTTGTAATGTGTCCTCATTAGAACTACGTCCTAGAACAAGACCCCCAGACTGTGCCGTGTGCTAGCTGTATCAGCACTCACACACATACACTGTATACACTGTGCCCAATCTGGCACAGTGGCATTTAGATTTGGACTTGTAAAGCTATAACTTTTTTTTTTTTAAGACATTGACGTAAACTGGACAATGTCCACAGTTGCTCTACATTTAGAGAGCTAGCTATGCCCACTGGCATAAATTCCCAACTCCCTGGTGGATCTATGTACTACTGTGTCTCTCCCTTCTCCCCCTGCTGTTGTGCTGTCCCCTCCTCCCTTCCCCCCATCACCACCACTTCTGGGAAGAAAGTTATTTTCTTTGCAGTTAGCATGGCGCAAGTGGCACCATCTGCTGCAGGTTCCTTAGGTTTTTTTTGTTTTTTTTTTTTTTTGTTTTTGTTTTTTTTTTGGCAGAGTCTCACTCAGCTGCCCAAGCTGGAGTGCAGTGGTGCGATCTGGCTCACTGCAACCACCATGGGTTCAAGCATTTCTCTCATCTCAGCCCCCCAAGTAGCTGGGATTACAGGTACCTACCATCATGCCTGGCTAAGCTTTGTATGTTGGTAGAGATGAGGTTTCACCATGTTGGCCAGGCTGGTCTTAAATTCCTGACCTCAAGTGATCCACCTGCCTCGGCCCCCAAAGTGCTAAGATTACAGGCATGAGCCACCATGTCCGGCCAAGTTCCATAGTTTTGAATGGTGCTCTAACAGTTCAATGCTGTAGAAAGTTTATGTTCTTCTTAGAAGTTTTAGTCTCTACTTAGTTGATAACAAGAAGAGCAGGACAGCCCCTTTATGGTTACTCTAGAAGGAGGAACTGTCCCACATTAGTGCTCATGAAGGCAAACATCTGTGGCCCATTGTTGACAGTGCTATTTGCCCAGCCCACACTTAGCTTCACAATTCCCCAAAATGACCAAGGATAAAGCAGTAGAGTTTTGTTTTGTTTTGTTTTGTTTTCAGTGTGCAATACTTTCTGATACACCCTTTCCAAATTTGATTTCCTGCCTGGCAGTCCAAGTCAGTTGGTACCTGGATTTATTATTTCTTCCAACTGAACATGATTGTAGTTCTAAGGAAGACTTTAGATGGGGAACTAATAGAAGTATTTAGATTAAATCAGAGTATTTGAGAACTTTGGAGTAGGGGGAGTGATATTAAAAAAATTATATGAGAAAGTTAGTGAGAATTTCCAAGCAGTAAAAAAACTAGTGATTCTTTCAAATGTGTACCAGTACTGTAAACTTGGCAATTTATGTATAAATTGAAATACTGTATTATACCATGAATATAAAACTACATGGAGACCTGTGGGTGAGGAATTTACACCATAAACATGGTAGTGAAATTTCTCGACAGTGTACCTCATTATTCCACAAGCTTAATTACACCATGTGTTCAATTACATCCCTAAGTACATATTCATGTTAATGACATTGCCCTCAACATGCTGCGCTCTATTCACACTAACATTTTCTTGGTTCCTTATACCTGCCAACCTCTTTATTGGCTTTATGTTTTCTGTCCGGGCTGTCTGAAATGTTTTTCTCATGTTAGCTTCTTCTTCTTTGGGGTCTATTTAAATGTCACATCATTTACATGTCTGCCGTAACGTTTAATCTAACATAGATTGGCCTGTTATGTCTATCCTAGTGTCTTACTTCCTTCATAACACTTATCATAATCTTTTATGTTTGTTTACTTAGTTATTTTCTTTTCTGCTAATGAGCATGAAAGCTCCATGAAGGCAAGGACTCTGTGTCCTCCTCCTCTCTGTTATCCCCAGCATCTAGTGTAATGTTTGCCACATAACATTCAGTGAATATTTCCTGAGTACATTAATGAGTGGATGAATAGTTCTCTTGAAAATGGGAGCATGAAAAAGATTGTCATGTAATTCTAATCCCTAAATCCTTAGATTGTCATTATAAAGTTATCAATGGCAACATTTCATGCATTTAACAAATAGTAGGCAATTTCAGTTAAGCAAATGCTTGAGAATTCACAGTAATTGATTGGACAATTTGATTTTATGTTTTAATAAGGTATTAGTTATTTTCAGGTAAATTAACCAATGTTTCCTCATAGTAATTAAATTATTTCTACAAAAGAAAACTGCAGTCCAGAAAATACAAACCTGACTTTTGGGCATGCGCTGCTAAGAGTAGATATTTTCCCATTCCAGCTGGAGTAGAGTGGAGGAGGATGGGACACCAGCATTAACAATGTATTGGTTGGATTGTATAGAAAATACTATTTTTTTTGGTTAATGTTTTGTGCTAATTGGAATTTTTCACTCTCAATATTAATACTTAATTTTTAGTGTCTCATACATCTAAAATTCATCTTCATAAATATGGAAATGAAATTGACCAATAGTAGTCATCCTCCCTAGATCTCTTTTGCACTACGGACAGTTGAAGGAAATATAGAGAAATGTTGACGGCAAATAGAGATTGGTAGTGGGTTAGGTTTTTCAAGTTTAGTTTAATGTACCTTAAAGCTACTATTCTCTAGAGATGTTTTAGCCTGACATAGTGGAGCACAGGAATGAAAACCTAGATATAATTCCTCACCCCTCACCCCCTGGAAGTTCTTCTTAACTGACCATTTTAAAAGTTAGCACCAAAGGTCCGAACAAATAATGAAAATATTTTTCTATGAAAATAATCCCTACTCATGCTAATCATTAAGAACAGTCTTCTGTTAAAATTTTCAAGAGCATTTGGTTTTACTAAGTAGTTTTTGTAATGTTAGTGCTTTTGTATCTAAAACTCATTTGTGGTTTAGGAATTTAAAATCCTCGTTATTGTCAACAAAATGTCAAGAAATGGAATTTTGGTGCATAGGCAAGCTTGGACAGTGCTTGTGAGAATTTTTAAGTCTTTGTAAATCAAAGAAAGTAAACTCACTCCAAGATTTCACTCTTATTTTTAAGGTAACTGTTTTAAAATTATTGCTTGAGGTTTTAAGGCTTTATTTTGAAAATTGCTGTGCTATAAACTTAGATTAAATTTGTTTTGTCTTGTTTCTGTTTTGAGATGGTACAATTCATATTCTATCAAAAACTTCAAAATTTGTTGATAAATCAGATTTTCCTCCCAATTTCCTCTAGGGTTTCATCAGAATGTTTAGTGTTGGGTACTTGATCCAGTGCTGCCTCCGAATCCCCTCTGCATTTAGGCATCTGTTTACACAGCCATCCCGGCTAATTTCTCTCTTCTACAATAAAGAAAACTTCCAGCTTGGAGCTTTTCTTGGCTCTTTTGTTAGTATATACAAGGTAAGGCTTTTAGAAGAGGAAAGAAAAATGGAAATAAATAACATGGCTATTGTTAGAATGAGAGATGGCCTTAGTTCACTTATTTTTTAATGCTTCTTCCTGGAATATTCATAAATATTTTGACATAACCAAATATATACAATATATTGGGAAGTAAGGATGGAGAAATTTCTTCTTTTAAAATATTATTTAATATACTTGAATGTGTAGACATGTTTGCATTTATATATAGTATTAAACATTGTCTGACTCGTTCAATACATAGACACTCAGGAAATATGAATTTTTTTGATATTTCCAACATCAAAAATGATATTAATATGCCTGGTTTATTTGTTTTTTTAATCATATTTACTGCCTGGTTATTAATGTAAGTATATTTCAGACCTTTCTAGTGAGGGTCAACACTTGATAGAATCAGTGAGGATTTGCTATTGTAACTTACATAAGTAATGACTTGTGTTCCTTCTTCCACCCACTCACATTTCTTACTACACTGTCTCACATAACCAGAATTCACAGTCTTCCACCCCATTCTGTATGATCCTATAAAAGTGCCCACACGTATATAAGCCCACACCTAAACATATATGTAGAGATCAATTTTAACCTAGTACTCTGCAACTTTAAGAGACTGGCTTTTGTATAATGGAATCACTAATATGTAAATTATACTTTATTAAATGTTTAAAAGATTCTACGTCTGAATATAGTTTCTAAATGGTAAAGTGTGTTAATTAAAGTTGACCTAACACATGAACATAAAGATGACAACGGAAATCACTGGGGCTTACTAGAGAAGGGGAGGGAGGGAGGGAGGGAGGGAGGGAGGGAGGGAACAAGGCAAGGGACTGAAGAACTAGTGCCTGGGTAACGGCATCAATCATACCCCAAACCTCAACACCACACAATGAACCCCTGTAACAAATGTACCCCCCCGAATCTAAAATAAAGGTTGAAATAAAAAAGAAAAAGAGGAGATTAGAACACAGACACACACAGAGGAATGACCGCATGAGTACACAGGGAGAAGGTGGCCATCTGCTAGCCATGGAGAGAGGACTCAGGAGGAGAGAACCATGAGCATACCTTGATCTTTGAACTCCCAGCCTATACAACTGAAAAAAACAGATTTCTGTTTTTGTTTTTAATCTATAAGCACAAATTGCTCATTTTTGCCTTAATTTTACTCTATAAAAGATATGTGTTGTGAGCCCTGGAATTGTGTCTCATTTTACAGGAACATGCAGCAGGTATTCCAATATTTCTGACTAATCAGTTAGGGATATTAAAGGGATGTGCATTTTTTTGTGTGTACAGTGTGTACACTGTGATGAGATTTATCTATCTTCCCCTCTGTCTATAAAATTATAAATATATTTTTATTCATACTTTATTTTTTTGAGCTTTGATATATGTTTTAATAAATATATTGAAAGAAGAATATATATTCTGTGTGTATATATGTATATATGTATACCTACACAAATACATACTTTTTGTTGTTAAACTCAAAGAAAATTGATGAGAAAATTGAATTCTGGAGTTATTTAGGGTAACATGGTCCGTGTCATTTTCTGTAAAAATTTACTCGTAAAAGGTAGGTATGGATAAAGTATTTTGAAATGGAAAGGAGGAGTCATAAACTATACATAATGAATCACTTGTTATGAAATATTACTAATTTTAAAAACGTTCAATATGGCTTGACTAGGAAGCATTACTAACCTATTTGAATATACAAGAGTTAAGGGCAGATTATTGGTAGTTGCATGTTTATATTCACATTTTTAAAAATGTCTTATGTTACAGTGTTTGTATTTATTCTTCTAACATAAACTCTTAACTGTTTAGATTGGATTATCTCCAACATTTTTAGCCTCAGGTTGGTTGGTTATTCTCTACCATCTAGCATATCTCAGAATGTGTTTTGTTTTGCTTTTTTATTTTTCATTTCTGTTACTATTTACGTAGGTAATACAAATAAATGGTATTAAACTAAGGAAAATACTACTGGGTCAAAATATTCCAGAAAATATTCATGTGGTGTGTTCAAAAGCTGTATGTGATTTTTCAAAAACAAATTGTCCATGCCATAGTATCTTTGTAAGAATGTTAAAAGAAGGGCAGGCAAACACACCTTGTTTTTTCTGTTTTTTTGGTGAACTGACCCTTTTAAAAAAATTTGTAAGGTTCCTCTTTATCCCTGTTAATATTCCTTGTTTTATAGTCTGTGTTTAATATTAATATAACTACTTCAACTTTTTTTGATTAGCATTTGATGTCATAATGTTTCCATTCTTATACTTTAATTTTTCTGTCTTCATTTGGAAAAACTGGATTCTTTTGGCTGCATGTAATTGGCCCTTTCTTTCTTATAGAATCTGATAATCTCTGTCTTTTAATTGGCATGTTTTTACTGTCTATATATAATGTATTATACTTATGATGTGGCTGAGTTTAAACCTACTTTCATGCTAGTTGTTTTGTATTTGTTCCTTTTTTTTTTTTTTTCGGCCTTCTGGTTTGATCATGTATTTTACTATGACTCCATTTCTATCTTCACTATTGCCTTATTATTTATACTTGTTTTAATTTAGTCATTTCCTTAACATTTTATAATATACATTTGTAATGTATTGGCCAGTCTTCAAGTAATGTTATACTACTTCACATATAGTATAAGACCTTACAACACTATACTTCCAATGTCTCCTTCCCATCCTTTGTTATAGGATTTAACATTTATTATTTATCGTTATGTATGTTATACACTCCACAATATATTGTTGCTATTTTTGTTTTAGATTAGGGGTCAACACACTTTTTCTGTGAAGAGCCAGATCATGACTATTTTAGGCTTTGTGACCATATGGTCTCTGTCATAACTACCCAGCTCTTCTGTTACAGTGTGAAAGCAGCTATAGACAATATATAAATGAATGAGTGTGGCTGCGTTTCAATAAAACTTTATCACACTAAAGTTAGAACTTTATATAATTATTACATCGCTAAATGTTGTCATTCTTTTGATTTATTTTTTATTTATTTAGGACTGTAAAAATTATTATTAGCTCCTGAGCCATATAAAAACAGGTGGCAGGCCAGATTTGGCTAGTGAGCCATAGTTTGCTGACCCCTGTTTTAGGTAGTTAATTCACTTTTAGTGCAGGTAAAGATGAGAAAAATATGTCTTCTGAATTTACTTTCACTTTTCTATTTCCAGAACTCTGCATTTCTCTTTATAGTTATAAATTTTATAAATTTATGTCTGGTGTCATATTCCTTCTATGTTTAAAATTGCTGTGAGCTCAGATCTGCTGTTGATGGATTTTCTCATATCTGGAAAAAGTCTGTTTCACCTTCAGTTTTGAGAAGTATTTTGTCTGCGAGATTTGTAGTTTAGCCAGCTTTTTGTTCTTGTTAAAATGGGATGCTTTTCCCAGCATCCAATAGCTAGGCAAAAGTGGAATTATGGATTTGTTTTGAAAAAATCAGTGCAATAAAAATATTATGTGTAATTTCTTAATAGAGTCTATACAGAGTAACAACTGTACAAAATATTATTGTTCATAATTTTTCCAGTCATGTATTCAGTTTTATTTAGATAAGATTACTAATTGTCCTTCAAGGTAATTTGATGAATTTATTCATTCTAGTTTTTTTTTTTTGTATTGTGCTATTTTTCTAGAAATAAAATAACTGAAGTCATTGTATTTTCTCCTTAACTAGGGTACTAGTTGTTTCCTGCGCTGGATCAGAAACTTAGATGATGAACTACATGCTATTATAGCTGGTAAAGCAATAACAAAAAATGAATGGCTTTTATTGTGTTAATCAGTGGTAGGAATGAATCAGAAATACCATCCAATTCATCCAATTTCTATGAATCTTCCTTTCTCTGTTGTAATAGAATCCCAGTTGAGGCACTTGTCCAAATGCTTTGTGATGTTTAACATATCAAGGCACCGTTGCCATCTGGTGTTTTGAGTTGGCAATATAATGACTTAGGTATTTGTCATGCCATAGGCCATAAATCCTAGCGAATGTATCACAAAAGACATCTAGTGAATGTGTCACAAAAGAACGTAAAGCCTTATAATACCATATAAGTGATTAATGAAGTTCAGGTAGATTTTATTGAAAATTCTATTTTTACCACTGAAAAATGACATATATTTTCATAATAACTTTTTAAGGGAAACTAATCATTTTATTTGAAAATCTAAATACTATTTCCTATAAGTGCAATATATGTATTAAATTAAATAGATAATATATCAGGTATTTATTAGGAATAATCTTAGTTATTTGTATGTGACACCTCCCCTCTTCCCCTGCCTTGGTTTTCCATTTATAGAATGAAAGCCGTGCTATGGAGAGAAGTATTATGATAGCACTAAAAATTATTGGAGCTATTTAATATTAGAAGAATAGATGAATAAATATTTCCGCTTAAAATCAGAAATAACCAAGAGCCTTTGAAAAGTTATTTTTTAAAAATTGTATTTGGTAAGACCACTCCTTTTTTAAAGTTAAGATATAAATGTAGAAGTTCTTGTTATACATAAATCAGAACTGTTTATTTCTAACTCTGAAGATCAATTTTAAAAATTTAAAAATATGCAGTAATAACTCACCACATTTTAACGTGATCTGGTGTAGTACTGTCCTTGATTGTGTTGTAACAAGAGGTAGTGCCGATTCTTTCTATATAAGTGAATTAACATTTCTTATGACATAGTAACAAAGAAATACTTAGCGATCTGATTAGATATTTCTTATTTCTTGTTTCAGGATTTTTGGCAGGTATATCAATGATGTTTTATAAAAGCACAACAATTTCCATGTATTTAGCATCCAAATTGGTGGAGGTAAGTGAAATTTTTATGCATGAACAGTTCCAGAGAATATAAAGATTTTAACGGCTGTTTTAGCAGCAAATATATATCCCAATGGCAAACATAAATTTTAATCCTCTAAAAGTATTTGTAAAGTCAATTTCCCTGTTTTTCTTTCTTTGTGTGTGTATTTTCAAATATACATTAAATGTAGAAAGAATAGTGTAATTAACCCTCATGCACCCATCATGCAGCTTCAAGAGTTACCAGCATTTGACCAGTCTCATTTCATCCTTTAAAAAACTCAGCATAAAGACTCCTTAAAGAATAAAGACTAAAGGCTTCTTAAAAACAAACAAATCAACAATACCACCGAAGTATAACCACAATGTCATTATCAAACATTAAAACCCTCCCAGTAATTCCATAGTAATATAATATATCCAATTTACTGATTATCTTATAATCTTTTTGCAATCACTTTATTTTAATCAAGCTCTAAACAAAGTTTCTTTTGCTTTATAATCGTTATGCCCCTACTGCTGCTGCTGCTGCTGCTGCTATGACTTTTCCTCCTCTTCGCCCTCCTCCCCTCCTCCCCCTCTGCCATCGCCACCTCCTCCCCCTCCTCCTCCCTCCT
Organism: Ateles fusciceps; assembly: GCA_036589455.1. Classification (NCBI taxonomy): domain Eukaryota; kingdom Metazoa; phylum Chordata; class Mammalia; order Primates; family Atelidae; genus Ateles; species Ateles fusciceps. The sequence goes on from JAZHEH010001096.1 coordinate 552,638, forward strand.
CTGCCACCGCCACCTCCTCCTCCTCCTCCTCTCCCTCTGCCACCGCCACCTCCTCCTCCCCCTCCTCCTCCTCTGCCACCGCCACCTCCTCCTCCCCCTCCTCCTCCTCTGCCACCGCCACCTCCTCCTCCTCCTCCTCTCCCTCTGCCACCGCCACCTCCTCCCCCTCCTCCTCCTCTGCCACCGCCACCTCCTCCTCCCCCTCCTCCTCCTCTGCCACCGCCACCTCCTCCTCCCCCTCCTCCTCTGCCACCGCCACCTCCGCCTCCTCCTCCTCCTCTGCCACCGCCACCTCCTCCTCCCCTCCTCCTCCTCTGCCACCGCCACCTCCTCCTCCTCCTCTGCCACCGCCACCTCCTCCTCCCCCTCCTCCTCCTCTGCCACCGCCACCTCCTCCTCCCCCTCCTCCTCCTCTGCCACCGCCACCTCCTCCTCCCCCTCCTCCTCCTCTGCCACCGCCACCTCCTCCTCCCCCTCCTCCTCCTCTGCCACCGCCACCTCCTCCTCCCCCTCCTCCTCCTCTGCCACCGCCACCTCCTCCTCCCCCTCCTCCTCCTCTGCCACTGCCACCTCCTCCTCCTCCTCCTCTGCCACCACCACCTCCTCCTCCCCCTCCTCCTCTGCCACCGCCACCTCCTCCCCCTCCTCCTCCTCCTCTGCCACCACCACCTTCTCCTCCCCTCCTCCTCCTCTGCCACCGCCACCTCCTCCCCTCCTCCTCCTCTGCCACCGCCACCTCCTCCTCCCCCTCCTCCTCCTCTGCCACCGCCACCTCCTCCTCCCCTCCTCCTCCTCTGCCACCGCCACCTCCTCCTCCTCCTCCTCCTCTGCCACTGCCACCTCCTCCTCCTCCTCCTCTGCCACCGCCACCTCCGCCTCCTCCTCCTCCTCTGCCACCGCCACCTCCTCCTCCCCTCCTCCTCCTCTGCCACCGCCACCTCCTCCTCCCCCTCCTCCTCCTCTGCCACCGCCACCTCCTCCTCCCCCTCCTCCTCCTCTGCCACCGCCACCTCCTCCTCCCCTCCTCCTCCTCTGCCACCGCCACCTCCTCCTCCCCCTCCTCCTCCTCTGCCACCGCCACCTCCTCCTCCCCTCCTCCTCCTCTGCCACCGCCACCTCCTCCTCCCCCTCCTCCTCCTCTGCCACCGCCACCTCCTCCTCCCCCTCCTCCTCCTCTGCCACCGCCACCTCCTCCTCCCCCTCCTCCTCCTCTGCCACCGCCACCTCCTCCTCCCCCTCCTCCTCCTCTGCCACTGCCACCTCCTCCTCCTCCTCCTCTGCCACCACCACCTCCTCCTCCCCCTCCTCCTCTGCCACCGCCACCTCCTCCCCCTCCTCCTCCTCCTCTGCCACCGCCACCTTCTCCTCCCCCTCCTCCTCCTCTGCCACCGCCACCTCCTCCCCCTCCTCCTCCTCTGCCACCGCCACCTCCTCCTCCCCTCCTCCTCCTCTGCCACCGCCACCTCCTCCTCCCCCTCCTCCTCCTCTGCCACTGCCACCTCCTCCCTCCTCCTCCTCCTCCGCCACCACCTCCTCCTCCCCCTCCTCCTCCTCCTCTGCCACCGCCACCTCCTCCTCCCCTCCTCCTCCTTGCCACCGCCACCTCCTCCTCCTCCTCCTCCTCTGCCACTGCCACCTCCTCCTCCTCCTCCTCTGCCACCGCCACCTCCTCCTCCCCCTCCTCCTTGCCACCGCCACCTCCTCCTCCCCTCCTCCTCTGCCACCGCCACCTCCTCCCCCTCCTCCTCTGCCACCGCCACCTCCTCCTCCCCCTCGTCCTCCTCTGCCACCGCCACCTCCTCCTCCTCCTCATCCTCCTCTGCCACCGCCACCTCCTCCTCCCCTCGTCCTCCTCCCCTCCTCCTCCTCCTCTGCCACCGCCACCTCCTCCTCCCCTCCTCCTCTGCCACCGCCACCTCCTCCTCCTCCTCCTCCTCTGCCACTGCCACCTCCTCCTCCTCCTCCTCTGCCACCGCCACCTCCTCCTCCCCCTCCTCCTCCTCTGCCACCGCCACCTCCTCCCCCTCCTCCTCTGCCACCGCCACCTCCTCCTCCCCTCGTCCTCCTCTGCCACCGCCACCTCCTCCTCCTCCTCATCCTCCTCTGCCACCGCCACCTCCTCCCCCTCCTCCTCCCCCTCTGCCACCGCCACCTCCTCCCCCTCCTCCTCCTCTGCCACCGCCACCTCCTCCTCCCCCTCCTCCTCTGCCACCGCCACCTCCTCCCCCTCCTCCTCCTCCTCTGCCACCGCCACCTCCTCCTCCCCTCCTCCTCCTCTGCCACCGCCACCTCCTCCTCCTCCTCCTCCTCCTCGTCTTTCTCCTCCTTCTTCCTTGACAATTATTTGTTGAAGATATAGGTCATGAGTTCATGGAATTTCCCAAATTCTGGATTTTGCAGATTGCATCCTCACTGTTGTTATTAATCATGTTTCTTTAACTCATGAATGTCTTAAATTGTTAACTAGATCTTGAGGCCTAAGCAAATTCAGGTTTAAGTTTTTATGGGAGGTAACAGACATACTTCACAGTTACTGTGTATGTGAACTTCCAATTGCATCCCATGACGAAGCACAAAAATGTCTGGTTGTCTGTGTGATGCTAGGGTTGATCAGTGGGCTTAGGTGTTGTCAGAGCCCACCTAAGGTCCCCCAATAGCCTTTTAGCGAGTGGTTTTAGCAGCTGTTAATAATTATCACTGGGATGCATTATTTCATTAAGGGTTGAAAAATGATGACAATACTATTATTGTTTATTCTGTGTTTATTAGCTGAAATTGTTCTGTAAGCATTTTTCCTTTTCAGCTGTTTGGTTACTCTGAAATATGTTGTTCCAGAAAGTCAAAATAAAATGTTTGATTACTTCATTTTAATTACCAGTGTTTAAAATGAGTTAGTACCTTAGTATCCTGCAAAGTTGACCTATGAGTCTTTATTTTTAAAGTATTTAAAAATTTAAATTTAACATACTTGATTTATTGTAACACATTGCAATTATTATACTCAAATTGTTCCCATCTTTGTCCCTGAGTGCTTCCTTAGGTTGACTCCTGTTTGTTTTAACATAACTCCACTATCTTTGATAGCTTTCTTGCTATAAAACAATATATTCCGGGCTCATCTGGGACATTTTCTGCCTCAGACATAGAATCAGTCTTCTCTGTAATGGCTGCTAGTTTGTTTTAGTAGGAAATGGTATTATTTTAAGATTTCAGTCCAGGTGCTAGAGGTTATTTGCTCCCAGGCTAGTTATTGATTCTTGGCTTTCCCAGTGAAGGCAGCTGAGAATCTCCCTCCACTTTCTTTTTGGATAGACAGAAAATACATTTGGAGCATATTGATATTTCTAACTCAAAGTTAAGAGTATACGTTTTATTTAACTTGTTTAATTACTTGCTTTACCCAAATGTGTGTGTGTGTGAGAGAAAGAGAGTGAGCGAGAGAGAGATTGAGAGAATGGATACATCATGAAATCAGGAAGACAGGCAGGAGCCAAATCATGTAGGATTTTAAAAGCTGGGGTAAGGAATTTTTTTTTTCTCAGTGCACTGGCAACCACTGAAGAGTTTTAAGCATGGAAGTGACAGGATTTAATTCACATTTTAAGAAGAACATTCTAGCCATTATATGGAGGGAGGCAGGACCGAAGCGGAGAGAACAGTTAGTTTCTATCAGGAGATGGTGGCTTGCGCCAGGATGGAAGCAGTAGAGGTGAGAGAACTACACAGATGTGGTGTACGTTTAGGAATAGAGTTGACAAGACCTGCTAATGGAGAGGAAAGGGAAGTGAGAGAAAGAAAATAATGCTTAGGTGGCAAAAAATATGTTCTTTAACACAGAAGAAACCAATATTGAGATCTAGTTTATTAAAGGTTTTACAGGCCAGGCGCGGTGGCTCACGCCTGTAATCCCAGCACTTTCGGAGGCCCAGGTGGGCAGATCACAAGGTCAGGAGTTTGAGACCAGCCTGACCAACATGGTGAAACCCCATCTCTACTAAAAATACAAAAATTAGCCTGGTATGGTGGCACGTGCCTGTAATCCCCGCTACTCAGGAGCCTGAGGTAGGAGAATCCCTTGAATGAGGGAGGTGGAGGTTGCAGTAAGCCGAGATTGCGCCACTGAACTCCAGCCTGGGCGATGGAGCGAAACTCCGTCTCCAAATAAAAGTGTTTTACAGCTAAGTGGCCAGAGTTTTTTAAGGCAAGCAATGGTATCTCTCTGTTTCTTGTGTCATCAGGCCATATCTGATCCTGGCAAAAAAAAAACTGGCATATAAACTCTGCTGATACAGACTGTTTTTTTTTTTAAATAGGCATATTAGAAATTTGAGTTTGCTACGTCCTTTTATGGAATTCATTGCTCTTTTGTAATAGATAATCATTTTTCTATTATTGAAGTTAATTTTATATTAAAATGCTCTATTACTGTCCAGTGAAAATAATATAAAATTTAGCTGTGTAGGCCATTGTTTTCTTGGCATCTATGACTCAAATGCATATATTTATTTAGTATATAGTATGTTCTCATTTCTGTGCTCGGTACTGGAAAGACTATAGAAGCATAAGATACGGTTTCTGTCCTTGGTTAACTTAGAATCTGGTTTATTAAATAAATTTTATAATAAATAATTAGAAACACAGTTATTCTATTGGGAAATAGCTTTTTCACTTAACATTTCTGTGATGCAGTTCTACCACATCTGAATTAAATTTTCTTCCACATGAATATATCTGCACAATATATATCTTGCAGTATGCTGTTACTTTTTTTCAAAATAATGACCAATGTATAATTGTTTATCTTGTTTCCAAAATAGATTATAAGTCAGTATATACCTTACAATTCTCATAATTCCCACTCTCATATACATTATGTACATTTACTCCTTAGTATATACTTTTGAGTTGATTTGTATGTAAAGTATTCACCTCATCATTTCCTTTGCTCTTTGGTTATGGCAGTTTATATACATCATGAGGATTCTTTTTATGGCAACTCTGTTGGGATACAATTTAAAAAGAGTCAGATTTACTTAGCAAATATTTTAATGCCATAGTCTAGGGTAGGCATTGAAGACCATGCAAAGTTGAAGAAGAGGTTATTGCCACCTGCCAGTGACTTCCTTTTAGTTCTCATCCTCTTTATGTTCTTTATTTTGTGAAGAATAGTGCCCAGCATGTAGTTGACACCATTAAATCTGTACTGAATAAGTTAATGAAGGATGAACAGAACTAACAGGGAAGGGAGTACATGAGCACTGTACAGAAAGCATTGAAGAATAAATGACCTTTAAAAAGCAGAAATGAAATGCTACTGAATTTACAGAAAAGTATTACTACTTGCAATTGGGATTTGGAACAAAACAGTGAGGGAAAGGGGAAGAGTTGACCCTTAACATCATGATGAAAAATGTGACATGGTTTGAGCTCTGAAGGGAGTATTAGGATTCCGAAAGGTAGAAAACATAGTTGTAGGCAGGGAGCACAATGCTCAACTATGTTTTTAATGCTGAAGTTTTTACAACTCTTGTCTTATGCTTGTTTTGCAGACAATGTATTTCAAAGGCATTGAAGCAGGGAAGGTTCCCTATTTCCCTCATGCAGATACTATCATCTATTCCATCTCTACAGCAATTTGCTTCCAGGCAGTAAGTGTAACTTTTGGAAATGAGAAATTGAATGATTCCTGTTTCTGATGTGCATTAATCAAATGGGGGAAAAACAAACTCTGGGAACATTTCAATTTACAGTATTACATTTTAAGCTTCCTTTTGTTATTGTGGTTTTGGTTTTTTCAGCAAGCCACCTTACAAACTTCTAATCTTTAAACATATTAATGGCCTAGGTCCTTTTTATGAGTACACTGATTTTTAGGTTTTAATACAATACAATTTATAAGTAAATTATTATTCCATTCCCTTGGGAAGAATGCCCCAATTTAATTATCCTTCCTTTTGATTAAAAAAAAAGGATAATAGGTATATGCTGATAATAGGCATAAATATAAATAATTGCATTTCTCCAATATTATTCAGAATGAGGGTGAGGGAGAACTAGTTTCATATAAGCATCGTTCAGTCTCTTTAAATTCTGTAACCATTATTATTGACATTAATGGTGTTCAGGCTGTTGTAAAATTTGGGGGGGGAAAACTTTTATTTGCTCTTTCTCACAAAATGCTGCCAGGTTGAAAAACTAATTAAAATTAATAAAATGTCAATATTTCAGTAAATGCTTCCTGATAATGACTGTTCACTTAATTATTATTTCAAAAGCAACATTTTTATTTGAAGGCATATTTACCGAGATTCTTGATAGTTATCCACTTAAGCATCAGTATACTTTTGTGTATTTCATCACTTTCAGTTTCAAAATACAATGAGCAATAAAGATAGAGGTAAAACTATTGTATTGCCTAAGATTGCTGATAATGTTTGTATTTACTAAAAGAATTCCCAAATTGAATAATCATAGGCTGTCATGGAAGTTCAGACCTTGAGACCTTCTTACTGGAAGTTCCTTTTAAGACTCACCAAGGGAAAGTAAGTGACTAAGCAGTTTTCTTGAAAATATTATGAGTGGTTTTATCTTTTTTTATGAGGGAATATTCTTTAAGTGGTAAAGTAGGTATTTACATATAAATCAAATATGAGCAACTTAAAGAATAATATGGGGTATTTTTTTGAGTGAGCATTATTCTGACTATACTTTTCCCTATAATATTGTAGATATTTTAAATAGTCTAATATCATGTTGATTTGCCAACTACTAATTAGTTGCTACATAAATAGTAAGTCTAACCTTTCGAATCATTGGCCATTTCTTTTTGGTTAAAAATATTAAACAGATTCATTAAAAATCATCTCTGCATAATTAACCAATTTCCGTTTTGGAAACAGTCATATTGTGTTGCCTCTTGTTGTAAGTATACTTTCCTCTCCCTTGTGTGTCATTTTTGCTTTGTTTTGTCTTCTCACCTAATCTTCATCTAATTCTTTGGGAGACATGGGCTGTGGAGTCAGACAGATCTCAGTTTGATTCCAGCTCTGGTACCTTCAGCTGTGTTACTGCAGAAAATTATTTACCCTCCTGAGCCTAAGTTTTTTTCTCTCTACAGTGAAACAATAATACATACATTCTATGATTGTAGGAAAATTAAGATGCTTATAGTAGCACTTTATAGTAGCACTTATAAATTGCACATATTACTATCATTATTTAGAATAATAGCAAATACTTGTATAGTGCTTACAATGTCCAAGTTATGGTTTTAAGAGGCACATGTACAATATACATGTATACATGAATATGCATTTAATCCTTAAAATAGTTCCATGAGTTAGGTACTATTATTATCCCTGTTTTACATACGAGGAAACTAAAATGCACAAGGGGATTAGATGGCTTGCCAGAGTCACCCAGTTAGTAAATGAAGGAGCTGGAATATAAACCAGGCAGTCTGGCTTCAGAATTTTCCCTCTTATCCATGTCACTGTAGATCCTTTATATTATTATTGTTAAATCATTTTTTGTCACTTAGTTTTTTGCACATTAATGAGTTTTACTAATTGATTATTTTGGAAGGGAACTTACTTTGGAAAAGTACTAAAAGTCACACTTATAGGCTCTCAGGATAACTGCTGGCCAGTGATTTCAAAACTAATTTCATTCAGCTGTTTTCTCCAGAAAGAAAATGCTTGTGAATAGGCAGACACACAGAAGGTCTATCCTGTACATTAACTAAATTTGTGTCTTTAAAAAATGTTACATAACTTAGGTTAGGTAATGGATAACATTAGGGTATGTTTTTACTGTGTTGTGTCTATTAGACATTTGAAAACCTACATGCTATTTGCCTTGTAGTCATTAAATGTTTGCACATTTGAATGTGTTTTCATTTGATTGTGAGACATTATGACGTCAGTTGTGAGAGAAATTATATTTAATGCTTTTGCCTCATCGATAATGTTAGCTCATTCATTGTTTAGTTTCCTGTGAAATCATTCATCGTAAAAATAATAATGAACCTAATTTTCTATTTGATGCAGTTCAATGGAAAGAACTCTAGAAAGGTTTGAAATATTGATTGTAATCTGTGGTTTCAGATCTGGGGATTGTCTCTTTAAATAAAATATGAGACAGTTTATCTCGAAGAAGAGCATTCATGTGACTTGAATCTGCCATTGAATTTAGATCCTTTGCCATGTTAGCCTTTCCCATCCCACAAAAGATAAGTCAGCTAAAGTGAAATATTTTATTTTATAAACTACCTTAACACTTGTTTACTGTATTCTCTGTTTTATAGATTTGCTGTCATGAACCGAAAAGTCCTTGATGTTTTTGGTACTGATGCATCTAAACACTTTCAGGATTTCATCCCCAGGTTGGATCCAAGATACACAACTGTAACACCAGAGTTGCCCACAGAGTTTTCTTGAAGATGACTGTAATTTATTAATGTGACTAAATGTTTCATAATTATCCTGGAGAGTTAATTATGTTGAACACAAAGAAGGGGGCCCAAGCTTGAACCTCAGTGTTATTTCAATGACAGATCCTCTTTTCCTTTGTTTTGTTTTCCTTATGAATCAGAAATTCAGAAGCTTTTTAGGAAGGTGTTGCTTAATAATTAAGCTTCCTCCATAGCTAGAATAAAATTCTGGATCACTGTAGTGATTGACATTATGATATATTATTGATCTAAATTATGTACACAAGCAATATTATATAATCTATGTAGAAGTGTAATAATAAGAGTACACTTAAAATTACTTTAAAAGATGTCTTTTGTTCATTCCAATATAATTCTTGATTAAAACTAGGATTATTTCTACATTTTAGGATTTACAAAGGATCACGGGTACATGGATTTGGTCCGTATTTTTTTTAATGTTTGAATTGGTATCTGTAGTAGTGGAATGTTATAGATTTGAAGTAACTCTCCACGGACAGTGCTGCTTTCGTGTAGAGCAATTTAATGGGAGAAGTGGCCATTCTTACTTCAGGGATACAAAGATGGGTCTCATACCATTTGGATAGATGTCGTGGTATCCATGCTCTTTTTTAAACTAATAACATCATCTCTCTTCGTGACCACTTATTTGGGCTGTTTGGCTGCCCAGTGAACCTATGTACTGATGGCAATTTAGGGCAAATGGAAATGGACACATCTGACAGAGTTGAAATGTACGTTTTAATCTTTTACAGGAGTATTACACTTGAATATTTAAAAACAAAACTTTTAAAGTTCCTATAGGTTTATTATGTTTGTTTTCATTTATATGGACATAATTCTTCATAGCTCAGTTTATATGCCATTGTTGTATTAGAAGGGATCAAAATCCTATGGAACAAAGTCATCTTGCCAAGTTGGCAGTTTGTGTCCTCTCAGCTGTTTAATTTATGTAATAGATGTTTTGCACCTGAAAACAATATAAAAATCCAGTGGTTGTTTAAAAAGTCCATTTTGTCACTAATTGGATTCCAGTTCTCCAGCCTTCTTTTTGAAAATCATTCTCACCATTTTTACTGTTAGCACAAAGAGGTTCTGCTGATAATGAGAAATTCAGGACAGCTGTGATTGAAATATGGTCACTATTTACAGTTTTTCAAGGAAAAGTTATACTTTTCTTTGTTAATAAAAGACTGATGTTGTCTATAGTTAATGTAACATGTAGGGATGATGGTATTTTTAAAATACAGTTTTGTTGCTAAAACGTTTTTAGGCCATTGTAAATTGTGCAGTAGAACTTGTGTTGCAAAAGGAATTATAATCCAGACTTTAAAAATGCTGAATCCCCCCATATTCAATTTCATCAAGCCTTATATACTTCTGTTTAAATGTAATTCAATCCTTGGCTGTTATGGCAAATAGAAACCCAGCATAAAGACAGACTCTGGTACCATGGTAACAGAACCACTTTATAATTTGGTCAAAATTTGGCATTATGATTAGCTTTTTAGAATTGACCTGTTCATTTGGCAATGCTGTTAAAGGATCATTTTGGTTTCAGACTTCAAAATTGATTAATAAATTTAATCTTCACTTTTTATTCACTGGAATCAAAATGATGATTGGTACTATGTTTACTGTTTAAAATGAAGTATTAAAGCACTGAGAAAGTACTGCTAACCGCACCTCATTTTCTCACTCCAGAAATTATGTTTATATATTTTCCTGTCAGGTTAAAAAAGATGTTTTAATTCATAAATTATTGTTTTCATTGACATTAAAAGACTGTGATATTAAAAGACGAATTACAAAATTTGCTGAGATTGTTTAGTAAAATGTTGCTGGTCGAAAAGGTGTATATCTACAATTTACTTTTTCATTTTTTGTAAATTGCAGTCATTTTTAAAATTTTATATTAAATGTAAAATGAAATAACTATCGTGAAGCAGAATACGATGATGAATGTATAGCTTGAGTGAATAGTTAACCAATTTGCAGTGGTGGGTTGAGAAGTCCAGTTTGATTTCACTGGGACAGACTGCAAAGTGTAGTTGTTTGAGCAAACACAAAGACACTTTGTGTTTTTGAAGACAATCAGAATGATTACCTTTCTACCTCTAACTAATCAGGTATTGATTGACAACTTTTTGGCATTATAAATAAAGTCAAATCGATCCTGCATTCCAAAACAGGTTTTTTAGTTTATTTATATCCTGAAGAAATAGTAAGTTTTCACTGGAACTGATTACAGAAAATAATAATATGTCCCCTTAGTCTTTCCGACATTTTTATATAGATTGAGATTGAAAAACAGTGCACTTGGGGGAGTATTATTATGGTCATTTCATTGCTATTTTCTGTATTAATAAAATCCTAGAACTAGTACCAACCGAGTGAAGACTGAGTTTACAAGATGACAGATTGTCTCAAATCTATTCAATTCTTAACAGTTTTTCATCAGATAATTCCAGCGTCCATTTTATTACTCATTTTTGAAGTAACACCCTTGGTTCAATTATATTGTCCCATAAATTCTGCATCTGCTTCTGTAACGTTTTTCTTGAACTATAAATGTAGTCGTCACTCAGTTGATATCTAGTTTATTCTTTGCCTTCATTTATTGTTTAATCAGTTGTTTAATTTAGAATTGTATCTTTTTATTTTTTGGTCTCAGATTTTATAATGAACTTTTATTAGAATGGACATGTCTTTTTTTTTTTTTATGGAATCCAAATTGAGCAAATGTCACACAGTATTTTCTTGTGCTCAAGTGTTCGTCTCCTTGTAGATTATATCTGGGCTAACATTTTATTTAGTTGTTAGTGCTGACGGAATTGTTTCCTGCGTGTATTTTATCATATCTCTGAGCTGCTATGTGCACTACGTTTCACAGGCAATGGAAATCAATGTCCTTTACCCTCAGTGAGCTTTGTCCACCTGCTTGTGTCACAGCCTCTCCCTTGGTGCTAATTAGGAAGCTTCTTGGGGGGTTGAAGGGAATTGACGACTGGAGCAGTGGCCCAAGTGTTGTTTTTGGAGCAGAGAAATCATCAGCCCAGAGATTCTCCATGTGATTTATTTTTTATTTTTTGAGAGGGGGTCTCACTCTGTTGCCCAGGTTGGAGTACAGTGGTACAATCATAGCTCACTGAAACCTCAAATTCCTTGGCTCAATCGGTCCTTTCCCCTCAGTCTCTAATAGTGGGAACAACAGGCATGTGTCACCATGCCTGGCTAATTTTTTAAATTTTTTTTGTAGAAACAAGTTGTTGCTGTGTTGTCCAGGCTGGTCTCGAACTCCTGGCCTCAAGCAATCCTCTTTGCTTGACCTCCTAAGACTCTGGGATTCCAGTTGTGAACCACTGTACCTAGCCATGTTTTTATTTGTATGAGGAATAAGTTGTTTGACACAGCAACAGCATTGCCCTTTGTTTCCCAAAGGCAAAAGTATATATTCCTTGCTAAGATATAAACATTCTCTCCTAACACCTTGACCTGTTGCTGCTTCTCCCCCTAGTAATCATGTTCACATAGAGTATCTATTTACTTTGCTCAGCTGAAAACAGTGGCCAAGAAAAAATACAAGAAAAGGAATAAGAAATGAATATTTTCGTTAGGGCTACACTTTGAATGTGATGAGTAATAAGGTTACCTTCATTGTGGAGGCCTTGTTTACAGTTGCCTCAAGCCCTTTAGCCCTGTCGGTGCCACAGCCACTGTTGGTGCCAGCTCTATCATTTCTTCTTGGCGAGGAACTAACAAAGTAAGGAGTGTCAAGGACTGAGATGACCCTGAGATTGGGGGTGCTGTCTTGGATTCTAGGACTGTGTGGTACTGTGTTTCTGTTTAAAGTAGTAGCCTCAGGTGCCTTTGTAATAGCCCTGTAGTTTCAAAAAGGGTAACTACAAAGAAATGAAAATGACTCTGGTGTGTGACTTCTAGAAGCAGAAGCGTGCAATAACTTGGTCATGATGTAGCTTGTGTCCTAGGACTGCAGCAGGGTAGTGAGTGAATGGCCTTAATCTTTCAGCTGTGGTGAATAAGAATGTGTGCGGTTTTACACACGGAGAAAAATGAGTGACTTCTGGTTGGAGGAAAGAATTTATATGTGATCTTTGGAAATGATTCTGTTGCTGTTTTATGTGGGCTCTCTCTCTCTCTCTCTCTCTCTTTCTGTCCCCCACCCCCCACCTTGTCCATTCTCTGCTTGCTGGTGCTTTATGCTAACTATTCTCCTTGGACTTCATTGCAACCTCTTATGCCAGCCGTTCGAGTGAGGGGCTCTGGAGAGATCATAACAATGATTAACAGTGGAGTAAACATTTCCAGGTACAGTGATTTTTTTGTATGCTCTGTATTTCTCAGGCAGGATGATGTAGAATATAATTGCACAGATATGGAAAGAGATGTTTCTCTCTATGTGAGGCCTTTAAATCCAGAGCAATTAATTTCTTCCCTTCTTACAACCGCATAACATCGCTTCACTCTGGAATTTCCTATTTCCTTTTATTTTCTCCATTTTTTTTCCATCTGTCCCTCCTACGAATGTGTTTTACATGAAATAATGTATTGGGTTTTATCTTGTGTTGCAGCAGACCTGAAAATCCCAGTAATAACCACAGACACATGTACCATCTGGTCAACATCAGGGCCGTCAGGGCCAAGTGCAGTTCACGCTTCTTTCTTTAGCTCACAAACTACTGTAGCTTGCCTGTTAAGTTTGTTTGTTTTTTTTAATAATGTTCAGTTTTGTGCCATACTCTCCCCAACCCCCAGCCTGCTGCCTCCACACAGGATAACATTCTAATCTTGTCAGACTGTGGGTTATAGGATGTTCCCTGGTCTTGGAATAGAGGCCATAGGCATACAACATGCCTTTATCTGCCTTGCTCAGACTCAGCATCCCTCTCTGTCTTGAGAGGTCCAGCCTTCCACAAAGTAGACCTGTAGACCTATGTTGGCTGAAGTCACCCTGCATTACTACTTTCTTCCATCCCTGAACTTAGACCAGTTAATTTTGAAGTTTAGTTCCTCCATGTCTTAAACTTTTTTCAGTAGTTAATTGATCTCTTAAATTAATTTTCTTTTCAAATTATTTTTGGTCACCTAAGAGGACCCTGAAGCTATAGAGAAAGGTTAGTGCCAAAGGTTTAACGCATGAAGTACATCCTGTGGTTGGTTATTATGGGGTTGAATGCCAAAAGGAATGGGAGAGAAGAGACTAGAAACACATTTCAAGCTTCATCTCTTTTCTCCTATTCCTTTCTTTACCTTCCCTGGCCTGTGCTTTCCTGCCATACCTTTGCTATGTATTTCTTCATCGTGAGTTCTCAAGGGAAAAAACAAAAGTACTCATTTTTCTGTTTATTTCAGGGGAAAATTGAAGGTAGATAATATCTGCAAATCTTCAAGAAGAAATTCAGTTGCATCTAAATCTGAGTCTGCAGTTTTTGGTGGCCTGTCATTGCTCAGGGATAGCACTAAGGCTCTCTTCAGACCCAAAAGGGCAGGATATATGAATCTGTAAAACTAGAGGCATAATTGAATCATCTGAGGATCTTTTTTCTTTTCCAGTAGAAAAAAAACTTCTATAACTTGGATTAAAATTCAAAAATGGGATTGCAGTCATTGTTAGTTGCTCAACTCGTAGCAGTTTTTCCTTGCTGAGGGAACACTGATGTTTCAGAAAGTTACATGCCTAGCCCTAGGGCTGAATCATAATTGTTCTAGGCCTTTTGTGTCATTCCTTTCTTCTTGTCCAGATACTTTTCCATGGTCATGGCTGACTGCAGCCTCAGTGTCCCAGGCTGAAGTAATCCTTCCACCTCAGCTTCCCTAGTAGCTCGGACTACAGGCACATGCCACCACGCTTAACTAATTTTTTTTTTTTTTTAGTAGAGACAGGGGTCTCACTGTGTTGCCTAGGCTGGTTTTGAACTCTTGGGCTCAAGCAGTTCTCCCTCCTCAGCCTCCCAAAGTGCTCCGATTATAGGCGTGAGCCACTGTGCCTGGCCTTATAAGTATCATTTTAAAAACATCAGTTTATTAACTATGTAGGAATACATCTGAAAAGAGCCTGCAAAACAAAACATCCTTTAAACATGTTTAAGTAGATAAAATATCTGAAATTCTGGACTTTTTCAGTCACTTCATTATTAAGCTGCGGCAGCCAAGTCATCCTTAACTTCATTTGGATGAAATAAACTTTCCAAATCCAGCTTCGTCACAGATTCCAACTTCTAGGTTATCTTCGGTCATTTGCCTTTTAACACTTTTCTTTAGGGTTAAGATGGCTATATGAATGGCATCTTAAGTTTCAGATCTTCATTGTATCTTCTCTCAAAGAAAGTTTTCCCATTCACACAGTTCTTTCCCATTGCTGTGGCATTAAAAAAAGCTCCCAATGGATCTGCCTGAATAAATATGTCTGTCCCCCCACAACCACAAATAAGTAGAAAGACAGCAAATGGACAAATACCACCTGATTGGGTGTATTCTTGCATCTCAGGAGCTAATTTCTGTACCAGCTGAGTTGTGGAAATGGGCTCTTCGTAAACTAGATAGTATTGCTGAGCTAGCTTTTGAGCTGTATGCACAAGCGCTCTGTAATCTACACCCATGCCAGTAGACACCAAACCTGTATGTTTGGTAATTGGTTCCACTCTGTATGCACTTTGCTCATCATTTAGAATAGATTTCTGCTCTTCTCAGTTGCTAATACCTTGCCATTGGCTGCTTTAATTCCCAGTGAAAGGGCTTCTCCAGCTAGGGCAGCCAAAGTCTATTCAATATGGACAAATTTACTAGGCAGGCTCAATGTAGTCAGTGAAACTATGTTCCTCCATCTTTATCCAGATAACCCTTTTCTCATCTTTTATCTCTGTCTTAGTGCAGCAGTTTGCTGATACCCCTAATAAAGCACATTTCATTTGATTCTGATTAGCTATGTGTTCACCTGTTGCTCTTTAGGTTGTTGTATGTATATTTGAAGAGCAAAAACCACAGCTTATCCTCCATCTGAGTGTATATCAGGCCTTTATGTAGGGAGTGGCATTCAGATGGGAAGTGGTGTTCTCAGCAGCTGCCTGTTGGATGCCTGCTAACTTTATAGAGGCTGCAGACCAAAAATTCGCACTTAATTGTCCCTATAAAAGTCTGGAAAATATTATTCTTATAAATGATTTTGTAAATACTGCAGGAAATTGGGTCCTACTACTATTCTAGCAGCTGTTGAAGCCAGTTTGGCTTCAGGTCCTAGATAAATGATTTGTCATCTGTTTCATTTGTTTTTTTTTTGTTTTGTTTTTTTTGTTTTTTTTTGTTTTTTCCTGACAGAGCTGGAATTCTGGATTGTTCCCTATTTTAAAAGCTTAAATCCAAACCAGAAGTAGACAGGGCAGCATACGAGGCTCCCGCTTCCCGCTTAGTTTCACGGAGTGAAGAATCACAGGCAGTTTGCCCAGAATTACATTTTATATCTGGCTTTTCAGTGGCATATTATGATAAAAAATTATTGCTGTTGTTTTCTGGTTTTTCTGTAATAGATAGGGTCCTGGATATTTGAGAGAGGAAAAGTGTTGGAATCACTCTATCAATATAGGTATACTCATTTTTAGAGGAAAGAGAAGGAAACTAAAATTTAAGAGGTGAATCTGGTGTGCAGTAAATTGTTTATATCACACTCAATCTGTTGATAAAAAAGTTCTGTTTTATCACCTAGGGAACTGGGAATCAAAAAGTGTAAAAAAAAAAAATACTAGCAGGTCAAATTCAGCATTGGCTATTCAGAGACATAAAGGTGTCAACAATAGAAACTGGGAACTACTGAGGAGGAAGAAGAGACAGGGGCAGGGACTGAAACCGTTAGGTACTGTGCTCAGTGCCAGGGTGATGGGATCATTCATACTCCAAACCTCAGCGTGTTACAATATACCGATGTAACAAACCTGAACAAACATGCACCCCCTAATCTAAAATAAAAGTTGAAAAAAAGTTTAAATAAATAAGTGAACCAAATTATTTCTGTGACATCATCTCAGCATTACCTCTTATTAACTGAGAGTTTCTAAAATGTGCCCAATTTGGGGATCAGAATAGTTGAACTAATTTAATTTAACTTCCAGCAAGAGTTCATTAAAAAGTGTGGTAATTTACCCAAGGTAATAATACTGGAATTTGAACTCAGAGCTGTAAGAGTTGAAAGTTTAAGTAGCATCTTTATTCACTTTCCTTAAAATTAATTGTAAAACACTGAAATAAAAAACTAAAAACCTTGCCTCCCAAAGTGGTTGTTGTTTACTTTCAGCTTAACTTAAAAGAATAGGGACAAGATTTACCTTTTCATCTGAAACAACTAGAAGACTGGACAATACTATACATAATAAAACAATAGTTTTCAGACACTGGTCATGAAGCAGTGAAGAGCAACAATCCTGAAAGAAGGAACACAAATGAGTTTTATGATTGCCCTAACTGATATCTGGAGAGAGATTCCAGATTGCAGCCAAGGGAAAGAGAACTAAGAAACCAGAGATTTCTTTGAGTTGGGGGAACAGAGGTGGGAGTCCAGAGAGGCCAAAGTAGATGAAGTTCATAAGGCAGAGCACAAAAGAGGAGAGAGCTGCACAGAAAGAAGGCTTGCATATCTAAAGAGGGTACGCCTTGAGACAAGCTGAGTACTTCGACATGTGTGGGAAAATTACCAAGGCTGGAGAAAGAACCACCTGAAAGGAGCAGAGGAAGCAATCATTGGAGTTCACACAAGGACGTGAGTAGTTTGTGTTCCTGCTACCCAGAGTAGGACAATTCGTTTTTCAAAGGGCACTAGGTCGAGCAGTCAGGAAAATACAGTCTCTTAGGGGAGCAAAATTAACCCTAGACTAAAGGTTGGTCTCATCTTACCTGTTGAAGCCTAAAAGCCTCAAACGGTTTCTAAATAACTGTCTCCTAGAACAAAGTACAAAAAAACCCGGAAAATAGAGCCTGCAAGAGGAGGAAAAAGGTGATAGAAATAGACTCAGAAATGATACAAATAATAGAATAACTGCAAACGAACATCATAGCTATATGCCGTATGGTCAAGAAAGTAGTTTAACATATTAAGTAGAGATGTAGAAGATATAAAAGGGACCAGAAAATAACTTGTAAGAGATGAACATTCAATGTATTTTTTAAAAAAACCTTTTTGTTATTTTTAAATCCATTTAAAAGATAATTGATTGCGTAAAGCAAAAATAGTAACAGTTTATATGGGGTTTATAACACGTGTTGAAATAAAACAGTCACACAAAGTTCAGGATGCAGCAAATGGAATTATGCCATTGTAAGTTTCTTATGAGCTATGAAGTAAGTACGTTCATTACATGAAGGAAAACTGCATTAAGTTATAGATGCATAATATAAACCCTAAAGTAATTCCCCCCACAAATAAAATTATAGCTAATAAGCTAACAAAGGAAATAAAGTGGACTCATTAAAAACAATTTAGTTAATGGAAAAGAAGGAAGAAAAAGAAAGTGGTGAAGAGAGAACAAGGGGACAAAAATAAAATATTTGGAAAATCCCCAAGTACTCGGAAATGACACGATTCTAATGAAGAAATGAAAATAAGTTAAGGCCAGGCACGGTGGCTGACACCTGTAATCCCAGGACTTTGGGAGGCCAAGGAGGGTGGATCATTTGAGGTCAAGAGTTCAAGACCAGACTGACCAATGTGGTGAAACCCTGTCTCTACTAAAAATACCAAAAAATGACCTGGGCATGGTGGTGGGCACCTGTAATCCCAGCTACTTAGGAGGCTGAGGCACAAGAATGACTTGAACCCAGGAGACAGAGGTTGCAGTGAGCTGAGATCATGCCATGGCGCCGCAGCCTGGGGTGACAGTGAGACCCTGCCCCCCCCCAAAAAATAAAAAGTAGATTGACCAGAATGAAAATAAAAATATGATATATTGACATTTATTTGATATAAATAATGCAATCTTTAACTTTTCTTAAAGGAAAAGGAGGTAATAACAGTAAAATCAGAAGTCAAAGAAATTTTAAAAAATGGAAAAACCATGGAGAAAAGTTAATAAAACCACAAGTTTGTTCTTTGAGAAAAATCAATATAACTGATAAACCTCCAGCCAAACAGATTGGAGGGGGGAAAAAGAGAGAAGGCATAGGAATATTAGGAATAAACAGAGGTGACATCACTACAGCTTCTTCAGAAATGAAAAGTATAATCAGGTACCACTTAAAACAACTTTATGCCAAAAAATTTGGCAACTTAGATGAAATGGACAGACGCCTTAAAATATGCTACAGTGGTTTGAATGTGTCCTTCAAAGTTCATGTGTTGGAAACTTGATCCCCAATGCAGAAATGTTGGGCGGTGGCACCTTAAAGAGGTGTTTCCATCATGAGAAATGTGTCTTTCTAAATGGATTAATGCCATGATTGCAGGAATGGTTTTGTTATCATGGGAGGGAGTCTTTATAAAAAGACAATTGTGGCCCCTTCTTGTTTTCTCTTGCCCTCTTTGCCCTTCTGCCATGGAATGACACAACAAGAAGGCCCTCACCAGATGCTAGCACATCAGTCTTGGATTTCGCAGCATCCAGAATCAGGAGCCAATAAATTCCTGTTTGTTATAAATTACCCAGTCTTTGTATTTTGTTATAGCAGCACAAAACAGCCTAAGACATACAAACTAACAAACCTCATGCAAGAACTAGATAATCTGAATAACACTGTGTTTATTAAGGAAATGATACTTTTAGTTAAACAACATGTTAACTTTTGCTTAGTCAAATAAAACTCTAGGTCCAGCTGGGTTCACTGATGTGTTCTATAAAACATCTAAGGAAAAAAAAAATACACCAGTTCTACACACTATTTCAGAAAATAATGGGAAGACCTCTCATCTCATTGTCTGAGGCCAGAATTTATCTGATACCAAAACCAGGCAAGGAAATTACAAGAAAATAAAACTAAAGCCCAACATCCATCCTGAACATTAAGACAAAAATTTTTCACAAAATTTTAGCAAACTGAACAATAAATAAAAAGGGTAACATAACATGACCAAGTGAGGTTATCTCAGGAAGTCAAGGTTGGAAATCAATCAATTGAAAAATAAATAATTGCAATACATTATATTTACAAAAAAACAAAACCATATGATTATCTCAGTAGAATCAGGAAAAGCATATGGCAAAACTCAACATTCATTTGTCATAACTTTCAGCAAACTAGGAATAGAAGGGAATTTCCTCAAATGAGGAATATAAAAGATTTTCTAATAAAGGGCATCAACAAAAACTCTATAGCTAATGTCATACTCAACTGTGAAAGACCAAATGCTTTTCCTCTAAGATTATCAACAAGGCAGGAATGCCTGGTTTTACCGCGATTTACCATTGTGCCAGATGTTCCGGTCATTGCGGTGAGACGTAAAGAAGGAATAAACCCATTCAACTTGGAAAACAAGAGGTAATTCTGCTTTCATTTAATTTTTAAATTTTTATTATTAATTTTTGAGTCTCCCTATCATGCAGGCTGGAGTGCAGTGGCACAATCGTGGCTCACTGCAGCATCGACCTTCCAGGCTCAAACGATCTTCCTGCCTCGCCTCCCAAGTACTGAGTAGGTGGGACTACAGGTTTGTACCACTACACCCAGCTGTGTGTGTGTGTGTGTGTGTGTGTGTGTGTGTGTGTGTATAATCTGTCTCTCTGTCAATATATGTGTGTGTAATATATATATATACACACACATATATATTCTCAATATATATGAGTATATATCTGTCTCTACACACACACACACACACACACACACACATTGAGAGAGACAGACAGATTCCCACTGTGTTGCCTAGGCTGGTTTTGCATTCCTGGGGTCAAGTGATCCTCCCACCTTGGCCTCCCAAAGTGCTGGGATTACAGGTGTGAGCCACCATGCCTGGCATAATTCTACCTTTAAAGGCAGACAACATGATCATCTACTTAGAAAATTCAATGAAACATACAAAACTATTAGAATTGATGAATGAATTTTGCAAGATGATTCTAAAATGTATATGGAAATGGAAAAGGTATAAAGTAGCCAAAATTACTTCATAAAAGAACAAAGTTAAGGGACTTACATTACCTGATTTGAAGACTTATTCTAAAGCTATCATAAGCAAGACATTTTAGTATTGGTGGAAAGATAGACAGATAAGATAAATGGAACATCACAGTCACTTGAGAAATCAACTCATACATATTTGGTTAACTGATTTTTGGCAAAGGTGCAATGGTAATTAAGAATAATCTTTTAAACACATGCTGGAAGAACTGGCTAGGCATTTTTTTTTTAAAGGGAAATAAAAATGGGGAAAAGAATATTAACTTCTATTGCAAATTATTATAAAACTGACATACCATATATATAAATTAAAATGTATCATTTAGAGATCTAAATGTAACATGTAAAATTATAAAATTTCTGGAAGAAAAGAGAAAATATTTGTGATCTTCATTTAGGTAAAGTTTTTTTAGATATGACACCAAAAATACAATTCATAAAAAAATTTTGATAAGTTGGAATGCCTCGAAACATAAAGTTTTGGTTTCCTCAAAAGACAGGATTAAGAGAATGAAAAGACAACGTACATACTGGTAGAAAATATTGCAAATCACAGTCCAGTAAAGAGCTTTATTTGCAATATATAAAGAACTGTCGAAACTCAATGGGAAGATTGACTTCTGGCATAACAGCATGAAGAGTTCTATTGATACATTCCCCAGTAAAACTGGTGAAAATTCTTTTTTCCATCTCTGCTGCTTGAAGGAGAAAAAAGTTAGTAGAATCTCCAACTATTTAAAGTATCTGGAAATGGTCCTGAGGACAAACAGCAAATGAAGAAACATCTCTTTTAGAAAATTTAGTAAGAAAGGTGAGATTATGTGGTATTTGAACAAGACTTTTCCACCCTCTCCCCTCACAGCTCGGCAAGATAGTGACTCCACTCTAGACAACTGCAGCCAAGAACACAAGGCTCTTTCCCTCCTTAGCTTCCAATCAGAGGCTTTTTTTTTTCCAGGAGAGACAGGACTTTAGCAACTCTCATCCTGCCCCTTGCTGCCTGTTGCTGAGTTTAAATCTCAGATGAATGTGATTGAGAGGTTGAAGTTCCCATCTGCTACCCAACTCTTACTCTTGGATTGGAGGTTCTACCTTGGGTGTAGCATACAGAGAATACTGGGTTCTCACAACCCTTCCCCCATGCAGAGAATATTGGGCCTTTTTTGAGGTGGTAGTTCCATGCCAGAAGAGGAAAGCTGAGAGGACCAGACTACAGCCTCTCCCCCATTCCCACTGAATTCTCAGCTCCTAGTATGTGAGAATCACTTGGAGAGAAGCTTGCCGTTTTCCTTACTCTCGGGCTCCAAAGTCAGGGAAAGAGGTAAAGGAGCCCTAGCAGTACCACTGTCATCCTGAGGTGACTGCAGGCATATCCAAAGCTGTACCATCCTGAAGAGCAACATCAGAGGCTGGACACTGTAGGGGAGAGATAGATAGACTTCACTAAAATAATTTAGTCACTAGACAAGCAGATAAGCAACGAGACTGAGAATGGGGTATTCATTGTCTAGAGTTGCCACAGTATATTATCTAAAATATTCAGTTTCCACCAAAAAGTGTTTGAGTCATGCATGGAAACAGGAAAGTGTGACCTATGCACTGGAAAAAATGAAAACATAAAATAAAAATAACCAGGCAACAGAAACTGCCCATGAGAGTGGTCAGATGTTGGCTTTAATAGGAAATTATTTTAAAGTAACCATTATAAATATGTTCACAGAATTAAAAAAAGCTTGACTAAAAAGGTAAAGGAAGGTATAGTGACAATGTTGCATCAAATAAGAGAATATCAATAAAGATAGATATTTTAATGGAAATTCTGGAGTTTAAAATACAATAACTAAAATGTAAAAATTTATTAGAAGGGCTTGACAATAGGTTTGAATTGGCAGAAGAAAGAATTTCTGAGCTTACGGATAGGTCAATAGAGATTATTCATTCCTGAATAGGAAAAAAGAATGAAGAAAAGTAAACAGCACTTTAGAGAAAGATGAGTTATCATTAAGTACACCAATATACATGTAATGTGAGTACCAGGAGGGGAGGGAAGGGAAGGAGAGGGGGAATGGTCAGGAGAAAAAAAAAATGGAAGAAATAATGGCTGAAAACTTCCCCCAATTTATTGAAAAACGATAACTACACATGCAGGAAACTCAGGGTACTCCAAGTTAGGTAAACACAAAGAGAGCCATAAACATATGATAGGAAAAATGTGGAAAAATCCAAGACAAAGATAAGTTTGAAAGAAGAGAAAAATAATGGATCACTTTCAAAGGAACCTCAAAGATTAACAGCTGACTTCCTAGCAGAAACAATGAAGGCCAGAAGGCAGTGGGATAAGTCAATGTGCTCAAAACCCAATAATAAGAAAAACAATCTGACTTTTAAAATGGGCAAAATATTTGAACACATTTTACATAAGAGGATACATGGATAGCAAATAGGCACATTAAATGATGCTCCATATCGTTGCAAATTAAAACCAGTTGCAGATTAAATGTCAATTAGAACCAGAATGAGATACTGCTATACACTCACTAAAATGACTAACTACAAAACTGACTGTACTAACTGCTGGCAAGAATGTGGAGAAGCTTAACTGTCATACACTGCCAAGGGCCATGCAAATGAGAGCAACCTAATTGAAAACAATTTGTTCATCTCTGAAAAAGCTAAACCTACAGTAGCATATGACTCGGGCATTTCAATCACAGCCATGGCTACCCAGGAGAAATGAAAGGCTTATATATGAATGTTCACATCAGCTCTTTTTATAATAGCCAAAAAGTTGAAAGAACCTAAATGTATTTTGATAGGTGAATAGATAAACAAATTTTGTATATCATATAATTAAACACTTTGCAGAAATGAAAAGAATGAATCAGTGGCATGTAACATGTTGTTTTTAAAACCTTTTATTGTGAAATATACATATAAAAAATTATACGCCAAAATCAAGAAATAGAATGTTGCCAACACCCACAGAAGCCTCTTTTGTGCCCTCCTGTAATGACAACCCATACCACTCCCAAAGATAACCTTTGTTCTTTTTATAATAATCATGTCTACCTTAATGGGCATTCCCAAACACTAGAGATTATTTCATTGACTAGTACCTTATATAAATGGAATTATACATGGTATGTCGGTTTTGTTGTTTTGTTTGTTTGTTTTTCGAGATACAAGTCTTGCTCTGTTGCTCAGGTTGAATGGCAGCGGTGCGATCTTGGCTCACTGAAACCTCTGCCTCTTGAGTTAAAGCAATTCTCATGCTTCAGCCTCCTGATTAGCTGGGACTACAGGCGTGCACCACCACACCTGGCTAATTTTTGTATTGTTAGTAGGGATGGGGTTTTGCCACATGGACCAGCCTAGTCTTGAACTCCTGACCTCAAATGATCCACCTGCCTTGGCCTCCTGGGATTGCAGATGTGAACAACTACACCTGGCCACAGTATGTTCTTTTGTATTTGACTTCTTTCTTCAGCTTTATATTTATTATTGTGTATAGCTATAGCTATACATATATTATAATATGTTTATTTTCATTTTGTTCAGTGTTCTAAATATGCCATGGACATGAATTGTCCTGTTTAGGGCTATTATAAAATTGTCATTGTTAGCATTCTCATGAATGGCTCTGGGTGCATTGCATAAGTTTTCTATGAGTTATATACCTAGGAGTGGAGTCCGTGGGGATAAGGTGTATTATATCTTTAAGTTTATTAGATTTCGAGACTTTTCCAAAGTGGTTGTTCCCCAGTGTGCACTACTGCAGAGTTCTGTGGTGGTCACAGCTTTGTCCAGCCTCTTAGTCTCTCAGCTAAAGCAACCCCAAAGGTTGGACTCACCTTTCTGGGTATGTCTTTTCTCTGGAGTCTGGCTCATTAATTCATTTTCTTGTTAGTTCTCTAATGCCTTTAAAAAGTTGTTTCTTGTATCTTTTGTCCATCTTTGATGGTTGTCTTTATTTGGAGAGTTAGTCTGAATTGTCCAGTCCACCATTACTAGAAGCAGAACTCCTACTATTTATGAAAACATTTATTGTATGCTCACTGTCTACAGACACTTCTAGGTACTAAGGAATCTTTTTCAGTCTTAAAAGAGTAATTCTTATGATTACTGGGGGACTGTAGGCCTAAGATGTTCTCACTTATCCTGAGTATAGGCTTTGCATTGGGATAACATGAGTTTTTAAAGACCAAAAATTAGCCAGACAAAGAAAGAGGTATGAACAGCTGCTGATGAAGGGTATTCTGGTCCTGCTATAGTGATGAATCACAGTTTTTTCTAGGGGACTCTAGCTCATTATTCCTACTATTTGGATCATATTACTGAGAGACACCATCCCAAATGCCATAATCCTGAATGTTGAAATCTCAACAGATCAAAATCCCTGAAGATCAAACTCTCTAAAGTCTAAAATACTGAACCGCTCAAATACTGAAAATCACAGTCACCCTGTTAGGTGGAACTGTTACATTGTCATTGTCTTTATTTGGAAATTAAGGTGGCTTAAGGACATGCTTGTGGATGCCAAGTCAACAAGGGGTAGACTTGTGGATTTAATTGTAGGTGCCAACTTGACTGGATAAGAAATGCCTAGAGCCCTGGTAGAGCATTATTTGGGGGTGTGTCTGTGGGGTGTGTTCCAGAGGAGATGAGTGTGAGTCTGAGTGGGCTCCACGGGAAGATCTGTCCTCAGTGTTGGTGGATGTTATCCAATCGGCTAGGGGCCTACAGAGAACAAATACAGAAGACAATTTGGTCTCTCTCTGGGAGTTGAGACAGACTTTTCTTCTGCTGCCTTGGACGTCAGGAACAGCATGTTTTCCAGCCTTGGGACTCCATGACTTAACCCCAGCAGACCCCTGGGTAAGTTACAACGTCAGCTTCCCCTGGATCTGAGGCCTTCACATTTGGACTGAGCCATGCTACCAGCATCCCAAAGTGACTCCAGCTTGCAGACAGCCTCTTGTGGGACTTTTCAGCCACTATAATTGCATGAACCAAAACTTCTAGTGAATACCTTTCCTATCTCTATACATATCCTATTGGTCCTGTCTCTCCGGAGAACCCTAACTAATACAGAGGTGGTATTAGAGAAGCCAGATATCATTCCTTCTTACTAAATTCCTTCTGACACAATGGAAGAGATCTGTGAGATTGTTCACTCACAAAAAGTGTATGAGTTTACTTAATGGTGAAAGATGAAAAGTTTCAAACTAATGATTATTGGGACTTCAGAAGCAGAAATTGCTTAATTGCAATGGCTGAGCAGTAACTAGACTTTCAAATGGACAACATATACTTACTAGACCACAATCACCAAACATATTACAAGTGTGGGTAATGTTTTGAAGATCATAGAGGAACTGAAAATGCAGATGAAAAATACACATCTCCCTTGCCAGATTATTTTAATCATGTACAACTTCTGCCTCTTCACAAATATTGCCAATTCACTATGCTGTGTGTTTTAATTTCACATCACTTCTAATACTGGAGGTTTAAATTGTGTACATTCTTTTAGAGAGTTCTAATTTGTGCATTTTTTTTTCACACTTGACTCCATGCAAGTACATTATCACAACATGGACTTTGTGTGTAAGCATTGTGTGTGTGTGTAAAACTCAAACTTCCTCAATAAGAGATGTCCTTTTTGTACGTGAGCATTTGTGAAAGATAAAATTTCTCAAGATCTCAGCTCTTTGGGTGACTGCATATGCAGTGGTGACCCATCACAGTTTTGGATTAAACTTGTCAAAAGCCTTAGGTTGTCTATGATGGAATTTCAGACAACTGCAGTTATAAAGCTTGGTGATATGTGTTTATACATTTCCCTTTTTTGACCTATTTCTTTATGAATATAGTTTGTCTGTCATAACCATTGTACTTCTGAGACTTGCATTAGCATACCTGAATGTTTATGCTTGTACAGCTATGGACTTTGCTACGGCCTAGTTTATTGTGAAAAGGTGGCCTGTTAAGTGTTCTATCATTTTTTTCTATGTTTCTCAAATAAACCTCCTTAAGAAATAAAAATATCTTTTAAAGAATTAACAAACTCTTTTGTCAGAGTCATATTTTCAGGATTTCTGTCTTTTGAGATTTGAACATTTGGGGATTATGGCATTCAAGACTGTATCTTGGGGATCATGACTGGCTTTTTCATAGGTAGGTCATCGTTCCTCTTTGGATCTTGAATGCTTCAGTTTCTCTCCAAGAGAATTCTCCTTTTCTGTTTCTAGATATTTGTATTTGACAACTAATTCAACACAGTTCTAACTTCTAATGGCAGTAAACCTAGTCTGAATTCCCATGGGATGGGGAAAGATGGGTCATTGTAATGTAATGTTGATTTTGTGGACCCAGAGTTTTTGCTTTGGGGTTGCTTGTTGAATTTCCTGATTACCAAAGCAGACTCATTTCTTTTTCCTACAGACCTGCCCTTTTCTTTCTGTTCCAGCATTGGGTGGCTTCACCTCTCTCTCTTTCTCTCTCTCATTTAGGCAACACCTTTTAGTCTTTCTTCTTCTTCCACTTTGGACATCAGAGTCCTGGAGATTCAACTTCTGCAGTATCTTGCATCTGTATCCTCTATCTCCTCCTCCCACTCCCTCATCAAACTCCAGCATGTAAGTTTCACGACAGAAGAGATTTTGTATGAGCAGTGCCTAGCTCATAACAGGCTTTTCCTTATCTGTTGGATGTTGAGTGAATTATCTTGTAACAAATGCTGCAGCCATTTTTCCTAACCAATCCCTGCACACTTGTCTCTCAAATAGGTCTTTAAGAAATAACCAATATTCTTGCTTCAAACCTTTCAGTAGCTTATATTGGCCCTCAGGAGAAAAGTTCAAACCCAGAAACTGGCTTACATCACAAATGATCATAACTTCATGTTCCAACTGTTTCTGGGTCCTGGTGACCCCCGCTCCCCCACCACACACACACACAACACACATACACAATATTCAGCAGCTACACTTGCTGTTTCCTGGACCCATTGTGTTTTCACTGCCCTATTCCTTTGCTTGGAATGTTTTCCCTTTGTCACCTGCTGAAATCTTACCCATCCTTTGCATCCTTGATGACACCCAAAAACCAGCTCCTAACATTCAATGATCTGTCACCTCATCTGAGCCCTCACAGCTTGTTGAATCTATTTTGCCACTGTGTCTTATATTTTGGTTACTTGCAAAGATCTGAGCATATGGGTCTTATGAAGGAAGGGATCTTAGCTTGGTAATTTCTAACCCTGTGTGCCTAGCTCAGTGTATGGCACAAAGTAAGTTCCCAATACATGGTGGAGAGTCTTGTTCTTTTGGATGGAGATGCTACTCTATTGTAACTAATAGGGTTACGATGACAGAGGGATCAACCTGAACAAAGGCTGAGGGCAGAGGGCAGGATGGCTGGAAAGACGCGTGGTGTTGATGTAGTGCTGATGTCATTACTGTCATGCAGCGGTGACCATCATAATCTCTGCTGCATAGGCAGTTCCTGGGACCCCTGGGCGCTAGTCATGCCAGATCTGGCCACCAGGTGGCAACCGTGTTCCATGAGCGCTAGTCGGCGAGTAGCCCGACTCAGTGCAGGATCTGGCTTGGTGCTGCCTGCTTGGCCAGGTTTGCGTTCAGCCCTGCCCCATGTTAGCACCCTAGGCTGGGCTGGATCTCTCGACTGGCCACAAACCCAGCTTCTGCAGGCTCGACCTCAGTCAGGCCGCACTGACATTGATTTGTAATTACTGTTTCCTGCAGATTGGGCGATGCCCCCCTCTCCTAGGCAGCCCATCTGGCCATTAGTCGGGTGGCAGGAAGTGCTGAGAAGGTCTGAGTCCCAGATCGGATGGGCACAATTGAATTATCAGCTCTCTCAGTCATTGAGTCAGCCCTTCAGTGGTGTACACCCAGAATCCCAGATCCGAAAAGTATTTTCTCTAGGCAGCCTCCCCACTGCCCCGCTTCCCTGCACCCAGCCTAGCCCCTCAGAAATGTCACATATCTACCTGTGTTTGTCATTATGACCCAACCACTGTCTAGCGTTTCTTCTGAGCAACAGATGACTGGCAAGAAATGGGTGTCACAGGGTGTTGGGAGGGAGATTCAGAGTAGCCTTCTGCAAAAGAGGATGCCCAGATGCACTCAGGCAGGTGAGCTGGTCCCCTTTGGGGCCCATCCTGGCCACATGTGCCATCTTCTGCAGCTATTTCAGGCTCATCTGCCCAGTAGAGGCTTCCTTCTCCTGGACACCTAGGCTCTGTGGACTCCCAGACCTTGTCCCTATACTGTCAGTGCGTAATAGCTCTTGGCATAGTCTGTTTTGAAAGCCCATTTCCAAGTCAAAGGCTGTTAAGGGCTGTTAGTTCTCATTTGGAAGCTGGAATTCTTTCTCTAATTGTGCATGAGCTCGTGGAAATAGATGGGTTTAGTTTGTCTGTTTCATACTCAAGCACAAAAGGGGATACGATGAGACCCCTCATGTGCTCAGGTACTTAGGCATGATATGAGTCACATCTGTGCAGGGTTCTGGAAGAAATGATAACTTTGAGGTGTTTATGTGGCCTGTGACACAGGACACAGTGGGCTTAATCCTTCCCCACCACACATCTGCACACGTACGCGGGGGATGTGTTACCCAGGAAGAGCCAAGCTAGGAAGGATTCTGCCTGGTCTGGTGTGTGGAGGCAGGGAGGGACTGGGGGAAGGCAGGGTATAGGAAGCCATTTAGAGCCTGGATCACAACCAGGAAATTACTCCTCTGCTCCAGAAAAGCTTAAAATACCTTCTCTTCCACCAAAGAAAACTCACAGGATGAAAATACAACCAAGAGAGGAACCCAACAGAGCATGAAACAGAGGTAAAGTTTTATCTGCTCAAAGGGTTTTGGGCCTCGGGCCCCAAAGGAAGTGCACTGACCCGGCAGGTCTGAGGACAAGAGAGTCTTTGGCTTGTCAGGTAACGCTGAGAAAGGGTATATAATTGCCAGGTAAACCCTGAGGAGGGATAGAATCCCATCTGTGAATGCCACCTAAGGCCCAAGTGTTGAAGACTAGGAGGCCAGCCTGGGGCACAGGAAGGACGACCAGCAGAGTTGAGGGCCTGCTGGCCAGTCACGGTGGCTCACGCCTGTTATCCCAGCACTTTCGGAGGCTGGGGCGGGTGGATCATTTGAGGTCAGGAGTTCTAGACCAGTTTGGCCAACAAGGTGAAACCCGTGTTTCTACTAAAAATACAAAAATTAGCCGGGCAATAGCGGTGTGCGCCTGTAATCCCACCTACTCAGGAGGCTGAGGCAGGAGAATCGCTTGAGCCTGGGAGGCGGAGGTTGCAGTGAACCATTACACACCAGTCTGGGGTGAGAGAATGAGATCCTGTCTTTAAAAAAATGTAGGGCCTGCTGAGGAGAAGTGGAAATGAAGCAGATCTCAGGACTTTGTCTGGGACACAAGAATGTTAGAGGCTTTCACCAGCCCTTGGGGGAGGAGGAGCTTGGAGCTGAGGTCAGGATGTCAGACCCTACTCTTCACTGGAGACACTTGATCCAGGTGATACCAAAATGCATGTTTGGAAACCACAGAAGCAGTGGATGCATTTTTTTTGTTTTTCAAAGTAGGAGCAGAACAAAGCCGTTTTTAGCACTTCAGACAAATCACCCCTCCATCTATCTTCCCGCCTCATGGTGCTGATCTTCCAGGTTTAGCAAAACCAGCTTTCTAGTTCTTACTCCATCGTCCTTGGAGAGTTCAGGCCTGAAAAGGTATGGAAAGAGGGCGTCTTTTTGCACCTATAAAATAGGCAGCAGCCTCTCCGTCCAGGCTGCCTTCCAGAGGTGGTGTGGGATCAAATGAGACAACGCTTGAGAAGTCACTTTGCAGAGCGTGGAGTAGTGACATTGCCCCTAGGCAGGGTTCTATCAAGTTAGGTTCTTGTGTCAGCACCGCTAGTCACTTGGTTTAATTAATTGCTTTGCATTTATTTAATTCACACGTCAATCCCGGCCTCCTCGAACTACGGTTCTTTCTGCAGAAGTCCAAAGTTGTCCCAAGATTTCTGCAAGTTCCCAGGGCCTGAGAGCAGCTCATCTGCTCAGAAACACTTCTGCCTTGTGATATTGATCCAGACAAGAAGCTCAGCCCCTTCCTGGAGGCCTTAAAAAAGTTCCACTCGTACAGTGTTCATGAGTGTTACAGAGTTTGCTAAACTTTGGAGGGGGATGAGTGGCTTTGTACTTCATCGCAATGAACTTTCATATGGAACATCTGGCATCCGTGTCTCACAATTCACTGGCACTAAATTATCTCTGGGGTCAGGGTCTGGACTCCACCCTACTCTGGGGGCCTGCCAGTGACTTGGACTTAATCTTAACATCTAGACTTCTCTTCTTAATTCTCCTTCTTCCTCTCCTTTCAGTCTCCATCCCTCTGTTTCTGCTCCATCTCCAGAGCAAAACAAATTCCTTTTCTTATATTTAGGGCCGTTTCAGCCAATGGCTTTGTAGCTGAGGTTCCTGTAGGTCTCACTTTCTACCTCAAGGGGCTTGTCGTGGTATTTTCCCAAAACAAAGGTGGTTCCCTCCCTAGGAGAACTCTAGGGCCAGCTGCTGAGATAACAACATTTTCACCCAGGGCATTTATCATAACAGAATCCAAAAATGTTTTCACAGCTTTGATATTGGGGAACAGATTTGAGCTCAGAAAAGTAACATATAAGTTAAAAATGAAATTATAAAGGAAACTCGGAATGACCTGGAGGGAAGGGGATAAAATCCCCCCAGAAATTCAAGCAGCCCTTTCCAACAGCAAATATTGAAATGGAAGCAAGTGTGCACCTTCTCAGTATAACACCTAATTCCAAAATCCCCCCAGGGCCTAGTGGTGTGGGGTGGCCTTCTGGCTCTGAACCTCTGTATACAAAGGCTCCTGGAGGAAATGGAGGCTGCGGCTCGGCCTGGATGTCTAGGAACACTGCGAGCAGTGGGGAAGCTGGTGTGGGGAGCCATGACTGTGACACGCCTGGCAAGGCCCAGAGTGATTCCTAGTTCCCCGGGGCAGGCTGAAGTTGGGGGCCCTTTGCTGCCTCTCCATACCTCACTGGCTAACCACCACACCAGCACACAGCACTGTCACTGTCACAGGGTGACCGTCTGTTGGCTGGCCTCCCCCTCCCTCAGACCGCACCTTTGTGGCAGCAGACACCAGGTACAGTTTATTGCTGTGTACCTGGTACACAGAAGGTATATAATATATGTGGTAAAGAGGGAAGGGAGAATGTTTGGATGCCAGGCTAGGGGGTTCTGAGCCTGATTTCTCACTTATCCACTGACTTGCTCTAAGGCTTGTAGCAAGCCTACAAACCCCTGTGAAACTTTGCTTTTTGAACGGAGTGGGAGACAGATGCCTGTCTTGAAGGGAAGATGTGCTGGTCTAATGAAGAGCTGTGCAAGCACTTGGGAAGTCAAAAACAAGGAGCAACGGTGATCAGGTCAGAAGCTCACAGGCCTGGCACCCATGCCTGCGACGTCCCCACATGCAGAGCTTAATACGGTGTTCTCCAGATCCCTGAGGGAACAGCTGCACCCACTGGCTGACTTGACTTGGTATAAATGGAGTCCCGGTGGGTGAGTCTCGTCCAAAGCTCTCTCCTGCCAGAGCTGAAGTAGAACCA
This sequence comes from Ateles fusciceps, assembly GCA_036589455.1. Taxonomy (NCBI): domain Eukaryota; kingdom Metazoa; phylum Chordata; class Mammalia; order Primates; family Atelidae; genus Ateles; species Ateles fusciceps. Next base: position 584,876 of record JAZHEH010001096.1, read on the forward strand.
GGTCTGTAACTCCCTGCTCCTTCCTAGCTGGAGCGGGGCTCTGGAAATGTGGGTGGTGCCGGAGAAGGGCAGGTATTGTTAATAAGGAGAGCATGTTGCAGAGACCGCAGGGCTGGGCGTGCTAATTTTAGAAAGCATTTTGAACATTAACTCTAGGGTTCTGAAATTCAATCACAGAGAGCCCAAATGTAAAGAAAGAAAGCTTGAGATGTACTCACAATTTAAATTCTGCCCACTCTCTCTCATTTCCCTTCCTTCACTCACTTCCCACATGGGTCATTTTCGCCCTATGAGTGCCACTCGTGAGCACCCAGGCTTTTCACCTTGTTTCTCCCACACACAGTCAAGGTCAGCTGGTCTGACATGCAAGAGAGACCAAATTCATGTTTGAGATGGAATAAATGAAAATGAATGAATGAATAAATTGGTAAGTGCATGAATAGGAGGCAGGAGCATGAGATGGACAAATGGGCGTAACTTCTTCACGTAGGTGGTGCTGTCTCCCCTCCCTTTACCTCCATTTGCACAGGCCTGGTGTAGAAAGCCCAGCATTGTGGTTTCTTTGTGCAGGATGTTCTTTCTAGTTGGAGTCTACCTGTCTGTGCTTCAGTCCCTTCAATTGAGAAACAGAAGCAATACGAATCCCTACCTTATACACTTTTGTGAAGCCCAAATGAGCACGTGGACATGAAGGTGCTTGGTAAAGGAGAAACGCTCACAGTATTAGCTACTCCATTATGGAGAGGCAGCACTCCAGTCCTTCCCTACTCCACTCACTGCCTCCCTCCACACCCTCACAGTCCACACACAGCAGGTACCTGCATATGCACAGATGTGTGTGCACGTTTACACTCTGCACACATCGCACAAACTCACCACACACACATACAGAGCATAGATACCTGTGACATACTCACATATACACGTACTATTACTCAGGCCCAACACATCTGAAAACATGGCTATTTCCTGGCTGCCAGCTTGCCTGAGAGATAGATATCTCCAATATTTCATCCGGGGTCATTCCTTGATAATATATTTTCAGTAGTAGTAACTGGTTTATCCCCTGCTCCTCCTTTTTTTTTGAGGTAGGATCTCACTCCATTGCCCAGGCTGGAATGCAGTGACATGATCATGGCTCACTGCAGCCTTGACCTCCCAGGCTCAAGTGATCCTTCTGCTTCAGCCTCTTCAGTAACTGGGACTACAGGCACATGCCACCATGCCTGGTTAATTTTTTAACTTTTATAGAGACAGGGTCTTTCTTTGTTGCCCAGGCTGATCTCAAACTCCTGGGCTCAGGTGATCCGCCTGCCTCAGCCTCTCAAAGTGCTGGGAATACAGGTGTAAGCCATCACACTCGGCTTTGGATCATACTTCTAACACTCTCATAAAAAACACCTGGGGCTTCCTGAGAGCCAGCTCGGGCTTTTGTTACTGCCTCACCTGCTCATGATGGGTATTTACATATCGTTAGACCCTCAGTTTAGAAGAAGCTGCACCTGAGATGAGTCTCTGGTGGAGTTTTGGTCCAGGAAAGGCCCTGAACTGTGGCTGGGAGTCCTTCTTCCCTTAAAGCCAAGTAGCCAGTCGTGATACATGTCCCTATTCTTGAGACCCAGAGCTCGTTGCTTGTCAGCTCTTTGTTCCTTATCCACCAACCCTCAAGCTGAGGAACAGACTCAGTGGGAGATGGAGGGTTGGGGTGGGCAACGTGATAATGAGTCTGATTTTGAGAATGTTGCCATTGAGGCAGCTGGCACATCCAGCTAGAGGACAGCTCTGGAATTATTAGGAGAGATCTGAACTATTGATAAAGAAATGGGGGGGATCTGATAGATATTCGTAGTGTATTTGTTAGGAATTACATTTAGTTACTAGAAGACACTTTCTTGTCAAAGACCAGAAGCAACAGTGGCTGAAACAAGATGGAAATTCACCTTAATGGGCCGGTGCGTGGGTATCGTGGTGTTTTCAGGGAACTGTCTTTCTGCCCCAGCATTTTAGTATGTATCCCCCATCTTGGATTTGTCTTATAATCAAATATTGCTGCTACAGCACCAGTCATCCTCTTTACATTTCAGGCAGAAAGGAAAAAAGGTGGAAGATTTTTTTAAAAAAAAGAAAAGTGCTATGCTTGCAGCTGTCTACCTTCCTTTAAGTCCTACCCAGTAACTTGTATTTACACATTGTGAGGGCAATGGCTGCACTTTCCTGAGGAATAGGCGAAGCGGCTGCAGGAGTGAGCGGGCTTGGAGCTCAGGTGCGCAGCTCCGCACATCACCTAACCACGCCATGTGAGGCGCATTAGGTGACCAGTCACGTGAGCTCGTGCTTGACTCACAGCCACTATTGTCTACAAAAGGTATAATTACCCTGCTAACCCTGGGCCTAGGGATCGCGCGCAGAAGAGAACAAAGCCAAGTCAAAGCTGCTCACAATTCCTCCAGTGTTTTTCCAGCTACCCGCCACTCGCCCACCAACTTCCCTTGGACCTCAGTTTGGGATAGAACCTGATAACTGGTGTCATGAACAGGATCCTGAGGTGAGTGAGCCTTTGGCCCTGCTGACACCGGGCCGGCTATGTGGTTGCAAAGTGGATTTTAGTGGCAGCTGTGCTGCTCGGATGGGCTCCGATGAAAACCTGGGTGTGGGTAGACGGGTCTCTGGCAAGCATGGAGAAGGTGCTGAAGCCACTGAAGGCACACAGCACTGAGAAGGAGGGAGCCTTTGCCGGCAGACTTGGATGGGTGTTTTTGACTCTACTACGAAAAGTACGCCCCCAGTCCCTGAGGGATGCAGCACAGGTGAGGGACCTCCAGGCGCAGGCAGGGTGCCTGGAGGCCTGGCTGCACAAATCAGGAAAAGAGTTAGAGGCTGCCATGAATAGGGACCTCTAGGTTCAGGTGGGGCACCTGGAGGCCTGGCTTCAGAGCTTGGAAAAGAATTAGAGGCTGCCATGAATGCAGGCCTGGGTCGTCGTCGACTCAGCCAGAGACCCTCCCCACTCGGTCTCATACGGAGGAGGAAGAACTCCAATTCGGGGTCGCCCAGCGATCCATCAGAAGGTAGATCATGAACAGCTGTTGGGACCCCAAGGGCGGGCTCAGGGATGGCCCACCGTAACACAACACACTTCACGTAGTGCCTCTGCCACAACTGAGTTGCAGGAATTAGGCAAGCAGGGCCAGCAGCGTCCACGGGAACCCTGCCTGCCTGGTTACTTTATTTGTGAGATGAGGGAGCAGACAAGTATTTCTTGTTCTGCCTCTGAGATGGAAAAGCTGGCCACCATCAAGACTCATCCCTCGCTCTGTCAGTGGTTACAACTGAGGAGGCAGTTAACGGCAGGGCAAGGTGACCACACCCTGATTGAGTGGCTGTGGGCAGCCATACTGACTGTGTGAAATGATGCCAGTGAAATACCCGAAACTGTAAGTGGCAGTCGTATGCCAATTTGCTGCAAGTCATCTGGGAGATGGGTATGCGGCAGGCTATGTTTGACATGAATACCTGGGGGCAGTGATGAATGTTTCACCTCCAGTTGAGGGATTTTGTGTTGGGATCTGTGCCACCGAGTGCCTTTGACTCCCTGCCTGCTGTCTTCACCCCGTATGTAGGATGCCACATACATGAAGTGACCACTGCTATGGTGGCTCTCAGGGAAGCAGAAGGACATCAGTGGAACCTAGGGGTCCGTGCCATAAAAGAAGGGGAAGCTGCCCCACCTGCAGGGGGCTCCCCCCATGGGAAAGGGCCCAGTGAATAACACGCTCACGGGTGTGAAGAGATTTGGTTTTAGCCAGCATTGACTGAGAGAAAATCAATAAGCAGCCCAGTGAAATACTCTTAACTTTGTGGAGAAGGTTATCTCTGGGGCAGCAATTTCAGAGAATGTCCAAGGGGTAGAAAGAAGGACATTGCTGCCGCAGCCCCTGTCCTGCCTGGGCATTGGTTCTGACTCAGAAACTACTCGCTGCAGCCAGATGGAAATGCTGAGCCTCTTCTGTTTGATTAGGGGACTGGCGGAGGTGCCTGGCTTGGGAAGACATGGGATGACTGGAGGCCACATGTGGAATTAGCAATCCACTGGTCCTTCACCAGTGTACAGTGGGTGCTGGTGCTGGTAGATACTGGCGCAGCTTGTAGCCTTGTTGATGGGAACCCAGATAAGTTTCCCTGGGCAAAGCTGCAAACATTGACGCTTATGGAGGCCGGCCAGTGAAAGTGAGACCTGCATCTCTGTGCCTCAGCATTGGCCGCTTGATTCCCATTTATATACTGTATAAGTCTCTCCCATACCAGAATACATTCTGGGGGTGTACATTTTACATGGCCTGGCATTACAAACCATGGCCAGGGAGTTCAGACTCCCAGTGCATGTGGTAAAGCTGGCGCTGTGTGGACATACGCGTCACCAGCCTGAGGTCGTGCCACAGCCCCAACAGGTTACTTCCACACATCAATACCTTTTGATGGGTGGGCATATGGCAATAACTGAGACAATTAAAAAGCTGGAGGAGGTGCAGATAGTGTGTGGCCCTCACAGCCCCTACAGTTCTCCAGTGTGGCCAGTTCGAAAGCCTGATGGAACTTGGCAGACGATGGTGGACTATTGGGAACTGAATGAAGTAACATCCCCTTTGCATGCAGCTGTACTGTCAATCGTGCATTTAATGGACCATTTGACCACAGAACTGGCAGAATATCATTATGTAGTGGACTTGACCGATGCACTTTTCTCCATCAACATCACTCCAGAGAGCCAGGAACAGTTCGCCCTCAGGTGGGAAAGGTGACAATGGACTTTGACAGTGTTGCCCGCAGGGCTGTGTGCATACGCCCACCATATGTCTTGTCTTGCTTCCATAGATTTAGCCTCCTTTGTCCAGAAGGGGTCTGCATTGTCCAGAAGGGGTCTGCCTATTTTGTAATATTACTGATGTTGTGTTAACCTCTGATTCTCTTGCAGATTTAGAAGCCATGGTGTCCCTCTTGCAGCATTTGGCAGCGTGTGGTTGGGCTGTCAGCAAATCCAAGGTCCAAGGGCCTGGATCATCTGCCAGATTATTGGGAGTTAGCTGGTCAGGTAAGACAAAGGCCGAACCGGAAGCCGTCACTGACAAAATTGATGCATATCCCGGGTCCACTGCAGTGAGACAGCTGCAAACTTTGGTGAGCGCCCCTAGGATATTGGTGGACATTTGTGTCCCATTTAGCTCAAATGATAAAATTGTTGTATCGGTTAACAGAGAAGGAGCTAGCTGGGATTGGGATGATATGGCTGAGACTGCCGTCCTGGCTGCCAAGCAGTCTGTTCAGCAGGCACAAACCCTACAGGTCATTGACCAGGGGGCACCCATTTAAGCTGGATGTGTATATGACCACAAATGGTTTCTGTTGGGGCCAGTGGCAGTGGACAAAGCACCTGAGAACGCCAGTAGGCTTTGGTCCCAACTATGGAAGGCATCTGAGCTCCAGTATTCCTTGATAGAGAAACAGCTAGCAAGCTGTTTCTTGCCATTCAGGCTTGTGAGAGTGTGACAGGATGGGCTGCAATCATCTCAAGGAAGACTCACCTGATAGCAGGATGGTGGTGCATTCATGGGTAACATCGTTGGCCATTGGTTATCAACCCAGTCCTCAGCCCTTCTGCTCTCCCTGGAGGCCTGGAGTCGGGGGAGGAAAGTTCCAGTCCTCTAATAACAAGGTTACTTCCCTGGCAACCAGACCCATCCTGAGGCCATCCAGGAGCCCACAAAGAATCACCTCATTAGAACAAAAGATGCTCTGATTGCTCTAATGAGGTAATTAGAACCCAGGAGATTCCAAGAGATTTAGGAAATCTGTGTCAGGAACTGTGGTCAAAGACCAAATATTAGAGCAAAAGATTCTCCCAGCATCCCTGTCTACAAAGGTCTTAGAAGCTACATGTCAGGAAGCAGGGGCAGATATATATATTTCTTATTTTATCATAATATCACAACTTGCCATGACGTTTGGATGTCCTTTCTGTCTGGTGACCTGAATACTTCAAGGCCAAGCTGTCTTTGCACCTCTCAGCATACTCAGTATGCAGTGCTGGAGCAGGAACAGAATGACCACTGTCAACACTGTTGAAGAAAGAGAGAAGAGGAGACATGGCGTAGTCACTGGTCTGAAACAATGATCAGTCCTCTTGGACAGGGTTTCTGAAGACTGCTTGACATCATAGAGGACTGAGTTTCTCTGCCAGCCCCTAGTTCTGCTTTCCCTAAGTATCTCCCTCATCCACTGTTTCTTGGGTTCCCAGGGCCACTGTTGGTCTATTCCTCATTTCTATATACATTAGAAAAGGGCAACCCTCTGTGTGGTCATTGCCCTGCTCTGGTGCATGGCTTTGGCAAGCAAAGTCTTTGTGCTTATAAGGAGACAACAACCCTTCTCCCGGGTGCATGAAGCACTGCAGCAGAGGGCTTGGAGAGCGGATTACAGGCTGGATTTCAGCCTGAGCTTGCCATTCCTCTAGGTGTTCTCGTGCAGTGCTCAGCGCGCACATCTGTAGGCGGCCATGGTGCTCCCTGGCTCTCCTTTCAGGGGGAGGTCTTCTTTGTTCATTATCCTCTGTGGACATATTTGAAGTCTGTTCAGAGGAAAGGATTTCCTTCCTGCATTGAACAGCTTTAGCAGCCCCCATCCTATAGGTGTGGATTTAGGGACCCTGAAATCATATTAGGAACTTAACAGTCATGGGCTGTTGCAGAGCCCGTAAATGAATGACATGGCCCAAGGAATGTGTAAGGTAAGAAGAGAGCCTCTGATCCCTGAGAAACATGAAGATTTAAGAGGTTGGTGTGAAATGAGTTATCACTAAAGAACACTGAGAAGGTAGGAACAAGAAGTCAGGAGAGAGGGAGGCAGTGACAGCACTGAAACAGAGAAGAGATATTCAGCACAGGACTCGTCAACATGGTGAGGGAGGGTTAAATGTCTAGTGAGATGGAAGCAGAAATGGCCAGAGAATTTGGCCTTTGACTTCCAATTACGCTTTGACTCTTCTTACAGCCTTTCTTACTCTGCCTTATAGCCCTGACATGAGTGATGAGGGAGAGGGGTGTTTTCCCAGTTTTCCTATAGCATGATAATTTCTCTCACTTTTCTGTGGTGTTTGGCCCTGCTGAGCAATCTCTTTTTTGATGCAGTCCTCCTTCAGCTATGGCATAAACTCTCTCCTTATTTTCCCTCTGCGTCTTTGATGGCTCTTTCTCAGTCATATTGCCTGGGTTCCCCTTGCTGTTCTCCCTACAGGCTTGGTTATGTATTGTGTACCCCACGAAGGGCAGGCCTACTGCTTTTTCATCCATATACCCGCCATTGACCGTGACATTCACTCCTGAGATTTCAATTCCCGTGATGGTATCTTCAAATTTGATGCCTCCTGACAGTCTCTCGAGCTACAGGCATATTTTGGATACACCCATTGGGGTGGCCCAAATGTATCTAAAATTTCCTGTATCAGGACAAAGAACCAATTGAATTTAGATAAGAAAACGAAATTATTGGTTTATGTAATTGAAAATCCCAAGATGTATAAATTCTAAATTGCAGGCATGGCTGGATCTAAGCCTTCATGCCATGTCCTTCACGTGCTCTGTCTGTCTCTGTTTCTTTCTAGGTGTCTCTGTGTCTCCTTCACTTTGGCTTTAGTTGCAAACAGGCCTTCTCCACATAGTGGCAAATGGCCCTTGCAGCCTCCAAATGGCCCTTGCAGCCTCAATTTAGCAACCTCAGCTGAATGAAGGTTTAGAAAAATAGATTTGGAAGAAGTCTTGGAATATTGTTGTTGGTCCACCAAGGGTAATATTCCTGCTCCTGACCCATTTCCTTTGGTTGGGGTCAGTAGTAGAAATATTACCCTTCCTGACAGTGGCTGGTATTTCTGAGTTGTGGATGGCAACCCCTGTGAAGCACTGAGTGGAAGGGACAGGTTAGGCCCCCCTGAGCCATGCACTATGGGTTCTTACCACTTCCCTTTAGCTGAACACAATCATTTGCTTTTCCTCTTGTTTCCTTAAAGGTTCTTTGACATCACCATTCCTTTGCATATGTTATTTTTCTTTGCTTTAGTCCTGATCCTTTTCCAGCCACTTCGTACCCATTCTTTGTATTCCCATTAAGTCACCTCCTTTGGAAAGCCTTCCTTCATGCCTTAATTAACTGGGCCATGGGTCGTTATTTGTAACATTAGAATAAGTAACATCTACATCTTATAGTTGTTATCAGAATTAAATGAGAGAAAGAACATGTAAATGGCTGGTAGAATGTCACAAAGAAGCTCTTTGCTTCTCCTTTAGATAGCTGGCTGTCCTCCTTGGGGCTGTCTTGAGTTCCAGCTGTTGCATTGTTTTATTGTAATTACTAGCAGCATATTCTTTAAACAATGTCCTGATGGGGATGATAAATTACATTGTTACTCTGTTAATAAGCTAACTAAACTGCTGCCAACCATGCGACCTGACATTTGATAAAATGACAACTGGGAGCCATCCCAAATTAGATGACTCAAGGTAGGGAGCAAAAGCAGCTAGAAGCCATAGTCTCCAAGTGGATGCATCTGTACACAGTAAAGAACACTGAAGCCATCTTGTCACTTACGCACCTGAGGTGTAACTCCAAGTGTCACCAGCCCATCAGCAGTGTTCAGAAGCTTTGCTTTCCTAAATGGGACAGAGACGCTTGTAGTTTAAAAAGTTATTAGAACAAATGGGCTTTAAAAGACGAATTCCATTTTCTTTTCCCCAAACCTCCTCTTTCAGAACCTCAGCTGTCTGCTGGATGTTTCCTTACTGGAAGTAAAATTACCTCCATTCAACACTCAACCTTGTGTCACTTGTCTTTTATTAATAGTTATATTTTTATAACAGCACTTAGGTTAAAATACTATTTGACGCTGAAAGAAGCAAACTTCTGTGATTACGGTGTTAGCATTTCTTGGTACCTTAGAATAGCTGACTTCCTCAAGGATGGGGACCATGGCTTGCTGCCATCATGTCTCTATATATTTAACACAAGTGTGTTGAATGGATGGGTAATCCATATGAATGAGATGGCCCAACCTGCCCTTGGCTTTGGGTGCATTTGCCAGACTGGAGTGGGCTTTGTGTAACTCTTCCATGGCCCTGTGGATGCTGGGGCCAGATTCACCTGCAAGAGATCCCAGGAAATAGGATTCCTATGCTGGAGATGTCTCAATGACTTGGTAAGGATTTCCTTTAGGCTTATTGCAGGAAGTTGGCTGCCACTGCCAGGAAACCAAACTGTTAATTTGCCCAAGTGAGATCCTTCTGGGGAGAATCAATATTTATTAGCATTAGTTTAAAAAAAAAGCCTATGCATGATTTTCTTAGCTCTTCTAATGGTAAAGAGGCAAATGCTTTTGAGAAAGAAGCTTAAATGAGTGAGGAAAGGATTGAGGGGATAGTTGAATGAAGTCAGCAGGAAGGACAGTTGCTCATCCACACACAAGTAATCCACTCATCTGGTTGGTTCATCTGGCTCAGAATGGACCACATGATTCAGACTTTGCCAGCATTCCTATTCCCTATGGAATAGCAAGGTCCACTCAGTCTTGCATTTCATTATATGTAGTCCGTATTAGTCAGGGTTTGGTTAGAACAGAAACTACTCTAGGTATTTCAAGTAGGAAGAGGCTTAATACAGGGAATTTGAGATTTCCATGGCCACTGGAAGATGGAGATTTCTGCTTTCAGAAAACCACTAAGTACAGAGGTCTCAGGGAAGCTGTTCCACTGACCTCAGCAGCCACCTCTCCAAGGTGAGTAATTCTCAGGAGGCTACCCAGAGGTGATAAGAGATATAACTGGTGATTCAACATTCTGCACCACCAAAAAGAGCGATTCTCAGGGTGATATTCCAAACATCTGCCTTCCACCAATGCCCATATGCCTGCAAACAGCTGCCCCTGGGAAATGACTTCACTTTGGACTTCCAAAGTTCTTTCAAGAGCCTCTCCTTGACAGAACTGACCCAGACTACTAGAAAGAGATTCTTGGAAAAGAAGTTTGAGACTATTCCCTTGAGTAGATGGAGGGAGGATGCTGCTGAGTTGATCACAGAAAATCCTGCACACGGACCTATCTTCATTCATGCAATGAGTAGTTAAGGGAGATCTACTATACACCAGACTCTGCACTTGTGCCAATCTTATTCCTCTAAGACTTTTGAGTACAGTTCTGTATCTTCTATTTTTTTTCTATATTCTATGGGATGTGGCACAATTCTGGGCGCATAGGTAGATAGATGCACACCGATTGCCCATTGGCTTAGCTGACCTTAAACATAGCTAGTCTGCTATTCTCAATGGAAGAGCATGAAATGAGAAATATAATTTACATACCTTTTTCTATACATAGATAGTGATTTATGAATATATGTTGAGTATAACTTAGTATTATACAGGTATAATAAGCTAATTAAAGATAATTTGAAAAAGCTACTTAAAATTTTAAAATCACTTTTATCATTGTTTAGGAAAACAGCCATTTACCAACATTTTTGGTTTGTCTTTACTGTTTTTTATCCTAGTTTTGTCTTTTAGATAGTATTAATATATTTTTAATGGTTTTATGTCTCTTTCTCTTAATTATTATTTAATAGGTATTTTAATGTTACTGTATTTGTAAAAAATTTGATAGCTGAGGAACAGTCAATTGAATGGATTTTTTATTGTTTATTTAATCGCTCTGCTAGTATTGGGTAGTTAGATTGGTTCCAATAGGAAGTATTGTTTAAGTCTTTGCTTTTCCTTTGGAAGTTGGTTGGTAGTTTGGGTCCTGAGTGAGTCTGGGCTTGCATTCCACCCTTTCTCCATCTCCCAGCCCTTGATATGAACAAAAGGTCTAGAGGGTATTGTTGACTCAGGGCTGTTAGTGCACAGAACAACTCCCAGTTTTTTGGCCTGGCTGAATGTCTTTGCCCCAGGGACCCTTGCTTTAGTGCAGAGGAAGGAATCCAGACCTGAGTGGTGAAGAGGAAATCTGGCTTCCAGTCCTGGCTTAGTCACTTAGGGGCTGTGTAATACTGAGCATGTGTCCATACCTCTCTTATTCCAAGTTTTTCCTCATTTGAGAGAATGACCAGTTAGTTTATGGACCCCTCCAGCTCTGCCAGTCCTTGGATTTATCTCATTCCTAACCTTCCTGGGCATGAAGAACTATCTTGCTACTCTTCCTCCCATTCCGATTTGCAAGGTGACTTTTCATTTTGGGGATATTTTATGGCCCAGCTCAAGTGGAGATCACTTTCCACACCTCTCTGCATTTGCCTGCACCGCTTCTCCACTTGTGTTGCCTTTCTTCTTAACTCAGAGATGATCCTTGTGTGATGCCAAGCTCTGAATGCCCATGTTGCCTTTTCTTCTCCTATTATTAATATCACTTACTGCTCAAATGCTCCCTGTCAAAAAGTCTCCACTATGTCAGGGCTGCTGCAGCTCAGCGTACTGCCCCCTAAGGCCCTTACCACACCACATTGTGCTGTCTCCCCCTCACCCTTGTGAATTCCTCAAGGTTTACATCATGTCTCCCTCATCTACCACAAGGTGCCTGGCACATAGTGGGTGTTCCCTGATGGTGTTGAATCAGCAAACAAAGTGCCCTGTCCGGAGCAAGCTTGCATTTCCCTGACAAGTCTGGAGCTGGCGGAATCAGGGAATCAGCGCAAGCCACCCTTCCTCCGTTGAAAAACAGGAAAGTGATTTGTGGAGGTTTCCTTTCTTTCCTTGTCAGAGCAGGATGCACATTTTTAGTGCAGAGTTCTGGGTGGCAAGGTTCCACCTTATCAGCGATATCCATTTTCAGCATCTCTTTGAATGCTAATTAGTCTCTCCCCCAGGGAGATCTGGCAGAATAATTCAGCTTCACTGTGAATAATCGTCTCCTCTGTGCAGACAGAAGCAGGTATGGAGTGAGGGTGTTACCTGCCTGCCTCTAAGTCATCTGATCTGCTCTCATGTTTGTCTCACTTCAGTTCCCTCTGCTGACTGCCTTGGCAGCAGCTCCTCTGGCTTCGAGAAAAGGCTGCTCAGAGGTACCTCCTTATGGGAAAGTGGAGACAGGTAAAAGTGAATCGCATTAACTAACCTTATCTCTATGACCACCTTTTCCAGTAGGTTTTATTATCCCCCATTTGAACATTTAAGGAAACTGAGACCCAGAGAATTTTATTAACTTTATTTACAAAGTCACAAAGACTAAATGGTAGAGTTGGGATTCAAATTCCCTGGCAGTCTCCCATTGCTGAGGACTTCTCAGGGCCAGGTTTTGTACTAAATAATGATTTATACACAGTAACTTATTTACTTTAAATTAATCCTCACAAAATCCTATGAGGCAGGTCTGTTAGTCCCAGTTTGCAGTAAGGTGAAGAAAGTGGTGCACACGAGGGTGGCAGCTGTGCAAGGTCACAGGGTTCATACATGGCTTCATCTTAGTGTCTGACTCTTAATTTCTGTATCTGCCCATGCCTCTTTCTCCTCTGCCCACTGTCTCTTCACTCGCTGAAAGGCAAGAGCTGTGTTCAACTCACCGGGCAGTATCTGCCCTGCCAGGAGTGATTGGAGGCAGCCCGTAGCTGGCTACCCAAGCCCTAACAGGGGGATTCTGAGGAGACTGGGTCTCGCACTCCAGAAACCCTTGTCATCTGGTCACATAGCTCTGGTCTAATAGGCAGCATGGAGCTCCTCCCCAAGTAGTTCCTGAAGCTCTGGTAACTAGAGTTTAATTGAATTGAATGTTTCCTCCCACAGGTGGAAGAGTTAATTATTAGTTTTTCAAAAGATTCCAAAAGTGTTTTCCTTCCATGTCCTGGTGCTTGGGAGCACATGTACATTATTCTCCTAGATTACGGCAATGCCTCCTAGCTGGCCTCCCAGAAACCTCTCTTGCTTCTCTCCAGCCTATTCACCACACAGTAGCCAAAATGATCATTAAAAAATACAAAGTTAGGCTGGGCGTGGTGGCTCACACCTGTAATCCCAGCACTTTGGGAGGCCGAGGCGGGTGAATCATTTGAGGTTAGGAGTTCAAGAACAGCCTGGCCAATATGGTGAAACCCCGTCTCTACTAAAAATACAAAATTTAGCTGGGTGTAGTCGCATGTACTTGTAGTCCCAGCTACTCAGGAGGCTGAGGCAGGAGAATTGCTTGAACCCAGGAGGCGGAGGTTGCAGTGAGCTGAGATTGCACCATTGCACTCCAGCCTGGTTGACAGAAGCAGACTGTCTCAAAACAAACAAAAAAAAGAAAACCCAAAGCCAATGATGTCGCTCATTTCCTGGAAGCGCTTTCATGGTTTCCCCTTGCTTTTAGGATAAGGGCCCAAATCCCTAATGTCACCACTGCATGGGAGTGACTGTCTGCCTTCATTCTGCTTTAGCCACACTGACCTTCTGGCCCCCCGATTTGCTGATTTCCACCTTAGGAATCCCACCTTTTGCTCATGGTATTCTTTTATTCTAAAGCATTTTCTATGCCACGTCAGGCCAGTACCTCCTCATCTTTTAAATCCTAATTTAAATGTCTCTTCCTCAAAGAACTTTCCCTAATTCATGCAGAGCTAAACCAATATCTCTTTATTCCTTGTACTTTTCTTCACGATATTTACCATACTTTCTCATCATAATTTGTTAGTGTAAACAATGTTTTAGTGTTGCTTCTTAATTGAAATATAAGCTCCCTCATGGGGCAGGGTTCTGCTTGTCCTGTGCTCCCATAACCCAGCATGGTGCCATCTGCATAATAGACTTTGCCTAATATTTGTTGACTAAAAGGTGTATATGTTAAGGATGGGGCTATTCATACCTCAGAAGAATTTCCTGCAAACACCTCAGTGTTTTCCAAGCCTGATTTTTAGAAGCTCTTCTTGAAAACATTAAAGAAAGTTGTCCTTGCATGCTAAACATCAAGGGCTATGGGAAACACACAACTGGAAAGAATTTCTGCCCGTAATTATAGCCGAATGAAGTAAGTGACATGTTGGTGTGTCTCACTGCACGCATATCTGGACCGTGTGTTGAATACCAATTTCTGGTCTAAATCAATTAAAATCCTATGGAGAAAACTCTTTCTGTCTTTAGAACAGAAGATAATGCTTGGAGAATCACGGGAGACAGTTAGGCTCTAAGAGGGTGGAAACCAGCAGGTCCCTCATCTCTGCTTCGCTCAGCCTTGACTGAGAGATAGGCAGATGAATGAGATGTAGGTTTCAAAACCTTAATCAGCCTGGACTATGGAACTCCAACTCACAATCCACTGTGATTCTTCTTAGCCCTCAGAAGAGGCAAATGACAAGAAAATGATAGAATTTCAGGGGCTTACTCGAAACAGCATCTCAGAGCTATCCCATGGTTAATGCAGCTTCAGTGCAGTTTTCTTCTCTAGCTACCTTATCAGGCAGGGGGAACTGCTGTTGATAATGAGACCCTGGTGGTTCTGTATCATCCTCACACACTTGGGATGGCTTGATCAGATACAGAATGCTCCACTTAGGCAGGAAAGTAAAGTAAAATCTTTATCAAGATTCATAAAAATTTTACCTTTTTTCTTCCCCTGGCTAATTGTGACCTCAATTGCTATACCAGTGTTTTTGGCAAAAATGATACACAAAGGAGAACCAGACACAGTGTCTGTCCTTGAGGCCTGTGTCCAGTAAATAGAGTGGGAAGTGTTCTATACCAAGCATGATTATGGGCTTGGAGGTGCTGTAGTAAAATGTACCCTACCTATTACTATAAATGTGTGTCTCTTTTGTGCTAAGTGGGCTTTATTGGTTCATATCCTGAAAGGAGAAGTCAATTTAATCCATAGGAAATGGTCCAGTATGTAGGTGAGTGTTCTCTGAATATATTCTCGCTGTCTATCATTCATGGAAGAGGCAGGGTTCTCAGACAGAGGCTTCCAGTAGGAAGGACAGAGAACCCCCTTTCTCTCAGGGCCTCTCTGGATTCTACTTTAAGTCAGTAGGATGTCTGACTCACCTGTGGACACTTACTAGGTGTCAGACATTCTTAATATGGTATTTCCTTTTCTCAGTCCCAAAATGGAAAGAGTTATTAGCTCCATTTTTACAGAAGGGTAAACTGAGATTCTAATAGATGAAGAATTTTATAACTAGTAAGAGACAATCCAGGGGCCCAGGACCAGGTCTGCTTTAGCACATAGTCTTCACTCTTAGCTTGTTAAGGAGCTGGGTGAAAAGTTGATGGTTACTTAGTTAAAGGCTCTCTTTTTCTGTGTTTTCTAGAGGTCTTTACTGAAGTCCAGAATGAATGACTGTTTTTTCCCAGCTGTACTAAAAGGAATTCAAAAATAGGAGACAGCCCTTCTTATACCCGTCCGCACTGGTCTATGATGGTAGCGGAGATGGTAAGTGAGACATCCCAAGGGAACAGGGAACCTTAGAAGATCTGGGGTTGTGACTGTGTCACCTCTCTTGAAACTCTTCTTCCTTGTCCATCTTTGATAATTTAGGGAGATGGCAATTTTCCCCTAAAGAGGCTTTGAAAATGTCCTTTGATATAACTGAGCTCTCCCACTTTTCCATCATTGTCTGTGGTCATGAAAGTCATCATCGCCCTTGTTTCTCCATTTCTGTCAGTTTCCCCTTTCATGTGTGATTCTTAGACTGCCTGTATCAGAATCACCTATGGTGCTTAAGGAAAATGTGGATTTCAGGCCTGGGGTCTGCATTTAGCCAGCTCTTCACTTGATGATTATGCTCAATGTTTGAGAGCCTTTTCACTAAACTACGTTTTCCAAAATGTCTCTAGCAGACTCAGAGGTTATGGGACGTTAATAAGCATTATGTGAAAAAGGGCACATGAAAAAGGGGTCTGTGGCAGGTGATCTGTAAAAAGCTCAAAATCTAGCTGTGGCCTGTTTCTGTATAGCCCTTAAGCCAAAAATGGTTTTGATATTTTTAAAGGGTTGTACTAAAAGAATAATATACAGTATCAGATTTATGTCTGATGGTTTCTCACTAGCCACACATGCCAGAGACCATATATAGCCAGAAAAACTAAAATATTTACTATCTGACCCTTTACAGAAAAAGTTTGCTGACCTCCTCTCTGTGGTCAAATGAATTTCAGAAAAAGTTGAAAAAAATTAAGCACTTCTGGGGTGCTGTTGTACGATCTAAATGCTGTGTGTATTCAGTTTGTGAAAGTTAATTAAGTAGTACCATTATGTATATTATAATTTAATCAGAAGTTAAAAAACACTGAAGAAGTTTCTTGATTGCAGGAAGACTTGGCACCTTTAACACACACTGACGTGCACTGGGAGGGTAGATGACATTTCTCAATCTTGTTTGAACACAGAATTCCCCCTCTTTTTGTTTTGACTTTTTTTAATAGAGCATATTGTGGAACTAGTTCTCTGTGAAATATGTTCTGAGCAATGCTTTTCTAAAGAAGTTCATTCCAATTCGCATCTGACAATCCGTTTCCCTCCAATCATTCATCATAATATTTTCCTTTATCTTGGTCAGGAACACCATTCCTTCTCTTCTTACATTCCACGGATTCAAATCATTCTTCCAGACTTTCTGTTCAAGCCCTCTCTCTTCCAAAATCCACTTACCATCTCCTACATCAATCACAGGGACAGAAAACTTTAAACCATATGGAATAATTTACTGACTAATTTTAAGGACAATAGTGAACCTAACTTAACCTTATTTTCATGACATGGTATGGAGGGAAATTCATTTAATGGAAATATGAGAAAAGTTGTGTTTCTGGCTCAGGTCAACCATGAACGAAGTGGGAGGCCTGAGCAATTCACTTTTCTACCCTGGCCTTTGACAACATTAGTTTGTTGGCCTAGATATTCACTTCAAGTTTCCTTGCAGATCCAACATGCAGTAATGTTCTGGGATTGTAGAATTCCAGGAAAGGGAGTGAGATGAAGGCAAGTCCATTCAAGTTGATATTTGATTTATATCTGATGATTTCTCACTAGCCACACAGCCAGTTGGTATTGCTAAATTGAGGTTATGATACAGACTTTAAAAACATTCTAATTGATACTTAATTCTGTTTGGTGAACAAAAGTCATATTTTTACACAGCAGCAGATTAAAAATCAAAGATTTTCTTAATCTTGTTAAGTGGATTTTCTTCTTCATGAGTGAGTCTGGCAAGCCTTTGATCACAGACTTGGACAAAGTGTTGGTATTTTTATGCCTTCTAGAAAGCCCCAGCTGTCTGAGACACTCTGCCCCCAAGGTCTCATAAATCTGATTTGATCAGTTTTAATTTATTTCCCGGATAAAGCCATTGACTGTGGGAGTGAAAAGAGTTGCTTTTTACTCTACAGAAAGGTCATGAACTTCAGTTTGTGGGCTTCTCTTTTTTTATTTGATATCATTGGCATGGAATTTCAGCCATATTCTCACTGTGCCTCCTAATCCTATCATCTCTAGCTGACTTTCCACTGAATTCCCAATAGAGGCTTCTCCAGACAGTTCTCTCTTCTCCTCAAGCATCAGCCCTTCCAGCCCTCTTAGCCCAGCAAGGGAGCAAACTTTTCCTCTTTGCCATCTCAGCGCTCCTGGAGTATCTAATGACTTCTCCCATCCTCACTCATTCAGTCACTTAACACTTCACTAATGTTCAGTCTGCCAGGTACTATGAACCAGGCACAATTCTTCCCCTTAAGGGACCCCTACTCTGGTGGGGTTTGTGAACCCCAAATATCTGAGACAGGTCTCAGTCTATTTAGAAAGTTTATTTTGCCAAGGTGGAGGACACGAACCCATGACTCAGCCTTGGGAGGTCCTGACAACATTTGCCCAAGGTGGTTGGGGACAGCTTGGTTTTATATGTTTTAGGGAGACGCGAGACATCAATCAATACATGTTAGATGTACATTGGTTCTGTCCAGAAAGGCAGGACAACTTGAAGCAGGGAGGGAGCTTCCAGTGAGTGACCAGTGGTTGCATTCTTTTGAGTTTCTGATTAGTCTTTCCAAAAGAGGCAATCAGATATGCATCAATCTCAGTGAGCAGAGGGATGACTTTGAATAGAATGGGAGGCAGGTTTACCCTAAGAAGTTCCCAGCTTGACATTTCCCTTTAGGTTAGTGATTTTTGGGATCCAAGATGTATTTTCCTTTCACAGGAGTCAGAAAGGATAAAAACACCAGTAAGAGTATAAGTTACAAGTCTGTGGGTACCAGAGAGGAAGCATTTACTTTGCTTAAATGGGAGAATCAAGGAAGTTTCCCTGTAATGGAGATATGAGTTGTGTCTGAAAAGGGTAATTCAGAGTTTACTAGAGACAATGGGGGACTGATACTCCAGGTGGAGGGAAAAATGTGTGCAAAACCTCGAAAGCATGCGAAAGTGTGGCATAATCAGAGAGAGTAGGAGGGGGGTTAGAAGGAGAATGTGTTGGGGAAGTGTTGGGAGATGAGCTGGAAAATCTGCTAGGGGTGCCATCATCTGGGAGGAGGAAGGACCTTTTCTCCCCTGGGCTCCTGGCCGCACTCTCTTCAGTCTCAACAGTATCCTTTCTGAGTTCTCGTCTTCTCATCCAACCCACAGATAGGCTTAAATCTTATCTTTAACACACACACACACTACACACACACTACACACACAGACACACACACATACACACACACACACCACTTTCACTCCATTCTGATTTAAGATTGCACTTCATGGTTCTCAGTATCTAGTTTATAAAGTCCTTAAAAGAACAGTTTGTCTTACTTTTTTTTACTTTGTTGCCTCCTATTCTTTTCGTATTATTGTAATCTGGTTTGAGGGGAAAAATGAGAAGGGGTGTATTTAAGTGTACCAACTGCTGTGGTCTGAATGTGTTCCCCTAAATTAATAGGTTGAAACCTAATTCCCAGTGTGAGGGTATTAGGAGATGGAGTCTTCGCGAGGTGACAGTCATGAGGGTGAAGCCCTCATAAATGGGATTCATGCCCTTATAAAAAGGAACCCACAGAGCTCCCTGTCTTTTTCCAAAATGCAGCCTATGTACATTTGTTTCCTCCCGGAATGTATTTTAATGTATTTAAAATGAGTCTGTCATCTTTTTCTGAACAGTTCTATAAGGCTGATGGGTGCTTTAATTCCAGGGCCATGGTGGGAGGTTACCAAAGGCCATGAGAATGCTCATTTGACACAAAGACTGAAGCAGAAATGAATTTTCCCCTTACCCCACTCCAAGAGGAAATGTGCAATATTGGGAAAGCAGTAGAAGAGAATGAGATTGAGAAAGAGGATTCACACTGTCAGGGAAAAATGCTATCAGGGCTGCGTGTTATCTTTGCAGAAGCTGTGCAATTGTTCCAGCTAGTTACAAATATTTAATAGGTGTTACTATGTCTAGCCATTGGAATACTGAGTTGCAAACACATTTTCTGAACTCATGGGGTCACAGTCTGGCAAGGCAAGCCACAGTATTAGAAATGGAAATTTAGCAGTTTTCTAGACACCAAGATGAAGGAGTGCACAGATTGCCAAGTGACAAGGGTATGTGAAGTAGGTTTGGATGGATAAGGTGTCTTGAACTGTGTCTTGAAAAACAAATAGAAGCCCAGGCAGCTGAGGGAGGGAGGATATTCCAGGATGAGGAAATAGGATGTCTAAATTCACAGAGGAGACATGAGAAGGTGGTGCATCCAGGGAACTGTAGTTAGTTTTATTACTTGTTGTGGCAGAAGCTTAAGGTAGAGAAGTGGCCAGAGGCTGTATAATGATGAGCTTTAATGTCTGTGCATAATAGTTTGGATTTTTATCTTTTAGTAGTAAGAGCCACTGAGGGGTGTTAATTTGGGAAGTAATAGTGATGCAGGATTTCTCACCCCCTTTGCTGGATTCCCAGCAGGGGTGCCTTGTCTATTTGGCTCACTATGCTCAGCCCCTTGAAGGAGGGAGCACATGAGCAAGTGAATGTGGGATCCGGCTGGCTGCTCTGGGCACTGGCACAGGAACAGGCTCCACGCAGGTCCCGTGGTCAGACCAGCTATGTCACCTTGAGGGGAACGCGGTGCCCAGGCAAGGGTGCCCATGATCCTGAAACCCCAGAGGGGGGTGTTAGTGTGCTAATTAGCTCTTTTAGTTCTGCTGTCCACAGTTGGATGGATGGCAGTGTGTTAGCAGCTCAGTTGGCCTCTGGCCCCGGTGTGTGGGGTGGCTGCCTTCTGCTGGTGAGGGCAAAGGGCCAGTGTGACAGCCTTTCTGTGTACCCTCACTTGGTGGGTCCCAAGCTTTTGTTCAGAGTCCAAGAAGAATGAGGTTGCATTAACAATTGAAGAATGGTGGGGGCAAAGAATTTTATTGAGCCATGAAAACAGCTCTCAGTGGAGAGGGAAGGTGGAGAGAGGATGGGAAGGACAGGTTGTCTTTCCCAAAGTCAGGTCATCTCTCTCTGTCTTCTGACTGAGTCTGGGGCCTTTATAGGCACAGGATTGGGACAGGGCGGGCCCCAGGTAGTATTGGAAAAGGCAACATTCAATTGGTTGAAAGGCATTATTCAAAAAGAACCAATTGGCAAAGAGTGTGCAAACAGGAATGGAAGTTCTTATTCTGGTCTGAGGTTTTACCTGGGACTTTTTTTTTGGCTTGTAGGTTGGGTTTCACGGGGGACTCACCCCTGAGTGCCTAGGATTTCTCTGTCTCCTGCCTTTATCATTATAACTAGAAATGTGTTTGTAACTGATCATTATGAGTCATCTTTTCCCTATCTTACTTTTGATATTTCTCTAAATCTTTATACAAATGGTCCTTGACTTATGATCAAGCTACATCCCAATAAACCCATCATCATTTGAAAATATTTAAGTCAAAAATGCATTTAATATACCTATGTAACCTACTTCCTCTGGTTAGTAAGAAAAAAAATAATCTAACTTACCAAGCATCATAGCTTAGCTGAGCCTACCTTAAATGTGCTCAGAAAACTTACATTAACCTAAAGTGGGGCAAAATGATCTAACACAAAGCCTGTTTTATAATAAAGTATTAAATGTCTCATGCAGTTTATTGAATATTGTATTGAAAGTGAAAAATAGCATGGCTTGCTGCTGCTACTCAGCAGTCTGAGAGAGTCTTGTACTGCATGGCACTAGCATAGGAAAAGAGCAAAACGAAAATTTGAAGTATGCTTTCTACTAAATTTATATCACTTTTGCACCACCGTAAAGTTAAAAACTCATGAAGAATCTGTGCTCAGGTAGTTGTTCTTTGTTGAAATATGATACCTTTATTCACTCTGGTCCTATCCCCGACCCCACCCAAACTTGCTCTCTGCTTAGTTCTTTTGTTCAGTGACTAGTTCTGTCAGCCCTCTCTCTCTAGACCAGAAATCTTTTCCATTTCTCACCCCCACATTGAATTTCGTGATTCTAATTCTTTTTTTTTTTTTTTTTTTTTGAGACGGAGTCTTGGTTTGTCACCAGGCTGGAGTGCAGTGGCTGATCTTGGCTCACTGCAATGTCTTCTTCCTGGGTTCAAGTGATTCTCCTGCCTCCACTTCCTGAGTAGCTGGGACTTGAGGCAGGAACAACCACGTCCAGCTAATTTTTTTTTTTTTTTTGTATTTTAGTAGAGATGGGGTTTCACCATGTTGGCCAGGATGGTCTTGATCTCCTGACCTAGTGATCCACCTGCTTCAGCCTCCCAAGTGCTGGGATGACAGGTGTGAGCCACCACGCCTGGCTGATTCTAATTCTTTCATAGGTCTTACATTCATTTTCGTAGTGTCTCCCCCGACAGATTTTCAGATTTTAAGTTCTCATCATTTCTTTTCTGGTTAAGGCAACACACACTGAACCGTTCTCTTGGCCTTGGGTATCCTTTATATCTCTGCCCATGTGAGCCTTATGAAGTAGAATCTGATCATTTTATGTCACTGGTTAAAATCATTGCTCTTCAGAAAGTAGGTTGCTGCAGCCCCTGCTGAGTGGGTAGACAGGGGTCACTGGTCGAGAGTATGGGGGTGAATCAAATCCCACCTTCCAGGAAATTGGAAATAAACTTGAGAACCATGAGCCAGCCTCCGTGAGTAACTGAACTGAGCAGTAAGAAAATAGGATCTGGCAACCCCATTTAGCCTCTTTACATGTGGAACAAGAAAATTGCTCTGTATAGAGACATGCAGAGAGAGAGGGGGTAAGAGACCATGAGCGCACACAGAGTGAGGGGCTCGGTAATGTGCGGGTCTGTGGCCCTGTTTGGAGCAAGTGTGTTCAGTTGCTGGAGCCAGGTTTTCTGGGGATCTGTCTACACTCCCTGACTTTGAGTTTGTTTTGACATCTCTCTTAAAAAAAAAAACAAACTACTTTTGCTTAAAGTTGCTCAAGTAAGTTCTGTTTATTACATCCAAAGACTCTTAAAGGGAGACCAATGGAACTCACTTTGTGTTCAGGGCCCCCTGTCCCCAAAATCTGTGGTTTCTCTATAGCCCAGTAGCTTGCCCAAGATAATGCTGATTCCAGTGCTACCTTGAATTGAAGCAGATTCTGGCACACTTCTCATTGCATGCTGTTGCCTCTCCAGGATTGTGGCCGAGAACTGAACCTCACTATTTGGGGCAGGCTTTTAATGTGCCTGTAGCTCTTTTTCATCATAAATGGTTGGCTGTTACTGTTACGCAGAGCTGTTGTTGATGTCAGAGGTTTTGGATATCTCCGTGGAAGTCACAATTTCACAGAACCTTGGAGATTCATTTGTTTATTTAAGATTAATCTAATGCTACTATTTGAAAGAACTGTGTTTGGCATAGGAGATACAAAGAAAATGAAATACAATCCCTGACCTCAAAGGACTCTTAGGCTTTTAGGGAATAAATAAAAGTAAAAAGTAGAAAACAGAGAGACTATATTATCAGTAATGAAATGGAAGCCTAGAATAAGGGATGTGATTTAATCAAAGATTTAATTGTAATCTCTCTGTTCTTTCCATGCTGAGTATATATCCTATTTGGGCACTAAATCATTCTAAATTCTTTGGCTCAATTGGAATAGACAATGGCGGAAAATTAGAGGTTTGTGTTATTCTCTTTTAAGAGAATATGGAATCCAGCATTTTTGGAAACTACGCAAGCATTAAGATTGCCAGCCATTAGGCCTACTTTGGGGAATAACCATTTCAGTTCTACAAGGTCACCCTACTTAGTGAAAATGAAAAAAACTGATGCAAAACACTTCCTGAATTGCCTAATCAGTTGATTTCTGGTAACAGTGAAATGCAACTAGGTCAACAACAACATGGTATCAGTCTTAGGGAAGCCACATGAGACTACTGTTATCCTGGACTCATTGCTTTTTGTGAAATTTGGACAAAGTATATTGCAAAATAGAAGTAAAATGTCAGCAGAGAGGCAGTAAGAGATACTGAAAAAAACAATTTGAAAGTTCTGACAATAGCTAGGCTGGATAGTGGGATGGCAAGGGTAGGGTGGACAGATAGGAAGAAGGCATTTTGAAGAGGTGTCGTCTTTGCTGTGGGAACTCCTAGTGAAACTGGTGGCAGCTCCACCCATGCCTTAGGACTTGGAAGCACTGTCCTGAGTTTAACCTAGGTGGAGAAATTAAATGACCCCTGAGAGGAGACAAGGTCAAAATGGAGAGAGCAACTGGGTATGTTGGATGTGAAGAAGGCAATCGCAGATATGCATGATGTAGAAAAAGAGGCAATAATGTTAGTAATGTCAAGAGCTCCTTGGGATTATTCAGGGCTGAGTTTGGGAGTATAGTATGCATTCAGTAGATGGGACTTAAAGAAGTCTTCATGTGCCAGACATCAGGCAGGGAAACACTAAATAATAATTTGGAACCAAAGATGCAGTGCTTAAGATTCTGTTTCTGAATATATGCTAAATGTATAGGAATTCCATTTTGTTGATTTTATTTGCGTAGAATTAACACAGGATTTCTTTGAATTAATTGCACAGGATATTCTGAGATGAGCTGAAATCCTGAAACATAATATTTTAGCCATCACATCTGGACCCTCTGTTATTTTTTCTAGCCACCAGACTCCCTGTTCTCCATAGGCAATTTCATTTAATCTTTACAACAATTCTATACTGATTGGATCCTTTCGAAATGTGAGAAACAGGGATATATTCAGTTTGCTGGTAAATGGGAGTTAAACATTTAGTATAATTCAAACTTAAACTTGTTGTAGAGAGACTAGAATAAAGCTCCTGTACCTTTCATAATTTCTTTGTTAATTATCTACTGCTGTAGTTTTATCTACACCCTTTCTCATGTCTCCTATCACACAGTAGGATTATTTTGAAGCAAATCCCAGATATCTTGTCTTATCAAGAGTTTAAAAGATAAACCTAAACATTTATTTAATAACATGAAATATCCATTCAGGGTTCAAATTTCTCCCTCTTTCTCTGTCCCTAACCCCTTACACACACACACACACACACACACACATACACACACTCTCTCTCTCTCTCTCTCTCTCTCTCTCTCTCTGTTTCTGTCACAGAGTTTGATTGGATCAGCATCTAAAGAAGGTTCATATATTGCATTGGGATGATATATCTATTAAGTATATTTTGATTTATAGATTCCACTTCTTTGTATGATTTTCTTAAAATATATTTGTTGATAAAACAGTCATTTTTTCCTATGAAATTTTTCATACTCTGACTTTTGCTGGTTGCTCTCTGTGGTATCATGAAACATGTTCCTCTGTCCTTCCATTTCCATGTGGTTTCATGTAATTAGTACTTAGAGCTAAATCTTGATGTGATTCAGATTCATAATTTTTTATAAATAAAATCACCTCATAGGTGGTGGTGTATACGTCCATAAGAAAATAACAGTGTCTGGGCTCTCTTTTGGTGATATCAATGTATTAGCTTCCTTGGACTACCAAAACAGAATAGCAAAGACTGTGTGGCTTAAACAACAGGAGTTTATTTTCTCACAGTTCTAGAGGTTCAAAGTCTTAGACCAAGATGCCAACAGTATTTGTTTCTGGTAAGACCTCTTCCTGGCTTCTAGGTGACTACTTTCTCATTGTTCCCTCATGTGGCCTTTTCTCTGTGTGTGCGTGAAGATGGAGCTCTGGTGGTGTCGCTTCCTCTTCTCATAAGGGCACTCATTTTATTGGATTAGGTTTCCATGCGTGTGACCTTATTTAATCTTAATTGCCTCCTTAATGTAATTAAGGCCTGTGATGGTTTAAATGTCTCTTCCAAAATTCATGTTGAGATTTAACTACTGTTGTAATGGTATTAAGAGATGGAACTTTAAGAAGTGATTAGATCATGAGGAATTTGCCCTCATGAATGGATTAATTCTGTTATCATGGGAATTTCCCCCCCTTTATGTCTTTCTGTCTTATGCTCATGCCTCTAGTATGTGGTGCTTTCCACCATGTTATGACACAGCAAGAAGGCCCTCACCAGATGTGGCTGATTAATCTTGGACTTCTCAGCCTTCAGAACTGTGAGCCAAATACATCTCTCGTTTGTTTTTTTAAATAAATTACTCAGTCTGTGGTATCCTGTTACAGCAGCAGAAAATGGATTAAGACAGACCCTGTCTCCAAATACAGTCACATTGGGATCCAGAGCTTCAATATATAAGATTTGTGGGGACAAAATTTTGGCTATAGCAATTAATAAGTCTATATCCCTATAAGGAGTTTGCAAGAAGGTGACATTCTTATTCCTTCTTTATTTGTAGTCTGAAATACCTCTATAGAAAAAAAAAATTCTTCAATACCTACTTGACTGCTTTAAGGCCCAGTTCATATTTAAAGCAGGTCCCCCCCCCCTCCACCCAAGATGGCAGATTAGAAGCTTTTAGCATGCCTTAGCTACTTGGAAATAACAGGATAGTTCATAAAGGTCTACTCTATGAGCTTTAATTCAGGAACAAAAATGGGAATCCAATGAAATTATGAAGGACATCTCTAATTCCAAGGAGGAGAATGCCAGCAAACAGCTCCAGTGATGGTGTCTGGCTGATAACGATGAGTGAAGCCTAAGTACATGAGAGAGGCAGACAGCCTTCCTCTGTGACTCGTCTTTCCACTGGGAATCCAAGTGTATTAGTCTGTTCTCATACTGCTATCACAAACTCCCTGAAACTGGTTAATTTATGAAGAAAAGAGGTTTAATTGATTCACAGTTCCACAGGCTGTACAGAAAGCATGGCTAGGAGGTCTCAGGAAACTTACAATCATGGCAGAAGGCAAAGGGGGAAACAAGCATGTCTTATCGTGGTAGAGCAAGACAGAAAGAGAGCGAAGTGAAACGTGCTACGTACTTTTATTATTATTATTTTTGAGACACAGTCTTGCTCTATTACCCAGGCTAAAGTGCAGTGGCATGGTTTTGGCTCACTGCAACATCTGCCTCCCAGGTTCAAGCGATTCTCCTGCCTCAGCTTCCCTAGTGGCTGGGACTACAGTCACGTGCCATCATGCTCAGCTAACATTTTTGTACATTTAATAGAGATGGGGTTTCACCCTGTTGACCAGGCTGGTCTTGAACTCCTGACCTCAAGTGATCTTCCTGCCTCAGCCTCCCAAATTACTAGGATTACAGGCATGAGCCACCACACCCAGCCTTGCTACGCACTTTTAAACAACCAGATATCATGAGAACTCACTATCATGAGAACAAAACGGGGGAAATCTGCCCTCATAATCCAATCTCCTCCCACCAGGTCCCTCCCCCCAACACTGGGAATTACAATTCAACATGCGATTTGGGTGAGGAGAACGCAGAGTCAAGCCATATCACCCAACAACTCAGGCTGAGATACAGCACTGTGTTTCTCCCAAGCCCTGTAACTATCAGGGAGAGGCTTGAATATGCTGAGAGGGAAAGACACAGGGAAAAGCTGCAGACACATTCCCAGACCCAGGACTGAGATCAGGATGCAACTTTTAATCTGGGGGCATACAAAGTCAGCCATTTCTTTTCTTTCTTTTCTTTTCTTTTTTTTTTTTTTTTTTGAGACACAGAGTCTCGCTCCGTGTCCCAGGCTGGAGTGTCGCACAATAGCTCACTGCAACCCCCACCTTCTCAAGGGATTCTCCTGCTTTAGCCTCCCAAGTAGCTAGGACTACAGGCACCCACCACCATGTTTGGCTAATTTTTTATATTTTTAGTAGGGATCAGGTTTCACAGTGTTAGACAGGATGGTCTCGATCTCCTGATTTCATGATCTGCCTGTCTCAGCCTCCCAAAGTGCTGGGATTATGGGTGTGCGCCACCATGCCCAGCCAAGTCAGCCATTCTTTGACAACCCAGCAGCATGGCCACACAAACAATATAATGTCAGGCCAGAGATTGGAGCACCCACTCTGGAGTGGAATAGGAGCTCCCACAGCCAGAACTGGAAGGCACTTCGGCAGCAGGCATTAGAATTGTGCTGTCCCTCATTGCAAGCCAGAGCTGGAGGAGAAATGCTACAGCAGCAGTTTCTTCTGGGAGGTGAGATGTGCAGCCAGGGACAGCTTGGAAACCTGGAACTGGTCTGTGTGCACCTTTACTGGGCACCCTCAGCCTGCTCCCCCTGAGATTGTGGTGCAGTAGGACCCTCTGTGCTCCACCCCCAGGCAGAAATCCAGACACTTGTAGCACCCTGGGGCCAGCAGCGTAGGCTGCCTCACTCTCCATGGACATAGATCATGGTGAACTGGGGCTCTCCATGCTCCACACTCAGGCATTCAGAGCGTCTTCTCACCTAGATCAACAGCTTGACACACCTTACCTTTCTTGGGCAGAATTCCTGGTGCAGGGACGCCTTCTCTGCTTCATGCTCAGGCAGATCTCTAGGCATTTGGAGCATCTGATTCAGCAGCCTGAGCTACCCCACTTTTCCTGGTTATAGATCATGGTGTACCCGAGCTTTCTCTGATGCATGCCCAGGCAGATCTCCAGGTATTCAGAACATCTGCTTGCCTGGCCCATTAGTCTGAGTCACCCAACCCCTCCTGTGCAGACATCTTGGTGTAGTGGAGGCATTCTCTGCTACGTGCTTAAACAGATCTCCAAGCATCTAGAGCACCCACTTTCACAGATTAGTTTAGGCCATATCCCATCCCCATGCAGAGACCTTGAAGAGCTAAGTAAGTTTCCCAGCTCCATGCCTGGGCACATTTCTGGGTGCTTGGTGGTTGCCCACTGGATTCTCCCTTGGCACTGGTGCTTATGCTTGGCATGAGGGGAACTGTAGGTGGACCCCCTGGTCCAGCCCTGCCCATCATGGTCCCAAGCCACTAGTGATTGAACCTATGGAGCTCAGACCACTATGGCTTCCATGAATCAGCCCATTGCCTGAGGAAACAGCTTCTGCCAGTAAACAAGGATCAAGTATATACCCAGCCATGTTGGCCACAGATAAGTTAGTTATAAGTACCATCTACTGGCATGTAGGTCAAACTGCACAGCCCAATATAAAACCTGCTTTAAAAAAGTGTGTAGGTGGTTTTTTCCAGTTCTTCAAAGAAGGTCATTGGTAGCTTGATAGGGATAGCGTTGAATCTGTAAATTACTTTGGGCAGTATGGCCATTTTGACAATATTGATTCTTCCTAGCCATGAACATGGAATATTTCTCCATCTGTTTGTGTCCTCTCTTATTTCATTGAGCAGTGGTTTGTAGTTCTCCTTGAAGAGGTCCTTTACGTTCCTTGTTAGTTGTATTCCTAGGTATTTTATTCTCTTTGTAGCCATTGTGAATGGCAGTTGGTTCTTGATTTGGCTGTCTTTAAGTCTGTTATTGGTGTATAGGAATGCTTGTGATTTTTGCACATTGATTTTATATCCTGAGACTTTGCTGAAGTTGCTTATCAGTTTCAGGAGATTTTGGGCTGAGACGATGGGGTCTTCTAGATATACAATCATATCGTCTGCAAATAAAGACAATTTGACTTCCTCCTTTCCTATCTGAATACCCTTTATTTCTTTTTCTTGCCTGATTGCTCTGGCTAGAACTTCCAGTACTATATATGGAACCAAAAGAGAGCCCGCATAGCCAAGTCAATTCTAAGCAAAAAGAAAAAAGCTGGAGGCATCACACTCCCGGACTTCAAATTATACTACAAAGCTACAGTAATCAAAACAGCATGGTACTGGTACCAAAACAGAGATATAGACCAATGGAACAGAACAGAGGCCTCTGACGCAACACAACACATCTACAACCACCCGATCTTTGACAAACCTGACAAAAACAAACAATGTGGAAGTGAGTCCCCTGTTTAATAAATGGTGTTGGGAAAACTGGCTAGTCATGTGCAGAAAGCAGAAGCTGGACCCCATCCTGACACCTTACACTAAAATTAACTCCAGATGGATTAAAGACTTAAATGTAAGACCTAACACCATAAAAACCCTAGAAGAAAATCTAGGCAAAACCATTCAGGACATAGGTGTAGGCAAGGACTTCATGACCAAAACACCAAAAGCAGTGGCAACAAAAGCCAAAATAGACAAATGGGACCTAATCAAACTCCATAGCTTCTGCACAGCAAAAGAAACGTCATTAGAGTGAACCGGCAACCAACAGAATGGGAAAAAATTTTTGCAGTCCACCCATCTGACAAAGGGCTGATAACCAGAATCTACAAAGAACTGAAACACATTTACAAGAAAAAAACAAACAAGCCCATTCAAAAGTGGGCGAAGGATATGAACAGACACTTTACAAAAGAAGACATACATGAAGCCAACAAACATATGAAAAAATGCTCATCATCACTGGTCATTAGAGAAATGCAAATCAAAACTACATTGAGATACCATCTCATGCCAGTTAGAATGGCGATCATTAAAAAATCTGGAGACAACAGATGCTGGAGAGGATGTGGAGAAATAGGAACGCTTTTACACTGTTGGTGGGAGTGTAAATTAGTTCAACCATTGTGGAAGACGGTGTGGCGATTCCTCAAGGACCTAGAAATAGAAATTCCATTTGATCCAGCAATCCCATTACTGGGTATATATCCAAAAGACTATAAATCGTTCTACTATAAGGACACATGCACACGAATGTTCATTGCAGCACAGTTTACAATAGCAAAGACCTGGAACCAACCCAAATGCCCATCGATGATAGACTGGACAGGGAAAATGTGGCACATATACACCATGGAATATTATGCAGCCATCAAAAACGATGAGTTCGTGTCCTTTGTAGGGACATGGATGAACCTGGAAACCATCATTCTCAGCAAACTGACACAAGAACAGAAAATCAAACACCGCATGTTCTCACTCATAGGCGGGTGTTGAACAATGGGAACACATGGACACAGGGAGGGGAGTATCACACACTGGGGTCTGTCAAGGGGAAAAAGGGGAGGGAGAGTGGGGGGTGGGGAGTTGGGGAGGGATAGCATGGGGAGAAATGCCAGATATAGGTGATGGGGGAGGAAGGCAGCAAATCACACTCCCATGTGTGTACCTATGCAACAATCTTCCATGTTCTTCACATGTACCCCCAAACCTAAAATGCAATAAAAAAAAAAGTGTGTAGGGCTACAGACTACACACTTTTTATTGAATTATTTCCTCAATATGTTTTCCACATTGTTTACTTTACCTGCTTCTCTCTCAGGCACACCAATAATTCATAGCTTTGGTTGCTTTACATAATACCATATATCTTGAAGACTTTTGGTTTTAATTTTTTTTTTTTGTCTGACTGGGTTAGTTTGAAAGACTCTTTAATTACAATGGAATAAAAATACAAAGTAATACACAGAAGTTCTCTCAAAACCACACAATTACAAGGAAATTAAACATTCTTCTGAATGACTTTTGGGTAAACAATACAATTAAGGCATAAATCAAAAAAATATTTGAAATAAAAAAAATCCACAACATACAAATTCTCTGGTATGCAGCAAAATAAATGTTAAAAGAAAAGGTTATAGTGTTAAATGGCTATCTCAAAAAGTTAAAGACCTCAAATTAGCAATCTAACATCAAACCTAGAGGAACTAGAAAAACAGAAACGAACTAGCCCCAGTGCTAGCACTAGAAAAAAATAATAACTAAAATCAGAGAACAAAATGAAATTGCAGAACAGAATGTAATTGAAACCCCAAAATCCATACAAAAATGAAAAAACTTGGTGTTTTGAAAGGATAAACAAGATTGATTAACAACTAGCTAGATTAACAAAGAAAGAAAATCCAAAGGAGCACAGTCAAAACAAAAAATTACATTACAGTACAAGCAATCCCACAGAAATACAAAAGTTTCTCAGAAATGATTCTGATCACCTGTATGTACACAAACTAGGAAATATAGAGAAAACAGATAAATTACTAGGAATGCATGATTTCCCAATATTGAATCAGGAAGAAATTGAAACTCTGAACAAAACAATATTGAGTTCCAAAACTGAATCAGTAATAAAAATCCTACCAACAACAAAAAAGCCCCAGGCCAGATGGATTTACAGCCAGATTCTACCAGATAGACAAAGGGCTGGTGCCAATTCTACTGAAACTATTCTAAAACATTGAGGAGGAGAGATTCCTCCCTAACTCTTTCTATAAAGCCAGCATCATAGATGCCAAAACCTTGCAAAGATACGACAAAAGAGAAAACCACAGGCCAATATTCCTGATGAACATAGCCACACAAATCTTCAACAGAACATTAGTGAACCAAATCCAAAAGCACATCAAAAGTTAATTTACCATGATCAAGTAGGCTTCACTGCCTACAGATGGCAACAATAACTACTACTAGATAGGGGAAGGAGGAGGACGGAAATTGTTGCAAAAGTATTGGGACTAATCTCAGTACCTGGGTGATGGGATCATGTGTATTCCAAACCTCAGTAACACACAGTATTCCCAGGTAGCAAACCTGCATATCTACCCCATGAATCTAAAGTAAGAGTTGAAAACAAAGGCGAGAAAAATGTTTTATTGTTTTCTTTTAATTAGCAATATTCAGAATAGTGGATTAGTTCCTAGCATCCTCTAAAGTGAGCAATGCGGTGGGGTGTGTGTTTTGAGATGGGGTCTTGCTCTGTCACGCAGGCTGGAGTGCAGTGGCTAAATGTGAGATAATGTGCATACCAATTTGAATAATAACTGCAATGTATAAAAACACATCTGGCTGGGCGTGGTGCCTCACACCTGTAATCCCAGCACTTTGGGAGGCCAAGGTTGGGCGGATCACAAGGTAAGAAGTTGAGACAATCCTGGCCAACATGGTGAAGCCCCGTCTCTACTAAATATACAAAAATTTGATATGTTTTCCTCATATCAAGAGACATAAGTAGCCTAATTATGTCTTAAGAAATAGAGAACTATAGCAAGGCCTATTGTGCCACACAGTTAGCCAAGCTGTGAATGCAGGGGAAAATTTATTTTAAAAAATTAAAAGTTATGCTCTAGTGAACACATAAAATGATAAGAAAGTGAAATAGCCATATTGCTTATATGGAGAAAATTTTGGTGGTTTACAGAGAAGATCAAGCCAGCCACATCATTCCCTTAATCTAAAGCATCATCCAGAGCAAATTCTTAACTCTCTTCAATTATATGAAGGCTGAGAGAGGTGAGGAAACTGCAGAAGAAATGTTTAAAGCTAGAAAAGGTTGGTACATGAGATTTAAGGAAATAAGCCGTATCATAACTTGAAAGTGCAAGGTGGAGCAGCAAGTGCTGATGGAGAAGCTGAAGCAGGTTATTCAGAATGTCTAGCTAAGGTGATTGATGAAGGGAGCTACACTAAACAGATTTTTAATGCAGATGAAACAGCCTTCTATGGGAAAAACATGCCATCTAAAACTTTCATAGCTAGTGTAGAGAAAATGTTTGGCTTCAAAATTTCAAAGGGCAGGCTGTCTGTCCTGTTAGGAGCTAATGTGACTTTAAATTGAAGTCAATGTTCATTTACAATTTTGAAAGTCTGAGGACCCTTAGAATTACATTACTTTGCCTGTGCTCTATAAGTGGAGCATAAAAGCCTGGATGGCAGCATGTCAGCTTACAGAATAGTTTGCTGACTATATTAAGCTTACTGTTGAGACCTACTTCTCAGAAGAAAGGATTTATTTCCAAATATTACCACACACTGACACAGTGCACCTGGTTACCCAAGAGCTCTGACAGAGATGTACAGGGAGCTTAATGTTGTTTTCATGCCTTCTCATGCAACGTTCATTCTGTAGCCCATGGATCAAGGAGTAATTTTGACTTTTGATTCAAAATTAAGAAATATATTTTATAAGGTTATAGCTGCCATAAATAGTGATTGCTCTGATGGACCTGGGCAAAGTAAATTGAATACCTTCTAGAAAGGAATCACCATCCTAAATGCCATTGAGAATATTCATGACTCATGGGAGGAGCAGTAGTTTGGAAGAACATCAGTATTAGCAAGAGTTTAGTAGAAAGTTGACTCCAACCCTCACTGATTTTGAGGGTTTCAAGACTTCAGTGAAGGAAGTGTCTAAAAATGTGGCGGAAATAGCAAGAGAACTAGAATTAGAACTGAAGTCTGAAAGTGTTACTGAATTGCTGCAATCTCATGATAAAACTTGAATGCATGAGGAGCTGCTTCTTATGGATGAGCAAAGGAAGTGGTTCCTTTAGATGGAATCAAGTCCTGGTGATGGTGCTGTGAACATTGTTGAAATGACAAAAAGGAATTTAGAATATTACGCAAATATAATTGGGGAAGCAGTAGCAGGATTTGAGAGAACTGACTCCAAATTCTGAAAGAAGTTGTACCGTGGGTAAAGTGCTATCAAACAGCATAGCATGCTATAGAGAAATCTTTTGTGAAAGGAAAGGTTAATTAATGTGGCAAACTTCACTTTTTTTTTTTTCCAAGAGATTGTTACAATCACCCCAGCCTTCAGCAACTACCATTCTGATCGGTCAGCAGCTATTAACATTGAGGCAAGACCCTCCAACAACAAAAAATTACAACTTGCTCACGGCTCAGGTGATCATTTTTGTGGCTTATTCTTCAATTTAACATTTAAAAAATTTTAAACTATTTAATGAAAAAGTTCCAGGAACCACTCCATTTTTTAAATGTAAGAAATATACACAATAGTCGCAGATTGCATATTTACAAATTTGCCTATGTGCTAACATTTATTTGTAACCTTGTAACCTTAAAATCAATACTTGCAGCAGTTTCATGGTCATTCATGGGTACATGTAAAGCACTGTAAATTGGAAGCATTCAATGTGTGTATTCCTAGCTGAGTCAAATAATGCTCTCTCTTCTCATTTCAGCTCTCATATGTAAGCAAATGTCCTTTTTGCAGTATATGTATTCTTTTTTTCAGTTTGTGCTTTTTCTTGGAGATTTCACAGTTAAAATGGCCCCAAAGCATAGGCTGAAGTGCTGTTTGGTGTTACTAAGCATAATAAGGTTGTTGATGTGCCTTATGAGGAAAACACATGTCATAGATAACCTTCATTTAGGCATGAGTTATAGTGCTATCGGCTGTGAGATGAGCGTCGATGAATCATATATATTTAAAGAAGATGTCTTGAAACAGAATCAGACATAAAACAGGGTTATATATTGATCCATTGATTAAAATACTGTGACCAGGGCTTACAAGAACCTAACCCTGTGTTTACGTTAGGAGCAATGGTTCAGTTATTTACTAATTTAGTGCTCAGTCTGACTTTAGAGAACACAACTACCGCAAATAATGAGGGTAATGAGAATGCACTCTGTGTGTGTGTGTGTGTGTGTGTGTGTGTGTGTGTGTTTGTACTTAGTACTCTTCTTTCTGAATAGCATACTATATGTACTCTTTTCTGCCTTGTTTTTTTTTTTTTTTTTTAACTCAACATTAAATCCTAGAGATTATTTCATGGTAGTACATAGAAAAAAATCCTTATTCTTCAAGACAGCTGTACACCATTGTGTGGATGTACCACAGTTATTCAACCCATCACCTGTCGATAGATATTTAAGTTATTTTTCAGTTACAATTTTTACTGCTTCGCCTTGTGCATACATCTTAGATATTGCCAAATTCCTAAATTCCCTTTCCCAGGGTTGTACCATTTTGTTTTCCCACCAGCAGAGTAGTACGCATTTTCCCATAGCCTTAATTAAAAGATGTCTTATCAAACTTTTGAATATTTGCCAATCCGTTAGAGAAATCAAAATGGCAAATCTCAGTTTAGTTTTAATTTTCCTTTCTCTTACAATGAGTGAGGGTGAATGTCTTTTTATATACTGAAGGATCATTTGTTTTTGTTGTTGTTCTTGTCCCTAGCCTGGAGGTTTATTTCAAGGAGGACTGGGAAAGTTAGAAAGGTTGCACAATAAGGTCTTTGGAGATCTGGAATATTGTCATCATGTATAATTCAGCAGCAGCATCATGAGTCTGTCAGAATCTCTGGGCTCCAACAGCAATTTGAGATGTCTTTTGAGTTCATGACTGTGGTGGTTAACTTTATGTGTCAACTTGATTGAGTTAAGGGATAACCAGAGAGCTGGCAAAAGATTATTTCTGGTGAATATTTGAGGGTGTTTCCAGATGCATTAGCATTTGGATCAGTAGACTGAGTAAGAACAATTCACCTTTACCTGTTTGAGTGGGCACCATCCAGTCTGTGGAGGGGCCTACCTGAATAGAACAAAAAGATGGAGGAAGAGAACATTCACTCTCTCCTTGAGCTGAGAAATCTGTCTTCTAATGCCCTTAGACAGAGGCACTCTGGGTTCTTGGGCTTTAGGACCTTGGGACTTAGAGCAGCAGCCTTCCTGATTCTCAGGCCTTACGACTCAGACTGAATCACACCACTGGCTTTCTTGGTTCTATAGCTTGCAAATGGCGTATTTTGGGACTTCTTGGCTTCCATGATCATGTGAGCCAATTCCTGTAATAAATATTATCCTATATATTTATGTATATCCTATTGGTTCTCTTTCTCTGTATAATGCTCACTATTGCAATGATGCAGCAATTTCAGCTCTATTTTTCTTTCCCCAAGCTTCTTCCTATTTTATTCCTGACAATTCTTTCTTCTTTTCCCAGACTATTTACTTTTAGCTGACTCATGGCTTTTACTTACCCATGGTACCTCATGGCTTCTGCCTGTTTCTTCTTTTCCTCTCTGGTTCTGCCAGTCCTACTCTCTGCTCATTTTTTTTTTTTCACATTTGACATTAAAATTTCCCAGGAGTGGACTTAATGGATTAGATTAGCCAGTAACCATTGAGTATAAAGTCGTTGTGGGACAATGCTTTTGGCGGGTTGCTGGCCAATTTAAATATAGCTATCTTTGGGTCAGATACTTATCCTTAGTTCCAGAGGTCATGATTAGAGCTTGAGGTTATAAAACACAAAGTGTGAAAACCTAGGGATAAGGAGGTTCTCAGAAGAAAGATGTGTGCAAGACTTCTCATGGATAGCCCAATATAAACACTAAGAGGAGAGAGGTATTATGAAATTAACATGTACATTTTACATATGAGGCAGTGGAGACTTAGAGACACCAGGTAACTTTCCAAAAGTCATATGGCTCACTGGTATCAAAGCCATGTGTTTCACAGCCAACATTCAGTCCTTGGAGTTGAACTCAGGCATCTAAATCCTGTTGTATTATCTCTTACTTGGAGTCTGTGTTTTTACCTGACTGTTTTGGGCTTGAATGTAGTTAATGTCTGTGTTAAAAAAATAAAGCTCTAAATCAGGATTATGCTTTAGTGAATGAATGTCTATGGGAAAAGCATTTTTCTTTTGGAGTATTGTATACTGATTCAACTTAATTCCTTGATCATTTCCTATCCAGTGCAGTTACAATTATACTTTTATTTTACTGATGTTGGTCTAGGTTAATTCTTTCTGTATACATTTTATAATAAATGTTAATGTACTCATCAGTTTTTGTTATTATCATGTTTTATTATTGTCAAATTTTGTCATGTTTTCTTTTTTAGCCTTTATAGTTACTAACTTCAATTTTTTTCAGATAAAATATTTTAGATGCAAATTTTGCAAGTTTTGTTTTTTGCTAATTTTTTGAGTGTGGTTTTAGTTGTTGACAGTTTTATTTTGTTGCTGTTATTGATTATTTCTTCTAAATATGCTTCTTCTAAGATCATTTTTTTCTTTTTACATTTTACTGTATGCCCAGTAATGCATAATTCTTCAATTAGTTTTTACCTATAAAAATTTTTAACCTGTGGAGTTTCATTATCTTCAGTTTCACTATAATATTATGTGGTAATTTTTTCTATCAGTAATGCTTACTATAAATTAGAAAAAGTATTGATAACTTGTATTACTTTCTTGGAACAAAGCAAAGAGCTCATGAAGGACAAAGATGAAAGAATTAGGTGAGTGGTGAGTTAAAGTCTTGCACATATCCAGGAGTCTAGATTACATAGGGAATGCTCTTCTGCTCAACCAGAGATACTTCCCATGATACTTGGCATTTTTCTCTTTTCCCAGGAGTTGTTTGGGCCTATCAGGCTAAGAATCAGGTCCTTTGCCCTACAAGGCCGCTAGTAAAGAGGAGAGAAGGTCATCCTGAATTTGTGGGTAAGGATTGAAAAAATAAAGTGTCCACTTAATATAAACATAACAGCTCCCCAGGTCCTACTTAACTCTGCTGAGGGGACAAGCTGTTCCCTTCCTGAACTTGGTTCCCCAAATCCCTATGCTGTCTTGGGACTGGGGTTGGAGCTGGAAAGGAATGACCTTTCATCATCCTCTAGATCCATCCAAGTTCCTTCAGGCTTGGAAAGGCTCCCAGGCCATTCGTCAGTATCTCTACATAGCAAAGCCTCCCTACAGGCCTGTCTTGTCGGGATTCCAGGGCTGTATGTCAAGGCACTTGGAAGTCACAATCAGTTGTCTTTCTAATGCCTCTAATTTCAACTCTCCAAATGATTGCATTATGTACAACCTAGTCCGGGAGTGGTTACTAAGTCATGATATCTACTGAGATTTGTATTATTATCAAGATCATATAGTAATAGAGCCAAGAACTGGACAAAACAAGTAAAAATGACCATAGAGTTGCTGTCAAACTTTGTTATAAACTGAGTGTCAAATCCCATCTGATCCCAGCTTTAGGATTCTTGGGAGATAAAGTGCTCCATGGCCTTGTCCTGAAATGACTCTCCCTGTGTCTGTTTGTGGGTCATAGTCAGTAAAAGACCAATGTATATTGGTCATGATGATGCCCCACATGATCAGCCTGAAGGACTCACAGGTGGCCAGTATTTACTGTAAAACAACCCATCTTTTTTGTACCATTATCCTCAGAAACATGGTAGTTAGTATGTTGATTAAAAAATCAACAGAAATTTGTTAACTGCTGACTTTCTGAAGGTGAATTTGTCGAGTCTGCTTTCTGAGACTTTTGACCTCCCTTTCCGATGGCTTCTGATTGAAGCTAAAGATCTTCTGCTCTGTATTTGGGGGTTGATCCTGTTTCTCAGACACTGATATTTGCCTTACCATTACCTACAACTCAGATGATCCCATTGGGTTTTGGGCTTGAGATGGGTTCTAGTAAAGGTCTGTCTGTCTTCTGTCCAGCTCCTTGTGCATGTGAGGGCCGTGGCCACTGCTGGGTTTACCTCCACTTTTGAATGGGAACCAGAGGGAATGGAAGAAATATTTCCTCCTTATTTGCCTCTTTGTCTTCCACTAGTGGTTCTGTGGTTTAGCTTTCAGATGTAACTAGGTGAGTATCTTTCTGAATCCCTCAGTCTCAGAGAAAATAGGATCAAGGGATCATTAGGTTTAGTTGAATCCTACAGTCTTGGAATGGACTGCTTTCTCTTCTTATGCTCAATACCATGGAGGGTTCAAAGTCACCCAGCAATAGGATTTTCCATTTTTAAGGAAAGATGATGTTAAATCTTATAAATCTAAATTGAGGACTGGTGTTATATACGCCATTGCTAGAAAATGTGCGAGGTCAATTGAAGCAAGAATTGAGTCTTATTTATTTCTCTTACCACCACAGAACCTAGAAGGTGCTCAGTATCATTTAAATTTAACTGGATATGAATTTTGATTGTAAATTAATATTTATATGACTTCATCAATAATATATGGTTTTCCAATTCTTTTCTATCTAATATGTATTTGACAGCTCTTAATTTTTCCAGTGTCCTTTGTGGCCAGAGTATTGCAGATTGGAAAGTATGTGGACTTTGGTGTCAGAAAGATACACGTCTGAATCTCTCTCTACCACATACTAGCTGTGTGCTTACATGCCTATCTGCCAAAGTAAAATAAAGGTAGTAAAATATACCCTGCAGAACAGTTGTGAAGATTGAGTATAATACCGTGGGGTGTTTCTCTTCTCTGGGATAAACACTGCTATTTTCGCATTTGTTACTCTCCCTGTTTGCTTCAAAGAAGTAAGGAATAAATATTTCGCCCTAAGATGAAACATGAGCAGGTAAAAGTGATTACTGCCATCATTTAGCTTTTGAGGACAGGAGACAAGACTAGGACCCAGACTGACTGACTTCTAATTGTATGCTTTATAGCAAACGCAATTCAAGCCTGAGGAGAGGAGCCTGGGTTCCCCGCCAAACCACTCAGCAGCTGCATGGTTGTGCAAATAGCTGTTCATGTTTTTGAGTCTTTTTTTCCTTATCCTTAAAACTGGAATAACAGTAAGATATACCTTATGAGATAGTTTCGAGAACCAACTTTAGCTCTTTGAAGCAGTATTTCTTATTCAGGAAACACATGGAAATCATCTGAGAAACTTTGTGAACATGCATAGTCCCTACTCCTGGAGGTTTGGAGGTGCAAATAGACATATATATTTTCACAAACCTTCCCCAGGTGACTCTCATGGACCCAACCCACTCCAAATTGCTGCCTGCTTCGAACTGTAAAATTCCGTGCAAATGTGAATATTAGTATTCTTGACAAGTTTACATTACACTGAGACTTTAAAATGCTTGTAAAGCTGCTATGGTGTTGAGGAAAGAACAATAATCTCTTGGGTCAAAAGATATAGAACAAATCCAAGCTATAAATTTGTAGCTCTGAGCAGATTATATAACTTCTTTGAAAACCATCTCCTCAGTAGTAAAACAGGATGGACTAGTACTCATAATTAAATAAGGAGGCTGATGTAGCGACATTTTTTAAGCCAGAAGGACTTTGTTAGGTTGAGAAATGGAAGCAAGGAGATCTCAAGACATGTTTCCAAGATCATAAAGCTAGTCAGGGGTAGAGCTGGAGTTTGAACCGAGGTCTAGCTGACTCCAGAGCTCGGACTCTGATATTCTGTACCATCTTTTACTCAAGCAATAACTGCTTATTGAGTGCTTATTATGTACTAGACACTCTTCTATAAGTTTGGAATATACTAAGGAATAGAACAAACATACAAAAATTCCTATCCTTGTGGAACTTTTACATTAGAAGGTGATAAGTGCTATGGAAAGAAATCACACCTGTAATCCCAGCACTTTGGGAGGCTGAGGTGGGTGGATCACCTGAGGTCAGGAGTTCGAGACCACCCTAGCCAACATGGTGAAACCCTGTCTCTACTAAAAATACAAAAATTAGCCTGGCATGGTGGTGCACACCTGTAATCCCAGGTACTCGGGAGGCTGAGGCAGGAGAATCGCTTGAACCTGGGAGGTGGAGGTTGCAGTGAGCCGAGATCGTATCACTGCACTCCAGCCTGGGTGACACAGTGAGACTGTCTCAGAAAAGAAAAACTAAAACAAAACAACAACAACAACAACAAAATTAACAAAGAGGGAAAAAGAAAAACCAAGCATAGATGGGGATCAGGAATTGGGAGGTAAAGGTAAAGGCCAGAATGCAGTTTTAATTTAGGTGGTCTGTCTGGGTCTCATTGAGAAAGTGACTGTTAAGCAAAGACTTCAAGAAGGTGAAGGAAATAACCAGGCAGTTATCCGGAGGAGAGCTTGCAAGCAGAGGGACAACCTGTATGATGATGGTCCTGAGATATAGGCAGGCCTGGCAGGTTCATGGAACAGCAAAGAGGCCAGTGTGGCTAGGGTGACGTGAGCATGGAGCAGAGAAGTAGTAGATGATGTCGCGGAGGTCACAGGTGCAGAGTGCAGGGCACTGCGGGGCACTCTAGGTTCCTTAGTTTTTATTCCGGAGTTAAATAGGAGCGACTCAAAGATTCTGAACAGGAGATTGATTTTATGACACTTATGCTAAGTGAAATAAGCCAGTCACAGAAGGACAAGCGCTGCATGAGGTATTTCACTTATATAAGCAATCTGAAATAGTCTAACCCATAGAAGTAGGGAGAAGAATGGTAGTTACCAGGGCCTGGGAGAGGGAGAAATAGGGAATTGCTAATTAACAGGCATACATTTTAAGTTAAGGGAGGTGACTAAGTTCTAGAGGCCTGCTATACAACATTGTGCATATAGTTAAAAAACCAGTGTTGTGTGCTTAAAGATCTGTGAAGAGGGTATGTAGGTAGAGCTCATGTTAAGCTGTTTACCACAGTAAAAAATATTCTGGCTGCTGTATTGAGGAAACACTGTAGTGGGACAAGAACAGACCTGGCAAGGAGGTCTGTGAGGAGGTATTCCAGCAATCCAGGAAGAGTAATGAAAGTTCAATAGTGGGATTGCAGTAGAGTGAGAAGTACGTATGGACGGGAGATGACCTGAGCCTGTTGCTGACGTCTGCATTCCTTATGGGTTGTGGGGTCTATTGAGCTACAATCTGAAGTGGTTACCCTATGGAATCCAGAAGAAAGACAGGTAGCATGCTGGTAGAGGTGAGGTTCTCCCTGAAGGAAGTAACATTTCTCTTATCATTCATCTAGGAC
This sequence comes from Ateles fusciceps, assembly GCA_036589455.1. Lineage (NCBI taxonomy): Eukaryota > Metazoa > Chordata > Mammalia > Primates > Atelidae > Ateles > Ateles fusciceps. The sequence continues at coordinate 626,700 of JAZHEH010001096.1, forward strand.
AGAGGCTAGTTGCGAGCAGCAGATCAGACCTTGGAAAGCAGGCCACAGCCAGGCACAGGAAGCTCGTGGGCCTTGTTTTCTGAGTTTTGATTATGAAGTGTGTAGATGTGTTCCAGGAGGCCATATCTGGATGGCTAAATACCTTTATACAGTTTGGCAAGTAGGGGCCCCAAGCTGAAGATAGCTCAGCAAACATTGTAATAAGAATATCCAGTTGTATTTAACTCTCTGTGTTTTCTCTGTTAATCCATGACCTTTAGTGCAGTACTATTTAAATGTTGCAGCCTAGCCTCAGTGGGCCTCTGGAGGAAAGTAGGGGAAGATTTTGTTTCCAATTCTGTCCTAGAGTATAGAGTGGAGTACTTTGAAGCCTCTGAGATCATGACAGTGGGGATGAAGGAAAGATCTTCTTGGGGGATAAGGAGTTGGGGTGGGTCAGGCCCCCTTCCTCCTTTGCTTACATTGGAAGAGGGTTTTGGATATACTGGATCATAGGTTTCCTTAATGTTCAGTCATCTCACGTGGGCCTCACTTTATACACAGCCTCACGTGAGGCATGATGTCCCTGCTGAACATCAGCTGCACATCACCCAAGGGTCAGGTGGGAGGCAGTTGGAGCCCACAGCAATAGAGCTTGGCATCTTGGATGTAACAAGCCTGTATAATCTTTAAAGGTTGGGGTTTACCATTGGCTATGCCGATATGTAAGACTGAAAGAGACCTGAGCCCCTGTGCCTGGCTTGCGAGAAAGTCTTGGGGAATGTAGCAGAACATGACGGGTAAGTGCCCAGCCTTTGCAGCTGGACTGGGTTCGAGTTCTGGTTATAATCTTTTCCAGTTGGACAACTTTTTAAACCTCTCTAATGCTTAGTTCTTTTATTCAAAAAATATAGATGGCTATGATAGTGTCTTAGTCCATTTGTACTGCTATAAAAATAGAAAACCTGAGGCTGGGTAATTTATAAAGAAAAGAGGTTTATTTGGCTCTTGGTTCTGCAGGCTGTATGAGAAGCATGGCAGCAACACCTTCTTCAGGTGGGGGCCTCAGGCTGCTTCTACTTAGGGCAGAACGTGAAGGGGGAGCTGGAATGTGCAGATCACATGGTGAGAAAGGAAGCAAAGAAAGAGGGAAGTGCCAGGTATGACAACTCTCACGGGAACTGATAGAGTAAGAACTCACTCATTACCCCTAGGAAAGCACCAAGCCGTTAATGAAGATCTGCCCCCATGACCCAAACACCTCCCATTAGGCCCCACATCCAACATTGGAGATCACATTTCAACATGAAATTTGGAGAGGTCAAACATCCAAGCTAGAACAGATGTTCTAGCTACATGTTAGCTAGATACATGTTAATGGATCACGTAGGGTTGCTCTGAAGATGAAAATAAATAATATGTTCAGTTGACCACAATACCTAGCATAAAGTAAGTGCTCTATGTACCCATTATTATGGCTAGTTATGGAAGCTTGTAGAGATAGTGCCTTATTTAGGTTGTGTGACGAGAGGATGAGATTGGGAGAGAATCACAAACAGGAATTTAGTCACAGTTCTACTCTCTGGGACACTTTCTAGACTTCGTTAGATTTTCACTTTGGCAAAAATGGAAATAATGGGAAACTATTCCTGGCTATATTAGCAAGCAAATGGGAATGTAATGAAACCTCATCAACATGAAAATGACAACAGACTATTGTGGCATCCGGGCATTCGGTGTGCATGTGTGAATATGTGTTTAATGTGGATCATTGGTGTTATATTAGTGTTGCAAAGCAGGAGGAAGTCCGTACAAAACTTGGTTTAGATGTCCAGCCTGAGGACCTGCCATGCACCAAGAGAATTTGAGAGACAGTTTATTATTCACACAGACGAGAGCTGAGCAGGCACAAGCAGGTCCAGGTTGGTTTGGGCAAAGCACAGGGAGTGGGTTTGGGCCTTTACATTGGCTGAGAAGTGGGGCTGGGAAAAGTTCCTGCATGTGGACAGTTTAAATTTCCCAGTGGTACCAAAGGAGGAGGTGAGGTCATGGGCCTTCTTATCAGCCTGCCCAGATGTGGGGCCAAAAAGGAAGAGAGGCCAAGGCCTGAAAGGAGTCATCAATCCAACATCAAAAATGAAATCTGACTCTCTGTTGCAATTGATTATAAAGGAAATAAGAAATAAATACCATAAAAAAACACTTTAAAATCGTGAATCTTGACCATAGCAAATTGTTACTAATATATGAATGAATCCACAAAGGCACAGATGCAGCATAATCTCAGTGACTGGTATGGGGGTAGCCAGCACTTCTTTCACACCTTCAGCCTGAGGGATTTATTGTCCCATAAAGAAGACTGAAGATGTGAATGGCTGTCCACTAGGGCTTTGGAAATACTCAAGGTGAGACATGGCATTGGGCTGAACCAAGTGGTTTTGGATATAGAAGGTAGGTTTCATTCATTCATCACCCTAACTGAGTGCTTATGTGTGCCAGCCCTGTCCTAGGGACCTGTGACACACACTGAGTAAGAGAAAAACAGGCCCATTCTTGCAGGATACTCAGGCAAACAACTATATTGGTATTATATATTACATAACGTGAATAAGTGTTTTTCTTAGAGAAGTACAGGGGTGTGAAAGCCCATACCCAGAATGATGGCGGAGGAAATAAAGAGGGAGAGAAGTGGTAGTGAAGAGAACTCAAAAAGGAGATAGATGTGACAGAATGTGGTAGAGGAATAAATGTGGGACAGAGGCATCTGTGTGGAGGGAGGTACCATTCTCTGAAGTAGGTAATTCCCAGGGAGAAGAAGACTGGTGGGGAAGGTGTGGATTTAATTTTGGATACGCTGTGTTTGAGATGCCTGTAAGACAGTTGATTTGAAATGCCCCCACAGCTGCTGCAGAGAGAGACCTGGACTAGCAATATGGTCCTGGGGGTAATAAGAAGGGCTGCTGCAATTTGAGTCCCTGGCTGGGCATCGGGCTATGCAGGGAGCGAGTGCAGGGCATGACGTGGCCCCAGACAGCACACTGAGGAACATCAAGGCTGGGGACTGGCACAGGAAGGAAGCTCTTTGAGCAAAGACACTGATAGCTCTCAGCCCAGATTTTAAGCACTGGCCCAGGTGGTTTGCTGAGATGGCCTCAGCAACACAGGAGGAGGCCAGAGTCAGGAAGGAGCAATCTAAGAGGGCACACTTGTGGATTGTCCCTATGGAATCTAAGTAGTAGTGGGACAGTAGTGACTACCAGGATTTTGAAGGAGGCCTGGGGTCCCAGCTTTTATCCTTAGTGGAGCAAGATCAAAGAATGTGACCCCCTGAGCTCACTGTGGTGTAGTTCAAGAACACTAGGGTTATCTTTGTGATTTGGTGCCGTCTACCCTGTACAGATGGCTTCATTCTCAGCTGAGATCAAGAAGAACCATTTTGTATTTGTGGAGAAGTCAGTGACAGACCTGGATTAAAGGCATTTGTTTTCATTTGGCTGGGAGCAGATCACAACCAGCTGACTCCTAGACAGGTGTGGAACCAAGGGGCAAGGATGCCCACTGACATGGTGATCATCCACCTGATTGGAAGTGTGGTGCCTAAGTGTGTCTGAGTTCCAGTGGAAAAACCACTCCTAGAGAACTGGAGATGGATGGGCTTTGGGGCAGAGCAGATCTGATATTGCAAGTTGTGACTGTTTGCTATGATCTCTGTGAGACTGGGCAAATGACCTCGGAGTTTCTATTTCCTTGTCCTCAGAAAAATGAGAATTATGCATGTGGATAAAGACAAATGCAGATATGAGTGACTGGCATAACTAAGGTGCTCAGGAAGACTTAGCCTGCACTTCCAGTATGCATTTACGCCACGTCTTGACCTCCTGTGGCATACTTGAGTCTGAGATTCCTTTGAGCCTAGAATTTGAGTACCGATTGGAACTTGAATTCTGTTCAGACTCAGGTCCTGGAGGGGAGGTTATGGGAAATGTGCCGTAAACCCTGTTGAATTTCTAGAAACTTGAATTTGAATGGGTCCTTTGAGTTTTAAAAATATTCTACCATACTTTGTTTCTGCCTCCCAGAAATAATTGTTTTAGGTTTTATCTAATGCTCTAAGGCTCTCCAAGGATAATATCATAGAGAAGGAAGACCACTGGCTTTGATATCTGGCTCTGTCACTTTCTTACACTGTGGCCTTGCTAAGACATTTCTTGAGTGTGGTTAGCCACCTGCAAAATGGGCAAAAGCAGCACAGGTTTCAGGTTTTGTGGGGCCTGAAATTTATACAATTTGGGGCCCTCTTTAAGAGAAGGAACACAAAATTATGAATGTAAACTTGGGTACAAAACTTACCTTTAGAATAAGAAAATAAATCAACATCAATTACAAATTTTAAAAATGCCACAAACGTTATATAATTTAGAAAAATAGTTTACTTAAAAAATTATTTAACTACCTGACAGATCTCTAGAATATTTTCTCTCCTTACCTCTTTTAGCTGATTACTCTCTAATTATCTTTTTATAGGACAATAATGTCATAACATCCTTGTCTACAGAGAGTATAGAAGGATACTCTATTCTTCTTGCATGCTGATCAAAATTTGTATCAGTGTGAGGTTTTTTTTAGCATTATTAATTACTGTGTCAATTTTTTTTTTTTTTTTTTTTTGAGTTTGAGTTTGAGTTTACTCTGTTGGCTGGGCTGGAGTGCAGTGGCACAATCTTGGCTCACTGCAACCTCTGCCTCCCAGGTTCAAGTGATTCTCATGCCTCAGCCTCCTGAGTAGCTGGGACTACAGGCATGCGCCACTCTGCCCGGCTAATTTTTGTATTTTTAGTAGAGACGGTTTTCACCATGTTGGCCAGGCTTGTCTTGAACTCCTGAGCTCAAATGATCTGCCTGCCTCAGTCTCCCAAAATGCTGGGATTACAGGTGTGAGCCACCACGCTTGCCGTAAAGTTTTAGAATTGTCTATTTTGGGGAATGTTCTATCATTTTATATATTTAGTAAGACATGAAGTATTCTACTTGTATTAAACACTCTCTGAAATGACAATATTCTTTGCCGAGTTTGTTATCAGTGTCCTATGTTGTCATTGTCAAAGTGTCAATTAGGAGACAATGTTCTAATGCATTCTTGTGGTTTCCTCCTCTTCATTAATTGGATTATCAGATAAATCAGGAGCCTATCTATTACTTATATTTGGAATTTATCTCATTCTTTGAAGAATTAACTACATTTGTCTATGATCTGAATTTTGCTTTTGTTATAATTGCATCTCAATGTCAGAATAATTTCTGTTGATTTCATAGATCATTTATTTCGTTAATATATTTGACTGTTCTCCCAGTTCTTTAATAAATCAGTGATCTACCTTGATCCTACTACCTAAGGAAGTTGCTCTGGAGTCTCCTATGGAGTAATGTAAGCGAACAGCCTTTGTTAATGTCAAAAGGTTGTCTTACTAATTGATATAATTCTCTCCTACTCCCGCCTCCTGCCCCTCAGCACACCCCAGGACTCTGCAGAGTGTGTCTCCCATTGTAAGTATGCAGGAAAGATCTATGAGTGGACTTCTTTGTTCCCTTGCTAAAAGCCAGGAGGAAAGAAAAGGAGAGAAGTAGAGGAATAATTCTTTTTGGTTAGTGTCAGTTGGCATCATGTTTCGCTCTAAGATAAATGTGATGAAGTATAACACACAACTTTATGTTAAAGCCTGTTTTAGAAAAAATAGTCTCAGAATTTCCTAATTTCTGATAAGGAGCATTTGACCAGAGCTTCAGGAATGTGCTGTGTTTCTGCAGCTTGGACCATAGACACCAAATGGAGGCTACTACTGCTTCCTAGCCCTTCCCTGCGTCCTCCATTAATCCTCAGAACGTGTCCCTGATAGGACACCTAGGCTGGGCAGGCGTACTCACTCCACATTTTATCTGCCTGTTGTCTCCTCCCGCCAGCGCTCCCGTTCCCTGAAATCTCTTCAAGTACACCTGAAGGGCAGGCTTTCTGCACAGCACTGACACTTGTGTAGCTTGGATGTAAATGCCAAATCCGAAGCAGTCTACCTTTAAAGAAATATTTTCCTGTTTGAAAACTCACTCCTCCCATTAAGGAAATTAATTGCACTTGTTAATTCTCTTAAAATGAATGATGGAGGTGTAGCCTTAAAAATGTACTGTTGGCATTTTTGTTTTTCTTGGTGCAGTTAATTAAACTCTGGTGATTCCAGTGGGTTGTCCGTGGAACAGAGAGTTATTAGTTCCTCCTGAATGTCTCCCTGATTTCCCAGGCAGAGTTAGGAGCTTCTTCCTTTTTCTCCTGCCACCCCTCACAATGCTGTGTGTTCCCTCCCATATAGGGCTTATCCTGTTATTACTATTAATCTACTTCTCTGCTTCCTATACTAAATGTCAGTGCCTTCAGGATAAGGACTATGTTTTTTTTTTTTTTTTTGTCTTTAGTCAGGTCTCATTACCTGCTAATTGAATCTTCCTGCCTTGACTTCCCCTTGTAGTGGGTCCCTGGCATTTTCTGAACACAGATAGCTATGGGGGTCCTCCGCCTTGGAAACTCAGCTGTACCCAGGTAGATCAGCCCTAGTGTAGGCACATTTTATCCTGCACCCACAGATCTAGGTCCGCACCTGCTTATCCCTTGTGGCCTGGATAACAGCGGCCTTCACATACTGGCTGGAGCCCTTTGAAGACAGGACAGTTTCCACCCATGGCAATGAAGGCAGATGCGTGATTTTCCTTGTGAGTTCAGGCTCTTTGGTGCTGGTATGCCCTCTTGAAAGTGGGCTCATCGGGATTCCTCTGGAAGGAAAGGTCTTGGCTATTACCCAACTAGTGGTTAACGCTGGGGCTCACCTTGGGGTTAAGGATGCCTTACTCTCAGAAGGCTTTGACAGGCTCAACAGTAAGGTTTCCCAGGGACAAGATTCGAAGACCTTGGCTGTGACTGCTCTTGGTCAGCCTGATTTCAGAAAGAAATGGCATTGAACTGAGATGGTGATGAATGGCTCTTGAAAACATAGGAAATTGGGTTTTGTGACAAGTCACTTATTTTCTCCCCTGCCTCTCTCCCCACAGCCACAAATAAATAAATAAATACATAAATAAATACCACTCGATATTTCAACCAATCGAAGAAGCAGCAAAAAATCAAATCGCAATGTAGGAAAAGATACGTACCTTTGATGTGCATGGTTTTTCCCCAATAGAAATGCTAGGCAGGGAAATGTGGGTGTTGATTTCTGATAAACTGCAACTCTGGGCAGTTGTTCTGGTAAAGATATTTGCTCTCCCAAAGTGTCTCAGGCAGTGCCCATCCCTCTGTTACAGAGGGCAGAGCCTCATTCTATCTCCACTGTTATCTGGTCCTATCTTCACTGTTTTCCTGCAGGCCAGGTCACCACCGTCTGCCTGCTGGACCATGGAATTTTCCTTTTCATAGATCTCTCACTTCTGCTTGTGATTCTTCAACCCATCATTCACACGACAGACGGAATGATCTTTTCAAAAATAAATTAGATCACATCACATGCAGCCACACATGCTTTTTTTCTGCTACTTGAATGACGCCAGTCTCTTTCTCACACAAGAGCTTTTTGCACATTTTCTTCCTTCCCCTCTGTCTTCACTGAACTAACTTCTATGCCTCCTTCAGGCCTCAACCCAGAGATTATTTCTATAGACAGTCACCCTTTGCCTTTCCTACCTAAAATTTTTCTTTTCCATTAGCCCTTGTTTTCCTTCATGGCATGTATTAGCATTTGTAATTATAGATTTATTTGTCTACTGTTTGTTCTTCTTCCATACTGTAAGCTTCATGAGAGCAGGGGCATTGTCTGTTTGGTTAATCATTGTATATCTAGTGTCTAGTAATATGCCTGCTACACAATAGGTGCTCATTAAATATTTGTTGAATGAAATGACTATGTAATGACTTACTTTCCATATAATAGCTCAAACAAGCAGGGGCTAAAGCTTAGAAGCTTCAGGTAAAAGAGTTAGGAAAGATCCTTAGTACAGGATTATGATGATGATTATTATTATTACTATTACTGTTATTTTAATTGTACTTTAAGTTCTGGGGTACATGTGGAGAACATGCAGGTTTGTTACATAGGTATACACATGCCATGGTGGTTTGCTGCACCCATCACCCTGTCGTCTACATTAGGTATTTCTCCTGATGCTATCCATCCCTTAGTCCTCCACCCTCTGACAGTCCACAGTGTGTGATGTTCCCCTCCCTCTGTCTATGTGTTCTCGTTTAACTCCCACTTACGAGTGAGAACGTGTAGTGTTTGGTTTTCTGTTTCTGTGTTAGTTTGCTGAGAATGATGGTTTCCAGCTTCATCCATGTCCCTGCAAAAGACATGAACTCATCGATTTTTACGGCTGCTTAGTGTTTCATGGTGTATATGTGCCATGTTTTCTTTATCCAGTCTATCATTGATGGGTATTTGGGTTGATTCCAAGTCTTTGCTATAATACATGATTATTTTAATCTGCTGAGTTACATAAGGATCAAGGACAGGGACTAAGAATTAAGTTTTATCTTATCTACCTTGGTGTTTAGACATAAAGAAACTTACTTTATAGACAAGAATGAATTCCATAGAGGCCAAATCAGAATGAGAGACAACAGGGTTCCTGAGAAATAAATCACCCTCTGATAGCATTTCTGAGCATTAATTATTGATATTTAGGGCTAGATAATTCTTTGATGCAGGGAGATGTCTTGTGCATTATGAGTTTAGCAGTATCCCTGGCCTATCCCCACCGAATTCCAGTAGCACCCTCCCTACAGTTGAGAGAACCAAAAAATGTCTCCAGACAAGGCCAAATGTACCCTGGGGGGCAGTAGTTCCCCAGTTGAGAACTACTGCCCTAAGAGAAGAAGTGATTCCAGGACAGTTCTGAATGCTGGAAAGGAGAGCTGGTTCTGGGTGCATGGAGGTAGCTAATGTCAGCATTTATCGTATTCCTATCACCTTATGGGCTTGCATGAATCCTAGAAGGTAGGCATTAGGTCACTAATGATTATGATGCTTTGGGTTCAAATATTTTTGTTTTGGGAACTCTCCCTGCCAGCTAAGCATAACATTGCAGGAACTGTTTCCTCCAGGAGTTAAGGGGCAGTGGTATTGTCTTATATCAGCTATGGCATTCCGGACACAGATTCAGTGCTGTCAAAGACCCTCTGTTGAACTGTCAGGATCTTAGGGCAGTGCTGGCTGCAGAACGGGGTGGTGATCTTCACTGATTCTGAGATAAGGGTATAAAATATTCTCAGGAATTCTCCATAAATATTTTGGAAGGAGAATTTTATAAAATGGGTATACTACCCAAAGCAGTCTACAAATTAATTGCAATCCCTATCAATATATCAATGTCATGTTTAAGAGAAATAAAAAATTCCTAAAAATTTGTATGGAACCAAAAAAGAGCCTGAATACCCAAAGCAATCCTATGCAAAAAGAATAAAGCTGGATTGGAGGACAAGATGGCTGAGCAGATGCAGCTGGTGAAACAGCTACCACTGAGGGACTCAGATGACTGGTGTGCTTTTAACAGATCTTCAGAGGGAAGGTGCCAAGAATGAATGGAGGGAAGACACAGAAGCTTGGTTGAAGAGAGAAAAGCTGGGAACCCTACACAGTAGCAATGGGACTTATTTTTGGACCACAGCAGCTCTGAGGGAATGGGTGAGTCAAACTGGCAAGGAGCAACCCACTCTCACCACAGACCTCTGGAACTGTAGCAGCAGGAGACTCCTTGACCACCATGGACACTCGAGTTGGCAGAGAGAGCTGCTTAGAGAAGTGGTAGGGACAGCAAGCCATCTGATGTGGAGCCCAGAGGGTTTGATGTGGGAACATCTGTCACAGAGCACAGCCAGGGATGACCATCCCTCTAGGCTCAACTTGCCCCCATAAGAAACTTTAGTCCTAGGAGAACTATTGGACCTGATCTCTGCAGGGAAATCTTGCCCATCAGCCAGGGCTGGTCCAACCTGTACACCCCTTGCTCTTCTGGCCTCTCCAGAGCCCCCGCCTGGCCATGCCTGCTGGCAGGGTAGTCTTGGGTGGGCTGGGGGCCTGCACCATAGCTTCTGTGCTGGCTGGCCATGCATGACTGCTGGAGAGCTCCAATGAGGTAGCCCCTGTGGCCACACACCAGCCCGCCCACTCCCTCCCCGTATTGCAGCTTCCCCTTGGGCCTGTGGTAACCCTCATGTCACTTTCTTATATGTGTCTGCATGGGTGTGTTTTGCTTTCCTTGCCCCATCAGCATGGAGGAGTGCAGTCCACCTCCTCTTCCCCTGCCAGCACTCTTCCCTTGCACTAACATTGTGCAGAGAACAGCAGATCCTCCCCTACCTTGAGCCACCACTCTGCTTGTGAGACCCAGCAAAGACACCCAATTTCCACCTGCCAGCACCCCACCTATGAGTGAACACCATGTCTAGTGTGACTGTACATAGTCTCTAGCAGAGACCTCCAGGGTCCTTCTCCTTAGCTCTGTTACCTCACCACTATGATGAATGCTTGCAGGGAGTCAGGCACCCTGGCACCTACTAGCACTCTGCTGTAGCTGCTGCCCTTTTGCCCCCATAGCACAGTGGATTCCAAACCTCAAGGAGCCAGAGAACAAAGTCAGGGCCAACACAAAGTCCCCCAGAGTTAGAGCATACAGTCTAGGAGTTGGGATCTGAGTATCGGCCCCCTAAAATCTTACAGAAATGAAGTCAGTCGGCTGAATCTACCTTATACCACAATCAAACTCTCAAAGTCATCAAACAGGATGAAAGAAAAAAACCATCCAAAGTTTAGCAGTCTCAAAGATTGAAGGTAGATAAGCCCACAAAGATGAGAAAGAATCAGTTACAAAAACCCTGAAAACTCAAAAAGCCAGAGTGCCTTCTTTCCTCTAAATGTCTGCATCACCTTTCTAGAAAAAGTTCTGAACTGAGCTGAGAAGGCTGAAATAACAGAAATAGAATTTGGAATATGGATAAAAATGAAGATCATTGAGCTATAGGAGTGTGTTGAAATACAATGCAAGGAAGCTAAAAATAATGATAAAACAGTGGAGGAGCTGACATACCAAATAGTATGAGAAGAATGTAATCAACCTGATAGAACTGAAAAACATACTATAAGAATTTCATAATGCAATCACAAGTATTAATAGCATAATAGACCAAGTGAAGGAAAGAGTCTCAAAGCTTGAAGACTGGCTTTCTGAAATGAGACAGTCAGACAAGAATAGAGAAAAAGAAAAAGGAATGAACAAATCCTCTGAGAAATATGGGATTATGTAAATAGACTAAATCTATGACTCATTGGTGTCCCTGAAAGAGATAGGGAGAATGGAACCAATTTGGAAAACATATTTCAGGATATCATCCATGAGAAAGTCCCCAACCTTGCTAGAGAGGCCAACATTTAAATTCTGAAAATGCAGATAACTGCAGTAATATACATCACAAGATCATCTCCAAGACACAGACTTATTGGATTCTCCAAGGTTGAAATTAAAGGAAAAATGTTAAAGGAAGCTAGAGAGAAAGGTCAGGTCACCTGGAAAGGGAAGCCCGTCAGACTAACAGCAACCTCTCACTGGAAACCCTACAAGCCAGAAGAGATTGGAGGCCAATATCAACATTCTTAAAAGAAATTCCAACCAAGAATTTCATATCCAGCCAAACTAAGCTTCCTAAGTAAAGAAGAAATAAGATCGTTTTTCAGACAAGCAAAGGCTCTTCAATTTGTTACCACCAGACCTGCCTTACAAGAGTCCCCAAAGGAAGCACTAAATATGGAAAGAACATTACCAGCCACTACAAAACCAGACTGAAGTACACAGACCAGTAGCACTATAAAGCAACCACATAAATAAGTCTGCATAATAACCAGCTAATATCATAATGACAGGATCAAATCCACACATATTAATACTAACCTTGAATGTAAATGGGCTAAATGTCCCAATTAAAAGACACAGAGTGGTAAGCTAGATAAAGAACCAAGATCCATTAATGTGCTCTCTTCAAGAGACCCATCTTATATCAGTGACACACATAGGCTCAAAATAAAGAGATGGAGAAAAATCTTCCAAGCAATTGGAAAACAGAAAAAAGTAGGGGTTGCAATCCTAATTTCAGACAAAACAGACTTTAAACCAAGAAAGATCAAAAAAGAAAAGAAGGTCATTACATAATGGTGAAGGTTTCAATTCAACAAGGAGACCTAAGTGATGGGTCTGTCCTGCAGAACCTGACTGACCAATGAATGAAATGAGTACTCAGACACAGGTGTGCAGTGTAAGAGCAGCTAGGGGACTGCTCAGCTCTAGTGGCTAAAGTGTAGCAGCCCCGAGAAGCTGGAGCTGCTTGCTTTTATTCGGTGCAGACATAATGCCAAAAGCCTAGAGCAAACACAATCGGCGGATAATTAACATTTATTGTTCCCCCCCCTTCAGGGACCTTCATGCACAGATGGTCAAAGGTCAGTTTCTGGACAACGTAAGTAAACAAGCCTGTTTACAATACATACCCCTTCACTCCCTTGTACCTACTCCTTGCTTTCTGCCTCAGAGTTAGAGAACAGCTGCCTTCAGCTATTCTCCCCTGAAGATTTGCAGAGCCTTCTGACCTTTCAGAAGGCTTGCTTCTTCTGTATAGTTTCTTCCACCACTCTGACCGATCTCCTACACCTACATATCCCAAATGTATATGCACCCGGCACAGGAGCACCCAGATTTGTAAAGTAAGTTCTTAGAGACCGACATAGAAATAGAGACTCCCATAAAATAATAGTGGGAGACTTTAACACCCCACTGACAATATTAGACAGATTATCAAGGCAAAAAATTAACAAAGATATTTAAGGACCTGAACTCAGCACTGGCTCAAATGGACCTGATAGAACTTTCCACCCCAAACCAACAGAATATACATTCTTCTCATTGCCACATGGCACATACTCTAAATCTGATCACATAATCAAAAGTAAAACAGTCTTCAGCAAATGCTAGAGAACTGAAATTGTAACAAACAATCTCTTGGACCATAGCACAATCAAATTAGAAGTCAACACTAAGGAATTCACTCAAAACCATACAATTACATAGAAATTGACTAATCTGCTTCTGAATGACTTTTGGGTAAATAATGAAATTAAGTAAGAAATCAAGAAGTTCTTTGAAACTAATGAGAATAAAGATACAGCATGTCTCTGGGACACAGCTAAACCAGTGTTAGAGGGAAATTGATAGCACTAAATGCCTACATCAGAAAGTTAGAAAGATCTCAAGTTAATATCTTAACATCACAACTAGAAGAACAAGAGAACCAAGTGCAAATGCATCCCAAAGCTAGCAGAAGACAAGAAAAACCAAAATCAGAGCTGAACTGAAGGAGATTGAGATACAAAAAACAATGCAAAAGATCAATGAATCCAGTAGCTATTTTTTGAAAAAATTAATTAAATAGACGGTTAGCTAGACTAGTAAAGAATAAAGAGAGAAGATTCAAATAAACACACTCAGAAACGACAAGGGGGAATTTACCACTTACCCCACTGGAATACAGAAAACCATCAGAGAATATTGTGAATACCTCTATGCAGATAAACTAGAAAATCTAGAAGAAATGAATGAATTGCTGAACACATACAGCCTCTCAAGACTGAGCCAGGAAGAAAGTGAATCCCTGAACAGAACAATAATGAGCTTTGAAATGGAGTCAGTAATAAAACAGCCTACCAACTAAAAAAAGCCCAGGACCAGATGGATTTGCAGCTGAATTCTACCAGATATAATAGGAAGAGCTTGTACCACTCCTGCTGAAACTGTTCCAAAAATTGAGAAGGGGTTCATCCTTAACTCATTCTGTGAGGCCAGAATCATCCCGATACCAAAACCTGGCAGAGGTACAACAAAAAAAATAGCTTCATGCCAACATCCTCCATGAACATAAATGTAAAAATTCTCAATAAAATACTAGTAGACCAAACACAGCAGCATATCAAAAAGCTTATTCACCATAATCAAGTAGGCTTTGGGGTGCAAGGTTGGTTCAACACATGCAAATCAATAAATGTGATTCAACACATAAACAGAACTAAAAACAAAAACCACATGATAATTTCAATAGATTTAGAAAAGTCTTTTGATATCACTTCTTTATGTTAAAAACTCTCAATAAACTAGACATTGAAGAAATATACCTCAAAATAATAAGAGCCATTCATGACAAACCCACAGCCAATATCATACTAAATGGGAAAAAGCTGAAAGCATTCCCCTTGAAAACCAGCACAAGACAAGGATGCCCTCTCTCACTACTCCTATTCAATGTAGTATCGGAAGTTCTGGCCAGGGCAATCAGGCAAGAGAAAGAAAGAAAGTGCATCCAAATAGGAAGAGAAGAAATCAAACTATTTATATTTGCAGATGACATGGTCCTGTATCTAGAAAACGCCATAGTTTTGGCACAAAAGTTTTTTCAGCTAATAAATAACTTCAGTAAAGTCTAGGATACAAAATCAATGTGCTAAAATTACTAACATTTCTATACACCAACAACAGTCAAGCTGAGAGCCAAATCAGTAATGCAATCCATTCACAATTGCCACTAAAAGAACAAAATACTTAGTAATACAGCGAACCAGGGAGATGAAAGATCTCTACAAGGAGAACTATCAAACACTGCTCAAAGAAATCAGACATGATACAAACAAATGGAAAAATATTCCATTTTCATGGATAACAAGAATCAATTTCATAAAAATGGCCATACTGCCCAAAGCAATTTATAGATTCAATGCTCTTCCTATTAATCTACCATTGAGATTTTTCACAGAACTAGAAAAAGCTATTTTAAAATTCATATGGAACCAGCACAGAGCCCAAATAGCCAAGATATGCCTAAGCAAAAAGAACAGAGCTGGAGGCATCATGTTACCCAACTTGAAACTATAGTACAGGGCTACAGTGACCAAAACAGCATGGTTGGTACAAAAACAGGCACACAGACCAATGGAACATAATACAGAACCCATAGGTAAGGCCACACACCTACAACTATCTGATCTTTGACAAACTTGTCAAAAGCAATGGGGAAAGGATCCTCTATTTAATAAATGGTTCTGGGATAACTGGGTAGCAATATGCAAAAGATTGAAACTGAACCCCTTCCTTATACCATACATAAAAATTAACTAAAGATAGATTTAAGGCTTAAATGTAAAGCCCAAAACTATAAAAACTATAGAAGACGACCTAGGCAATACCATTCAGCACATAGATAGGCACAGGCAAAGATTTCATGATGTTTTGCCAAAGGTTTCATGAATTGCCAAAAGCAATGTCGAGAAAAGCAAAAATTGACAAATGGGATCTGATTAAACTAAAGAACTTCTGTACAGCAAATGAAACTATTAACAAAGTAAACCAACAACCTACAGAATTGGAGAAAATTTTTGCCAACTCTGCATCCAACAAAGGTCTAATATTCAGTATCTATAAGGAACTTAAAGTTATGAGAAAGAAGCCAAATGACTCCATTAAAAACTGGGCCAAGGACATTAACAGACACTTTCAACAGAAGACGTACATGTGGCCAGAAATCATAAGAAAAAACCTCAACATCACTGATCATTAGAGAAATGCAAATCAAAACCACAATGAGGTACCATCTCACTCCAGTCAGAATGGCTATTTTAAAAAAGCCAAACAATGACATATGCCAGAGAGGTTGCGGAGAAAAAGAAACACTTATATGCTGTTGGCGGGAGTGTAAATTAGTTCAACCATTTTGGAAGACAGGGTCGCAATTCCTCAAAGACCTAAAAACAGAAATACCATTTGACAACACAGCAATCCCATTACTGGATTTATACCCAATAAAATATAAATTTATCCATTATAAAGACATATCCATGTGTATGTTCATTGCAGCACTATTCATAACAGCAATGACATGAAGTCAACCTAAAAGCCTATCAATGATAGACTGGAAATATGGTACATATACACATGGAATACTATGCAGCCATTCAAAGGAATGAGATCATGTCCTTTGCAGGGACATGACTGGAAGTGGAGGCCATTATCCTTAGCAAACTAGTGCAGGAACAGAAAACCAAATCCCCCATGTTCTTGCAAGTGGGAGCTAAATGATGAAAACACATAGACACATAGAGGAGAACAACACACACTGGAGCCTATTGGCAGGTAGTGGGGGATGGGGAAGAAAGAGAACATGAAAATAACTAATGAATACTAGGCTTAATACCTAGATGATGAAATAATTTGTACAATAAACCCCTGTGACCCAAGTTTACCTATATAACAAACTTACGCATGTACCCCGAACATAAAACTTAAACAAATTAAGCTGGGGGCATCACATTACATTGACCTCAAAATGTATTACAAGGCTGTAGTGTAATATATTACAACATCATATAATGTATTTCAAGGTTACAAGGTAACCAAAACAGCATGGTATTGGTATAAAAATGTACACACAGACCAATGGAACAGAATAGAGAACCCAGAAATAAATCCACCCAGAAATAAAGCCAAGTGATTTTTGATGAAATTGCCAAAAACATACACTGGGGAAAGGGCACCTGCTTCAATAAATGATGCTGGGAAAACTGGATATCCATATGTAAAAGAATGAAACTAAACTCCCATCTCTCATCATATAAAAATGAACTTAAAATATAAATTAATGATGAAGACTCCAAAAGCACAGGCAACAAAAATAAACGAATGGGACTATATGAAACTAAAGTCTTCTGCAGAGCAAAGGCAACAATCAGGAGTGAAGAGACGACCTGTTTAATGGGAAAAATATTTGCAAACTATTCATCTGACAAGGGACTAATACCCAAAATATACAAGGAAGTCAACTCAGCAGTAAAATACCAAATAATCCCATTAAAAAGTGAGTAAAGGATATGAATAGACGTTTCTCAAAAGATATACAAATGGCTAACAGGTATATGAAGAAAACCACTTTATGTTGTTAATTATCAGGGAAATACAAATCAAAACCACAATGAGGTATCACCTTACCCCAATTAGGATGGTTGTTATTAAAAAGGAAAAATAACAGATGCTGATGAGAACATGGAGAAAAGGGAACTCTTGTATTACGCTGTTGGTGGGAATGTAAATTAGCATAGTGGCTATGGAAAACAGTATGAAGATTTCCCAAAAAACTAAGAATAGGACTATGTATGATCCAGCAATCCCACTACTGGATATCCAAAAGAAAGAAAGTCAGTATATCAAAGGGATATCGGCACTTGCATGTCTGTCACTGCACTATTCACAACAGCCAAGGTGTGGAATCAACCTAAGAGTCCGCCAATGAATGAATGGATAAAGAAAATGTGGTATATACACAATGGAATACTACTCAACCATGTAAACCAAGATTAAAACTCTCATTTACAGAAACATGGATGAAACTGAAGGTCATTGTGTTAAGTGACATAAGCCAGGCACAGAAAGACAAATACAGCATGTTCTCATTCATATATGGGAGCTAAAATAGTTGATCTCATGGAGGTAAAGAGCAGAATGATAATTACCAGAGAGTTGGAAAGGGTGTGTGTGTGTATGTGTAGGGGTAAGGGGGTTGGGGTAATAGAATAAAGAGAGGTTAGTTAGTAAGTACAAATATACAGTTAAATAGAAGGAATAAGTTCTAATATTCAATAGTGGAGTAGGGTAACTATAGTTAAGAACAATGTGTTATATATTTCAAAACAGCTAGAAGAGAGAACTTGAAATGTTTCCAACACATAGAAATTATAAACACTAAGGTGATGTACTCCCTAAATACCTTGACTTCATCATTAACATTTTATGCATTTAACAATATATCACATGCACCTCACAAAAATGTACAAATATTATCACTAAATTTTTATTTTAGAATACCACAATATACAAATCTTTAAAAACTGGTTGCCTTTGTGTCACTGGAAGCAGAACTTGCCCACCATTAGGAATTTCTAATAAAGTTAATGAGACTATGGTATAGCTCACAGACTGTTAAAGCCTAAGATGCTAACATTTCCTGTATGCTTTTAAATTTACAAAGCCTTCGTATCCACTTTGTTTCATTTAGTCTTCATAAAAATTTTGCCAAGTGGCACCAGTATTGTTTTCAGTCCCTTTTTTATAGATAAACCAACCACTCAGAGCACCATCATCTGGACTAGAGCTGGGTTCCTGGGCTTCAGTGCAAACCATGATGCTTCCTTTCAAGTAAATTCCTTATCATCTTCTGCCCCGTTAGAGGAATAGTTTCATTCATTCATCTGAGGTTGAACAGTGGAAACACAGACTCACGTTTTTGCCAGCTCTTTTCCAACTAATGGACAGAGAAAAGTTAAGACAATGTATGCCCATGTTTGTCCATTACTGTATTTTTGGTGTCTAGTTCTTTATGTATATGTTCAGGAAATTGAACAAATGGATTAACAAATAAATATTATAAATATATGTCTTGAGCTGCTACTGGTCCATCCTAGTAGTGGCTTGTGGCCATAGTGCAGGGTAGCCAACTGTCCTGGTTTACCCGAGACAGATGGCTTTTCAAGGACTCAGGACTGTCAGTACCTGCCCTGGTAGGAGTTGGTTGTCTGACCATAATTATCCTTTTAATGTGGCTGTCTAACCTTCCTTTTAGCTTGTAGTCTGGTTAGTAACTGACAAAAGCATTGAAATATCCAATGTAAATAACAGGAGAAAGTGATGTGTTTCAGAAAAAAAGTAGTTGTAATTATTGGGTTGGAAATGGGGCAGGGGAGGCAAGAAGGGCAGCCAGCTACCCTAGGATGCCTGGGTTAATTTCTGAGCACTTATTTTTTCCTCTTCTCTAAGCCTGGATAATCCTACTTATCTTTTTATCCTGGATTAAAGGTTTTTTTCCCTGGGAAACCTTCCCTGACTTCTTAAGACTAGATTAGGTTCTCTATTTGCTGTTCCTCTACTTTGCCTTTCAGGCACCCTTTATATTTATTGATTTGATGTCTATTATTTGGGCTGTACACTCCAAAAATTAAAGGTTGGAATTGTCTTATTCACTGCCATAGTTCTGATGGAAGCATACTGCCTGGTATATAATAGATACTAAGTAAAACACTATTGAAGAGATTTTTTTAAACCTCCAGTTCTGTAAAAGGGAACTGTTGCAATGGGAGATTTGTTCAGAGAGCAGGGGTTGTACCTGGACATGTGAGATACGCTTTTAGCACAGGTAGCTAGGAGCTCAGATATGGAAAAGACTAGATTCAAAAAGTGGGCGGTCCTTTCAATTAACCAGACAAAATGAAGAAGCTAAGTTGTACTAAATCTTGGAAATTAATTGACAAATATTTGTTCTGCATTATCCCTCCATACTTTCACGTATTAGTTCAACAAGCATGTGTTGAAGTCTTTCTCCATGCCAAGCCATGGTCAAGGGATTGGAGACACAAAGATAAACATATGGTCTCTGTCCTTGAGAACTCTATTGCTAAATATTAATTATCTAGCATATGTTAAGTTTTATGCCAGAGCTGGTGCTCTGACGGATGAGAAACATGTCACCTATCTGTCTTTAAAAGACAGGCTCAAGTTCAGCTAATAATTTCTCAGCAGAGTCATAAGTGTTATAATAATTGCATATGCAAGAGAAGAGTCCCCAAGCTCAACTGTGGATGTGATCAGGGAAGGCTTCTAAGAAGAGAGATGTTGAAAGTTAAAGAGGAGCTTGCCAATTGAAGAAGGGAAGGAAATGTGGCATGAGAGAGCACAGTCCATCTGGAAATATGAACGCTTGATGAGGTGTTCCTGTAAGCAGATCCCTAGGAGCTGAGCCCGTGGGGTAGCTGGGTCCCAGTGGACCCTTCTGATGAGGAGGCATGGGCCCATTCAGCTAGAGTGGGAGGCAAGCAATGAAAGTACTGGGAGCAAAGGTTGAAAAGATGGGTCAGGGCTAGGCCATGGTGGCCATAAATGCCGGGCTAAGAAGTTTGGACTTTATTCCATCGGAAATGGGACTCTCTACGGAAGAATTTTGGCGAAGACAGGACATAATCACTCTCTGACTCAGAATTTATTTCTGCCCGCCTTGACTTTCTTCCTCCCACACCCACAACCAAACTTTCCACAGCCAATATTAATAACATTCTGCTCAGAGTCAGAGTTATTCTGTTGTCCCTTTACATTTCCCTTCCTGTCTCTTGACATTCTACTCCTCCGCTCACCCGTGGCATATAGCATACTCTTTCAGGTGTCAAATCTCCTAATAAGTTTTGGCAGAAACAAATACTTGGTAGTGATTTTCTGGGAGGAAAAAAAAATCACTTCTTCTGCCAAAGTCTAAAGGTCTAAATTGTGAGATTAGCATATAGATGACCTTGCTCTGTGCTCTTGATTCAACTTTGGTAAGAACACAGAGCTCATTATATTTTTAGTTTCTCATGTCTCCCAGAGCAGTGTTCATGAAAGAAGCATAGGGAGAATCTCTGGAAATAAAATGGTGCAGCCAATTCTCTGATCCTGAGAAACCTGCAGACTCTTTTACCTGGAAGAAGGGAATCAGTTTGTGCAGGCTCTGCAAGGAGCTCCTGGTGGGAACCAGGAGGCATGCATGGCTCTCCTACTGGTGGCCCCATGCCTCAGTTTCCCCTTTGAAAAATATCTCTTCAAAATCTGATGGTCTTGTGGTGGCTTAGCTGGTAAGGTGAATTTTTCATTCACTCAAAATATAATATTGTACACCTTCAATTGTGGTCAATTTTGAGGATACTAAAAGTGAAAAGTAACATCTCTGCTCCCCAGTGTCAGACAGAAAATGGTGATAGTGTCTAAGAATGGAGTGGGAGCCTCGTTTTCTTGCATGCAAGGTAATTGGGCCTAAATTGATTTTAATATGGTTTGTCTTTAAATAGGAAAAACCTACTTTAAGCTTAGTAGCCTGGCCTATTTGCCTATGCTGTTCTGTTTTCCTGTGATACTTTGTCCCAGTGATTTACCCAACAAGATTCATGCATTTTTCAAGTCTCCTCCCAAATGCTGCCACCCTTCTGTAGTTTCCCCACCTACCCAAGGCAGGCCTGATGGCTCCTTCATCTGTATGCTCATGACATGGAGTCCTTAATTTCAGCACTTCCTTACTAGGTTATAGTAATAGCAACAAGTCTGTAATAGCGTGTGGACTTGAGCCTGTGAACAGGGGGAGTCACATCCTCTCTACCTGGAGAATGGAAGTGGGGCAGGGCGGACCCCCTGGAGAAGCCTGTCTGCCTCTTCATGCCACCTGGCACCTGTGTCCTCCTCCCTGACCACTTAGGGCCAAGTGCAATTGTTAGTTTCCCCACCTGAAGGACTGATGAGATGGTTTGCACTAAAGATACATTACAAACGATTCTCGGTGAGGGCAATGACAGAAAGCCTGGGATGTATTAGAATCATCTGAGGGACTCAGGAGACTGTCCCACTCTCTGCTGCCAAGACTGCCACAGTGGGAGGAACTGGGCCTTGTGTAATGGAATCGCAGCCGTGTGGTTATTACTCTGGAGGACAGGGAGTATGCTTTTCTTCTTTGAGTCTTCAGCTCTTAGCATGGGACCTGGAACATGGCAAGGGTTCATTAAATTCATGACTGAAGGAGAATAAATGAAAAGGGCTAGGCTCATTAGCTTGGGCAGCTAACAGCTGACGTATTCCATGTCAGTGGTCAGGTCCAGAGAGCCGGCAGGCAGGGAAGTGAGATAGGGAGACACATGTAAATAATGTTGTTGAGTCTTGGGGAAAGGGTCCAGAAAGGTAGATGCAAACTAGATCCAAGTGCCAAGCATCCAAGAAAGCTTTGAGTCATTGCTTACTCTGATGGAGAATCTAAAGACGGATGTTTAAGGTAGGACAGTGACACCTAGTGGTGGGAGAAGGACCTGCTAGATCATTCCCCATGAAGCGCCCCATCCTGCTTATCTCTTTCCTCCTGTCCCTTGGCAGACTGGGACCTTGCTGATGCCAGGGGGTGCCTACAACAGGAAGTGTGCTGTCTCAGGCTCCCACAGGATGCCATGGTCTGCTGGTCTCCAGAGTAGATGGACGAGTGGATGATTTAACCATGAAAACGCAAACATTGTGCCTAGGGTTAATGATACTATATTGTAAATTTAAAATTTTGTTAAAAGGATAGATCTCATATTAGATGTCTTTAGAACAATTACCACCCCCCCCGCCACACACACACACCGAAAACAAAACAAAACAAAACCAACTAATCATATACAAAAAAAACCTCAACAAACCAAGTCTGATTCTGATATGGAGCCAGACTAGATGATTGTAGAGGTCCCTGGTCAACCCTCTCTGAGCTTAGAGAAAAGTACCAGTCCAAAGACACATAATAAATTAGTCACAGAACCAGGGCCAGAAGCCAGCTTTCCTGCTGCTCAGAAAGAAGCCCTCTCTATCAGCCTTCTTCCTCTACTGACTTCGACAAGGTGGAATTATGCCACAGTGAATAGAAGGGTACTAAGAGAGGAGCCAGTCAATGGGAGGGGGAAACTTGAGAATGTGAAGAAGGGGAGTCACATCCTCTCTACCTGAAGAATGGAAATAGGGGCAGAATGGAGCCCCCTGGGGAGCCCACTTCTTCATGCCAACCTGGCATCTCCATTCTCCTCCCTGACCACTCAGGGCCAAGTGCAGTTGTTGGTTTCTCCACCTGAAGGACTGATCTGATGGTCCACACTAATGATATGTTGCAAATGATTCTCAGGGCAATTATGGAAAGCTGGGATATATTAGAATTATCTGAGGGGCTCAGGAGACTGTCCCATTCTCTGCTGCCAAGACTGCCACAGTGGAAGAAAATGGGCCTTGTGTAATGCAGAGGAGCCTGGGCAAGGCGCTGGAGGCATTCACTTCAGGGCTCTGGCTAGGAGAGCCTGTTTTCTGTTGTGTTATGCTGCCCAGTGGAGTTTTCCCAGCAGAATTGTCTCCAGTGACGTCCTGGCTGCCTGGCATGGAGATCCAGTCTCTCCTGGAAAGTCTGGACAACTCTCCTTTCTCACTCCAGCTTTCCATGCATATTTTCCCTCTCAGCCTAGGTGTTTTGTCTGCCTGACTTTTCAATTGACTTCTCCCTGAGACACAAATTTCCTGGCTCCTCCTTCGCCACAGACTATCCCAGGTTCCACCATAGCTGGGACGGGCAGGAGGCAGCTATCTCTCCCATGAAGCAAAATTTGTCAAATACAGAATGGAAATAGCTTGCTATCAACTTGCTGAAAGTGCTTGTTGCTGGATAAAAGATGTGATACCAAGATGCTCAGAGATCTGCCCTTGCTGCTTCTCTAGAGTCCTTCTCTTCAGGTCATGTTTGGTTATTCATTTTAGCAGTTAAAAAATTCCTAACTTTATTTAGTGACTTTCAAAATGTCTCTGAAAACATAAGTATTTCAAAGACAAATGAAGCCATGCGGAAAATGACTAAATGCAAAATGACTTTTTAGTCATTGTAATTAGCAAATATCTATTTTTAGCTAATTTGTATAGCCTTAGTTGCAAATACTTAGGGGACATTTACTGGGCCCTGTGGGCTTTGCAGACCTTGGATTGTGCTAAGCACTTCATGCGCATTTTATGATTTAATCCTCACAATAACACTTCCAAGGTAGACAATTTTATTATCTCAGTTTGCAGTTGTGAAAGTCACCAAGCTTGGTGACTTGCCCAGAATCACATAGCTGGCTGTCAGGTCCTTGATGGCAGAGACCTTGCCTTATCTCCTGTTGTCCTCCATTTGCCTGGTACAGAATCCTAGAAATAATAGGGCCAAAGAGCTGCTGGTGAATGATGACTGTGATGATGACAGCAAATGATGACTTCCGACTAAGATGCAGGATCTCTCCTGCTCCACCAGTGACTTCCTTACTCTGTTCCTAGATGTAATCTGGACAAAGATCCTCCCACTGGAGACTCTGGAAAATATCTCACCTTCCCTCCAAGTCTGGGAAAGGTGAGAATGCTTTGATTCTATTGTTGCTTCTGTTTTTCATCTGTAAAATGGGGATAAAAATATGACTTTGGGGGACTGAGACATAAATGTACATCATAGATATGGCAACACTTTTTAAGTGGTTAATCATTAAACATGAGAGAGGTTTTTCTGTGAATACTTTGCTCTTCAATAATAATAATAACGTGCACACCGAGCTGAAAGCTGGGCTACCTTCTCCTCACTCTGTGCATAAAGCAAAACTGTGATCTCATCTTTCATGCTTGCATCTTGGTATTTCAAAGGTAGAAAGAGACAACAGGAACTACTCATTCCTCCTCTTACAGGGCTTGACTTTCAAGTCTATTTTTCTTGTTGTGAATGGAAAAAAACCCTGATTTTGAATGCCAGAGCTGAATACTGTATTTTTAATATTGCAACCCCAATCACCCATCAGCCCACAGATAGATGCCTTGGGCTGAAGACTCTTCCATTATACATTAAACTGTTGTTAATTCCAATGCAGTGCTAGGCTAGGGGCCTGCTCACAAACCTTTCATTACTAGCCTATAAAAAGATACATTTAGCAACTAATGGTAAACATTTAGAAATGTTTCTCACAGCAACTTTAAAGAGTTATTTTTTATATCTGTTGAGTTAGAATAAAATATAGTGGCTTGCATTTTGTTTGTCTTTTTAATTTTTAATGCATTTGTATTGCATTTTCCAAAAGTATAAGTCTATGGTTGATTGAAAATTTTTAAAAAATATTCCCTACTGGTAGTTTGAGAAGTCCTGCTTTATACCTGAAAAGTAGGGAGTAGATGATTTTTAACCTTTTATGCTAAGGATCCTTCCTAGCCTTATGAAAATGTGTTCCCCTCCCTCTCAGGGACCACACCATGAGGTATGATGAAGGACCTGACTATGAGCAGCCATAGAAGGGCTCGTACCCTCTTCCTCCGGGGAATTAGCTGAGGACTCACTTTCTGTTTGTAAGCTCAAGAAAGCCACTAAAGTGATTATTTTCCCAGCAACATTAGAATTTGCTCTTTGGTGACTCCTGGCTCTCACTGGCTACAGAAGTAACTGGCAACATTTTAAATATGTGGCTCACCAAGCACATCTTTACCATAAAATGAGAAAATGGGCTCAGAGGGGTTGAGTAACTTGTCCTAGGCACTCAGCTAGTATAGCTTAAAATCCAGATTTAAACCCAGGTCTGTTTTCTGCA
The DNA here is from genome assembly GCA_036589455.1 of Ateles fusciceps. Classification (NCBI taxonomy): domain Eukaryota; kingdom Metazoa; phylum Chordata; class Mammalia; order Primates; family Atelidae; genus Ateles; species Ateles fusciceps. The sequence goes on from JAZHEH010001096.1 coordinate 651,953, forward strand.
AGAGCTCATGATCCTCCCAGTTTATCACAGTTAGTTTGGTGGGATGAGATACACAGTCTCTGCAAAAAGTGTTGAGGAGTCTGGAGAAGGGGAAAAGTGAAGGGCAGTCAGGCACACTCAGGAAGTGGAGAAGTGAGGGAGAACTGACAGAGCGGGACAGAAGTGTCAGACATTGCTATGGGTTGAAGTGAGCCCCCCACCCCAGTTCATATGCTGAAGCCCTAAGCTTCAGTACCTCAGAATATGAGCTTAGGGGATATAGGGTCTTTACACAGGTAATCAACTTAAAATGAGATTGTTAGGATGGGCCGTAATCCAATATGATGGCACCCTTCTAGAAAGGGTACATTTGGAGACAGATATGTATAGAGGAAAGATGATGTGAGGAGACATAGGGAGAAGATGACTATTCACAGCCAAGGAGGGAGGCCTTAACAGATCCTTTCCTCACAACCCTCAGAAAAATCCAAGCCTGCTGGCAGCTTGATTTGGACTTCCAGCCTCCAGGAATGTGAGATGAGAAGTTTCTGTTGTTCGGGCCACCCAGTGTGTGGTACTTCGTTACAATAGTCCTACAAAAGCATGCAGACATCCTGGACTGAAAGGAGCTCTGATAGAGCCTTAGCTTTCAGAATGTGAAAGCATCATTAAAGATTCCAGAGATGGCTGGTTTCCCCCAGTGGGACGGAGATGACCTCATGCCTGATAGTGCCTTATGCTGTTAGCATGTACTTACCAGCCTGTCAGGGCAAAGGGAATGAGGATGTTCTCTGAAAGCCTGTCAACTTTCTAATCCATTTCTACTCTCGCTGTCCTGCCTCCTGATGAATTTCTGACATCAGTCACTCTTTCAGGCCTGAACTGCATAGCCCTGTTACAGAGGGATTTTCACCACACCCAACTCAACTACCTTAAATGTATAGTAAACATTGTGCTGGATGGTGTACATTTTTGAAATAACTAGTCCAGGCCTTTATTTGCTTCCTTTAGGGGGCAAGCAGACATTCTAGATCTACCACCTCAGAATTCCTCTGAGTTCTGTTGAAAAGACAGGCTACTGAGAATGGGCAGGCCACCTGAGAAGCGAGCCCTCTGTGTTTTATGGAAGAACAGGGCTCTGCTGGCCATGGGGAGGCCATGGGAATAGGAAGTCAAAGAAGATTCAAATGTTCTGCTTCACAAAGGAATGTTTTCATAAATGCCACCGCCATTCTTGTGGAAGAGTCCCTTTGACTATATGTAGAGGCTCTCTGAGCCTTGTCTGGAGGCTTCTTGAGTATTTCCTTACCTTTCGAAACAGCCAATTTACACTTTGGTGTAGAGGGATTTCTTTGGAGGAATATTTCACATTTTTGGCAGTGATGGAAGTGGGCATTGTCAGATGGTCTGAAAGATGGTGAAAGTTGGTTGCCATGATTCTGTCTATGAATGGTTGTCTCATGGATCATTGTCATGGATTGTTTTTCCTGTGGGCCGGCTGCATGACAGTCACTTGCAGTTTAAACAGTAAACATTCCTGCGTTCCTGCTCCCTGAGATCCTTATTCAGAAGTTTAGGCACATACCTAGGAATTTAGGGGTGCATGTGAGAATAAAGTTATGGCATTGGTTTTCAACTGGGGTTGCTTTTGCTCTGAGGAGATATTTGGTAAAGTCTGGAGACATTTTTCATTGTCAGAAGTTGTGAAGGATGCTTCTAGATATATTTAAAAATATTCCCAGGTGATTGTTATGTGCAGAGAGATTTGAGAACCTCATTTTCTCACTTCTACATTGCCATTATACACACACACACACACACACACACACACACACACACACCCTTTAACAAATATTCATTGGGTACTTTCCCTGTTCTAGAAAGTGGGCAGAGACCTAGGCATATAGGGACCAAAGGCACAGTTTTTGTCCTCAGACAGTTTAGTGGGAAAGGCAGACTGGGATCACACGTTGATACAGCATCATAAATGTTTGAGTAGAGTTAGGCCTAGGAGGTCTAAGAACATTGAATCTGCTTTTGGGGGTGCATGTGGGAATGGAGTTATGGCATTGGTTTTCATCTGGGGGTGATTTTGCTCCAGGAGATATTTGGTAAAGTCTGGAGACATTTTTGGTTGTCAAAAGTTGGAAGGGTCCTTCTACAGTCTAGTGGGTAGAGGCCAGCAAGGGATGCCGCTAAATTTCCTATATGCAGAGAAAAGCACCGTACAACAAAAAATTATCTGGCCCCAAATGTCAATATTGATGAGATTGAGAAGCCTGGGGTTAGGAAAGGCTTCCTAGGGGTTGAAACTGACCAGGCACACAAAGTGGAGAGTTGGTCATGGGAAGCTTTGTCTAATGCAGAGGAAACAGCAGAGACCCTGAGGAGGCACACCTTGAGAGCTGTGTGTGATATGCAAGTTGGCACACGTGGTGAGGAAAGAGGCCAGAGAGGTTGCACGGGACTTGCGTTCCTTGCATCAGAGAGTGGATTTCTTCCTTAAGGCTAGAGGAAGCCCCTGAAGTCGAAGTCAACTGCAAAAGTAAACTTGCATTTTAGAAATAATTACTCTGATATAAGGTTGAGAGACGCCTGAGATGGAAGGGATGGGGCTGGGGCTGGGGACACTCGGGGCTCTGAACAAAGAGATAAAGACAAACCTTTTCAAACCCAGATTGAGTCCAAGACCCAAGGGAATGTGCCTGATAAGAAAGTTGCAGAAGATGGAGGGGCCTGTGGGAAACCCGGAGAGGTTAAGTGACTTGTGTAAAGATGTGTAGTAATTTTTGGCAGACCTGGAAATTTTGGCAGATGATCTTAAAGACAAACATATACCGTAACAATCACTTTATATTAAGGGGCTGCAGAAACAACTGTTGACATTCCTAGACATTACCTGTGGTTGAGTTTCCTTCCTGATAGTAAGGATTGGTCTGTTATCGTACCTGGGATTAGTGTTATTTTATTGCCCGAAATAGTTCTATGGAGGCGGTATTATCCCCAACATTTATAAATTTTAAAACTGAGATGCAATGAGGTTAATCTCTTAGGTAATATGTCAGTTAGCTATTGCTGCCTAAGAAAATACCCACTCCCTAAATCAGGGACTTGACTTTGCCGATCTGCTGGGATCTCTCACAAGACTGGAGACTTGACAGAGAAAATGGACCTCTGTCTTCATGGTCTTTTCAGGCTAAACTTAAACATGTTCTCACAGCGATGGCAGAGAAGCAATGGAGGAAGCAGAAACATGAATGCTTTTTCAAGTCTCTGCTTCAAGCTTGCTACTGCCAGTTGAGTTAAGTCACATTTCTGAGGCGAGAGTCAGAGTGCGCGGGGACTAACAGTTACAGGGGAAAAGGCACAGTACAGGAAGCTATTAATAAGGGCCACTAAGTCACTCTTCTCCTCAGCAAATAGTGTCAGAGCCAGAATATAAGCTGGATTCTTCATATTCCACAGTATATACTTTTTCTACCGGACTCTCCTGCTTTGTTAATAAGAATATAATAAAAAACGATATACATTAGTTCATTAGTTAGGACTTTGCATCAATAAAGACACTTTCATATGTATCTTTTTATTTTCTTTTGAGACAGACTCGCACTCTGTTGGTCAGGCTGGAGTGCAGGGGTGCCATCTTGGCTCACTGCAACTTCTGTCTCCCAGGTTCAAGCGATTCTCATGCATGAGCTTCCTGAGTAGCTGGGATTACAGATGCGTGCCACCATACCCGGCTAATTGTATTTTTAGTAGAGATGGGCTTTTGCCAAGTTGGCCAGGCTGGTGTTGAACTCCTGGCCTCAAGTGATCCACCTGCTTTGGCCTCTGAAAGTGCTGGAATTACAGGCATGAACCACTGTGCCCAGCCCATATATATTATCTTCACTAAGGCTGAGAGCAACCCTGTGATGCTGGCGGGACGGACATCTTTGTTCAAAGAAGAAAAAGCAAAAGCAAATATTGAGATTCATAAGGGGCTAATTTCCTTAGTAAGCAAAGAATGCTTATGTACAAATAAGAACAAGATAATAGGATAGTGGGCAAAGGCCACAAATAGGCAATCCATTGAAAGAGAAATGTCAATGGACAGCAAACATGAGAAAATGTATAATGTCCTTCCAGATAAAAAGAATGTGAAATGTAAAAATGAGATATTATTTTATCCTATTGGATTGATGAAGACTTTCAGGTTTCATGATTCCCAGTGTTACTTAGGGACGGGAGTATGGGCCAGAAATAGGAAGCCTTCCATGCTGATGGTGGGAGAATGAATTGGTATGATAATTTGGAGGATAAATTTGGCAATAGTGATAAAAATATGCATATGAAATTTGACTTAACTATTTTTATTTTTAGGAATTTACCCTAAAGATAGACCTAAAAAGGTCTGCAAAGCTATCCACTGAGATATTCATTGCAGCCTTCTTTGTGACAGCCAAACAATGGAAATGTTCTAAGTCAATTCAGAGGATGGATTATATAGATTTTCTTTTAACTTTGTCCAAACTAGGTGTCAAGGAGAATGAAGTAGATCTTTATGTCCTGACGTGGAAAGATTTCTAGACATACTGTGAGAGAGAGGGGAAAAAATGTCATGTCCGTGAACAAGATATACAATTTTCATTTGTTTAAAAGAGATATCATATACATGCCTCTGTTAACATAGAAAATACCTCAAAGGACATCTGTGAAGCAGCTAATAGTAGCTAATTCTGAGGAATATTCATATATTCTCATTTTCTTCCTCACTATCTGAATTCTTTCCCATGAAAATGTACTACTTTTATCTAAGAGAACAGAAAAGAACGGAACAGAAAATAGATTGAAAAGAGGTTATTGTATTTGAGTATCTTTTTTTTGCTGGCATATCTTGCTTTTATAGTTGGTCAGTTTGCCCAATTAGCAGTCTTTCTTTATGGTCCTCATCTGCATCTATTAAGAAGGCTTTATTCTTGCTCAGTGTTAACACTTAAGAATGCCTAGGAATTGTTTCCAAGGAAACCCATCTATAGCCAGATGTTAATGGCATAAGCTCCTATGGCTACAGATAGGGTCTTGTTTCTTAGCAACTCACTCAAATGTTCTCATTTTAATTAAAATCATACATTTCCTTAAAATGAAAAAAATTCCTTTCCTATTCATAGCAAAGATATGGAAGGTCACTTGTCCTTGTTCATGAAATTCACCTTTGAAAAAAGGCTTTCGTGTATACAAAGTGAAAGTTAAAGACATCTCCTCACCTAAGGGTGCCTTCTTTGTCAAGGGCATAAATCAGTTACTATTTTCTCTTTTCACATATTTTTATTTATTTACTTATTATTATTTTTTTTTAGAGACAAGGTGTCACTATGTTATCCAGGCTGACCACAAACTCCTGGGCTCAAGTGATCCTTCCGTTTCAGCCTCCTGAGTAGCTGGGGTTACAGTTACCCACCCCCCACCCCCAGCTCTCCATCACTGCTTTCTACTCAACTTCAATCACCTCAATCTGGGTCTGTGCCTTTGGCATCTTCAAGCAAAGTGTGTGAGAGGTGAACGCCATTTCCTAATCTAGCCCTTAGGCTTCTTATCAAGACTGACTTAAATAGGGACAGCAGATTCAAATGCCAGTACCACCTTTCTGATGACCTGCACTTAAGGCAGATGGTACTGGCCCTTTTCCCACCAAGTATTCACAGGGTCCCATGGTCCTGTCCACTGCTCTGCTTTGGGCAGCCATGGTGCTATGCTGGAGCTGTCCCATTGGAGGAAGCCTGTCATCCTGCCCTGGGTGAAAGGATGTGAAAACATATACACCATGATAAGTATAAAAAGTTACACAAATGCCAACATTGTGTATTTCCTGAAATGGTCCATTGAGAAGGACAAATATCATTTCTCTGGTATTCCTGACAAAAAAAAAGTACATTCTAAGTACAATCATGAGGAAACGTCAGGCAAACATGAACTGAGGAACAGTCTACAAAATAACTTTAAAGTGGTCATGGCCATGCATAACAGTAAAGACTGAAGAACTGAGCATAGAGATTGATGAAAATACAGTCTCATATCTCTACAACGTTTCTTTTTTCATGGAAATATTCCTGGATGGCAACATTTTTGTTATCAGTTACTGGAGCCCTCGACAAATTCATTTCTTGGATTCTTTTCTAAGAGATTGTGAGATATGGACCTTGGAGATGCTGGGGACATGACTGTCACCCTAAGAAAGGCTTGTGCAGGTCACCTTGGGATCTCTAGGCAGACAGAGGGTCCTGTGAGGACTTTGTCACTGTGGCAGAGGGAATCTGGATCCCTTCCATTGGATGGAAAGGTAGGCTGTGACTCAGTCTCACCCACTGAGTCCTAAGTGCCAGTTTCCCTGGGTCACTTGAGCAGATTGCTGCCCAGTCATGCAGCTAGTGTTCACTGGATGCCTTTCAAGTGGCAGCTGCAGTCCTAGGTGCTGGGGCTGCACCTGTGAGCAGGACTAACAGTCCCATTCTTGGGAACTTCAAGTCTAATGGTGAGGTCAGCATACAGACAAAAAGGTAGAATGTTAGGGAGGTTGCAGGCACTATGGGCATGCACACCAAAAGATTCCGTCCTAATTTGGTGGGAGTCAGAGAAGGCATTCTGAAGGAAGTGGCGATGTTTACACTGAGATCTAAAGGTTGGATATGGGTTCACCAAGTAATAGGAAGGGGGAGCTCCCCTGTCTGCAAAATAACAGGTTGGAGTGACAATGCTCTCGTTCCCCTAGCTCTCATAGTCTTTGTTGTGTATTACACAACTCAACTCAGGAACACATGCTGAGCAGACAGAATGGTGACAAAGTCTCTCTCCTTGACCAAACTCTAGCCAGGCTTCTCTGAGCTTTCTTCTCCATCAGGTCTCAACCTTGTTCTATACAGAGCTGAACAAACACTAACATTATTTCTAACAGCTCAAAGTGCCTGCCGAAGAAAACTCAAGGCTGCCAAAAAAAAAAAGTGTACTGTTTGTTTCAGCCAACATCTAAGGACAGGGCCTCTGTCTCCTAGTTTCTGTGGGAGAATGGAATCCTAACTTTGATAACTGCCAGCTAGCAGACATGGCTGATTTGATCACACATAAATAAAATAGATGCAATAAACAGGGTAGGTGCAAATACTCCCTAAAGGAGGCATGAGGAAAAATAAACATTGGCCTGGAAAAAAGGGAGAGGTGGAGAGATGAGAAGGAAAGCAGTACATAAAGCCCCAGACCAAGAGGAGGATGGTGCATTGTGGAATCCACAAGCACAGTGGAAGTTCTTCCACAAACCTTTGCTTAAGTAACTGGTTGTTCTTTGTGTTCTTCAACCAGTGCTCTTTATTCCCTGTAGAAACACACTGACCGGCTTATCCTTTGTTGTAAGTTTTTACTTCCCTAACTTCACTCGCCTCCTGCTCACCTCACTCCCCCATTCTCTCATTCTCGCTTTAAAATAATCGATCCCCTCTGTATAAATTGAAGCTGAGTGCAGTTCAGGCTAGACTCTTTTCTCTGTAGCAATATTTTTACTACTTAAAATCTGTCCTCACTTTAACTTGTGTCTGGCTTTATCTTTGACACCGGAGAGGAGCCTACTAGCCCTGGGCCCATCTGAGTGCTGTGGATATCAGTCAGTTTCTACAGGGAATAAAGAGCACTGGCTGAAGAACACAAAGGGCAATTGGTCTGTTAAGCAAAGTTCTTTGGAGGAGCTTCTATTGTACCCCCAGAATCCACAATGCACCATCCTTCCTCTTGGTCTGGGGCTGTCTGTGCTGTTTTCTTCATCATCTCTTTCCATCTCTCCCTTTTTCTTCCAGGCCAATGCTTACTTTTTCTCCTTGACTCCTGTAGGGAATATTCTCGTCTACCCTATCTATCTCTAACTTGCATTATTCTCTGTGAATTTTTATGCTAGACCTCTGTTCCTTTCTTGTCTTTTCTGCCACCCCTGTGAAGATGGCTGAGCCACAGGATGAAAGGAGCCTGGGTTCCCTCCTCTCTGCCTCCCACTTTTACAAGAGCACACATTGCTCTCTGTTGTATTTTTTGATGACTTCTCTGCCCCTCCCACTAGCATTCAAGCATCTTGATGGCAGGGTCTGTGTCATATTCAACTTTGTTTTCTCAGCACAAAGCCCAGTGTGTGACACATAGTAGTTTTCCACTAAACGTTTGGAGAATGATTTGAAATCATTTAGAAACTATTATACATATGGTCTAATCTCACAGTAGGTAGCAGATAAAGAGTCACAGTGCAATAATCAAAATAGCCTGAGATATTTATTTGCATTTCTCAAATGCAGCGAATATAAGCACATAGCCTAAAATCTCTTTTTTTAAGCTTTTATGTACTTAAGTTTTTCAGTATCTGGTTTTCACAGACATTACCTTAGGGGAAAGAGTATGCAGAATCACATATGGAAGGTTTTTATGGACCAGTCCTGGAAATGGCACGTATTAGTACTTACATTTTTCAAGCCAGAACTTAGTTCCTCCCTCTTCCAGTCACAAAGGAGGCTGGGAAAGGTCCTGTAACTGTATCTTAGGTAAAGTGAATTGCTGGGTCATGGGGCTGTGCATTAGGAATAAATGCCCAGAGTCTCTGTAAGTGTGACATGGATAGAAGGGATGCTGAATGAGTCCAGAGGGCCAGGGAGTGTCAAAGGAGAAAGCAGGAGGGCAAATGATAGGTGGAGTGGACAGACAGGCTCAGCTCAGACCGTGAAGGACTTGAAGGGTATGCAAGCAACTTGGGATTCTCTCTCTTTCTCATGGTAACGGGGAGCTCCTGATAGTTCTTACACAAAGAAGCGACTTGGTCATGTCTGCTTTAGAACGGTGACTCAAGCAGGCAGGTAGAAAAAGAAATGGAGAGAAAAACGTGAAAGGAGGAAAGCTATTCAGGAGGCTGTGACAATGGTCATCACTATTCTCCTCCCCTTCTTCCCCCAAAAGCCTGAAGTAAAAGCTAGGGCTATGGCCTGAGAATGAAGAGAAGAGGGCTGGCTGACACAGTCTACTGTTCAGCTGATGCTGAGGAGGAGTGGGGAGGAATCTAGGGTGGTCTCGGGACTGCCCTGTGTGGCCTCGTAAGCGTGTGCTTTGTTGTGAATGCAGAGGGTGAGAGACAGCTCTGATTTGTGTTTGATGAAACACTGTTGAGGAAGAAGAGAGGAACCCCCCAGCACCTGAAGTATGTAAAAGCTTGCTAACTTGACTGAAATTTTGAGTCTCCTAGACTCTGACAGAGTCACAGTTCCGAAGTAGTGTCACATTTCTTCTCTGTGAAAATGATTCAGCAACCTTGTGATGATACCTGAAAGTCTTCCTTTCCCAGCATATGACCCCCTGTACTTGAACACTCCAGTCTGTAACCATCCAATCCATGGTTGCATCATCTTTCAGGGCGAGCATATTATGCAGGGAGTTGAAAATCAGACCCATCCTCTCTGAGAGCAAGTCCTACCAGAATTAACAGTTGGATAAATTGAGGAATAGTTACGCATGTTCCTCGGTGACCTTGCTGTGCTGTGCTGTCTAAATTTCTCCCATTTGCACACTCTCTGTGAACGAGGGCCTGTGTCCCCAGATCTCATTTTTGATGAGAAATTTTGTCGGCTGCTTGAGTGTTTACATCTTAATTCCCCTAACTCAGCGATTAAATATCACTGTGCAAAAAGTTTCCATTAATCACTGCAGATATCATGTCATGGAAGGCAATGACAAAATCTTCTGCAGACTCCTGAGCCTTTATTTGCCATCATCATCCTTTTTTATTCCCCTGCCAAATGCAAACATTTATCTTCCTATGGCTAGACTGGAATGATTCCCTAGTACCCACAAATTCATCACTGGCTGTCTCACAGACAAGTATATTTCTTACATGAGATTTATTTCCACCTCCAATATTTTTGCTCACTATCTAAACTAAGAAAACAACACATTTACTGTACTTAACAAAAATCCTTTGAAAAAGCGGCGAGGTAGGAAAGAAATGAAAGGGAGCTTTCCGAATTTTTAAAACTTGGTTTTGAACTTTTCTTACTTGGGCAAATTTCTTAACATCCCAAAGCCTCAGTTTGCTAATTAGGTTAGCTAATTTCTAAATTCTGGTGGTTATAACAGTAATAATAGCCTTGCCTACCCACCCCATGGGGTAGTTGGATCAACTGCAATAACATTTGGGAAGACAGTTTATAAGTTGTAAAGTACTATATAAATGCCGTTTATCAGAATTATTCAATGACATACTACAAAGTTTAGTCTTGAGGGCCAAATGTCTATCTTTTCCTATTCTTTCTTACTTTTTATTTTTTTGAGACAGAGTCTTTCTCTGTCACCCAGGCTGGAGAGCAGTGGTGTGATCTCTGCTCACTACAACCTCTGTCTCACGAGTTCATGCAATTCTCCTGCCTCAGCCTCCCAAGTAGCTAGGATTACAGGTGGCCATTGCCCTGCCTGGCTAATTTTTGTATTTTTAGTAGAGATGGGGTTTTGCCATCTTTTCCAGGCTGGTCTTGAACTTCTGATCTCAGGTTCTCCACCTGCCCCAGCCTCCCAAAGTGCTGGGATTATAGGTGTGAGCCACTATACCCAGCCATATTCTATTATGCATATATTTTCTTCATTGACTTTAAATATTTATTATCTATTTTGATAACAGTTTTGTGCTAGAATCAGGATTTACAGTAGATACAACAGACAATCAATGTCAACTTTAAGATCAAAAACAGAGGTGAGAAAATGGCATTAACATCTCATTAGAAAATAAACATAGCTTGATGTAGCATGTGTGAAAAGGAATGGCGCATGGTAGTGATTCTCACACTGTTTGGACAGGGGACTCACCTGGGGAGCCCATAGAAAATATAGGTTCTAATTAAATCAGCATATTTGGGAATAGACTGAGAAACTTGTGGTTTGTTCTTGTTTTTCTTTTTTAGAAAGCTTTCTTGAAGAATTCTCAGACAGCCAACTGCACCAATTCCTTACTGGAAAAATTGTCATAGATCACGTGAGTGTAGGAGTACAATGGAGAGTGCTCAGTGAGGGCCAAAGCAGCTGGGGAGGCCGAGGTTGGCTTCCTGAAGAAGGTGGGCCTTGAAGTGGGACGGGTAGGAAGGGTGACAGGAAGGACATGCACCCAAGACTCTCTTTTCACTTCCTTGACCTGGCTGACCCTAACTACACTGTCAGGGCACAGCAACAATGCCACCTCCTCTGGTGAGGGTTTTCCAACCTCATGAGTTAGGGATGGGGTATCTTTGGGTTTCCACAACACCCTGTGTTTACTTATCACGTCACCACTCATCATGCCAATTTATAATTCTTTGCTCATTAACATGCCTTTGCTCTAAGCTATGGGAGAGGAGGGAAGTGTTTTGCCTATCCTTGGCACAATGTCTGGCACACAGTGGGCATTCAAAAATGTTTGTTGAAAGAATAAGGGGTGAGGGCATTCCAGGCAGGAAACAGCACGAGCCAGAGTTAAGAAGTGGGATCAACGTTGCTGTGTTTGAGGGCGTGGAAGCAGGCTATGCAAGGATGGTCCAGTTGGAGAATAGAGAGGAATAAGGTTGGCTTTATTCCTTCACCACATACAGGTTGAGCACCTCCAATGAACCAGGCATTTGCTGATAGGAAAAAAAACCATCCTCTCTCTAGTGAAGAAATAGATTTGTAAACAAAAAATTATGGGCCAGCTCCTGCCAAGAAATAGCACAAGGGAAAGAAACAGCAGTGAACAGACCAGAGAGCCATAGCAACCCAGAGCGTGGATGACAAACACTGCTGAGAACTATCAGGATGGTGTGACTGAGGACAGGACATTTGAACCTGCTCCTGATGGAGGAGTAGGATTTTATCAGGCATCGGAAAGGGGGAAAGGGCAGGATACTTGCATTTTGACTTCTCTGCCTGTGATCAGTAAACCTTCAATGATGGGGAACTTGATACCCCCAAGGCAGAAGCCCGTTCTGTTTTGGTTGATTCAAAATATTAGGGAGAAGGCTTGTCAGGCAGGCTGTGACTGTGATATGGGGTGTATGTTGATATATATGAGGCAGGTTCTGACCTAATACTCTCCACATTTGCATGTGAACTCTGTCAACTTGCACTAGATTTTTGACCTTAGCCTTTGTGAAGGGCTATTTATCTTTCTCACTACTGTATACGCAAGGCTGGCCCATTGCCTCACCAGAGAAGACACCCATAGAGATTTGGTGAACGATCAAATACATCCCAAGAAAGAAAGGCAGTGTTCCTAGAATGCTCTTCCACTGCAGGAGTGGCCCGAAAGCTTAGTGAACAGAAAAGCGAAGGTGGGTGTTCTGAGATGGATTTAAGCAGCCTTAAGCCATGAGCACTGTGGTTATGGTCCCACTTGTCCCCATCATCTATCTTAAAATTGCCCATGACTTCATCCCTTGGTTTACCGGGAACGTGGGAGGATAGGTGCTGCAACGTGGAAGAGACTGGCCAGAGCCTCCCCCGGGTCGGTGAGCATCTCATGGTAGCTCATTCCAGGTCCTCATCTCTTTGTAGGTTGTAAAATAACAATATCAAAGAAATAATCCTCTGTTCTATGTTTAACAGGTAGGGGAGAGTTGAGCAAGTGAGTAGCTGTTGGAATTGAATGTATGTTCTAATGGGGAATTGTATACTCTTATGATTTCAGAAATAAAAACAAGAGATGTGTTTCTGTCATCTGGGCTGGCAGTGGAAGGGGCAGTCAATTGAAAGACAGGAACCTGAGTTCTTTCAGACTTACACCTCACTGGATTAACAAACTTGGCCGAGTCAGGTCACTTCTCTGGAACTTAGATTACTTATTGAAAAGTGATGGAATTTATTTAGGTTCTTAAAACTTAGAGCGCCTGGAAAGACAGGGGGAGGCACGAATGTGTTTTAAGAGGGGGAAATGACATGGGTCTTTCCCCTCCCCATTTTTTTTGACATGGATCTTAAGTCACTCCAGCAACTGTGTGAGCCATTCAACTGTGTGTGTGTGTGTGTGTGTGTGTGTGTGTGTATTCTAACCCTAGACAAGTAATATATTTAATCAATTCCTCTGGAATTATAAATTGCAGGGTTTTTTTTTGTCTTTTGCTTATATTTTTATGATCCTATTTTTTTAAACCTCTTTGGCTTAATTTAAAAAACTATTTTAGTATTTATATCAGCCTCATAGTCAAACTCACCAGGTATTCTACCAGTCTGTTTTTTGTTTTCTTTTTCCTGGAAACCTCTTTTTCTGGAATTCTTTGTCTTTCTGATACAGTCTGGATTGGTGGCTCTCCAGGGCTCACTGCACAGCTGTCATCTTGGGACTTCCCTTTCCTATGGAAAGGGAAGAGCTTTTCCCCCATGGAAAGATAACCCTTTCCTATGGTAGCTCTCCTGTTTTCTAGATCCTATTTTTAAAAATTCTTAATGTATGTCCTCACTTTGGTAGAGAATAACATGTGGTGGTTCCCAGAAAAGGAATTTAAGGAAAGTCTTTTTTTTTTTTTGAAAAGTCAAATATATAAAAATGCATTTTCCCAATACTTACGCTTAAATGATGGTGTGTCTGGTTATGAGTCTGGGTTAGAATCCTCAGAGTTGGGAAGGCTTTGTTGCATTGATGTTTGGCTTCCAGTGTTGCCTTAAATAATAGAATACTGATTCTTAGTCTTTAGTATATCACTTCTGTTTTTCTTTTTTGTTGGTTTTAGAGTCTTCTCTTATTCCCAGAGTTCTCAAATGTGACAATAATATGCCTTTTCCCATTAATTTTGCCAATCAATGAGTGATAACACTCAATTTGGAAACTCAGATCCTTTTGCTGTGGAAAATTTTCTAATATTATTTCTAGTCTCATTTCCTCCCACCTCTTTTCCTTTTCCTGGTTCTAGAATACTATATATTGAATCTCCTGGATTGGTCTTCTAATTGCCTTATCTTTTTTTCATATATTCCATCATTTGGTCCACTTTCCGGACACTGTCCCCAACTTCCTCTTTCAACCATTCTATTGAATTTGGATTTCTGCTGTTATACTTAGAATTGACAAGACTTCCATCTTTTTCTATAAATATTTTCTTACAACAAGTCTTTTGTTAAAATGTACCTTATTCTTTCTCTTGATATATGAGGATATCAACTATAGTTTTCTAAATTTTTTTCTGTATTTTACTTTTTTGTTTCTGGGTTGTGTTGCTTTAAAAAATGTTTATTTTGGCCTCTTGTAGACGTCACACAAATGTCTGATGATCCTTAGAAGTCCACTTATGGTTAAAAGTGGTATTCTAAACAGAAGACTGGAAGTCCTAAGTACCTATGGGAGAGTGTAAGAATTGGTACATGCGTTACACTGTGTATTAATTTGGTGGGAACCACACTCAACTATCTGTGCCTATAAGTCTTTTTAGCAGGAGGTTTAGTTTCTTTAGGAAACTGGTCTCTTGCCTGGAAGAACACACTGCCAAGTATTCCTGGAACCAGCTGATACTGGCAGAATGGGGGAATCTCATATTTTGGTATGTAAACTTTCACTTAATTTTTTTGTTTTCAGCATAGCCCTACTTTCCACAATACCTATTTACCCCACATTAGCAGCTGCTCCATGTCAGTTTCTCACATCATAATCCTCCAGGTTTTTCCTGAGTGGGGAGAGGTAGTTGGCTTCAGGAGTGGGGAAGGGTCCTGGGAGTACATTGCTTGTTAGGGATATTTTGATTAACCCCCCACCTCACACTTACCTGTGGTGGAAGCAGACCCCTCCAGCTGCCAGCCTCTCCAGAGCTGTGCAGCATGAATGAGCCATGTCTTCTTGGCATCCTTTTCTGCAGCACCTGGTATTGAGCTTTCTCAGGGCCACGAATGCCTTCTTCTACTCTCTGTCTTCCAAAAATTTGTTGATCCCTATCTCTTGTTCTTGTCTCATTCCCATTCATTGCCCTTGTAGATTTATGCTTTTAGAATTTTTGTACTATCATTTTAGAAAGGTGTGGAGGAGGAGAACAGTGACAAACATATGGTTTCAATCTATCATTTTACACCGGAAGCCCAGATGGACATTTTATTAAAACGATTTTATCCTGTCATGCCTGAGATATTTTCAACTACATGTCACTTTACAACAAATATAATGCTAAAATAGAACTGTTTCCTTTGATAACTAAATTTCTCTCTCTGGAGATTTTATATTGAAAGGCAAATCTTGAATTTGAAATAGAGTTCCCGCTGATTTAATTTGAGGTGCTGAAACTTGGTCGATCCAAAAATATTTTCTAATTCTAGGAGTCTATTGGTACTCTATTTGACTGTGATTGGAAATTTTCTTTCACCCACAACATTTTTGTTCATTTGAGATGGGCTAGTTCTGCACTGATCTTCACAATGTTGCCTCCTTTTTCCAGATGTTTGTTTTAATCCCATGGCCCATTACAGATGACTTGGGAAGTCTGCTGTCCTCTGTAAGTGACTGCACACCAAATACGAGTTTGGAAACAGAATGAAAAACAGCTCAAATTATCCATGTGTTCAGAGCACATGAGTTGGAGGTGGGCTTTAAATGCCAGACTCCAGGAAAGACTGAGCTGCCTTGCAGGAGGCTGGAAGCAGAATTAGAACAGCTGTTACAAGGTCATCTCCTCCAGCCCTTGCTTCACTGGATGAATTCCATAAATAAGGCATTCGTGCTCTTTCCATTGCTGTAGGAGTCTGTGTGTTTGAACATTTCTTCTGATTGAACTTCATTCTATAAATGCTGAATGTGTACCGAATATTGGAATATAGGTAAATAATGTATTCTCTCCCTGAAGAACTTCATGGTTTTCTACCATCTTCATATAGACAAATTCAGTGTGATCTTTGTTTCAACAAAAGCCAAGCTTATCTAGGGGCCCAAGAGAGACTGTTCTATGGAGGTTAAGGGATGTTTCCCAGGGCCTGCCTCTTACTTACAGGTTTGTCCTGTGACTCTTTGTTATAGGCCTTGATGTAAAACAGAATCGAACTTTCTCACTCATTACAACTCTCTTAAATATAAAGATATTTATTTTATTTTTTCCTGTAACCCAGGACAGTGCTGATCTCCAGATATTTAAAGAAGAATATATGTCACTGCTAAATCTCCTCTTTTTTGGGCCACCCATCTCAGATCCGTTGATAACTCCTTATCCGTCATAGTTCAAGTTCCCCTAGCATCTTAGTATTCTCCACTGGCTATGCTCCCATTCACCAAAGCCTGGTGCTTTTGGTGTGTTCTCTGTGGCATAGAGGACTATTCATTTCCTTGATGCAGATTATCAGTGAGTTTGAAATTTTTGTTGGCTAAAGTACAATATTGATTCCTTTAGAGCTTATAGGTCAAAGACCTTTTCACTTATGAATTGCTATTGTTTTCTGAAATTTAAGTATAGGAAATTACATCAGCACTCTCAAGTTCTATTTTGTTAGATACCTTTATCCCTTAATACCAATTTGTGGTAATGCTTTTTATCCTGAATTGGTCTTCCATTATATTGATTATCTTTCTAAACTTTTATAAATAATAGATTTTTGTTAGTATGAGAGTCAGTTAGGATAGACTCTACTATATTGAAAGATAATCAAGTCCTTGATCCCAGAGGTAATAAAACCCAAAGAATTGTTTCTTGCTTGTGTTACATGTCCATTGTGGACTGGCTTGGACTCTGCTCCTTGTCTTTTCCCTCCAGGAGTCACTCGGAGTGAAACCTTCACCTGCAATGTTGCTGGTAAACATGGCAGAAGGAAGAAGACTCTGGAAGGTTTTACACTAGCATTTAGATGCTCCAGGGTAGAAGTAACACATCACTTTGGTTGTTTAGCTGGAATTAGTTCGTGGCCTCACCAACCACGTGGAGATCAGAAATTGCAATTCTATCATGTGTTCAAGGATAGTTCATGAACAGGGACAGTGACTATCACAGCATGTTCTTTATGTTTGTGACATAGTAATTAACAAAGAATGTTGGCGAAGATAAGACTTAGACAGTATTCCTTTAGTACACTTCTAGACACCTCCTTGAATTGGGTATGGACACATTGATCAGTACTCTGGGTATATTCTTTCAACAGGTACAGTTCCATTCAAGTGTACTGTCATCTGGGTCACATTTCCTCATCTTCTTCATGGCACATTATGAGAGATAAAGGCAAAACCTTTGCTGAAGTTTGTCTGCAACAGGTTAGGTGGCTTGGGGGTGATGAAAAAGGCCTGGTTTAAAAAAAATCTGATTTATGGTTTTTGCCTTATTGTCTCTAGCTTTGTGAGCACTGGCAAATAAATATATCTCTCTGGCCCTTATAGCACTTGCTTTTTTTTAATCTACAAAATTAAGATAATTTTAACAATTATTTATAATTCCTTCTAGCTCAAAAATTCTAAGAAATCTTATCCTGCTTTTTATTGCTTCCAATAACTCCTCATAAAATAAATAAGGTACTTCTGCTATGAATAGCTTTCAGGGAACCCTTGCAGGTTCCAGTGATCTTTCATTCTGCTTCTAGACTATCACTCCCAGATTACAAAGGGGAGGGAAAAGACCAAGACAGAGGACTGGGTGGGCTTCTGCGGCACAAATGGAGGCAGACATGGTTTTTGGTGTTGAGAACACATACAAGAAAGAAAATGGAGTATTGCTTTTAGGGAGCACTGCAAACTCCTCAGCAGTGAATATGTGCAAGGCATTCCAAGTGTAGTACATTATGTTACCGTTTCCAATTTGCTATCTTTCCTGTGAGAATGTTACATTTCTGTGTCCCACCAACATTAGGCTAGACTTTGTGATTTCCTTTGGCCAGCAAAATGTGGGAAGAAGGCGTATATGTTGAACAGACTCATTGAGAGATATCACATGGTTCTGTCATTGCTTCTTTCCCCCGCTACACAGAATGGCATGTCTCAGATAGGTTTTCTCCTTCAGTCTGGGCTCAAGAAAGAAGAAGACCTGTGGAGTAGAGCTACAGCCAACTTGCAGCTGAAATGTGATATGATGGAGAAATGAACTTTTGTTAGAAGCCACTGGGATAGCGGGATTGTTTCACTGTGTGACCTAGTGAAAGGTGACGGGTACACTAGGCTGGCCAAGAGGTGAGTGGAATGAGCCTTGGAACCCAAGATCAGGAACTACTAAACAGCTCTAAGAGAAGAGGAATTTTAATTAAGAAATACATTAACTGAGGGGCCATTTGGTTTGGGGTGAAAGGGTTTTCTAAATAGTAAAAGAGCTATCTAATGATAGGACATTAATTAATTCATTATTGGTTACAGAAATAGGAACATCTGTGAACTAGCAAGATGAACACTAAATCAAGGAGATAAAGAAGAAAGCAGGTGTTAAAAAATGAAGATATCCAGTTGAGGGACTTATAGGAGAATTCTTCTTTGAGATAAATAGCTTTGTTGATGTAAGTCTTTGTGTCGAGCTTTGAAGAGGTAGGATATCTTGATTCCAGAAAGAGTCCAAAGCAGTCTCTGGCTGCTTTATCACAGAAAGGAATACTGAAATCTTGCCCTTAATAAATGGTCCTGTCATATAAAGATTCTTCCTTACTCACATAGGTAGAAGACAGACAGAGATGGGCCGTCCAGAATTCAAGCACCATCTCCCTGATTGATTGCAAACTACTCACTGACACAGTGGCAGAATGCACTGATAGATTAGGGGGAGCAGGCTTTCTCTTTCTGATAATAACACAAGCTGATAAAATATGTTCCACCAAGTGTCTTGGTATTTCCCTTTATCAGAAAAAGAAATCCTTCACAGCTTTCATCTCTCCTTTATCACATTTCTCTGTGTAACTGTAACCACAGGGTTGGACTACGTTAATCTCCACTCTGCTAGGCAAGACTGGGTCTTCATCAATATTTGAGAGACTGAAAGTAGCAGAAATCTGAAAACAGATGTTGGGAGGAATATTGTCTTAATGAATCTGTGTAGAAAGAAATAGAATGATCCAGGTTGGTATAAAGGATTTTACACTTACCGAGAAGATAAGTATGATCCTGTTAATCTCCTGTGAGGGCTCCCGTATCTTTTAGGATAAAGGCCAAGGTGCCCAGTTTACTTTGTTGGAATCATTCTGATCAACCTGCAGTTTCCCAAATATGCCATTCCATTTCATGCCATACGCACGCCTTCCCTTCTCACCTTCCCAAACTTGCCTGTCTTCCAAAGTGCAGTCCAAGAGCTCCGCGTGAGACTTTCCTCACCTGCAGTGTGATTTCACACATCACTCTGAATGTTAATCATTGAGTGGGTTTGTCGTTCTCCACTAGCATTTAGCTGTGCCAGGACGGGGACCACATGGTATTCCACATCGCTTCCTCAGTGCCTGGTACTATGTCTGGCACTTGGCAGATGCTCAATGAATGTTGAATGAATGATTGTTCATTTGTTCTACAATCTCCTTTCCCTCTCTTTTGATTTTGGGGAAGGTTCTGGCCACAGAATCATGTCCTCCATCTCTTATTTAGCTCTTCCGCTACCTCCAGGTGCTGTCATGGCTCTAAGATAGGAATGATAACCTCTGCTGTAAAATAGAGCTGGAGAGAGGGACAGAAAGGTTTTCACAGAGGGTCTGGGTCCCAAGCTTCTGTCTTAAAGGATAAACAGGAGCTTGTGAGGTACATGAGGTAGCAGGAAAACGTGTACAAAGACATAGAATATAATACAGAATATTAAAATATCAATATTATCATTTACTGAGCACATATTTTATGATACTCTTGTTGAGTGTTTATGTACAACATCCCTAAGTCTGGCAACAGATTTACAGTGACGTACAACCTTTTCAGGATTCCAAAGGGAATATCACTTAAACAACAAATTGTTGCTCAGAAAAACTCAGTGATATGCCCAAGGTCACACAGCTCTCGAGGAGCATGGCTAGAATTCCAACCCTTTAAGCTTTTTCACCACTCAGAGTTGTAGATGTGCTATAGTTTGGAATTGCTTTGTGACTCATATTCATCATTATTAAAATATGTGTGTTTGACTCTACAAATGTCTGTGTTTTTTTCCAAATCTAAATTTTATGTTTGCTGAGCTCTTCTCTCAAAAAACCACAAGGCATCATGATTAAGGCAGTGGTCACAGCAAGAGAGTCCTGACTCCAATCTCAGCTCTGTCACTTATTTCAGGTGCGGCCTGGGTAGTGTTTTACAGACAGGAATGACATGACTGACATTTGTTGGGCTATTCACAGTTGATGAACACATGTAGTTTTCACAGTGCTAACTGCAATTAAAGGTGCTACATGCTGATTTGGACTCAAAAAAGTGGGCTTGAAATAGTTAAACTGCAAGTTGTGGATGTTGGAAAATTGTGTAATGTAAGGCCAATCAAATGAGTTGTTTGTCTTCTCGGAGGAGCCAGCTAGTGTGGAAGTTGTTCTCTGCCCTACAGGGCGCACTGTGGTCTACAGTTGCATCGAGTGTTACGGCATTGCATGGTGTGAGGGCAGCGAGAGAACAAAAGGAGAAGGGACTCAAGAGGGCACAGGGTAGCTGCCTGGGCATTGACCAGAAGGCATGCTGGGGTGAAGGCTTTCACAGAACAGAAGGGCCCACATGGAGGAGGTGTGGCAGACTCTGGAATGTACGCACACTCCAATATAGCAAATGGCCTGCACTGCATTTCTGCTGGGACACTGTGCTGTGGCTTGATGTAACATCACATGACAACATTACATGCCTTTTCAACTGTAAATAACTTACTCATTTCTAATTTGAGGGCCTTTTCCATTTATTTACTCATTTTTAATAAATTTCCACATTACGTTAGAAAAACCAAAACAAAGAAAGTAGTAACAATGTGTATTGTCAATAAATAACTAATAAATTTCAAGTAGGCCATCATTTAAAGGATTGTATTTGACTTTCAAATAATCTCTGAAAATGCCCACTCCTCAGACCACCGCCCCTCGTGGTACGATTTCAAAGGGATCCTTTAGCAATATTGAACAACAATACTAGCTGCAGCTTACTGATGGCCACATGTCCTTCCCCGTCTCTTATCTCACTCTTCACAATAGTAAAATTTCCATTTCTGTAGATGAAGAAATGGAGTCTCATATATTTAAGATAATACCATGTTATTCCCAGACTCTTAAGACAGAGCTTGGAGTCAGGCAGATCTTTGTTCATGTTCAGTTTTGTTGCATACTAGCAAAGTTCTTCATGCCTCAGTTTCCTCTCCTGTAAAACGGGGGATAAGAATGTTTACCTCATAGGGCTGTTGTGAAGAGTCGAGGAGATGGTTTGTGTAAGAGGCTTAGCACATGGCATGTGGATTTATTGGTAGGGCTCTACAGGTGGAAGCGTGCAAGGCATGATAGCTTGTACCCAACTCTACACTTCCTTTGCTCCCTTTGCAAGAGGATGCTGCAGACTTGGAATAGGGCCAGCCCTTGGGTATGTGCACCAAACGCGTTTGTCTTTCTGATCATGCCCCAGCTGGGATGATTGCTTTCCAGAAGGGCAAGAACTTTTCTTCTTTATTCTGGTGTGCCTGGCTGAAATGCCTTGCCAGCTGCCTTCGATTTGGAGAGTGCCCCCTTCTCTAGTCAACTGCATCTGCAGTACTGTGGACTGGGAATTTGTGGTTATGGGGGCTCTGTTTGTCTGTCTGATTGCCTGGAGAAGTGCTTCTGTTTTCAATTGTTTGGAAGTTCTCAATAGGGGCTACTTATCAGCATCAACAGATGAGTGGCTAATATATGCCCATGTTTGGTAAATTTTACCTTGGGAGATTCTGCTTCAGCAGCATCCAGAATTTGTATTTTGAAAAACCTTTACTCATTGATTTGGATGCACAGCCTATTTGAGAATCACTGAGAGATACATCTGGTCCAAGGAGAATTGAGTGTGTCTATCAGATACCCTCTTCAGTGTGACTCTCAGAGGGCTTTTTTAGTCCCACATGGTGCATCTATAAATAGTGACTTTAATAGTGATTGAACTTTTACATACGTTAGGCCATTGAATTCTCTCCACAACTCATAAGGCAGGCAATATTGCCTCCATTCTACAGATGCAGAAACTGAAATCCAGAAAGATGCTGTAATTTGCACAGCCATTCAGGAAACCTAGTGTTCTTACATAGGTTTCCCTGGCTACAACTCCAGGACTGGGCTCTTTCTCCTACAATACGGGGAGGTGAAACAGGTGAAACAAAAGGTCTGTTCATTTCACTGACATCATGAGCTGAATTAAATTACCCTAAAAGTCATACTTTAAGGTGCTACAGTAAGGAGGTTTTGATAAGTTCAGATCAATGCCTTGTAAATGTGAGCAGGCTTTATGGAGGAGGTGATTTCTGGCAAGAGCTTTGAAAGAAGGACCCCATTTAAATTGGAGGTGAGGAGGTGGGTGCGTGGTGCATGGGCGTGAGGTGAGGGGAAAGTAGAATGAAAAAAGCCTCCAACACACATGGCTAATGCTTTTGGGAAAGGGAATCAGAGACGGCAGAGAACCTTTGAGAAGGTGTCAGGGAACCAGCTTAGCTTTGAAATTATTTGAACCCCTCCTTGAAATAGGAAGCCCTTAAAAAATATTCAAGTAACTTCTCTGCATTCTCTGGTTGATGAGCTTATGGAAATGACATCTCCTCTAGCAATTTGACTATTAGAGCAGAAAAAATGCAAAATTAAATAGAATGATTGAATTGAATTCACCTCTGTTGATATGGAGAGGGATTTCTTCCCTTGCATTTATTCAAGTACTAGTTGGATGGCAGGATATAATTAAAAGCTAATATTAACCTCCTTAAGATAATCAGCTCAATCACAAGAAAAGTTAACCTAAGAGTTGAATATGTATATATATTGTAATCTTCCATGATCTTGGGGGTAAAGTTATGAGAATTTCTAAACCAAGATTTTAAAATATAATTTTGAAGATATTCAAACTGAAGTTTCTCAGTATACTCATTCATTTCTTCATTCAGCAAACATTTCTGACTGCCTGTTCTGTGTTCCAGACACTGGGTTACTTATGGAGAAGACAGACTGTCCTTCTCTGCTCTCATTGAGTAGGAAAAGGCAGAAAAGTAAACAGAGATTTTTAAACTGTGTTTTTTTTTTTTTTTTTTTTGCTACAGCAGAGCTGTGCTTAGAGGCTAAGTTTGCACAGAGAAGAGAATTCAGTCTAGGAGGAGCTTTATATAAGATCAATATAACTTAGCTAAGCAGATCAATGCCTCGTATGTGCATTGCAGATAAAAGAGAGAATGGTAAAGTCAGTGTGTCATCAACAGTAACAACAATTGCAACAGCAATATCAACAACAAACAAACACAGCTCAGTATAAATGCAGCTTTGAACTTAGAATGTGATCATGGAGCATGGTGACATGAGATAAGGATGGCAGGCAGAGGTATGCTGTCAAGGGCTGAGTTTGCTGGGTTCATAAACTTGGATTTCACCCTAATGGGGAGTCAGTGAAGATCCAGGAATGGACATTGTTTTCTGTTTTGTGTTTGCTTTAGGTACAAAAGTAATTTACTGGTGTCTACAGTTGATAAATATACAGAGGTAAATGTAAGGAATCAGCTCAAGGATGAGAACTAAGGATTTGACATTTCCAGGGCTCTCCATCACTCATCCCTCCCCTTCTCTCTGAATGTCAGCCTTAGTCTTTTCCATTGCAGTCAGCCTTTCTCACATGGCTGAAGACATGATAAAGAGTTTATTTTCTCAGCATCTGTGGCACAGTTCTAGAGACAGACTCCGGTTGGCCTTGTGTGGCGAACCATTCTTGATAGTGATGGAAGATATTTGACAGACTGGATATTAAAAAGCTCACGTCAGAGGATAGATGGCAGAGCAGCAAGAACAGAGGCAGGGAAGACAGAGGTGATGAGTCCTGAATTGATGCAGTGACAAAGAGAATGGTGAGGAGGGGTGGGATCAAGGATACGAAGGAGGCAGAAGTCATAGAACTTGAGGATGGCATGACGGGGAGAGGGAAGGGAATGAGGAGTTTGCAGAATATTGTGTTTCCTCGGTTTCCTACTTGATAAGTGGGTAAATGGTTGTCCTATTTACTGAGGTATGGAAGAGAAGCAATGTATAATGGGAAAGAAAACATTCGTTCTTTCTATTTTACTTACTATTATTATTTAAATGATTTTCTCTGATTTTTTCAAAGGCGTTAATTTTTACCTTTGATTTAAAAACCTGTAATTAAAACTTCATTTATATTATCTGAAATGGACGACATCTTACTAATGTGGGTTTCATTAGCAGATTAACAGATGTAGCTATCTTTCAGTAATTAGGCTGGGAAAAGCAGCTGGGAGAATTTCAAGAGAAGAAGGTTATGTAATATCTAATAAGACAGTGTAGGAATGGTTGGGGTCCATTCCCCATGTCCATGCGGCAAAAATGGTTTGCACTAAAACTAAACAGGTAGATCTCTTGACTAGTTTTTTTTCCTGAAGTTTTGTATGTTTGTAAGCTTTCTGAACATATTTAGTAACTGTATTTTCTTTTTCTTACAAATCAACATAGTTTAGACCTTTTACTAATTAAGTCTGTCTCTTCTAGTAGTTTGAGCTAGTGAGATTTATTGAACTTTGACTTGAGACATTGAACACTAACATTTTATGCACTATTGTATGTTTGTACATGGTCTTTCCTCTGCCTCAAATATTCTTTATCATATTTCCTGCTGAGAAGCTTCTAACTTATCCTTAAAGACTGAATTCAGATGTCACCTTTTCACTGTGACGATATCCCCTGGAAAAAATTAATCACTTTTCCCCTAAGTCTTACCAAGTGGTAGCCCAGTGGTGAAGAACATGGAGTTTGGCTTGACTTATGTTCAAGTCCATTCTGTGAAACATTAGGCAAATTACTTAACCTCTCTGAGCCTCAGTTTGCTTACTGTGCAATGGGATTAATACAGTGCTTTTTAAGGTTGTTGTGGAAACTGAATGATACGGTAGACATGAGATGCTCAGCACAGTGTCTGGCAGACAGAAAATGCTCAATAAGTGATGAATGAGTAAATGAATGAAATTATAAGCATATGCTAAAAGAATGGCCCAAAATAAAAGGCATCTACATGCTCTGTTTGGTTGCTAGATGCTTGTTACAATATTTGATAGTGGAAATCCTGACATTCAGATTAATGTCTTCATGTTTATCGAGCAGTTTGAAGTCTCAAGGGGGATATTGTTTCTCAGTACTGTATTTATTCTTATCTCAATGTAATGATAATTCCCCTTTCCAAATAATTGAAGTATCTTGTGTACCCCAGAAGTATACACACCTGTTATATATCCAAAGAAATAATTAAAAAGAGAAAGAACAAGAGATTAAAGGACTTCCTGGATTGTGCTGATATAGAGAACCCATGCTCCTACCTTCAGGGTGTATTTGAGGCTCAGCTTAGCTCATTTTAATACCCTACAGGAATGGGCACAGGATCCAAGCTGGACCAAGCAGAGTCCATTCCTAGAATCTTATTTGTGAGGCTAGGGGAGAGAGGCTGTGTCTGTGCTAGGAGCTCATCCACCTGTGTTACCTCTCACTGCTGCATGGAGGAAAGCAATCTGCAGTGGGCCAAAATGAGGTCAACACACAGAAAAAAACAGTTTTGATGATGTTTGAGTCCCTGAGGCCTAGTCTTCCCTTGGTCATCCTTGTGAAGTGATCTATATATTCTTTTTTTTTCTTTTTGCTTAACATAGTTTATGTTGGGCTTTTTGATTCAAGACTGTTGACTTAAATGAATTCTTTATGATTCCTGCCACCACCCTATGAGGGTGCTAAAACAGGTAGCTGTTGCTCCTCTTTTTTTTTTTTCAGATGTAAAACCTAGGCACAGAGAGAGAGGCTACATGACCTATGCAAGAATACACAGCTAAGTGGCAAAACTGGGGTCCAAATTCAGGTCTACTTGATTTTAAAACCTTTGCTGCCTTGATTGCTTCTGTGGACAAGTGGCTCTGATACTTTCCTGGGGCCTTAATCTTCCAAAATACCAATCTCTGTCGCTGGGGAGGTGCTGTCTCTTTCCTGGGTAGCTCATCACTCTGTCCTCCCAGATGCAAGGTTGAGAGGACATTTGTGTAGTCAGCTCCTATTTTTGTCTGTCTCTACATTATTTGCAGATTTTTATATTTAAACTCTTCTCACTCCCTTTCTAAGCAACTCAGGGACCGTGAAGAGCCTCTTTGCCAGACTGCCTCTGACCCGCCCTGCTATGGGTCCATTAATCTCCCAGACTAGGAGGGAGGATATGACTGCCCCAGACAGCATTCTTTAAGAGACAGTAAAGACAGCCAGAAGGACATGACTGGAATTTAAACTGCAGTGGCCTGCTTAGGGCAGGAGGGTTTGGTCTAGGAGGAAAAGCTAGCTGGCAGCTTTATTTAGTTTATTGATTCATTATATACAAAGTTATATATAATGGCCTGATTTGATAATTCATGAAATAAGAATGCTCATTGCCAACTATAGGAGAAATTCTAGGAACAGAAAAGAATAAATCCAAGAGATAGTGTGTGTATCTGCCTACATGCGTGTTTTATATTCTTATTAATGATTTAAATTACATTCAACTGTGTTTATAGGTGTACCTTTACCTATTATAATTTTCTA
Source organism: Ateles fusciceps (assembly GCA_036589455.1). Lineage (NCBI taxonomy): Eukaryota > Metazoa > Chordata > Mammalia > Primates > Atelidae > Ateles > Ateles fusciceps. Next base: position 678,554 of record JAZHEH010001096.1, read on the forward strand.
CTATTTTCCTTATCCATTGTAAAGACTACAAATTACAATAGTATTTCTTTAAGATTTTAGTTGTCAGTTTTAATCCTAAAATAGTTTTTCAAATATTAAGAATGAGCTAGAATTGTATTCTTAATCTGCACCATAAGGGGCTCTATGTCGGCTTAGCCATCTTCATGTATAGGTTGTATGGATTTTAATATTGGGCAGGGCCTCTTTATTTCAATTATTATGCCTTTAAAGCTCTTCACTCCCTTCTCTGAACTAACGCCTCTTCTGTCTTGGTCTCATATGCTTCAGAAGTTTTCAACTTTTTGGCATCAACATCTCTACTTTCTGATACACAATGCACTTACAATTTTTTGTTCAATGTTGTCTTTCTGGCTGTATTGCAAACGCTATACATCCCCTGAAACAGGGTTTTATACATTTGTATTGAACAGACATTTGTTGAAAGAAGCAATGAGCTATATAACCTCCTATAGCATGTCTTCAGGGTCACTCAGGTCATTTGGGCTGATTGGGAAGTGGGAAATGGGGCATAAGTGGCCTCCCATTTCCTCCACTGTGGTAGGCATCAATCATGCCCCTCCTGTGGTGAGCCATGCTCTTGATGGGAGTAGAAAGAAGATTGTAAACTGCTGCATATCGGGATTTCTAGTATCCACCCTATCGTATTATGGTTATATGTCATCATATCTGCTTCCTCCATTGAACTGTAAGGTTCTAAGGTTTGAGGGATAAGGTCTTATTCATTGTCCAGTGTCTTTATTGGCAACTAGTTATTGGTAAAATTGCTAATATTTGTTGAGTGCTGACTATGTGCCACATGTTATAGTAAGCACATTCCATATAACTTGTTATTCCTCCCAACATCATATAAGGTAAGACTATTATTATACCTATTTAAAGATGAGAAAACGGGAGGTAACAGAGATTTCAAGTAACTGTTAAAAATCATGCCTATAAGACCATAAACGATAAGGCAAATTCAGGCTGTACAGCTCCATTCTTAACCACTACTACCTCTTATATACGTTTTGATCAAATTAGGTTTGAAGTTCACAAGTAAGCCCTGTCTGAGATCTCAAGAGAAAGCAATGCTACCTCTCATATATGTTTTGATCAAATTAGGTTTGAGGTTCACAAGTAAGCCCTGTCTAGAGATCTCAAGAGAAAAAGATGCAAGTCATTTGAGACCAGGTAAGAGAGTTAGACAAGCACACTCAGAGTCAGGCCAAGTAGGCATAAGTCATTTTGCCTTAGAATGTGGGGCATCTGGAAGGGTGAAGAGGGATGTTCCCACTTCCTCCTTGATGCAGGTGTGTAGACCCAAGTAGGGTGCCTTTTTCTTGGGGAAGCAATGAGTACCTAGTAGATGGTAGTGGCAGTTGGGTGACAGTCCTATGTCACATGAAGCCAGTTTATCATAACGCTTAACAGCAGGTGTTGTAAAGGCAGATAGCTTGGCTTAGCATGATGCCTGACATGTAGCAAATGCTCAATACATGACAGCTATCCATACCACCATTTGAGAATATTTCAATTATTCAGAGCAAACACTGTGTCCATGAAGATCAGGACACTAGTGTTTATGCATTCTCATGGAGCTGAAGTTCTACAGAGGAAGGAACCCCACCAGAAGAATGATTTTATCTCAGAGGTAACTGCTCCCCCACAACCTAGGATGTATAGTTGCCACGCTTGTGAAATATCTGGACCTCAAAGAAGGAGGAGTGTAGCCTGGCCCAGTGCTGAGTCCTTCCCATCCTGCTTGTGGCCATTTCTGTGAAGAAGTTATTACGTCTGTTTTCATTTCTCTTATCCATTAGCTCACGCAAGGCATTTTCCAGTTAATTGAATTCACCAGAAGCCTGCCTTCTGTGATTAGGTGTCCTGCAGCCTGAGTTGAGAGGAATAAAGGAACAGGCAGAGAGGCAAACATCTTGGTGAGTGCGATTCAATCTGCTGCTAAATTTAATCTGTACATTTCTGGTTTCTGTTCTCATTCACCACCTGCAGTGATATGTTTAAAATGCTCCTGACACGTCAGCAAGGTGGGCAGTGTGCCAAGACCATGGCTATCCATTTTCACTTCATTTTGTATATATCTCTAGTAAATATAAGGTAGCATTTTTCCTCTTTCTCTCTACACTTGGAATTCCATACTGGAAAAAGACAGGACTGCAGTATCTGCCCCAAATTCATCTCTGAAATAGGTTTAATGACATCAGCCCTCCTCAAATTTTCCTCTATCCAGAAGAAAATTGGTAGACCTAGGAGCTCATAGTTTTGGAGCTATCATTTTACATTATATCAAACACATTCCTACATCTAAATCTTGCATGATAGAAAACTGATTTAAAGTTTCACCTGATAAGCTGTAGTCAAGTCAAAGATTTGGAAACATATAATTAAGCATGGATTCATTTTCAGTTTTCTTTCTGTATTCTGTGATCATATTTTTTATTGTCGGGCTTTACATCTCTTTTGTAGGCCTCTGAAAAGCTCGTAGACCCCAGGTCCTGTATACATAGCAGCTTACAGATTACATTGGTCGTGCCTGGGCCACACTGGGAGCTAAAAAGATCTAGATGTTTTATTGTCTGTCCACCATGATGAAATTTCCTAAAGTGGAAGAAAAAAATGGCTGCAGTGTGACCAGCTCAAAGCATGGGCTTTGGCGTCAGTTTGGAGTCTGTATGACCAGAGCCTCAGCGTCTGCCTTTGTTAAAATTTGAATGCTGATAGTACATGCTCATTATTGCTGCTTGGTTAGTATCTGTGGTGGCTTGCGATGTGTTGACCTGGGGAAGCTGAAGTATCTTTCCCAGAATTCTCTTCCTTGTATTTCTGGTTGGAGTGGGTGAGCCACAGCAGCAGTTCCCGTGGGAGATGTGCAAGGTGCAGGTGAAGCAACAGCTCTTTTGTTGTTCACACACACTGTTGCCTGTCTGCGGGCTCACCTGGTCGGGTAGGGGTAGGGACCAGGCCTGCAACAGTCCTCTGGATCCCTCTTCAGCTTCTCTTCTCTGGCTCCTGGGCCAGGTGTGTCCAGGAGGAAGTGTACTTGCTTCTGTAGGACACTCACACCACCAAGATCGGAATAAAAATATAACTGGCCATCCCTGTGGGTTCCAGCTTAGTCTTGCTCTCTCCCCTGCTTTACATCCATCTTCCCTCCTTGGCTTCCTTCTCTCAGAAATGCACAGGCCAGCATCAGATGCGATGACAATCAGCTCCCACAACTGTGTAAGATTAAATCCCTGTAGCAAATCACTTTCCGTATTTGCTGCGGTCTGTTTCTCTCATTGAGCCTCGACTGAAACACTACCCACTCATCACTGTTGTTTAAATGAGATAAGGCCTGTACAGTGCATAGTTCAGGACCTCGGTTGTGTTCAGTGACAGATAAACATCTCCATTACAGTCCCGAAAGACAGACATTATTTGACTAACACAAATCTAAGTCCAGCACCTAACACAGAGCCTGGCACATAGCAGATGCTCACTCAATAAACTTGTTGAATGTTTTTCATCACAAGAGAGAAATGGAACTATATGTGGCAACACATGGGAGTGGAGTGGGACGTGGTGGAATCAGTTGAGTAATAGGACATCTATATTTAAGAATATTATTTTGAAGAAATGTAATTTATCATTTCAAATTTATAGGGCAGTCACCTAGGGCAACATCACATACTCCAAATTTAAATAGTTGCTGAGTATGTTCCTTGGGCTCAGTTTGTACAGTTAGATACTAACAAGTATATTCAAATAGATGTTTCTATGGTACCTGAAAATAAAACTAATCTCTTAAGAGGTTTGCACATTCTGACAAGTTTCTCTCATCACCTTTCTCTACTCTGGTGTCCTCTTCATCCTGAGTGAGGGTTCCTTTTCCCCACATGGCCCTGTTGACACCAGAGAGTTCCACTTTCATCTTCTTCAGCTACTTGTATCATCACAGCCCTTCTCTGGCTCTTGTCTTCACCCTAAATTGAGCCATCTCTGAAAGCTTACCTCCAGTTTTATAATAAACCACCCCAAACAGAAGTCATTTATTCTGCTCATAAATCTACGAGGTTGTCAGGATGCAGCAAGGACAACAGCAAGGATAAGGTCTCTGCTCTGTGACATCTGGGGCCTTGGCTGGGATCATTCAAATAACTGGGCCTGGAATAGTGGAGGGCTGTCCAGTCATCTCTTTCTTCTCATAGTTCCGGGACCTCTCTTTGTGGCCTCCCCCACATGGTGTATCCAGCATTGCAGGCCTCAGAATAGCTGGACTTCTTACAAGGCTGCTCAGAGGTCTGGATGGAAGCTACAAGGCTTCTTTCTCATCCCCCCAAGCTATGTACCTCCAGATAATCATTTGTGTCATGTTTTTAGTAAAGGTAATCCTTATACCCAGATTCAGCTCAGATTCAAGTATATGAAAATTATATACTTGAATATAATTTGAATGGGGGAAATAACAAAGAATCTGTGGCCCCTTTAAGGAAATGGCTTATGTGATTGTGGAGGCTGAGAAGTCCCAGAAGCTGGAGGCTTGGGGGAAACCCATGTTGTAATTCAGTTTGATTCTGAAAACCTAAGAACCAGGGGAGCTGGAGGGCAGGAGAACATGAGGTGAGATGTCTCAGTGCAAACAGTGAGGCAGGAAAAAGGGACGAATTCTCTTTCCTCTGCTTTTTGTTTTATTCAGGTCCTCAGTGGACTAAATAATGCTCATGTAAATAAGGGAGGGAATCTACTGAGTCCCCCAGTGCAAATGCTACTATCACCGGGAAACTCACTCATAGACAAACACATAAATAGTGTTTAACCCACTATATGAGCATCTGGTGGCCCAGTCAAGTTCACATATAATGTTAACCATCACATACATTATTTTTGATTCCTTTGGTCACCAACTTCTTTTCTCCCATCGGTCATTGTCTTATTTCAGTGTCCTTATTCATGGAGACCTTGGGTCGTTTGATGTCTCTGTTTTTCTTCCTCCCCTAGCTTTATAGTCTCCCTTTTCCAGTCTGGACTTCCTGGTCCACCACTTTCCACTCTTGAGTGTCCTTGTCCCTTTAACTTTCTGTCACAGCCTCTCAGCAAAGTCTCAGCCATGGTGCCATCCAAACAGTAGTTTCAGCACTCCTTCACAGGCTGTTGAGAGTGCCAAGGAAATGCATGCGTTGGCGACCTGGGGATATCGAACCCTCCTTAGAACCACTTCTCAGCCCAGGATGCTCCGTCTCCACTCTCTATAGCAGCAATCTCAGACCTTCCCCACTCTCTGACTCTAACCCTGGCACCATCTCATGCTTCCTTCTTCATTCTCAGCAGATAGCCTTGTTTCCTACTTCACACAGGAAAATAAAGGCTCTCTCAACTTCCTGGGCCCTGCTTCTCTAAGACAAATATGTCTGCATCTGCACCTCCCTAGTACTTTCCTCTGACTTTCTCTCACTGGCGGTCAGGCAGGTGGTCCCTCCTGGCTAAGGCTGAGCTCTCTGTCAGTGCTCTGCTCCATCTCTCTCAGCTTTCTCAGGAGCTTTGCTCCATCACGAATTCTTTATCTCTCCTGTATCTTCAGTATCTTCCTTTTAGTGGTACTTTCCTTTGATCGAGTAGGAATATCAACAGCAGGAGAAGCTAATATTTATCAAGCGTTTATGATGGGTCAGGCACCACCTAAGCACATGGCATCTCATAACTTGCTTAATTTTCACCATGTATGTAGTTGATATTGTTATTATCTCCATCTTACAGATGAGCAAAATGGGATCCTGAGAAGTCAGGGAACACCCTCAAGATTGCACAGCTTCTGTATGGTGCTGGAGCTTGAACTCAGAGTCTGGCTCTAGCACTCTGAGTGCTTGACTGCTACACTATACTGCCTTGCTGCTTGCTGCTTCATTTCTTATACAAATGTTCAAGGAAATAACACAACATTTTCTTTCTACCATTAGCTACTGCTGTATCTCTCTCTCTTACACCAATGTCTTGAGTTACCTTCACAAAAATACCATCTTTATGTCCTCACTTCATCTTCAACTGCTCCCACAAGTTCACTGAAAACACCCAGGCATCCACACTCCCACATTTTGATTTCAGTCCTGATTTTTCTTGATACCTTTGTGATACTTGATGTCCCTGACTAGTGCTTATCCAATTCCCTTCTTTCTTGAATTTCTCATGTTTTTTTTCCCTATGTCTCTGACAGCTCCTCACTCACCTCGGCCAGCTCTTCTACCTCTGTGTTGCTTTTCTCCTTACAGTTCTTGTTCCTTAGGCTTCCACCTGTGCCTGAATCTTACCTCCTTAGGTGAGTGCATCTGTTCTCAATGCTATCGTTATACAAACTCTATGCTGATTACTCTGAAGTGCATACTTCTGGCTCAGATCTCTGCTCTGAGCTCCAGCTCCATTTATAAAACTGCTGGTTGGGGACCTGGCTGTCTAACAGTGTGCATCTCCTCCTTGGAGGGGCTGGTGGGCCGTGGAAAAGCTAGGGAAGGTAGGTAACTCGATGATGTGACAGAACCCAAGGGAAGCTGAAGAGAAACAATGGCAGCTTCCCTTGGATAACTCCGCGAGTTGTGAGAAATGGAAAGACACAGATTTGGGATGACTGTATAAACCTCCATGTGGCCTGTGAATGAAGAAATGATGTATAATATAATATCATGGAATAGGATTGTTATGGTCTTCATAGAAACTGCAAATAAAATATACACAAAACTATGCTGGCTCTTTTCCTTTGCAAACCTGCTATTCTTGTTATCTTTGAATCAGTGACTTGGTCCATAACTCACCTCATCACCCAAACCAAATTCTAGACCATTTGCTCTTTTGCTGCTTCTCATATCAAATTAGTCTATAAGTCCTGTTGATTGTACTTCCTAATTGCATTTTGATTCCACTCAGGCTTCTCTGTCATCACTCTGATTAAATTAAGCCAGTCCATTACTACAGTCTGTCTGGACTCTTTTTTTTTTTTTGACATGGAGTCTTGCTCTGTCGCCCAGGCTGAAGTGCAATGGCATGATCTTGGCTCACTGCAACCTCCGCTTCCCAGGTTCAAGGGGTTCTCCTGCTTCAGCCTCCCAAGTAGCTGGGATTACAGGTGCCCGCCACCATGCCTGGCTAATTTTTGTATTTTTTAGTAGAGAGGGGTTTTCACCACATTTGGCAGGCTGATCTTGAATTCCTGACCTCAGGCGATCCACCTGCCTTGGCTTCCCAAAGTGTTGGGATTACAGGCTTGAGCCACTGTGCCCAGACCCCCTGTCTGGACTCTTTCAAAAGCCTCTTGACTATTCTTCCAGCTGTCCTCTCACTGTCCTTTTAGAATGACTTATCTAAAATGCAAATGTGATTATATTATCCCTTCCCATCTTTTTGCAATTGTTCAACAACTCCTATAGCCTATCGCCTATTGAGTAAAATTCAAATCCCTTAGCAAGACTTGTAGGACTCTTCATTATCTAGCTCCTGCCTTCTTTCTCCAGCTTCATTCTTTCCAATCCTGTGCATAGACCCAAAGCCTCAACTAAATGGAACACTTTGTGTTTCCTCAGCATTCCTACTCTTACCTTCTGTTCCTTTTGCCTGAGAGGTCCTTTGGGTTTCATAGCCTGGTTAACTTTTCGCTGTCCTCCCATCCCTATGCCATGTCACCTCCTCCAGGAAGCCTTCCCTGACCTGGCATTCTGGATTAGGCTCTACTCTTCTTGCACCCAAAGGACACTGTAGGAGAATATGTTCCTTTCTATGGGGCTCTAAGTTCCTGAAGGGCAGGGACTGGGTTATATTTATCTGTATATACCCACTACTGAGCATGAAGCTTTTCACTTTGTAGAAGGCAACAAGTTTTGTCAGTTGATGGAGTGTACTTGGCTAACTCCTTTCATTCTTTAAAATTATGTTCATTCATTCCTCCCCTAGGCAAGGCCTTCCCTGTTCCAAGGTAAAATTAATTACTACCTTTTCTGTATTACTCCTAAACACTATATTTACTTCATTTGTATTATTTATACCAACAATAACAACCTCAATTGAATACTTAGCTATGTGCTTGGCCTTATGATAATTGCTTTAGTGCTGACTTGGAGACATGATCATCTTTAGTGTCTACAACACATTATGGAGTGGTTACTGTGATTGTTATTTGCATTTTATAAAGGAAAAGACTAGGGTTTCAAGTACTGTGCTAAGCGCAGGGGTTATGACCTGAGAAAAATGGCCAGAGCTTCTGCTTTATTGAAGTCTGGTGGGAGAGATGAACTTTAAATTAAACATTTCACAAATGATAGTAAAAGCTAACACTTCTTGAGAATTTACTTTTTGATAGGCACTCTTCTAGGTGCTTTACATGTTCCGTTTTATTTAACCCTTATGAAAACCCTCGGAAGTATGTATTGTCATCTCTGCTTTGCAGGAAAGGATACCACAGTTTGGTGGAATTTGGAAATTTGCCCTTGGTCCCATAGTCAGTGAGAGGAGTGCTAGGATTTGAACATTCAGTCACCTGCCTCCAGTCTAGTGCTGTCCTATGCTTGTGAGAACTGTGGAATGTTCTCTGAGAGTGTCACAGGGGGCCTGGCTTGACTAGGGTGAGGGCGAAGTAGGGGCTTTCCAGAGGAAGTGACACGAGGGCTGAGAATCAAAGGATGAGCTGAGTGAGGAAGAGTTTCAGGCAAAGAGAACAGGATTCTTTGAGTGGACAAAAAAAAGTCAAACTGTAAAATATCTGGAGAGATTTATTCTGAGCCAAATATGAGTGACCATGGCCCGTGACACAGCCCTCAGGAGATCTTGACAACATGTGTCCAAGGTGATTGGGGTGCAGCTTGGTTTTATACATTTTAAGGAGGCATGAGACCTCATCAATGAAGGACATTTAAGAAATACATTGGTTTGGTCCAGAAAGGTGGGGTAACTCAAAGCGGGGGCTTCCAGCTTATAGGTAGACTTAAAAGTGTTCTGGTTGACAGTTGGTCCAGTTTATCTAAAGACATGGGATTGATAGAAAGCAATGTCTGAGTTAAGATAAAGGATTGTGGAGGCCAAAGTTCTTATTTGCAGAGGAAGCCTTCAGGTAGTAGGCTTCAGAAAGAAGAGGTGGTAAATGTTTCTTTGTCAGACTTAAAGTCTGTTGATGTTAATGCCAGAGAGGTATAATGAGGTGTGTCCGAGCCCTACTTCCTGTCATGGCCTGAACCAGTCTTTCAGGTTCAATTTTAAGAGTGCCCTGGCTGAGGAGGAAGTCCATTCAGATAGTTAGGGGACCTTAGAATATTATTTTTTGCTTGCGTTTGGTTTACATGTATGTCTTCTAGATTGGAATTGTGGCTTAGTCACTTTTGTATTAACACTACTATATATATTTATGTTCGTATGGACAGGTATATATCTCCAGAAGTGTGGTAGTTTGCACATAGCAGATACTTAAATGCTTGTTAAAAAAACACAAAAACACATTTGTTACTTCAGCAAGGCTGTCTTCTTTGATTCTTTACACATAAACTGTAAGGTAGATACAACAAAGGTAACACATTCTTGTTGTTGATTACCTTTTCAAAGGTAATCAACAACAAAAATGTCAACAAAATAGAAGAAGTGATTTGCTTAAGGTCTTCAAAGAGACATAGGCAGACCAGAAGTCAAACCTGAACTTGGCCGTTCTCTGTGACACCTTATCACAGTGGCTTGTCCTCTGGTTACTTCCATTGTCCTTCCAGACAGCTGTGCTCGTGGGGAAACTGAATCTGGGCATGGCCACAGAACCTGAACGATGCATAATATCTCGCTAGCAAAGAACCTAATCCATCTGGGAGACATTTGCACCGTGCTAGCACCAGAGAACTTTTTACCAAAGTGAAGCATGGATTTCTCCATTGTGAGCCAGTAGGTGTCACAATTCACCAAAGAAGAGCACAGCCAGGTCTGTATGGCAGCCTCTGACATGTCCCAGGTATTCTACCTGAAAGGCTGATGTGGACAGTTCTCTCATCCATCATTGATTATCTGGTCAGCTGGCAGATAGTTGACCCCTGCACCCATCCTGAGAGGTGTGGCAGGTGGGGGACAAAGTCTTCCAAAGCTTTGGTCAATTCAGTTTCTTTCCTTTTTTTTTTTTTTTTAATACGTATTTTTATTGCATTTTAGGTTTGGGGGTACATGTGAAGAACATGCAAGATTGTTGCATAGGTACAGAAAATCAGTTTCTTTTCTCTTTGGCCAGAGACCTTGTGGCACTTCTAAGGCTGCCGTCTGCATTGCGCTTCCTGTCTTTGTTTTCTCTATTCCCTGGATGCCTCTTCTCATCACCTCTGGGGGTAGCTCCTGGGTGATTTTGGGGTCTCCAGCTTTTTTGTTTTCCTGACTGCCAGGGTCAGAGTGAAGCCCTGATGGCTGCTCGGCATCTGCCTTTTAGAGCTTTTTTTTTTTTTTTTTTAATTTAAATGTATTGATGATAAAACCTCTGTATCCCTTACTCCCACAGTTTCCCTGGACTAGACATGCTTTTCTGTCTGCCCATCACCGTTTCCAAATAGGGCATCCAAGTTTGTGCCACACAATTCTCTCTTCTCTCCTGGCTGTTCCCCAGGTCCAGGAAAATCAGTATTAAGTTTTTCCAGTCTCTAAGGGGAAAGGTGCCACAGGATAATAAGACTGAGAGTGGCAACCAAGTGGGTCTGCCACAATTACTTTTTTTTTTTAAACTCTCACACTAAAACTAGACAGATGTTAATATTATTTTATTACTACAGGTAAGAAAATGGAGGTTTCATTAGAAAAATAAATTAATAGAAGTGAAACAACTAATATCTTGGAGTGTTAGAATTGAAATCTTGGTCATTTTGATTCTAAAGTCCTTGTCCTTCATGTGAACCCTGAGAGGCTCAACCCTGACCTTGGACATGTACATCTCCAGGCTGTGTGTGGGGGAGCTGTGTCTGCCAGCCTTAAAAGCAGGCTCCTGAAAATCCTACAAATGTGAGAGAGAAAATGTTGGAACCTCAGAAAATTATTTCCTTCTATTTAGGAAGCCTGGGTTTCCTGTAGTGTTGCTGGGTGGAGGAGGTGGATAGAGGAGTGTGGAGAGAGAAAAGCAGAAAATCAAGCCCTTACTCTTTGTTCTAAATGGTTCCTAAATAGGGTTGGACATGCAGCTCTGAGAAGGATATCTTTTATTGGCGAGAGAACAAAGAGCCTGGAAATGTAATAGGTTAGGCTGGAGGAATTGCTCTATGAAAAATACCACAGGACACTCAGGCTCTCTGCTGTTTCTCAAATGGGCAGCTGACAGGTCCCAATTTATAAAGGAGCAAACATAGGAAATAAAAGGCTTAGTTAAGTTTGACTGAATCACATTTCCCATGGAGCCGGTAAATGACAAGTAGTGATTTCCTATCAATCACACCTCAGGTGACTATTCTAAAAGCAAACTGTCCCTGTTGCTATTAAAAGCAGAAAAAAGGAAAGAACATTTCTTTTTGGGTGTGGGTTTTTGCCCTTAACCTAACTCTGCTCGTGGCTGTTTGGAAGACTTTAGATGCAGAAATACCAGGTCCTAGGAGGAAAGTAGGTAGAGGAAAGTTTGGCTTAAGGTGAGTTGAGCCTCCTGGCTCCTGGAGGGAAGTTTCTGGAGACGTCCAGCCTTTTGTGTTTGGCAGGGAGACCAATCAGCTCTTGGACCTCAGCTAACACAGAAATGATGACCCTGGCTAAGGCAATCCCCCTGTTAGTGCAGTCTTTGTAGAGATGACAGAGAGTAGATTCCTTTTTCCTTGGCCTCAGTCCTTCTCTGTGGAAGACAAATCTGCGATCTGACAGATCTCGGGATGGTTTTCAGTTCTCCCTCTCACGAGTGGCCTTTGATATAACTAGCCCTCTACCTCTGTTGTGTTTCAACAGCTTTGCTGGATGAGCAGTGGCTTCGAGATTCTGGAGGCCTTTCACAGGCCAGGGCAGTAGCAGGAAAAGTGAACTCTAGAGAAAAAGTGATTAAAGAAATATACAAGTCAGAGAAACTCTTCAAAGACCTCTTGAACATGTTATATCTTTCAGCCTTGCACACCTGGCCCTTTCCAGTTTGCCTCCAGTCACAAATGCTACTGCTCTTTCTACAATTGTCCGATATTACAATTGGATGAGTGTAGGCTCTGTTTCCCCAGAGCCTGTTACAATTTTCATCCTTTTGGGGTTTTGCTTTTCCTTCTGCCTGGAGTTCTTTCATCATCATTCTTTTCTTGGTACACACATTTGACACTCAACTCAAATATCACTCCTTGGGGAAGTCTTTATGCAGGGAGTCACTCTTCCTTATGGCTATGGCATGGCCTCAGTTGTGACACTTCTCATGAGATAAAGCAGTGTTTCTCAGATATTGCCCTCCTTAGATTACCTAGGGGATTGTTTAAAATACGTATTCCTGGCCTCCAACCCCAGAGCTTCTGACCTAGCACATCTAGGGTGAGACCTAGAGGTCTGCATTTTAAGCAGGAACCTAGGAGATTCAGATGATTTTCTGCTGGAGTCCCCTTGCTCCATCATATGATATGGAGGGTTACCTGACCGTACCTTGAAAAGCTCTGTGGTAGAACAATTATTTGTTTGAATGAGTCTATTTTCCCTGCAATTATGCTAGTTCTCGGGGCACAGATTAAGTCTTTAGAACTGGGCACAAAGCATGGCAAATAACACAATTCCAGGGAGGAGGGGAGAAAGGCTATCGCATTATGGATTTTATGAACCCTCTTTTTACTGATAAAGTACTGGAGGCCAGTGACACGCAGCTGGCACTCAGACCCAGGGGTAGGTCTGAGAGTTGTGGAGTAAGACCTGTATTTCATATACAAAGACAAAGAACAGTCGTAGAAGATAAACATTTGATGGGGTATTTTAGAATTTATCTTTTCTGTTCCATTTGTGCTCCTATGGAGTTTTAAGCTACAATCTATCTTAGCTATTTCCACTACCATTTGTTCAGGCGTGTAGTAGATATATTTTAGAAGTCAGCTAAGGGCATGCTCCTTTCTTTGGAAATGCTTCCTCAAACCCGACTGCTACCCCAGACTCCATAAAGGATAGAATGATGTTTGTACAAGGTGACTTCAACTCTCAGTCATAATTGACCCTGAACTGAATATCAAATTCTTCTCTTTAGAACTTGTACCAAGATCTCCGATGTTGTCGGATGGTAACGGGCAGAGGAGCTGTACAGTCATGTTGCAACTAGAGTCAGTTCTATAGTAATACAGAGCTCCAAGTAAATTGATGCTATGAGGAAGGGCCTTACAGAGAAAGTGTGTGTGTGTGTGTGTGTGTGTGTGTGTGGAGACAGAGAGAGAGAGAGAGAGAGAGAGAGAAGAAATGTAGTAAATTTTTTAGCAGAGACAAGAGACCATGTGGTTCCAGGAAGAGAGAGCTGGAAAGGCAAAGGGGCCAGTAGCCCACAGGTTTTCCAGTTTTTGTGTGGCTTGTCTGTATTTCCTGTCATCACATCCTATGAAATACTCCTGATTCCTTATGGTCAGCCCTCCTTATGTCAAGCTAGCTTGAATCTGCACCTTGAAACTCAAGACAGTGAGCGAATGAAAGACCCACACACATTCTGAGTATAAATAAGGGCATCTGCTGCCCCAGTTTCTCCTTGCCATTGGGAGGTCCCACAACAAGCTGCCATCTTGCATTTAACTTTTGTTAACTCCTTACTTGTTTTCGTTTCTTTTCTTTCTTTCTATCTATCTATTTATCTATCTATTTTATTGCGTTTTACCTTTTGGGGTACATGTGAAGAACATATGAGATTGTTGCATAGGTATATACATGGCAATGTGGTTTGCTGCCTTCCTCCCCAGCACCTATATCTGGCATTTCTCCCCATGTTATCCCTCCCCAACTCCCCACCCCCCACTGTCTCTCCCCTAGACTCCCCCCACAGACCCCTGTGTGTGATGCTCCCCCTCCCCTGTGTCCATGTGTTCTCATTGTTCAACACCCACCTATGAGTGAAAACATGCAGTGTTTGATTTTCTGTTCTTGTGTCAGTTTGCTGAGAATGATGGTTTCCAGGTTCATCCATGTCCCTACAAAGGACACGAATTCATTGTTTTTTATGGCTGCTTAGTATTCCATGGTGTATATGTGCCACATTTTCCCTGTCCAGTCTATTATCGATGGGCATTTGGGTTGGTTCCAAGTCTTTGCTATTGTAAACAGTGCTTCAGTGAACATTCGTGTGCATGTGTCCTTATAATAGAACAATTTATAATCATTTGGATATATATCCAGCAATGGGATTGCTGGGTCAAATGGAATTTCTATTTCTAGGTCCTTGAGGAATCGCCACACTGCCTTCCACAATGATTGAACTAATTTACATTCCCACCAACAGTGTAAAAGTGTTCCTATTTCTTCACATCCTCTCCAGCATCTGTTGTCTCCAGATTGTTTAATGATCGCCATTCTAACTGGCGTGAGATGGTATCTCAATGTAGTTTTGATTTCATTTCTCTAATGACCAGTGATGATGAGCATTTTTTCATATGTTTGTTGGCCTCATATATGTCTTCTTTTGTAAAGTGTCTGTTCATATCCTTTGCCCACTTTTGAATGGGCTTGTTTGTTTTTATTCTTGTAAATCTGTTTTAGTTCTTTGTAGATTCTGGATATTAGCCCTTTGTCAGATGGGTAGATGGCAAAATTTTTTTCTCATGCATTTGGTTGTCGATTCACTGTAATGATTGTTTCTTTTGCTGTACAGAAGCTCTGGAGTTTAATTAGGTCCCATTTGTCTATTTTGGCTTTTGTTGCCAATGCCTTTGGTGTTTTAGTCATGAAGTCCTTGCCTGTGCCTATGTCCTGAATAGTTTTGCCTAGATTTTCGTCTCGAGTTTTTATGGCGTTAACTCTTATGTTTAAGTCTTTAATCCATCTGGAGTTAATTTTAGTGTAAGGTGTCGGAAGAGGTCCGGTTTCTGCTTTCTGCACATGGCTAGCCAGTTTTCCAACACCATTTATTAAACAGGGAATCCTTTCCCCCATTGCTTGTTTTTGTGAGGTTTGTCAAAGATCAAATGGTTGTAGATGTGTGACGTTGCCTCCAAGGCCTCTGTTCTGTTCCATAGGTCTATATCTCTGTTTTGGTACCAGTACCATGCTGTTTTGATTACTGTAGCCTTGTAGTATAGTTTGAAGTCAGGTAGTGTGATGCCTCCAGCTTTGTTTTTTTTTTTTTTGCTTAGAATTGACTTGGCTATGCAGGCTCTCTTTTGGTTCCATATGAAATTTAAGGTGGTTTTTTCCTTCTGTGAAGGAGGTCATTTGTGCTTGATGGGGATAGTGTTGAATCTGTAAATTATTTTGGGCAGTATGACCATTTTCACGATATTGATTCTTCCTAACCATGAGCATGGAATGTTTCTCCATCTGTTTGTGTCCTCTCTTATTTCATTGAGCAGTGGTTTGTAGTTCTCCTTGAAGAGTTCCTTTACATTCTTTGTTAGTTGTATTCCTAGGTATTCTCTTTGTAGCAATTGTGAATGGCAGTTCGTTCTTTATTTGGCTTTCTGTTTGTCTGTTATATTGGTGTATAGGAATGCCTGTGATATTTGCACATTGATTTTGTATCCTGAGACTTTGCTGAAGTTGCTTATCAGTTTCAAGAGATTTGGGGCTGAGATGATGCTGACTGTTTTCTAATCAATTTTGGACTAAAGTTGTTTTTTCCCCCCTTTGCTGGTTTGTATGTTGATGTCTAGCCTTAGTCTCTAGTGAGAATATAGTGACACTTAAGTTCATAATTAAAAAAACTCAAATTAATTTGCATTCCAAGTCTCACAATACCCACAAGTTTTCTGTCTTTAAGCAGAATTTCTGTCTGCAGTAGCCAAGCCCAACAAGCAAGACCATCTTAACAGAGTTTTAAGTGGCACAATCCAGTGAAATATAGGTTCTGAGTACAGTTCTCCTATTGAAGAAACTGGCCTGAAAGCAGAAGTCACGTCAATTATAGGCAGAATTAAACTTATGGAAGTCAGCTGGGAAACTGTGGACTGACTTGGTTAAATGTTACGTTGACCTCTGCAGCACTATCAACCCATCAAATCTACACAAGTTCACTGACTGACTAGCACATCAATAAAATACTATGCCTGGAAACCAGAGGTGTTAAGGGGGAAACTAGTTTTAGGGTCAGACACACCCACCTTGAAGCCTGCTCTATTACTTCTTTTGGGGAGCGTTTGAGCGAATTTACTGAACTTCTTTGAGCCTCACTTTCTTTAACTGTAAAATGAGGTCAATAATGAATCCTCAGGATGTTTTTCCCCCCCCCTGCCTCACCCTCCCATCAATATCTAAGGCTATGTAAGAGAGCAGAGTTGAGTCTCTCCTACTTTCTCATTTAAATTTATTTTTCTGGCTTAGTGTAGTGGCTCATGCCTGTAAGCCCAGCACTTTGGGAGGCTGAGGTGGGCCAGTTGCTTGAGCTCAGGAGTTTGAGACTAGCCCTGTCAACATGGCAAAACCGTATCTCTACAAAAAATTGAAAAATTAGCCAGGTGTGGTGGCTTATGCTTGTGGTCCCAGCTACTTGGGAGGCTGAGGTGGGAGGATTTCTTGAGCTCAGGAGGTTGAGGCTGCAGTGAGCTGCAGTCACAGGACTGCCCTCTGCCCAGGCAATAGAGTGAGACTCTGTCTAAATATATGTGGAATTCAAATTGCTGCCTACCAATAGGCCAGTTAACGCTTGGACCAGGTATAGCATAGTGACACTAAGTGGTTGTACACCTGCAGTAAATGGATGTCTGCTAGCCTGAAGTTAGAAGATCTGGATTTTAGTGCTACATTTGAACCTCTCCTCTACCCCCTGTCAGCTATGAAAGAACGGAATCATTCCTTCTCACAGGTTGTTATGAAGATGGCAGGAGAAAACGACTGGGAACAAAAGATTAGGCAACTTCAGGGCTTTCACCAGAGAAGGCTGATGGTGGAAAGGACTCTGTGGTCAGCCTGAAGCCAAGGGAGCTGTCCTTGCAGGGAGGTAGGGCCTGAATCTGGCAGCCATTAGCCCTGATCCACTAACCTGGGGGAAGTTAAGGATGAATTAATGCAGAGTAGGGAGGCAGAATTATTTATTGAGTAATTAGTACTATCCTTTCATAGCACCTTTTAGGACCTTGCTGCTCAGAGCGTTGGTGAAACCTTATCTGAAATTTTTGACTCACACAATTCATTGGCATAATAAAATGGGATTTTTAAGCTTCTAAGTTTTTCATTAATTTGTAGATAGCAATAGTAACTGGAACAAATAATAGGATGCAGAAGGGACATCACCTGGGAGCTCATTAAAAATGAAGGAGCTCAGGCTTCACCCAGGACCCACTGAGTAAAAATCTGCATTTTAACAAGATCCCCAGGTGATCCATATGTGCACTGAAATTAGAAAAGCACTAAAATCTAGTAGAGAACTTGGAAGACTGGCTTTTTGCTGGCTTCTAATTAGAACAATGATGCAAACTGCAAAACGGACCAAAGTTTTTCTTGTCAGTCGGCTAGGATGAGCAAAAGAAGAAAAACGTCTTCATTTTTTTAGTCCTCTTATGCAAGGCATTCCCTTCAGCTGTTTTTTCTTTATATGCAAAATTAGGTTTTGGATGGAAGATGATATATTTGTTTCATTAGCTCAGTTGATAGCAATTGGGTCATCAGAACTGGGAATAAGGAAGAGTGTAGGGGAGAAAGGTAACAAACGCTTATGGGAGGAGCACTTTTTTGCTGTTACAGATTAGTTGATTCCTCACAAAAGCTCTGTAAGAAGTGTTGTTTCCAATATTTTAGAGATCAGAAATAGGCTCATAAAGGTTGAGCAGGTTGCTACCCTCATGCAAGGGGTAGAGCTAGAATTTAAAAGCAGGCCTCTTTGACTTTAAACATTATACCCCACTATTTGTTTCAGTTACTGATATGGTTTGGCTGCACCCCCACCTAAATCTCATCTTGAATTGTAGCTCCCATAATTCTCACGTGTTGTTGGAAGGGACCAGGTGGGAGATAATTGAATCACAGGGGTGATTTCCCCAATACTGTTCTCATGGTGGTGAATAAGTCTCACGAGATCTGATGGTTTTATCAGGGGAAACACCTGCACTTGGCTCTCATTCTCTCTCTTGCCTGGTGCCATGTAAGATGTGATTTTCACTTTCCGCCATGATTGTGAGGCCTCCCCAGTCACATGGAACGGTGAGTCCATGAAGCCTCTTTTTCTTTATAAATTACCCAGTCTCAGGTATGTCTTTATCAATAGCATGAAAATAGACTAATACAGTTACTATTGCTGCTACTAATTAGTACAGAACTTAGAAGCTTTAAACAACCATTTTATTATGCCAGTAAATTCTACGGGTGAGGAATTCCAGACTAGGTATAGTGGGAATGCTTTGTCTTGTCTCTTAATGGATGGGGTGACTTTATGGCTGGGGCTGGACTCATAGGAAGGCAGCTTCACTTATACATGAGGCAGCTGATACTGACCACCAGCTTGGACCTTAGCTGATGCTTCTCATCAGAATACCGACACATGGCCTGTCCATGTGACCTGGATTTTTAGCAGCATGGTGGCCTCAAAGAAGTTGGACTTTTTCATGGTGTCTCCACATTCCAAATGTGAGTGTCCCAGTGAATAAGACAAAAGCTTTATCACCTTTTCTGACTAAGCCTTAAAAGTCTTATAGTTCCTGTTCTACCACATTCTATCGGAGTTATAGGTTAAGTAACTACAAATCTGTCCAGATTCAAGTGGAGGTGACAGAGATCCCACTTCTGATGGGAGGATCATCAAAGGCCATGTAGTTATTTTTCTTTAATTTCGTTCGAGTTTGATGGGATACCTTTGGGGTCTACTTTGACGGGAAATGGTAGGTCATTTGAATCAAAATTTTTGCGTCACTGTTGCATAGGACCTGCTATATGTAGTCATAAAGCAGCAGATGCAACCACAGGCCAGTTCACATCTGAGGGTACCAACTGACTTGTTGAAAACTTCCAGTTATCTTTGTAGGTCTCGCCAAAGTAAGTAGAACTTTCAAGCTCTAGTATAGAACTCCCAATTAAAACTTCCACTGGAGATTGAAAAAAGCAAAGTGGAGTCTTTGTGTCACCTGGAAGAAAGTTTAATGTGTGGGAGGTGGACACCGGGTTGGTAATTTCTGGCACAGATGTTGAAAAGCACTCACATTTGTCCATTACTTTCAGGGTTCTCTTGCTTTTTGTACTTTCTTGACCTGATTTACTTGAACAAGAAAGACTTCTATTTTCTGAGATATTTTGCTTCTCAGAGTGTTTGACTCAAATGTCAAGAGGAATAGAAGAGAGAATGTGGGAAGTGTTAGGGAATCGAAGGGGGAAAAAACCCTAGGTAGGTTTAAAAATCAAGTCTCCTTAGCTTGATTCTGATGGATTCCAGCTTGGAGGATGACTTAGTCATCCTCGAAGTTGTTTATCTCTGTTGAGAATACCTGAAAAAAGTCTTCCAAATGGTTCCCAGAGTCTGGAGGGAAGTATCTCATCTAACATCATTTAATGTCATAAAGATCATTGCTGTCTAACTTATAGGAGAATGATGCATGCCTAAGAAGAGAACAGAGAAAATCACAAGCAGAGCGGACAATGATAGTAGTGAATGTAATACTCATAAAATGATCTAAACTGGGGAGCAGCTCCTGTGTGGCCACAATCTGCCTGGATGCTCATTCTGCAGCTACTAGGACATTTCCCGCCACATGAAGACAGTCATACAGCAGATTGGTCAAATGACTGACAGTAGAGAATTTGGGTTAGATGTAACTGTGTCTGTAATACAAATTGTCACACTGCAGATATAAGTAAAGGCCTAATCTCAAAATCTGCTTCTCCACCTCACTCCCACTGAAAATCATCAAGCTGAAGTCATACAATTAACAGAGCCATCCTGCTTGCATCACAGAGTTTTCTAGCATAGGATGCTATAATAGCCCAGGGACTGATTTTAAGCTGCCATCCGAAGAGGAGGAAGGAAAAAAAGTTGAGTCCCCATATACTAGATTCCATGGTTTTGCAGGTGGGAAAATTAGGAAAACAGGGTGGGTACAGAATTTGTTGAGAGCTTACTGGCCCCAACTTAAGGCAGGAAGATCAATTGGGGGAGTGAGCTGACCCATGAGTGCTGAGGTTGAAAAGATAGTGGCCTTCAAAGCCTGTGTCTGCCACACAATTTTGCCCCATAGGAGCATGCTCTGAATTACAAAAGATCTGAAATATTCTGACACAGCAGCCACAAGAAACTGCAGCAGAGGCAGAACGGTCTTCTGTCTGAAGCAGCCTTGATGCAGATGCTCTGCTCTGGCGAGCTGCCCATTGGCCTCTGTGCTGATGGAGATGATTTCCCTGCATCAAGTTGCTCTGGTTGTCAAAAATGAGCAAGAGGGGTGCTGCTGACTTGGAAGCAAGTGTGGCATAAGTGCTTGCTGGTGAATCACAGCTTTGGATTTCAGGGACAGGGAGTGGGTGCTGTTCCAAGTGTTAGCTCAAGATGAAACTGGACAAGATCTCCAATTATCCTGGGTCCCTTATATTTTCTCTTTCAGGATACAGAGAAGTGATGATTGGCTGTTTTCTTCAAGTAATGAGTAACATATTCATCTACATAGTGATTGTCCTCAGAAAGTGGTCAGGAACTTTTTTGGGGACGTGGGGGAACACAGGTTGAAAATCTTATATAAGTCTTTCTGATTCTAGTTTTGTTTTTTCCTGGAGGCATGGCATTATAATATGTTTGATTTTTCTTTTTCTGGTCTCAAGTGTCCTTTTCCATGTTAGTTGGGACATACTAGAGGTCCTGGACTTTCTAAGTGGGACTTGTGAATCTAATGAGCTATTCCATCAGGCTGAGAGGCCAGGATGGTGCATGGCATCCCCTGTCACAGATGGCTGCCAGCCTCGTAGCATTTCTTGCCATAAGGGGAAAGTAAGAGTGTTGATGGATGAGCACAGATTCCTGCCCACTCACTGTGGATGGAATTTGATTTGATTCCATTCAATTCAAGGTCATCAGATTCCTTCTTGTGCTCTCCTGTTCCATCCTAACTCAGCCCATCCCCATCCATTCCATCTGTCTCAAATTTTGTAAAGTTCCATTTCTTTTATGCAGATACAGAATTCTATTCTGCTTAACGAGCTCCCTCTATGGACAGTACCCTGCTAGCCATCTCAGGGCAGTCATAGGCAACCCTTTGTAAAAGTGACTTAGGAGTTTTATCAAGCTGCCCTCAATTTGACCCATTCCAAGGCCCTGCTGTTGCTATTCCTGGTCTCCCTCTTGAAAGCACCCTCTCTACTTCTCCTCTGAGGCATGTAAGGAGGAAGGAACATCCAGAGGAAGACTGGCATCTGGGCCGTTACTAGTTCTTATCTCAGAATCTCAATTTGTGTGCCCAATATGAGGCACATATTAGGTTGCTGAAAACATAATCGTGATTTTTGCCATTAAAAATAATTAAAAGTCATGGCAAAAACCGTGATTACATTTGCACCAACCTAAGATATATATAACATATCTTTGTTAACTACCATCTATGTTGGTTGAATAAATGATAAGCTCTGTTGCCATGGGCAAGACACTTGCCCTTTCTAGGTTTCAGTTTCCCTCTCTTGCCAAACAGTGAAATTGACTAGGTCAGTGGTTCTTAGACTCTGGTAGGAATTCTGATTTGGGAAGTCAGTCCCAGTAAAGTCAGATTCCAAGAGTCAGAATAGCACAGCGATTAAGGGCATTCCATTTGTAGCTCTACCACTTACTAGCTCTGTGATCCCGGACAAGTGACTTAGTTTCTCGAATCTCAGTTTCCTCATGTGTAAAAGTGATGTAATACCCACGTCATATAGTTTCTATTGGAGTGAAATGGGTAATATGTGCAAAGTGTTCCCTACAGTGCCTGGCGTGTAAAGGGTGCGTGTGAATGTTGACCATCATCACTTGAGTGGGCTTCTATTGCACATCAAGAGCTGGCCATTTGCTATGAAGAAAATAAAGATGAGTAGAATACTTTCCCTGTCATCAAGAAGTTTATAATCAGTGAAAAGATAGGTTATAAACTTTGTGAAATGTAAATATATGCATAGGAAAAAATAAAAAGTATAGTAATATATTATTGGGAGCCATCTATAGAGTAGCACGATTGATCACATAGTTTTTAAAAATTTATATTTTTCTGAATGTTTACATTTTCTAAAATGAGCTTGTATTAAATCTTTGCTTAAGGACAAATACACATTTATAACAAAACAGTAGAGTTTAACATGGGAGATACTTGGAATTATAATAAAAAAACTCAAGGTGATTCTTTTGTTTTGTACTATCCCCCTTCATTGAGGATAAAGCCCTTCAGGGTCTGCTCTTCAGCTTCATTTCTTTCCATTTCCCCCTCTCACACTCTGTGGTATAGCCATTCTGAATTATTTTCTGTTCTCTGAAACAGGTTCAGTCTTAATGTTCTGCTCAGTCATTCAATCAACCAATATTTACTGAAGACTTACAATGACCCCTTGGGAGAAGAGCAAAATGGAGCAGGAAACTGACTCTGGGAGATTTTCTCAGAGGATAGTTTGTGATGAACTCCTTTGTCTAAGAAAAAGTAGAAGACATATTAGATATTTGATTTATAGTATATTGTTTTGAATGAATGAATAAAAATAATTTTTTCTTGGTCAATGAGAATTAGACACAAAAACATTTTAATTCTCAAGTATTACGTGTTGTTAGGTAAGATATGGTTATTGAGACTAAAAGTTAATTCCTCCATTTTCTCCATGGGTCTTGGGATGAATTCTCTACTTTTGTAGCTGCAAGGGAGAGAGCCAGCTTCTGGTGAGTGTACTGTTGGGAGTTTTTGAGAAGCCTCCAACTGCAGGGTAAAAGCCAGGACTGAAAACTGATTGTTTTCTAGCCAGAGGCCGCAGAAGAAAAATACGTAGTATATTCCCCTTTTTTGTATCCTAGATTCAGCAAACAGACCTCTTTTCTTTTTATTGCCAACTAGTAAATACAGTGTATTAATTGAGAATCTATTATGTACCAGAAAGTGGTGGTGAATAAAAGAGATAGAAACCCTGTCCTCAATAACAATAATTATTTGTTAATATTCACTACATGATGGGCACTAAATACTTTGCATGTATTAACTCACATAATCCTTATAATAACCTTGGAAGGAAGGTAGGCTCATCATCTCCATTTTACAGGTATAAAAATAGAGGCATTGGGAAAACAAATACTTGCCTAAGCTGTCACAACTACTAAACAGGAGTGGAGGTGTTGTTCAGATTTGAATCCAGTCTCCCTGTCTCCAGAGCCCAGGTCTTAAACACGTATTATACTATAACATAGCATACATGCATATATTCTAGTGAGGCTGCTGAGAGCCTTTTGTTAACATGAAAATTCAGTTAAAACACATGAGTAGGATAGAGAAGATTAAAATAGACTATTAAGCATCCAACAGATAGTTTATAAACCACCTTGCCCCACTTTCCTTTTCCCTTCTGAGGCTTTGCAAAGGCTCTCCCACTGCCCGAATAGCCTTTCTTTCTTCCCATAGATTGGTGCACTTTAAAAACACTTACATATAATTTACATAAGATGATATACCTACATCTTAAGTATATAGTTAAATAAATTTTGACAAATGAATACATTGGTGTAGCTGCCCCCCCCTAATCAAGAACATTTTTGTCACATAGAGAAGTCCTCTATATACCCAACCACCCCACCCTTGGCTCTTTTTTCATCCAGCTGGATCTGATATCTGTTAACATAGCTTAGTCTTGTCTGTGTTCTAGAACTTTGTATTACTGAAATCATACGGTATGTACTCTTTTGTTTTGGCTTCTTTCACTCACAATGTTTTTGAGATTTTTTTTGTGATGCGTTTCTTTTGTTTTCTTTATTTTTTGTTTTATTACTGAGTCCATTGCATGAGTTTATCATACTTTTAACATTTTTTTCTAACCTGTTGAAAGTGGTATCTGGAGTGTTTCTAGTTTTTGACTATCATGAATAAAGGGTCTATGAAAATTTTTGTGCTTTTTGTGAACACATGGCTTTATTTCGAGTAAATACCCAGGAGTAGAATGGCTGGGTCATCCAACAGGTGTATACTTAATTATTTTCTAACTTGGTTTTATCTTTTTTCATTCCTACCGGCGGTGGAGGAGATTTCAGTGGCTCGATATCATCACCAACATTTTGCACTGTTAGTCTTTAATTTTACTGGTTCTAGTGTCTGTGAAGTGATACCTCATTTTAGTTTTGATTTGCATTTCCTTGATGACAGCTGGTGTTAAATATATTTTCATGTGCTTCCTGGCCATTGATATATCTTTTGAGAAAGAAGATATATGGCTACTTTTTGTCTGATTTTAAAACATTAAGTTATAGGAATTCTTTGTATATTCTGAATTAAAGTTTTTTAAAAAACTTATCACTGTTGATTTAGCTTCAAAAACATTTCCACATTCTAAACATACAAAAATAAATAGAATGTTGCAAATTATGTTTAAGTACAGAAGGTTCTTGAACTGTGATTGATACAGGGTTCTTCACTTTGCTGACAATGAGAGTTGTACAGTTTGTTTGAAAACAGTTTAATAACTACTGCACTTAACTAGAAAAAAAAAAATCTAAACACTGCTCATGTACGCTGACCCCGCTTTGTCCACAGCTAAGAATGGCAACAGAATGTTATGTTACTATGTACAGAAACAAGGCAACCTGAAGCTAAACAGATGCACTGCAAAGTCAACAGGTCCAGCTTCACAGTACATGCCCTGAGCTTGGGCCTCTCTGAAAGGCGTCTTTCTCCACAGCCTCAGCACCAAGCAAGGAACATCGATAGTTTGCCTTTGTTATTCTGTTCTTTTTAGAAACTATAAATACATATGGTTAATAACTCAGGGTTTCTAGCTCATAACCATATAATTACCACCTTGCAAATAAAAAAATACCAGAAACATCTTTAAATGTCTTGTCACACCAACAGCAAAGTGCACAGAGTGAGGAAAATACAAAAGTGCCTTTTCATTTTGAAAGTATTTGGAAATATGTACAACTCTTGTAGAGTTTCATGGTTCTCAAGACACCCATGACCACTTCATGTAAACCACTGACAATTTCTAGAGTACTTCGAGAGACTACCATATGATTGTGATTAAATTTTGCAGTTAAAACTAGTGAAGGTGATATTGTTTGGCTATGTCACCGCCCAAATCTCATATTGAATTGTAGCTCCCATAATTCCCATGTGTCATGGGAGAGACTTGGTGGGAGATAATGAATCATGGGGGTGGGTCTCTCTTGTACTGTTCTCATAATAGTGAATAAGTCTCATGGGATCTGATGGTTTTATAAAGGGGACCTCCCTCTTGCCTGCTGCCATGTAATATATGCTTTTCTCCTTCTTTGCCTTCCACTATGATCGTGAGGTCTCCTCTGTCAGGTGACACTGTGAGTCAATTGATCCTCTTTTTCTTTATAAATTACCTAGTCTCAGGTATGTCTTTATTAGCAGCATGAGAACTAATACAGTAAACAGGCAGTGGGGCACTGCTGTAAGGATACCCGAAAATGTGGAAGCAACTTTAGAACTGAGTAACAGGTAGAGGTTGGAACAGTTTGAAGGGCTCAGGAGAAGATAGGAAAATATGGGAAGTTTGAAACTTCCTAGAGACTTGGAGGGTTCAGAATACAGGAAGATGTGGGAAAGCTTGGAACTTTCTAGAGACTTGTTGAATGGCTTTGACTAAAATGCTGATAGAGATATGGACAATAAGGTCAAGGCTAAGGAGGTCTCAGATGGAGATGAGAAACTTGTTGGGAACTGGAGTAAAGGTAACTTTCTATGCAAAGAGACTGGTGGCATTTTGCCCATGCCCTAGAGATCTGTGAAACTTTGAACTTCAGAGAGATGATTTAGGGTATCTGGTGGAAGAAATTTCTAATTGGCAAAGTGTTCAGGAGGAAGCAGAGCATAAAAGTTTGAAAAATTTGTAACCTGATGATGTGATAGAAAAGAAAAACCCGTTTTCTTGGGAGACGTTCAGGTATGCTCTAGAAATTTACATAAGTAACAAGGAGCAAAATGTTAATCATCAAGACAACAGGGAAAATGTCTCCAGGGCATGTCAGAGACTATTGCAGCAGCCCCTCCCATCACAGACCTGGAGGCCTAGGAAGAAAAAATGGTTTCCTGGGCCGAAGCCCACCCTGCTGTGTGCAGTCTTAGGACTTGGTGCCCTCTATCTGAGCCACTCCAGCTGTGGCTAAAAGGGACTAAGGTACAGCTTGGGCCATGGCCTCGGAAAGTGCAGGCTCCAAGCCTTGGCAGCTTCCACGTGGTGCTGAGCCTGCGGGGTGTACAGAAGTCAAGAATTGAAGTTTGGCAACCTTCACCTAGATTTCAGAGGATGTATGGAAACCCCTGGATGTTAAAGCAAAAGTTTGCTATAGAGTTGGAGCCCTCCTGGAGAACCTCTACTAGGGCAGCGTCAAAGGGACATGTGGGGTCAGAGTCCCCACATAAAGTCCCTACCAGGGCACTGCCTAGTGGAGCTGTGAGAAGAAGGCCACCATCCTGCAGACCCCAGAATGGTGAATCCACTAAAAGATTTTCATGCACCTGGAAAAGCCACAGACACGCAATGCCAGCCTGTGAAAACAGCCAGGAGGGGGAGCTGTACCATGCAAAGCCACAGGGGTAGAGCAGGCCAAGGCTGTGGGAAATTCCTCCTTTTGCATCAGCACACCCTGGATGTAAGACATGGACTAAAAGGAGATTTTTTTTTTTTTATTGTACTCTAAGTTCTGGGGTACATGTACAGATCTTACAGGATTTTTGCACATGCTGTGGTGGTTTGCTGTCTCCATCCCCCATCACCTACATCAGGCATTTCTCCCAGTGTTATCCATCCCCAACCTCACCCCCCACCACTGTCCCTCCCTTAGGTTCCCACCCCAGCAGACCCCGGTATGTGATGTTCCCCTCCCTGTGTCCATGTGTTCTCATTGTTAAACACCCGCCTATGAGTGAGAACATGCAATGTTTGGTTTTCTGTTCTTGTGTCAGTTTGTTGAGAATGATTGTTTCCAGATTCATCCATGTCCCTACAAAGGACATGAATTCATCATTTTTTATGGCTGCATACTATTCCATGCTGTATATGAGTCACATTTTCTTTGTCCAGTCTGTCACTGATGGCCCTTTGGGTTGGTTTCAGGTCTTTGCTATTGTAAACAGTGCTGCAATGAACATACATGTGCATGTGTCTTTATAATAGAATGATTTATAATCCTTTAAGTATATACCCAGTAATGTGATTGCTGGGTCAAATGGAATTTCTATTTCTAGATCCTTGAGGAATTGCCACACTGTCTTCCACAATGGTTGAACTAGTTTACACTCCCACCAACAGTGTAAAAGTGTTCCTATTTCTCCATATCCTCTCCAGCGTCTGTTGTCTCCAGATTTTTTAATGATCATCATTCTAACTGGTGTGAGATGGTATCTCAATGTGGTTTTTATTTGATTTCTCTAATGACCAGTGATGATGAGCATTTTAAAATACGTTTTTTGGCCTCATAAATGTCTTCTTTTGAAAAGTGTCTGTTCATATCCTTTGCCTACTTTTGAATGGGTTTGTTTTTTTCTTGTAAATCTGCTTTAGTTCTTTGTAGATTCTGGATATTAGTCCTTTGTAGATTCTGGATATTAGTCCTTTGTCAGATGGGGGAGATTGCAAAAAATTTTTCCCATTCTGTTGGTTGCCAGTTTGCTCTAATGATTGTTTCTTTTGCTGTAAAGAAGCTCTTAAGTTTAATTAGATCCCATTTGTCTATTTTGGCTTTTGTGGTATTGCTTTTGGTGTTTTAGTCATGAAGTCCTTGCCTATGCTTATGTCCTGAATGGAATTGCTTAGGTTTTCTTCTAGGGTTTTTATGGTGTTAGGCCTTAGGTTTAAATCTTTAATCCATCTGGAGTTAATTTTAGTGTAAGGCGTAAGGAAGGGTTCTAGTTTCTGCTTTCTGCACATGGCTAGCCAGTTTTCCCAACACCATTTATTAAACAGGGAATCCTTTCCCCCATTGCTTGACTTTGTCAGGTTTGTCAAAGATCAGATGGTTGTAGATCTGTGGCATTGCTTCCAAGGCCTCTGTTCTGTTCCTGGTCTATATCTCTGTTTTGGTACCAGTATCATGCTGTTTTGATTACTGTAGTCTTGTAGTATAGTTTGAAGTCAGGTAGTGTAATACCTCCAGCTTCGTTCTTTTTGCTTAGGATTGTTTTGGCTATGCAGGCTCTCTTTTGGTTCCATATGAAGTTTAAAGTGTTTTTTTCTAGTTCTGTTAAGAAGGTCAATGGCAGCTTGATGGGGATAGCATTGAATCTATAAATTACTTTAGGCAGTATGACCGTTTTCACAATATTGATTCTTTCTAACCATGAGTGTGGAATGTTTTTCCATCTGTTTGTGTTCTCTCTTATTTCCTTGAGCAGTGGTTTGTAGTTCTCCTTAAAGAGGTCCTTTACATCCTTTGTTAGTTGTATTCCTAGGTATTTTATTTTCTTTGTAGCAATTGTGAATGGCAATTCACTCATGATTTGGCTCTCTGTTTGTTATTTGTGTGTAGGAATGCTTGTGATTTCTGCATGTTGATTTTGTATCCTGAGACTTTGTTGAAGTTGCTTATCAGTTTCAGGAGATTTGGGGCTGAGACGATGGGATCTTCTAAATATACAATTATGTCATATGCAAATAGAGACAATCTGACTTCCTCTTTTCCTGATTGAATACCTTTTATTTCTTTTTCTTGCCTGATTGCTCTGACTAGAACTTCCTATACTGTATTGAATAGGAGTGGTGAGAGAGGGCATCCTTGTCTAGTGCCAGTTTTCAAAGGGAATGCTTCCAGTTTTTGCCTGTTCAGTACGATATTGACTGTGGGGTTGTCATAAATAGCTTTTATTATTTTGTGATATGTTCCATCAATACCTAGTTTATTGAGAGTTTTTAGTATAAAGGGCTGTTGAATTTTGTCGAAGGCTTTCTCTGCATCTATTGAGATAATCATGTGGTTTTTGTCTTTGGTTCTGTTTATGTGATGGATTAAGTTTAAAATTTGTGTATTTTAAACCAGATTTGCATCCCCAGGATGAAGCCTGCTTGATTGTAATGGATAAGCTTTTTGATGTAGTGTTGCATTCAGTTTGCCAGTATTTTATTGAAAATTTTTGCATCAATGTTCATCATGGATATTGGCCTGAAGTTTTCTTTTTTAGTTGTGTCTCTGCAAGGTTTTGATATCAGATAATGTTGATCTCATAAAATGATTTAGAGATGATTGCCTCTTTTTGTATTGTTTGAAATAGTTTCAGAAGGAATGGTACCAGCTCCTCTTTGTACATCTGGTAGAATTCAGCTATGAACCTGTCTGGACCTGGACTTATTTTGGTTCATAGGGTATTAATTGCTGACTCAACTTCAGACCTTGTTATTGGTCAATTCAGGGTTTCAAGTTCTTCCTGGTTCAGTCTTGGGAGGGTGCAAGTGTCCAGGGATTTATCCATTTCTTGAAGATTTACTGGTTTATGTTCATTAAGTTGTTTGTTGTAATCTCTGATGGTAGTTTGTATTTCTGTGAAATTGGTGGTGATATCCCCCTTTATCTTTTTTTTGCATCTATTAGATCCTTCTCTCTTTTCTTTTTTATTAGTCTGGCTAGTGGTCTATTTTGTTGATCTTTTCAAAAACCAACTCCTGGATTCATTGATTTTTTGAAGATTTTTCTGTGTCTCTATCTCCTTTAGTACTGCTCTGATCTTAGTTATTTCTTGTCTTCTGCTAGCTTTTGAGTAGTTTTTGATCTTGCTCCTCTAGCTCTTTCAATTTTGATGATAGGGTATTGATTTCAGATCTTTCCTCGCTTCTCATGTGGGCATTGATTGCTATAAATTTTCCTCTAGACACTGCTTTAAATGTGTCCCAGAGATTCTTGTATGTTATGTCTTCATTCTCATTGGTTTCGAAGAATACCTTTATTTCTGCCTTCATTTTATTGTTTATCCAGTCATCATTCGGTAGCAAATTGTTCAGTTTCCATGTAGTTTTGTGGGTTTGAGTGAGTTTCTTACTCCTGAGTTCTAATTTGATTGTGCTGTGGTCTGAGAGACTTATGATTTCCATTCTTTTGCATTTGCTGAGGAGTGATTTACTTCCAATTATGTTGTCAATTTTAGAGGAAATGCAGTGTGGTGCTGAGAAGAATGTATATTCTGTGGATTTGGGGTGGAGAGTTCTGTAGATGTCTATTAGGCCCTCTTGGTACAGATCTGCATTCACATCTGGATATCCTTGTTGATTTTCTGTCTTACTGATCTGTCTGATATTGACAGTGGAGTGTTAAAGTCTCACATTATTACTGTGTGGGAGTCTAAGTCTCTTTGCAGGTCGTTAAAAACTTGCTTTATCTATCTGGGAGCTCCTGTGTTTGGTGCATAAATATTTAGGATTGTTAGCTCTTCTTGTTGCATTGATCCTTTTGCCATTATGTTATGCCCCTCTTTGTGTCTTTTGATCTTTGTTCGTTTAAAGTCTGTTTTATCAGAGACTAGGATTGCAACCCCTGTTTTTTTTACTGTTTACTTGGTAAATCTTCTTCCATCCCTTTTGTTTTGAGTCTATGTGTGTCTTTGCACATTAGATGGGTCTCCTGAATACAGCACACCAATGGGTCTTGACTTTTTATCCAGTTTGCTAGTCTGTGTCTTTTGATTGGATTAGAACATGTTCCTTTAGCTCAGAGAAGTTTTTTATTACCCACCTTCTGAAGCCTGCTTCTGTCAATTCATCAAACTCATTCTCTATCCTGTTTGTTCCCTTGCTGGTGTGGAGTTGTGATCCCTTGGAGGAGGACAGGCATTCTGGTCTTTGATAATTTCATCCTTTTCATGCTGGTTTCTTCCCATCTTCGTGGATTTATTGGTCTTTGATATTTGAAGTTGGTGATTTTGGATGGGGTCTCTGACTGTATGCCCTTTCTGTTGATGTTGAAGCTATTTATTTTTGTTTTTTAGTTTTCCTTCTAACAGTCAAGCCCCTCTGCTGTAGGACTTGCCTATTGGAGGTGCACTCCAGACCTTGCTTGCCTGGGAGTCACCTGTGAGGGGTGTGGAGCAGCGAGGATTGCTGCCTGATCTTTCCTCTTGTAACTTTGTCCCAGAAAGGTTCCCCCTTTCTGGACAGCCAGAGCTCTCTTGTATAAGGTGTTTTTTTGGTTATTCCAGGGTCAGGGAGCCACTTAAGGAGGCAGTCTGTCCCTTGTCTGCCTGCAGAGGCATTGCTGGGCTGCCTCCGACTCAGCCCTGTTGCTGTGTAGGCTTCCTCTGGCTTTTGTTTATACAGATGAGATTAGACCCACCTTCGCAATGGCAGATGCCCTTCCCCCCCACCAAGCTCGATCATCCTGGGTCAAGCTTGGACTGATGTGCTGGCTGTGGAACCCTCAAGTGAGAGGGTTTCAGTTTGCTGGTGTTTGTGGGGGTGGTACCTGCCAAGCTGTATCACTTGTCTCCTTGCTTTCAGCTCTCCCTCTTTCTGGGGGGGGTCGGGTAGATCCATCATGCAGGTGCTCTTGGTGTTAGTCACTCTAAAAGGAGATTATTTTGGAGCTCTAAGATTGGATTGTCCCACTGAATTTTGGACTTGCATGGGGCCCGTAGGCCCTTTGTTTTGACCAATCTCTCCCATTTGGAATGGGTGTATTTACTCAATGCTTGTACCTCATTGTATCTAGGAAGTAACTAACTTGCTTTTGATATTATCGGCTCATAGGCTGAAGGGACATGCCTTGTTTTGAATGAGACTTTGGACTGTGAACTTTTGAGTTTATGCCAAAATGAGTTAAGATTTTGGGGAACTGTTGGCAAGGCATGATTGATCTTGAAATATGAGGACATGAGATTTGGGAGGGGTCAGGGGTGAAATAATACGGTTTAGCTGTGTCCCCCACCTAAATCTTATCTTTAACTGTAGCTCCCACAATTCCCACGTGTCATGGGAGTGATCTGGTGGGGAGGTAGTTGAATCATGGGGGTGGGTCTTTTTTATGCTTTTCTCATGATAGTGAATAGGTCTTAGGAGACCTGATGGTTTTATAAAGAGGAGTTCTTCACACTCCCTCTTGCCTGCCACCATGTAATACATACCTTTCTCCTCTTTTGCCTTTTGCCATGATTGTAAGGCCTCCCCTAGCCATGTGGAACTATGAACGCGTTAAACCTCTTTTTCTTTATAAATTACCCAGTTTTGGGTATGATTTTATTAGCAGCATGAGAACTGACTAATACAGAAGGCAACAGACACCTCTCGAATAAGAGATGTGTCAATTATGGCACTCCCCTACTCTAAGGCATTCACAAGAAGACATAAACAGTTCTTTAATTCATGATCCTCCTCCTCTTATTCCTTCTCTTCTTCATCGTTCTCTTCCTTCTTTTATGGGCAACTTTAGTGGGATTCTTTGCATCATCAAACTTTTGTTTAGACTTAGAGTCAGCAACATCCTTCTCTTGCTTCTCCCTGAGCTTCACTGCCTTAGTGATGCAAGGTTGCATTTCACTGTTACTTAAGTTATTCCACATCTTACCCAGATTTTTGTCACATCTCCAATAGAGATGTCAGGGTTTGTGGATTTGATCTTGGGGTAGGCTTCTGAAAAGAACTGGAAGAATCCAGACAGTGGCCTTTTGAGCACATTACAGTCCTTCTTGCCTGCCTTAGCTTCTCTATAATCCTTCATTTCCCAAACATGGAGTACTTTATCCACCTTTATTGCTTCATCAAATTTAGACTTCTCTCTCCCAGACATTGTCTATCACTTCTCAAAGTACTGCTTAAAAGTTTTTGCAAAATTGACAGGGACCTCTGGATTTTTCTTGTTATGTTCTTCTCTGCACATCTCCACAAAGAAGGTATTATGCAGACTCTTTGGTTTCTTGGGATCACCTTTAGGCAACCTGACTGTATTGTTCGCTAGTCTAATTTGAGATTTTTGTCTGATCTATGTATTGTGAATTTTTTTTCCCAATCTGGCTTATCTTTCATTTTCTTTATAGTGCATTTTGAAGAATAGAAGCTTTAAGTTTGGATGAAGCCTAATTGATTAATCTTCTGTTATAGCCGAGGCCTTTTGTTTCCTAAGAAACCTTGCTGGCTGGGTGCAGTGGCTCACACCTGTAATCCCAGCATGTTGGGAGGCTGAGGTGGGTGGATCACTTGAGGTCAGTAGTTTAAGACCAGCCTTGCCAAAATGGTGAAACCTCGTCTGTAATAAAAATACAAAAATTAGCTGGGCATGGTGGCGGATGCCTGTAATCGCAGCTACCTGGGAAGCTGAGGCAGGAGAATTGCTTGAACCTGGGAGGCGGAGGTTGCCGTGAGCCGAGGTGGTGCCATTAACTCCAGCCCTCCAGCCTGGGTGTCAAGAGCACTCTGTCTCAAAAAAAAAGAAGAAAAAAAAGAAACCTTGCTTACACTAGGATATGGAGATAGTTTCTGTTGTTTTCTTCTAGTAGTTTTATATTTTAGCTTGTATCCCTAGGTCTGTAATCTAGAACAAATTTTTGTGTATTGTGTGAGGGGTAAGAGTAAAGAATTAACTTGTACTGCATTATGATTATGTCAAGGTTTTCCCATAGAATTTCTTAAAAACTATTTTCCTATGAAATTACTTTGGCAGCCTTGTTAATTTTAATGTAAATTAATTGAAAATAAATTAATTGCTTATATTTGGATGTATCTCTGATCTGTTTACTTTCTATTTAACTATCTGTGTGTACTTCATATATACTACACTGAACTGATTATTGAAGGCTTATAGTAAATCTTGAAAGCATGTTGTATAATTTATTAAGCTTATTTTTTTTTCAAAATTTTTTTGGCCGTTCAAAGTAATTTGTATTTCCAAGTATATTTTAGAATTAGCTTGTTATTCCTGCAGAGATTTTGACAGGACACATTTGGGTAGACTTGCCAATTTTATAATACTGAATCTTCCAATTGATAAATAAGGTTTTATTTTTTTTCTAGATTTTTAGTCTT
Source organism: Ateles fusciceps (assembly GCA_036589455.1). NCBI lineage: Eukaryota > Metazoa > Chordata > Mammalia > Primates > Atelidae > Ateles > Ateles fusciceps. The sequence goes on from JAZHEH010001096.1 coordinate 712,733, forward strand.
CTTTAGTTTCTGTCTGTAATGTCTTACACTTATAATGTAGTAGTCTTACACATTTTTGTTACATTTGTTCCAAAGTATTTTATATTTTTAGATACCATTATAAATGACATTGTTAAATTTTCCAATTATTTTTCTTATTGCATATGAATGCAATTGATTTTGCACATAAATAAAATTGATATTGAATTTGTATCCTGTGTCCTTGCTAAATTTCCTTATTGATAGTAGGTTTTTTTGGGGATAGATTGTTCAGTGGATCCTATGTAAACAATCATATTTTTCATAATGAAGATAGTTTACTTATTTTATTCTAATGTTATTGTAGTAGTTAGAACCTCTACTATTACTATTATGTTGAACGTACATGTGAAAAACTGATTAACTTTTCCCATTTCCAATTATAAAAAAGCAATTTAATATTTAATCGTTAAGTATGATGTTAGCTATAGAATTTTTGTAGAAGCTCTTGATTAGAGTGAAAAAACAATTGCCCAATTTTTTTATTTACTGAGAGATATTTTTAATATGAATAAATGTTAAATTCTATCTAATACCTTTCCTGCATCTAGTAATGTGATCATATGTCTTTTTCCTTTATTCCGTTAATGTGATGGATTAAATTAATTGATTTATGAATGTTGCACCAACCCTGGATTCCTAGGATAAGGCTGATTTGGTCATGACACATTATCCTTTTCTATATTGCTAGATTTACTTAGACTTTTTTTTTTTTTTAAGAATTTTTGCATCTATATTTATGAAGGACATTTATCTGTAAGTTTCTTTTTTGTTACAGCCTCTTAAAGATGTGCTATCAAGATTATGCTAGCCTTATAAAATGAGTTGGGAAGTGACTATTTTCTACAAGAGTATAAAAATGGTCTTATTTTATTCTTACATATTTCATAGAAGTCACCAGGAAATTAGTCAGAAATGAGAGAGACATTTAACACCACCACCACCACCACCACCACCACCACCACAATGGCTATTTGAACCTTAAGTTTTATTAAGATTTTTTGTTTCTTCTTGTTTTGGTAAGTTGCATGTTGAAGGAATTTTTCCATTTTATCTAAGCATTCAAGTTATTTTATATAAAGTTGTTCATAGTGTATCTTTATTATCCTTTAATGACCATAGAATCTATGGAGATGCAGATAATTTGTGTTCTCTCTTCTATCGCTCTCTCAATAGCATAGCCCTAGATTTATTTATTCTACTAACCTTTGTAAAAACAGTTTTCTTGTCTTACTGATTTCTTCTATTATTTGTTACTAATTGTACTGATGTCTCCTATTATCTGTATCATTTGCACTATTTTATTTTAGTTTTTATTTGAATAGATTACTTATTTTATGCCTTTCTTTTTATCTAATATAAGCATTAAGGATATAAATTTTTCTTTCGCACGACTCTCACACATTTTCTTGTATATGTTATAATTATCCAGTTAAAAATGCTTTCTAATTTTACTTGTGATTTCTTTTCTGACTCATGGACATTAGATGTCTATTACATAGTTTTAAAATATTTGTTTATTTTGCTACATTAATTATTATTATCGGTTTCTAATTAAAGTAGTTATGGTCAGAGAAAATAATCTATGTAATTTCAATCCTTTGAATTTATTGAGGCTTTTTTTAGTGACTCAGCATATGTTCTATCTTTCTGAAATGTTTTACATGCATTTAAAAGAGTATGCATCTTACCATTGTGGAGGACAGAGTTCTATAAATACCAATTTTGTCAAATTGATTGATATTGTTCAAATCTTCTCTATTCTTACTGAAACTTTTTTCTAATTCTTTCATCACTAAGATAGAGGCGTTGTAGTCTCTAACCATAAGTATTGCTCTGTTTCTCACATTTAAATGTGCCAAGTATTGCTTTGCATAATTTAAACCTATGCTATTCATTAAGAAATCATTTAGGATTGTTATGTCTCTCAGATGAGTTACCTTTCAATCAATATGAAAAATCCTTCTTTCTTTCTGGTAATATTCTTGAAGCCAATATTGTTTGATTTAAGATAGCCACTCTAGCTTTCTTAAGCTTATTGTTTGCATGGTATATCGTCTCAAATGTTTTAATTTCAATCTGAGTGTATATTTTTATTTAAAGTGCAATTCTTATAAACAACATATAGTTGGGTCTTGTTTTTTTCCCCTCATTCTGACAATTTCTGGGTGGTTGTGTGATTTCATGTTGGTTGACAGAAATGATATTTTTCACATGCTTCTATACCTTAAGCAGTAGCAGAACTCAGATTGACTATTAATTTTTATTTAACTCTTACTTAAGACATTGTCTTCACAAGGCCAGGAATGGTGGCTCATTCCTGTAACCCCAGCATTTCTGGAGGCCAAGGTGGGTAGATCGCCTGAGCTTAGTCTGAGACCAGCCTTGGCAATATGGCAAACCCCATTTCTACAAAAAATAAAAAAAGTTATCCGGTCATGGTGGCACATACCTCTAGTCCCAGCTACTTGTGAGACTGAGGTGAAAAATCACTGGAGCCTGGGAGGTGGAGTTTGCAGTGAGCAAAGATGGCACCATTGCACTCCAGCCTGGATGATAGAGTGAGACCCCACCTCCAAAAAAAAAAAAAAAAAAAAGAAAGAAAAGAAAAAGAAAACAAAAAGAAAGAAAAGAAAAGAAATAATCATCTTCGTACGACTCTACCAATAATCCTGTGACATTGCAGGTCTCATTTCTGTGTGTTCCAGAGTTATCCTGGACCTCTTCCAACTGTAGCACTGTATCATCTACATTATAATTGTCTGTTACACGTTCTAGATTATAAACATTTTGGGAAGGAAACAAATTTTATTTATTGTTATAACTGTGGTGCCTGGCACAATTCCTGACCCAGAGTGTGGGTTCAGTTTATATTAGTTGAGTAAATTGATAAACTTTAAAATGCCTTAAGAGAAGTAAACTAATCAAGTAACATTTGGTATATATGTATGTATCTACAAGTATATCTCTGTGAGTGTACATTTGTGTGTGTATGTGTGTATGTAAGTTTTTGAGATCTGAGATGGAGATATTCTAGATGACATCGAAGAGGAGATGAAATATAAATATTGGGTCATGTAGTATGAATAATATATTTAATCATAGATGAAATACGTTGCATCAAGCCATTCAACATCTTCCCTTAAAATGCAGTTGTTTCTCAGTATGGAGATTACTCAAAACTTTTCAGATAAAGCTTTTTATATACCCTTATTAGGTATCTATCCAAAGGATATGAAATCAGTATATGAGGAGATATCTGTATCCCCATGCACACTGCAGCACTATTCACAATAGCCAAGATACAGAATCAACTTGTATCCATCAACTGGTTGATTGATAAAGAAAATTAAGTATATATACACAATAAAATACCATTAACCCTTAAAAAAAGAAAATTCTGTCATTTGTGACAACATGGATGAACCTGGAGGATGTTATATTTAGTAAACTATGCCAGCCATAGAAAGACAAAGATGGTCTGATGTCACTTATATGTGGAATCTAAAAAAGCTAAACTTGTGGAAGTAGGGAATGGTGGTTACCATGAGCCAGGGTGTGCAGGTTGGGATACAAGGGTTACAAAATTTCAGTTATTTAGAAGAAATAAATTCAAGAACTCTATTGAACAACATGATGAATATAGTTAATAATATATTTCATTTTTTAATATATACTTAATATATACAATATATTTTTGAATATAATGTATATATGTTTCAAAATATAATATACACAATAAACATGTATAATTTCCATTTGTCAAACAACAAATAAATAATTTCTTTAAAAATGCAGTAGTTTTTCAAAAACTGTTCTAGGCTTCATGAAGGTGTAACCCAAGTCTGTGTTGTTTATTGCTGGCCTAGCACAATGTGAGTTTATTTTTCTCTCTGTAAGCCTGTCTGTCTGCTTAAGAAACATATGTGTATATGTAAGTATAAACATATGTAATTTTAAAAATAAAAACATGTTAGAGATATAAGATCTATAATCATCTTACATTTTTCAGTAGGAAAGTGATGTTTGGAGAGGTAAGGTCACTTTCCAAGGCCACACAGCTAGTTAGTAGTAGGAACAGGACTTGTAGACTCCTAGATCAGTGCTTGTGTCACTTCAGCATATATATGTCTTCTCATTAGTTTTACCAGAGTAGTTCTGCAACCCTAATATATTAATATTGCCTTTGGGTTTCACTCCTGGTTTTCATGAATTAACAGAAACTGGATTTATCCTTCCATTTGAAACAACCAGAAAAATTGGATAAAATATATTTAACAATGGCTTTTGAGGTATTGAACACTGAAAAAATGGAAAACAAATGAGGTTTGCCCTGCAATTGCCCCAGCTTACTGCTATGAGGGTGCTTCCAGAACATGGTATAGAGATGCAAAAATCAGGCAGAGGCATGTGTAGGGTGATGCAAAGAGCTGAGAAGATAGAGTTTCGAATATGAAGTACCTAAGATATCCAGAGTTCACAGGACAAAGGACTAAAGAGGAGAGAGATACATGGACAGCTCCAAAGTTCTGCAGAGGGTCACACTTGACCATTTAGCAGAGTACTGATCAAAATGTGTGTGAGGAAACCTCCTGAGGTGGCGAAAGACCATCCAAAAAGGTTAAAAGAAAAAAGCACCAGGTGTCCACAAAAGTATCAGAAAGAGTGCTTGTTCCTACCAGTCAGACTGGAAAACCTACAATTCATGGGAGTTGAGTAGAGTATATAGGTGATGTATGCCTCAGTGCTAGGGAAAAATCAGTTCTACCTAGTATTGCGATAGCCTTGCCTAGTAAATCTTATAAGCAAGACTGAAAAGGAGCAGATTGATTCCAAGTAACTGTATCAGAGAATAAAGGTAATAAAAATTTATATGAATACAAAAGTCTTCAGCACTTAACAAGGTAAAATTTATAATGTGTGGGATCCAGTAGAAAATGACCAGGCTATTGAAAAAGGAGGAAAATACAGCCTATAAAAGGAGAAAAAGCCATAAATCAAAACTGACTTACTCCTGACACAGATGTTAGAATTAGCAGATCAGGACATTGAAACAGTTAGCATAATTGTATTCCACACATTCAAAAATTCAGTAGAGACATGGAAGATATAAAGAAGACTGAAATTAAGTATCTAAAGATGAAAATTATAATGTGTGTAGTGAAAATACTCAAGACAGAAATAATTACATGTTAGACATTGCAGAAGAAAAGATTAGTGAACTTGACATAGGAATAGAAACTATCCCAAATTAAAGTGAGTGAGGAAAAAATACTTTAATGAACAGAGTATCAGTGACCTGAGGCATCTTCGATTTGCCTAGTATATGGGTAATTGTAATTCTTGAAGAAGAAAAGGGAGATGTAGAAAAAATTTTGAAGAATAATAGCCAAAACATCCCCCAAATTTAATGAAAACAATAAGCTGATCAATCCAAGAACTCCAAGCATAAAAAACATAAAGAAAACTGCACAAATTCAATATATGATCAATTTATTAAAAACCAGTGATGAAGAAAAAAATCTTAAAAGCAGGCAGAGAAAATAAGACACACTTATAGGGGCAAAGATAAAAAAAAAAACAAAACAGCAGACTTCTCTTCATAAACAATGCAAGTAAGAAAAAGAGAGTGGAACAACATCTTCAGAATAATAAAGAAAAAAACCCCTCAATCTAGAATTCTACATTCAGAGAAAATATTTTTTAAAAATAAAAATGTGGCCAGGTGCAGTGGCTCATGCCTATAATCCCAGCACTTTGGGAGGCAGAGAAGGGCTAGTTGCCTGAGCTCAGGAGTTCAAGACCAGCCTGGGGAACATGGTGAAACCCCATCCTTACCAAAAAATATAAAAATTAACCAGGTATGGTTGCATGCACCTGTAGTTCCAGCTACTTGGGAGGGTGAGGCAGGAGAATTGCTTGAACCCAGGAAGTGGGGGCTGCAGTGAGCTGAGATCATACCACTGTACTCCAGCCTGGGTGACAGAGTGAGACTTTGTCCCACTCCAAAAAAAGAGAGATAATAATTGCTTCAGCTATTTAAAAGCTAAAAATAATTCATTACCAGCAGACTTGAATTATAGGAAATATCAAAGAAAGCTCTTCAGTGAGAAAGTAAGTGATATTGAATGAAAATATGGATATGCACAAAGGATTGAAGAACATCAGATATGATAACCACATAGATACGATGTAAGACTTTAATTATTTGGATCCCTTTAGAAAGTAATTAATGATTAGAATTAAAAGTTATGTAGAATGAGATTTCTAATACCTAAAAGCAAAATATATAACAACAATAGCACAAAGGCCTAGAGAAGAGAAATGGAAGCATACTATATGTGAAGTGGTATAATATTATTTGAAGGTAGACTGATAAGTAAAAGATGTATGCTGTTATCCCTAAAATAATTACTAAAAAAACTCTATAAAATAAAAACCAAAGTTATAGTTGACAAAAATCCAGCAATGTAGATTAAATGTAATCATAAAAATACCCCCCAAAAGACAGAGGAAACTATTAATAGGGAATAGATGAAACAAATAGCAAAATAACAAAATCAAACATAACCATATTGATAATCATGTTAAATGTAAGTGATCTATACAAACTAGTTATGGGGTAGAGATTCTCAGGAAAAAGCAAGACCAAATTATATTTTGTGAATAAAAATGTTTTTTAAATATTAAGACAAAAACTGGTTAATAGTAAAAGACTGAGAAAGATAATGCAGAGGAACAAAGCTTGTAAAGATTAAAAAATAGATCAACGGAATAGTATAGTGAGTCTAAAAGCAGACTCACTTGTATAGGGACAAGTAATTTTTGACATATGTGCAAAATCAGTGTAGAAAGGATAGCTTTTTCAACAAATAGTGATTGAACAGTTGGCTATCAAGATGCAAGGGAACAAACTTTATATTTTATACCATATACAAAAATTAACTCAAAATGCATCATAGATGTAAAATCTAAAGGTGTATGACTTCCAGAATAAAGTTTTGTAGCATTAGGTTAGGTAAAAGTTGCTTAGATGTAACACCAAAAGCACTATGTATATTTTAAAATTAAATTGAACTTCTTCAACTTAAAACCCTTTGCTTTTTGAAAGACGCTGTTAGAAAAATGAAAAGACCAGCCACAGACTGGGGAAAGATATTTGCAAATCATATATCTTATATAAATTTTTATCAAGCATATGTAAAGTGCATTCTAAACTCAATAATGAGAATGGTTAAAATTAAAAACACTGGCCATACCAAGTGTTGGCAGGGATATGGAGAACTAGGACTTCCATACATTGCTGATGGTAATGTAAACCAATTAGTTTGGCAGTTACTAAAAAGTTAGGCCCAAGCTTGCCTCATGATTCAGTCATTTCACTTCTAAGTATTAACTCAAGAGAAATGAAAGCATAAATCCATACAAAGACTTCTGCATGAGTGTCCAGAGCAGCTTTATTGTTGTGAGCCCTCAATTGGAAACAACCTAATTGTTAATCTATAACTGAATGAATAAACAACTAGTGGCATATACATACAGTGGAATGCTATTCAGAAGTTAAAAGGAATTAACTGTTTCTATGCATGACATGTAACGTGAATGAATTCCAAAAATAAAAACAAGCCAGACCAAAAAATAGTACATAATGTATGATTCCATTTGTATAAAAATAGATAATACCAATTAATCTAGAGTGAGAAAACAGATGAATGGTTGCCAGGAATGAGGAAGGGTAGAAGGTGAGATTACAAAGGTACACAGAGTTCAGTGGGGGGTAATAAATATGTTTATTAGTTAGATTGTGGCCATGATTTCACAGGTATACATCTATGATGAAATTGATCAAATTTTACACTGTACATATGTGTCATTTTTCATATGCTAATTATATCTCAGTAAGACTTTTAAAGAAACTGTTGATATAGTGTAACTGTCATGAGACGCTCATTAGTTATATCCCTGCTTAAGGTGAGAGATTCATGCTAGGCAAAAGAGATATATAACCATGTCAAGAAATAATTTCGATTGTTTAAATATATACATAGAAATGAGGCTAAGTTATATGGCCCAAAGATGAAAAACAGAAAAATGTAGGTTCAAGAAGCTGAAGCCTTGGCTCCTATTGGTGCTCTGTTAGTATGTATAGTTGAAACCATGCATTTTCATAATGTTAGTGATGAACAAAATTGTGGAGTTGAATTTTAAGTCTTGAAACTAAAATAGCTATCACTGGGAGCTGTGTGGAGCCCAATTATAACGGAACTGGACTGTAATTGTAAACTGCTGAATATGGTAATTATTGTGGCAGATGTACAGTAATTAGTTTGTAACACTAAGACTTTTATTTTGTGATTTTTGTAATATCTTCCAAAAAAGGAGAAGTAGCTATGGCTGGGCAGACTTTGATTTGGACTCTGCAGTGTTTTTAGGATTTATTTTTCTGCAGCAAGCCAGGGCTTTTATGTCAGCAAGCAATGCTGGCGACAAGGTTTTGGCCCATGAATCAAAGAGAGTGCATGGTAATGAAAGAGCTAAGATGATATAATTGGGCAATAAAATTTATGATTTTTGAGTGGAATGTCAATATTGCAAAGGAACAATATTGCTGATTTACTGGTAATAGCCAACACACAAGTTATCATTGCAATTAAGCAAAACTTTAAATCAAGTTCTCCCAGAGTGTTCATGGTCTCAAAAAATAGAATATGGAGTAGTTTCAAAAAGAGGAATTTGGGAGTTGGGCAAATATGAGTTGAAATCCCTGGTTCACATACCAGCTATGTGATCATTAGTAAGTTACTTGGGTTTTTTTTTTAATCTACAAATGAAAATGATATAACATAACTTTGTAGGTTAATAGAGATAATGTATGTGAAATTCCTAGTATTCCAGGGCATTTACTCTAAAAAGGGGATTTGCTCTGTGCTGTAAAAATGTTCTGAAAGGTGAGTAACACCACATTTGCAACTTCTTTTCTGAATGGTTCCTGTAAGAATTAAAGATATTCTCTGTAAAATGTTCTTGTATAATGCCTTGCACATAGTAGATGCCTGACAAATTGTAGCTAGTATGTGTATTATTTAAGAAATGGATCAGAATCTTGAAGTAGGAGTCAGAAAACCTGGTCCTAGTTGCAGTTCTGCCACCAAATAGTTGTATGCCTTCACACAACTCATTTGTCACTTCTCTTGAGAGGATGACCATTTATGCCCCTTCTATCTTTGCAACACTAGGACATTTTTTTTTCTTCTGTTTTTACCTGTTGGCCTTAGTACCATTTTCTTGCAAACCTCTGCACCATGAGAGCCAAGTGGAAGAAGTAGTGAATGTGCAGGCTGAAGTGCAAAAGAAGAAAGATGAGGCAGAGGTCCAAGTAAACCGTTAGCTTGTTGCACCATGGAGGCCACAGGAGCAGAAACATGGAATGCCAGACGCTGGGGGATGCAGGTACAAGTCGTGAGACTGCAGGCTGCTGTCTAGAGCTTGTCTCAATGGATCTAGAACTTCATTGCCATCTCATCGCCGATCACTCTGAGACCCACCTTGCTCATAACCAAAACTGCCCATGTTGGTCCTTTGCCCTGGACCTGTGACATTTTGGACTATTTCTGTGTTTACTTGTGGCCGAGTGTAACAACCATACAATAAATCACCTCTTCGTTGTTTTAGCTGAAAAAAAAGCAAAGAAGAAAAAGAAAACGATAGAGACCCAGAATAAAAATTCCAACGGTGAGCTGAGAAGGAAGTGTGGAGCTTACGCAGTGTTAGTATTGTAGCCAGTGAGGTTTTTCTGAGGCATTATAATTGCTAATTGAGAAGGAAGTGTGGGTCTCCTCTGTTCAGATCCTCAGTTTATTACTATGTTTATCACTGTGAAATATTTCTTATCTGTTCTTTCAGGAATCTTCTACACTGTGACTGTGTGTGTGTTTACTTTTATACAATAAGATATAATATTATTGTAAACATACTGTTCTATATCTTAACTGATTTTCCCCCAAGTACCAATTTATCTTGAAGAGCTTTCTATATCGGCACATATGCATCTGCTTTATTTGGTTCATAACAATGATAACAGTAATAGTTACAGCTGTATTATATTCCAAATAAATAAAATAGCTGTGTTGTATTCCAAATGAATGAAAGTAATGTTTATTTAATTAGCTCTTTAGTAACAAACATAGAGGTTATTTTTCTTTGGTGTTAGAAACAATGCAACAAAAATTTATCTGTGCACATTCTTTTTTTTTTTTTTTTTGTATTTTGGTAAGATTTTCTGTAAGATGAATTTTCAGAAGTTGAATTGAGAAATCAAAGGGTGTGTATAACGACCAGATGCAGTGGCTCATACCTGTAATCCTAGCACTTTGGGAAACTAAGGAAGGTGGATCACTTGAGCCTAAGAGTTTGAGACCAGTTTGGGCAAGATGCCAAAACCCTGTTTCTACAAAAATACAAACATTAGCCAGGCATGGTAACATACTCCTGTAGTCCCAGCTATTCAAGAGGGAGCCCTTCAGTCCTGGCTGTGGCGGTTGCAGTGAGAAAAGAAAAAAGAAAATGTGTGTATAGGAAAAGTTTAATCAAAATTCCCAAATTGTTTTCCTAAGAGGATGAAAACATTAATATGGCTGGTAACTGTGTAGGTGTAATTATTTTCCCATACACTAACACTGTAATAACTTGTTTTATTTTTTTGCAGAGAGTAATTTTTTCATTGACAGTATTCAGTTCATTCTCCATTGGTCACTTTTATTTTTTTAAATAGAAATGACTTGATTCAACAAGTATTTAATCTCATATGGCTTAATTGTGTGTGAAGTATGGTATTAGATGTTTGAAGAAGTCAAAATTCATTTGATACAGTATCTGCCCCTGACTATACACTAACACTATTAAGGGAGGTTTGCATACTCTGGCCTCAGATTTCCTTTCCCACCTTATCTATTTGTAATAATTTTGGGACCACTGTAGAACCAAAAATGAGAACGTTTGATTAATATTTTAAGGGAGTCTTGAAGTTTCATGAATATATTAAGTAGGTATGAGAATTTCCATGAATATATTAAGTAGGAGAATTGTTAGTGTGGACGCTACAACTGCAGATCATAAACCCCTGCCTTGTAGGCAATTGTTTACCACCACCTGTATTCTTTTCACTGATGTGGGCTAGTGCAGATAAAAAAAATTGGGAATTAATAATGTATTATGCCTCTTTCACAGCTTACCCAGAGTGGCTGACCCACTATTTCAGCTGTGTACAACTAGATTATAGCATTTCTGCGTCATTGTGGAAAGACATTCCCGCAGAAGACAACGGCATTACAATGAGGAGAAATGTGCCATAATTGGGACAATAAGGAAAATAGTAAACACAGATGAAGCTTTTGGAAGAGAGAAATGAATGACAGGAGGAGTGGGAAGGGGTGATGGGCACTGGGGGAGATGAGTGTGTTTGCTGAAAGCTGACATCCATGTGGGAGAGACAACAGCAGTAGTAATGATTAAAAAAAACAAATATGAGACCAAAGAGTGGCTACACTGAAGTTCTTACAGGCCGTGTGTTAGGTTTATGTTTATTACTCTTGGCTTGAATGTGCCACATGAAGTGTTCTGGATGAGAACGGATGCTTTATTAAACACCTCCCGGTGAATAATAAGAGCAGCAGCCTCCCCTTGGCCCCAACCCTTGCCCCTAGGGTGACACGGTGATAATCAGGCCAACTGTCGTACATAGGCAGCTGAATAACCCATAGGTGAGGGAGGAAGAAAAAGGATTTTTCTCTGCTTGTAAAGGGGAAGCAGGTGGTTATCCCCTATTGCTCCTGAAAGAGTTTCCTCCTGACTCAACTCCTTTGGTATGCAAATACAATCTCCACAGGAGTTCGATAGCTCCTTGCCTTTAAGCTTTTGTGACTTAATACTCTGGCTCCTTCCTCCTAGAAATGGAAATACTTCGGAATACCTCCTTCTCCAGTCACATTCTGAGCTAATCCATATCTTGGAAGGTAACAATTCAATTTTTGAGTAATAAGAGAAGTTTTAAGCAAATGGCTACAGATCTAATTTTTATGACATGTGGAAATGTTTGCAGGAGAAGTAAAAGCAAGCATTCTTACACTTTATAGTATGTTTTTGTAGCTCAGGAGGCTATGTGTTCTCACAAGAACAGTGAGAAATCCTGGGAAGTTCTAGTCTCCGCACAGCAAACAGTAGGAATGTTTCCTGGCCTGCAGTGGCTGAGGAACCATTCTGCTATCCAAGATGTCTCTTTAAGAAGGTGCACTGTTTTGTGGATGAACAGGGATTGGGAGTTGGCAAGTGTACCTAAGCCTAGCACCAGTTTATAGTCATTATATGCCTTGGGATAAAGGAAGGGAGTCTTTCTAATTTGGAAGGATTTGGAAGGGTTTGTAGAAGAAATAGTTCTGGAGCTGGCTCTTAAGAATGGGCAGGAATTATCCAGAAAGATGGGAAACTTTTCACCTAGAGCAGTACTTCTTAAAAATTTTCAATAGAGACCCCCTGAGGGCAAAAAGGAGTGACCACAAACCTCTGGGGGAGCTGCTGCTACTGGTAGTGGTAGTAGACAGAATAGTTAGAAGCATGCTTATCGTTTCTTTGAAGTTTCATTTGAATTTTGCATTCGACTTCAAATTTAGCAAATGAAGTTTTTACCCATGTATCTTTATGATCAAAGTTAAGCAGTACCCTGGTATATCCCTCTTTCTCATGTCCTCCAGGAAGAATACTTCCTTGCTTTAAGAAACTGTAACCTAGTTGGACCATCAAAGCAGAGCCATGGGGATAGGACATTTAGGGCAAGTTAGAGTAATGTGACTCAGATGTTGAGTTGGGATGAAGGTGGGTGTGAGGGCTTGTGTAGTTGGCAGTGATGTTGGAAAGGTAGATTGGCAGGGCAGCACCTTGGACAGGTCCTGCAGTGCCTTGATAAGGAATTGGAATTTTACTCTTAGGGCATTGAAAATCCATGAAAACTTTTGGAAAGAAAATTGTGGAATCACTTCAAAGGAGGCAGAGAGTGGCTTGGAGGCAAAAGATTTCCCGGGAAGCTACTGAGCGTGAGAGAAATGTGGACCTGAATTAGGACCTTGACTGTTGTGGGAAGAAAAATGCAGGTACAGATCTGAGATGAATTGGGAGATAACTCACCTTGGATATAAGAGATCAGGGCAAACTGAATAGAAGAGAATGTCCAGGTTTCTACCCAAAGCAATTGAGAGGATGGTAAGTCTTCTGCAGAAATAGGCAGCAGAGTAGGTTTAGAGAGATAAAGAGGTGGATTCTGGCTGTGTTAGAACTGAGAAAGTGGTAGAATAAGCAGATGCCTGCAAGCAACCTGTGCATGTATGGAAAGGGGCACTCGAACTCAGTGGGTAGGTTGGTAGTTTCCCATCCAAGAGACAGTCAAATGCGATATAGCTAATGTGTATGGATTCAGAGAATGATTTCTGTTCTTGGTATGGGAAAATGGTCGCCACTAACATTTACTTCATGTGGACATGTAAACTTTCTAGTGGTGACTCCAAAAATTCTACTGTGGGTGAAAAATGGCTGATGGAGTTGGCTTGTAGCCAAAAAAAGTGTTAATTTGTCCAAGTCATCACTTACAGATAGTCAACAAGTGAATAAAGGGCAGAGACTATATTCCTGATGATGCTTCTCTTTCAGTAAGGACCCAAATTGAACTGCTAGCTCCTGCCAGCTCACATATTGGCTTGATTCCTAAGATACATTCCATCCTCAGGTTGCATTGTTATTAAAGATTTGGAAACCAGTGGGAGAAAGCGAAAACTGGAGAACACCAAAATTTTAGCTTCTTGAAGACTCTTGACCTCCTACCCTTGATGGGGTATATTTCACTGCAAGAGTATTTTTTCTTTGCCCCCTGTTTGCTTCCCCCTCACCTTGATATGTAAAGATACCAAGTAGTATAACTTTAAGATCACATAAAATTATATTCATGAGATATTTCTATTTCTAAATTTATCAGGTGAATCTTATAAGATCTTAAAGGTAGAGGTAAAAATTACCATTCCCTCCCATCCCTCTCAGATGGGTTTGAAATCTGTAAAATATAATTTCCTTAGTAAATAGTAAAAATGTCTATTAATTCTAAAGGAGTGTTACCTCCACCTTCATTTTGGCATGATTGCGATAGTAATATCTTCTCACTGTAATAAAATCTAAGTTGAGATTTTTATATTATGAATCCCCCCCATTCCTCGTTAATAAATCTACTCCTGGGTTAAGACTGTTCATAGCCCTTTGGTGCTTATCTCTTTAGATCTTTTGTATTTGACCACGTACATTGATATGGTTTGGTTCTCTGTCCCCACCATATCTCAGGTTGAATGCTAATTCCCAGTGTTGGAGGTGGGGTCCGGTGGGAGGTGATTGGATTATGAAGGTGGATCCTTTGTGAGTGGTTTAGCACCATCCCCTTGACGATGTTCTCCTGAGATTTGGTTGTTGAAAAGTGTGTAGCACCTCCTGCCTCGCTCTCTCTTGCTTCTACTCCTGCCATGTGATGTGTGGGTTCCCCCTTTGCTTTCTGTCATGATTGTGATTTTCTGAGAACTCCCCAGAAGCCGAGCAGATGCTCCCATGGTTCCTGTACAGCCTGCAGAACCATGAGCCAATTAGCCCTCGTTTCTTTATAAATTACCTAGTCTCTGGCATTTCTTCATAGCAGTGTGAGGATAGACTAATGCACATGTATTATGTGTAAAAACATGTATTATTTCTAAAGAGAAACATGGATAATATACATATTTTTCTACCTCTAGATTTTTTAAAGAAATAAATACCCATGGATATTCTCCATGTCAGAACATACAAATATCCCTTAGTCTTTTTATTGCTTATGTATTGTTCCACAGTAATGACATACCATTATTTATTTAACTATGTACTTTTCGATAGATGTTTAGGTTGTTTACAGGTAACTCTGCATTTAAAATAAGCATCAGCTACTGGGATGCTAGTCATGATGTAAATTAAGTCAGCTGGTAAGTGAAAGATGAAAGAATTTTACGTTTCCACTTAAAAAAATTTGCTTAAATTTTTTGTTTAAAACATTTGTGGCCAGGCTCAGTGGCTCACACCTATAATCCCAGCAAAAAGAGGACAAATCCCAGCCTGGGCAACACAGTGAGACTCTGTTTCTACAAAAAATATGCAAATTAGCCAGGCTTAGTGGTGTGCCTCTGTAGTCCCAGGTACTAGGGAGGCTGAAGTGGGATGGCTTGAGCCCAGGAGATTCAGGCTGCGGTGAGCTAAGATTCTACCACTGCTCTCCAGCTTGGGCAACAGAGGGAGACCCTGTCTCCAAAAATTTTTTTTCACATCATACTGGTAGCAAAGATGAGGGGAAAACAGTTACTCTTACATTCTGCTAGTAAGAGTGAAAATTAACGCACCTTTGCTAGCAAGAAAGTGGGCAGTATGTACCAAGAGTTTTAAAATGATTTATTTCCTTTGATCCAGGAATTCCATTTCTAGTGATTTATCCCAAAGTAATAATCAAAGTTGTAGAGAAGAGTTATGGATATGCGTATTTAACATTCTTTCTTATAATAGAAAAAATATGGAAATAAATATTGAACAACAGAGATCAAATAAATTATGGTACATTAAAATAACTAAATTATAGTTTTCAGCCAATATAATCATACTTTCAAAGATTTAATTGCATAAAAAGTGCCTATAGTAGAGTAGCAAACAGAAAAGCTCATCTATGTTATCATCTCATGAATTTTTTTATATTGTGTGTGTTTTTCTGTTTTCCATAAAAAACATACATTTTTAATATAAAGAATAAGTATTATAATAATTTGTGCTAGAAGAGATAACACGGAGGAATGTCTTTAGCTCCTTCCTGCTGACATAGAAATTAATAAGATGTCTACAGCTGTCTTCAAACAGGAGTAGGATGATTTTATTTCGGTTCTTTTGGTGAATTGGGACGGCATGTACTGGATATGTCCCCTGGGGAAGGGGGATCTCACTCTAGATAGGAAGATGAAGGGTCAATTAGATGAATGTAGTGCATAAGGTGATGGTCATTGAATTGGGGTTTGTTTTGCATTTTTCTTTCATTCTTCCTCTCTTTTTTTTTTTTTTTTTTTTTTGAGACACAGTTTCACTCTGTTGCCAGGCTGGAGTGCAGTGGCGCAATCTCAGTTTACTACAACTTGTGCCTCCCAGGCTCAAGCAATCCTCCCACTGTAGCCTTCTGCATAGCTGGGATTGTAGGTGCTCACCACCATGCCCAGATAATTTTTTTTTTTTAGTAGGAATAAAGTTTTGCCACATTAGCCAAGCTGGTCTTGAACTCCTGGCCTCAAGTGATCCACCTGCCTTGGCCTCCCAAAGTGCTGGGATTACAGGTATGAGCCACCATGCCCAGCCTCTTTCGCATTTTTCAAATACAAAGGATGCCCTTCTCTAATCTCCTGACAGCATTCTCCAGCAACGGAGACAGACAGAAGAGAAAGCCTCATCCACCACTTTGAAGATGGTTTTATAGATTTATACTCTAGGTGCAAGCACATTTGGGAAAATGGCTGTTCAAACTCCAAAGTTTTGAGACTTAATAAATAAGAGAGAAGCTGTTTTGCACTTTGATATTAAAAATTCAAAGAAGGCAGAAGCCTCATATTTGTAGTAGCTAGGAAGTAGTGAGGGAGTGTAAAACTTAACATAGGGGTTATTTTATTTGAAACATAAATTCTATATGTTATCTATATCATATTATTATTTTCTAAAAGATAAGAACATTTTGATCTATGGTTCAAATAAAGTTGTCAGTAGTTGATGTTTTTAGAGCCTGCAATCAAGACACCCACCGTTACTGATGGCGACATGCTCACATATCAGTGTTAACTTTTTGCGGTGGTCAAAATGTCGAGTAAGCAAATCTAAACATATGAATAATGTTAATGAATTCTGAAAACATAGTTATCAATAGTGTCAGACTGATGAGTGTAGTAGAAGTTTTACTATTTCCAATCTTCAGCCAGTGGTGGTATGTGTCCTAACCTCCTTCCCCTTCCCCTCTTTTTCCTTTTCTTTTTTCTTTCTCCTCCTCCTTTTTCTCCCCCGCTTTCTTCACCCAAACTGTGATTTGTGGGGAGACTGAAAATCATAACACCTCAGTTTTGGGGCAGAGGAATCAGAATCCTTTCTTGGCATCTTTTGAGTAGAAGTTTGTGAGAAAGCTTTCTTGCTTTTCTGGTCATTAGCTGAAGGATACAAACCTTTAATTGCTTATGGCTGTATTCCCAGGATTGTAGAAAAAGCCTCATATGTAATAGAGAAGAGCAGGCCAAAACAGAGGAAAGCATAGATGACACACACTCTCTCTCTCTCAATCTCTCTCTCTACACACACACACACACACACACTATGCACACCCACACACACACCCCAAGTAGGGTAAGGGGTGGGGGCTGAATTCAACTATTCCTGAGACCTGTCCTGCCACCCTTTTTTTTTCTGTAGTTTTAGTGGATTTATATCACTTGCAATCAGAGTTCTGACTTTTTGACGAACATGTTAGGTTAGCAGTCAGAATCAGATACAGTTGTAGGTATATGGAGATATCCTGAAATATAGTAACTTTACTGCTTTTTATTGAATTCCAAAGTAAATAGGAGAATGTAAGGAGTGAAGCAGTAGGCACTCTGCAAATGAAATGCCAAACGTCAGTTTCTTTGAGACCGTTTAGCTTTGGGGAAGAGCCGGAGATGATTAGGACAGGGAGTTTGACTTATAAATAAGAAATGAGAGGGAGCAGTGGTACCCTTTTACAGCACAGAAGCTATGTCTTGAAAAGGAATAAAAAGAATTAATTTAGAATCCCAGGCATCCCACTTTTCGTCTGCTCTCAGAAATGGAAATGTGATTGAATATATTATAAAGTGATAATACAGAATTTGCCCTTTTCAGATTGTAAGCAAGATGAGTTTATGGATAGATTTCTTGTCTATCAATTTAGGTAAAGAAAAACATCTTTCTTTCTTCTGTATCTCTTATCAAGAGGGTCCGTCGATGCTGTGGGTATCACTGTCCTTTGTTCCACAAATATCAGTCAGTTTTTCTTCATCTTTCTTAACAGCGTGAGAATGTCACTATACAAATAAACTCTCCTATCTTTGTGTCACTTAGGTAGACTTCTATATTTTAAAAACACATTGAATGTATTTGAGATTAATCTGTCTCATTTCAAAATCTAAGCGCTATTATATTTTTGCTTTTATTATTTTTAAGTGACACATGGGAATTGTACACATGTATTGGGTACACTGTGGTATTTCAATACATGTGAGTGCCATCAGTTTTAAAAGTCAGTAATTTGGAAGCAATCAAGACAGTGATGGTTCTGTGCATACTCAGTGGAATTCTGAATTTTGGGCATGATCAATGTCTCAGTTTCTAGTTTGAGAGCTTGATCCGATTTTCCCTTGACTAATGTACAAGCAGTATTTTAACAATTAACTCATCACCTGGAGGTGCGTTGACTATGCCTCCTGTGTGTAATTGGTATAGAATGTGGTAGCAATAGTTATTACCTAATAAGTTTTCCGGATTTTACATAGAGGGAAGCAGAGGTTAGGGATTTATTTTGGAGCAAAGACATCTATAATCTTACTAAAATTCCTTAATTTGTATACTGCCCTTCTTTTCATTGGAAAGTAGATTGATAAAAAATTTAAATGATTTTGGGTTATATTATTGCCATATATTTTTTAAAGACCCTCTCCCCACCTCCATATGGATATGACCAAAATGACTATGTGGAGAAAAAACCTTTGTAAAATCTGTGTCAATCAGAGGTTGGCAACTTTTCAAAGCTGCGGATACCTCTTCTTCCCCCAGTGTCTGTTGATATTTGGTGTTGGCAGAGAGAGTCGCCCTGAAAAGATGGTAGCGGGTGAAGAGTACTTTCTCCTACACACTCCTGAGATGAAGGGAAGAGCAGTTGAGTGTGACCTTGAAGGACGCAAAATTGTGTTTCGAATGAATACTCAGTCTGTCCTCCTGGGAGGGGACAATGAGAGGCACCAGGAGCTGTATAGAGCGATTGCATCCATGCTTCTCTTCAGACAAAGCGGTGGTACACTGTGGATTCTCTCATGTCACCTTTGGCTGACCTTGGCATAGACTAGTGATTTTCTCCTAACGTATATTTTTAAACAGTTTTATTGAGATGTGTTTGATGTATGATAAACTATATGTGAAATGTAAAATTTGGTAAATTTTGACATAAGCACCTACCCTTGAAACTCTCATCACAATCAAGGTAATGAGTATTGGAAACAGATGCTTAGTGCCACAAAGAAAAATCGGCCTTGAGACAACGGATCTCTCAGCAAAACAGTTTTTACTTCCTGGATTGCAGAAAGGGTACTCTCACTAGCTATCTTGCCAGAGAGTACAACAAACAAAGGAAAAGCAGACATATGTATCCCTTACGTATTTGGGGTCATCCTTATTGCTGTGTCTGATCTCCACTGGCTGGAGCCAGACATCACAATCTAAACTAAAACTCAATTGACTAACAACTTAAAACTTTTCTAAACAGGTAAGGGGCATAGGCTGCCACCTGGGACATGGCTGTGAGCATGTCCAGCACAGATATCTTGGTTAAAGTACAAGGACATAGAATATACTATGTGCCTATAAGCATGGCCTGTCTAACAGCTACATAGGTTAGGGCTTAACAAATTTATTACCACACTTAATGATTTATTCTTTAACAAGAAATGAAACTTTAAAGAGGAACTTTTCTACTTCCCACAGGGAGCACAAGCATAAGCCCCTTTGTAAGCCCTCTCATTAGCTCCTCCCTGCTTCCCCCTACCTCCATCCCTAAGCAACCACTCTTCTACTTCCTGTCCTTGTAAGATTAATTTTTATTTAATAGAATTTTATGTAAATAGAATCATACAGTATGTAGTCCTTTTTTGTCTGTTTTCTTTTGCTTAAGCATAACTATTTTGACATCTCTCCGTAAGTCAGCATGTATCCATAGTTGAGTCTTTTTCATTGCTGATTAGTGTTCCATTGTATGTATACGCCATACTTTGTGTATCCTTTCACCTATTGATGGACATTTAGGTTGTTTCCAATTTTTGTTTATTACAGATAAAGCTGCAATGAATACTTGTGTACAAGCCTTCGTATGGACACACGTTTTTATTTCTCTTGGATAAATACATAGGAGTGGAACGTTGGGTATCTAACTAACTTTTTCAGAAATTGCCAACCTGTTTTCCACGATTGTTGTACCACTTTACATTCCCAACAATAGCATACGAGGATTCTAGTTCCTGCACCTCCTCGTCAGCCCTTTTAAATTATAAAATTAATCAGTTTTATAACTTAAGCTTTCTAATAGGTGTTTAGTGATATCTTGTTATAGTTTTAATTTGCATTTCCCAAATGCTCCAATTAAATAACTTTTCCCCGCTGCATTCAAGCTGAAGGTAGCCTTTGAAAGAGGCATTAAGTGCTACTCTAGGGAAGGTTTCTACCTCTGAAAACTAGAGAGGTAGAGAGGAATAGTCTCAGAAACAAAGTAGGTTAAAAGCAGATGGCCCGTGGTTCTCCTAAGTGACCTTGGGCAAGTTAATTCCTAGCTTATTTCTTCTTCTTTGAAGGTGTGCCACAACCTTCAATGGATTTTTGTAGTGATTTCTCCCTCTCTCCTTGTGCCCATCTCTCTCTCTCTCCCTCTCTCTTTCTTTTTTGAGTTGGAGTCTCACTCTGTCACCCAGGCTCAAGTACAGTAGTGCAATCTTGGCTCACTGCAACCTCCGTCTCCTTGGTTCAAGCAATTCTCCCACCTCAGCCTTCTGAGTAGCTAGAATTAGAGGCACCCACCACCATGCCCTGCTAATTTTGTACTTTTAGTAGAGACAGGATTTCACCATGTTGACCAGGCTGGTCTTGGAACTCCTGACTTCAGGCTGTCCACCTGCCTCGGCCTCCCAAAGCACTGATTACAGGTGTGAGCCACCATGCCTGGCCCCCTCTCTTTCTTTCTCTCTTCTTGTTATAATAGCAGCTTATAAGGCATATGGAATTGTGGTAGCCTCATTAGTTCCCACTTCCACAGAATCACAACCAGCTCATAGCTGCATGAATGAGAATTAGAATGCTAATAAAGTTGCCATTGACTTCCTCTTCTCTAGAGAAGCAATCCTCTCCTATCCTAACATTCAGGTTCTCAAAGCTGAATTCATAGATATATAAAGGGATGTCACTAACATGAAGTTTGGATTTAGACTATGCTCCTACAATGCTTTTTTCTGGAATGTTTTCCCTGCATCATTGCAGTATTTAGTAAGATATTTGGGAAACACCCTGCCAGGCTGGGGTACTGCAGCCCAGTGATGAATCCCTTACTGTTTGTCATCTGCCCATTAATTCCAGATTCTAGGAAGATGAAACACATATTCCTCTTGCCAAGTTCTTGGTAATCTAATCTAAGTAGAAGACTTTGAAAAGCTCAGTAACAATAATCATTTCATCTCAGTTAATTAGGAATCAGCCGTTAGGCTGACAAAGGCCTAGGCTGAAATTGACTTCTGCTTTAAAAAGGCTTTCTTCATATATAGTGAAAATTAATTGGGTAAACAGAACATCAGGTGAATGAAAGGGGAAAAAAGCTGAAAAAGGAGACATTTAATTACTCTCATGATAAAAACAGCCTTTTACGAACAAATAACAGCAATTTCAGAGTGGTGGAGAATGGTAAGGACTGCATGTTTAGAGCCCTGAGTGCCCCTTCTGGCTTTTTTCCAACAAACGTGTCATTGAAGCACACCACTATTCCTTCCTGGGCCTCATTTGATTCTTCTATAAAATCAGAAGTCGTTCTTTGTTGCCTTTTATAACTTAATACAATGATAGCAATTGACGTGTTCAATTGAAAATAACCCCTGGGCCTTCATTGTCAGGCAACCCATCCAAATATTGTAGTAGAAAGCCCTGTTGGTACAATCACTGCAACCCCAGAATGTCAGCCTGTTGGTCTCTTCCAGTTCAGTCTGCTCTACTCACTTTGCCAGTGATCTTTCCAAAAGTCCATTCTGACCTTGGCTGTTCCCTTTGGGTAGCTCTCAAGCCCATAGGATAAAGTTCAAACTTTCAGAAATACAAATAAGAGCTTTCACAGTATCTTCTTACTTGGCCTTGCTCATCCTCCACGTAGACTGTAGGTGCCAACCATGATGGAGGATATGCGGTTCCCAGGATGATTGCTGCCCCATCAGGCTCGGTGTGTTTGCATATGCTGTTCCTGTTTACTTGGGAACAGCTACCAGTCCTCCAAATCATAGCTTAAGCCATTGCTCTTCTGTAAAGCCTCTCCTGAGCTCCCGAGAGATGCCAATTCCCTCATCCAGTGCTTCTGTCAATGGCAGTCACGAGGTGGCATGTTTGCCTCCTCCAACAGATTGTGGATTCCTTAAGCACAGGGATTTTTGTCGTGATCATCTTTGTATTTTTGTAGTCTGATATGGGGATACGAAAGTGTTATTGCATGGATGAATGAAAATAGCATTTGAAAGTAATACAAAGACAATTCTATAACTATTTCAAAATTGTGAAATTTCCTCATTTGAGATTGGCTTTCCACTGATAATTTGAATTAGTGAAGGATAAGATACTTTAGATTTTCTAAGAACCATTCATGAGGAAGAGTCTGCTTGAAATTGCATTTAGGATGAAGAAAGGGTTTAGTCAGTGAGCCCCTGAGACTGGATGTAAAGAAAAATCATTTGGAAAATGCCACTGGCAATTTTTAAAAATAGTGTTTTGGTTGCAACATGATAATAGAGGGTGGTTGGTTTCATGTTGTATTAACCAGAATCACAGCCAATTTCTGTGTGCTCATTGTTAATTATAATTGATGCTTCTAGAAGTGAATGGGCTTCCTCAGAATCTGTAAGTTTTTGGCCTCTGACAATGCTTAGGTAGAGGCTAGATGCCATCTGATACCAATGCCAAAAAAAGAATTTATTCACTGGGTGGGGGGTCCTTTCAAGTTAAAGATGTATTTTGATCAGGTGAATTTCCAGATTTAGAGGTGAGAAGAGTGAGGCTAAGAAAGATACTGTATGTTTATTGAATGAATTCAGGATTTCTCAATCTAGGCACTATTGATGTCTTGGATGGGTAATCCTTTGTTGTCATGAGCCAGCCTGTGTATTGTAGGACAGTTAGCATAATCCCTGGCCTCTACTTAGTAGATGCCAGTAATATCCCCATGTTCCGTTGTGACAAAGGTCTCCAGATATCAATAAATAACCCCTGGGAGGCAAAATTGCCCCAGTGAGAACTACTGAATTAAATGGAAGAATTAATAAACATGTGAGGAAAGCTGAAAGACTGGATTAATTCCATGCTTGAGTTTTTATTTTTGATTTTGGTGTTAAAATCAGTTAGATTTAATAAACATACATTGCATGTCTGCCTATGAAGCAACAAATGAAACAGTGTGCTTCTACTGTGGAATGATGAAAAGTTGAGAAGACATCCACTGTCCCTTTAAAACTCATGCAGACATTTTTGGACAGAAAAGCTGTGTGGATAAAGCTAATGCAGCACAGTGGCAAAGAGTATAACACTAAGGAGTGGAATGTAGTTCAGGTCACAGAGTCCGGAACCACAGTACCGGGGTTTCAAACCCTATCCTCCATACACTCTAGCTGTTTAAAGAGGGGCAAGTTATTTAATAGCCCCATGCTTCAGTCTTCTTATACGTAGGATGGAAATGGTAATCATAAATACATCACTGTTGTGAGGATTAGATGAATTAATAGATGGAAAGTGGCCAGGCACAGTGGCTCATGCCTGTAATCCCACACTTTGGGAGGCCGAGGTGGGCAGACTACCTGAGGTCAGGAGTTCGAGACCAGCCTGACTAACATGAAGAAACTCCATCTCTACTAAAAATATAAAAATTAGCCAAGTGTAGTGGTGGGCACCTATAATTCCAGCTACTCTGGAGGCTGAGACAGAAGAATCATTTGAACCTGGGAGGTGGAGGTTGCAGTGAGCCGAGATCATGCCATTGCACTCCAGCCTGGACAACAGAGCGAGACTCCATCTCAAAAAAAAAAAAAAAAAAAAAAAAAAAAAAAAATAGATGGAATGTGTTTGGAATGATGCCTGCTGCATAAAACCTGCCATTAATATATTTTTGATGCATCAAAGATACTGTTGACTTAGAAATGTACTATTTTTCTAACCCACTAGGAAAGAAAAAAATGTTAACAATTGCAATTTTAAAAAGAGACTAATCAATTATGACTCATCCTGATTTCAGAGATGTAAAAATATAAACAAAGTGGATCTTAGATTTGATGTAAAGCAAGTGTTTAGTAGTATCATGGCTTTATAGTAAGACACTGTATTTGAATTCTTTTGGTGCCACTTTCTAACTAACTTTGAGTACATTTTTGAACTTATTCGAGCTTGTTTTCTTATCTGTAAAATGGAAATAATAATAGCAGTCTCACTGGCTTGTAGAAGATACGCAAGGAGATCATATGTATAAACTGTCTTAGCACAAACCAAGTGCTCAATACTTGGTAGCTATTACTACGGATGTGGAGGTGAGGGAAACTGGAAACCCAGTGCTTGGCATGTGAAGTGTTTAATAGGAGCTGCTAGTATATAAGAGAATGGTATCATCAAGAAAGGCATGAGTGTTTTCTGTTATTTCTAGGCAATAGGAAAGACTTCTTTCTCCCCCCTTATTTCTTGAGTTCGAGTTCTTACTTAATTTATGTGTTACTCTGAGTATGAAGTGTTGAAGCTATAAAATAAGTGTCAGCCAGAGAAACTGTTATTTTAGGGAGCCCAAGGAGCATGTGTCTCATGTTCTCTATACCTCCAGCACCTAATACAATGATTAGCACATAGTAAGAGCTCCATAGTGATTGGCTAGGAAATATTATTAAATTAATTGTGGGAAATAAAGCTGAAGATGTGATTTAGAAACTCAGAATGTCAAGCTGACAAATTTGGACCTAGCCAATTGGTGTTGATAAGTCATTGCATGTTTTTGCACAAGGGAGTGGTAATGATATTTGTACTTATACAGAGCTATTTACCAGGTGTTCTTCCAAGTACCTTAACCACAGTACTTTATTTACTCTTCATAGTAAGCCTTTTGAGCTAGATACTGTTATATTCTATACCATTTTTTCAGATGGGAAACTGAGGTATAGGGCAGTTAAAAAACTTGACCAAGTTCATACAGCTACTAGGTGTTAGAGCTGGGATTTGATACTAGAAGGTGGTCTGGTTTCTGGGTTCATACTACATGTTCTCTTAGTAAAAATGGTTTCCTTAAGTTGTCTTTCTCCAGGATCTATTTTCCAGTCTCCTTCTCAGCCTATCAATCATAAGTCAGTGGCATGAATGAGCACTTACATAAAGACTTGTGGTTTAAAGTTAAAAAGTTCCTAATTTCTGTCTCCAATGTGTTTTTCCCACTCCCTACCTCTGCCATGAGTTTTCCTTTTGCCTGACAAAAACAGGAAGAATACAGTAGTAACTATCATTTTCTTAAGCATGTTAGCGCTTTTATTAGATAATGAGTGATCACAGATATTATCTAAAATCAGAGAAGTTTCCACCACAAATGCCAAATTTGCTATCATCTCTTATGCTGATATTTAAATATCACTGAATTTCTGAGTCCAAATGGAAACTGAATTCTGAGGTGACACATTATCTTGAAGGTGTGGGAACTAGGCATTGAGTCCTTATTTGAATAAAATGATACTTTAGAAATCCCAGAGCTCCCAGAAAGTATACGATGAGCAGAGCTGTAGCTGGCACGTAGCAGGTACCTCATCATACTCATGTTAGATGAATGAGTACTATCATAGTATCATAAAAGAAGCAGGAATTTAGACTTAGTTGTGGATTTCAAAGCTATACCCTGAATCTATAGGCTGTGTGACCTTGGGCAAGTTATATCATCCTTCCGCATCTTGGTTTTCTCATCTGGTCAATGGAGAGAACAATAACTACCTTACGGAGTGATGGGTAAGGATTTAATTAATGAAAATCAGATCATTGTATACAAGTCACCCAATAAACTGGTATGGAAACATTAGAACCAATTTTTTTAGCTCTCTGTCAGAGCAAACCTCAGTACCTCTCTTTTTTGCTTATATAGCCAGTGTCAAAACAATAGTTGCCACTCTATTATTGCAGCTTAGTAATCTGCCATATAATATTCTACATGCCATAATAAACTGACTAGGTGTGTAAGGGGTATACACCTAATTGTTACTACTACTGTTTATTATTCTTTGGGAAAACATTTTATTATATCAACATGTGACAGAAGTGCATGACAGGAGTTTTGTTTTCATTGATGCATGATAAAAATAGATTCCATTTCTAATCTTTGGAAGTTTTGACAAATCCTGTGCTGAAACCAAAGGGAAGAGGCAGAGTGCAAAAATGGGGAATGAACAGTCATTTCATCTATAGCTGGCAGAGCCAAGGCAATTGGAAGTGACCATCAAGTGTAAGATGGTTCAGGTGTTCAAATCCCAGCTCTGCTGTTTATTAGCCATGAGGCCCAAGCTCAACCTTTTGGAGAATGGATGTAAAAATTAAGCAACTACTGTAATGTTTGACACATGGTGGGGAAACTCTAAATGGCAGTTCCAGTTTTCTCTTAAATCAGAACACATGTAGTAATTTAATCGTTCACTCAATGTGGAGACTCCACAGGTACCTGTCAATAAAGAGGTCAACATGTTGTATGAAATGGGCTAGAAATACAGGCCCAGGCCAGATCATTGTGATCCCTGACAAGCATGATTAATTGAAGGATTATAAAGGATGGAATGATAAAAAATTATTAATTTTTCAACTTATTTACATCATAATTGGCACTATTCCTCTCTCCCCTCCTGTCTTTTCTGACACTTTCCCTTTCTCACATTTTTATAGTATTCTATAAATTTGTTAAACTTGAATTTTCATTAGTTAATTTGATCCCCAAAGCAACATACTGGTATATGTATTATTACTACCCTCGTTTTATGAATTTAAAAACAGAGACTTGTACAGTTTGCCAAGACAATACAGCTAGGGCAGACTGTGAAAGCCTATGGTTTTTGTTTTTGAGGCAGTCTCACTCTGTCTCCCAGAATGGAGGGTGGTGGTGCGATCTCAGCTTACTGCAACCTCCACCTCCCGGGGTCAAGTAATTCTACTACCTCAGTCTCCTGAGTAGCTGGGACTACAGGCATGTGGCACCATGCCCGGCTAATTTTTGTATGTGTAGCAGAGACAGGGTTTCTCCATGATTGACCAGGCTAGTCTCAAACTCCTGATCTCAGATGATCGGCCTGCCTTGGCCTCCCAAAGTGCTGGGATTACAGGCATGAGCCACAGTGCCCAGCCTAGCCTGTGGTTTTTAATTGGTAAAATGAGGGCAACAGAGCCAGACCCTGTCTCAAAACCAACAACAACAACAATAACAAAACCTTCACAAAAAACCAAAGATGACACAGCTAGTTAGAGGCAGAGCATCAACTTGAACAAAAATCATAGTTCTGTCCTGTTTTTTCTCTATTCCACCACCATGATAGGAAAATAAAAGGCAATATGGAACCTGTGTGTCATCTACTCACCAGGAAGAATACAGAATAACTCTAAATGCCTTGCTTCCAGGACATAAAAATAACCATTAGACTTGGAATAACCTTATTTTTGAGTTTTGTTTCACTACTATTTATTCAATGATTGTTCTTTAAGTGTCTTCCTGATGGCTATAATTTGATTTACAGATCCGCTGAGAAAATAAGTCATTTCAAACTGTTATTATTTTGGAAAATATCACTGTGTTTTAACCTTACCAATTTTGCCCCTGGCCCATTGCCTTTAAGGATGTGTATGTTCTAGAACTATACCTTTTGTAGACAGCTTCTGCTCAGTTTAGTATCACTACTAAATCCTGGTTAGTTTTTCATAGGGTTTTTTTGTAAAGAAATGACTTATACCTTGGTACCTATAGTTCAGTTTCATCCCTCCATTTATACTATTAGAACTGGATAAAAACCTCTGGAATTGTTGAGTCCAGTCACCTCATTTTACAGTTGGAGACACTGAAGCTTAAACAAGGGAGTAGAATAACTCAGGGTCTGAAGGGAGGTTGTGGTAGAGTTGAGAATCTAATGCAGATGACTTGGTTCCTGGTTACCCTTGTTACCCTAAGTATGGGCTAGGAGGCAGCAGCATCAGTGAAACCTGGGAGTTGTTAGAAATGCAGAATTTAGGGTCCCACTCCAGATTTCTGAATCATAATCTGAATTGTAGCAAGATACCCAGGTGATTTGTATGCACATTGAAGTTTAAGAAGCACTGTTTTAAATTACATTGAGTTTTTGTTTGTGTAGGGGTTTGCAGGGGTGTGTGTGTGCTCCAGGTGAGGGCAAAAGGCATTTGGGGTGGGAGAAGGGGAAGATGAGGGAGGGAAAGAGAGGGCGAGAGGAGGAACTATGGGCTGGAGGTAATGAAATGCTCATACGATGTTCTTTAAACACTTGACAAAGGAGACTGGAATTCAGGCGTGAGGTTTAGGAGTGATAACCATCTACAGGACGTCTCTACATAGAAGGTAAATAAAGCATGGAGGGGGCTATCAAGAGAGTAAGAAGTAAATACTATTATAATATTTAGAAGCTGGCTGATCCCGCTTAAAGGGTCATCAAGGAAAGGCCAGAAATTAGTCTGAGGACCTCAGAATCCCAGAAGCCAAGGAGAAGTGTTTTAAGTTCTTTGGCTAATGCTGTCAGATAATAAAGAAAGATTAAGAGATAAAAACTGAAAATTGTCTCTTGCGTTTGATAGCCAATAGGCCACTGACTATTTGGCTAGGAGCCACGGCTAAGAACTGTGTCCTCCTTCATGAACCTTTAATTGGGCAGCTGTGTCAAATACAAACCTCAGGCCATTCTTGATGTTGATGGTAGAACCTCGTGCCAGCAAATGCCTCATCTGCCATGTTTTGTCGTATCCTGCTCCTGGCCTCTGTCCTGCCTCTCTCATCTCTGACTTCTTAGCTCTTGACTTGTTTGTTGGTTGCTGGACTCTACTTCCCATCTGAGTCTTTACTTGCTCATTTGTGTGTTCCCTCGTTCAGACCACCAGTGCCTCCTAGCTTATGTATTGCTTGGACTAATGTCCATTTCATGATTGTTTCTCTTCCTCTCAACTCCTAGCACATATTCCTAGAGTTGAAATTGTTCTAACTGTTAAATCACAACACAAAATAACTGGGGGCACCAAACTGTTTACATCTCAGTTTAATGTTAGAATGTCTTTCTTCTTAGATTAAGCAGATATGGTTTAAAATCAGCCCTGGGGAGCAGACGGGCTTCCAGAAAGAAGTCTAGATTTGTCCTTGGTGCCAATGCTTAGCTGATGTATCAGGAAGGAAGAATTAAAAATTTAAGCTATTTACTCCAACACAATTGTCTATGCAGAATTTTTAATATGATTTTTTGATATCAGCACAATTCTGGAACGAAATAGAAAACATTTTATAACTTTAAAACAGCTGGTAGAATTTAGACTGCTAAATTCTTAAAAGTTATGGTATAAAGTTTCCAGCTGCTGACTTCCTTCCCTTTATTAGGCTGGATTGCCTGGAATTGGAGATACTAGTGATTTACTGATGTCAAAAACATTACAGAGCTAGAAAACTCAGAAGGAGGAAAGGTGCTCAAGAACAGGTAATAATAACCAAATAAAGCCACATTCATTGGTGTCCACTAAAAACAGTACATCTTTGTGCCAGGCACTTACTGGGTTCATTCATAAGGAAGGAAAGCAAAATATTTCACTGAAACTACCTTTGCAAAAATTATGACAGTGAGAGAAATGTAGCATATCTGGCTCTGTTTTGCTTCTAACTTCACAAGCTGTCTTTGGTATGGGAGGAATTGAGTTTATAGTTTAACTTTAAAGCAAAGATAATAGTCTCTTCCCCAAACCAGCCCCCTCTAGGATTGAAACTGCTTTTGTAAGACTACTGAAAGTCCATAAAATTAGGATTATAGGAGGGGTCTGAATTCTGCTAAGATGTAGGCATAGTTAAAGATAGGCAGTCATTGTTCCCTAGCTTGCTTTTCTATAATTCTTTACTGCTCATGAGTCATGTATGTGGAGTTCACAAGTTTGGTAATTTCTTCAATTGCTCTTATAAATAATATCACTATTGTCAAAACCTACAATTGGTCTTTGAGATATTTTTCAGACTTTTACATTCAAGTGGTTCAACTGATGCCATCCAGGCCTGTGACTCATATCCAGAGACTGACTCAGCACGCAGAGACGGTTTGAAAACTTCTATGATTTCATCCCCAGAAATCAGCAGTACCAATTCCCTAGCCCTCTCCCTGCCAAATTATCCTTAAAAATCCCAGCCTTGGAGCTCTCAAGAAAATGGATTTGAGAAATGTGTCCTGTCCTTCTGCTCAGCTGCCTTGAAATAATTAAACTCTTTCTCTGCTGCAATATCACTGTCTCAGTGCATTGATTATTTGTGCAGCAGGCAAGAAGAACCCAGCTGGGCAATCACATGACCCCAAAATATTTTTCCTTGACATAACTCAAGATGGCTATTTAGAAGGGCTGTAAATAAAAGGCTAGTTAAGAAGCTGTCTTTTGTCAGGGGAGATTTGCATCTGTAGAGAAAATCTGCATTGATATAGCCAGGTTTTCTCAGAGGGTCTTATTGGATCTAGGAAAGATTAACTGAGAGTCTGACACCTCAGTTGACACATTCACCACCTATTGTCTCTGAGGGCTGTTATCTGTGACGTTTCATCTATATAATAAGACCACCTTTGCTAGCCAGGCCTCCTGTTCCTTCCCCTTCCCATAACCTGTTTTTCCACCAATGGGCACCATTCTTTCTGTAATCTGTTGTCCAAAAGACCCCTTGGATGGCTAAGTTATAGAAAGCAGAGATTTACTCGTGATAATAGTTTCATACTTAGAAAAGATAGCCTCTAGAATGGACTGAAGGTGCTCTTTCTTTGAAGAGGGGAAGGACAGGTTGAGTTTTATGCATCATGGGGCCTGTATCGCAGTAGAGTCATAAATATTCAGCATGTTTTGAAGGAATATTACACATATTTATTGGGGGGGATGTCAAGCACATTTGCAATGGGTAAACATATGTAACATACATCCCATGTTCACTTTGGGGTTGGGGGAGGGGATAGTTTAGCATTAAAATGAGATCGAATTTGCCTATTTACATCAAAATGTGAACTATAGGACACAAAGACAGTTTGTACACAGCCTCTATAAGTTACCTCAAACTGGCTTAAGGTTTGCAATTGCTTATCAATTAAGAATGTTTGTAGGACTGGCCCTCAGTTCAATCAGACTTGTAGTGGTCTGGGTTGTAAATCAGGTCTGATGAGTTGTCTGATAGCTCCTATTGTTAGATAATTTAGAAGGAATGTAGTTTTCTTACAGCCCTAGAAATTTAAGGAGTTGCTATGCTAGCTGCCCTGAACCCTGAATCTGAAGGTAACTTTTGTTTCTTTAACCTTAGGGTCTGTCTTAGTTGACAAAGGGTCATCTATTTTTGTTTCTCAGATAACAAAACTTGAGATGGTACATAAGCTTCTAAACCCCACTGGAGAGTAGGCTAATTACTCTGCAGGTCTCCCCATACACGCTAATAAGTTTCTATGCCTTTGCTCCCATTAATCAGCCTTTTGTCGGTTCATTTTCAGCAAACCTTGAGAGAGGGAAGTGGAAATTTTCCCTTTGTTCCTACAACACATTAAATTACCTCTTTTAGTCTTCCTGACAACTGTAAGGAGTGGATATTATTATCTCCACTTTGGAGATAAGTCTCAGCAAAGTTATTATACCTAGGTCATTTGTAGCAGCAGACAAGATGGAAACTCAGTATGTATTGATTCTGCATATATTGGGAAACTTTAAAACCTGGCTTAGAGTCAGTGGATAAAAGTATTATAAACAAGTATTTTCTATATTTCCTTTATAAAATGTTATAAAGCAGTGCCTGTTATATTTCACCAGAGGTAAAATAGTTCTAAATCTGTTATTGAAAGAAAAAGCTACAAGATTGAGCCTTGAAGCTACACAGTTGTTGGTGACAGAAGAGAATTTCTAACTCCCAGGCGAGCTGGGTCTGCTCTCAGTTCTGTACTTTTGTTTATGCTTAAATAGCTATTCAATAAACCTGAAATGTTTCTCTGCCCTGCTCTCTACCTGTATATCAGTCACCATTAGCAATGACTGTCCTTCTCAAGGTCATCTGTGAGGCCACTTAGGTGCCATAGGCCTTAGCTTCTCCATCAGTCATTTAGGAATAATAGAACTGGCTCATAAGATCCTTCAGTGTTTGAATGACATAAAGCTACAAGTTATATGGTAATTTTGATAGTGAAGGAAAAATATAAAACATTGAAGATAGTGGCTGACCTTGAAATCCCACCAGAAAACTAGCTCATAATTTTTTAAAATTAAATATTGTTTTATTAAATGAAAACACATTTATAAGTGTTAAGCTAATTCAGAAACCAAAACTGAAAAGAAAGTAGCTGAAACTAAAGGAAAACTGGCTTTCTGAAAGACATTCAAAAAAGTCTGTTTACAACTGTTTTACAAATGGCTAAGAAATTCTCTGAGTTTCATAACCGTTTGTCTTATTTGTACAGATGGCTCTTAGTATAAGTGAGTGTAAGTGACAGAACTCAATAATGAGGGACATTTGAGACATTTTTGGTTACCCAACTACACTTTAGATCTTATCATCAGCTCTCTTATCCAGTTAGCTTATGTTTCTCTTGAAGCAGTGATTATAATGAGCATTTTAACAGCGTGTCTATGTGTGATATTGTAAAATCTACGTTTGGTATTTGAACCTATTTCCTGGCATACAACTCCTAAATCCTTAGGAACTCCAAAGTGATGTCTTTTGTATGCTAATGCTAGGCTGATGACAGCCCATAGGTAGATTCAGGATGGGGACTGATTACCTGAAAAACCAAGGCATGATTAGAGGGTTGGGACTTTCAACCCCATCCCTGCTACCTCCATTGAGTGAAGAGAGTTTGAAGGTTAAATTGATCACCAGTGACCAACAATTTAATCACTCTCACCTGCATAATAAATCTTATATTAAAAAAACCCATAGGGAATGGGTTTGGAGATCTTCCTGATAGCTGAATACTTAGAGGATTCTGGAGGGTGGTATACCTTGGAGAGAGCATGTAAACTTTGAAACTCTTCCCCCATACCTTACTTTTTGCGTATCTTCATCTACATCCTTTGTAATATCTTAATAATAAGCCAGTAAATGTGTTTCCTTGAGTTCTGTGAGCTTTAGCAAATTAATCAAACCCAGAGAGGGGGTTGTGGTTTCAGAGGTGTTCAAACCAGAGCAACTCCATGTTGAATAAGGGCTGGGTAAAATAAGGCTAGACCTACAGGGCTGCATTTGCAGGACATTAGGCATTCTAAGTTACAGGATGCGATAGGAGGTCAGCACAAGATACAGGTCATAAAGACCTTGCTGACAAAACAGGTTGCAGTTAAGAAGGCAACCAAAACCCACCAAAACAAAGTGGTGATGAAAGTGAAGTTTGGTTGTCCTCACTGCTCATTATATGGTAATTATAATACATTTACATGCTAAAGGACCTCCCGCCAATGCCATGACAATTTACAAATGCCATGCAATGTCAGGAAGTTACACTCTATAGTCTAAGAAGGGGAGTGTGACGATTAATGTTGAGTGTCCACTTGACTGGATTGAAGGATGCAAAGTATTGTTCCTGAGTGTGTCTGTGAGAGTGTTGCTGTCACAAGATTCTTGAGGTGTCACTTCACCAGCTGGAAAACTCTGTGGCCAGCAGCACCTTCTGCCTGAGTATTGCTCATGCCCACTGGGCTCATTCTGCCCATTTGTTCAGGTAGGCTGTACTCAGCTTGTGCTACTGGCCCAGATCCCACACTTGCCAAAGACCAGCCAGGTATGGAGCAGCAAGAGGTGTGTGTATGAGTGAGCATGGGTCCCGGCCATTGTGCATAGCCAGGAATGCCAGCTGCTGTGGTGGGGCAGGCAGCTCCAGGTATCAGCACAGGTGCTGGCTCTGTGCAAGGTTGTAGGTGGACCAGGTATACCACACACAGCTTCTGCTGTGGGCACCTGCATCTGGAAAAGGGAAAGGCGGTAGCTCCCAGAAACTTGGAAATGCTGGGAACCACAGAGCCCCAAAGAAGGTGTCACAGCCCTGGCTCAGGGAGCCTCTAAGCTTGTACTCCTTGAAGGGCTGCAGCTCTTCTTTTTTCTTATTGCCCTCAACCTGGTGAGTGGTTGGGGGGTGGGGGCATGTTTCAGCCCTGTTTGTGTTACAACTCTTTCAGTCTCACTTGATGGGTTCCAAATTCTTGTCCTGTGTTCAGAAAGAATGAGGTATGTGGACAAGTGGAGGTTGAGCAAAATGTAGAGGAACTTCATTGAGTGACAGAAAAGCTCTCAGGAGACCCACAGTGGGTAGCTCCTTTCTGCAGGCAGGTCATCCTATGAGTGTCTATCTCTCAGTAGAGAGGAGACCCACATTGGGTAGCTCTTTCCACAGGCACATTGTCCTGAGGAATCAAGGAGACCCGAAGTGGGTAGCTCCTTCCTGCAGCTGTTAGTCCCAATGTCTGCTTCAGTCTGGCTGAGTCCAGGGTTTTTATGTCTCAAAAATGCAGAAGGTTTGTGCTGATTGGTCCATGGATGGCCATGGGCAGGCCTGAAAAAAGAACCATAAATTCTTACTCCAAGCCACGAACTTTACTTGGAACTGACAGCCCAGTCCCCAGGCTTCAGGTCATACCTGTTTTGAAGATGGGATTTCACCAGGGATCCACCCCTGTCTGCCTCCTGCCATCAACATGCTGTCCACAGTGCCCAGGCTGTGCCAAGAGGCACCTGTAGGCATGTGCTGAGCCACCCTCAGCCCCTCCTAGCCTCCTTCCTGTGCTTATGGGCACCCAAAGTCCAGAGGGGGCTGAGTTGTCAGGGGGCTGGCATGTCAGCATCGCCCTGAACTTGCACACACCCAGCCGAGGTGGTGACAGTGCCATACCTTTGCTCCATCCCAGAGTGGGCTCTGGGAGTAGGAAGAGGCCAGAGAGTGGGAACAGGCACTTTCAAGCCTGCGGGGGCCCCCAAGAGTGCAGAGATGTCAGGGTCCAGAGCTACAACTGGGTGGCTTCTGCTGCACCTGGGAGCACGGGGCTCCTGCCCCTCCAGCTAGGGACAAGACTCTTGGCTGTTCTCAGCTCCTGGAGGCCAGCAGAGCATGCAGCCTCAGCCACGCCTCCCTGGCTGAGCTGGTGTCTTCACTGAGGCCACTCCAAACTGGCTGCCACTGCTGTCACTGCCAGAGGAGATGAAACTTTGAGTCAGTGGACTGGCAGAGGCAGACCTGCTCTGAATCTGGGTGGGCACCATCTAATCAGCTGCCAGTATGGGTAGAATAAAGCAGGCAGAAGAAGAAGGAAAGAGCACACTTGCTGAATCATCTGGCCTTCATTTTCTCCTGGGCTGGATGCTTCCTGCCTCAAACATCAGATGCTAAGTTTTTCAGCTTTTGGACTCTTAAACTTACAGCAGTGGTTTGCCAGGGGTGCTCAGACCTTCAGCCATAGACTGAAGGCTGCACTGTTAGCTTCCCTGCTTTTGATGTTTGGGGTCTCAGACTGGTTTCCTTGCTCCTCAGCTTGCAGATGGCCTACTGTGGAACTGCATCTTGTGATCATGTGAGTCAATAATAAACTCCCCTTTATATATTCATCTATCCCAACTAGTACAAAGAGAGCCCTGTAAGGTCTAAAAAAGGGAATTGTAGGAATTGCCCACCCCTTTCCTGGAAAACTCATGAATAATCCAACCCTCGTTTAGCATATAATCAAGAAATAACTGTAAGTACACTTAGTTGAGCAGCCCATGCTCTTCTTGCTCTGTCTATGGAGTAGCCATTATTTTATTCCTTTACTTTCTTAATAAACTTGCTCACAGTTTATAGATTTACCACAAATTCTTTCTTGCGTGAGATCCTAGAACCCTCTCTTGGGGTCTGCATTGGGACCCATTTATGGTAATAGTAGGAACCCCAAATTGAACCTAGTATGTCAGAAGTTCCAGAAGCCTGGACTTACAAGTGATGGGGGTGGGGGGGGTTGGTCTTAGGGCACTAAGCCCTCAACCTTTGGGATCTGAGACCATCTCTAGGTAGCTAGTGTTGGAATTGTATTGGAAGACACCTAGCTGGTGTTTGCAGAAGAATTGATTGCTTGCTCTGTGCTTGGGGACCTGTACACATGCAGTCACAGAAGTCATGTATGTTGATTGTTGTGTTGTGAGAGACGAGAAGGAAAAATTTGAGATTTTTACTGTCACTTTGTTTGACTCTATAATTACAACTTATTTACCAAATAGTTATTTAGTGCTTTGTAAATATAGTGCCTAATATTCAGAACTGTGTATATATGATAATTCTTACTGTGAAATTAAATAATTTTAACTTCATTGAATAATTCAAACTTGAAGCATTTGGAACATTAAATTATTTTGGTCCTTGGGAGGAATGCAGCTATGCAGCCTGAGTTTTGCGGCATGAAGCTGCAACTTCTGTCTTTTTTTTTCGGTAAATAATTGGGAAGACCAAACGGCACCAGGGATAAAACCTCCTTAAATTACTACCTCTCCTCATGGAGCAATAAAGTAATTTTTTTTGGAATGTGGTAATCTGTAACTAATCAAATTGCTGTAAGGTATTGTGGTCTCACGTGGGAAAAAGTAATCCTAATAAAATTTCTTTGTTTATGCCTATGTAAGTGTAATTTAGCTTCCCCACTTTGGAATGCTGACCTCATTCATTTGGAGTCAGTGTTTCCCAGATGACAATTTTCAAGCTTTGTGCTGGAATAGACTCTATATGTATCATATTTTCTGACCCTCAGTCTTTAAAGTGAACGACACAAAATTTGTCTTTTACATGGGCTCAGTTTCATGTGTAAGTCTCATGAGGGCAGAGAGTGTGTCTTATCCAAGTTTTTCATATGTAGACAACAGAGGGAGTGGTGGCTTAAGCAGCAAAAAATAATATATGTAATTTTGGGTTTCTTAGAGACTCTGTGTTAAGTAAGCCATACATGACAAATTAGGCAAGGCCTGAGCTATTTTTGTGTTCTTTGAGTTACTGTGTGTCAAATGGAGAAAGTTGTTAGCACATGATGGATACAGGAGATTTAAATTTCCCTCCAGGGCCACAGTAGACTCTGGCTTTAATAGCTGCTAAAATAGGTGAAAGTTTTTACAGCCTTCTCACTATGCAGACACCTTCTTGCATTGGTTAAAGCGTCACAACTAGGCCATAACAAGTAGGCAATGAATAAGGAAGACAGCTAAAACAGGATACGATGGAAAGGCAGAGGAGGAAGGCTGATGTAAGAAACAGACTTGGGGAAGTAATAGGCAGGTGCTGGGGCTCAGAAACTGATACCGCAAAATATGATACTTTGACATGTTAAACTGAAGAAGTCTCAAGATGCCTCTGATCCCCTCAGCATCTCTTCAGAAGGACAGAACAAAGTTGTTCTCTGAAGTTTCTTTACCTGCCTAAAGTCCAGATCCACCAAGGAGAACAACATTTTTTTCTCCCCTTCCTGTTACCTCATTGCCTGTTGCACAAAAGAAGACCAAGAATGTAACCACACTTGAAGGGACCCTTTCAGGAGATGGTGTCTGTCTCTCAGGATCATTCAAATTCCAAAGAAAACCATTTATAAGTTAATCTCTGTTCCCTTATCCAGTTTATTCTCCCTAGTAATCATTTGTTGGTCCTCAAGAGAATTCCTCACTTTACCCCCTTCCATAACCTGTTTTACCAGGATCTAAGCCCCCATTCTTTCTGTAACCTTCAGATGGTATATAAGCTTCTGTTCCCCTTTGGGGGTTGAGTAATCACTTTGTGATTTTCCCCTGTGTACATAGTAAAATTTGCCTTTCCTCTCATTAATCTGCCTTTTGTGAGCTGATTCTCAACAAACCTTCAGAGGGTGAAGGGAACATTTCTCTTTTAGTCCCCGCAGTTTTGGTGCTGTGAGCAGGATACTAGATTTCTACTCTTCTAGCAGCTGCAATGAAGGAAACCCAGGACCTGACCAGTCAGCGTAAGTGTAAGACTTTCTTATCAACCAGGGTCCTGACCTCTTTCTCTGTTATGCCTGGTCAAGCACATAGTAAAAATTCCTGTGTCTTTTTCCTCTGCAAGTTTTAGATAATGGGAGAAAAGGATCTATGTGACAAGTCTGGGTGTAGTGATGCTGGTGTATTTTTTGGTACTTTTGGTATGAATATTCGTAATATTTGATTCCTTTCTTCCTAGAAACACTCCTTTCCTCTGTCTTTGTCTTTCTGTGTTGTGCTGTCATGAAGAGAAATACTGAATGGGGCTCCCCCTTGTCTTGTTTCATGTCCCTGAGAACTTGACTTGTGACCAAGTGGAAGCATTCTCTCTTGGTCTCTGTTATCTGGGAAGTGTGGTTTTTATTTTTTTATTTTGTATCCCTAATGTTGAGCAATTCAACGGGTGTGATTTTTAGATCATGCCAGGTGACCAGTCTGAAAATGACTGGGAACCTGAGACATATAAAAACACTTTTTGTTCTGAAGGTGTTAAGCTCTTGGAAGAGTTTGTTTTACTAAGAAGTCCCATCTGTAAAAGGCTTTTGTTGTCTCAATACTCTCGTTGTCTGCTAAGTCTGTGGCAACAGGAGTCTTGCTATCTTAGCCTAGTCTTGGGGGTAATTGTTGTTGGGAAGATCTTTGAGATTGATTCTTTTATATTCTCTCCAGGAAACACTTCTAAACCTAGAAAATTATACCTGGACTTTCCACGAGGAGGCTCATAGATTGAGTCACTGTTGGAGTAAGCACACCATTAAAATTTCTAATGATCAATGGCCAGAAGATAGATCATTTAATTTAAAAACACTCCTAAATTTAAAAAGAAGATAATTTAAGAAGCTCTCGTTCTAAATAATTGCCTTATCTATAGTTATTAAAAATCAAATGAAAAAGATAACACATAATTATGTCATGGTTAGCTTTAGAAATTCTCTTGACTAAATTAAAGAACAAAAGTGTGACCTGAAACGAAGTTAAAATCCTTCATAAGCTCAAGCTGGCTGCTTTCGATAGAGATTCACAATGTGGGCTGCTCCATCCTGTGGTCCACTAGTTAAAGCTCTGTGCATTCACAACAGTGGCCTGGGTTTGATTCACGATCAGGAAATTAGGCTTTTTAAGTTTTATATTTCTATAACTTTTGACTTTTTGGGGCACTATAATAATTGATTTACTGATCCTTTTCCCTTCTGTGGGCAGTTTTTACTTTCCTGTTTCCTTCTCTCTGTAGGGACATAAGAGGCTTTTGGTCCTTTGTGTGTAGATGGTCAACCAAGAAGCTGAGACCCTAGAAAATACGGCCAGACAGATATGGATCATTTGCAGCTGGTGAAACTTTCCTTTCTTCAAACCATCTTCAGATGGTTCTGTATCTTGTGAGGACTGCCTGACACCTGTCTGGCGATGACTTGTGCATCTTTAGTTAAATCACAATCTTGGTTAAGACATTTTGGTTTTACTTGGCGAGGCACCGTAGGTAAAAAAGTTCAAAAGCCAGGAACACCTCTTGTTTGTCCAGACTAAAATCTGATAAGAGAATTAAAGGTTTTTTTTTTTTTTTAAAAGAGCTTTGTAGTCAGACATTAGCTTAATTAAAAGCTGGTATTCAAGCTATGTACACATGCACGCACACACACATACACACACACTTTAAAGACCTTTCTGCTTTTTTCTTTTTAGATACTGTTAAAAATTTTTTTTCAGTCAACTAAACTCCCTCAACTTTTAAAAATTATGTGTTTGATCCGTCTATTTATTTACTTTCTTAAACATTTTTCTCCCATTTACTTCTACTTTTTCCTACTGTTTTTTCCTTTTTTCTGTCTTAAACATTATGTGAAGGATAATATAATATTATATATAAATATATAATATAATATGAATATAATATTTCAGATCCTTCGCAGTGGTTCATGCCTGCAATCCCAGTGACTTAGGCGACTGAGGCAGGAGGATTATTTGAGCCCAGGAGGTCAAGACCAGTCTGGGCAGCATAGTGAGACTCTCTCTACAAAAAACACAAAAATTAGCCAGGTGTAGTGGTGCATGCCTTCAGTCCCAGATACTTGGGAGGCTGAGGTAAAAGAATCACTTGAGCCCGTGAAGTTGAGCCTGTGAAGCTGAGCTGTGATCACACCATTGCACTCTAGCCTGGGTGACAGAGTGAGATCCTGTCTCCAAAAAAAACAAAACGAAACAAAACAAAAAACAAGAACACAGAAAAAAGTGCCACTCACTTTTTTTTTGCAGTCTTCTGTCTTGCTGTGGAGTCTAAAATGTCATGGACAGATTCTTTTCAGGCCTAAAACTCTACTGTCTTTCATGTTGCATTACCTAATCTCATTGGCTTCTGGCGGTACCACATATTACTTTATAAGGTGGAAACAACTTTAACTTTGTGTGTGTGATAACTGGTGAATCACTGGCAAGAGCTATGGTTTTAGAGGTGGCTGACAACGATTGTTTACAGTAAATGGTTATTACTGCATGGGGCTACTTGTTTCTGTGTGTTTAGATTTTAAAAGGTGCAGTTTAAACACTGAAAAATGTCTTTATAACAAAGTGCACTGCAAAAGCATTGCAGAACCTTTTCTCATGGCATTTCCCTGTTTTCGGGAATCTGAGGTACAGTGTAAAAGTAGACTCTTTAATTTTTAAAGATCTAGATGCTCTAGATACTTTGCCTTTCAACTTTACCTGCCTTTCATATATTTAAATTATTAGGCCCTAAAAACTACAAATGTTTTGTTGACCATTTTCCTTATTGGGCTCTGCCCTGAGCTCAATGGTCCAGTTAAAAAAACAGAGACTAAATTAAAAGCTACCCATCTAAATAAAATTAGTCTCCTTATAAAATCCTATGGTAGATTCCTATTATTTTTTAATTACTTTAACATTCATTCTTGATCATTCTTAACTAACCCACCCAAGCTCCTTTAAAAAGCTAAAATCTTCTCTCCGTGCAGCCATGTAAGACAGATAAACTTAGCCTTTTTCATTTTATGAAGACACAGTTTAAATCCCAATGCCCTTTAAAGCTAGTTAGCTTTAGTGATTGTGTATCTAAAATTTAAAAATCAAAATGATAAAGTCTTAGTGTCTGTCTGTGTCTTTATGAGTAGGTGTATATGCCTGTACATGGTAACATGGTAACCAGTTCACTTATGTATAAATGAATCCATGTAAATTACATTACTAGCCCAAATACTTTTCAAGTTCATGCAGCTTTAGTCATTTTTAGTAAGTAAAAACAGTTTTAAACTTGTTAATAAAATAAAAACATCTTCAAAATGTAATTTAGATATTTTATTTGCCTAGGTCTGTTAGACAGGTTTATACTATCTCTATTAGCTTTTTTAAGGTCATAAAACTGTTACTTCTATAATCTTTTTGATGCTTGTCTGTGAGATAATGTCATTAAACTTGAGACTTTAAATTCTGAGTTCTAGATAAGTGGCCATGGTAAGGTCTGGGGATGGCACCCAGACCCTATCTTCCTTGGGCCAAATATGGCTTCTGGCTATGCTGGGAGGGGTTGGATCCTCCAGACAGTTTCTCTGCAGCCCTGCCCTTTCTCCTATGCTCTACATCTAATACAAAATTAAAATTACTTCCTAGGTTTTTCACTAAAAATTAAGGCTACAAGGAGTTACATTATAATTAACATATAAACATTAAAACTGCTAAATAAAAAATCCACGTACAAAGTATATTTAAAAATTAAGATGTGTAAAAAACTTTGTAAATTGTACAGTTTTGAACTTGGTTGGAAGTATACTCTTGCTGAGTACCCTACAAGAGCAAGCTATAAAAGGTGCTTTTATTTGAATGTATCTTCCAGAATGCATGTGATAGCATTGGGAGTTGGAGCTTAACAAGAAATGCTTAAGTCACCTAAGTGGAGCCCACTTGAATAGATTAATGCCATTATAAAAAAGCTTCTGGGAGTGGGTTCGCTTTCTTACACTCTTGCCTTTGCACCTTCTGCCATGTGATGATGCAGCAGGAAGACCTTTGTGAAATACCAGTATTTTGCTCTTAGCCTTCACTCCAGAGCAGTGACCTAATATATTTATGTTCGTTGTAAATTACCCAATCTCAGTTATGCTGTTATAGCAGCACAAAATGGACTAAACAGAAGATGATAATGGAAAATACATGCCTAGCTAACCTTTCTCATATTTGAGTTGTGATGGGGCAATTGGCATAATTCTCCTTACTCTTGGTGCCAAAGGTCAGAGACCTGTGAGAGGTTCCTTCAAACTCTTCTTGGGTGACTGGTATCGTTAGATGCTTAGCTTTTGTGGAATGAATGACAGTAAACATCGGTTTGAGGAACAGCAGAAAGAGAATTGCCAGAAGTCAGAAAAGAGAAAACTGATTATTAGAGGCCTCTCTCATTAAGTAGCTATGTGATCTTGTGGAAATAATGCTGAACTCAGCTTCCTTGTCATTGAAATGAAGTCTTACCTGCCTAATGTAAGCATCACACAAGACGATTTCTGTGAAAGCACCCTATGAACCTATAATTGTCCTATAAAGTTAGTAATCTCTATTTGTGACTAGGTGGGCATCATTCTAGGGTGGGGAAGGGTGAGGTTATTTTATTACTGTTTACATTTCTTTTGAAACATGGAATTATGTCTACCAGTAATTAGGCAATAGATCCTTTTTAACATTTTCAATGAAATGACCCTATACTTTCCTGAAGTGTTATCTAAGTGTGATCTAAAGAAAGTTCTTCATAAACTCTGACGGCTAATTTGTGAGAGTTGTATTATATTTATATGATGGTGTAGTATAATTTGTTTTTTATAATCCCACATCTTTCTTGATGTTATTATATTGGTCAACTATTAAAAATGGATACTGCTCTTGTAATACCTATTAAGAAACAGCAAAAGGGCATCATAGAGCAAACGGTAGACATTGGGGTAAGATGATAATAAACCTTCTTCCCCAGATTTCTAGGTGTCTCTGGTGGTTAATTAAAAGTTGATCACAGTGATAATAAGTAAGAAAATGAATATTTAAGATGGAGAGATGGAGAGAACGATTTAGGCAGCTCTTAATTATAAGTTGAGCTAGAAGAGTCTGTTAAGTTTTGGAAATTTGCTTAACAAGGCACTTAAAATGGAGAATGTGAAGAGTTACCTAAGAAAGAAGTTCATTGCAGTAATATAGGATGAAAATGCCTGGTCCAGTAAAGTGAGAAATTTCTGTAACAAAATGAACTCCTCAGAAAGATGTAAAGAATGATTTTGTTATGCTTCTAGTATTATGGGAAATAATTTATTGACAAAGCAGAATTTGTAACTTAAACTGATTACGCAAACCAGCTCTAAATGTTAGAGACCAGACAAAAGTCTGCAGACTAAAAGTTAACAGGCTGTACTGATCCCTGAGGTGTTGCCTGTGTCTATGCAGGGTTGTTATGAAACACTGACATTGTGTAAAGCTGTGAATCTGCTTGTCATTGCAGTACTGAAAGTCTTCTATCCAAGTCAGCTTTGTGCTTGCAAAGATAAAGCCAAATCATTGGAACAGGTGTTCTTCCCTGTTTTGCCTCCTCTGCTTGTTTCCTGATTGGCAGATAGACAGATATTTGAGTATAAATTAAAACTACTCTGACAGCTACTTTAGAGAAAGAGTAGTTTATGATAATAAAGTATTTTCTGATCTCTCTGCAGGTATAGGGACTTTATATACAACCATGCCTTGTTCTGTAATGATATCAAGCTTTTTTTTTTGTGGGGTGCTGAATCATCTGTCTCCTATAGTTATTTCCTTTCTAAAATCTCTCTTATATTATCCACAGAAGTTAACAATACTTTTTTCATCTCATGAATATCTTTTCTTCAAAAAAAATCTATATCCACTATTGGCTACTTTATACCACAATCATAGTTTTATGCCCTTTTGAACAAATAAATTAAGAAGG
Source organism: Ateles fusciceps (assembly GCA_036589455.1). Taxonomy (NCBI): domain Eukaryota; kingdom Metazoa; phylum Chordata; class Mammalia; order Primates; family Atelidae; genus Ateles; species Ateles fusciceps. The sequence continues at coordinate 757,000 of JAZHEH010001096.1, forward strand.
GGGATGCATCCCGGGATAGCCAAGGGATCATATAACATATTACGATCCTTTAATTACTGTTTCAATATCTGTCTGAAACCTTGGCATTTCAGGAGCCAGCAACAACAACAAGAAAAAAAGGAAAGCAGATTACCACCTACATGAAAGGGTGCAATTTTCCCTTTCTGCTCTCTCCTGATTAGTTTCAAGGTGAAACTCAAAGGGACCATGAAAAGCTAGAATAAAAATAAGACACTTCAAGCCCATTCTCGTTTTGTTTACCGAATTTAGTATCAGTCAAAATGGAAAGGCAGAATCCAGGTGTTAGCATGTATTACCCTGGGGAGAAGTGAGGGTGGAGGTCATGCAGCGAAAGGCACTAAAGCATGCATACTGCATGAGGGATTAATTGCAGGGAGCATACGAGAAGAATCATGGCACCTAATACCCAGAGCCTGAACAAATACCAGTATGAGAAAATAGTCACATATCTGCAAACACAGGAGGGCTCTAAATCAATACGTAAAGAAGAGATTAGCTTATTTTTTCATAAATAATACAAGATGCTGTTGGTGAAGATCATCCAAGATAAGCTACCTGTGTAGCTTGACCTAAATATTTTCAAGTTTAAATTCTGAACAATGTTCATGGTAATTGAGACCCTGTTAAAAAAGTAGGGGAGGGGTACCTTGTGGTGTTTTCAGATTTTGCAGTATATCTGCCAGTCAAGTTTGCTTGTTTTGTGAATCTGTAGCTATAATGTTGTATATTGAAGATTTAAGTTTATCATCCAGAGCCCTAGGCTTATTCGATCCTAAGCACTAAATGGGAATTCAATTAGGTTCTCTCCATCCTATTTACTAAAGTAGAAAATTGCAATCGTTAGTGTTAGAACAGTGTTTCTCACTTGTGGGTGGCGAGGGGGCAGAGACAGCCTTTCTCCAGGAAAACATCTCACTCTCCCAGTGGGTATATGAAAATTCATATTTAAAATTATAAAATTTTAAAATTGAAATGCCACAAAAATCATTAGTTTTGTAATGAAAACTACATCAGAAAAGCTAAAGGAAACTTCCTGGTTGATGAGAATACGTAGAAAATAAACTCTCCTTTGCCTCTCAGTAATTCCATTATGGAGATGAGAACACGGTTCCTGGACATATGCAAAAGAGCAGAATCTCTGGGGGAAGAGAGGATATTTTTACATTTACCAAGAGAGGGCATCGGTTAAAACACATTGAGAAGCATGGTCCTATAACAGGGTCAACGCAGCAGGTTCTGTAACAAGGATGTTATGCTTATGCTTCACTTAACTGGAAAATTCGATTGAATAGAGACATTCTGAGCATTTTGATTACTAGAAAATCAACTGTCACCCATTTGGCTTTTTTCTTTTTTTGCAATAACTACCTTTGGCAATGCATAGACCCTACCTTCATGGAAAGGTCTGTTTGAAGCCTGAGGTATTCCTTACAGTACTACAGAACTCTTCCAGTGCCAAGGGCACTTTACTGGTACAGAAGAAAGAAGAATTACTGAGAACAGATGGCCCTTTTGATTTAATTTTTAGCAAAATGGGGTAATAGAGTGCTCACTAATGCATGAAATCTGTTACATCTATTCTCTTGCTTTGCTTGGAGGAAGCATACAAGTAAGGAATGTCTTTTCCTTCATTTTTTCATTTCTCACTAAGCTTGTTAGGAGAATAAATGACATTAGGAATTCTGTGCAAGTGTTAAATTTGTTCCTGCTTTCTAATCTAGCACTTTTTAATGTTAAAAAACCATCAAGGAATTTTGAGAAAATGAGGAAAAGGATATAAACCATGTAATTATCAGATAGTTTGAAGAACAATGGTTTCAACTGTGTTTTTCTTAATTCCTCAGTATCTCCTGCCAAAATAAAAATGCAGATTCCTTAACAGAGGGCTAATTATTCAAGAGTTTTTATCAGGCAAATTCACAGACAAAATGCAGCATTAGCTTTAAAAAGCATATTTTTCTTTTCCATTTACCTTTTTAACTTGAAGAGTATGCTTTTAATAAAAATACTTTGTGAATGTCCTTTCAGTGATTGTATCGGCTGTAATTGGCAGAAATGTGCACTCTGAGGTATATGTAGACCATAAGGTAATCCTTTTATATGTGGCAGGGGCAGTATATTTAAGAGGGCTCTGTGCTGATTGCTGGATTTCCCAACTAGAAATAATTTGGAGAACTATGGAAGAGACCGAAAATACCAGTGCAGAAGTTAAGGAATCTAAATTCAAAAGCTGGCCAAAATATTATATTACACACACACTCAGGAGAGAACAAGAGGCCCAAGTTACCATTTGGGTGATCTAGAGCAATATTTGTCACTAGTGTCTAAGGGATGCTAATAGCTCTTTTATGAAAAAGCCTACTTCTATGAAGAGTCAAGTAACTGTAACCTTCCCGGCATAGAAATGTCTTCCAGTAATATTCCTAATACTTACAGTGTCAGCCATCATGACATGAAGATGCAGGAATAGATGTCACATTCCAGTACGAATGGATTTTACTGGCCCTGGAATTATATGGGCAAGGCATATGGGCAAGGCTAACTAGAAGGAGCTAGAAGCTACTCTGTGGAATATTCTAATCATTAGACATGTAACACTGTAAGCAGGGGAGTCACTTGTCATTGATGTCTATTCAAAACCATCGTAATGTAAAACACCATTTGATCCATCATCCTAGAAAAAGGGCTCTTACTATTTTTCTAGGAAGAATAATATTACAAAATTGTCATATGAAGAGGTAGTCAAAGAGTAAGCAGCAAAACGATTTTTTCCTCCTAGGCCTCTAGGTCTCTAGGCCTCTGATGGGAAGGGCTGCTGTGAAGGTCTCTGATATGCCCTGGAGACATTTTCGCCATTGTCTTGGTAATTAACAATTGGCTCCTCATTACTCATGCAAATTTCTGCAGCCAGCTTGAATTTGTCTCCCCAAAATAAGTTTTTCTTTTCTACTGCATTGTTAGGCTGCAAAATTTCCAAACTTTTATGCTCTGTCATCTCTTGGATGCTTTCTGCTTAGAAATACCTTCTATCAGAGAGCTTAAATCATTCTCTCAAGTTCAAAGTTCCACAGATCTCTGTGGCAGGGGCAAATGCCACCAGTCTCTTTGATAAAGGATAGCAAGTGGGACCTTTCCTCCAGTTCCCATCAAGTATCTCATCTCCATTTGAGACCACCTCAGCATAGACTCCATTATCCATATCACTGTCAACATTTTGGTCAAGGCCACTTAACAAGTCTCTAAGAAGTTCCAAACTTTCCCACATCTTTCTCTCTTCTTCTGAGTCCTCCAAACTATTTCAATCCCTGCCAATTGCCCAGTTCCAAAGCTGCTTCTGTAGCAGGAGCGACTGCGGGAAACGGATCTCTTGGACCCCGAATACAGGAGGAAGGTTTATTCAGCTGGGAGCAAGGTGGCATAGTTGCCTAACAGCCAAGCTCGTCTAACAAAGGGAGGTTCAGCCTTTATATAGGCGTATACTTTAGATGTTACACGTGGAAGAATCTTAGGTTTATAGCTTTAGAAATCACATATGAACGGGTTCTCGTTTAGTTTTAGGACTCACATGTGAAAGGGTCTCTGTTTACAGTTTCAGGAATCACATATGAAAGGGTTCTGGTTTAGTTTTAGGACTCACAGGTGAAAAGGTTTCTGTTTTGATTTTGTTTTAATTGTTTTAAGTAAAAATAGTGCCTTCTGGAGAGTTTCCCCAAGGCCTAGCCTGTCACCTATAGGAAGGTAAAACCGGAGGCGCCAGTCAGTCAACCTTTTCTTCTATTGAAATGCAGCATGATAGTCAAAGGGGAAGTTGATCTGAGAAGCCTGGGTCTCCCTCTTCACTTCTACTTTCTCAGGTATCTTATAACAATGCCCTACTACTGTAGCAGGAGCGGCATGGGAAACTGATCTCTCAGACACCGAATACAGGAGGAAGGTTTATTCAGCTGGGAGCAAGGTGGCATAGTTGCCTAACAGCCAAGCTCGTGTAACAAAGGGAGGTTCAGCCTTTATATAGGCTTATACTTTAGATGTTGCACGTGGAAGAATCTTAGTTTCATAGTTTTAGGACTCACATGTGAAAAGGTTTTGGTTTACAGTTTCAGGAATCACATATGAAAGGGTTCCAGTTTACAGTTTTAGGACTCACATGTGGAAAGGTTTCTGGTTTGATCTTGTTTTAAAAACAATGCCTCTGGAGAGTTTCCTCAAGGCCTAGCCTGTCACCTAAAAACCGGAGGCGCCAGTCGGTCAACCTTTTCTTCTACTGACATGCAGCATGATAGTCAAAGGGGAAGTTGATCTGAGAAGCCTGGGTCTCTCTCTTCACTACCTTGGTACCAATTTACTGTATTAGTCTGTTCTCACTGCTATAAAGAAATATCAGAGACTGGGTAATTTATAAAGAAAAGACATTTAATTGACTCACAGTTCCATATTGCTGGGAAGGTCTCCAGAAATGTACAATCATGGAAGAAGGCAAAGGATAAGTAGGCCTCTGCTTCACAGGGTGTCAGGTCAGAGTGAGTGCCAATAAGGGAAATACCAGATGCTTTAAAACCATCAGATCTTGTGAGAACTCACTCACTATACACGAGAACAGAATGGGGGGAGCCGCTCCCGTGATCCAAGTATGTCCACCTAGTCCTACCCTTGACACATAGGGATTATGGGGATTATAATTCAAAGTGAAATTTGGGTGGGGACACAGACACGAACTATGTCACTTAGTTATTTTCAAATGTACAATAAATTATTGTTGACTGTAGTCACCCTGTTGTGCTATTAAATACTAGATCTTATTATGTCTAAGTATGTTTTTGTACCCCTTAACTATCCCCACTCCACCCTGCCTCACTATGCTTCCCAAATTCTGGTAACCATCACTCTACGCTCTATCTCTGTATTAGGCTGTTCTTGCATTTCTATAAAGAAATACCAAAAGAAGACATATATGAGGCCAACAAACATATGAAAAAATGTTCATCACTGGTCATTAGAGAAATGCAAATCAAAACCACATTGAGATACCATCTCATTCCAGTTAGAATGGCGATCATTAAAACATCTGGAGATAACAGATGTTGGAGAGGATGTGGAAAAATAGAAACACTCTTATACTGTTGGTGGGAGTGTAAATTATTTCAACCATTGTGGAAGTCAGCCTGGCGATTCCTCAAGGACCTAGAAATAGAAATTCCATTTGACCCAGCAATCCCATTACTGGGTATATACTTAAAGGATTATAAATTGTTCTATTATAAAGACACATGCACACATATGTTCACTGTGGCACTATTTACAATAGCAAAGAGCTGGAAACAACCCAAATGCCTATCAAAGATAGACTGAACAAGGAAAATATGGCACATATACACCATGGGATACTATGTAGCCATAACAAATGATGAGTGCATGTCCTTTGTAGGGACATGGATGAATCTGGAAACAATCATTCTCAGCAAAATGACACAAGAACAGAAAATCAAACACCTCATGTTCTCACTCATTGGCGGGTGTTGAACAATGAGAACCCATGGACACAGGGAGGGGAGCATCACACCCTGGGGTCTGTTGGGGGGCCTAAGAGAGGGACAGCAGGGGGTAGGGAGTTGGGTAGGGATAACATGGGGAGAAATGCCAGATATAGGTGACGGGGATGGAGGCAGCAAACCACATTACCATGTATATACCTATGCAGCAATCCTGCATGTTCTGCACATGTATCCCAGAACCTAAAGTGCAGTAAAATATATTAAAAAAAAAATACCTGAGGCTGGGTAATTTATAATGGAAAGAGGTTTATTTGGCTCATGGTTCTACAGGCTGTGCAGGAAATACAGCACCAACATCTGCTTGGCTTTTGGGGAAGCCTCAGGGAAATTTACTTATGGCAGAACTTGAAGTGGCAAGTCACATGGTAAGAGCATGAGCAAGAGAGAGAGAGTGGAAGAGGACATAGCACACACTTAAACAACCAGAGCTCCTGAGAACTCACTCAATATCATGAGGACAGCACCAAGCCATGAGGTATCTATCTCCATAACCCAAACACCTCCCACCAGACACCACCTCTAATGTTGGGGATTACAATTCATTATGAGATTTTATGTGAACGTATATTCAAAGTATATCAGTCTCCATTAGTTCAGTTGTTTTGAGTTTTAGCTCTTACAAATAAGTGAGAATATGAGAAGCTTGTCTTTCTGTACCTGATTTATTTCACTTGAAATAATGACCTCCCGTTCCATCCATGTTGCAAATGACAGGACCTCGTTCATTTTTGTTGTTGAATAGTACTCCATTGTATACATGTATCAAATTATCTTTATCCATTCATCTGTTGACGGACACAGGTTGCTTCCAAATTTTGACTATCATGAATAGTGCTACAATAAACATGAGAGTGAACATATCTCTTTGATATACTGATTTGCTTTCTTTTGAGTATATACCTAGCAGTGGGATTGCTGGACCATATGGTAGCTCTATTTTTAGCTTTCTGAGGAAGATCCAAACTTCTCCATGGTGGCTGTACTAATTTGTATTCACAGCAACAGAATGTAAAGGTTCCCCTTTTCCCACATCCGTACCGGCATTTGTTATTGTCTGTTAGTAAGTCTGGGGTGGATTTGGGCTCTGACAAGGCTCATGATCAAGTAGCTCATCCAATATTTTGTCCTCAGTGCAGTAGAAAAGGATTAATTCAGTGTAATTTATCAAGAAGGAAATAAATCTTGTTAATTCAAATGAGGCTACGTAAATCTTTCTTGTTTTTAGAGACAATAACTGAATAAAATAAAATGGAAAAAGATATAAGGACTCCCATTCATTAATAAAAGGAGTAGTCTCATTGGCATTGGTTACTGATGTGTTTCAGCTGAGTCTAATCTGAACTATCATTTGAAATATATTTAACTACAGCAACAACAACAAAAAAAGAGAGTACACAATTCATCACTCAGCTGCTGCTTGCCCTCAGAACATAATAGAGCCATAGTACTTTGGTTCACAGTGAGTGATTTCTCTTTGGGGCTTGGTGAGGACTCAGATTCTCTTAGTACAGATATCAATCTTAATTGAAAGTACATAATGACAAAACACACACAACAGAACAAAGAAGAAGGGTAGCTAAATAGCTCTGCTTGAGTGAATTATAACTCAACATTTTCTGGAGGGGGAGATGCCAGTAAAACAACAATGCTGTCATTGTCATGAATCCCAGGGTGATGGGAGGTGTTCTACTTCTATTAATGACAGGCTCAGGAAGTCATAACCTCACATCAGGATTCTGAGTTCTCTCTCCCATGCTGGTGACTGTGCACTCAAGGACTGAGCACCAATGGGCCCCACTGTGCTGGGGCTCATTGGTGCTCAGTCCTTGAGTGCACAGTCAATATTGAACACAATATGGAAGCTGCTGCTTCCACTTCACTTTGTGTGGAAAGCCTGTTCAAAGCTTCCATTTAGCCTCCCCTACTTTTATCTCTGCTAAACAATTCAACTTTATTCTTTTTAACCATTTATATTTTTTTGCTTCTGTTGTATTGATTATCACAGTGCCTGGCACTGAGTAGGTACTCAAACATTTGAATCAATGATCATGATAATTTACATTAATGATAGCAAATGAATTAAAGAAAGCAAATGTTAAGTGATAGCAAATGTTATTGAAATAAACAATGAAAGTGATGTAACAAGGAGCAGCAATAACAGCTACCGTATATTAAATGCCGGAACTTTTCACATGTTGTCTTTTTTGAGTCTTCACAGAAACTTTTAAAGGTAGTTGTAATTGCTTCTATTTAACACTACAGAAAAATTAGAAGCAGAGAATTTAAGGAATGTATCAAATATTATACAGGTAAGATTATCTAGATAACATCTTGTGGTGGAGGAGTTGATCTAAGTACTGCTTATTTCTATATTCATTTTCTGTAGAATAAAATTATGCCTTATATATCATATAAGTAACCACATTTAATACGTTATATGCGTGTGTGTGCATATATGTATATGAATCTATTATCTCTCTCTCTTAACATAATATGAGCTCAAGAGGGCAGAGATGACACTTTTTATTTTTTCCCCTCCACCCCCGATGACTCTTAAATTTTTATTTCAAAATCCTTGCAGAATCTACTAGTTTAATAAATTTACCAATAAATCTTTGTTCATTTCTTCTCTGAAAAGTCTGGGCATTTTGCCTGTTGCTTGAGACTAGCAGAATGTGCAGTTGCTTTGATTTAAGCCATATTAGTTCAATGTATTTAAAGTATTTAATGTCAACCACTTAATGTCCTATACAGTGCAGAAAGAAATCACATTAGAAATGGCGAGACTCTTATTTTCAATACAATAATGGGCATACATTAACTCTATAATTGGAAAGAAATGGACTCATTACATTGGCTACAGCTTTGAAATTAAATGCCAGTTCATGCGCCCAATGGTTAAGCTTTTGAAAAGTGTCTTTATCTTAGCGTAAGTTTCTCCAAAAACACAATATGAGATACAAGCTTAAAGGCAGTGGGTTTATTTAGGGATAAATCCTAAGAGCAGAAGTGAAGGGGGAAGGAAATAACTGGGGGAAGAAGAGAAGCCAATACAATGCTGTCAATACAAGGCCACCGCAATGAGGGACTGGTTGCTTAATCCTGTGGGGAAGAATATTATTATGTCTAATAACCATCAGTCTGAGGGAAGACAAGAAAACATTTGTTCACCAGCTCCTCTTTCCATTGATTAGGGATGGTCTCATATAGTATTAAACCTTCTACACTTCTGGATTATGGAAATGTGAGCAAAGGTAGGAAGAGGGACTCTGGGTAATCAAAACCTACAGAAAGGTGGTTGTTGGGGCAGTTAGAATGACAGAGGAAGCCAAGATGGCTTTCAGTGGTTTTCAAGAAGTGTCAGATACACTTGGGTAATTAAAAAAATGCTTTTATCAAGATAGATTTACACTTAAGAAATAAAGAAAAAGCAGGATATATTGAGCAGGATAAAAAGCATTCTTTTTTTATCATCACATTAACATGAAGGGCAAATCACCATCAGCTTTTGAGGAAGAAGTAATTACAAAACATTATTATGAAACAAAATAGTTTCTGATAATGTCCAGCTGATCCAGAAGACAATAATGTGAATGTATTAGCTATGCTCTTATCTTCTATATTAAAATAATTGCATATGAAGTTTTAGTCATAATCAATGATGTTCTGAACATAATGCTTTTGTTTATGTTGATATTATTGTCTATTCTTGTTTCATCAAGACAAGATGGTAACTTGGTGTGGGGAACATCTTTACTTTTTTCATTGAAGTAAAAGTTGACAGATAGTTGCTGCTTCGTTATGCCTACAATATTAACTGTTTTCCAGTCTAATATTTTAACTTAAAAGCTAATATTTTAAACTAGTACATTAAAATAAAACACTTGACATACATGTGAATTCATAGAGTATAATCTCTGTACATTTGAACAAGGCAGTGACATGAAAATTGAGAATACTTTTGAGGGTCAGGATATTACCTTGCATCATGCTATGTGAGAGTTAAATTGGTTTTATTTAATGACCTAGCAGCCTTCTTGAGCAACTCTGCTTTCTAATATAGGCTAGTGATTGAAATAATCTGTCTGGACTTTGACTACCAGATGTGAGATCTCTACAATATCATCTTTAGTAGGAAACCTGAACTACCATTGTAAGATCTTAAGTATGGTGCCCTGGAGGACTGGATGAAGCTTAACATAAAACTGTTATGTTTGGAAAGGTTTTCAAAAAGGAAAGAGAAGCTAAAACCAGTAACAAAGAAACAGCAACCTCATATGAATGATGGAGAAGATAATATCTGAAAAATAAAAACATGAATTTTTAGATCATAACACATATAGTATGTAGAATCAATAAATATGCATCAATATCTAGTCACAGGAGTGAAAATTAATGTCAGGGGAAAGAAATTATATCAAAAGCTATGAAAGGGGGAGCAAAGATTGCCTTTAAGGAAACAAATTAAACAAAGGATAGATGTTAGATAAGGAAGAATGGATTTGGAAAGAAAATATAATAATATTGTCTAAGTGCTGTGGGAAATTCATTCTTAGCCTGGAATTTTATACCCAGTTAAATTATCATTACAGAGTGAATGAAAGTGAAGGCATTTTTAGGCATAGAAAGACCAAACTCACAATCTCTCACTTAAATAACTATTAGAGGATAAATTTCACTAAAGAGAAGAAATACGATACTGTGGTAAACACAGATAAGTATAAAACTTAACTATTGACCATAAAAATGTTACCTACTTGAGCCTTTTTTTTTTTTTTTTTTCCATTGAAAGATAAGTATAAAACTCTAAGCAAAGGCTGGGCACAGTGGCTCATGCCTGTAATCCCAGAACTTTGGGAGGCTGAGGTGTGCGGATCACAAGGTCAGGAGTTCAAGACCAGCCTGGCCAACATGGTGAAACCCCATCTCTACTAAAAATGCAAAAATTATCTGGGCATGGTGGCACATGCCTGTAATCCCAGTACCTCAGGAGGCCGAGGCAGGAGAATTGCTTGAACTGGGACTTGGGAGGTGGAGGTTGCAGTGAGCCGAGATCACGCCACTGCACTCCAGTCTGGGCTACAGAGTGAGTCACCATCTCAAAAAACAAAAAACAAAACAATCTCTAAGCAAAAATAGACTAAGGGTGTGAAAGCATGCTATTGTTCTTGTAATATTTGGAAGAAGGATAGAAATACTGAATAACTTTAACCTTTGTAAGAAAAACTAGATAATGTAGGTAACATGTTAAAATTGAAAGTCAGTCTTGAGGATAAGAATATTTAGTAACCCATACACCAGCATATAACCACTATACTTTATATCTGTGTATTTTTACTTTATGACCATAATTAATTTGACAATATAATTTATCATTTAAATTGGAACATTTTTGAGAATGACAGGTGGTATAGGGAATAACAAAGCTAGGAAATAGGCATAAACTTGTCACATCCCAAGCACATTAAGACATATAGTCATGTGAACTGTGAAAAGTATAATTATTTTTCCTCCATAAAAATAATGAAGTTTCTTAACCCTTCTTGCAAATTGATGTCCTCCTCTTCCTTATGCCCTAATCTTTCTATAACCCCTCTTATTCTTTTTAAAATGTTAAGTAACTATATTAGAAAGATTGACTAGTTCTGTAGGTAGACATGTGTATGACAATTTTTCTTAACTTTTATTTTAAGATCAGGGTACATGTGCAGGTTTGTTATATAGGCAAACTCGAATTATGGGGGTATGTTGTATAGATTATTTTGTTGTCCAAGTATTAAGCCTAGTACCCATTCGTTATTTTTTTTTCCTGATTCTCTCCCCCTTCTCCCACTGTCCACCCTCTGATAGGCCCTGGTATCTGTGTTCCCTTCTGTGTGTTCCTGTGTTTTCATTATTTAGCTCCCATTTATAAGTGAAAACATGCGGTATTTGGTTTTCTGTTCTTGTGTTAGTTTGCTAAAGATAATCACCTTTAGCTTCAGCCATGTTCTTGCAAAAGACATATCTGTTCTTTCTAGTGGCTGCAAATTATTCCATAGTGTATATGTACCACATTTTCTTTATTCATTCTACCATCAGCGGGCATTTAGGTTGATTCTATGCCTTTGATACTGTGAATAGTGCTGCAGTGAACATATATGTTCATGTGTCTTTATGTTAGAATGATTTATATATATACCCAGTGAAGGGGTTGCTGGGTTGAATGATATTTCTGTTTTTACATCTTTGAGGAATCACCACACTGTTTTCTGCAATGGCTGACCTAATTTATATTTCCACTAACAGTGTGTAAGCATTAATTTTTTTTTCTGCAACCTCACAAGTATCTGTTAGTTTTGATTTTTTAATAATAACCATTCCCACTGGTGTGAGTTGGTATCTCATTGTGGTTTTGATTTGCATTCCTCTAATGGTCAGTGATGTGGAACTTTTTGTCATATGCTTCTTGGCCGCATGTTTGCCTTCTTTTGAAAAGTGTCTATTCATGTCTTGGCCCACTATAAGTTCCTTATAGATGCTGGATATTAGACTTGTCATATGGCTGTATTGCAAAACGTTTCTCCCATTCTGTAAGTTGTCTGTTTACCCTGTTGATAGTTTCTTTTGCTGTGCAGAAGCTCTTTAGTTTAATTAGATCCCATTTGTCAGTTTTGCTTTTCTTGCAGTTGCTTTTGGTGTCTCCATCATGAAATCTTTGCCCGTTCTTATGTCCAGAATAGTATTGCTTTGGTTGTTTTCCAAGGTTTTTATAGTTTTGGGTTTTAAATTTAAGCTTTTAATTCATCTTGAGTTAAATTTTGTATATGGCATAAGAAAGGGGTCCAGTGTCAATCTTCTGCATATGGCTAACCAGTTATTCCAGCACCATTTATTGAATAGGTAGTCCTTTTCCACATTGCTTGTTTTTGTCTGCATTGTCTAAGATCAGATACTTGTAGGTGCGTGGTCCCATTTCTGAGTTCTCTATTCTGTTCCATTAGTCTATATATCTTTTTTGTACAAGTACCATGCTGTTTCAGTTTCTGTAGCACTGTAGTATAGTTTGCAGTTGCATAGTGTAATGCCTCCAGCTTTGTTCTTTTTGTTTAGGATTGCCTTGGCTATTTGGGCTCTTTTTGGTTTCATATAAATTTTAAACTAGTTTTTTTCTCATTCTGTGAAGAGTGTCATTGATAGTTTAATAGGAATAGCATTGAATCTGTAAATTTCTTTGGGCAGTATGATCATTTTTATGATATTCATTCTTCTTATGCATGAGGATGGAATATTTTTCCATTTGTTTGTGTCATCTCTAATTTCTTTGAGCAGTGTTTTATAGTTCTCCTTGTAGAGATCTTTCACCTTTCTGGTTAGCTGCATGCCTACCTATTTTATTCTTTTTGAGGCAGTTGTGAGTAGGATTACATTTCTGAGTGGGCTTTTGGTTTGACTGTATAGGAATGCTAGTGAGTTTTGTACATTGATTTTGTATCCTGAGACTTTGCTGAAGTTGTTTATCAGCTGAAGGAACTTTTGGGCTGAGACTATAGGGTTTTCTAGGTATAGGATCCTGTTGTCTGAAAACAGGGATCGTTTGACTCCCTCTCTTTCTATTTAGATGCCCTTTTATTACTTTCTCTTGCCTGATTGCTGTGTTGAATGAGAGTGGTGAGAGAGGGCATCCTGGTCTTATGCCAGTTTTCAAGGGGAATCCTTCCAGCTTTTGCCCATTCAGTATGATGTTGGCTGTGGGTTTAGCATGGATGGCTCTTACTATTTTGAGGTATATTCTTTCAAAACCTAGTTTACTGAGAGTTTTTAACATGAAGCAGTGTTAAATTTTATAGAAGGCCTTTTTTGCATCTATTGAGATTATCATGTGGTTTTGTCTTTAGTTCTGTTTACATGATGAATCACATTTATTGATTTGCATATTTTGAAGTACGCTTGCCACAGTGGTTTTCAAACATTTTCTAGGCAACAGCCTTATATATACAAATGAAAATGTGCTGTTTCAATGAACATAATTTGATAATGACCTCATAACATTTGTGTTCCTCATATTTTCCTTAGCCCCACTTTATCTCTTAATTCAAATAACAACAAAATAGAGGACGGAACTGGTTACTGACAAGTGAATAAATTTACTGCTTTGAGTCAGTTCCTGCATAGTCAGTCAGCTTTGGTCAGGTTGGGGATAGGGCCAAACGTAGGAAAGTGAGGGTTATTAACACAGCTCATTCGCCATTCAGAAGTCGACTCACGTATCTACGATCATCTTTCTGTAAAAGACTTAGACTTATTTTCTTTGTTCCTGAACCTTGGATCTGGTTTACATGATACAAATTCAACTTGGAGTGAGATCTTAAGCTATTTAGCCTGTTAAATATAGGGAGTTTGGAATTATTTCACACCTGATTCTTCATTTTGAGCCATAAAAGTCTAATCACTTTGATTGACAATAGTGCTTGCAATAGCATACCACCTACTTGAATAATTTCTTTCTTCCTTTCAGTGTGAGTTAAATAATAATAATCATCATCATACATTCATCTTTGTAGGTAAGGATTTTGAGCCATGTGGTTTTGTACACTGTCTTCCACTGCTGCATAAACTGGAATAGGCTTTCATCTTCTCTTGTCTTTCTTAAGTTTCCAAGTTTCTATGGTTTAGAGAGGAAAAACATTTCTTTGTGTTAATGTAATAAAGACAAAATTTACTTTTATAGTCCACCATGTTATCATTTCATAATTTAGTCTGGCAAAACCCCCAACATTTCTAGGACCTCCTTAGCCCAATTGAGCACATATTCATGGTGGATAATGACCATTTTCTCAGTTCAAGTAAAGGTGTTATTATTTCACATCTCTGCTGAAGCGCTTCCAAGGCATGAATGAAGCTTCTTGACTTCGCTCTTTTCTCTTTGTCTTTAGGCTCTAGTAAGTAGTTGCTGCCTAGGAGATGAAGCAAATTCCACAAGGAAGACATAAAAAGACAAGAACTGGTAATTTATCATTCAGGAGGCAGCAGTAAGGGATAGTTATGAGACAAAATTAATGTGGTTTCATAACACCTTAAAAGTATACATGGTTGGAAAAATTTTGCTTTTATTATCATATCAGTGGTCATGTGCTCATTCTGCAGTAAATGAAGTACTCCTTGGAAGAACATGAAGTAGAAATGTTCACCAACTTGTTTTGGTTGCTGTAAGGACAGGCATCCTTATAACAGACAGAGTCTTTAGAAATCAAGGTCTAGAGTGAAGAAGATAATCAGATGTTCTATACTCTGAGAAGGAAGGAAGGGAAGGAGGGAGGGAAAGGGAAAGAAAGAGAAGAAGAAGGAAAGAAGAAGGAAAGAAAGAAGGAAAGAAAGAGAACAAGCCTGAAAGTATCATTTCTCTGTCTTTGCAAATAACAGATACTGGAGAGAGGGGCTAAAGAAAACAGGGCACCCATCAAGTACTGCTCTCTCCCAGGTGGTAGGAGTCAGAGCTGCTGGGCTGGGCCTTTGATCTAGAAGTGTAGGCAGGAGAATCTCTTCTGGGAATTCACCCCATCTCCTAATGACCTTTCAGCTCCAATGCTGCTGTGTTGGATCTAATAACACCTGGAAACTCTCCACCCTCAGAGAAACTTCTAGGGGCTGCTCTTGCTCCAGGGGAAGTCCTGCCTGACTGGGCTACAGCCAAAGCTGAGGACAAGAGGTTCTCCTTGCCTTGAAACTAGGAAGCAGCATCTCAAAATACAAACTCTTGTTTATTAAGTACTCATTATCTTCCATGACTGTATTCAGTGCCTTAGTTATGTTGTCTTATTGCATCCTAATAACTCTGTGAGTTAGTAATGTCTAATCCATTGTACAGATGACAAAATTCAGAAGACTCAGAAATGTTTTCTACCTTATTTATGGTTTATTAGTAGAAATGAGCCAAGCTGGCACCTGTAGCTTGGTCTGGCTTTACCGATGGTACAGGTTAACCACTACTCGTAAATGTTCAATCACATGTCAGCTAACAGAAGGCAGGGGAGCTAGTATATTTAGGCCCCAGGGCTTGACCATTTGCTTATCTCTTCTCTGCCTATGCAGTCCCTAAATTTATTTCAGTCTGTTTCATGATGTGTACCTCTAGTCTGGCCTTTTCCTGGGCTCTGGATTCAAATCCCATTTTACAGAGGGGTTGAATAAGTTGGCCTAATTGTTGCAAGTGTTTAGAAATGGAGCTTGAACTCAAGTCAAGGGTTATCTGATATTCAAATCAGTTCTGTTTATACTGCTCTAAATTGCTTCCAGGGGTCAGCATCACATTTTAAAAGTTATATACAGGATCTAGCACTATGCTCAAAACTCAATTGGCTAAATTATAATGGTCGAATGAACGAAGAAGGAATGAATGAAGAAATAAGCTTAAGACTGAGGAAGTTCATTAGCCAAAAAAGAGGGACATGAGGCATGCTTTTTCTCATATATTCCATTATTTTGTCCATGTAGCAGCCTTATCTTATGGGTAGCCCTTGTACATACCGAGAATAGTAGCTTCTGTGCTTCTTGAGCTGAATTTACTACCAGAGCTCTGCCCACATTTACTGAGTTCCAGCAACACCCATCTGGTTTTTGGCTGGCAGTCTTCACCTCTGTGTCTGGCCTATGCAGTGCAGTCTATCCTAAACTGAATTCTTTGTCTTCTCAAGCCCCCGCCTGTCACTGTTTTTCTCCAATGACTTCAGTCCCCCAGCTCAAAGTCTTGCCTAATTTTGGGGACTTTTCCCATTTCCTTGACTTCCATATCAATCACTTGCTAAGCCGTGGTGAGTCCTTTCTGAATGATGTATTCCTTTCACCATTCCATTCCTATTGTCTCTTTTCTTACTCTGGTTTCATTATCTCTTACTTGAAGAATTCTCAGTGATGAGCTATTCCTTGCAGAATAAAAAAAACAAACATGTAACTTGGAACTCTAGGCCCTCACCATTTGACTCAAACCTCTTATTTTCTGCAGCTCTATTGTACATCCTTTGCCTTAAAGCAGTGCTTTAGATAAACTGCATTCCAGAGAACAATAAGATTCACAGATTATCCCTCCCTGACTCCATGCTCTGAGGTTGCTGTCAAGGAGAGAAAGCTGGGTAGGTGGGCCTCTGGACTCCTATTCCTGTACCAAACAGAGCAGCTCCATTTTGCTTATTGGGATTCCACATAAGATTTTATTTAAACTAAGGGTTTCATGAATTTATCAAGTTTGAAAATCATTGATCTTTCGGAAAAATTGAGTTTCCTGTTATTTGTAGTCCATGTTCCACGTCTCCTGATGTCCGGGTGCTTGTGTTCGTGTTCCCCAGTATGGTTTCCACACATGGAGACTTTGGAGTCTTTCTTACTGAGGAGAAAGCAAAGCCATCAAAGCAAGGTGGGGGTGCTGTGCACAGAGGATATTCACCTAGAGAGGGACGGGGAGCATTCCCAGGGTAGAGCTGTGAAGGGCCTTCACAACTGCTCCTGCCATCTTCTCTTAACCGCCTTCCCAGCCTTATTTTTCACAAGTTTCTTCATGAAAACACACATTAACCATACAGAGCTTATTTCTTTTCCGCCTAGCTGTCCTTTCGTCTCGTTTATGCATGTTGGCTAATGTGGTGCCCTATGCCTGGAATGCTCAACCTTTCATCTCCACATAGCCAAAGTGTGCTCATCCATCCTGGCCCAGCTTAAATTCCCTCCCACAGAAAGCCTTCTCAAGCCATGGCTGAATGTAATCTTTCTCTCTAGCCATATCTTTTTATATCTCCCTCTGTTATTTTCCTTAGCACTGCCCACATGGAGTTGCCTGTTCAGTTACTTACATTCATGGCTAAGTCCCTCAACAATATGGTGACCTCTGGAAGGCATCATCTAATTTTGAGTTTGCAGATCTGTATCAGTTGTCATGGACATCTTCAAACTGGCCAATTTAAATAGCCAAATTTGATAAATCCTCTCACTAGTAGCTGAACATATTGAACTGCCTACATCAATTGTGACACATAACATGGGCACAATAGCATATTTCAACCTTTTGAGAACTCCTGGAGCTGCTAATTTAATTTCCTGTGGTTATGAGAATAACATTTTGCAGTGAGCCACACAGTCATTGAGAGGCAATAAAACTCCCTCTCCTGCCAGCTATATTTATAGCATGGTCAGGGAAGACATTCTTCCCCTAGTGTCTAGAAGGTTTCAAGGAAGATGTGGGCATAATTAATAAGCTTTGTCAAGGTCTATGCCAGCTCCCTTTTAGAGACAATGATTTGTACTTTATTCTAAGCATGAAGTTTTTTTCTTTTCATTTTTTTGGTAAGATTTATATCTGACTCTATTTAGTAAATTATCTTTGCCAGGTATAGATTTTTCTCACTCTGCAAAGAGTTTAGAAAATTTGTAACATAACTCTTATTTTCCAATTTAAAAAAGAAACTTGATGTACATGTTGGTGTTCTTGGTGGTACCTGTGAGACAGAGACTGTGTTAGAACCTGTTTGATGAACAAAAATGAATACAAGGTATATGGCTGACAATAATTGAATAAACATATTACCAGTGTAACATGGATGACATAACTTTGAATAATCATGATAAATTATCATTATTATTATACGATAATATATAAATTAAGGGAAAAATAAGAGGGATGACTTTTCTGCTTGAAACTCTAATCATTAAAGGAAGGATAGTAAAGAATCACTATTATAATTATTGCTTTAGTGATACAGGGTGGTGATTTAGTTGAGGAAAATTTATTATTTGTGTTGAGTTTTTACATCTGCTATGCTTCGAAGTCAGACAGTAGATACTGAATGGATGTCCACCAAGTGTGAGGCACTGAGCAAGCCTAGATGGTGGACCTTTGTATGAGCAGCAAAGTCAGTAACCTGTGAGTTTCATAAAGCAGACTATATTCATTCATTGAACAAATATTTATAAAATATCTCCTACCTGCCAAGCACTGTCTAGGTGCTAGTTGGCAGGCCTTTGTAAAAGAAGAAATTACTAGATTGTATGTTTTGGGGGAAGATGCCTAGTCTTTAGACAAAACTTAACTCTCTTAACTATTGTCAACTAAAGAATCCCTAAAAACCACCAATGACTTGTAAGCTACCACTTCAAGATGTCCTTTTTGGGCCAAACCAATATATATCTTCCATGTATCGATTCATGATTTTACCTGTAATTTCTGTCTCTCTGAAATGTATAAAATGTATAAAATTCCCATCTCTCTGAAATTATAAAACCAAACCATAGTCCAAACTCTTTGGCACACTTTCTCACAGAATAAGGACTTTTCGAGACTGTGTAACCCCTGACCTCCATTCCTCATACTGGCTTAGAATAAACTTCTTTAAATATTTTGGCAGAATTTGGCTTTTTCCATCATCAATGCTGTAGTGCCAAGTTCTCTGTTGATTGTATTTTTAAACTCCTTCACTTAAGTATCTGATCAGAGCAGGCCACAGAGTAGCTAGCTACTTACCAAATGTTTGTGGGAAAAATGATGAATGAACAAACTGTTGAAAGATACTTTCCTAAAAGGAGTAAAGTCATTACTCTCATGCAGATAAAAATGAATATGTGTTAAAGATTTTTGTTTAACTCATGAGGGGACCAGACAAATGTGATAACTGATACAAAAGAGAGTACAGTCAATGACAAACTTATATATTAGAAATATTTAAATGAATAAATTGTGGCAATACTAATTTTTCCTCAGAGTCGGAAGGAAGACAATTGGACCTCTGAGGGATAGAACAGAATTTGCATGTCTATAAACAAGAATTTATCTTGCAAAGCTATCAGTTACTTACAATTTACACAGTTGCTCAAAGATGAAGAGGAAGTACAGATATCTTGAAGGAGTGTCCTCTAGACAATGCATAGGTTTCCTTGGAACTGCAATTTTTTTTCTACAGGATAGATTGAGTGGGGTGTGATTTCCATAGCTTCGCAAGTGACAGGGAACCTGTAAGTTATCTGTCACAAATTGTTGAATACCAAACTTCTGTTCTTATGTAGAGTCCACCATATTGAAACTTATTTTGTTCTCTTTGTAACGAATGTATTTTAGTTTCCTGTGAGATAATGTGATAAGCTAATGACATTATTTTTGTCATTATTATAAAACATCTTCATGTAAATGATTGAAGTCTTCTAACAACTCTGTGAAGTAGTTATGGAGAGGATAATAATTTGTTTTGCAATAAGCATAATGAAGGAGAAAGTGGTGGTCCTGGGACTCAAATCCCTATTTTCTGAACAAACCTCTTGCTCTTTCTGTCACAAAAAGCCAAGATGACATCAGCAATAAAGTGCGAACAAATCCTTTATGTTTATTTATGTTGCAGACTTTGGCCTAGAATGTAATTGGGAATGGAAAAATCAACACATCTCTTTATCTTGTCGACAGGCACACACAAAAAAGTGCATTTTCTAATTTCTTTATTCTAAATCTTTCTTAAAATGACCCTGGATAGAAAATGCTTGAATGTCATCATTCTTCCGTAATTATTCTATATGACAAAAGCCAGTAGTTACTGAGGACTTTCCAACACTGAGCACTAAACACCTTCTAATTTTATTTCCTAGTTCGGGGAACTAGGAAGTGTTTTGTGTTTTCTAAATCCGGTCTCTCTCTAACCCTTAACATCTGGTGCTGTGTCTTTCATTTTCATCATCATCATTATTATTAGCATTTGTTAAGAGGCTTATCTCTTTCAGGGACTGCATTAACTAAAGCATATTATCTCATTCTTTACAATAATCTTAAAGAAATGTATTAGTCCATTCTCATATTACTATAAAGAACTACCTGAGACTGGGTAATTTATGAAGAAAAAAGGTTTAATTGACTCACAGTTCTGCAGGCTTAACAGGAAGCATGACTGGCAGGCCTTAGGAAACTTACAATTATGGCAGAAGGTGAAGAGGAAGTAAGCACCTTCTTTAAATGGCAGGAGAGATAGAGAGTGAAGGGGGAAATGCTATACACTTTTGAACAGCCACATCTTGTGAGAACTCAATTTGCTATTATGAGAACAGCAAGGGGGAAGACTGTCCCCATGATTCAGTCACCTCCCACCAGGCCCCTCCTCCAACATGTGGGGATTACAATATGACATGAGATTTGGGTGGGGACACAGAGCCAAACCATATCAAGGAGAGAGATTTTTACACTCGTTTTATAGACATCAAAACTAGATCTTAGAAAGGATTATTAACTTGGTCAAGATGACACAAAATGGGAGGTTAGATGTCAGTTATGACTGTTCTCAATTATTGTTATATGCAATGCAAATCATTGTAAGTTCTTTAGGCTGAGTCCAGTGATATGCTGTTACTGTGTGAATGATTATCAATGATAAGAGATATGAAATGCTGACATAGTGATAAATTTCTGTTAAATTCAAATATCTACAACAAAAGGCCAGGATATTGATGCTTAAATCACATGAGTACCATTGGAGAGAACAAGAAGAGACTGCATTGCATTTTAGACTCAGTGAAACATCAGTGGTAGAGCTGGATAATATTTTATTCATAATAAACCTGTGCTCAGGCAAGGCTTTTTCCTCCTTCATGAGTTTTCATGAGAAAGCTTAGGATCCTCAGAGGTACATTTCTATTCTTCCTCCATCACCTCGTGTGTGCTCCCTAAAGCACTATTGTGGTTTAATTACTGAAGCAATGGGGTTCCTCTAATTTCTCCTAGAAGACTGTTTCCCAATCTAATTGTCTTCTATGCTTTGCCATTTCCCTTGATGGGCAGCCACATTCTCCTAGGCTTAATTTTTTTTTTTTTTGCTCCTTTCCTTTCTGTTATAATTATCCCCATTTGGGCAATAGCATTTCTTGCTTAAAGTTCCTTTTTTTCTTTTTTCTCTCCAAACCAGGGGTTATCAAACTGACTCTGGTATTTTTCACTTGGCTGAACAAGCATTATCCTCTGTAACTCAATCTCACCCTTTGAAGTCAGTTTTCCCATTTCTCCCTTACCCTTTCCTTACTTTCCTTTTACCCATGCAGGAAAGTAAAAAGAACAAACCTCTGAGCAATTGTGTTGAAGTCCATTAGAAACAACAAAACATGGTGGCTCACGCCTGTAATACCAGCTCCTTAGGAGGGGGGAGGCAGGAGGATCACTTGAGTCCAGGAGTTCGAGCAGCCTGAATAATGTGGTGAGACCCTTGTCTCAACAAAAACAAACGAATAATCAAGGAGGAAGCCAAGAAAACCTCCAAATTGCTATATTTTTTAGACTTTGAATTATGAAGTTATGAAATAAAACTCTACTTCTCTGTCTCCTTTTTTTTCTGGGGTCCCATTCAGAAGGCAGAAGGGTTTAATTTAAAAGTCTACTATATGATTTGCTTTATTCTTTTTGTAAATTTTAGACTGTTAAGATGAAGACTCAAAAGACTCAAAGTAATTGTGTGTTGTTCCCCATGTGTTCCATTCTTTGTTGAGAAACAGTTTCCTAAACCCCACTGTATCTCAGTGGGAGGGACAAAAGAAAAGAGGAGAAAAAGAAAAAAAGAACTTCAAGCAAGTAACAATATGTCCTTTAACTTAACATGGAAAAACCCTGTTGTTCTTGGGTTAGCTCTCCTGGTCTCTGGGGGAGCTTCCTGTCTTTACACAAGACATATCTTTAGCCACTTTTAGGTCAGGACTTTGGTTTTCTGATTGCTCTGCACATGAACTTCTGCTCCCCTACTGATTTGAAAACAGATTCCTGGATCCATGCCCAGGCTCATACTGCTTTTCACATAGGTTCTTCTAACTTATTCCTCTGGCATCTATCACAGTTGACCTGCTTCATCTGCTCTGGATCAATAGCAACTGGACACAAATCATTTTGTGTATGGTCCAGAATAAAATCTTTTATTAATATGATTGCTCCTGAGGGCACAGAGAAGTTGTCTTCATTTGGAGCTGGGAGACATGGATTCAAGCTTACGTCTTATGTTATCACAGCAACTTTCTAGTTTCTAGGAAGCTCTGTTTCTGCATAAGTAAAATGGGAGTTATAATAGCAACTGCTTAACATAGTTAATTGGAGCATAATTCATGCCAAAATATTATCTGTTGAAGTGTTTGATATGGTATGGCTATGTTCCCACCCAAATTTCATCTTGAATGGTAGCTCCCATAATTCCCACATGGTGTGGGAGGGACCCAGTGGGAGGTAATTGAGTCATAGGGGTGGTTTCCCCCATATTGTTCTCATGGTAGTGAATAAGTCTTACGAGATCTGATGGTTTTATAAGAGAACACCCCTTTCACTTAGTTCTCATTCTCTCTCTTGCCTGCCACCAATGTAAGATGTTCCTTTCACCTTCCGCCATGATTGTGAAGCTTCCTCAACCTCATGGAACTGTGAGTCCATTACACCTCTTTTCTTTATAAATTACCCAGTCTTGGGTATGTCTTTATCAGCAGTGTGAAAACAGACTAATACAGTGTTTTACAATTATTTAGAAGTTTATTTTCTGGGAAAAAGACCGTTAACCTATTCCAGATGGCATATAAATAATTCCTTACTGTCTGGAACACATTCTGAATACTAGGGGATCCACAGGGGCTTAGAGCCAAAATTACCTGAGGGTATATAGTATTCTGATCTTGGTAGCTGCTAACTCAGGATTCTAGTTGTTTCTTCCTCAGATACTTTTCTAACAAAAAACTCTGTTTTAATTTATTTAAATTAAAAAAGCAATAAATATGTTGCTTTGCTTCTGTGAAGATACACCATTATGACAACTAGATGTTTTTTCACTTCTTCATTAATGGGTATGTAAACCAAACCATAGCAAATTTACTCCATTACTTTTCTATTAAAACATTGGCATTTAGTAATTTGTTTTGGGGTAAGTTATTTTTTCTCAACAAATTTGCTCTAAAATGTGCAAACAGTTGGCACATGACACTGTAGTATTATTTATTATTGTAGTTGATGGTCCAGTTTCTTTTGTTTTGGGCTATGGTAATTCATTTGGTGTATATCTCAGATGGATGACTTCTTGTCTTTATATGTGATGCATATTTTCTCCAATATAATCTTTCAAAAGGATATTTCATTTTAGATTTATTTCTGTTAGAAATATAACACTTTATCCCAGAAGAGTTGGTGTATTTGATTTTAATTGTTTATGCTCTCTCTGTTTTGTTGCAATCACAGATGAAAGGAACCCTGGAAAGTAATTTAATCATTTGTTCTTTCTTAGGCAAGGAGGAGCCCAGTAGAACCATTTACAGGATATAAGCAGAGAAATCTGCAGAAAGGGCAATTTCAACCTTCTTTTGGGAATCACTTTTTTTTAAAGATAAAATTTGCAATTCTACTGCAGTTTTCATTCCTTTGGAAACAAAACAAAACAAAACATGTTTTTCCTTAAATTAAAATTAGCTGTGCCCATTGAATTGTGTATATTGTCATAACTGAGGATTGGCTATCATCTAGTTTTATGTTTAAAGTGCTTTCTTACAGCTTCCACTGATTTCTCCAGTTTGTTTGCTTTTATTCTGCGGTGATTTTGGAAAAATATCAGGTCTATTTTTAATTATACCTGTGGTTAGTTCTGTCTGCTTGAAATCAAGAACCAAATAGGATGCTGTGACTCTTCCCTATGAACTATGTATAATTAATTTAATTTTCACCTTTCTTGTGCCTCCCTGGAATGTATTCTGCTTGGCCCTTGTTAATTTGACCTGGGATTATAAGCCAGTTTGTTTTCCCACTTTCATGATTGCTTACTTTCTGTCCTGTGGAGTCAGCATGGTCCTTATCTTTTTCCCTACTGGTCATTCTCCCCCTCTGCCTATTTAATTCCTACTAAATTTATTCTTGCTGAGGTTAGAGCCATGGAATTCTCTTATCTACAAACTTCTTGGTTTGTGTGCAAGTGTCATTATTGAACACTTAACATTCTGCCTTCTGGAGAACGGATAAATCTGGATGGCCCTAGAGAATAATTTTCTCTTCCCTTCCCTAAATTAGCAATTTGCCCTTTACTGAGGCAATACTCTTCTGAAGATTCTGCTTGATGTGTCAGGTGATCAGTGTCACCCCCCCACCCCCTTCACTGGCTGGGGGAAACAGGAACTATTCTAAGCCATGTGTGAACTTTCTGATTATTCTGCCTGCTACTGTTTGGCATTTTGTTGTTTGTTTGTTCCTGACCTCAGGTATTTTCCTCAAATGCATGTGATGATTGGTACTCAGGTGAAGTTTTGAAAAGGATCCTTTGCAAATCTCCAGAAGTCTTTCTGTAACTCTCTCCTCTCTTGTTCCGTGCATTGTAAATTCTTTCCACATTGGCCTCCCTGAGTTCTGAACTCCCTGAATGTCTTCTCAGTTGACTGAGATTGCTGAACTCAGTTTGAGTACACCTTCCCTGTGCTAAAGTCTGAATACTCTCTCTAGGCAGTAAATTTGATGATCATAGGGTTCACCTAGTGATTTCTTCTAGGAATTAATATCCTGTCCAATCCATTGTTCAATGTCTCAAACTGTTGTTTCATAAATTTTGCCTTTTTAAAAAGAGGTGTGAGGATATAATTAGTATCTGTTACTCCATCACATTCATATGTGAACACGTTTGAGTTGTGACTGTCAATACTAACCCTCCTACAGTAGGCACTGGAGGCAGAATGGTGGAGACAGCTCCAGTGTTATTCTTCTCTGCACCCCTTGAAAGTTCTATTTCTAGGTGTCTTCCTTCTGTGGACACATATTTTCCACGTCATCTCTGACTGTGTCTTTTCAGGCCTTCTTTCTTGGTTCCTACTTCTTTCTGCCAACTCGTCCATCTTTATCTGAATAGCTTAAAGGAAACTGAAATAAAAGGCAATGCTCCAAGCTTAACTTATCATCTTTAAGGCTTACGCTGATTTCATTTTTTTTGTTCAATAAAAGTAGCACTTCTATGTTACAGTCATCTTTATCTCTAGCCCCTTACTTTCTATATCTGATCATAACCAACTCAGTTATCCATTCGGCAACTATTTATTTAGCACTGATTATGTATTAAATATCCCTTTAGGCAGTGAAGATGCCCAGTGAACAATATAGAGAAAACCCCTGATCTCTTGTCGTTTATCTTCTTATGGGGGGAAGTCAGACCATGATGAAAACAAATTATGTAATATGCCTGAAGCTAATATCTACTATGGAGAAATATAAGGCTAAGGGAAGGATAAGGAATGGAAGGGATGGAGGAGTGAGGGATGTTAATTTGAAGTAGTATAATGAGGAAAGTCTCATTGAAAAGATGACATGTGGGAAAAGATTTGAAGGAGCTATGGGAGGAAGCCAGGGGAATATTTAAGGGAAGATTAAGGTAGAGGACAGCTGGAGAGAAGCCCTCAGATGGGAATATGCCTGTAATATTTCTAGAACAGCAACGCTGAAGTGGAGGGAGTTAGAAAATATAGACAAGCAAGTACTAGAGTGTATTCAGTAGCAAAGACACAGAATCAACAATGTCTTTCAACCAGTCCATCAATGGTGGACTGGATAAGAAAATGTGGTACATATACACCATTGAATACTATGCAGCCATAAAAAGAACAAGATCATGTGCTTTGCAGGAACATGGATGGCGCTGAAGGCCATTATCCTTAGCAAACTAACGCAGGGACAGAAAACCAAGTACTGCATGTTCTCATGTGCAAGTAGGAGCTGAATAATGAGAATTAATAGACGTGAAGAGGGGAACGACAGATACTGTGGTCAACTTGAGGGAGGAGGGAGAGGATAAGAAAAAAATAACTATCAGGTACTATGCTTAGTACTTGAGTGATGAAATAATCTGTACACCAAACCCCCATGTCATGAGCTTTACCTATATAACATACTTATACATGTATCCTTGAATCTAAAATAAAAGTTAAAAAAATAGAGAGCATATTGTTTAGAGGTTTAGAGCCATTGTAAGTTCTTTGGCTTTTACTCTGAATGGGCCAGGGAACCCTGTGAGTCTTTTGAGCCCAGGAGTGACATTATCTGACTTATGTCTTGAAAGGGCCACTCTGACTACTGTGTTGAGACTATACTGAAGGTGGCCAAGAGTGAAAACAGTAAAACAGATTAGGAGGTTGTTGCAAAAATCCAGATGAGAGATGATGATCCCTTGGACTAGGGGAAGAACTGTGGAATTGATAAGTAGTTTTCTGGGATAGTTCAGAGGTAGAACTGAAAGCATTTCCTGATGGTTTGAATATGTGTATGGAAGAAAAAGATGAATCAAAAATCATTCTGAGGTTTATGTTTTGAGTAACTCAAAGAATCAAGTTGTAATTGAGTTGGGGAAAACCATGTGTAGACCAGGTGTAGGGTAGAAAATTAGGTCCTTGTTTTGGACCGTGTTAGGTTAGAGATGTCTATTAGATACCCAAGTGGATATCTAGAGAAAGAAATTGGATATATAAGTCTGGAGTTCAAGGGAGAGATCTGATCAAGAGACAAAAACTTAAGTTATCAACACATAGGTGAAATGTAATGCCATGAGATTTGAGGGAATACCAAGGGGTTGAGTGTAGTTCACATTTCAAAGATGAAGTCCTAGTGCTAAGCCAAGGTTAAGAGGACAGAATGAAGAAAACAAATTACTAATAATACTGAGAAGGAGCTACCATGAATGCAGGAAGAAAAACAGAAGTGTGATGTCCTAGAATACAAGAGGAGAAATTGTTTCAAAGATGGAAGAGTGATCAACTCTATGCAGAATGCTGCTGATAGATTAAGGTGTGGACTAAGAATTGAACTTGTTCAATGGTAGCAACCTGCTACATAGCTCTAGCTTTTTCTTCTTTTCATTTCCGCTGTCAGTACTCTTCACACTTTCATGATATTGCGCCTAGAATTCTATATAAAAATTCCAAATAGGTCTTCCTGTGTTGGTCCACTATCATGAAAATCAGGTCATTGGATAATGTTTCATTCAATGTTATTTAGTTATAATACTGATGAGCAAAAATATAGATTTCCAGCTGGGGGATTCTGTGGAGTTTGCACATTCTTCCCGTGTCCAAAAGAACCCTGTGTGGGTGTCTTCAGATACTCTGGTCTTCTCCCACTTCCCAAAGATTTGCACAGTAGGTGAATATAAGAGATGAACACTAAAGAGTTATCAACCTGTAGGTAAAATGTAATGCCATGAGACTGTTGAGATGCGGGTGTGTGTATGTGAGTGTGCCCTGTGATGGAATGGTGGCCTGTGCAGGGCTGGTTTCTGCCTTGCCTCTGAGCTCATGAAATAGGCTCTGGCCACCTGAGACCCTGAACTGAAATAATTGGGTAAATAAATATCTTACTTGTTTTTGTTAATCTTTCAGAAATATATGTATAGCTCACATTAATTTCAATGTTTAATATTAGAAATGTTTTGGCCTTTATTTAGAAGTTTAGTGACGTTTTTGTGACCAGAAATATGCTGTAGGAACTTAACTCTTGTTTATACTAATTAACCTATGGTAAAATTGGTTTTTGTTATATGCTGTTTTCCTTCAAGGCATGGTTTCCAAGAACCTATCAATGATATTAAGTGAGGGCTCACTGTATATATGCAAGTGGGTCAAACAATAATATATGTGAAATATATAGTCCACATTGTCATCAGAGTGCTCTTCCTTAATAATGCTCCCATCACATATCTCACAATACATTGTGTTTGTTTTCCTTTGTCTCCTCCACTGGGTTTAGAACTTCTCTCACTATGTTTAGGAAATGAATACAGAAATGAAGAAAAGCTTTCCCTGATCACTGCAGCTGTCATGAGTCGTCTGACCCCACTCCACTCATGTTCATTTAAACCTTGACAGTCATTTATTCTCATTTCATATGTATTTTTTGTCAGATGATATTTAATTATAAAAGTTAAGATTTATTAAGCATTGTCTATTATGTTCTAAACACTACTGTAAGCATCTTTATCCTCAATTTTTCTAAGGATCATTTTCTTTCACAGCAATCTTGTAAAGTAATATTATCATCTTTTTCTTTTTTTACCTCAGGTGAGTAATTCAAGGCTCAAAGAAGTTAAGCCAATTAGGCAAGGTTACACAGGGCTATTAAGTGGTGAAGTGTGATTCAAACACAAGCATTCTACCCTATTAAACTATATTTGAAACCATCATGTATCTGACACTCCTTGAAGACTCCTTGGTCTGTCTACGTTTTTGTTTTCTGTACCCCTCTGGCCCTTTTGCTCTCCCCCAGCATATTGAGCACAGAAGGCGGCACATGGTAGAATTTCAAGAAATATAAATGTCTAATGATTGTGGGATGGCCAAGACTGCCCTCAGGAAAGCTAGATCTCCAGGGTGGTTAGTTTCTCTTACCTAGTCACCACCAATATGGTAAAATTGGCAAAAAGCCCAGCATGAACAGAATCACTCTCCAGAAAATCTGTCACACAGGAAAGGTACATGCTGTACATGAGAAAAATATGTGTCAGCCAAAATGAAAAGAGCTTTGTTAGGGAGAGAAAACTTTGCAAATAAAACATGCATTTTTTGAAAATTTCTTCAGATTGTGTTTTTGAGTATACCATGTGGTTTTCAGCAATATGCTAAGCATTATAAAAACACCTATATATATCCATGCATTTAACCTAAACTTATTGAGTAGCTATGGTGAGCTAAGATGTTTTCTAGGCACCTAAGATTTATCAGTGAATAAAACAGACAAATATTTCTGCCCCCATAAAAAGGGAAGGCAGATAATGAATGAATGAGCAATAAACATAAAGTATCACTAAATTATATGGTGTGTTAAAAAGTGACAAATGCTACGTAGAAAAGAAATGTAATTGGTGACAGTGGTTCCAGGGATGCCAAAGTGAGGGAAAGGGCAGGTGTAACTTTCTGATCATTGTCGGCTTCCTTGAAAGGTGACATTTGCGCAAAACTTGAAGAAGCTGAATGAGTTAGCTATGTACAAGGTGGGGGATCTGCCAGCACCAATGTGGACCGAGTGGGATCACTTAGGACCATAGCAGCCAATGTAATCATATGATTTCATGTGATTTCAATTATTATCCATGACTGAAAGATGAAGAAACTGCAGCCCAGAGAGGGTCTAAGTGATCTGTTTACAGTTACATGGTATGCAGGTTGGGAAACTGGAATCCCGATTTCAGAATCAGATGTGAGTCATCTCAAAAAGCAGGCTTTTTAAAAAAAATCTCTGTCATCAACAAAATGCCCATCGATGATAGACTGGACAGGGAAAATGTGGCACATATACACCATGGAATATTATGTAGCCATCAAAAACGATGAGTTCGTGTCCTTTGTAGGGACATGGATGAACCTGGAAACCGTCATTCTCAGCAAACTGACACAAGAACAGAAAATCAAACACCGCATGTTCTCACTCATAGGCGGGTGTTGAACAATGGGAACACATGGACACAGGGAGGGGGAGTATCACACACTGGGGTGTGTCGGGGGGAAAAAGGGGAGGGATAGTGGGGGGGTGGGGAGTTGGGGAGGGACAGCATGGGGAGAAATGCCAGATATAGGTGATGGGGAGGAAGGCAGCATATCACACTGCCATGTGTGTACCTATGCAACAATCTTCCATGTTCTTCACATGTACCCCCAAACCTAAAATGTAATAAAAAAAAAAAATCTCTGTCATCTAGAATGGTACCCAACATATAGAAATTGTTTAATGAATGTTGATGAATGAATAAGTAAATCTTTTAAACATTCTTTCACATGGCAATCTTTCATGCTTAGGTTCTTTTCTCATATTCACTTTGTAAGAGTCTTGTATTTAAAAGCTAACATTGAGCTTTTCCTCCTGCTCCAGCCATGAAAGATATGTCTGAAGGCTTCCTCTTTAACTTCAGGCATGATTGTTCCATGGTTTTTATCTCCCTAAAGTCCCAGAAGCAGAATTGAGAGGTTAAGTTATATATATAAATTATATACATATAATTTATTTTAAAATTAGAAGATAGGAGACAGGAGACAGGGTTAATATGCTGCTCCCAATTGAATGGACAGAACAGTGTGTGGAGGCTCACAATATGGACTTTTGCTCCAGGGACTACTGCAGTAACGTACCAGGAAAACTGAAATAATTCAAAGATTATTTGAAAGAAGCAGCAGGCTGCTGCAAATTCTGTGAGACAGGCAAAAAAACTATGAGTTCTCAAAGTGTAAGAGGGGGAAAAACCTGCCTCCAAACATACATCCCCATTGGGGAACTTGAAAATCCAGATTTGTGAGAAGGATTTACCTAGAGCTGAAATGGATTTAGTGTGAAATATAAAAGTAGAAACAGTAGTGGGAAGAGCCTTTTCAGTACTCCCATTCTCCAGCTTGAGCTCAGGGAAGCCATCCCTGACTATATCCCCCCAGGGGCAGTTGGGGAAGGCAGCCAGCAGAATATGGGAGGGGTCACAGGGTGAAAAAAGCTGCCAACTGAACCTTGTAATAATTGTGACTGGGTGCAAACTTTCTTAAGCAGAATAGGGGTGAACAGAAACTGCTGCAGAAAGAAAGCAGGAGTTGTCCCCGACAGTGGGGGCAGACAAGGAAGGGTGTGGCCTGAAAGCCCTGCTTGCTTTCTCAATGGGGAAACTTACAGCTTGGAGGTAGGTTTGAGTCCCACATACAGGCTGCCTGAATATAAACTTGGCACCATTAGAGGGGCACGGTGGGAGCGAGACCAGCCTCACCAACTGCATGGTAGCTGGGTGAGGCCTATTGCTGGGCTTTCTCCCACTTCCCTGGTGACAGAGACAGCCATAATTTCCTCTGGAACATGACCCCACTGACCCAAGAACCACCCCCACTCTTCTTTACAGTGTTTGCAGCAAACCCTGCCCAAAGAGAGTCTGAGCTCAGACTTGCCTGACCCTGCCCCACCTGATAGTATTTCTCTACCCACCCCTGTAGCAGATCACAAATGACCTAAACTCTTGGGAACTTTATGACCCTGTCCATCACCTGAGAAACCCAAATAGTTACCCTGGCCAACTTAGGGCAAGCTTATATTCCCCTTCTACTAATGCACCTGGTACTCTTTTGAAAGTGCCACCTCTTGGCTGCAGGCTGACCAACTCAGAATATTATAGCAACTCATGACAGAATAACTCTGCTCCAAGGAAGGGGAAAACAACAGCTAATTCCACTGCCTGCAACATCCTGGCTAATCAGTGGCCCTGAGTCTGTCCATGAAAAAACTTCACTACCAGCATAGCCAGCATTCAAGAACACAAGCACATTAGACCTATCTGCAACCGAATACTCTCACTACAACCAAATCTACTTCACTCCCCTACCGCAGCACGTGCTGGTATTCATGGCTTAGAGACCTGAAGACAGATTACATCACAGGACTCCTTGCAGACATTCCCCAGCACCAGCCTAGAGGCTGGTTATCCCACTGGGTGGCTAGATCCAGAAGAGAAATACTAATCACTGCAGTCTGGCTCACAGGAAGCTCCATCCTTAGGGGAATGGGAAATACATGACATCAATGGAGCACCCTGTGGGACAAAACAATCTGAACAGCAGCCCTTGAGTTCCAGATTTTTCCACTGAAATAGTTTACCCATATGAGAAAGAATCAGAACAGTAATTCCGGTAATGTGACAAAACAAGGTTCTATAACATCCCTCAAAGACCATATTAACTCCCCAGTAATGGATGCAAACCAAGAAGAAATCTCCGAATTGCCAGATAAAGATTTTAGAAGTTTGACTATTAAGCTACTCAAGGAGATACCAGAGAAAGGTATCTCTTGTATCTCATAAAGAAATTAAGAAAAATACAGAATATTGATGAAAAATGTTCCAGATAAATAGATATCTCAAAGACAAAAACAATCACATCTTTTCGATATCAAAGACACACTTAGAAAAATACAAAACACACTGGAAAGTTTCAACAACAAACTCAAACAAGTAGAAGAAAGAACTTCAGAGCTCAAAGATAAGGCTTTTGAATTAACCCAATCA
The DNA here is from genome assembly GCA_036589455.1 of Ateles fusciceps. Lineage (NCBI taxonomy): Eukaryota > Metazoa > Chordata > Mammalia > Primates > Atelidae > Ateles > Ateles fusciceps. Next base: position 789,557 of record JAZHEH010001096.1, read on the forward strand.
GACAAATACAAAGAAAAAATAAAAAATAAAGCCTCCAATAAGTTTGGGATTATGTTAAACAAGAAATTTGGGATTAATATTCTATGAATAATTGGCATACCTGAGAAAGAAGATAAATCTAAAAGTTTGGAAAACATATTTGAGGGAATAATTGAGGAAAAAATTCCCTGGCCTTGCAAGAGATCTAGGCATCCGAATACAAGAAGCTCAAAGAATACCAGGGAAATTCACCAAAAAAGGATCATCACCCAGGTATATAGCCATCAGATTATCTAAAATCAAGACAAAGAAAAAACAATTTAAAAGTGGTGAGGCAATAGCATCAGGTAACCTATAAAGGAAAACCTATCAGATTAATAGCACATTACCCAGCAGAAACCCTACAAACCAGAAGGGACTGGAGGTCCTATCTTTAGCCTCCTCAAACAAAATAATTGCTAGACAAAAATTTTGTATCCAGGAAAACTAAGCTTCAAAAATGAAGGAGATAAAGTCTTTTTCAGACAAAAAGTGCTGAGAGAATTCACCACCACCAAGCCAGTACTTCAAGAAATGCTAAAAGGAGTTCTAAATCTTGAAACAAAACCTCAAAATACACCAAAATAGAACCTCCTCAAAGCATAAATCTCACAAGGCCTATAAAACAATAAGACAATGAAAAAACAACACGAAGGTATTTCATGCAAATGGAAACCAAAGTGAACAGGAGTAGCTATTCTCATATCAGACAAAACAGACTTTAAAGCAACAACAGTTAAAAAGAGAGAGACATCATGTAATAATAAAAGGATCAGTCCAATAGGAAAATATCACAATTCTAAATATGTATGCACCTAACATATGAGCTCTCAAATTTATAAAACAATTATTACTAGATATAAGAAAGGAGATAGATGGCAACAAAATAATAATGGAAGCCTTCAGTACTCCACCGACAGCACTAGACAGGTCATTAAGACAGAAAGTCATCAAAGAAACAATAGGCTTAAACTGTACCCTAGAAAAAATTTATTTAACAGGCATTTATAGAACAACTATCCAAAGACTGCAAAATATACATTTTTTTCATCAGCACATGGAACATACTCCAAGATAGACCATTTGGTAGACCACAAAAGAAGTCTCAATAAATTTAAGAAAATTGAAATTATATCAATTACCCTTTCAGACTGTTACAGGAAAGGTGTCTGGATCCAGACCTTAAGAGAAGGTTCTTGAATCTCACACAAGAAAGAATTTAGGGTGAGTCTGCAGTGCAAAGTGAAAGCAAGTTTATTAAGAAAGTAAAGTAATAGAAGAATGACTACTCCATAACAGAGCAGCCCTGAGGGCTGCTGGTTTCCCATTTTTATGGTCATTTCTTGATAATATGGTAGGATATACTAAACAAGGGGTGGATTATTCATACCTCACCTTTTTAGACCATATAGGGTAACTTCCTGACATTGGTATGGCATTTATAAAATGTCATGGCACTGGTGGGAGTGTAGCAGTGAGGACAACCAGAGGTAACCCTCATCACCGTTTTGATTCTGGTGGGTTTTGGCTCCTTTACTGCAAACTGTTTTATCAGCAAGATCTTAATGACCTGTATTTTGTGCTGACCTCCTGTGTCATCCTGTGACTTAGAAAGCCTTAACCATCTGGGAATGCAGCCCATTAGGTTTCAACCTCATTTTACCCAGCTCCTATTTAAGATGGAGTTGCTCTGGTTCACATGCATCTAAGACTACAGTGAAATAAAATTGGAAATTAACTCCATAAGGAACTCTCAAAACTATAAGAATATAGAGAAATTAAATAATCTGTACCTGAATGAACTTTGGGTCAACAACAAAATCAAGATGGAAATTTAAAAATTTGTTTGAGTGAATGATAATAGTGACACAACTTATCAAAACCTTTGAGACATAGCAAAAGTGGTGCTAAGAGGAAAGTTCCTAGCATTACATGCCTACATCAAAAAGTCTAAAAGAGCACAAATAAACAATCTTAGGTTACACCTCAAGGAACTAGAGAAACAAGAACAAACCACGCCCAAACCCAGCAGAAGAAAAGGAATAAAGATTCGAGCAGAACTAAAAGAAATTGAAACAGCAACAACAAAAAACAATACAAGATATAGATGAAACAAAAAGCTAATTATTTGAAAAGATAAACAAAAAAGGCAGACTGTTAGTGACATTCCCAAGAAAAGAAGAGGGAAGATCCAAATAAGCTAAATTAGAAACAAAATGGGAGACATTACAACTGATACCACAGAAATACAAAAGATCATACAAGTCTACTATGAATTCCTTTACATGCAAAAGTCTAGAGGAGATGGATAAGTTCCTGGAAATATACAACCCTCATAGATTAAATGAGAAAGAAACAGAGACTCTGATCAGACCAATAACAAGTAGTGAGTCTGAAACAGTAATAAAAAAATTGCCAACAAAAGAAAAGTCCAGGACCAGATGGATTCACAGCAGAATTCCATCAGGTATTAAAAGAAAAATTGGGACCAATCTTACTAAAACTATTCCAAAAGATAGAGAAAGAGGGGGATCCTCTCTAAATCATTCTATGAAGCCAGTATCACCCTAATACCAAAACCAGAAAAGGACATAACAAAAAAGTAAACTACTGGCTAATATCCCCAATAAATATAGATGCATAAATCCTCAACAAAATACTAGCTAACCAAATCCAATGGCATATTAAAAAGATTACACACCATGATCAAGTGGGTTTAATACCAAGGATGCAGGGATGACTTAACATATGTAAGTCAATAAATGTGATACGTCACATAAACAGAAACAAAAATCATATAATCATCTTGATATATGCAGAAAACAAACAAAAATCATATGATCATCTCAATAGTTGCAGAAAAAGCATTTGACAAAATATAGCATCCTTTATTATTAAAATCCTCAGCAAAATTGATATAGAAGGCACATACCTCAAGGTAATAAGAGCCATCTATGACAAACCCACAGTCAACATTATACTGAAGTGGGGCAAGTTGAAAGCATTCCCCCTGAGAACTAAAAGAAGACAAGGATGCCCACTTTTACCACTTCTATTCAACATAGTACTGGAAAAGGGGGGGGCAACAAAATTGGTAAAGAGGAAGTTAAACTGCTGCTGTTCACCAATGATATGATTGTAAACTTAGAAAACTCTAAGATTCATCTGAAAAGGTCCTAGATCTAATAATGAATTCAGTAAAGTTTCAGGATACAAAATCAATGTACACAAATTAGTAGCACTGCTATACACCAACAATGACCAAGCTGAGAATCAAATAAAGAACTTAACCCCTTTTACAACAGCTGCAAAAAGTAAAATACTTAGGAATGTACCTAACCAAGGAGTATATGAAACACTACTGAAAGAAATCATAGATGACACAAACAAATGGAAACACGTCCATGCTCATTAATTTGAAATATTGTGAAAATGACCATACTTCCAAAAGCAATCCACAAATTCAAAGCAATTCCCATCAAAATACTACCATCATTCTTCACAAAACTAGAAAAAAAATCCTAAAATGTATATGGAACCAAAAAAGAGCCCGTATAGCCAAGGCAAGACTAAGTAAAAAGAACAAATCTGGAGACATCACATCATCTGACTTCATACTACAAGTGTGTAGTTACTATAACAGCATGGTGTTGGTATAAAAATAGGCATGTAGACCAATGGAACAGAATGGAGAACCCAGAAATAAAGCCAAATACTTACAGACAAAAACATAAAGTGGAAAAAGGACACCATATTCAACAAATAGTGCTAGGATAATTGGCAAGCCACATGTAGAAGAATAAAGCTGCTTCTTTATCTCTCACCTTATATAAAAATCAACTCAAGATGATCAAAAGCTTAAACCTAAGACATGAAACCATAAAAGTTCTAGAAGATAACATAGGAAAAACCCTTCTACACATTAGCTTGGGCAAAAGCTTCATGACCAAGAATCCAAAAGCAAATGCAACAAAAGCAGAGATACATAGATAGGACCTAATTAAATTAAAAGGCTTCCGCACAGCAAAAGAAATAATCAGTTGAGTAAACAGACAACCCACAGAATGGGAGAAAATATTTACAAATTATGTATCTGACAAAGGACTAATATCCACAATCTACAAGGAACTCAGACAAAGCAAGAAAAAAACAATCCCATCAAAAAGTGGGCAAAGTACTGAACAGACAATTCTCAAAAGGCAATATACAAATGGCAAAAAAACATGAAACAATGCTCAACATAACAAATTATCAGGGAAATGCAGATCAAAACTATAATGAGATACTACCTTACTCCTGGAAGAATGGCCAGAATTTAAACATCAAAAAAATAACAGATATTGGTATGGATGTGGTGAAAAGGCAACATTTTTACACTACTGGTTGGAATGTAAACTAGTACAACCACTATGGAGATTCCTTAAAGAGCTAAAAGTATAACTACCATTTGATCCAGCAATCCCACTATTGGGTATCTACCCAGAATAAAAGAAGTCATTGTATAAATAAGACACTTGCACATGCACGTTTATACCAGCACAATTCATAATTGAAAAAATATGGAACCAGCCTAAATGCCCATCAACCAACCAGTGTATAAATACTACTTAGTCATAAAGTCATAAAAAGAAATAATGGCATTTTCAGCAACCTGGATGGAGCTGGAGACCATTATTCTAGGTGAAGTGACTCAGGAATGGAAATCCAAACATGGTACGTTCACTTGTAAGTGGGAGCTAAGCTGTGAAGATGCAAAAGCATAAGAATGATATAATGGACTTTGGGGACTTAGGTGGAAGGGCGGGGAGGGGGTGAAGGATAAAAGACTACACATTGGGTAAGTATACACTGCTTGGGTGATGGGTGCACCAAAATCTCAGAAATCAACACTAAGAACTTTTCCATGCAACCAAACAGTATACGTTTTCCCCAAACTACTGAAATTTTTAAAAATAAAATAAAATAAACCCAAAACAAAAAACTGAGGCTGGGTGTGGTGGCTCATCCCGGTAATCCCAGAATTTGGGGTGGTCAAATTGGGAGAATTGCTTGAGGTCAGAAATTTGAGACCAGCCTGGGTAATGCAGGAAGACCCAATCTCTACAAAGAAAATACACAAAATTAGCTGGAGGTGTTGCAGTAAATGTGATGATATGTTAGTTCTGTGTCTTTCTGTGGCCAGCCGTGAAAAGCTATTTGTTGCCTGGCTGGCTGGCTGGGCTTCCTGTTCTGTTTTGCTATCTAAGACACTGCTGACCAGTCCAGAAGCAAACACACTCAACTGACCCCAGGGAAGTTCTAGCAGATCACCTTCTTTGTAATCGCCTTTTGGGAAGAGAAGCACGTACAACTTATTTAAACTTTGGGTACTTAGGTTTCACTGATTTAGAGAATAATACCTGACTTAATTTAAAGTCATATGAAGTCTTGACTATAAAGTTTATTTTTAGGCTGGGATGCGGGTGGCCTCAAGGTAGCTGAGTTGGCTAGGCGTTAGTTGGTGCCCTCATGTTTAAAATCCTAGAGTAAGGATTTTCTTTTAGACAGGCTGGAGATATAGTTTTATCAGACTGTGAATCTTCCTGTTCTGGATTATGTATTCAGGGTAGCCATTCACTTTTATTTTAGTTTGAAGGAGTTGCAGGGCTCTTTGCTCAGAGCTGTGTTTAATTGGGGACAGAGGCATGAGCACAGAAACTGTGGAGAGGTGTGGAGAGGGAGGGGACTAGAAGACAAGGGGGTAGGATTAACAATGGGGTAGACTCAGCCGGTGACACCTGGGCATGTTACATTTCTATGGATACTGCTTTACCACTGCCAGAGCCGCTTGGTTATATCTTTGGGCTGAGTGAATCTTTCTTCCTTTTTAGAGGAAGCAACAGGACTGTGATAATTACACCTAAATTTATTCAAATTATTCACTGCTCTGCTACTTGATACGTGCGTGAGATTCCACATAGGTAAAATAATGACAGTGCCATTTCATGAGGGTGTGAGTGTACATGGGCCATCATTTTCTGAGTTCTGAGAACTGATTATGTTTAATGTTTTCTAAATGTGGCAAGATAGAATTTTCTGTTGCTCTCATTCCCTTTTGTTCTTTTTTCATACCCCAGGTAGAGAGAAGTCCTTTTAGCATAATAACACAGGGAGATTATGTGATTAGAGGCATTCAGTATAAGCAGGATAAAGGTTTTCTTGTTTTGTAGATGTCCTACTGTAAAGATGTTACAAGAGCTGAGCCTACCTGGGCAGGTAGTGTGTGGTATTTAAGGGATTGGATTTTTGTGTTACCTGGGTTTGGGTCCTGGTTTCATTACTTATTAGCCACGTGATGTGACGTTGGGTCAGCTACTTACTCTCTGGACCTCAGTTTCCATAAAATGGAGATAATAATAGTATGCCTGTCTCCTAGAGTCAGGCCTGTTTTCTTGATAAAGGCAGAAGCCATATGGAACTAGTCCTTGGGAAGGGAAGAGGGAGAAAGACCAAAGAGAAAGGGACTCTGACTGGCCTGCTGGACCTAATTTGATGGGAATACAAAGACATGTATATACCATCTTCTAAAGTCTTTGTGGCCACAATGGGAGCTCTATTTGGGGTGACTTGGGCAAATGTGGACCTGGCTAGTTGAGTGCTTGTGGCGTGAGAGGCTGTCCTGTGTTACTCTCTCCTCGCTCCAGTGGTGTTCTTTCTGCTTTTTGAACACAGCGTGACTCCCTCAGGTGTCTGCACTGTCTCTTCTCTCTTCCAGGGATATTTTCCCATCGGCTCCTTAAAATAAGTTTATTTCTCTCATCACTCACAACTTACTTCATGTGTTAGTCCCTCTCAGAAGCCCTTCTCCAAATAACTGTTAGGGCAAAAATGAAGTCAACTGATTTAACAATGAGATTTTGAAATACAATGTCCTTATGTAAACAGCAGTCAAGGCCTGTGGAACATTTTGGCTCCCTGAGGTCATTCAGGAGCCTGGCTTCCTCCATCTTGTTTCTCTGCCATTTCTAGGACATTGTCCTCATCCATAGTCAAAGCTAGACAAGCATCTTCAAGCAACTGAAGCAGAGGTTGCATACATCACTTTCACTCACATCTCCTTGGGAAGAACTTAATCACATTACCACACCCAGCTGCAGGGAGGCTCCAGCTGGACAAGTATACTTTCATTTAGATGTTACCACATGAGCCTCAGATGGCCATACTCCATACCAAAGGACACTTCGATGTGTCAGAAGCATGAACTTTATCTGCTGTCTTATTTCTCCCATTTCCCAGGAATTATATCTTACTGGGCTTCTGTATTATCTAGATTTATTTTCTAATTTTAATTAACATTCACAGAAAGGTTTCTGGCTTTGCCTTTCTGGAATATCATTCGACACATGAGACTTCAAAGTCAAATGACCTGCATATCGTTAACCTGGAAATCTGGTCAGGTCTTATAAAACCCCAAGGGCCACTTGCCTTTGTCTTCCAGATTTCTGTCTCTTTAGTTAGTCATAGCTGTAACCAAGATTTCAATTCTACTACCTTTGTGTTACTTTTCTGTGTTCCCTTTCTATATCCAAGCACAGAAGTGGCCACACAGTCCTTGTTAACCTGCTGCTTCCAGCAGCCTTTACAAACTGATCTGATTGGCCATTTGCAACCTGGCTCTAACAATTAAAGGTTTTGGTGACATTTCATCAAGAATATGTTCCTTTGGGCAGGTAGATACCTTGTTCATTCAGAAGGATTTCAATGCCTGGAATTACAAACCTCTCTTAGGTTTGTAGGGGTTGAGATCAGCTTCAGTTATTTTAGATAACTCACGTGCAATGCACACACCACAAATAATTACATAAATACTGGCTTAACACCTTCTGTATTGTCTGGAATATAATAGGAGCTCTATAAATATTTGTTGAATGAATTAATACGTGAACAAGCTTCACAGACACATTCCTTCCAACAATCTTTTTGACAAATGTTTATATTTTACAACTGCCTTGGTCACAGTGATAGGAGAGCTGTATAGCAGTCACCTCTGTAACAAACTGCCTTGGCAAAAATCACTAAGCAACATTCAGAGCTATTTGGAACCATTAAATGTTGGCCCGGTCTTCCCAACAGCAGGGCAAATCATTTTCCTCACAAGAGGATTCTGTAATTTCTCTTCTTTTCGGCTCCTCTAATTCATTAAAATTAAAACCTGAATATCTCCCTGTGGCATACTAATGGTTCTGGACATTTTATGTGATTTCTTTGTTCAGAACACAGGTTATTTCATGCCATGAATGGTGTGAATACTCTTTTATTTATTTTATTTATTTTTTTATTGCATTTTAGGTTTTGGGGTACATGTAAAGAACATGCAAAATCGTTGCATAGGTACAGACATGGCAGTGTGATTTGCTGTCTTCCTCCCCCATCACCTATATCTGGCATTTCTCCCCATGCTATCTCTCCCCAACTCCCCGCCCCCTGTGAATGCTCTTTTAAATAGAGTAGCACTTGGTTAAGTTTAGAGTGACCTTTAATATTTCCTCTGTCTTTGAATGGGAACAATTGGTACACTTGCCTCTAGTTTCAGAATAAAACCTGAACCAATGTATACAAAGACAGAGGCTATCTGAATCTATGATTACAATTCAGGAACAGTTGCTGAGTGCTTATAAAGGGTCACACGCAAGTTACATAGTACCAGAAACTTTCACATATACTCTCTAGTGTACATCACAGACAATTTCAGTGTCTTCTATAAATTATCTAACTTTTGTATAAAATTTGTAGTATTGATCTTTTATTTTGGTGTTGTATAAATCTGTTTAAAACATAATTCCAGCAATTACTTAATTGCTTATTTATAGGCAATTGCTTTCCATGAAGAACTTGTTGAGAACAGGATTATCTTATTCATATCATCTATTGCTTTAGGGCCTGACACAGGGCATAAACATGTCTTTTCTTCCCTCTTTTTCTATTATTTTTTTTAATTTATTGATGCAAGGAAGCTCATTTTTTTTTTTTTTTTGAAATAAGTCTCACTCTGTCAACCAGACTAGAGTGCAGTGGCACAATCATAGCTCACTGCAGTCTTGAACTACTGGGCTCAAATAATCCTCCTGCCTCAGCCTCCCAAATAGCTGGGGTTACAGGCGCGTACTACCATGCCTGTCTTGGGTTCAAGGTCTAATTATTTTATTTTATTTAGTAGAGATGGGGGTCTTACTATGTAGCCTAGCCTGAAAAAAATGTGTCTCTTGAAAGAATGAATGAGTGAAAAATACAAGAAAACATCCTACATTTCATGATTTCTCTTTATTCTACTAAATTTTGGGTGTACCATGTGTTTCCTTATGATGCCATCTGTTAGGATTTTACTGTACTTAAATATATTTCACAGTGGAGAAAAGATCTAGAAGGAGGAAACTGCATAGTTAACAAACTAGTCTCAAATAGTTGCTTGAGCGATGATAGAAAACACAAGACTCCAGGGTCAGAGACAAAGGGCTTTATTATTCACTATTAAGTCAGTAGCATAGAATCAGCCAGTTCTAATAGTCCTAATAGCTCTAAATTCTACAGGGCAACAAAGAGGACTAGGTAGGGACTTTATGGTTAGTTGGTATGTACCACATGAGAGGAGCCCTGAGATTAAGGAATCCACTGCTTTTATAACAAACAGCAGGAAACCTTTTTTTTTTTTTCAGACAAGATGTCCCTCTGTTGCCCAGGCTGGAGTGCAATGGTACAATCATGGTTCACTGCAGCCTTAATCTCCTGGGCTCAAATGAGTTTCTTGTCTCAGCCTTCCAAGTAGTTGGGACTACAGGTGCATAACACCAGGCCTGGCCAATTTTTGTATTTTTCGTAGAGATGGGGTTTAGCTAGCTAAGTTGCCCAGGCTCATCTTTAATGCCTGGGCTCAAGCAATCCACCCCTCGACCTCTCAAAGTGCAGGGATTATAGGCATGAACTACTGCACCTGGCAAACTTTTCTTTTTTTGGACCAGAGGGAAAACACATCACAGTACAGTTCCATGTACAGCATTCCTTACTTTTCAGAATTGCTGATTGCACAAAAATCCTAAGAAGTGGCACCATGGTACTTTCACAGAAGTAAAAGAATGGTCAAGATCTTGTAATTTGGCCTATGCAGCAAGACATGTAGGCAGTGCAAGGTGCCCATGGCTAGTTGACTTCACCACCAAGGAGTTGGAAGAAATTTTTCATTGGCATAGTTACATTTTAGAGAAGATTGAGGTTCTGTCAGGTAAAGTGACTGTCTAAGTTTACACTGATGACTTGCCCAGGACAGAAACTCATTTTTTATGGACTCTAGATCTAACATTTTTTTCCATAATACCACGCTTGCCTCTTTATATTACTTTTGTTATTTATTTGCTCACAGCTGTACCTCAATTTTCAATTGCTAAACAAGATTTCTTCAGTGGCTTACTTTGTACCATTAAAATTATTGTGACGATCTCACGGTACAGCACTTCACAAAGCATTTGTTGAATACATGCAGCAAAAAGGCTCTATGCAAAAGTGTTTAGTCCTTAGGTATGTCTAGGAAACTAATGCATACTCTGTTGAAGAGTCACAGTATAGGAGTTTAAGAGCAAAGACTCTGGAGTCAGAGAAGTTTCGGTTCAAAATCTGCTTATTGGATTTATGATCCTGGGTAAGGTATTTAAATTTTATGAACCTCAGTTTGCTTAGAAATGTAGCTGATAATAATATCTAGTTTCAAATTAGATGAAAAAATTAAGTGAATTAACACATTTAAAGTGTTGGAAACATTGTGTGACATATGGTCCAATAAGGTAGCCATAATTAATGCAGAATAAAGGCTCTGAGAAATCTAACATGAAGAAAAACACCTAATATTAAATCAGAAGATTTTGACTGTGGAACAGTAAATTATTTTTTTGGCATTACTCATTTAACATTTTATGCTTCTATTACTCTGAAAGACATGCTTAAGAAAATTTACTAGTGAAACTAAAGGGTTCTGCTTCACTTAGAGATTGCTAGCTCAAGGAATTAATATTATGGGAGTTATTAATGAAATTTAGCTCCTCTACGCAGAGGAGCTAAATTTCATTAATAACTCCCCTAATATTCTTGAATTGTCACATTAAACAAAAAAAGTTTGACTTTTGTGATGTCCTTAAACGTGGGTCAGGTGTCTTGGGCAGTTTCTGAGATGTGTTAAAACATCACCACTTATTGATTTAACTGTATTCCACCAAAGAGGTTGATTTCATTCTGCTACCACAGGGGAAATTCTTCTGACGGCAGGTTCACTGAATCTTTATTCAGAGGGTGTGCAGCTGATAATCTGAGCAAACATACCACTCCCGAATGCTAAATACTCTTCCCTGACACAGGTAAACATAGGAGGAGTCAACAGTTAGGCATGTCTCCCCCTCAATGGCAAAACAGCACTCTGAGCTCAGGTTGGTACAGACTCCCTGCCTGGAATTTAATAAATATTGGGGACCCTGTGCTCCCCAGCTTTTTTGGAAAATCTTTTTGTTTAGAAAACTGTTAGTTGAAGGTGAAACACACAGGAAAGGCTTTGTTGGTGCTTCAGAGCTGTCCTTTACTAAGTCTAATTGCTTTCAGTATTGACTTACAAGAGCTAATTATGCATACCTCTTCCAAAGACTGTGTTTAATTATGCCTTTTTGGTAGCTTGACATCAGCCTTGATGGAAGTTTATCTACACAGAAATCAGCAAATGTGACAAATCATTTTGTTTCTCCAGCTCTCAGAGTTGGTTTATCAGTGCACCACGGCCTCATGCCCTCAAATATGTTTGGATGTTTTCGCAGTACTTCCTATCACTGGATCACAAGTTGTTTGCCTTGCCCACTAGACTTGAGAGCAAAACCTTTATTTTCATTTCTGGCATATGTTTTGCAGCTAACACATTGGTTAAGTATTCAGAAAAGGTGCTTACATCCATAAATGAATTAATGATACTGTCAAGCAGTCACTTATATGGGGTGATTTTTCAATGAGAAATGGAAAAAATCATGTAGGTATATGTGCTACATTATTAATGTGGTCAGCTCAGTTGATGTACTTATTCTTGGATTGCTTTAGAGAGTCTGGAATGACTCCAAGGATAATTAGTATGCATCTTTATCACCAGAGCAGAATTTGCCTGATTGCTATGGCATCACCCTGTGTGGCCATTTGGTGGGGATGAAATCAGAGCTAAGTCTAATTGCTTTCCCAGGTCACTAACCCCTCCTCTTCTCTCCAGGATCTGGATGAAAATTGTTTCCTCCTTAGAAAGAAATCGAGGTTACAGCTTTTAATGGAATCACAAGTTGTTCATTTGGGTAGAATATCCCGTGTCAGTACAATCGAAACCAGGATCACCTGCTGAAGACTTTGTGATCGAGAATTACTATTTTTAAGGTTTAAAGAGGCTATTATTGACACTATCATTAGAAATTGGCGTTTTAAAGTCAGAGCTGAACATAAAACCCATTGTTTGCTCTATAAATACATTCCATTTATAGATTAAAAAACAAAGGTCCAAAGAAGGAAATGACTTACCCAATTATACCATTAGGATGGATGGATGACCTTATGACTGTAAGTTTATGGTCCTTTACATGCTGCTTGCCAATAATTATGGCCATTACTCTCTGTGATAGTACCTCTGAAAGAAGCTTAAACGATTCTGATGACAACAGAAGAATTTCTGATAATTTACAAGTAATAAAAGCAACCTTTTATTTGGTGCTCACTATGGTCCCAGGCCTGTGCTCAGTGGTTTACATACATTATTTAATCAGCACAACAACCTTATACGGAATAATTGGCGTTTTTTGACAGATGAGAAAATTGAATTCCAGATTGGTTGATTGGATGTCCATAATTGCATAGTTATTGAGAGGTAGATTGATGTTTGCATCCAAGTGTATTTCCCTTGAAAGTTAAAGCTGTTAAGCAATGTAGTATATGATTTTCTTTTTCACAAGATTTGTGAATGACAAATTACGTATGCATATACATGTACGTTATTATGTATGTTTTTATATTTATTAAATACATGCATATTATTACATGTATATTTTTATTCATTTTTTAAAAAGATGAAGTTTAAGTTAAACAATACTAACATTATAGAGAAGTTCTTTTGGAAATTACCATTTTCTTCCAGTTTAGAATTTTCCTTCTTTCTATTCTTTTTGTCAAATATCCTGAAAGTGTATGGTGTATACATTTTGGAGGTTATGTAGGCAATAAAGAAAACATTAAGATCACTAAGATTAAAGTTGAAAGGTTGATGTTCTAGATCTTTGTTATCTCTGTGTGACTTTGGTCTTGTTACAGGAAGTATAGACCAATTTGTATGGATTTAACATGCATAGTGAGAGCAGAGCTTTTTGGACTCAGACCTAAATTCAAATCCTAGGGCTTGTCTTTACTTGTTATGTGACTTTATGCAAATTATTTAACTTCTCTGATCTATAACTTCCTCATCTATAATAAGGAAACAATATTATCTATCTCATAGTTCATTGTACAGATTAAATGGGATCATGTATATGAATCCTAAAAGTAACAGATTAGTGTCAATTCAAATGAACTACTTTTTCTATAAAAAATAGTTTAACATGGTATCCTCCAGGTTCATCCAGGTCATCTGAAATGACAGGATTTCATTATTTTTAATGGATGAGTAGTATTCTATTTTGTATAGATACCCAATTTTCTTTATCCATTTGTCCACTGTTGAATGCTTAGATTGATTTCACATCTTAGATATTGTGAATGGTACTCCAATAAACATTGGAATGCAGATACTCTTCAACATACTGATTTCCATTTTCTTTGGATATATAACCAGTAGGGGATTACTGGATGGTATGAGAGTGCTGTTTTTAATTTCTTGAGGAATCTTTATACTGTTTTTCAAAATAGATGTACTAATTTACATTCCCACCAGCAGTGTGTAAGGGTTCCCTTTTCTCCACATCCATGCCAACACAAGCTATTTTTTTATTTTTCAATCATTGCCATTCTGACTAGAGTAAGATGATATCTCCTTGTGGTTTTGATTTGTATTTCCCCCATGATTAGTAATATGAGCACCTTTCAAATCTCTGTTGGCCATTTGTATGTCTTCTTTCAAGAAATGTCTGTTCAGGTCTTTTGCCCATTTTTAAATTGGGCTTTTTTGTTGTTGTGGAGTTGTATGAGTTTCTTATATATTTTGGACACTAACCCCTTACCAAATGTATAGTTTGAAAATACATTCTCCCATAGGTTATCTGTTTGCTCTGTTGATTGTTTCCTTTGCTGTGCAGAAGCTTTTTAGTTTGATGTAATTCCATTTGTCTATATTTGCTTTCATTGCCTATCATTTTGAGGTTTTATTAAAAAAATCCTTGCCTAGACTCATGTTATGGAGCTTTTGCACTGTTTTTTTTCCCCCCTAATAGTTCTGAGTCTTACATTTAAGAATGTAACCATTTTTGACTGAGCAGGGTGGCTCACGCCTGTAATCCCAGCATTTTGGGAGGCCAAGCAGGTGGATCTATGAGGTCAAGAGATTGAGACCATCCTGGCCAGCATGGTGAAATCCTGTCTCTACTAAAAATACAAAATTAGCTGGGTGTGGTCCCACCTGTAGTCCCAACTACTTGGGAGGCTGAGGCAGGAGAATTGCTTGAAACTGGGAGGCGGAGTTTGTAGTGAGCCAGGATTGTGCTGCTGCACTCCAGCCTGGCAACAGAGCAAGACTCTGTCCCAAATAAAATAAAAAAGAAGAAGAATTTAAGTATTTTGATTTGATTTTTGTAAATGGTGAGAGGTAGGGATCTAATTTCATTCTTCTGCACATGGATATCCAGTTTTTTCCAGTACCATTTGTTGAAGAGGCTGCCCTTTCCCCATTATGTTAAGGAAAATAAGCCAGGCACAGAAAGACAAATATTGCATGATCTCACTCATATGTGGAATCTAAAATTTTGTTCTCATAGGTAAAAGGTAGAATAGTGGTTATTAGAGGATGAAAAGGGTACTAAAGAGGAAGAGAGGGTGAGAGATTTTGTCACTGATTACAAACCCAAAGCAAGGTAGGAGGAATAAGTTATGGTGTCCTATTGCTTAATAAGATGATTATAGTTAACAATAACATATTGTCTATTTCAAAACAACTAGAAGAGACATTTCTGAATGTACTCATCACAAAGAAGTGATAGATGTTTAAAGTGATGAATAAGCTAATTACTCTGATGTGATCATTACACAATTTATGTGTGTATTGAAATATCGCATTGTACCCTATAAATATGTTTAATAATCATCAATCATAAAATATAAAATTTAAAGAAATTCAGAACTAATCTATGCTTCTCAAACATAACCCTTCTCCGCGTAAGTGTTAGAGCGGTGGTGAAGTATAATACCTTAAAAATCCCTTTCACTGCTGATACTTTCAAAATCTGCCACCTAACAAATAGCTGTTCCTCAAAATTCTCTCTCTCTTAATACTAAAGAATTTTTTTTACCTTTTTTCTCCTGAGAGCTTCCTCTTTTTTTAGTGTCATATTCCTTCCTGTTTCTTCCCTGCAGACTGCTTTAGTCTGAATCCTTCTCATAACAAGAGCTCATTTTCCCATTATCTGGATCAGCAAGACAAGGCAGCATAGCTGAGTAATCAAGAGCATAAACTCTGGAACTGTTAAATTAATAATTTCTGGATTTAATTCCAAATCCTGGAAGTTACCAGCTATGCCTCATTTCTTCCTCTCTATAATGGATAATAGCACCTGCCTCATAGGGCTATGGCAAAAATTCTTATGTTGAAAGTGACTGAGACCCAAACTTTTCATGTAGTGGGAACCAATTAGGTATTATTTTTGTTTTCCAAAGGTGCCTATTAATAATAAAAGAGAAAGAAAAAATTTCAAAACATTTGCTGAGGTATAACAATATCAAATATAAAGGACACTAGACATGATATCTTTACGTCTCTGGGACCCTGCGTTAGAGTGCAAGGCCTGTAATGGGATCTGAGCAGGGTTTCCTTCTTCATCCCACAATGTAATAAGTGAGTAATAGCTTATGCCAAGGAGATGGAGGTCAGTCTTTTGTCCTTATTCTCTTATACAGCAGGCACAGTAATTCAACAGTCTGTACAACAATTTGGCATATCTTACATCCTTTCCTGTATTCACTTAAATACATTTTACCTCTTAGTCATGTAGCAATTAGTAGTCACTAATCTATCTTCTGAAAGAAACTTCAGGAAAATCCTCAGACAACTTCAGCCCTGACATTTCCAAGCTCCGTACTCACAGTATAGGAAAAACAGAAAAATTTACTTCTGCCTTCTGACATGTTATTCAACTTACTCATTTATTAGTTAATTCATTCACATACATTTATTGAGTACCTACCATGTGCAAGGCATTAAAGATACATGAAGGAGCAAAATCAGCACTGTTGTTACTTTATGGAGTTGATAGGGTTTAGGACACATTTTCCCCAAACATGGTGCATTGGCGTATTGAGTATTTTAAACCGAAGGCATCTGAGAAAATGGCAGAAGCAGAAAGGTCACTTAGACCTTTTCCCTGCCCTTCTTCCCAGCTGGTCATAAAACCTAGAAGGGTTTTCTGACTCTCACCTGAGTGAGAGTTTAGGTTTAGGACACATTTTCCCCAAACATGGTACATTGGCATATTGAGTATTTTAAACTGAAGGAATCTGAGAAAATGGCAGAAGCAGAAAGGTCACTTAGACCTTTTCCCTGCCCTTCCTCCCAGCTGGTCGTAAAACCTAGAAGGGTTTTCTGGCTCTCACCTGAAGTAGGTCTTAAAATACTAATGTGAGAGGTACCCTCCCTCTTAGAACAAAAGGAAGATCCTTATCTCTGAAGACACAGGAACACAGGGTAGAACCTGAACAAACAGTCCTTGCTAAGTTTCCCCAGTTTATTACCATTACATCATACTTTTTGCCCTACTGTATTTCTCCATGACTAGTCACTCTTCATCAAACCTACCATTAAAAACACCAAGGTTTAACAGTTTCTTCAAGTCTTCATTTCCTTGTGAAGGCTCCTGGGTCACGTAAAACTTAAATAAAATTGAATGCTTTTGTTTTATTCATTTATTTTTATTTATTATTTTTACTTTTTATTTTTCCATAGGTTATTGGGGTACAGGTGGTTTTAGCAGTCATTTGTGAGATTTTGGTGCACCCATCACCCGAGCAGTATACACTGCACCCTATTTGTAGTCTTTTATCCTTCACCCCCCACTTCTACCTTTTCCCCCATGTTCCCAAAGTCCACTGTATCATTCTTGTGCCTTTGTATCCTCACAGTTTAGTTCCCACAAATCAGTGAGAATATGTAATGTTTGGTTTTCCATTCCTGAGTTACTTCACTTAGAATAATTGTCACCAGGCCAGGTGTGGTGGCACACTCCTGTAATCCTAGCACTTTGGGAGGCTGAAGTGGGCAGATTGTAAGGTCAACAGATCAAGACCATCCTGGCCAACATGGTGAAACCCAATCTCTATTAAAATACAAAAATTAGCTGGGCGTGGTGGCGCACGCCTCTAGTCCCAGCTGCTTGGGAGGCTGAGGCAGGAGAATTGCTTGAATACCGGAGGTGGAGATTGCATTGAACCAGGATTACGCCACTGCACTCCAGCCTGGTGCCTGGCGACACAGTGAGACTCTGCCTCAAAATAATAATAAAAAAAGACTAACAGTCACCAATCTCATCCAGGTCACTGTGAATGCCATTATTTCATTGCTTTTTATGGCTGAGTAGCATTTCATCATATATCTATATATATATATCTCACAATTTCATCATATATTTCATATCTATCTATCTATATATATACACACACACACCACAATTTCTTTATCCACTTATTGATTGATGGGCATTTGGGTTGGTTCCATGATTTTGCAGTTGTGAGTTGTGCTGCTATAAACATGTGTGTGCAAGTATCTTTTTTATTTAATGACTTCTTTTCCTCTGGGTAGATACACATTAGTGGGATTGCTGGATCAAATGGTAGTTCTACTTTTAGTTGTTTGAAGAATCTCCACATTGTTTTTCATAGTGACTGTAATAGTTCACATTCCCACCAGCAGTGTAGAAGTATTCCCTGATCATTGCATCCAGGCCAACACCTATTTTTTGATTTTTTTATTATGGGCATTCTTGCAGGAGTAACGTGGTTTCCCATGGTGGTTTTCATTTGCATTTCCATGATCGTTTGTGATATTGAGCATTTTTTCATATGTTTGTTGGTCATTTCTATACCTTCTTTTGAGAATTGTTTATTAATGTTCTTATTCTACTTTTTGATGGGATTCCTTGTTTTTTTCTTGCTGATTTTTTGCCTGTTGTAGATTCTGGATATTAGTCCTTTGTCAGAGGTATAGATTGTGACTTTTTTTTCCCCACTCTGTGGGTTGTCTGTTTACTTTGCTGATTGTTCCTTTTGCCATGCAAAAGCTCTTTAGTTTAATTAAGTCCCAACTATTTATCTTTGCTTTTATTGCATTTGCTTTTGGGTTCTTGGTCATGAAACCTTGCCTAAGCCAGTGTCTAAAAGGGTTTTTCCAATGTGATTTTCTAGAAGTTTTGTAGTTTCAGGTCTTAGCTTTAAGTCCTTAATCCATCTTGAGTTGATTTTTGTTTGTTTGAGCTGGATTCTCATTCTGTCACCCAGGTTGGAGTGCAGTGGTGTGATTTTGGCTCACTGCAACCTCTGCCTCTCAGGTTTAAGCAATTCTCCTGCCTCAGACTCCTGAGTAGCTGGGATTACAGGTACCCACCACATTGCCAGGCAAATTTTTGTATTTTTTTTTTTAGTAGAGATGGGATTTAACCATGTTGGCCAGGATAGTCTCGAACTTCTGACTGCAGGTGATTTGCCTGCCTTGGCCTCCCAAAGTTCTGGGATTTCAGGTATGAGCCCCAGTGACCAGCTTGAGTTGATTTTTGTGTAAGGTGAGAGATGAGGATCCAGTTTCATTCTCCTACATGTGGCTAGCCAATTAACTCAGCACCATTTGTTGAAAAGGGCGTCCTTTCCACACTTTATGTTTTTGTTTGCTTTGTCGAAGATCAGTTGGCTATAAGTGTTTGGATTTATTTCTGAGTTCTCTATTCTGTTCCATTGATCTATGTGCCTGTTTTTATACCAGTACCATGTTGTTTTGATGACTATGGCCTTATAGTATAGTTTGAAATCAGGTAGTGTGATCCCTCCAGATACTTTTTTATTTTTTTATTTTATTTTATTTTTTGTTGTTGTTTTTGCTTAGTCTTTCTTTGGCCATGCGGGCTCTTTTTTTGATTCCATATGTATTTTAGAATTGTTTTTTCTAATCCTGTGGAGAATGATGACAGTATTTTGATGGGGATTGAATTGAATTTATAGATTGCTTTTGGCAATATGGTCATTTTCACAGTGTTGAGTCTAACCATCATGAGAATGGGATGTGTTTCCATTTGTTTTTGTCCTCTGTGATTTCTTCCAGCAGTGTTTCATAGGTTTCTTTGTAGAGGTCTTTTGCCTTCTTGATTAGGTATATTCCAAAGTATTTTTTTTTTTTTGCAGCTATCATAAAAAAGAATTGGGTTCTTGATTTGATTCTCAGCTTGGTAGCTGTTGGTGTATAAAAAAGCTACTGATTTGTGTACATTAATCTTTTATCCAGGAACTTTGCTGAATTCTTTTATCAGTTCTAAAGGCTTTCTGGAGTGGTCTTAAGGGTTTTCAAGGTAAATAATCGTATATCATCAGCAAACAGTGACAGTATGACTTCCTCTTTACTGATTTCGATGCCCTTTATTTCTTTCTCTTGTCTGATTGCTCTGGCTAGAACTTCTATTACTACATTGAAGAGAAGTTTTGAGAGTGGGCATCCTTGTGTTGTTCCAGTTCTCAGAGGGAATGCTTTCAACTTTTCCCCATTCAGTATTATATTGACTGTGTGTTTATCATAGACAGCTTTTATTCCATTGAGGTATGTCACTTGTATGCTGATTTTGCTAAGAGTTTTAATCGTAAAGGGATGCTAAATTTTGTTGAATGCTTTTTCTGCATCTGAATGCTTTTGTTTTGTATTGTTAGTCTGTCTTTTGGTATAAGAGCTAGTTATGAGTCCAGATAAAGGGGAAGATGTTTTTTCTCCCCCCTATGAGTTTATACTGGGGAGAAGGGGATAATACATTAACTAAATTATCTCCCAAATAAATATATATTTACAATTTTGATTAAGAGCTGATAAGACAAAAACTATGTGATAAAGAAATGTTATTATTAAGAGGACCTGAGCCGTAGATATAGTGGTAGTAGAGTCTGACCTTTAAATTGTGCTGGGAAAAAGAATGGTCCTGGGGTCCAAGGTGAGGTTTGGTGCTCCTTTCTGGGCTATTTTGGGGTTTCCTACTGATGGAGCAATACTTATAAGGAATAGTAGCCTCATGGTGGATGACATTCCACTTCTGCCGGTCACCAGACACTTACCCAGTACTCCCCAGTGCACTGTGTTACAGCACAAAGCTTTTGAGGGAAAATCTGAGTAGAGCTTCCCTTTCTTTCCCCCAGTATAATATATGAGTTATGGCAAATACTGTCTTCACTACCCAAGTTAGACATATATATGAGCTGCTAGAACTGGGAGCATAAATGAGGCACAAGCAGCCTCTGGAAGGCAGACCCTACACACAAACACTGATGCCATGTGGCTTGGTAGCAGAAAATGAAGGAGGAATGAGTCTGCTGTACTTGGGTGCAGTGAGTAAAAGAGGAAAATAGCAGCCTCTGCTACAGTCAAATGCAGGAAGTGAAATGGAAGACAGTATGCTCACATCATCGGTGTCCCTACCTCCCTCAGAGAAACAGGGCCACTTGCACCTCATCAGCCGGATTAGCCCTGTCTCTGGGGAGGGGCTCTGAAAGCAATAAGTAGGAGTAGAAATGTGGGCAGTCTTCTGTATCCTAAGATGAGAGAATCTTTATTTCCCTCTCTAGCAACTAGAAGTTAACAAGGTAAAGTGGGAAGGGGGGTCAGGAGAGCACTCTAGGGTGCTAGACAGAAGGAGCACATGAAAAAGGCTGAGAAGAAGAATGTATGGACATTTAAGGAATGGAGAGGAAACCAGTGCACCTCGAGTGCAAAAGATGAGAGTGAGTGACAGTGGTGGACACAGGGCTGGAGAATAGACAGGGTTAGACCATGTGGGGCCTTCATGGCCAAGGTAAGGAGGTAAGGAGTAAGGTAAGGAGTGTCCTATCAACAATGGGAATCTCTGCATAGATTTAACTCAGTTTTCTCATCTGATACAAGCAGACCAAAATGTCTATGATTCATATATGCTCTTAAAGACTATTAAAAAGGCAGTAGAGCGGCAGGGCTATGGTGGCTGACTAGAAGCAGTGCCGTTTGTAGGCTCCCATCAAAAAAAAAAAGAAAAACCATAATGAGCATGTGAATACTTCACCAGCAACCAAGGCATCCAGGTTCTCTCATCCAAATTGACTAGAAGGCTGGCCTGGCATGACCCACGGAGAGAAGGAAGAGCAGTGAGGTGCAGCAGCCCACCTGAGAGCCACACAGGGAAGGGGAATCCCCCTCTCCCCAGCCAAGGGTGGTGGTGAGCTGAGTGCACTACCCGGCCAGGGAAACCGTGCTTTTTCCACAGAACTGTGCAACCCACGGATGGAAGATCTCACTTGCAAACCCACACCACCAGGGCCTAGCATCCCAACCCTGCAATGCGTGGATTCTTACAGCCTCTCAGCTGGAATCTGCTTAAGCCTACAAAACTCCTGGGGGGAGGGGTGACCAGCACCAGCTGCTGCCGCCTGCTGTCTAAGCCTTTTGAACTCCTTGGGGAAGGCAGCAACCAGCACTGGGACTGTCTAATATGCTAAGCTACCTGGGTGGGGGAACCTTGATAAAGGGCTAAAGGAATTGCTAACTAGAATAGAGAGTTTAGAGAGGGACATAAATGACCTGATGGAGCTGAAAAACACAGCATGAGAACTTTGTGAAGCATACACACATGTCAACAACTGAATTGACCAAGCTGAAAAAAGGATATCAGAGTTTTGAAGACCATCTAACTGAAATAAGACATGCAGACAACAATAGAGAAAGAAGAATGAAAAGGAGTGAACAAAGCCTCCAAGAAATATGGGACTATTTGAAAAGACCAAACCTACAATTAATTGTTGTACCTGAAAGTGACGGGGGAGAATGGAGCCAAGTTGGAAAACACACTTTGGGATATTATCCAGGAGAACTTCCCCACCCTAGCAAGACAGGCCAGCATGCAAATTCATGAAAATGAGAAACTCCTCCCTAACTCATTTTCTGAAGCCATCTTCATCTTGATACCAAAAGTAGGAAGAGACACAACAAAAAAGGAAACTTAAGACCAACATCCCTGATGAATGTTTACGCAAAAATCCTCAATAAAATACTGGCAAACTGAATTCAGCCGCACATAAAAATTTATCCACTATGATCAAGTCAGTTTAATCTCTGGGATGCAAGGCTGGTTCAACATATGCAAATCAATAAATGTAATCCATCTCCTAAACAGAACAAAAGACAAAAACCACATGATTATCTCAATAGATGCAGAAAAGAGCTTCAATAAAATTCAACATCCCTTCCTTCATGTTTCTCAATAAACTAGGTATTGATGAAACATATCTCAAAATAATCAGAGCTATTTATGACAAACCCACAGCCAATATCATACTGAATGGGCAAAAGCTGGAATCATTCCCTTTGAAAACTGGTGCAAGACAAGGATGCCCTCTCCTACCACTTCTATTCAACATAATATTGGAAGTTCTGGCCAGGGCAATCAGGTAAGAGAAAGAAATAAAGGGTATTCAAATAGGAAGAGAGGAAGTCAAGTTGTCTCTGTTAATAGATGACATGATTTTATATTTAGAAAACCCCATCATCTCAGCCCAAAAACTTCTTGAACTGATAAGCAACTTCAGCAAAGTCTCAGGATACAAAATTAATGTGCAAAAATCACAAGCATTCCTTCACACCAACAATAGGCAAGAAGAGAGCCAAATCATGAATGAATTCACATTCACGATTGGTACCAAGAGAATGAAATACCCAGGAATACAGCTAACAAGGGATGTGAAGGATCTCTTCAAGGGAAACTACAAACCACTGCTCAAGGAAATAAGACAGGACACAAACAAATGGAAAAACATTCCATCCTCATGGTTAGGAAGAATCAATGTTTTGAAAATGACCATACTGCCCAAAGTAATTTATAGATTCAGTGCTATTCCCATCAAACTAACATTGACATTCTTCACAGAATTAGAAAAAAAAAAGTCAAACTTCATGTGGAATCAAAGAAGACCCTGTATAGCCAAGACAATCCTAAGCAATAAGATAAAGCTGGAGGCATCAAGCTCCCTGACTTCAAACTATACCACAAGGCTGCAGTAACCAAAACAGCCTGGTACCAGTACCAAAACAGATATGTAGATCAATGGAGCAGAACAGAGACCTCAGAAATAACATCACACTTCTACAACCATCTGATCTTTGACACACCTGACAAAAACAGGCCATAGGGAAAGGATCTTCTATGTAGTAAGTGGTGCTGGGAAAACTGGCTAGCCATATGCAAAAAACAGAAGCTGGACCCCTTCCTTACACCTTATACAAAAATTAGCTCAAGATGGATTAAAGACTTAATGTGAAACCCAAACCATAAAAACCCTAGAAGAAAACCTAGGCAAGACCATTCAGGACATAGGCATGGGTGGACAAAGACTTCATGATGAAAATGCCAAAAGCAATTGCAACAAAAGTCACAATTGACAAATGGGATCTAATTAAACTGAAGAGCTTCTGTTATCAGAGTGAACAGGCAGCCTACATAATGGGAGAAAATTTTTGCAATCTACGCATCTGACAAGGTTCTAATAACCAGAATTTACAAGGAACTTTACAAGAAAAAGACAAACACCTCCACCTAAAAGTACTGACACTTCTCAAAAGAAGACGTTTACATTGCCAACAAACATATGAAAAAAAGCTCAACATCACTGAGCATCAGAGAAATGTAAAGTAAAACCACAATGGGATACCATCTCACGCCAATCAGAATGGTGATTATTAAAAAGGAAAAAATAGATGCTGGCGAGGCTGTGGAAAAATAGAAATGCTTTTGCACTGTTGCTGGGAATGTAAATTAGTTACGCTATTGTGGAAGAAAGTATGGTAATTCCTCAAAGAGCTAGACCCAGAAATACCATTTGATCCAGCAATCCCATTACTGGTTATATACCCAAAGGAATATAAATCAGTCTACTATAAAGACACATGCACACATATGTTTATTGCAGCACTATTTACAATAGCAAAGACAGAACCAACCCCAATGCCCATCAGTGATAGATTGGATAAAGAAAATGTGGTGTATATACATCACGGAATACTATGCAACTTATAAAAGGGAATGAGATCATGTCCTTTGCAGGGGACATGGATGAAGCTGGAAGCCATCGTTCTCAGTAAACTGACACAAGAACAGAAAACCAAATACTGCATCTTCTCACTCATAAGTGGGAGTTAAACGAGAACACATGGACATGGAAGGGAAACAACATACACTAAGGTCTGTTGAGTGGTGGTGGATGAGGGGAGGGAACTTAGAGGATGGGTCAATAGGTACAGCAAACCACCATGGCACGCATGTACCCCTGTAGCATGTTCTGCACATGTATCTGGGTTTTCTTTTCTTTTACTTTTTCTTTTTTTAGAAGAAGAAATTAGAAAAAAAAAGATAACAGAGCTAGGATGACCACATGTCCTGGTTTGCCTGGGAACAGTCAAGGTTTCTGCCTGTTTTCCTAGCTTGAAAATATCTTGGTTTGGACGGTAAGTTGTGTGGCCACTACATGTGCCTCAGTGTAGTGATTGAAAACCTTTTAGATTTGTGACCTTTATATCTGGAACTACATTGACTGAGTCAATATCCATCTCTGACATTTCTTAGTGGTGTGACCTTGAGCAACCATTCTGTTCTTTAGTTACATCATCTCTAAAATGAGTTAATACTAAACCAACATTTACAGTTGTATAAACATTGAATTATTGATATATAGAAAACAGTTCCTGGAATACCATAGGTGTTTAATAAATGTTAACTATCATTATATTTATGGCACGTTTCTTTACTTTCTCTGATTCTAATGGTGTTTTGAATAAATATTTAGAAAATTCTTATTGCATTCCACTGAGTTTGCATTTTACAATGGAATGGCAGGGTTGGTTCAGATACCCCATGGTTATAATGTGGGATGTTGATTAATAGAAGCTGTACCACTTCAGGGCATGCTGACTGTCAGGCCCTGTGCTAAGTAGTTTACAGAGGTTTTTTTTTTACTTACTCTTCCCCAGCAATCTCTGAGGGGTAATGCATCATGGGTCTGGTTTCTAGATGGGAAGCTGGGTTCGGGGAGGTTAAGAATTTCTCCAGTTGAACAAAGTGGCAAAGTAGAGATTTGATTCCATCTTTTGGATCTATGATCTAGACTCAAAACCATTACATTCTATGCCCCTCTGATGCCAACCTTAGAGGCAAGGCAGTGTTTAGCTCTTCATAGGAGCCAGCCAACACTCCTAATCCAGTTGTCCAAACTTCCCCACATTCAGACATATTTATATTTTTAGTCTGTAGGATTTCTGGGGCAAGAAGGGAGAAATACATTAAGTCTGCTATTCACTATTCTACAGTAGGAAAGGCCTACCTTAGCTGACTCAAAACTACTTGCTTTTATTTTCCTAAGGGGTCTTCTTGTCCTTTTTAATGAGAATTTGGTGAACCAGTTTGAGCTCTGTTTATGCAGAACGGTCACAAGGTTATTGGTTTTGAGCATATCCTCTGTCGACCTCCTCCTTTCCTTACTGAAGTGCTGAAGACTTTTCCTTCTGTCCTTACATGCCAGTCCCAGGTAATCAGTCCTGCTTGTGTTCATGAAGCCTTTTCCTTCTGTCCTTACATGCCAGTCCCAGATAATCAGTCCTGCTTGTGTTCATGAAGCCTTTTCCTTCTGTCCTTACATGCCAGTCCCAGGTAATCAGTCCTGCTTGTGTTCATGAAGCCTTTTCCTTCTGTCCTTACATGCCAGTCCCAGATAATAGTCCTGCTTGTGTTCATGAAGCCTTTTCCTTCTGTCCTTACATGCCAGTCCCAGGTAATAGTCCTGCTTGTGTTCATGAAGCCTTTTCCTTCTGTCCTTACATGCCAGTCCCAGATAATAGTCCTGCTTGTGTTCATGAAGCCTTTTCCTTCTGTCCTTACATGCCAGTCCCAGGTAATCAGTCCTGCTTGTGTTCATGAAGCCTTTTCCTTCTGTCCTTACATGCCAGTCCCAGGTAATCAGTCCTGCTTGTGTTCATGAAGCCTTTTCCTTCTGTCCTTACATGCCAGTCCCAGGTAATCATCCTGCTTGTGTTCATGAAGCCTTTTCCTTTGTCCTTATATGCCAGTCCCAGATAATCAGTCCTGCTTGTGTTCATGAAGCCTTTTCCTTCTGTCCTTACATGCCAGTCCCAGGTAATCAGTCCTGCTTGTGTTCATGAAGCCTTTTCCTTCTGTCCTTACATGCCAGTCCCAGGTAATCAGTCCTGCTTGTGTTCATGAAGCCTTTTCCTTCTGTCCTTACATGCCAGTCCCAGGTAATCAGTCCTGCTTGTGTTCATGAAGCCTTTTCCTTCTGTCCTTACATGCCAGTCCCAGGTAATCAGTCCTGCTTGTGTTCATAAAGCCTTTTCCTTCTGTCCTTACATACCAGTCCCAGATAATCAGTCCTATTTGTGTTCATGTTGGGAGTATGAAGTTTGTAGTTTATGAAGTACCAGACTGAACAGATGCACTTTGTGTTTTCTACTTGAAAGATTATGTATATGAGAGTATTAAAAGGTTATGTCTTATGAACTCAGCTTGAGAATCACAAAATCACATTTCTTTTGCAGCAGCTCTTTAATCTATTTCCACTGAATACTGGCGTCATTGTCCTTGGATCCAAGCAGACCTGGGGTGAACCCTTGGTTCTGCCATTTACTTACTGTGCGTACTTTGGCAAGCCTTCTACTCTCGGAGCCCTGATTTCTCCATCTGCTCACCCGCAAATGGGAAAGGGATGCCTTCTACCTGTGAAGTATCATTTAAAGCCACATCATAGCCACTCTGTCAGTAGCCCTGAGCTGTTGGGTAGGGGAACTGGGAAGCGAACTCAGAGTTTGTTTCCATGTCCAGAAGTAGCTGGTACAAAGAGCATGGGTTTTGCAAGACCAACCTAAATTTGGAACCCATCCCTAGCATTTTTTAGCTTTTCGTAACCATTCCAAGTCAATTCCTAGTGTAAAATCTCCGTTCAAATACATTAGTCTTAAGAATAATGTTCCCCAAAATACATCCACATCTTCATTCCTAAAACCCGTGAACAAGTTAACTTACATGGCAAAAGCAACTCTGCAGATGTGATTAAGGGAAGGATCTTGAGATGGGAAGATCATTGTGAATTACTCTGTTGGGTCTGATAAAATCACAAGGGTTCTTATAAGAAGCGGGTGGGGGAGGTCAGAGTCAGAAGAGAGGGTGTGATAATGGAAGCAGAAATTAGAGTGATGCATGGAAGGGGCATGAGACAAAGAATGCAGGTGGAAAATACAAGGAAACAAATCCTCCCTTGGGCTTCCTGAAGGAAAACAACTCTGCTGATACCTTAAGACTTCTGACTCCAGAGCTGTAAGACAAACAGTCTGTGCTGTTTTAAGCCACTAAGTTACAGCAGCAATAGGAAACTAATACGGGACATTTATAATAATGATAATGTTGATAATGACAGTCATAACTGATAATAATACTTGATATGGTATATATGTTCCAGGAATTTTTCTAAGTTGTGTAGATACATGTTTTACATATTATACACTATATATTATACATATTTATGTTTTGTATATTTATATTTCACTTTGATATATATTTCCTATGTGTGCATATATATATGTATATATGTTTATGCAATTCTCATAACAATTTTCACAAAACAAACATTTTGCAGATGAGAAAACAGGCACAGAGAGGCTAAGTAACATTCTCAAGGCCACATAGCCAGGAATGGACAAAGCTGACATTTGAATCTTGTCAATGTATAAAGCACTACAGAAGGCCTGGCACATAGTGCTTCCCAATAAATGGAGGGCACCAATATTGTTATTCCTACTACATGACATTGCTTCTAAATCTGTAAGAATGTTCATATTGCAGCAATGACTGGCTATGCTAAAGCTTTCTTTTCATGCTTACAGACACAGACTCAAGAGCTATGCGCCTTTCTGATCCTAGGCTCAGATGAAACCTGTCCTGCCCTTTCTCTGTGAGGGCCCACCTAGAATAGAGGAGACGTGGGAAGAGAGTTGCTATCATCCTATGCCGGCTGTTGTATTGTACTTTTATTCTTACCTCTGCATTCTTCCTCTTTGGAAACCACAAATTACCCAGCAGAGTCCTAGTGACAGAATGATGGAACTGGGCTGGTGCCTGCAGCTGGGCTAAGTCAATAAAGGTGATAATGAACACTAAGCAGAATTTGAAGAATGACTCGGAAAATTGCTGCTATTGATATTTCTGGCAGCCATCTGCTGTAAAACCAGACTGCAGTGGGTTGTTCCACATGGCAAATTCCTTTGAGACAAATGATGGCAGTAATGATGAGAGTTCATATTTGTGCAGCTTCTAAAAGTGTTTTAATATATATTAGCTAATTTTGTTTCTCAAAAACCCAGTGAAGTAGGACCCATATCATGGATTTTTTAAAAAAGATTGGTTAATTTCATTGACCCTGACTGCCTGGCCTGGTTGTGGCTACAGGAATAGCGTGAGTAATTTTTGAATTTTTAAGTGAGGACATACTTTGGGTAACCTTTGTCAATGTGCTTGGCTTGGGACTGTGTGGCCAGCAGATGTTCCCTTAACCCCTAACCAGGTTAGAGGCCAAGGTGGCTTTGGTTCCACTTCTGACAACTCAGGTCAGAGCAGAACAGAACTGTGTTTATTGGGAATTGTTCCTTCTCATAAAATTAGATACCAACATCCTACTCTGCACTTTTAGCCTCCTCTCACTGCTCAGCTTACTTGTGCTGGCTCCATGTTCAAGTCCTCCACTGCACATAGCTGTGGATGCCCTACACCTTTCACAGTCCTCCCACTGCTGGCTTTGTGCCCTGGCTGCCTCACCAGCTTCCAGACCTGTGCTCCACATGTAGTGGATACATGATTACATTTTTTGAATGACCAAATGATCTGGAAGAAAAAAGCTCCAGAGACACAGTTTTCTGTTTATGATCCTGTTTAACATTTTTATGGAGAGCTATTTTCAAATCACTGCCCCTTTGTTTTAGTCCTGATTTGAAAAGTTTTATTTCACAGTTACGTAAGAAACTTGAATTAGTTATCAGCCTCATGACAGAGACACGATGTTCATCCTTTTAAAATCATAGCTTTTTTATAAGAGAAGGAAATCATAGCACTCAGGTTAGAAAACAAGCTCAGAAAAGGCAAGTTCAAGGTCACACAATTAGTTATTGGTAGAGCCAGGACAAGAAATAATACACATTTCTTAGACAAAAAAGAAACTACCTTCACAGATCATATACTCACACATGATTTTGTTTAATCCTCAGCAAGCCCGTGAAGCTTAGAAAGGTTAAGTAACTTGTATACAATGCACAGTGCATAAGATGAAGACAAAATGGGAACTAGACTTGGGTCTTCGTGAGCTCGGAGTCTCGTTCTTTGGGGAACCAGCTCTACTGACTTTTCCTCAGGCTTTCAATTATACATAGTTTGTTCTAGTTTCCCCCTACATCTTTCAGAATCGCTCTTTAAGTTACACATCCTGTTGTCACAGTACCACTGTCTTACTGTTTTTGTAAAAATAAATATGATCTCTAGCTAGCCAATATGATTTTGAGTTACTTCCCCCAGTATATTCAGAAGTTTAAAATAAATTGTCAAAATATTTGTCTGAGGTAATAAATAGAAAGAGTGAGTTTTGAAAACTTCTTCTATCAGAGCCTTGCTACACTTGTTATCACTTGCTAGTTTATCTGTTTGTTTTGTACTTTACATTATAGAAAACACTTTCTTATATATTGCTCTCTTGGATCCTTGTAACAGCCCTTAGAGGTAGGTATCATATTATTATTCCTGTTGTCCAGATAATAACACTGAGGTCCAAAGAACTTCATTGGCCAAGGTCACAGTGCCTAAGGTCATGATGCTAGGAAAGTGCAGGGCCGGGGCCTGCTATATCAGAGTTCCGCTCTCCATCCTTCCCTGGGATGCCTGTGTTTCTGCATTGGCTCCTGATGCAGGTGTGTACAAGGGAGGGTAGCAAGGGTACATTCTAGGTATGGAGGAATGGTAAGTACATGCCAGGAATCTGCATCTTGGTGCCTTGATTTGCCCATTGTGGATAGAAGAGATGCTGTATTCTCCCCAAGTCCTTTAGGAAACATCATAGCACAGTGCTCCACAAAGGGTACTGGGTGGGTGGGGATATTAGTCACAGCTTGGGTTGTCATGACAAAATCCCACAGACTGGATGACGTAAACAAAAGAAATGCATTTTCTCGGGGGGAGTATCCAAGATGGCAGATTAGACACAACTCCAGCACACAACACCCAGGGAAAGAGACGCAGAAACCCAGAGATCTCCTAGCTCCAACCGAGGTACCAGGTGCATTTCAATGGGTCTGGTCCCAGGGTGAGCAAAGCCCACTCAGGGCAGACGGAGGCAGGGAGGGGTGCTGCTTCACCCAGAAAGTGCATCTGACTAGCGAGTCGGAGGCTCCACCTCTGGCGCTCAGGTCCAGATACAGCGCTTCCCCCAAAGCCTCAGCAGTACACAGAACAGGGGATCGTGCTTCCCCCAAAGCCTCAGCAATACACAGAACAGGGCATCTTTGTCAGTCAAGGGCTGGGAATTACAAGTGTGGAGTTGAATAAGAGTCTGCAGACTGAGCTATCACCCCCTCCTCCTGCCCGGAGAGAGAGGGAGCTGTAAGCAGGAGCAGCTGGGCGGCCCCTACCCTATGACCGGAGAGAGAGAAAGCTGAAAGAGGGAGACTGCCGGGTGCAGCTGGGCGGGTCCCTAACCTCCCCCACAAACCCCAGAGGGCTGAAGCTCTGACTCTAGTGGGTTGCGTAGCCAGTGTCACAGTCTGAGAGGAACCCTGAATGATCCAGCCCAGTGGAGGAAGGGCACAACCCACCACTAGAGGGGTGGGACTGGGCTACATGTTTTAACAAAAAACACAGGAAGCCTACGTAGCAACCGGACGGGGTTCTCCACAACCCAGCAGCGCCTACAGGTCAGCGGAAGAGCCAGGCCTAATCTCCCAGCATAAACAAAAAAGACACAGGAAGCTTCCTTAGTAACCTGAAGGAGTCCCTAGGAACCCAGTAGTGCCCCCACAGGCAGACAAGCGACCTCATCAAGCAGCTCTCTGACACCACAGCCAGGTAAATCCACAAAGATGGGAAAAAAACAGCGCAAAAAAGGTGAAACCACCAAAGACCAGAACACTTCTTCTCCTTCAAGGGATCACAACTCCTCACAAACACAGGATCACAACTTGACCGAGAAGGAGTGCGAACAATTGATGGAAACAGGATTCAGAAGGTGGATAATAACAAACTTCTCAGAGCTAAAAGAACACGTTCTAACTCAATGCAAAGAAATCAAAAACCTTGAAAAAATGTTAGACAAAATGCTAACTAGAATAACCAGATTAGAGAAGAACATAGACGACTTGATGGAGTTGAACAACACAGAACGAGAACTACGTGAAACAAACACAAGTTTTAATAGCCGAATCGATCAAGCAGAAGAAAGGATATCAGAGACTTGAAGATCAACTCAATGAAGTAAAAAGAGAAGGCAATACAAGAGAAAAAAGAGTGAAAAGAAACAAAGTCTCCAAGAAATATGGGATTATGTGAAAAAACCTAATCTACGCTTGATCGGTGTACCTGAATATGACGGGGAGAATGAATCCAAGCTGGAAAACACACTGCAGGATATTATCCAGGAAAACTTCCCAAGCCTAGCAAGGCAGTCCAAATTTCAAATTCAAGAAATACAGAGAACTCCACAAAGATATTCCTCAAGAAGAGCAACCCCAAGCCACATAATTGTCAGATTCACCAGGGTCGAAATGAAGGAAAAAATGCTAAGGGCAGCCAGAGAGAAAGGTCAGGTCACCCGCAGAGGGAAGCCAAGCAGATCTCTCGGCAGAAACTCTACAAGCCAGAAGAGAGTGGGGGCCAATATTCAACATCCTTTAAGAAAAGAACTTTCAACCCAAAATCTCATATCCAGCCAAACTTAGCTTCATAAGTGAAGGACAAATAAAATCCTTTATGGACAAGCAATTATTGAGAGATTTTGTCACCACCAGACCTGCCCTACAAGAGCTCTTGAAAGAAACACTAAGCATGGAAAGGAACAAGTACCAGTCACTGCAAAAGCAAACCAGTTGGCAAAGACCAAAAATGCAATGAAGAAAATGAGTCAACTAATGAGAAAGAAAACCAACCAGTAACAAAATGGCAGGATCAAATTCACACATAACAATATTAACATTGAATGTAAATGGCCTAAACGCCCCATTCAAAAGACAGAGACTGGCAAAAAATTTTTGCAATCTACACATCTGACAAAGGGCTAATATCCAGAATCTACAAAGAACTAAAACAGATATATAGGAAAGAAACAACCCCATTTAAGAGTGGGCGAGGGATATGAACAGACACTTTTCAAAAGAGGACATGTATGAGGCCAATAGACATATGAGGAAATGCTCATCATCACTGGTCATTGGAGAGATGCAAATCAAAACCACACTGAGATATCATCTCATGCCAGTTAGAATGGTGATCATTAAAAAAATAGGGAGACAACAGATGCTGGAGAGGTTGTGGAGAAATAGGAACGCTCTTGCACGGTTGGTGGGAGTGTGAATTGGTTCAGCCTTTGTGGAGGATAGTGTGGCAATTTCTCAAGGATCTAGAAATAGAAATTCCATTTGACCCAGCAATCCCACTATTGGGTATATACCCAAAGAACTATAAATCTTTCTACTATAAAGACACATGCACACGTATGTTCACTGCAACCCTGTGTACAATAGCAAAGACGTGGAACCAACCCAAATGCCCATCAATGATAGACTCAACAAAGAAAATGTGGTACATATACACCATGGAATACTACACAGCCATAAAAAAACGATGAGTTCATGTCCTTTGTAGGGACTTGGATGAATCTGGAAACCATCATTCTCAGCAAACTGACCCAAGAACAGAAAACCAAGCACCATATGTTCGCACTCATAGGTGGGTGTTGAACAACGAGAACATGTGGACTCAGGGAGAGGAGCATCACACACAGGGGACAGTTGGTAGGGGTAGGGGGAGAGACAATGGGGGGGTGGGGAGGGGATAACATGGGGAGAAATGCCAGATATAGTATGCACCTAAAGTAAAATTTAAAAAAAAAAAGCATTTTCTGATAGTTCTGGAGGCTGGAAGTCCTAGATCAAAGTGTGGGCAAGTTTAATTTTTCCTGATGCCTCTCTCCTTCACTTGAAGATGACTGCCTTCTCATTGTGTCTTTACATGGTCTTTTCTCTGTGCATGTACAACACTTGTCTCTTCTTCTTCTTATAAGGACATCAGTGCTAGCTCCAAATACAGGCACATTCTGGCTTAGGGCTCACCAGAATGAGCAGTGAATTTTGAGAGGACACAGTCAGTCCATAACAGTAGCCACACATGGTTGAAATGCAAGATGTTCAAAAAGAGTACATCCTTCTTTGTCAACGCCTGTTTAAACATCTACAGCTGCCAAATTTATGGGCTTGGATAGTTGTTTTTGAAGCTTCTAAGTCACATTGCTTTTCCTCCCCAAATATTGTGCTTAAAAGCTTACTGTTTTCAAATTGAAATGAGAGAGCAAGAAGAAAGAAATGTTGCCATAAATCTCAAAGCAAAGGAAAAAAGTCTGTGAAGAAATGAAAATAAGTAAACAGAATTTTCTCAGAGCTGGAAAAATCAATTGTTACCACATCGTCCCTGACAGTGATCTAGTTGAGATCAATTCAGTTAAAGTTAATAACACCTGCATGAGTTCCACTATAGCAGATTGTCAATTTTATTACCGGGCCTGTGAGCTATGGGTGCCAACTTATGAATATAAATGAAAGCTGAGATTTCAGCCATTACAAGCGAATTTGTTAAAAAAACAATTCTCACGTTCTTAAACTGCCCAAGACAGTAGTCAACTTCATGAGTCAAAAGCACTCCCAGAGGCAGTTTATTAAAGTCCACATGGGATGAACTATTTCCCTGGAGGTTAAACACACAGCATGGAAGGAGCCTGCATGGGCACTGTCTGACTTTGATGAATAACTCCAGCATGATTTCACTGTCTTCTTCTTATTTTATTTTATGGGCTTGGATGAGTTGTTTTTGAGGCTTCCAAGTCACATTGCTTTTCTACCCAAATATTGTGATTAGACGTTTACTAAGGACATGTTCCAAGTGGCAGAATTTTGTTGACCCTATTTGGGCAGGTGTTTTAGTTATGCTCTTGTACCCAAAGTTTAAGGCCAATGTTCCAGATCAGGCTCCCACACACGTGGGGAAGGGAAGGATCCTAACTTTTGTTCATTTCTTCCTGTACATAGATGGCTAATTGATCAACAAAATTCATATTCTCTTCTTCTTGGGAAACAGACTGCAGTTTCCAGCTTCCTTTGTAGCTTGTAGGCATGCAATTGAGTTTTAGCCAATGGGTTTTACACATAGGGTTGCCAGATGAAATACAGGATACCCAGTTAAATTTAAGTTTTAGATAAATAACATATTTCTAGTATAAGTATGTCACAAGTACTGCATGAGACATACTTATACTAAGAAGAAATTGTGTTGTTTATCTGGAATTCTGTATTAATTGGACAAAATGCAAAATGCCTGTACTGCGTTTCTATTTGCTAAATCTGACAATCTCGAATAGGAGTAAAAGTAACAGGCTGTACTCCCAGGCATGGCCCGTGGAAACCTTCTCATGCACATGGTGCACACCTGTAGTCCCAGCTACTCAGGGGGCTGAGGCAGGAGGATCGTTTGAACCCAGGAAGTAGAGATTGCAGTGAGCTGAGATTGCACCACTGCACTCAAGCCTAGGCAAAAGAGAGAGACTCTGCCTCAAAAAATTAATTAATTAAATAACTTAAAAAGTATAATTGGATTGTAACACAAAGAATGCTTGAAAGGATGGATAACCCATCTTCCATAATGTGATTATTATGCAATGCATTGAGTACCTACATAAAAACATTTCATTTACCCCATAAATATATATACCTACACTGTACCCACAAAAATTAAACATTAAAAATCCCAAATTGAGGTGAAAATAAAAATAAAATATAAGAAAGCAGCAGACCTAAATAACAGTATAGGCCAAATGGGCCTAACAGACATACGCAGACCATTCCATCTAACAGCAGCAGAATACACATTATTCTCAAGGACACATGAAAAATTTGTCCAGGATAGATTATTTGTTGGGACACAAAACAAATCTTGAAAAAATATAAGAAGATTAAAATCGTTATCAAGTATTTTTTTTTCTAATCACAATGGTATGAAACTAGAAATAAATAAAAAGAATCTTAGAAAATTCACAAATATGTGGAAATTAAATAATACACTCCTGAACCACCAAGAGATCAAAGTAGAAACCAAAAGGGAAAGACAAATTATCTTGAGACAATTAAGAGTGAACCACAACATACCAAAACTTATGAGAAAGATGCAAAAATAAAAAAATACTAGCAAACAGCCTTCAACAGCACATTAAAAAGATCAAATGCCATAATCTAGTGGCATTAATTGCTAGGGTGTAAGGATGTTTTAATACATGCCAATTGATCAATGTGACACCACACATAAACAGAACAAATTATAAAAATCTTAAAGTTATCTTAATAGATGCAGAAGTATTTGACAAAATTCAACATCTTTTTTATGATAAAAACCTTCAACAAATTAGGTATAGAAAGACTATACTTTATCATAAGGAAGGTCATATATGACAAGCCCTCAGCTAACATCATGGTCAATGGTGAAAACTGAAAAGCTTTTCCTCAAAGATCAGGAACAAGACAAGGATACCCAGTCTCAGAACTTCTCTTCAACATAGTATCGGAAGTCATAGCCAGAGCTAGCCTATAAAAGAAAAAATAAATAAAAGGCATCCAAATCAGAAAGGAAGAAGCTAAACTGTCTCTGTTTAAGATAACATAATTTTATATATAGAAAACCCTAAAGACTCTACGAAAGCCTGTTAGAATTGATAAACAAAGTTAGTAAATTGTCAAAATAAAAAATCAACACACAAATATCATTTGCATTTCTATACACTAACAACACACTATCCAAAAATAAAGAAAATAATTCAGTTTCCAGTAGAATTAAAAACAATAAGATACTTAGGAATAAATTTAACCAAGGAAGTGAAATATTTATAACATATACACTGAAAATATTTACACTGAAAACTATAACATTGATGAAAGAAATTGAAGAAGTCACAAATGAAAAGATATCTTGCATTCATTGAGTGGAAGAAGTAATATTGTTAAAATGTGCATACTACTCAAAGCAACCTACAAATTCAGCTCAATACCTATAAAAGTTCTGATGACGTTTACCACAGAAATAGAAAAAACAACTCTGAAATTCTTATGGAATCACAAAAGGCCCTGAATAGCCAAAGTAGTCTTCAAAAGGAAGAGCAAATTTAGAAGGCATCACACTACCTGACTTCAAAATCTGCTACAAAGGCATAGTAATCAAACAGTATGGCACTGGCATGAAAACAGATACACAGAATTACAAATAATCCCGGAAATTAACTCACACCATATGCATTAACTAATCTTTGACAAGAGTGCCAAGAATGCACAATGAGGAAAGGATAGTTTCTTCAATAAGTGGCTTTGTGAAAACTAGTTATCAACATGTAAAAGAGTGAAATTGGACCCTTATCTTACACCATATACAAAAGTTTACTAGAAATTAATTAAAGACTTAAAACATAAGACCTGAAACTGTAAAATTTCTAGAAGAAAATATGGAGAAATCTCCTTGACATTGATCTTAGCAATGTTTTTCTTTAAATTTTTTGATATAACACCCAAAGCGAAGTCAACAAAGACAAAAATAAACAAATAGAATACATCAAATTAAAAAGCTTCTGCATAGCAAATAAAATAATAAACATAATGAAAAGGCAATCTACAGACTGGGAGAAAACATTTACACACTATCTGATCTATTAACATCTTATCTGTTAAGAGATTAATATCCAAAATATATAAAGAACTCATACAACTCAATAACAAAAAAAAACCTAATTAAAAAATTGCCAGCTGGGCACAGTGGCTCACGCCTGTAATCCCACCACTTTGGGAGGCCAAAGGAGGTCGATCACTTAAGGTCAGGAGTTGGAGACCAGTCTGACCAACATGTCGAAACCCCTTCTCTACTACAAATACAAAATTAACTAGGCGTGGTTGTGCATGCCTGTAATCCCAGCAATTTGGGAGGCTGAGGTAGGAGAATCCCTTGAGCTAGGGAGGCAGAAGTTGCAGTGAGCTGACATCGTGCCACTGCACTCCAGCCTGGGCAACAAGAGCAAAACGACATCTCAATAATAATAATAATAACAAAAATAAAAATAAAAAAATGCCAAAGGACCAGAATAGCTGTTTTCATAAGGAAGACATACAAATGACCAAGAAGTCTGTGAAAAGTTACTCAGTGTCACTAATCTTCAGGGAAATGCATGTCAAAACCACAGCAAGGTTTCACCTCACACCTGTTAGGATGTCTGTTATCAAAAAAGCCAAACGTCAACAAGTGCTGGTGTTGGTGGAAATGTAAATTAGTACAGTCATTATGGAAAACAGTATGGAGGTTCCTCAAAAAATTAAAATGAGAACTAATCACAGGATCCCACAATCCTTCCTTTGAAAATACATCCAAAGGAAATAACATCAGTATCTGAAAGAGATATATACATTCCCATGTTTATTGCAGCATTATTCACAATAGCTGAGTAATGGAAACAACTTAAGTGTTCATGAATGGAGGAATGGATAAGGAAAATGTTGTATATACAATTGCACATTATTTAGCCTTAAAAAGAAGTCCTAACATTTTAACAATATGAATCAATTTCAAGGACATTATATCAAGTGAAATAAGCCAGATACAGAAAGACAAATACTGCATGATCTCACTTAAATGTAGAATGTAAAAAATTTGAACTCATAGAAGCAGAGAGTAGAATGGTAGTTACCAAGGGACATAGGCTGAGGAAAATGGGGAGATGTTTAAAGAATCCAGACTTCCAGTTATAAGATGTATAAACTTAGGGATCTAATATACAGCATGATGACTATATTGCTTACTTGAAATTTGCTAATAGAGCAGATCTTAAGTGTCTTTATTGTCCTTCACACACAAGTGGCAACTATGTGTGCTGAAGGATTTATTATTTAATTTGATTGTGGTAATCGTTACATAGAATATACATACATCAAGTATATCTTGAATATATGCAAATTTTTATCAGTCATACCTCACCAAAGCTAGAACACAAAAAAGTTGTGGAAAAAAAAATAGAATTTTGCCAAAGAGGAAAGTGGTGTGTGGAGAAAGATGTGCAAAGGTTACCAGAAAAGGAAGTATAAAATGTTTAACACAAAGCATAGAGTGAACAGGATATTGGGCAGTATGTTAGGTGTTTTGCTAATTAATATTCTGGACGTTTTTACCCTTTGAAGGCCGTAATGATTTCAAACAGAAGTCATCGTGACCATTGTGAAACCATCCCTGACTTACCCAGGCAGAGTTAGGGAGGTCTTTTCCTGTGCCCTGACTGAATGTTCTACAAACCTTTTCTATAGCAACTGTCTTACAGGGTTGTCTTTGTAACCAGAAAGCAGAAGAGCACATGGGAGTTGAAATCAGACAGACAAGGGTTCAAATGCCCATTTCAGCATTTAGTAGCCTTTGTTTCCTTGGGAAAACAACTTAATCTGCAGAATTTACTCATTGCCACAGTGTAAAGTCAGAGTGAAGATTAAATGACATAATGCGGAGTGCTTGACACTTAGTAGGCCTTCGGTAAATGGGGAGCTATTCTGGTTTGCAATCTCATCTCCCTAGCTGACTGAATTTGTTGGGGCAAGTACAGTCTCATTGCATGTTAGTGGTCCACCTCTATTAAGTATCTGTCACAAAGGAGATGCACAGTATTACTTGTGGAATGACTCCATAAATCTGATTCAGAGTTTAGAAAGATCAGTTATGGCTTTGGATAATAGATTTTTGGGATATAAGTTTAGAAGTTAGTTTACCCAGAAAAAAAAAAGAAAAAAATCACACTTTATTTTAAGCAAAAAGACTAGTTTGCCAATTTTACATGTCAACTTGGCTAAGCTATGATGCCTGGATATTTGGTCAAACACTGGTCTAGATGTTGCTGTGAAGATATTTTTTAGATATGATTAACATTTAAATCAGTAGATATTGAATAAAGCAGATTACCCTTCTTAATGTGGGTAGACCTCATCCCATCACTTGAAGGTGTTAAGAGAAGAAGACTGAGGTCCCCCAAGGAAGCAGACAATCTGCCCCTAGACCACCTTCAGACTTGAGCTGCAGCATCAAGTCTTCTTTGGGTCTCCAGCCCATCTACCTGCCCCGTGTATTTTAGACTTGCTAGCCCACACAATCACACGAGCCAATTCCTTAAAATAAGTCTTTCTTTCTGTGTATATACACATCATTTATGTACATCCTATTGGTTCTGTTCCTCTGAAGAACTCTGGCTAATGCAGATATTATTACCCCATTTACAGATGAAGAAACAGAAGCTTCAGGTCCCTTGGCTAACAAAGAGTAGAGCTTACATCTCAAAATTGTTTCTTTCTGATTTCAAATCTAGGACATATCACTGATTCTTATATGATGCTCCCTTCCTGCCTCCACTTAGTTTTGGAAGAAATAAAAAGAAGGAAGAAGTTAGTAAAGGAACATTATGAAGGGAAGAGGCCGACAGGACTCATCTCTGAACTAGACTGAAGACAGACCAAAATCAGCAAGCGGTGCTGAAGGCGGCTTCTAGTTGCCCTTGCTGCTCATCTCTGCAAGATGCTCCCACCAGTGCTGATGTCATTTGGCTCTGTGTCCCCACCCAAATGTAATCTTAAATTGTAATCCTCATGTGTTGAGGTAGGGGCCTGTTGGGAGGTGATTGGATTGTGGGAGTGGACTTCCCTCTTGCTGTTCTTGTGATAGTGAGTGAGTTCTCACGGATCTGAGATCTGGTTGTTTGAAAGTGTGTGGCACTTCTCCCTTCATCCTCTGTCTCCTGCTCCACCATGGTAAGACGTGCTTTCCATTTGCCTTCCGCCATGATTGAAATTTTCCTGCAGCCTCCCAGTCATGCTTTCCGTTAAGCCTGAAAAACTGTGAGTCAAGTAAACCTTTTTTCTTCATAAATTATCCAGTCTCAGGTAGTTCTTTATAGCAGTGTGAACACGGATTAATACAAGCACCATGACAATGCCCAGAAATTACTACCCATTTCCATGGCAACAACCAGAAGTTACCATACATTTTCCACCAATTTCTGAATATCCTGCCCCTTTATTTGCATGTCATCAAACGTGTGTTTAAATACAACTGCCAACCACCCATAGGCTGCTACTGTCAGCACACTGCCTGTGGGTTTGCCCTGCTCTGCAAGGAGCAGTCACAGAGCTGTAACACTGCCACTTCAATAAAGCTGCTTTGTTCTACCAGCTGCTCACTGCTGAATTATTTCCTAAACAA
This sequence comes from Ateles fusciceps, assembly GCA_036589455.1. Lineage (NCBI taxonomy): Eukaryota > Metazoa > Chordata > Mammalia > Primates > Atelidae > Ateles > Ateles fusciceps. The sequence goes on from JAZHEH010001096.1 coordinate 830,620, forward strand.
AGCCAAGAACTTGCCCTGCATTATTAGTAGAGGAGGAGAAAGAATCGTGAGGTAAAAGAAAGAGGGTAGGGAGTACAGACAGCCTTAACATGAGCAACCTCAGTTTCCTAAAGATGTCAAAGTCATCTGCCTGGCCTTCTACGGTGACTACAATTTGGCATGTCTATTGCACGTTACATGGAGATCCATAGGTCCTCTTTAATCCTATAAACGTAGCTCCTTCCAGCCCACATTCTAGTTTTTCCTCATCATATCACCTTGCTTATTTTCTTTATAGTGTTTATAATGACTTCTTATGATCTTACTTAATAACTTGGTTTATTTGCTTTATTGTCTTTCTACCCATCTGTAATGTACATTCCATGAAGGCAGGCATCTTTTCTATTTTCACCCACTGCTTATCTTCAGCATCTAGCACGTTGCAGAAGCTGAATGAATGAATGCTATGTTCATCCTTATTTTCCTGTCTTCAACCTCTGTTTTTTAATTCCCTTCCTAATCTTACTCATTCTTCAAAACCCACCCTAAAGTCCCATATCGCTCAAAGCCTTCCTTGACTATGCTCTGTCCCAGCCACACCCGCCTCTTTTTGGTGCCTACAGCACGCATTGCTCTTCATGATTCTGAACTTTTATTGACACTCTTGCCTTTGCGTAAAATGCTCTCCAACTTCTGTCCTTCCCATGTTAAGCTGAATCAACTTGAACATACCTTCTTTTCCAGGAAGGCTTTCCTGATTTTTAACATTAATTAATTGCCCTAGTTACACACTGTCGTAGATATCTTCCCATTCCTTTCTCTGTCTCCCTGATCCTTTCTCCTTTGCAATAGCTGATACACTTAAAATAACTTTCTATTGCTCATCACTTTAAAATAACTTGTTCATTGTACAACACACCCACTATATTTTAAATTCCATAAAGTAGTTCTGTTTTGTTTCTTTTGCTGCTATATCGACAGTAACAATTCTCAGTGCTGAAATATAGATGATGTAAAGAAATATCTATTGGTTGAATAACTGGAGAATGTTCACTAATGTGACAATTACAGAACTCTAAGAACTATGTGCTTGGTGATTCAATGTAAAAATCGCTATCAATTATTCAGTGGTTACTCTGTACCAGGCACTTTCTACATGTTTTTATGTCCTAATTTATTTTATAATCACAAATATTGTTGCCGTCCTTATCTCAAAAAGGAGGAAACTGAGTGACGAGAAGTTGTGGAGCTTACACAACATTGCCATTGCGAATGGCAGGGCTAGGATTCCAGCCCAGGCATCCGTTCCAGAAGGTAACCTTAACCCCATGCACTAGTGTTTATAATCTTGTCGGGGGGGCAGGCAAGAGATGAAGGAGATAATTTACAGTCTGAAGACTCATTATCTTAGTTCATATATTCACTCAACAAATACTTGTTAACTGCCCAGTTCTGTGTTAGGCACCCGAGATACAGTGGTAAAACAGTCTGATATGGTCCTTATCTGCACCGGTATACTTCATTAGCACTTGCTTAGTTCTCAAATTTGGCTCACATTAGAGACCACCCAGGGAGCTCTAAGTGACTTTATTTAATTAGCTGGCCTGGAGCCTGAGCCCCTGTGTTTTATAAACTTTGTGATGGAATCTAATGTGCAGCCAGTGCTGAGAACAATCCCTTTAGTACTTTGTGCCAAACCAATCCAATATCACAATCATCTGGGAAAGTTTTTAAAACCCAGAGTCTTGTCCTGCCCCTACTTCCTCCTACTTTACTGACCAAATGATTGGACAGCCTCTGAGAGTAGGATCCGGGGAATCTGTATTTTAAAAGCTCCCTTTGTGATTCCGGTGCAGCTGGCCAGCAGACCCACATTTCAGGATTGTTAGAACAGCAGCCAACAATAAGACAAAGGTTTGTAGAGGAAAGAGCTTACAGAGAGCTATGGTGCCCTGGGCTGTATTTATAAACCATATCACTTGAATTGGTCTTGAAGGGAAGGTAGGATTTAGGTATGTGGAAAGAGATAGAAGCTTTCGCTCATGTTAAGTATCATACATGTAACTATTGTATGGTGTTTTATTTTAGACATGTTTGTCTTATAGCCTTTCTACTCAAAATGTCATCTGAGGACCAGTAGCATCTGCTTTGAATTCTATCCCAGAAGCTGCATTTTTAACAAGATATTCAGGTGATTTGTATGTATATTAAAATTGGTGACTCATGGTTCTCTATGTCTATCCCACCCAGGCAATAAACTGTATGGTCCTTGAGGGCTGGAACATGACTTATTAGAAGATTTATAGAAATAGTACCCTGGGAAGTACACTATTATTATACCCATTTTTCAGGAATGGAAACTGAGGTTTATGAAAGTTAAATGACACTTGTTGCTTCAAGTCTGGTGCTCTTCCTACTAGGAGATATGGATTTCTTTTATTCTTCACTATTCTCCGTAACATCCAACATTTGATAAACATAAGATTTCAGGTTCAGAAAATTCCTGAAATCATAGATTCTTGAAATAAGTTGGAAGTAATCTTAGAAGTAATATTGCCCTACTCTGTCACTTAAAGTTGAAGACATTCTGGGCTAGAAGTTTAAGGACCCTGTTTGAGGTCACAGAACTGTTCTCTGAATAATGTAATGAAACTAGTGTTCAGATCTCCTGACCTGCACCTTGGTGCCTACCGTCTCATCATTTATACTCCTGCTAATGCTTTGTATTTCCCGTTACAAAGGTAGTTTTTTAGAATAGTCTGATTTTCAAACCCATTCTGAGACGGAGCCAAATAAGCACTTTGGGTGGAAAACAGTTTTAAAACATACCTGGGTGGAAAATTGCCTTCAAATGAACGGTACTTAGAGTCACTGTAAGGTTTATAGTTATTCCACAAATGCAGGAAAACGGGGACTCCCTTATATAAGTATGTCCTGTTCTGAGCTTCCTCCTTAGACCATCTGTTTGATGAACTCAGCCACCTGGCTTCTTTCTGGCCCTTCCACTTGTCATCAGAATGTCTTCCAGCCTTAAACATGTGGCAAGTCTTTGGCCTCTTGCTAGCATGTAGAAAATTGTGGTAGTGACTATTTTTTTGGAAAAACATTGCTGTCATTTTTGTTCACCTTTGAATCTGAGCTGTCAACATCACATATGCATCAAAGAGGGTAAATTGCCTGTTATAACAAAGGCTGCTCCAGCTCGCTGTACAAAGTCAAGTGTCGGACCCAGTCTTCAAAAATGTTAAAGGCGTTGTCCTTCAAATCAGAGCCCGAGTCTCAGCTTATAAGAACTCTTTCATGCCAAATTTTGTTTCTCCATCTTCCTTGCTTTCCCCTAATGCATTTTGAAAGCATGCAGTCAACTTGAAAGGGCTAAGTGCTCAAATTCAAGATAGAAATGAGAGCTGTTGCTCTCTTGTTTGCTTCGCCCTTGTGAAATTTCCTATACAAGTGTCTTATTTCCTTTGGTGTTCCTCCACAGCCAGCAAAACTCTTCCTAGGTTTACAATGAGTAGTTTGACTCCCCCAGTGCTTCCCTTTAACCAAAGGTGGAAGCAATTAATATTATTCTGATTGGATAAAATGTTTAAAAAGGGGAGAATATCTTTGTGAGTAAGCAAGGAACAAGGGCATTACCACTGTACCCAGGCTTGATTGATCTGCTAACAGTGCCATTCAACTCCTTGATGTCTTTAGTATCAGTCTTTTCAGAATAAAATTCCATTTATTCAAAGAAGTCTTCTCTAGTTCTCCTGTTCTGCTATATAGAACAGGGAGAGAAGCAGATACTTGCATATATTACTGGATACCTAAAAATAGTGAAAATTAACAAGGATGTTGAAACCCTAAAGATTAGGTCCACCCTGTAAAACCTACAATGCTGTTAAAATTTTATTGCAAATCTACATAAATGTCATAGCATGATTTAACAAATTTAAAAAAATATATTGTATATACAAAACATAGGATGGAGGTACCCATAATAGTTGCTCAATTCACGTTTGTTGAGTACATGAATGAATAAATGAATGATCACCCCTGCCCCTCAAAAGCATATAATATAATGAGAGAAACAGAGTTGTTTAAAATGATTTATTTTCCAAGCCAGGATGTCAGGAAAGGTCAAGTTCAACAAGGAAGGATTAGGAAAGATTTTATTTAGGAAGTAGCTTTTAAATCAAGTAATAAAGATGAGTAGGGTCTTAACATATGAAGGAAAAAAGGACATTATGGGTAAACAGAATACAAAGAACCAAAACCCAGAGATTAAAAAGGCTAAGGTGTATTGTGGACTGAGCTTACTGTGTCTGATGGGTTTGAGGTACTGAAAACCTTGAAAATAGTCTGTTTTGTCCAGTTCTTTTGTCTCCATGCATGAAAGACTGCCAATTGCTTCTCCATAGACATTCTCTCTTTACTGTTGAGTAATAGAACCCAAGTATCCTAAACTCCTTTGCAGATGCATGTGTCAGTGAGACCAGGTACACTGAATGTCTGCATGCGTTTGCTGTAATCCTTTAGGGGGATCATCTCAATGTGAAGGCACATTCCTTTTCCTTTTATTACTCCATTTTGCAAGTGTAATGTTCAGGAGCTCCAGCAGACACTTTGAACCTTGACCAGGAAGGTCACGTTCTAAGATTGGTACAATTTCCAGCGGGACCTGATGAGTATCTGGATCTGCTAAACCAATATGGACCACCTACTGCCACTTTTAAAATGTAAGAAGTAAACTATATGCTTGCAGCCACTATTATTTGGGATTTTGTTGTTATATGTAGCTAACAATAACACTGACTTACAATCTTTCTGCAGTTAACAATCCCAAAGACGAAATTCTCTGTTTCTTTCCTGTTCATATAGTTGCATGTGTAGGGTTAGGTACACAGCCGACTACATTTAACTGACTTGAGAATGAGTGAGTGAATGCATGAAGAAGTGACTGGAAATGTATGTGGCGGTGGCATTGCTAAAGAGCTTTATGAACTGTATTGACTTCTTTTAGTTTATTTTATATTTAGATATTGGGGTATGTATAGGATCAACTTGTAGATCTCCCTTTGTCTGTGCAAGAGCATTGCAAGTCTATGGTATATATGCATTTGTAGAATATTTGTGTTTGTGGCTTGTTTTTGTATACTAAAGAGAAGAAGATACAAGTTTAAGTGCAAACCGAATATAGTATACTATGCTATTTTACCATTAAATTATTCAGAGTAGTCTAAGTTCCATACAATACATAAAAAATGGTATTTCACTATTTTATTTTTTTCCACTTTTTTCCTTGTCTTCCAAATGCTTTATGTGTCATAAATATCTGTTTATTTAAAAATTAAAAAAAAAAAGATTAGGTCCACCATTTTGGTGGGTTTGCTGCTCAAGGAAAGGAAGGAAAATTTATCTTAGCTGATAAGTCCGTAGAGTAGCACTCTTCACAAACACAAAAGATGGAGGAGGAGAAAAAGAGGGAGAAAAGGAAAAAAAGAAGCAAAGCAGTGGGCAGAAGTGGGATAATGGTGGTTGGTCTCAGTGTTCTAACTTAGAAGAATCCTCTGGGGCTTACTTGGCACATGTCAGTCTGACTTGATGTTCATTCCAAACAGCTTGGTTATCTAGTTTCCCAGTCTTCAGGAGATTTAAAGGAACAAATTAGAAAGGATAAAAGAGGCTGTTAGAGGCAGGAACACTGACAGTAGCCAGAAAGGACACTGCCTACTCTACAGGCAGAAAGTAGAAATCTGTGACTTGCAGGCTGAGGAATTTAAAAAGCACAGAAGTTGAAAGTCAGCCAGCATTAAAAAGAAAATACAATAACTAAGGTTCCCAATGATGATCCACAGTCTTCTATAAATATTGAATTATTTCCAGTATACTTTAAGATAGAGAAAAATGTATTATTTTAAGAAATGTTTAAAAATGAAATATTTTGATGCTTAATGGAAGCTTCTTTATTGATTTGGAGAAGTCACTGTTGTTTTTTCTTACTGACATTTTATTTCCATCTTTAGCACATATTTTTTGAGCTGATAGTCCGTACCAGGTGGTAGGCAAGTGAATGTGTAGAGAGACATTGTAATTCAAGTGAGCGATGGTAGTAGTTTATACAAGATCATGGGTAAGACTGAAAGAACTGGACAGATTCTAAGGATACCATACAAGAAAAATGTGTGATTGATTTTGTATGAGGAATAAGGGTGAGAGAGAGCCTAAGGATGACTCCTAGGTTTGCAGGCCTCCCTAAGGAAGAACTCTTAGAAGCCTAAGTTTGCAGATTTGAGCCTCTTGAGTTTGAGAGGTCTTTGACACACCCTTCTCAGCCCTCAGGTCTCAGATCATTTGTCACCAGTTTGCCTTCTTTTCATTTTTAGACTTTTGAGTATCAGAATTTATTTAAATTTATATATTTATTTACTTTTATTATTTAAAAAATAATTTCAAGTTTTAGATTTAGAGGGCAGTCACCACTTCTTAAATTCTTTCTCTAAGTGCTCACCATCCTTGTTCCAGCCCAAATGTTGCAGGTCCCCTATACCGTTATTTCAGTTTTTTACGTAATGTGAAGACATGGTAAACTTTTTTAATTTTTTCTTTTCTTTTCTTTTTTTTTTTTTGCTGTACAAAGTGGAGGCTTAACAAGTATGCCATGAATGCATAATGATGAATAAATTACTGCTGTTGAATTCTTCTAGTGATGTTTCAGACATGAGGTTCTGATAACCCCTCTCAGGATGATATTGGGATTTGAACATTGAGCCTGTCAAATCAACTCTAACAGTCTTGATCAAATTCACAGGCAGGGCCGCATCAGCCAGGGTCCAAACAGGAGAGGAACACATTTAAATAAGGGTTTAAATAGAAACTATTTACAAAGATATGGGAGAATGTAGCACAAACGACAGTGCAGTGAAGCAGCAAGCAGCAGTACAGTTGTTCCTCTCTTGGCTCTGAAGGGTGGTGGAAAGTGTTGCAGAGATGCTCACCTTGAGGAGAATCCTGATTTTTGTTGGTGGGAATAACTGGCCTGAGGTGACTTTATAGCAAGGGAGTCGGTTGCCCTGACCTCACTCTTTCTTCTCCTTCTGCTTTCCTACTGGATATCCCCCACTTAGCTGAATCCAATAGGAAGCCAGAGGGACTTCTTGCCATAATCCCTCCATACTGGCCTTTGGGATGGAGAAGGCTGGAGAGTGGTGACTTAGAGGGCCAATGGAGGCTGTCTAGTCCAGCACAAAAGGTGGCATTTAGGCTTGACCTGGAGGACTGAATATAATGTTGCCCAGTGGGTCCAGACAAGATATTGAGTTTAATAAGCTTATGTTAATAGACAATACTAGGGAATTTTGGTGAATAATTCCTAGATGAGGGACGAGAAGTTTTTAGGGATAGAGCACTAGAGTAAGAAAATATTTTTTTTGGTGACTCGTTGGCTATGGACTGCAATCTCTTTTCATAGCAAATGGGAATACTATTTTCTTACTTCATAGAAAATATGCATAAAAATCTCTTCTAAGTTGTAAAGCATTATGTACAATTCATTATGGTAAAATAGAAAAGACGCTGAAAGTGCTAGTTACTGCTGATCATGAAAGTTAATTTTCTTTGCCTCAGTTTACTTATCAGCAAAATAAGGATGGTAATACATACATCATGAAGCTTTTGAAGATGATTAAGCGAGATAATACATATAACACAAACTTTAACATAATACTCGATAAAAGATTATTATTATTTTGTGCCCATTTCTCTTTTCACCCCTTCTGTCACTAAGTTCCCTGCATGTAACTGTAATATACACATCTCTGTATTTCCTCTAGTAATAGTTAAGATTAGAGCACTAGAGTAAGAAAATACTTTTTTGGTGACTCAGTGGCTATGGACCACAATCTCTTTTCGTAGCAAATGAGAAGACTCTTTTCTTACTTCATAGGGCTGGGGAAAGGATCAAAGTTCAAGTTCCCTGAATGTAACTGTAATGTACACATCTCTGTATTTCCCCTATTATAAGGCTCCTTCACCCATCATGGCCTTCAGGAAAAAAAGTGACCTTATTTGGCACTTACAAAATGTTGGGACCTAGGGGACACTTGGATTGTACTTGTAAATACCCTAGACATCGTGGAAATATTTTGTAGGAAACTTCTAAGGCCTCTTACTGCTTGAGTCTACTAGGGCAAGACCATTAAGGTTTGAGATATTCCTATAAATGTCATCATGTCTATAATTAATGAATTACATAGATAGGGATAAGAATTCTTCATGCTAAGTAGAGAAGAAGATAGCAGAGGAGTTTGGCAGGGTTAAGAGGAGAGAGATCACATGAGTTTTTCTCACTGAAATTGAAAAAGGCAAGTAATAAATTACTAAGAAATAGTGAAGCAGAACCAGAACCTGGACCAGATGAGTAAGAAATTCATTTTAGGGTACAAAATTTAACATCCCAAAAAACCTCAGTAATAAATATAAATAGCATTTTAATACAATATTTTAAAGAATGAAGTCAACACGTTATAACAGTGGCTGGCTCCTGCATTTGTAAATAAAATTTTTCTGGAAGCAGGGCCAGGATTAGGATGAGACAAGTGAGCCAGGTTTGTATAGTACAGGGCAGACTCCGTCATTATTTAAAATTTTGATATTGTTGTCCATCATATAGTTGTCTGCATTAACTTTAATAATTTTTAAAGTATTATATTAAACTATTATTTATCTTGATTACTGAGTTTTTGGTGCCCCTTAAATTTTGTACCCATGGTCAGTGCCTCCCATGCTTCACCCTAGTTCCAGTCCAGAGCAGACAGAACTGTCCGTTATTGAGTATCTTTTATATGCCAGGAATTTAACATACACTATCTTATTCAGTCCTCTCTGTATCCCCACGAGATACCTAGTGTTATCTCCATTCTCTACTTGAGAAAACAAGCCATGAGACTTCTCATGTGAGTTGCTTGCCAAAGGCTTCACAGCTAAAATGGCATGTCTGTCTCCAAAGCTCATTCTGTCTCCACTCCTAAAGCATGAGTGCCTCTAAATGCTTCTCTTACATTGAAACCACTCACACCCAAGCTTGGTTCTCTGCTTAGGTGGTATCTGTAACCGACAGCTTTCACTCTTTTCCTTGTGTGCCTCTACCAGACAATACCACATGGTCAGAGAAGACTTGATATGCTTTGCACCCTTTCCTACTTTTCAGCAGCTAGAAGGAAAATACCAGTTCCTGTTAGCTGCAATATTCTGTCTGCCAAAGGAGGAAAAGGGAGGCAGCTGTTCCTGCAAGTACATGCTGTGCCTGTTATCCAAATGGGCATTAGCAGGTTCTGTGCTGGAGCTCAACGGGAATGTGGGTTTTATGGTTTGAAAGCAGATTAGACTCTGAAGAGGCGTATCTTATTGTTGGCCCATTTAACTTTTTCAGAGTTTAATCATACTTCAGTGGCCACTTTAGTCCCAATGGTTAGAATATGGCTGAAGGATCTGCCTTTGCCCAGGGATATACCAAACTCCCTGCAGTGGCAATAGTACGAAAAGCATGGATGGCTTCCAGTTTAAAATTTATTTAATTATTCTCTTAAAAAAATAGCAAAGGTGCTGGAAAAACAAAGTGTGTGAAAGGGTGAGAGACGTCTTATGGTAAGCATCTAGGAGCAATGTTAATTTGTACTACTTTTCAGATTGACAAACTGATTAATAATTGTCATAATTATCTGTCACCTCATAAAACAGAACAGTGCCAGTGATTTGAAAGAGGTGGAATCCTAATTTATTTTCTGTTTTCATTCTGGATTAGAGATCTATGTCTCTATGAACCATAAAATTAAGTCCCGCCCTTCTTCTATATCTTCTATGTGGGTGCTATTTTGAGGTAGTGCAAAGACTATCCCATTCTGCTCTCATTTTTTGACCACTCTTTCTAAACTAACAATATTCAAAAAATATTTTCTTAGAAAAGAAGGAGAGAATAATGCTGAAAGCAATGCACATATTAGGTATTCATAAGTATTTATTGAATGAATGAATAAATGATTCCAAGAGAGGATGTTAGCCTTGCACTAAAGCACAGCAGATGGAGGTAGGGACTGGCAGAACACTCACGGTAACACAAGTTGCATATATATATATATATATATATATATATATATATATATATGAGTATGTACACACACACACACACACACACACATATTCCAAGTTACAAGTATAGAAGGAATATAGATTTGATCCCATCTTAGTTCAGCAGAATACTAGAAGCAGACCAAAAACAAGAATTGTGATTGGATCTCTGTTCCTGATAACAGTGTAAGAAGTAGATTCCACTGGCCCTTAAGTGGTTGTGAATGAGGCCAAGCACCATTCAGGCATCTTGTCCAAAGACAAACACAAATCTGTGCAAAAAGCAACAACAAAAACCAAGCAACAAACAAGCAACCCCTCCCTCCAAGTTTATAAAAGCAGGGAAAGGGGCAATTAACCCAAGTATTCAGAGAAAGAGTATACCACTGTAAATGACTTATTATGGAAACCCCTAAAATGTTTGGAAAACTTGAAGAGGTCTCTGTGATGTAATAAGACAAGATCTTTATGAAACGGAAGCAGAAAACTGAGAGGAAGAATCAGTTAAGATGCCACATAAGATGAGAATGACTTGTAATGGAAATGGAGAGGGATGGAGAAGGTAAAGAATAAAAATAAAGGGAATATTAGGCAGAAAAATTAAAGTGCACACTGGAGGGATGTATATTTCTTAAAGAAAGAAATATGAAAGAAATAAAATACAAGCAAAAATTAAGAAATTGCATAAGAGAACAGAATTGAGCCTAATAAATATTTTAAAAAATACTTAAAGTTCAACTTTTCAAAGTCTGAAAAGCAAAAGGGAGAACCCAAATGGACAAAACTTGAAATGGAAATGAGTTTTTAATGACAAAGACAGAAGGGTTTGAATTTTGGGAAAAAAAACGCTATATAAAACTTCACGACAAAAAATTGGAAAATATCAGTGAAATGGATGAATTTTGCCTGAGAAAAATGTATTGTCTTTGCTCAAAAACAAGTAGAAAACTTGAGTAGATCATTAACCAAGATCTAAATGAACAAGAGTTATCAAAAAATTATATCCAAAAAGGTTTATTAAAATTTTGAAAAAATACTCTTTGCAATATGCTTTTGTTAGATAAACTGTTTAAAAGCTTAGAAAAAATATGAGAAGGGCCGGGCACGGTGGCTCACGCCTGTAATCCCAGCACTTTGGGAGGCTGAGGCAGATGGATCATGAGGTCAAGAGATCGAGATCATTCTGGCCAACATGGTGAAACCCCGTCTCTACTACAAATACAAAAATTTACTGGGCATGGTGGCACGCGCCTGTAGTCCCAGCTACTCGGGAGGCTGAGGCAGGAGAATTACTTGAACCCGGGAGGCGGAGGTTGCAGGCAGGCCGAGGTTGCAGTCAGCCGAGATCGGCCACTGCGCTCCAACCTGGCACCTGGCAACAGAGTAAGACTCTGTCACAAAAAAGAAAAAAAAAAAAAAAAGAAAAAAAATATGAGAAGATATCCAAATCATTTTATAAAGGTAGCATATGCTTATTCACAAGCCTGGCAAACAGCACATGTGAAAAAGAGAAAAACTTTTTTGAAAGAACTTAATAAAAGCTAACCGGTTGAATTTGAATGCATATTTAGCAAATAATCCGTCAGTAGCATTATCTCAAAAATGCAAGATGATTTAACTGCAGAGCATTTATAAGTAAATTCTTCAAATTAATATTTGATAGAACAAAGTATGTGATTACTTCAATAAATGCAGAGATGGCACCGACAAAAATTACATCCAAAACTTTTAGAAAACAGAGGACGTCAGAAAACTACCAGCAATAAACAAAAATTACCTACCTTAAACCAACAATAAGTATCACTCTTTTGACTGACTTATTAAGCAATGTTTACTGAGCAGCTACTATGTACCGGTACTTTTTAGCTGCTGAGGATGTATCAGTGAAAAGAGCAGATAAAAACTCTGTCTTAAATTGAAACCTAAACTGGAATGAGATAACATTTAATACAAAAGAAAAAATCAGTGAAATATATAGCATGTTGACATTTTAAGTGTAAGAGTAAAAGTAAAACATGAAAGGTGGAATTGGGAATGTCTGGAGTAGGGGACAGTGCAATTTTAGATTTGGTGGCTGAGGAAGCCTCATTGAAAGCTTTATTGGAGTAAAACTTACAGGAGGTGAGGGAGTGAGCCTTGTGGGCATCTGGGGGAAAATGCCTTTGAGGCAGAAGGAATAAAATATGTGATAACTGGAGCTGAGCAAGCTGGGATGAGAGCAGAATGAAATGACATCACAAAAGTAATGGAGATGGTAAGGAACAGATTATGTGTGGTCTTACAGACCATCGGAATGATTTTGACTCCCACTTCCAGTTAAATAGGCTGCCGCGGAAGGCTGAGATAGGATAACTCTGACAGTTGTGCGGAGATTAGACTAATGGGGGGCATGGGCAAAAGCAGGGCAACTCACAGGGACTTTTGCAGAGATCCAGGAAATGTATGATACGGACTTGGACCAGGTAGCAGCTGGAGTGATGGTGATGGTGAGAAGCCATTAGATTTGAGATATATTTCGAAGGGAAGGCCAAAAATAATTCCTGAAGGTTGGGGTATGGAGTAGAAGAGGCACTGAGAATAATTGTAAGATTTGTACAACTAGAGGGCTGGGATTAATTGCTGTTTTCTAATATAAGGAAAGCAATGGGTGGAGTTTGTTGAGGGGAGAATATCCAGAACTCCGTTTAGAAACCATAGGTATGCTATAGTTATTAGACCTCAAGAAGAGATGTGTGTAGTCAGTTGATCATATTCATCTGGAAGTCAGAAGAGAGGGCTGAGTTAGAGGTTAAAAAAATTAAGTTATTGGCATACTGGTGTCACTTAAACTATGACATGATATAGTCAAAGTAGGATGAAACTTTAGAGAAATATCCATTTCAATTCTGATTTTACAGAGACAAAATTAGCATGTCCTTCCCATTTTGTTAGTACGATTTTGGAAGTAGTCTTGAAAGACATTAAAGGTGTAATTATCGGTTAGCAATAAAAAATTCTAAAAAATACAGTTTGTTTCTGTGACAGTCTGTACTCTTGGACTCTTTTTTTTTTTTTTAACCTCCCTGACTGTATCTCTTCAATGTCCTTTGAGGCTCATCTCATTGGTGTATTGAATATATATAAAATGGTTTCTCAGGATTATCTTTCAATCTTCTTTATTTTTGGAGATGTATAGTAGGGTGACATTGAGGCAGTGGATTCATCACTACTGTTTTCACACAAGGAACTGTGAGCTTTAAAATTTTGCAGTTTGAGGTCCAAACTCCAACTCTGCAATTTGTGAGTTTTGAGCTTAGTTATTCTCTTAGCTCTATTTTCCTTATCTGAACTATATCTGTAGTGGCAGTAATGCTATGTACTTCTAGTTTAATCTTCAAAACATCTCTCGGGGGTGTTTTGGAGATAAAATGAGACAGTGTATGGAAAGTAAATAGGTAGGCTCTGGGTAAAAGATTTGTACATGTTTATTAAGCAAGTGTATCAGTGACAAATTGTCCAAGACTTGAAGGAGATCGTCCTATTGATATATACTGATGTGTTCACAGGGTGATAACAGAGTATATTACTTAAGACATAGCATGGAAAATCTCCAGCCTGCGTTCTCTATTTAAAATTGAATCTTTTTTTCTTTCTCCTTGAGCATCTGCCTTCCTTTTGTGAAGTTCAGCACTTGAATTCTTAGTGAGGGTTTCCTAGACATCTCCCTCTGCTGGGACAGATAGTCAAAGCCTAAAAACAAAAGAAGAAATCTCTGGAGAGAGAAAGGAGCTGTCGAGCCTGCTGCCTGAGGAAAACCTTGCCCTTTTTCTTGACATGTTATGGTTAACAATGCCTGTGAGTCTCATTTCATATTGTGAGTCTCCTGAGCAGAAGCAGTTTCTCTTAGTCTTTCAGGATTTAAATTAGGCTGTCTACACCACATGGTGTATAGATGTGTCCATTTGTGTTAATGGTTTATAACACAAAGACATAATTGGAAACAGAACAATTTGAATCTTATTGGCTGGCTTGCTGCCCAGGCTCTCATAGTGTTGAGGATGAAGGGAGATAGCAAAGTCTCACTGGATATGGAAGCTGCACATTCATTTTTTCATTCGACAAACACCAGCAGGCTAAGAGCAGGTTACCGAACTATTACTCTCAGTACAGCCTGGGGCTTCAAAGGCTTTAGAAGACAGATTTCCTTTGGCACATTCAAGCTGAGCCTTATGGTTGGGGACAGCAGAAGTATTTGCTATTCTCTGGCATTGCTGTCCCGTTCCTGCCTGAACGCTGACAATGGCATAGTGCTTGCCCCTTGCCCTCATTCCTACAACTCTAAGTAGAGATGTTAGGAAGTTCATCAGTATACAGTATTCTTGCTATTCAGCCCACATTACAAATTGCATAGTGGTGTCCCTATCTTAGTACTCATTCCACATGCTAATGTTAGTGACTTGGATTTGGTGCAATGATGAATTTGCAGTGATGAATTTGGAGCAGTGATAAAGACAAATGAGCACTTAGCTCCATAAGTATGAATCTGTGTGCATAATTTTGCTTGTTTCTTTCTTTAGATTTTCACATATGAATATCTCTGTAATCTCAAGTAGATAGATGCTTTTCATGAACCTGAGTCAAATTCTAGGATTTTGGTACTTCCTATAGTTACCTACTGTTTGAAGTGCCTTCAGCTCATGCTTCCTACATGGTATATACAGAAATACCCATTTAATGAACAGATCAAAGATTGATTAAATAAGAAAGAGAAAAGGGACAGAGAGAGAAGGAAATAAGATGACTATAGGGAGTTAGGTGGATAGGATGGGAGGAAGTGATGGCAGAAACTCTCAAGTAGTGGGTGAGTGGGTAAGAAGGAGATTAGTTCTCCTAGTGTTTCTAAGTCGTATCTCAGACTGCTAAGGTTATGAAATTCAGTACTATGGAAGAGAAGGATATTTCTCAAGGAGCTGAGATTCTTCTACACCAATCTTTTCTGCTCAAAGTTTAGGATTCTAAGATTCTTCGATATTAAGAGACCATGTTATGTAATTTTAACATGAAACTTTCAAGAGGACGTTGTCCCCATTAATGTTTCAATAACGGTGTTCTGAGCATCTAAAAAGATCTACATTCCCTGTGGAGTTTTGGGCATCTGGAATGGTCTATATCCCCTGGTGTATGAATGATGTTCAGCAGTTCTTTTTGGATGGGTGGTCAGGGGCTCTGAAGGGGTGATGGTGGATGTGAAAATGCTTTAAAACAACTTTAAGTGTTACATTGAACCAGGTGACTTAGGCAGTTACTAGTACTTAATGATAGCCCAGCACTATTTGCTGAGCACCCACCATTATGTGGCAAACACCACTTATCACACAAGTGTTTCGTGTAAATGCTACAACAACCTGATCAGTTCAGACAGTTTCTAGATGAGAAACGTGAGGTTTAGTAAAGTTAAGTAGCCAATGTCAGAAATGCGGTAAATTATAGAGCTAGGAAGACTCTCTCTTCTATGTTTTGCTGCCTCTTATATTTACTTAGCCTGGGAATCACATCAAGCTGCCTCTGTGCTTGTTAATGAACCAGAATGGACTGTAGGTTAGGGGCAGATTTAAGGAAATTTCCATGCACACTTCCATTGTCATTCTGCTGCATTAAACTGGCTATCATTGATCTACCAGACAGTGTACTAAGCACCTAATATGAATTACTGCATTTTATCTTATAAATATAAAAGTGCTACTCCTACCTTCATTATATGGGGAAGAAAAACCTACAACTTTATGCTGAGAGGGAAGTAAAAATTGATTTTTAATTATAGCTAATAAGTGAATAAAACCTGTTGGGAAACAATTCTCCTTCGGGCTTATGTTTCTGTTCATATAGTAAGCAGAGGCATGGTTGCCTTTGTTCTGCACCATCTTGTCAAGGATGTTTGTATAGTGAACAGCCTTGGAAGGTGAGAGATAGTATTTACCTCTAGAGCAAAGGGCAGGAATACTTAACGTTTAGGATAACAAAAGAAGAAGATAGAGTCTCCCTTTGGAGCATAGAGCAGGCATGCTTCCTATGTAAAAGATTTGGGTTCCCCAAGCTCGGAGTTCCTCTCCTGTAACACAACCCACTGTATGTACATGTGTCAACACACCTCAGCCCTTGGCATTGGCACTTGGCAAAATGACAAAAAATGTTGATATTCTGTCTACTGCAATAGCTGTAATAAACTATCCTTGTTCTCTGATCCTTTATCTTATATATTACGCCAGCATCCATAATATTGGCAAGCTAACTTATTGGCTTGCAAGTAGGGTAAAAATCTCAGCTCCTTGATAGCTCCTGACAGAACCTAGAATCAAATCCAAGTCAGTCTGACTCCCAAACCCATATTCTTTACTACTGTACTCTTGTGCTAGAAGTTGTGTATTTGGAGGTAAACTTACGGAAGGGGAATAAAATCATCTTGCCTCTTCCCTCCTCATGGAACCGTCTTTAAATTCGAAGTATTTTTTTGGCTGGGGTGGGGGAGACAGGCAGTTTAAACTTTTATCTTGAAGCCATCTCTGTTTCTGTTTTTCTGCCTTTTGCGATCTATAGGTGTTTTGGACTCTGACAGTGAGCTCTCCCTTGAATAACTAGATGAGGTGTGGAGAAAGGAATCTATGTGTCTGCTTGCTCTGTATGGATAAGATAGGGACTTTATCTGGGATCAGGGCAGAAAAAATAATAGGCAAACTTTCACTTTGTTGTCAGTTTCACTTTTCTTCATAACACAAAGGGAGGGGATGAGTCTAAATAACAGTCACTGGCTTCTCATACCTGTTACTTTACAGTCTTATCAACCAGTAGTTAAAGTTTGAACTTGTCCTGTTAGCTAAATTTACCAGTGATACCTTCCATATGTATATATTTTTTTACAACTTACAAATTACAAAAAAAGCGATAGTTGTCTACTTAATCATAGAGAAATAGAAAAATGATACTCTAAGATTAACTAACCTGCCCAGAGTTATACAGTGCCAGAATTAAAACTTATGTCCAAATCTACTGAATTTCTGCTTAGCGTCTTCTCTGCAATAATTTCTCTTACTGAATTCTTTAATACTAGCCCGCATGCTCTTTATAAGGTTGTCCATGCTTTACTAAGAAATCAGCCCTCAGCCAACCTCAAACGAGTAGCTATGAAGATCATTTTATTCTAAAGGGAATTGATTGAAACCTCACCTCTTCAATGGCCCAAACTAAAGGAAAGCATGGAGGTGCCACTTGGAGGTCAGGGACCACACAGTAAGCATTGCATATATACTGATGGGGGCACATATTAATTACATTTCTTGCTATAGAGTGATATATACAGTCTCTGTCTCCCATCTTCATATTATTAAGATTGGCACATATTTTACTGGCAATTTTATTCCTGCCACATTAGAACGTTGTTGGATAATTTTCAGAACAACAGTATCTCTAGATGTATATCTTAAATAATTTTCTTTTTTCCTGTCTAGTTTCCTCAAACATTTACTCTATATGATGTGAAAAGTAATGTGCTAGATGTTGAGGGAACTGTAATGATGAATAACAAGTAATCTTTTTTCTTGAGTATTTTACATTTCAAAGGCAATTTCAGATATATACTCAACCAGCAACAACTCAAAAAAGAATGAAATAGTGTTGTAGAGAAAAGTGTAAATCACTGTATCTGAGCACAGAAATGTTAAATGATGTCCAATTAGTGCTACTGGTAACAGCTTTGTGAAGCAGATGCTTTTGAACTAAGTTTTCTTGGATGAGTAGAATTTAACAGAAAGAAAAGAGCCTATTCCTGGCAGAAGAAACAGCATGGATGTGTGGATGGAAAATGAAAGTGAATGTTATGTTTCAGGGAAAGGCAGACCTTCAGGATTCATGGGAAAATACAATGGGTAATGAAGATTGCAGAGTAGGAGGGGGACTAGACTGAAGAGTGTTGTTGGTGGTGGTTCATTTATTTTGAGACAGAGTCTTGCTCTGTCACCCCAGGCTGGAATGCAGTAATGTGATGATGGCTCACAGCAGCTTAACCTCCTGGGTTCAAGTGTTCCTCCCACCTCAGCCTCCCAAGTAGTTGAGACTACAGGTGTAGCTATGAAGCTTCAGGCAGTTTCTACCTTGTAAACTCTATGCCCTCTCAAAGCAGTCCCCAGCCCTCTACAGGTTTCTTCTCCCCGTATCATCTCCATGAATTCTGGTGGGCGGGGCTGTCAGCTGACAGTGCTGACAACACGGTAGCTCTCAGCCTAGTGTGCTCTTTACTGCTAGCTTTCAGTTGTTTTCCATTCCCCTTTCTCCTCCTTTTTCTCTTTGTGCTTTGAAGCCTGCCTCATTATTTTTCTTTGATCTCTTGTTGCCCTAATTTCTTTCTGTTGCCTTTTTGTTAGTTGTCATGGGAATACTATGAGCTGGGAGGGCTGAGTCTGTGAGGCTGTAGGCAGACCTAGTTAGTATTCACAGACCTATAGAATGTTTGTTGTACTTGAAGAAATCTGAGTGATCTCTTGGTCAATCCCTCATGAGACAAAGAACAAAAAATCTTGAGACTAGAGAGAGGCAGACTTTTCCAGAGAATCTAAGCCTCCTGATTTTATTAGACACATGAAACTTTCCGTACTCATAGCCATTTTTACTCACTGATGTAGAGAAGGGAAAGAACCCACGGCCTTAGAGACCTTATGATGGTTCACAAAACTAGATATTTTACATTTGCCATTCTAAGCCTCACAAAAACTCTATAAAAGAAAATTATTGCTTCTATTTCACAGATGAAGAAACTAAGTTTCAGAGAGGGTAAATAAATTTTTAAAGCCAATTCAGCTAATCATAGGAGAACCAAAATTAAACGCAATGTTATGCGATAGAAAGCCCATGTCCTTTCAGCTTGGTGGACTATAAAGCAGGTTGTAATATTAATTTCTCTAGCCTAATCTTTTTTGGTTAATATATTAAAATAAATAATTCTTTTCAATTCTGTATTCTTTTGGGACACTAGGCTAAAGATTTTGGTGTGTTTCGTTTTTGGCACCTGTCAAGATGTACTGATATTCAAATCTTTAGAACTTATTCTGTGTCACATTACACCCCAAGCCAACACATTGTGGCAAGGCAAACTTACCTGAGCCTAGCAGGAGGTATTGTGTTGAACAAGGACTTGGTGTTTGTCAGAGAAGGCCTCGGCCCTCAAACATTATATACTCTAGTTGAGCCGAGAAAATTAAAACACAAGAGAACGTATGTTTGTGTGTGCTTTCCTATAACCCTTATATAATTTGACGAAGAATGTTTGTGTCTGGAAAGCAACGAGATCTGTGTGTTTGGCCTATAATGATCTCCTAACTGGTCTTTCTCCTGGTCAACATGAGACTGTGAGTCCTGACAGAGAATTGATACTAGGAGTCTAACAGCCAAACGAAGGTTCTATAGATCAAACAATGCTGGTAGAATTACTGCCAGATACTCAGCTGGGACCCTACAGAAGGTACACCTTACAGATAGACTTTAAACTCGAACTACTACAGACCTGTCCTAACAAAGCCTAAAAGTAAGACTTTCCAGGACAAAACTGATCAGGCAGTGAAATAACTACTTTCTAAAACAAAACTCAACACTCTACAGAGAGACAAACAAACAAACAAAATGCAGATTCTTAGCACTGTAGTATCAATGTCCTGCAAACAACAACAAATTATTATGTATGCGAAGAATAAGGAAATGTGTCCCAAGATTAGGAGAAAAAAGGTTAATGTAAAGAGACTCAGATATGACACAGATATTTAAAAGAGTGAACAAGAACTTTAAAATAACTATTAGAAATATAGTCAAGGACTTAAATAAGAGAGAAAGTGTGTGAATGGTGTGGGACTTTCCACAGAGCCATATCTGGAAATTAAAAATTGCTAAATGAGTGAAATAGTCTGAATAGTACCAAAGGGCGAAAAAAAAAGTATGGAAGAGCAAATTAAATCCAAAATGTGTGAAATAGGGAAATGGTAAAGGTAAGAGTGGGGGTTAATGAAGAAGAAAATGAATGAACCGTAGAAAATATCAACAGAAGCAAAAGTTGAACCATTAAAAAGAGCAGTAAAACTGACAAGTTTCCAGCTAGCTGAATCATGAAAAAATGAGAAAAAAAAACAAATTTGGTAATCTAGTACATCTAAATGGTACGTCTAAATGAAAGTATAGGCACTAGAAATTCTATACAGGCCTTGAATAGATAGTAAGGTACTAGCATAAATAGAATGAGCAGCTGTAGGCCAATAACTGGATAACTTGGGTAAAATTGATAAATCCTTGAAAGACACAAATTCCATGACTGGCATGAAAAGAAATTTAAAACTTACCCTATATATCATTAAATAAGTAGATTTATAGTTAATAAACTTCCCACCAAGGTAATTCTAGGGTGATATAGATTCACTGGTAAACTCTATCAAATATATTAGAAAAAATAACACCAATCTTTAGTATTAATCAATTATTTAAAGTATTCAGCATCTAGTAATGATAAAACTAGCAAACTAGAAACTAAAGGAAGCTTCCTTAACTAGTTAAAAGTTATGTATGTAAAACCTGCAGCAAATATAATATTTAATGATGAAATATGTAAAATTTTGAAAATGTGATAATGTTTACTATTTTATTCGTATGTAATAATTACACATATTTTGATACATGCATATAATGCATAATGTTTGAATCAGGATAATTAGGATATCCATCATCTCAAACATTATCATCTCACGTTGGAAACATTTCAAATATTCTAATCTAGTTATTTTGAAACACACACTAAATTGTAATTAGCTATAGTCACCCTACTGTGCTATCGAATACTAGAACTTATTCCTTCTAACTAACTTTATGCTTGTACCTGTCAACCAGTCTCTTTTAATTTCCACCCCTCTTTCTCAGGCCCCTGTAGGCATCAATCTCTACCTCCACGAGATCAAGTTTTTTGTCTTCCTCATGCGAGCAAAAATATGTGGTATTTGTCTTTCTGTGCCTGACTCATTTCACTTAACATAATGACCTCCAGTTCCAAACATGTTGCTGCAAATGACAGGATTTCATTATTTTTTACGGTTGAACAGTATTCCATTGTGTATATCTACCATTTTCTTATTCATTTACCTGTTGATGGACACTTAGGTTGGTTCCATATCTTGGCAAAAGTGCTATAACACGGGCATGCAGATTCTCTCTTTGATATATTGATTTTCTTTCTTTTGGACATGTACCCAGCAGGGGAATTGCGAGATCATATGGTGGACCTACTTTTAGCTTTTTGAAGACTCTCCATACTGTTTTTCATAGTAGCTGTACTAATTTATATTTCTACCGGTAGTGTACAAGTGTTCCCCTTTCTTTGCATATTCACCAGCAACTGTTACTTATTTGTCTTTTTAATGGTAGTCATTTTGACTAAGGTGAGATATTTCATTGTGATTTTCATTTGTGTTTCTCTGGTGATTAGTGATGTTGAGCATTTTTTTTCACATGGCTGTTGATGATCTGTATGTCTTCTTTTAAGAAATGACTATTCAGATATTTGCCCATTTAAAATTCATATTACTATTTGCTATTTAGTTTGAATTCCTCATATATTCTGGTTGTTAACCCCTCGTCAGATAGATAGTTTGCAAATATTTTCTCCCATTGTGTAGGATGTCTCTTGACTCTGTCAGTTGTCTCTTTTGTTGCATAGAAACTTTTTGGCTTGATACGATCTCATTTACCTATTTTTTTTTTCTGATACCTGTGCTTTTGAACGTTTACCTCAAAAATCTTTGCCCAGATCAATATCGTGTAGTATTTCCCCAAGTTTTTTTTTTTTAGTAGTTTCATGTAATACATTTAAGTCTTTAATCCATTTTTATTTGATTTTTGTGTATTGTGGAAGATAGGGACCTAGTTTCACTATTTGGTATATGGATATCCAGTTTTACCAGAACTACTTATTGAAGAGACTGTTCTTTCCCACTGAATATTTTTGTTTTTTTGATCAGTCTGTATGTCTTTAAAGGTGAAGTGAGTCTCTGTTGGGCAGCATACAGTCAGATTATTTAAAAAATTTATTCAGCTAGTCTGTATCTTTTATTGAGGAATTTAATCTGTTTATACTTGTTATTGATGGTGAGGATGTACTCTTGTCATTTTGTTGTTTTCTTGTTGTGGCTATCTTCTTCTCTTTTTATCTTTTTGTTTGTCTTTTATTTATCTTTTTGATTTGCTGGTTTTCTGTAGTAATGAGGTTTGGTTCTTTGTGTATCTGCTCTACCAGTGAGTTTTATACTTTTGTGTGTTACCATGATGATGATTATCTTTTTGCTTCCAGATGCAGAACTTTCTTACGCATTTTTTAATAAGGCCAGTCTAGTGGTGACAATTTCCCTCAGTTTTTGCTTGCCTGAGAAACACTTTATTTCTTCCTCATTTTTGAAGGATAGCTTTTCTAGGTATGGTATTTTTGGCATGCAATTGTTTTCTTTTAGCACTTTTATTATATCATTCCATTCTCTTCTTCCCTGTAAGGTTTCTACCGAGAAATCTATTGCTAGTTTAATGGGGATTCCTTTATATTGACTTAATACCTTTCTCTTGCTCTGTTTTGAAATTCTCTTTGCCTTTGAGTTTTGACAGTTTGATTATAATGTGCCTCAGGGAGGACCTTTTTGGGTTGAATCTATCTGGGGCTTTTCAGCTTCTTGGATCTGGATGTCCATATTTCTTCTCAGAACTGGAAAGTTTTCAGCTATTATTTCAGTAAATAGATCTTCTATGCCTTTGTCCATCTCTTTTCCTTTTGGCATTATTATAATATGAATGTTTGTTGCTTAATGGTGTACCACAGTTCTTGCAGGTTTTCTTTACTCTTTTTTATTTTTTTTCTAACTTGATAATTTTAAATGACCTGTCTTCAAGTTCAGGGATTCTTTCTTCTGCTTAATCAAGTATGCTTTTGAAGGTCTTGATTGCATTTTTTAATTTTATTCATTGATTTCTTTAACTGCAGGATTTCTCTTTGGTTCTTCTTTATGGTGTCTATCTTTTGTGGAGTTTTACATTTATATAAAAATACAGGATGGTTTACAAATTTGCTTGTCATTCTCATGCAAGATCTATGTTAGTCTGCTAATCTGCTCTTTGTTATTCCAGTTTTAATATTTGTGTTGCTGAAGTGACAATTCAGTATTTTACTAAAGGTAGTAGCCAGTGCAATAAGTCACAGAAAAATACATAAAAGGTATGTGGAAGAAATGGCAAAGAAAAATTTGGGCAAGATGCTTGTGTTTATTAAAAATTCTAAGGGTTTAAAAAATGTGCACCAGAACTAATAAAGAAATTTAGCAAAGTCGCAATACATAAAATAAATTGACAAAATCCATTGTTTTATAAACTATCAATAATTTGAATATTAAATAAAAATAATACAATATATCATAAAAATATGAAATATTTAGTAAAAGACATGCATGAACGCTACATTTAAAATGATAGAACACTGCTTAAAAAATTAAGAAAGACCTAAAAATGTGGAACAATGTACCATACTAGGATTGGGAGACTTAGTACTACCATTGTTAAGATGGTAATTCTTCCTAAACTGATCTACAGATCCACTGTGACCACAGTGAAAATTTCACGTGGCTGTTTTGGCAGAAATTGCTGATCTTATTTTGTAATTTATATACAATACAAATAATCCAGAATAGACAAAACAATTTTGAAAAAGAAGAACAAAGGTGGATAACTTGACTTTAAGACTAACCCTAAAGTTACAGTAATCAGAGTTTAGAAATATATGATTCATACTCATATAGTTATATAATTTTTGACAAAGTTACCAACATAATTCAATGGGGGTAAAGGCAGTCTTTTTAACAAATGGTGCTGAAATAAATGGATATTTATATAGATAAAATAAACCTTGTCTTTTGCTTTGTATAGCACATAATAATTTATACAAAATTAATTGTAAATTTTAATATAAGTATGAAAACTACGAAATCTCTAGAAGAAAACATAGAAAAATGTTATTATAACCTTGGGATGGACATACATTTCTTATCTAGTACTCAAGAAACATAAAAAAGTAAATAATTTTAGTAAGTTATACTTTATCAAAGTTAAAACTTCTATTCTTAAACAGCACCACTAAGTAAACAAAAACACGAGCTTCAGGCAGGTAGAATATATTCTTAATTCATACTATTAAAAAATGACTTATCTCCAGAATTTATAAAAATTCCTATGACTAAATAATAATTTAAAAATTAAAGTCAAGAAAACTGCATAAAAGACTTAGCTATTTCACATAGGAATATTTTTAAATGGAAAATATACTCATGAAAATGTGCTTGACATTAATTGTCATCTAAGATATGCAAAGTGAAATGATAATGAGAAACCAATAAACATCTACTATGATGGCTAAAATTATAAGAGGTGATAGCACCAGATGTTAATGGTGATATAGAGCAAACAGAACTTTCATACATTGCTATTTGGAAGTGTATTAGTCTGTTTTCACGCTGCTTATAAAGACATATCCAAGACTGGGCAATTTACAAAATAAAGAGGTTTAATTGGACTTACAATTTCATGTGGCTAGGGAAGCCTCACAATAATGGCAGAAGAGAAGGAGGAGCAAGTCATGTCTTACTTCGATGGTGGCAGGCAAAGAGAGGAGCACTTGAGCAGGGAAACTCTCCTTTTTATAATCATCAGATCTTGTGAGACTTGTTTACCATCACCAGAACAGCATGGGAAAAACCTGCCCCCCATGATTCACTTACCTCCCATAGGGTCTCTCCCACAACATGTGGGAATTCAAGATGTAATTTGTGTTGGGACACAGCCAGACCATATCAGGATGGTAAAATAATTCAGTTACTTTGGAAAAGTTAGGCAATTTCTTATAAAGTTAGACCTAGACATGCTCTATCACTCTGCAACTCCACTCCTAGGTGCTTACCCAAAAAAAATAAAAACACATGATAAAACCCCCTCTCCCCCAACAAAAGACAAAAGACTTACATACACACAAAATATTTGCATATATGTGTTAAAAATAGCTTTATTTATAATAGCTGAAATCTGAAAAACACCTAAATGTTCATCAATAAGTGAACAGATAAGCAAAATTATGGCATATTCTTACAATAAAACACTGCTCAGCAATATCATAAATTAAGTTTTGATATATTAAATGATGAGTGAATCTCAAAATATGCAGATCAAGCAGAGCCAGACAAAATATATACAAAAATTGTACATTAGTGTAAAATTTCTTAGACAAAGACAAATATTGATAGAAACAAGATCAGTGGTTGCTTCTGGAAAGGTATAGTGATTTGCTTACAAGAGATCATTTTGAGGTAATGAAAATGTTCTATGTCTTGATAGGTATGTATGTCACACAAATGTATATTTCTATCAAAACCTTTCTATTCATATATTTCAGATCAGTATATTTCACTATAGGTAATTTATACTTAAACAAAAAATCAATCATATTAGTGTCAGCTAAAACATCTCACTAGTTAGGCAGAAAGTTTCAAACCTGCTGGAGAATTCTTTACTTGTTTCAGGGATGAAATATGAAATATAATCACTGTTACTCAGTTCAATTTAGACTACTACTTGCAAAGTTGTAAGTAATGTAGATGAAAGGAAGGAATTAAGAGAGTCAGGAAGAGATAGACATGGACAGAGGGGAGAGGAAAAGATGGTAAATGTGATTTAGTGAGGGTAAACATAGTTCTGGTGGAATTTAATATTCCTCTCGTCATGTGTTTATTTTCTTCTCTTTAGGGATTTGTGTCCTTTCTATAAAAATAGAATGCTAAAGCTGATGAACTTTCTGTCTCTCCCATCTATCTCATGGTGAGGAAGGAAAGGGATGATTCATGGAATGCCTCTTGCTTTATAGGCTTGGAGGATCCTTCCCCAACATTTTGTTCAGTTGTCAATGCATATTACTTAGGAGAACATTTATTAATGTAATAGATATCTGTTGTGCTCCTGTTACATGCATCGGCTCATTTATTGTACTAAGGATATGACAAATCAGGGAAAGTCCTGATTCTCTTGAAGTTTAAACTACAGAGCAAATCTAAAGACAACAATGAGCAAACATGCTAATATATACTATGTATGTGGCGTTAGTGCTTGCAGAAAATAAACTAGAATGAGAGGAATAGGAAGTGCTGGGATAGGGAAAGTGACTTTTTAATACAAGGTGGTCAAGATGACTTTGCTTAATGTATGTCTTTTGAGAAGAGGTCTTAAGTAAATGAGGGAGTATATGACATGGCCTCTGATGGGAAGAATACCAGGTACAGAGAACAGCAAGTGCAAAGACCATGAGGTGGGAATAATTTTGTGGTCGGAGGAATACCAAAGCGATCAGCGTGGCTGGAGAAGGGTGAATAAAAGAAAGAGTGGTAGGAGGTGAGGTCATTGGTCAAGGACTTTGGAGGAGACTTTGCTTTGTTTTTTAGCAGCTAAGATTTGACTTGGGTTTTCATGAATAAATCTGGCTGCACAGAGCAAGGATAGAATTAGGGAGACCAGTTAGAAGATTCCTGCTTTTCTAGACAGACGGTGATGGTGTCTCTGGCCAGACTGGGACTTGGGCATGTGAGGGATGTCTAAAGTATGCTTGTCTACATGCTGAGTCATCGTCTACTAGGCACCTTGTTGAGAGCCATTCTTGCTCCACTATTTCCCTTCCCAAAGCAATCTCTCCTTCTCACAGCGTACGTCTAGCAATGAAATTTCCATTGCAGGTAGACTCCCGAGGACCTACCTCAGTTTCTCCTGAGGGCACACAGTGTAATGGCCATACACAGCACAAGGATATAATTCAGTAGCTGAGGAAGATAACCAGACATCAGGACATGTGCCTTTCCTCGTCTGTCCTTCCTCCCACTAACCTGGGTTTCTGCTTTGTCACTTGATGGCACTCACACTGTTAAAATTTCTTAATTTTCTCTGAAATAAATGTGATGAACTCTCATTATGAAAGTTCAGCCTCATTTCTCTGAAGGAGGACAGTTAGCATGAAAGAAAGGTAAAAAGAGCCACAAAAGATTCATCGCTTCTCTGGAACATAATAGATGAACAACTCCTGAGGGGGCCTCTGGGATTGAAATATAACATGAATATTAAACAATCCAAGCTTGGCGAGATACAAGCAGAGAATGGCTTTATGTTTCACTCATTGCTGTCTTAAGTATACTCTGGCTCATCTTTCTCTCAAATTTCTTGAAACCATCTTGAGGGGGTATAAAGTTTCTTCATCACATTCAACTCCAAGAACAGGCCCACTTTGGTTATTAAGCCTCATTCTATTGTAAAGAGATCCTGCCTAGTCTAAATAAAATTCTCAATCTCATACCCAGTTCAGATCTTCTCTCTTTCCACCTCCCTTTTTTCCCACTCCAGCTCAGGCCCGATCTGTGGCTCAGCTGCAGCAGTGTGTTGGAGACGGATCAAAGTCTCAGCAAGAGCCAACTGTTAGCATCTCTTTGCAATTCCAAGTTCAGTGTTGTCAGGTTGGTGGATTAAATCAGCGACAGTGGGAGTATTTGCACCATGGAAATTGGCAACCACTACAAACCAAGGTGTTTTCCTCCAAGGGAACCAGCCGCATACCACTGCTCAGAGGCGAGTAGTGGGGAAGAACATTTAAAAAAATGTGCCTTTCCATCCTTCTTCTTTTCTGGCTCTTTCTTGTCTGGGCAGGGGAGGGGATGAGATTTAAAACATGAAGAAGATGTCATTTAACTGGTTCTCCTGCAGTCTGGCTGTTGATGCTCTCTGAATGGCAGATGTCCATTGCTGGCTTTCTCTTGGAGAACCAGTGTGAGCTTTTAGAAAGAACTTTCAGGATCTCCACATACACAGTTCGCTGGCATGGGTGATGGGTTCCTTAGCTGACGTTTTGAGACTCTCGTCAGCTTTTGACCCCCTGCAGTAAAAAATGTAGCCTCTTTCTAAGAGAGTTTCTTCACCTAAAAGATCTTCTTAAGTGTATAGATTATATGCAAGATAGCCTAGGTTCTGCTTCTCTTCACCAGTCTGGTCTATAAGAAATACATGCCTTCTGGTTACAAGACGGGACAGGAGCCAAGGGCACCTCACTGCTGCCCTCTCTATTTTCTTCCTGACATCCAGAACCTCCCCCCACCATCTTCCTATGCTTAAGATTCTCCAGGTTGCAAGCAGGTAGCATCTCTATGTTCCCACATATCCCAGGTAATGGGGCTTTGGTGTGCTCCTGTGACCTTCCTCACTGTAATTCTGTCTGCTCTGATGGCAGTCCCAGGCTGAGCCCACAGATCCTGCATCTCAGGGGGCCTCTAGCCAGGCAGTGAGAGCAGTCTCCCCCTCTTCAGGCACCTCTATGTCTATAGATGATTGTCTTAGAGCTGACCTCACACTTGGCCTGGGACGTATGGAATGTCACAGCTTTTACAACCCTCTAGTCCAGCAACACACATTCAAACTCCTTTTCCATTTTTATTATTCCTGTTGTATATTGGCTCCAGAAGCTGTCTGCATGTTTACCATGAAGGACCATATTTCAAACCAAAAAACGAAAACAAAATAAATCTACCCTCCCCCAAAGTAAAGTTAAGAGTTATCTACTGTCAGGGAAATGGGGGCTTTAGAGTAAGTCTGGCTGACCCCAAGTATGTGCTTGCTCCTTAGGCAGCCTTGAATCTCAGGCTGACTTTGTGGCAGCTATGCTTGAGGTGAGCAGAACAGCTTGTCATAACTTAAATAACCCAGAGAGGTTCAACTTTAAGGCATCCTGGAACTTCAAGGGCCCACATTGGGGGAAAAGAAGAAAGTCTGAACAAAGGCAGGAGGAGCACATTCCTTCTGGAGTGTGCCTGGGGATGTCTGACAGCAGTCCCCAGTGTGCTGGTAACAGTAGCAGCAGCAGACTTATCCGTCATCCACAGATTTATGGAATACCTTGCCATGCTTCAGGCAGTGGATTAAGCTCTTTTCTGCATTATATCATTTAACTTTCTCACAATCTCCTTGAGTCAGGTACTATTACTTTCTCATTTTACAGATGAGGAAACAAAGGGCCAGAAAGTTTAGATAATGTATACAAGGTTACACAGCTATTACGTGGCACTACTGTGGTTCAGCACACCGTGGGCTGCCTCCACTGTTCATGCTCTTACCCAGTCCCCTTGACTGCTCTTCTGGGTAAGTGGTTAGAAACGTATGTTTTGTGTTCAGGTGTGATTTGAGTTTCCATGTGATCACAGGTGAGTTGCTTAAAATATAAATATTAGTAACAGTTATTAACTGCACAGGGGAAAAAAGAGTGATAACTCACCTTAGGTCGTATGCTATACTGTTTATGTATCCATTCATTTATCTATTTATCTTGATATTTACATGTCAGGTTATTTACTCAGTCATTGATATTTATCGAGCACTTTCTGTGGCCCAGGCCCAGCACTGAGCACTTTGCATATCATCTCATTAGAAATCACAATTCTGCGATGTATCATCTATTTCTTCCTTAATTTTATAGCTAAGAAAATTGCAGTGGTTATATTTTAATCTTTGTTCAGTTCCAAAGCCAATGTGCTTTTTTATTATAGTATGGTGTTTGAATGGAAAAGCTTTTGATTTGTTTGTTTATTTTTGTTGCCGTTATTATTCTAGGCGGTTGTGTTGGGCAGAGAGCAGAAAAAGGAAGATATCTCTAACAGGTAGGGTCTCTATTAGCACAGACAAGATAGGAAAACATCCAGTGAGGCTGTCCAGAATACAAAAGGTAAGTATGATAGATGACAAGCTCCTAAGCCTTTGCCAAGCACTGTTGAGAGGTGGCTGCAGAAGGGAGGGGAAGGTGAGTTCTCCAGGCCATCCCTGTCTCTGCTAAATCTATACCTGTCAGGGCCCAGCAAGAGGGAGAGAAAGGCTGCGAGGAGTTCAGACTTCTCAAGGTTCTCTGAAGTCTACACTCGGAGCTCTCAACTGGCAGGGATGCACTTTGCAAGGTTCTGTGGATGCTGAGAGGTGAGCATCAGGCAGAATTATGACTCCTTTTCTACTTTCATATGGGATTAAGTGGAGAGAAATGGAAATAGTGTTCAGGACAGTCGCCCTTCCTGGCACCTGAAGTCCAGACTGGAAACTTGATTGGAGACTAGAGGTTTATGTTTGCTGTAAGGATGTTTCTCAAAGTCACAGGTTCTCAGGCAACGTGAAGAGGCTTTATCATAGCACAGGAGAATACATCAGCTAAACCTCTCATCATCAGAGGAGCTGGGTCCCTCAGCCAGAGTGCCACATGGGAAAACAGCTTCTCTGCTGCCTTCCCACCACCTTTCACTCAGTTTTCTCCTGTGGTGCCTGGCCCAGCGAAGGCCTTCTCAACAGAGCATTGTTTTTCCAACTGTGCTCTGGGCGTTTCCCGAAATTGTCTCCATGGCCACAGAAGTAACAATTGAAGGGAGGAGAGAGGAGCCAACAGGGCCCAGCCGACACCTATAGCTCAGCAGAAACACTCCATTCTTTTGGTTTACGTATTACGAGCTTTAGTCTAAGGTTTTGTTGAAGGAAAGCCTTTTATTATCCAACACTCCCCCACCACCAGTAAATCTAGACCAAAAATATGTGGGGTTTTTTTGCCTTTCTTAGGGCACGATACCTAGCAAGTATAGTCTTATGCCACATAACGACGTTTTAGTCGACAATGGACCATACATACAGTGATGGTCCCATAAGATTATAGTGCCATGTTTTTACTGAATGTTTTCTAGGTTTAGATACACAGATAATTACCATTGTGTTACAATTGCCTACAGTATTCAGTTAAATAACATGCTTGTAATCTAGGAGCAATAGGCAATCCCATGTAGCCTGGGTGTGTAGTGGGTTATAACATCTATGTTTGTGTAAGTACGCTGTGTGATGTTCACAAATGATGAAATCACCTAATGATAAATCTCTTGTAATGTATCCCTGTTGTTAACCGACGTGACTGTACTTGCTAAATGGTACCCATCATTAATAGTGGTGCTACGTGACACCTACCCTCAAGGAGCTTACAGATGTGAGAGGGTACAGATGTGTTCCTCTTGTTCTTTCATGAGAAGCCTGCTAGGCTGTGTTTGCTCCTCACAGTGTTCTCCTTCCAGAAGTTGTAATCAATTTCTGCTTGCCCTCTGTAATCTGGAATCCAAATGGAGTCTCCCCTATTCAAGTAACAGACAGCCTGTGATAAGACAAAGATGAGACCATGGATGGCAAAGTTCTTGGTGAATTGTAAAAGGCTGTAAAAATATTTGATATTGTTACCCGTATTGTATTTTCAAGAGGACATTGAGTCATAGTGAATACTCCTAGTGGAAATTTGGAAGAAGTCCTCAGAGCAGATGGACTGTAGTCCTCAAAAGCAGCACCCGTTCCTCAAGCATTTAGCCTGGGACACTGATGGAGATGCTAAGAGTCTGTGTGGTGAGGTCTTTGCCTAAAGAGGTGTATTAGTTCATTCTTGCATTGCTATAAAAATACCTGAGGCTGGATAATTAATAAATAAAAGATTGGCCCATGATACTGCAGGATCTAAAGGAAGCATAGTTGCTTCTGCTTCTGGGGAGGCTTCAGAAGGCTTCCACTCATGGCAGAAGGCAAACTAGGAGCAAGTGTCTTATGTGGCAGGAGGGGGAGCAAGAGAGAAAGAGCAGGAGGGAGGAGTTCTACACACATTTATATGACCAGATCTTGTGAGAACTCACCATCACAAGAATAGCACCAAGGGGATGGTGCTAAACCGTTCATGAGAATCCACTCCCGTGATCCAGTCACCTCCCACCAGGCCCCGTCTCCAACACTGGGGATTATAATTTTATAATTTGACATGAGATCTAGCTGGGGGGAAGGGGGAACACAGATCCAAACCTTATCAGGGAGCTTGCCGTGAAAATTTAAATCAATCAACCCTACTTGCTCATGGTTCAGCTCAATAGAATGACTTGTTTTTTTCCTGTCACACTTCTATGAGAAAGATAAATGGCAAAGAGACAAGATTATATCAGACATTTACATATTATTTTCATTTTTCCAAACATTTGTTTTGCCAGGTTAGTTTTAGAATATGCCTCATGATAGTTCGTTTGGTACATATTTATAAGATGGTGCCAGCTTCTGTCCAGGCCACAGGATGGATGCTAGAGGAAGATGAAAGGGGAAAGTCTATTCAGACCCAGGGACAGTTGTAGCAGCAACCGCAAACATACAGGAGGATGACTCCAGTGCAAAGGGATGGCCAGTGACACACGGCAAGTACAGAGCTCCCAGGGAAGCTGAAGGAAGTAGCTTCTTCTTGACTGGGAAATGTCAGCACATTTATAGACTCCTGATGGAAAGCATAGTTTCACTGGTACCAGTTGCAGCCCCAGGTAAAATTGTGAGATGAGAAAAGTTTTATTTATTTATTTATTTAATCCCTTTTCCCGTCCCTCTTTTCATTGCTTACAATTGCCAGTGCCCTTGTGCTTTCTCTCCATTCCCCTCTAACTCAAAGATACTCTCAGGTCCTTTGGGCACATGCCATTTATTAATTAAATCAACAAATAACCATCAAGTGCCTGCTCTGTGCTGGGTACGGGGTATTGTTCTCACCCACCATGTAGGAAACAGCAGTGAACGAAATAAACAGGTTTCTCTGCCTACTTGAAATTTATCCCCCCAGGAGAGTGAGAGAGAAAATAAACTAATAAAAAACAAATTAAATTGTATGTTAACAATTTTTAAGTAGGAGTAAAGGCCACGCTAAGCATGACTGCAGGAAGTTGCAGCAGTGAAAGATGAAATGGCCACTTCAGACACAATGGTCAGGAAAGGCCTCTCTGAAGAGGGAACATTTGAACAAAGACCTGAATACAAGGATCTAGGAACCCAGTGTTCTAGAAACAGAGGATGTATAAAGACTCTGAGGCAGAAGTGAGTTTTAAGTGTTTGAGGAATAGAAGAAAAAAAAAGCATGTGTTACAGAGAGAGAAAGCACAAAAGGATGAAGTTAGAGAGGCAGACAGTAATTTGAATGAGATAAAGCGCAGTGAAATGCCATTGGAGGGTTCAATGCCTGCAGCAGTGGAGTGTTTCCCCCTCTTAGGACATTTGCACTTGTGTATTTGTGTATCTTACTTCATTAACAAAGTGTGCCTGAGTACCTGTTGAGTGCTACCCCAGATCCTAGTGCAGTGCCAAGGACATAGCAAACGCTCATTGGTTGAGCAAAGATCAGACCATAAGCTAAAGCCACAAATCCCTGAGGGTAGAGTATCGGGCATTTCACCCAAGACAGAATACCTGGGGGGGATTGTAGTCCTCCATGTGTCTCCGTGAAGGCCATTGCCCAAGGATCCCAAAAGATTGGCTCTCCTTTCCTTTTTTCACAGGTCTTAGGCATTCAGCCTTCTCTTTGTTCTCCTTCTAGCTGTCCCATCATTTGGGGGCACCCTCCTCACAACTGTGGCTGCATAGTGTTCCCTCTCCTCCTACTTCTGCTAACCTGAAAGACATAGGCCTGCCTCATTGAATAGCAGAACAATGAGGAACTGAAAGGAAAATAACACAAACAGCAAACATGGGCGCATGCTGTGAGAGTCTTTCCAAAACTTTCCTTCTCATTTCTCTGGGTAGGTTTGGGGGAGTCTGTCTTCATTTCTTCTTTCTGCAATTGTCCTGGTTACAGAAGGATGATAAACTGGAGAAACTTTTGTCTTTTTAATTGGAATGCTATTTTTCATTAAATTGTCCCTGCGGGAGATTGACAAAGGGCTTAGGCTGTTCTGGACCCTATGTTCTGCAGGCTTTGGCTAAAAGTGCTGCAAGAGCATGTCTGCCATGTGATTATATGAGAGCAATTCATTCTTTCCTTCCTGTAAACCGGAGAAAGCTGAGCCTTCCATCTGGATTCCAAATAGTTGTCAAAAATTCACTCTTCAGTTCTCCTGTTTTTGTCAGCCGGAAAATGGTGGGGAAGTATTGAAGAAATATCAAAAACACTATCTGAACCCAAGCCAAAAAACATTTTCGCAAAGGTAAAAGAGAAATAAAAGTTTTATTATTGAATAAGCATTAGAACAGAAAGTGATACACACCACAGGCAATTTGCTGAAGAGATTGCAGAGACAGAAAGAAATCCCGCTGTTTTATGCAGCCAAGTGGATACAACCATTCCATTTATGTTCTCAAGATAAATTTGCGAATTTTCTCCTATGTTTATAACTGCAGGTAGGTTTTGCAATTTGAAGTCAGTTGATGACATTTCAAAGAGATGACTCTCATGTCTTCATTTCTGAGTTGTAAGATTGGCAAGAACTTTATTTAACATTTGCCTTATAGTAGGCATTTGTGATCCTTATGAGGCCAATCTTGGTAGGTTAAAGAACAGGTGCCTTAGAGATACTCCAGAATTGGGTGCTGGCTCAAACATGTGATCTTTCTACCTTGCCAGAAATTGGAAATTTCAGTGCTCTCACAGAGTTCTTACTACAAGTATCTCAGCCAGTCACACACGATCCCTTTTAGAACTATTTTTAGAAAGAATATTGAAAAGTAACATTTGCTTAATTTGCTAAAATAAAGATGAAAAAATATCTTTCCTTATTATTTCTCTCCTCTGATTTAGGAGAATAATCTGAGTACTGTTTCTCCCAGGATATTTCCGTCTTTCAACTATACAGGACCAAACAGATAAACAGGACTCTGAATCTCAGATGGGAATCCCTGAGTGCTTGGACTTTTGAGGATGAAGATGTGGATCTGAATCCTGACTCTTTTCTCACTGGCAGAATAATTAATATATTGGGGCTTCACTTGTAACATCTGTCAAAGGAGGATAATTGTTCTCCTCTCACATGTTTTCTATCTTTACCTAGATAATTTCTATTCTTTGTACAGGTTTCAGCTGAATGCTTTCTTTTATAATACTTTACACTTCATTTTAAGCTCATTGTGCCTATAGCTGTTAACTTGCCTGTCTTGCGATACTGTTAGGACAGAGGACTTATTCACTGCTTATTTTTAGGGGCTGCTTATAAATGGGATCTAAATAACTTGTGAGAGCCTAATGAACCTGCCAGTTTGTGTGGTCATAAGATGGAATGTTATATCCAAGTAAAGATCCTGGCATACATGCTGCCTCCTCTGCCTTTCTTTGGAGCTAAGACCCTTTGAGCTGTGCTTCTTTCCTCTACAAAAATGTCTTTGAGCATTTCCTCACCCTCCACTTGTACTCTTAGTCCTTAGATTATGAAGATCCTATGATGAAGTAGCTTCTTCTAAAACATTCATCATTGATTCAAATACTATTTGCAGCCAGGAAATTAGCCTCTCCTCTTCCAGAAGTTTTTCTTTCAGCCGGGAGCTTGAAGAAATAGGTTTTCCTGTTTATTCATCTATTAGCAAAACAATCAAATTGATATCTAACTCCAGGAACATTTCATTTAGTCAACGTATTGATTTAGTTTGGAAAAGGAGGAAAAAGAGCACCAGGAGAGAGTTTGGGCAAGTTCTTTTCTCAGCCTGCAAGATTTCACTGGATGGGATTGTTCCATATCACCGGCTTGCTGGGACAGTGGAGAGGAGGGCTCAGTGAGGTGACACTGACACTTGCCAAGACCCACGAGAACCATGTTTCCACCATGAGATTTGCTGTTTGGAAGTAGAGTTACTGATTATTCTGATATTGCAAACATGGTTTGCTAGCTTCTTCCTGTACTACAGGTAAGTGCACACTTACTTTAAACATTAGTAGGAATATTTAAGAGGTTTCTGGTCCCACAGGATGTTCAAGGCTTCAAAGGAACAGATGAACATTTGCATAACCTTCCATGTAGAAGACAGCAGTCACAGTTAATTTTTAATTTATTTCCCTCCAGAGAAAATATCTCCTGGTAACTGTTGATCCAGCAATGAGGTTCGGTAAAATCATTTAGAAGCTTGAAGGAAAAAAAAAATCCAAAGTTTCTGATGATAAAGGGAAAGTAAACATCTAAGAAAGGACCTTTGTTTAAAAAAAAAAAATTCCAAACTTAGGTGAATGAATGGTATAGAATAGAAGGTTTCCATTATAGGCATCACCAAACAGCACGTTTGAATTTGTGGCATTGTCTCTTCTACTTTGGTACAACCCTATTCTGCAGCTCATTAAATTAAAAAATTCAAGAATAGGTCTTTAATTACTTGAGAAGATATTGCTGGTGATTTTTCCTATCTTTAGTTATAGAAATTCTTTCATAGTTTAAAAAATAGAATAAATTTATCATAAGACTATTCCACAATTTTGGCTGCTGTGTCTGTGCAAATGACTTTTATGGAGAAGAGCTATTAAACTCTAGCCTTTTTCTTTCTTTTTTAAAATATTTTTTGTGTGTATATTTGAGATTTACCAACATGATGTTACAGGATACATATAGTTAAATAGTTACTAAGAGAGAAGCACATTAACATATCCATCATCTCACATAGTTACTTTTTGCTGTGGCAAGAACAGCAAAAATCTACTTATTTAACAAAGTTTCCTAATGTAATGTGATTTTTATTAGTTCTGTTCCTCATGTTATACATTAGATCTCTAGACCCATTCATCCATACAGAGATAGCAAATGAAACGCTGGTTACCAGGGATGAGGAAGTGAGTGGACAGGAAATGAAGAGACGTAGTTCAAAGGATATCACAGCTTTTATCCTAGAAAATTTCAATCTCCTATTATCTCATTCCCTGTCAACAGGACCATGCAAATATTAACAACTAATATTTGCAGAATGCTTTATCATTTGGAATATATATTTATATGTTTATCTTATTTAGCCCTCTCAGCAGCACTGTAAGAAAAGTATTATTCTGCATTGAGGGATTAATAATAATGATAATGATAATAACAATGAGAAGAAATTAAGAAGATAATAATCTGCCCAAAGTCACATGCCCATGGGAAGAGCTGGGCTATAAACCCCTTCTTAATGTTCTTTCCATTGTGTTTATTTTTTTAGAGTTAAGGACAAATGGGTGAAACTGAACCAATGGGAAAACGTTCAGAATTCTTAATTTCAGAGTTGTAAGAAAATTTAGAGATCATCTATCCAAAACTCTCTTAGAAAGCTAAAGATGAAAATAATTGCTACGTCTAAGCAAAAAGTTCTGTCATCCTATTTCCTGTTCTTTCTTACTATACTGACTCTCCTGCTCCCAGTGGACACGCATGGTGACGTGGTGCTTATCCATCGGGAATATTCTAGGAAGCCAAGAGGACATTTTCCAATAGAAGGGAACGCCTAGAAAATTTGTACCTTACGTACTTGAAATGCTACAAACTTAAATTTTATATTGAGACAGTCATCATTTTTCTATTTGGGCTGAAGAAATGAGGTGCCTGGGTTCTCAAAACATTATACACACATTTTTCTCCTTTGTCTTTGTTCCTCCTGCTTCCTTTCTCAGCTTTTTAACTTTTATTCTGCTGATGCTTTCAGTATTTTCACATAAACTGTGCTGAGTGTCAGGTGTGGGTCAGTGGATATTATTGTGAAAAAGATATCTATATGAACAGTCCAATTTGTGGGCGAAACAAACAATAAAATGCTTTCTTTTTTATTGTTTTGGTGGTCGGTGAGCTTGACTGCACTCTAATACTGTCCCTGACCTTTTCCTAGCCAAGTGAATCCGTAAATTAGTCAAGGCGGGAACACTGATTTATTGGAGTGGATATGCTTCAACATCAGTTTGAATTTAGAACATGTTGCTGCCCTGTGCTGTCACAAAACACACTGTATATATTATTAAGCTGGGTCCTGCAGAGGTTTGAAAGATGTATAAGATGAGGCAGTGGTTTCTCCCAAAGGCTGTGGATCCTTGGGGTGCTGAAGAGTTACACAAATCCTTAACATTTCCACAGATTGAAAAAAGCAGTAGCCACACATTATTGAATGGTCTCAAAATATATGCCCGCAGCTTTGCCCTACCCCAGTTTTCTCAGGTAAGAATTCTTTTATTTCCGGCAGTTGAACCCCGGGCCTCTGTAGTCCTGGTCAGAAGAGTGGGTAGAGCTTTAAGTCTGGAAGGGGGCAATTTAGAGAATGGGTGGGAGAAAGGGAGAGAGACAGAGACAGTGACAGTGATCCAGGGACAAGCAGAGAAACAGAAACAGCACCTTAGGCTGAGTTTGGAACAAGTGCAGGG
Organism: Ateles fusciceps; assembly: GCA_036589455.1. Taxonomy (NCBI): domain Eukaryota; kingdom Metazoa; phylum Chordata; class Mammalia; order Primates; family Atelidae; genus Ateles; species Ateles fusciceps. The sequence goes on from JAZHEH010001096.1 coordinate 868,952, forward strand.
GAGTTTACACAATAAGACTATAGAGTTAAGGCCACAGCAGGATATGTTTTTTTTCACTGTGGAAAAAACTGAGGAGAATTTTAAGAAAGGTTTGCTGAGTGTTCCCACTTTGACTCCTCTAATGGAGATTTAATATATTATTTAAATCGTTTTCAACAGGTTTTGGCTTTTTCCAGATAGAACACTTAGGTTTTTAATCTGGCGTTGTTTTTAGGCCACTAAATATACAGGTGATGAAACACCCAATCAGTTTTCAAAAGTATGTAGATACTTTTGTAATTAATAAAATAAAATCTATGTAAAAGTATTAAAACCATCACAGTTTTACGTTATTTATATATCTGCTAAATCAGTATATACCATATTTCTATCATGAGGAAAAGCTCAACAGTTTTTATTTTAAAATCTTTTTAAATTTTAAGTTCCGGGGTACATGTGCAGGATGTGCAGGTTTGTTACATAGGTGAACGTGTGCCATGGTGGTTTGCTGCACCTATCCACCCATGACCTAGGTATTAAGCTCGCTATGCATTCACTATTTTCCCTAATGCACTCCCGCCCTCCACTGCACCTCCTGACAGGCCCCAGTGTGCATTGCTCCCCTCCCTGTGTCAGTTTGTTCTCATTGTTCAGCTCTCACTTATAAGGGAGAACATGCGGTGTTTGGTTTTCTGTTCCTGCATTAGTTTGCTGAGGATAATGGCTTCCATGTCTATTTATGTCCCTGCAAAGGGCATTATCTCATTCCTTTTTTATGTCTGCGTAGTATTCCATGGTATATACGTAACTCGTTTTCTTTATCCAGTCTATCATTGATGGGCATTTGGGTGGATTCTGCATCTTTGCTATGGTGAATAGTACTGCAGTGAACTTATATGTGCTTATATCTTTGTAATAGAATGATTTATATTCCTCTGGGTATATGCCAAGTAATGGGATTGCTGGGTCAAATGGTATTTCTGATTCTAGATCTTCGAGGAATCAACACACTCTCTTCCACAATGGTTGAACTAATTTACATTCCCACTAACAGTGTAAAAGTGTTTCTTTTTCTCTGCAATCTTTCCAGCATCTTTTGTTTCTTGAATTTTTAATAATTGCCAGTTTGACTGGCATGAGATTGTATCTCACTGTGGCTTTGATTTGCATTTCTCTAATGATCATTGATGCTGAGCATTTTTTCATATGTTTGTTGGCTTCGTGAATGTCTTCTTTTAAGAAGTGTCTGTTTATGTCCTTAGCCCACTTTTTAATGGGGTCATCTGTTTTTTCTCTTGTGTATTTGTTCAAGTTCCTTGTAGATTCTGGATATCAGGACTTTGATGGATAGATTGCAAAAAGTGATCCAGGGACAAGGAGAGAAACAGAAACAGCACTTTGGGCTGAGTTTGGAGCAACTGCAGGGGAGTTTACACAATAAGACTATAGTAACCTACAGAGTGGGAGAAAATGATGATAGTTTCTTTTGTTGTGCAGAGGCTTTTCTTTATGTTTGAAAAGAGTCCTCATACTCAAAAAGGGCTAAAAGCAACAGTGATAATGCCTATGAACAAAGTTTGTAAATCTGCAAAGCCCTGTGTAAATGCAAAGCCTTCTTATTATCAGTCTTCATAATATGAGGCTTGCTTACAGTAAATTCAAGTAATAGGACATGTAGTTAAGAAAAGTGGTCTCATTATTCCTAGATAGGAAACAATGATTATAAAAGGGGAATAGAGTCCTAAGGAAGGAAAAAGTATTTCTGTGAGAAGTGGTCAGGGCTGCCTTCAGAGAGAACATGAGCGTGGAGTTTGGTCTTCAAGTATGTGGTAGACAGAGTGGGATAATCTAGGAAGACAGGTGGGAGCAAAGATGGAGAAATTTACACGGAAGGAGCATCGTTATTGCCATTTGGGTTACTTGTGCCTTAATAAAAGTGTAACATCCTCAGCAGAAGTGATTGTCATAATGAGACCAATGTGGGTCTTTACTCCTGAAAAATCGCAGCTCTTAAAAGTATAACCTGCAGCTTTGGTCAAGTGTGGAACAACTGGAACTGATTCACTTCTTGGAGAAGATGTGATTTGGTGAAATCACTGAAACACTCATTTGGTCATATCTAGTAAAGTGTGGAATATTCAGGTCTTGTGCTGTGTAATTCCCCCCCCACCTTTTCAAGGGGACTTGCATAAAAATGTTGTATTGATGGTAATACTGAAAAGCTGGAAGCAATTACAATGTCCATCAACAGGGAGACAAATATGTAAATTGCATTATCTTTTTTTAATGGAATACATGCAGCAGTTTATGAACAAAAGCTATTCATCAGCATGATTAATTAAATTTCAAGAACACAGTGTACAGTAAAAAAAGCAAATGCAAAATGGCATAAACTCTATGAGGCTATTTCTATAAAGTTTGAAAGTGTGGAAACAGGGCAACATTGTTTGTAGAGGTAAACCTAGAAAGCCAGGGTCTGCAAGTGTGCAAGTGTTTGAAACACAGCACCTCCTCCAGGGACAGAGTAGGATTTCAGGAAGGAGTACCAAGGAAACTACTTTATTCTTAAAAAAAAATGTACTGCAGATATGTGAATTTGATATACGAATTCTCTATACATTTATGTGTGGTTTAAGTAATTTATAATACAAAATTAGAAAGTAAGTGATACCAGATGATTATTACAAATGAGTGATCCTTTGTTTCTCAGTTTCATACTTCTTTATTTTTATTCCCTAGAGGCAACTGTGCTGAAATTCTTTTGGTATTTGTGGCCATATTTTTAAATAACATGCATTTACTCTTATTTTTTCTTTATAAATTTACACATTATCTATTGTCATTCTAACTTTGGCCTCTAAAAGCAGCCTCCTACCCCATGTCTGCTCTTCCTGTCCTTTTAAAATAGATCTCACAATTTGGGATTAAACAAATATTGTGTTTGCCTTATTATGACCATATAAATATATTTTATGGCTGGGTCCAGTACTATTTCTTGTGGAATACTATCTTTTTATTTCCCTATTTTTTATTTTCTCTGTAGTTACTCATTGCTTTATGTTTTCACTTATTGATTTTCTGTATACCTGTTGGTAATTTTCTCAGGTTTATAGAATGTCTGTTCAGAAAAATTTTTTCAAATGCTCTAATAGATAAAATAATCAATTTCTTTATTTCCCTGGAGACCCCCTCCTGCAAGTCTGTATCTTCCTGCTCCCATACAAATTAGTGTCTCCTTAAGCCAGGTTTGTACTTCTCTTATGGGGGCATTCTCCTGCCAAAAGTTTGTGTTAGAACTTTTATTTCCTGGATTCTCTGCCTTCCTTCTTCTATATTCATAGTGCTGATTTGATAGAAAAATCTTTAATAGCTTCCTAAGAAAGGATACTTGGGAAGTGAAATTGCTGAGATGTTACTCATTTGATTGATGGGTTGGCTGGATAGAAAATTCTAGTGGGAAATCATTTCCCTCTGAGTTTTTGAACTCATAGCTCAATAATATTATAGTTTCCATGTTTATTGCTGAAATATCTGTTGCAATTTTGAGTTCTGATTTTATCAGTGTGTGAATTGTTTTTCCTTTTTGAAAGTTTTTAGGATATGTTCCTTAGCCCTGGAGTTCTGAACTTTCCTAGTGATGCAAGTTGATGGGAACACTTTTCATTTATGTTCTGAGTGCTTTGGATCTATTGTTGTAGACAAGGGAAACTTGCTTTTAGTAATTATTTTTGATAAGTTTTTTTCCCCCTCATTTTTCTTTCCTTACTTTCTGGTACTCCTATTGTGTGGATATTGGACAGCCTGGAATGCTGTGATTTTCTTAACTTTTTTTTTCTACTGTATATTACTTTTAATTTTCTCTTCCAAGAGATTCTTAATTTTAATGTTCCAATACTTTTGTTGAATTGTTATTTCTGATATTATTATTATTTCCCTGAGGTATCTTTTGTTCTCTGGCAATTGTTGTGGTATCTTTTAATTGGTGTAAAAGATGTAGTATCTTATTTTCTCTCTCTAAAGAAAGCAATTTTTTACATTCTTCCATATTATCTTCTTTTCTTATGACTTCAGTATATTCTTCTTTTTTCCCTTTAATTTTCATTTTAATGACTGGTGGTATCAACTTTAATGTTCCTATTTAAGAGTGGGGTGCTCAAAAGCTGATAATAGTTCTCTGATGGAAGGCTTGTAACCAGTAGTCTTCACAAATGCAATGGTTGGAGAGCAAGGCAGCCGTCTCAGCTGGAGGTCCCCAAATATAAGTCTCTAGAGATTTTTTCCTTGGGATTGCACTGTTTCTGCACTCTCTTGCTTAAATGATATAGTCTGGTTTCAAACACTGTGGGATGAGGACATTGGAGGGAGCCGTGTGTGGAGTCACTTTTAATCCTCTGTTTCAGTCCATTTTCAGGTTTGCTTCTTGCTTGTGTCTGCAAGTTGAGTCACTGTGGTCCGGTTTCTCTGGACCCTGAGACCTGTTCGCATTCTTGGTCTGGGATACTTATGTGCCTAGCTGAGAAAAGGTAGGAAGGGGTTCTGTGTGTCTTATTTTCAGGTTTATGCCCTACCACAGGCCTTCACTGGGATTTCTGGAGGGAATAGAAATCAATTTACATTTGAATAGTAGATGTGAGTAGGGGTAGAGCAAGTTACCTAACCTCTCTTTTCTTCACTTTCTTCATCTGCCGAATAGAAATAATAATGATACCTGCCTCAGAGTTATTGTGAGCATTTAACGAGTTATTATCTGTAAAGTGCTTATAACAGTGTTAGAATATAGGGAGTTCTCAGTAAGTATTCCCCATTGTTATTTATTAATATTACTGTTCAAAATGCCAACAACTTCCTACTTGAGTGTTTGTACCTCTCTTGATTAAAACAAAACAACACACCTTGGATGAAAGCACTGAGCAAGAAAGTAGAACCATGTAAGACAGAGTAGACTATCAATAAATGTTTCCTGATGTTTAATCTATGTCCTTATTTCTCTCCCGATTAGATTCCAAGTACCTCTGTTTACCCCGAGGGTCTGATTTAGTGCTTATACGTACTGTTCTCACAAGTTTATGGACTGAACCAAACTGAATTTGTATTGGAAACTTTTTTGGAAAACAGAGAAACACTACAAATCTTGATTTAGATATCAACAAATCGAGTTAAAATATAGAACCTTTTGACCAAAATTTTAGCAGTGCTTCTTCAAAATAAAAATATTTTGAAGGAACATTTTTCTTTTTATTACTTCCTTTCCCTTCTATTAATGCCATAAAACAGTTCAGTCAGCAGACATTGCACTGTATATGCTGTGATTCTTAGGTTGCACGCATTTCTTGGGATGAATTTGTTTTAGTGATGCCTGCTCATCAGGATGCTGAATTTTCTTTTTTTATATTTAACCTTCCTAGCAAATTTTAGTCTGTGACAATGTCACAATGTTTAAATTTTCTTGATTTGAGATATTAAATGAGAATTCATTCTTCATTTATTCTTAAGCAATGGATACTATTTTCAATCCTGGCTCAGTACCTAGAAAGATGATTATTTTGTTTTGAGTGTTCTGCAGGCTAAGCCATGTAGGTATGTAAGTAGAATTCAGCACTGGTAGGTAGATTGATGCAGTCCAGGGGCAAGGTGGATCCTACTTGAAAGACTCCCACCAGGAACCCTGCGACATAAAATTAGACAGCTCAAGGATATGAACTCTGCAGTCTCAAGAACCCACAAAGGAATGGAATCTGAGACTGTGTGCCAGTGCACGTGGGGGTCTCCATAAGGGAATCAGGGGAAGATCCTAGACTGAACACTGTGCATGATATGCCTTTTGCTTCCTCATTCCAATGTATGTAAAACATAGATGAAGAAATATAATTATATTTCTACAGTCAATTTCAAAACATTTGGACAAACTTGCACAAACAACCCTTCCCCCATCAGCTACCTGTTATCCTGTGGAACTGTATTTGAAGGTTATTTTAAATTACTTTTGGATATAATGTTCTTGTCTTGACTGCATTCCATGTCAAGTAAGGTTCAGGGCAGCTCAACTGATACTGGGAGGGCTCATATTTGAGAGAGAATTAAAGACTCTAGAGGCTAAATTTATTCAAATACCTCAATCCAGTCCTTGTCCCACCATCATTTGAAAGTTTTACCAAGCTATGTGTGCTCTACTTCATGGATGTTCTGTTTCTGCACTTAAATCTGCCTGAGCAAACTGTGTGAATGATATAAGAAGTCACGCCATCTTAGATAATTTTGAAACATACCTATACATGAATCGCCCTTTTACTCTAAGGGTACCTTTTTGACATGGAGGAAATAAATCTTGAAATTATTTAAAACATTGGTCATGGGACTCTTTGATCTAGGCAAACCCATTCTGAGTCTAATAAAATAACTTAGGCTGATTTTACGTTAGAGGAGCTTAATTCTTCTCACAAGTCTGTAACTCTTACCCACCCTGAATCATAAGACACTAGAAATACTTCTTTCTTTGACTTTGAGTTTCTGGAACCAATCTTGACTTAGGACATGGTGTCTGCACTGTAGAGAGCTGGCAAAGAGTTAATGTGCTTGTAATTTCCTTGCACTTTGCCTGTGTACTTGGTTGGCAACTTTAAGAGAGTAAACTAGCCCTTTGTCAAATGGGTAGATTGCAAACATTTTTTCCCATTCTGTTTGTTGCCAATTAACTCTAATGATTGTTTCTTTTGCTGTGCAGAAGCTGTGGAGTTTAATTAGGTCCCATTTGTCTATTTTGGGTTTTGTTGCATTGCTTTTGGTGTTTTAGTCATGAAGTCCTTGCTTGGGCCTGTGTCCTGAATGGTTTTGCCTAGATTTTCTTCTAGGGTTTTTACGGTGTTAGGTCTTATGCTTAAGTCTTTAATCCACCTGGAGTTAATTTTAGTGTAAGGTGTCAGGAAGGGGTCCAGTTTCTGCTTTCTGCACATGGCTAGCCAGTTTTCTTAACACCATTTATTAAACAGGGGAATCCTTTCCCCATTGCTTGTTTTTGTCAGGTTTGTCAAAGATCAGATGGTTGTAGATGTGTGGCGTTGCCTCTGAGGCCTCATTTCCATTACATTGGTCTATATCTCTGTTTTGGTACCATGCTGTTTTGATTACTGTAACCTTTTAGTATAGTTTGAAGTCAGGTAGTGTGATGCCTCCAGCTTTGTTCTTTTTGCAACATCACTGCTCATTAGAGAAATGCAAATCAAAGCTACATTGAGATATCATCTCACGCCAGTTAGAATGGCGATCATTAAAAAATCCAGAGACAACAGATGCTGGAGAGGATGTGAAGAAATCGGAACACTTTTACACGGTTGGTGGGAGTGTAAATTAGCTCAACCATTGTGGAAGACAGTGTGGCGATTACTCATGGACCTAGAAATAGAAATTCCATTTGACCCAGCAATCCCACTGCGGGGTATATATCCAAAGGATTATAAATCGTTCTATTATAAGGACACATGCACATGAATGTTCATTGCTGCACTGTTTGCAATAGCAAAGACTTGGAACCAACCCAAATGCCCATCGATAATAGACTGGACAGGGAAAATGTGGCACATATACACCATGGAATACTATGCAGCCATCAAAAATGATGGATTTGTGTCCTTTGTAGGGACATGGATGAACCTGGATACCATCGTTCTCAGCAAACTGACACAAGAACAGAAAATCAAACACCGCATGTTCTCACTCATAGGTGGGTGTTGAACAATGAGAACACATGGACACACGGAGGGGGAGCATCACACACTGGGGTCTGTGGGAGGGGAACTAGGGGAGGGACAGTGTGGGGTGGAGAGTTGGGGGAGGGATAACATGGGGGAGAAATGCCTGATATAGGTGATGGGGGAGGAAGGCAGCAAACCACATTGCCATGTATATACCTATGCAACAATCTTGCATGTTCTTCACATGTACCCCAAAACCTAAAACGCAATAAAATATATATTAAAAAAAAAAAGAAAGTAAACTAAAAACTCGATCAACAAGGCTAAGTGAATGAACTCACAAAGTTATAAATATTTATAGGTGTTGGGAGTTATGCAAATATTTGACACATTCTTTTTCTACAATAGACATAAAAAATAAGTCATGCCACTTCTAAAAAACTGTGCATCCATATGACACTAACAGTGGGGTGGAGACGGCACACAAGAAGACACTTCTACCCATCATGAAGGCAACTGACTATAACTGGCAGAGTTCATATGCCCAAAGGGAAGGCTGGCCTGCTTTATTTTTGCTGAGAGTAAAAGATTATTACCTTTTGCAGATGCAAGTTTGAAGGGAGCAATACACCTAGTTACGGTGGCAGAGGCAACCTTTCACAACCTCAGTAAAGGATAAAGTCAAATGTACCCCCATTTATTTTCTGACTTTGCTTTCTCCAGAGACTACAAACTACAAATTACTTTAATAGTCTTGACAAAGGTAAGAAATACTGATATGTGAGACTTGCATATATTTTCTTATAATCTAAAGGAGCTGAGCACTCCATGTTAAGTACAAACTACTAAAATATAAGAGAATTGTCCAAACAATATAATGTCTAAGGAGGAATATCCAGTGCATTTCAGATTAAAATTGAGGTCTGTGCAACCAATGTATAGGTCTGCATTATTTGAGAGTCCTTTTAAATGCGAAGTAACTCCCTACTCTCTAGAATGTCTGAACTTTCTTCTTATTTACCATGTTTTCAGGAAGAAGTATTTCATTCTTCATGCTTCAGACAATCCTTGATGGTTATGGGAAAAAAAAAAAGACACTCTTTGGATTTCTATTGACGAGAAGTTTACTCTGTAACTCAAAGAAAGGCTAGCCACATCATTCTTCCTCTGAAAAAGTTTTTTAATGCCAGTGTCCAAAGATTACCGACGGATTCCATGGATATTTCAAGCACTGGAAGCATATGTGCATCTGCTCAATACCCCTAATCAATGTGACATGTGGATTAAGCTAATTTATTCAGTGCAAACTTGACCTTGAATTATAGAGGAATATTTTAAAGTTGTGTCAAGGAACTCTACCAACTTGGAAGAATTCTAATTAGCAGGTGATGAGAAAAGGCACTTAATTTGGCTCATTGACTTGTCATTGTTCAGAAAATAATGACTCTGTTTGGAAGTCACATAGAGGGTTTCACACTAAATAATCATTTGGACAAATGGATAACCAGGTACACTTTGCAGCGGGAGTAAGTGAGGGCTGAAATTCCTAGTTGCCTTGCTCATCCATGAATGAAATTAAACAATGCTGAAGATTTAAATGCCCCCTATACTTGAAATCATACCTTTGGTAGAAATCCAGATTCTTTCAATTTTTTTCCTCCTTCATTATCTGGACATTTGTATGCAATAAGCAGCTATTTAAAAAGAAGTCCAGTAGTCTCACTGTTAATTTTCATCCATCCATCCATTCAAAAACATTTATTTAGTCTACTAACGGCTTAGTGGGGTTTGATGTTTGAAACACGGAGGTTAATAGGGCATACTTCTGTTTTCTAGAGGCTTTTAGACAGACATATAAACAGGCAATTAAAATGTAGTGTCACAACTGGAATGACAAGTAAGCCAGAATTCTGTGGTCCCAAATGAGTATCCAAGGTTGTTACAGATACCTCATTTATTATGTTTTTATAATTATAAAACTATGCTTATTATAGAATATAATGTTAAGTGTAAGAATATATTGGAACTATGGTAACTTTACATAACCTATATAAATTCAACCATCTATTTTTAATATTCCTTTTAGTCCTTTCAGATATTTTCATTGACTTCTAATCTAAGGAGAGAGAAAAAAAGACCTTCTTCAAAGAGTCCCACTCACAACACTGACAACTCTTCAGAGTTCTTGTTGCTAAGACAATTCCATATTAGTCTGTGAGATTATTTGATTAATGTTTGTCCCCACACTATGTGATAAACTCTATCAGATCAGGGATCTAGTCTCCTTTTAATTCATTTTTGCATCCAGAGCACCTTGCAGAGTACTCTTCTCATAGCAGATATTTAATAAATGTATGGACGGATGGGTAAATGAAAGGATGAATCCAGGAAACTGGAATACCAGGAGGTAGAACTTTCTTACAGAAATGATGTGACCTGGAGAGGGAAGTAACAATGGGGTTACAGAAAAGCAGATGGATTTAAGAGATAGGAAAGTAAGGCATGACTTGTTTTTGATGAAGTTTGTGAAGTGGGGGACATAAAGGAGACAAGGATGATACACAGATATAGGGTCTCAAGGATGGTAATGCCCTTCCTTGAGATGGACTAATAAATTGTCTCCTCATACAATAAATAAACTTACAGAGGTAAAGAGCAATGGTTAGTAACTGGCAAGAAATGAAAGAGAATGAGAGAGGCTCTAAAACATGAGGATCAGATGTGTTCTGAAGTCTTCAGGAAAATTACTAAGAAACTTTGCACCTTGATTTAGTGAAGCATTTAGCAAATCCATTTGTATTAGCTTCCTATCATTGTTATAACAAATTGCCAGAAACTTAGTGGCTTAAAACAGCTTGTTCCAAACTTCTAGAGGCTAGAAGTCTGAAATCAAGGTGCTGGCAGGGTCATGCTCACTCTGAAGTTTCTAAGAAAGGACACTTCCTTACTTCTTCCTGCTCCTGGTGCCTCCTGATATTGTTTGACCATAGCAGAATAATTCCAATCTTTGGTTCCATCTTTATATACAGATAATCTTTGACTTATGATGGAGTTTTTTTAAAATAATTCCATCACAAACAGAAATTATTGTAAGTTAAAATGAATTTTATACCCTTAACCTGCTGAATGTCATAGCTTAGCCTTGCCTACCTTAAATGTGCTCTGACTACTTAGGTAGCCTATGGTTGGTCAAAATAATCTATCGAAAAACTGTATTATGATAAAGTATTAAATGTTTCATGTAATTTATTGAATACCATTCTGAAAGTTTAAAACAGAGTGGTATGGGTACTGAAAGTACAGTTTCTACTGAATGTGTATAACTTTTGCATCAGTGTAAAAATTGAAAACTCATTATATTGAGCCATTGTAAGTTGGAGACCATCTGTAAAGTCTCCTTTTATTGCTGTGTCTTCTTATAAGGGGGTATCCTTATAAGTCATTGGATTTTGTGCTGATCCTAATTCAGTATACCTTCATTTTAACGTAATCACATCTGCAAAGACCCTATTTCCAAATAAGGTTGCATTCAGAGGTTTTGGGTAGAAATGAGTTTTTTTTTGGGAGGAGAGACCTTGTTGAACCCACTATACTATTTACTATATTCTTGTGAACAAGATGGAAAAATATGAGCTAAATGAAAAGCTTTACCAAAAGTTTTGACTGATGGATGTGTGTCAGTTATTTTTTAGTGAAATTTTGAAGAACCTTTGGATTGCTGTTGTACATATTTCATCTATGACTTGGATGTGGAGAAATAATTAGTATGGCAGAAAGTAAGGAAACCTCTTTATAGTCCTGACTCAGCCACTTACTGTCTATGTGGCTTGAGCAAGACATACACCCATGTTTCAGACTAGATAATTCTAAATCTCTGGGGTCAAATACCAAGTGATTCTGACTTAAATGTAACACACTTCCTTTTAATTACATAGTTGAATTAATAAGCAGGATAAATTGTGAGGGGCAAAACATGAAAAGGAAAGCGCATAGAGGTTTAGCATGTGAATGTAGGAGGCCAGGATATGACTGACTGGGGATTGAGTGAAGCAGGTATCAGGCTTGGTAACTGGAGGGCTTGGAGATAGAAGATGAGGCATTACGAGGTAGAGCATTGGAACTGAGTCCTCTCCCTAGTCACACACATCTCAGGCCATCAGAGCTACTACATCTTAAGTGAAAAGACAGATCAAAAAAATCTCCCAACAAGGAAGCTAGTCTCATACCCTTAAGGAGTCCATTCCCTTATATATCTATCAGTCAGCTATCACACAGCCGAGTGCAGCATGTAGGATTCAGCATGACTCAATGCTGGACTAGACTTGCAACTTCTCTTCCCTAAGCTAATGGTAAGAAAGAAGTCTCCCTCTGAATTCACAATAATGACGCTTGGAATTGTCTGTGAAATTGACACAAAAATGGTCAGTGATTTCTCTGAGGTACCTAAAAGAAGCAAGGTAAAAACCATTCTGGAGAGATACAATTTCAACACAGGCTATAAAAAAGACCCTGACATAAAGTCTTAGTGAAAATGAATTCATTAAAAAAAAATGTAAACTTCCCCAAAAAACAATCTACCATGAACAAGAATTAACAGGCAAACATACACATACAAATGGCAATATTAGGTTCCTAAACCCATTAGAAAATGATGCAATGCAATAGAAGCTATAAAATACATATTTTGTAAATAGTGTTTATATTTTAAAGCAATATTAGATTTACAGAAAAATTTTAACTATATTACAGAGTTTATCTAAACCCATGCTACAAGACAAGGATGCCCTCTCTTACCACTTCTATTCAACACAGTATTGGAAGTTCTGGCCAGGACAATCAGGCAAGAGAAAGAAATAAAAGGTATTCAAATAGTAAAGGAGGAAGTCAAATTTCTTTTTCACAGATGACATAATTGTATATTTAGAAAACTCCAGCATCTCAGCCCAAAAGCTTCTTAAGCTGATAAACAACTTCAGCAAAATCTCATGATACAAAATCAATGTGCAGAAGTCACAAGCACTCCTATACACCATCAACAGGCAAGCAGAGAGCCAAATTGTGAATGAATTCCTGTTCACAATTGCTACAAAGAGAATAAAATACCTAGGAATACAGTTAACAAGGGAAGTGAAGGACCTCTTCAAGGAGAACTACAAACCTCTTCTCAAGGAAGCCAGGGAGGAAGGAGACAAAGAAATGAAAAATATTTCATGCTTGTGGATAAGAAGAATCAATATCATGAAAATGACCGTACTGCCCAAAATAAGTTATAGATTAATGCTATTGCCATTAAACTACCATTGAAATTCATTGTAGAATTACAAAAACAATTTTAAAACTCATATGAAACCAAAAAAGAGCCTGTATAGCCAAGACAATCCTAAGCAAAAAGAACAAAGCTGGAGACATCACCCTACCAGTCTTCAAATATACTGTAAGGCTACAATAACCAAAACAACATGGTACTGATATGAAAACAGTCACATAGATCAATGGAACAGAATAGAGAACTCAGAAATAAGATCACACATCTACAACCATCTTATCGTTGGGAAACCTGACCAAAAAAAAAAAAAAAAAAGCAATGGGGAAAGAATTCCTTTTATTTTATTGTATTTATTTTAATTTAATTTTAATTTTGTGAGATAGTCTTGCTCTGTTGCTCAGGCCAGAATGCAGTGCCTTGATCCTGGCTCACTGCAACCTCTGCCTCCCAGGTTGAAGCAATTCTCCTGCTTCAGTCTTTCAAGTAGCTGGGCTTACAGATGCCCGCCACCATACCTGGCTAATTTTTGTATTTTTAGTGGAGCCAGGCTTTCACCATGTTGGCCAGGCTGGTCTCAAACTTCTTACTTCAGGTGATCTGCCCACTTTCACCTCCCAAAGTGCTGGGATTACAGATGTGAACCACCATGCTTGATCAGGATTCCCCATTTAATAAATGGTGCTGGGAGAATTGGCTATCCATTTGCAGAAAGTTGAAACCGGAGCCCTTCCTCACATCTTATACAAAAATTTACTCAAGATGGATTAAAGACTTAAATGTAAAACCAAAAACTATAAAAACACTAGAAGAAAATCTAGGCAATACTATTCAGGACATAGGAACACACAAAGATTTCATGATGAAATCTCCAAAAGTAATTGCAACAAAAGCAAACATTGACAAATGGGATCTAATTAAACTAAAGAGCTTCTGCACAGCAAAAGCAACTAACATCAGAGTGAACAGGCAATCTTCAGTGTAGGAGAAAAATTGTTGCAATTTATCCATCTGACAAAGGTCTAATATCTGGAATATACAAGGAACACAGACAAATTTACAAGAGAAAGGCAACCCCATGAAAAAGTGGGCAAAGAACATGAACAGACACTTCTCAAAAGAAGACATTCATGCAGCCAACAAACATATGAAAGAAAGCTCAACATCACCGATAATAACAGAAATGCAAATCAAAACCACCATGAGATAACATCTCATGCCAGCCAGAAGGTCATTATTAAGAAGTCAATAACAGATGTTGATGAGGTTGTAGAGAAACAAGAATGCTTTTACACTGTTGGTGGGAATGTAAATTAGTTCAACCATTGTGGAAGACAGTAAGGCAATTCTTCAAAGATTTAGAACCAGAAATATCATTTGACCCAGCAATCCCACTGCTGCTATATATTCTCAAAGGAATGTAAATAATTCTATTACAAAGATACATGCATGTGTATGTTAATTGCAGTGTGATTCACAGTAGCAGGGACATGGAGTTAACCCAAATATATATCAATGATAGACTGGATAACGAAAATATTGTATGTGGTACATATACACCATGGAATACTATACAACCTTGAAAAGGAATGAGATCATGTCCTTTGCAGGGACATGGATGAAGCTGGAAGCCATTATCCTCAGATAACTAATGCAAGAAAAGAAAACCAAACACTGAATGTTCTCACTTATAGGTGGGAGCTGAACAATGAGACCACATGGACACAGGGAGGGAAACAACACACACTGGAGCTTGTTTGGGGTAGGGTAGGGGAAGGGAGAGTATCAGGAAAAATAGCTAATGCATGCTTGGCTTAATCTAAGCATGCCTTAAGTGATTGGTTGGTAGGTGCAGCAAATCTCTATGACACACATCTATCTATGTAACAAACCTGCACATCCTGCACATGTACCCTAAAACTAACAATAAAAATTAAATGAAGATATAAATTATCAAAGTGAAAATTTTTAAAAATACTGCTACATGCTAATTATAAGAGATTCATCTAATCATAATGATATAGAAAAAATTTTAAAAGATAGAAAATTATGCTATACAGATACTATTCCAGAGAAAGCTGATGCAACTATATAAATATAAGACAAAATAGTGTTGATAGCAAAAAGAGAATATTCAGGATAAGGAATGATAATGTATTCTTTATCTTGTACATAAGGAACACATCACTGGGAAGATATAAACATTCTGATGTTATCTGTAGATAGAAAATTATACTATACAAATACTATTCAAAAGAAAGCTGATGCAACTATATAAATATGAAATAAAATAGTGTTTACAGCATAAAGAATATTTAAGATAAGGAATGATAACACATTCTTTATTTTGTACATAAGGAACACATCACTGGGAAGATATAAACATTCTGATGTTATGTGTGAGAGTTAAACTTAGTAAATCCACTATAATATTGGTAGATTTTACTCTTAATTCTTAATAACAGGTAATGTTTATTGAGATTTTACTATAAGGTATGCACAGTTTTAGTTGCTTAATATGTATCAACACATTTAACTGTCATAACAGCTTTATAGATAGATTTTATTATAATTGCCTTCTATGTATCAGCTACTTTAAATTAAGTAACAACTTTATACGATATATTATTATTTACTTTATGTTGCACGTAAGAAAACTGAGGTATATTAGGGCTAAATAAATTGCCCTAGATCTCGGTGTGCATATGGTAGAACCAGGCTTGGAAAACAGCAAGTCTATACTGTAAACTATTATAGAATAATGCTTCTCAGTAAAAGAAGCAAACAAAAAATAATAAGGATAAGGTTATTCACATTTTGAGTAACACAATCAATAGTTTGTTCTAATGAACATATACTAACTTTGTACTCTAAAGAAAGAAATATTCTTTCCAATTACACATGGTTCATTGGTAAATATTGACTGTGTTTTAGGACATAAAGTAAAACTCAGTGAAAACCAGACATCAATATCTTATAAACGATGTTTTATGATTACAGTATATTTAAGTTAGAAATCAGTAATTAAAAGCTAACTACTCTCAACACAATAGATTTTTAAATACATGTTGCTAAATAATATGTAGATTATTAAATTGAAAAATATTTAGATTGTAATGAAAATAAAAATACTATAAAATGTATACATATACATTATATTTACATCTAATCCTCAAAACTAATTGCTATGTATACATATAACATTTTCCTTATCCACTCATTGGTTAGTGGGCACTAGGTTGATTTCATATCTTTGCAATTGTGAATTGTGCTGTGATAAACATGAACATGCAGGTATCTTTTTGATATGATAACTTATTTTCCTTTGGATAGATGCCTAGTAGCAAATTTCTGGAGCAAATGAAGAATCTACTTTGAATTCTTTGAGAAATTTCTATATTGTTTTCCATAAGATCGCACTAATTTGCATTCCCACCAGTAGCCCGTAAGTGTTGCCTTTGACCATATCTGTGCAATTATCTATTTTTTCCCTGACTTTTAAACAGTGGCCATTCTGGCTGAGGTAATGTGGTATCTCATTGTGGTTTTAATTTGCATTTCCGTGATGACTAGTGATGATGAGCATTTTTAATAATTTTTTGGTCATTTGCATATCTTATTTTAAAATAAATGTTCATGTTATTTGTCGAGTTTTTAATCGGATTTGATTTTTTAGTTGATTTGTTTCAGTTCCTTGTAGATTCCGGACACTAGTCCTTTGTCAGAGGTAGAGTTTGCATGTATTTTCTCCCATTATGTAGATAGTCTGTTCATTGATTATTTGTTTTGCTGTACAAAAGCTTTTTATTTTTTTAATATTAGGTCCCATTTACTTATTTTTGTTTTTGTTGCACTTGCCTTGGGGGTTTTGGTAATAAATTTGTCCCTAGGCCAATGTCTAGAATAGTTTTTCCTAGGGTTTCTTCTGGAATTTTTATGGTTTCAAGTATTAGGTTTACGTCTTTAATCCATCTTGAGTTAATTTTCTATGCAGTGAAAATTATGAGTCTGGTTTCATTCTTCTGCATATAGCTTGCCAGTTATTGCAGTACCATTTATTATACAGAAAGTCCTTTCCTCATGCTTGTTTTTGTCAACCCTCAAAGGGTTATAGGTGTGCACCTTTATTTCTTGGTTCTCTATGCTGTTCTATTGGTCTGTGGGCCTATTTTTGTGTCAGTACCATGCTGTTTTGGTTACTGTAGCCTTACAGTATAGTTTAAAGTTGGGTAGTGCAATGGCTTTGAGAATAGCACCTAATCTGTAAATTGCTTTGCAAAATATATTCATTTTAATAATATTGATTCTTCCAATACATGAAGATGGACTATTTTTCCATTTATTTGTGTCATCTCTGATTTTTTCCCAGCAATTGTTTGTAGTTCTCCCTACAGTGATTTGTCACTTACTTGGTTGATGTATTCCTGGATATTTCATTGTTTTTGTGTGTGTCTATTTTAAATGGGATTGTGCTCTTGATTTGACTTTCAGCTTGAACATTATAGATGTTTAGAACCACTACTGATTTTCATACATTGATTTTGTACATTGAAACTTTACTAAAGTTGTTTATAAGTTCTAGGAGCATTTTGGCAGAGTCTTTAGGATTTTCTAAGTATAGAATCATATTATCAGCAAAGATAGATACTTTGTTTTATTTTTCTTATGTGCATGCCTTTTATTTATTTCTCTTGCCTGATTGCTCTGTGTAGGACTTCCAGTGCTATGTTGAATAAGAGTGGTGAGAGTGACCATCTTTGTATTGTTCCAGTTCTCAAGGGGAATGGTTCCATCTTTTGCCAGTTCAGTATGATGTCAGCTGTGGGTTCATCACAGATGGCTTTCATTGTTTTTGGGTGTATTCCCTTGATGCTTAGTCTGTTGAGGCTTTTTATCTTGAAGGGTTGTTGGACTTCTCTCAAAGGCTTTTTCTGCACTGATTGAGATGATCATATAGTTTTGCTTTTAATTCTGTTAATGTGGTGAATCACATTTATTGATTTGCATTTGTTGAACCAGGCTCGCATCCCAGGAAAGAAGCCTATTTGATTGCAGTGTATTAACTTTTCTATGTGCTGCTAGATTCAGTTTGCTAGTATTTTGTTGAGGATGTTTGCCTCTATGTTCACCAGGGGTATCGGACTGAAGTTTTCTTTTTTATTTTTATTTATTGTGTTTCTGCTAGATTTTGGTATCAGTCTGATGCTGGCTTCATAGAAGCAGTTAGGGAGGAGCCCCTCCTCCTCGATATTTTGGAATAAGAGCCACTCACCTGGTCCTGTTAAGAGCTTTTTCTGTTTTATAGGTTTTTATATTTATTACTGCTTCAGTTTTTTTAAACTTATAATTGGTCTGTTCAAGTTTTCATTTTCTTCCTGTTTCAATATTGGGTGGTCAAATGTTTCCGGGAATTTATCCGTTTCCTCTAGATTTTCTAACTTGTGTGCATACAATTGTTCATAATAGTTTCTGATAATATTTTGTATTGCAGTATAATCTGTTGTAATGGCATTTTTATAATTTCTGATTATATTTATTTGGACATTCTCCTTTTTTCTGTGTTAATCTAGCTAGTAGTCTATCAGTCTTATTATTTTGAAAACAAAATTCTTCATTTCAATGGTCTTTTGTAAGTATTTCTGTGTCTCAGATTTATTTAGTTATTCTCTAATTTTAGTTATTTCCTTTCTTCTGCTAGCTTTGGGGTTTGTTTCTTCTTTTTCTCTAGATCCTATAGGCACAACATTAGATTGTTAATTTTAGATCTTCCTAACTTCTTAATGAGGCATTTAGCATTACAAAACTTTCCTCTTAACACTGCTTTAGATGTATACCTAATATTTTGTAATCTGCATCCTTATTTTTATTAATTTTAATTTTTAAAAAATTTCTGCTTAAGTTTCATTGTTCATCCTGTAGCAAATTGTTTAGTTTCCATGTATTTGTGTAGTTTTGAGAGATCTTTTTGACGTTGACTTTTATATTTAATACACTGTGGTCTGAGCGTGTGCTTGGTATAATTTTAACTTTTTAGAACTTGTTGAGCCTTGCTTTATAACTGAGCATGTGGTTAATCTTAAACTGTGTGCCATGTGCTGATGAGAAGAATGTATACTCTGTGGTTGTTGGATATAGTATTTTACAGATGTCTATTAGGTCCATTTGGTCAAGTGTGTCTAATTCCAGAATCATTTTGTTAGTTTTCTTCCTTGATGACATGTCTAATGCTGTCAGTGAGGTGTTTAAGTCTTCCACTATTATTGTGTGGCTATCTAAATGTTTTCATAGGTCAAGAAGTACTTGTTTTATGAATTGGGTATCGCATTGCTTGGCACATTTATATTTAGGGTAGCCAAGTCTTCCTGTTGAACAGAGCCTTTTATCATTATGTAATGTCCTTCTTTGTGTTTTCTGATTGTTGTTGATTTAAAGACAACTTTATCTGATATAAGAATAGCAGCTCCTGTCCTTTTGTGTTTCATTTGCTGGCAGATCTTTCTCCATCCCTTTACTTTGAGACTGTGGGTGTTGTTACATGTGAGATATGTCTCTTGAAGACAGAAGGCATTTGAGTCTTGTCTTTTTATCCGTCTTGCCATTCAGTGACATTTGAGTGGAGAATTTAGACCATTTACATTCAGGGTTAGTATTGATATGTGAGATTTTGATCCTGTCATTATGTTGTTAGCTTGTTGTTTTGCAGACTTGATGGTGTAGTTGCTTTGTTGTATCTAGGGCTATGTGTTTAAGGATTTTTTTGGCTAGGTGATAGCAGGTGTCATTCTTTCATTTCCACGTTTATGACTCCCTGAATCACCTTTTGGATGTTTGCTTGTCTGAGAAGGATATTATTCCTACTTTGCTTATGCAATTTAATTTAGTGGGATATGAAATTCTTGATTGGAATTTCATTTCTTTTAGAATGCTGGTAATAAGATGCTAATCTCTCCTTGTATATAACATTTCTGCTGAGAGGTCCACTGCTAGCCTGATGGGATCCCATATTATATGAGTAGATCCTTCTCTCCAGCTATCTGTATGATTTCTTTCTTTCCCATTGACCATGATGACTGTGTCTATTGGTGATGGTTGTCTCATGCCTTAGGATGCTCTGATGACTATGTGCCTTGGGAATGGTCTATTGGGGTTTTCTGTATTTCTTGAATATTCATGTCGACCTCTCTAGTGAGAGTAGGGAAAATTTCATGGGCTATATCCTCATATATATTTTCTGAGCTACTTACTTACTCTTTTTTCTCAGGAATGCAAATGAACCATAGATTTGTCTCTTTAAATAATCCCATATTTCTTGGAGGTTCTGTACATTTAAAAAATTGTTTTTTCTTTAGTTTTATCTGATTGAGTTTATTCAAAGAACTACTCTTTGAGCTCTGAGATTCTATTATTGGCTTAGTCTATTCTGCTGTTAAAACTTCCAATTGCATCATATAGTTTTTATTGTAAATTTTTCAGTTCCAGAAGTTCAGTTTGGTTCTTTCTTAAAATGGCTATTTTGTGTTTAGCTTTTATATCACTTTGCTGGATTCCTTTAATTGAGTTTCAGTTTTCTCCTTAATCTTGATGAGCTTCCTTACCATCCATATTCTAAACTCTATGTCTGTTATTTCAATCATTTCAGTCTGATTAAGGATCATTGCTGGGGAGCTAGTGGGTTCATTTGGAGGTAAGGGAACACTGGAGTTTTGAATAGCCAGGGTTCTTGTGCTGAGTCTTTCTCATCTAGGAGTGCTGGTGTTCTTTTAATTGTGCTGTAATTTGAGTGTAGTCAGTTGTCTTCAATTCTAGATGCTTCCAGAGGGTCAGGGGTTTGTATAGGATTTTTATTTGTTACTGGATTCGTGCCCTTGATATCACAGGGGTGCATATTAGCAGAGTAATTTTCTGGTGTTGTAGTTTGAGCTTCCATCCAGTAGATGGCATTTAGGACTAGTGCCCAACAGATAGATAGGGTCTTGTTAGCTTCATGGCTCTTCTATATTTCCTCACATTCACAGGCCTGCTTTGTGTTGGAGGTGGGAGTAAGTTGACCCTCTCACCAGGCTCCTAAACCTTGGAAGAGGCCGCTCTGATTACTGTTGCTGCACCAGCACTTCTTCTGTTTGGTGTTTTAGGCTGTGGGCTCCCTCAGGTAGAGGCCCTGGCAGAGAGATAGGGTAGATCCTTTCTGGACTGGCCCTGTGGATGATAGGCTATGAACCTGTTTATCATACCCCTGTCAGTACTCTCAGAATGGGGGCTCCTCCTCTGCTCAAGTATCAGCCACAGATCTTGGCTTGGCACTCCTGAGCTGTCCAATAGTCATGGGATGCTGGGACCGGCCTGCAGCTTGGGGTCTGGCTCCGGCTGTGTGGGGGTATCTAAAGTGCTCCCGGGTCACCAGGAAAGTACTCAGATGGAGCAAAGCATTCAGGCTGGACAATGGAGGCTGCACTGTGCACATGCTCCTCTCATGGCCAGGAGGGAGCCCTGGGATGGGCTGACCAGCAGAAGGGCCTGTAGAACAGACTTGCTTCAGTCCCATGGGGATGCTGATCCCACTGTCTCCCAGCCTGGCAGTCAGTTGGGGCTAGAGGTTCTAAGAGAGAGGAGGAAGCTCTGGGAGATGGATACTAATGACTGTACTTCCCTAAAAGTGTCCACATGCAAAAGCCCACGGACTCTTGGCTGTCTGAAGCCCTGTCTCTTCCTACTCTCTGGGAGGATCCCCCTGCCAGCTCAGATGCCCATAGGGCATGTGGTGTCCCCTGTAGCTAGGATCCCAGAGGTCTGTAGTGAGAGTGGGCTGTGCCTCAGTTCTTTCACTCACCCCTTCCCCAGGAGCCATTCAGATACGCTGCGCAGGGTTCCCAGCTTCCTCTCCCTTTATCTTTAGAGTCTGCATCACCTCTCCATCCACTAAGTACTTTCCCTCTGACGATCTGCTCAAATGATCTTGGTTTACCTGATATTTTGGTCTCTCTCAGTGGGAGTGGCACTTCTTGACTGTGTCTAGTTGGCCATCTTGTCCCCCCTCCTCCATATATGGCTTTCATTATTTCGAGGTTATCTTCCTTCTGTACCTAGTTTGTTGAGGGTTTTTATTATAAAAGGATGCCAGATTTTATTGAATGCTTTTCCTGTATCTGTTGGAATGATCATATGATTTTTGTTTTTAACTCTGTTTATGTTGTGATTCACATTTATTAACTTGTGTATGTTGAACCATCCCTGTACCTCTGGGATGAAACCCACTTGATCATGGTGAATTATCTTTTTAATGTGAAGTTCAATTTGATTTGCTCATATTTTGTTGAGGATTTTTGCATCTATGTTCATCAGTGATATTGGTCTACAGTTTTCTTTTTTTGCTATGTCCTTTCCTGGTTTTTTAAAAAAATCAGGGTAATAATGGCTTTGAAGAATGAGTTAGGGAGAATTCACTTCTTCTCAGTCTTTTGGAGTAGTTTCAGCAGGGTTGATATCAATTCTTCTCTGAATGTCTGGTAGAATTTAGCAGTGAATCCGTCTCAT
Source organism: Ateles fusciceps (assembly GCA_036589455.1). NCBI lineage: Eukaryota > Metazoa > Chordata > Mammalia > Primates > Atelidae > Ateles > Ateles fusciceps. Next base: position 891,413 of record JAZHEH010001096.1, read on the forward strand.
AGAACTATATGTTGGTTTAGAATCATTTGCATGTGTGCACATGGGTACCTGTATGAGGATATTCATTGCATAATCATTTGTAAGAACAAAATATTGGAGGCAATTTAAGTATCTATTACAAAAAATGAAAAAACAAATTGAAAATATCACATAAAATGTTATACTATTAAATATTAAAATAAATATACCAGAGTTACATATATTAACATAGAAAAATCTGTTTCAAAGGTCCATTGTTTAGTGAAGAAAAGAAAGTTGCTGAATGATACGATAATACATAGTTTGAAATGTTTAAACTCACTCTATATTGTCCATTTTACATTATAAATTATATAAACTTGCCTAGCAATAATAAAAACCACATTTAAGATATTGACTCTGAGATAGGAGGAAAGAGAAGAGTGGATTTAGTGGGCCTGAACTGAACCTGTTACATTTTATTTTGAAAGATTATATCTCAGGCAGATATATCAACCTGTTAAGTTCTGACAGAGCTATCAGGTTTGTGCAGAAGTAATTGTGGCTTTTGCCATTGAGATTTTGTGTTTCTTGAATATAAAAATGAATAATAAAAGTGTGGATGGGATTTTAAAAGGTTGAGAGAAGAAAATAATTCCAGATTAGAACTTCTACAAGGGGAGAGGCATGAGGCCGTGATGTGTAAGGCATGTTGAGAAGTCATAAGAAAATTACATGCTCTCAGAGACAGTGTAGTTCAGAGGAAAGCCAGTCAGAGAGAAGGCTTAGTTCTAGGTTCAGCTTTACTTTTTCTTAGCAGTAATTAACCTCAGGCCTCATGGTCCTCATCTTCAAAATGATGATAGTAAAAGTGTTTACCTTTCAGGGTAGTTTGAAAATTTAATAAGAAGTGCAGGGGAAGTCTGAGCACAGTACTCACTCCTTGAACTTCCTCCACAAATGCCTGCCCTTAGTGTTGGGTAGTGGCTGTGGGAAGGAGAGCGAGCATAGAAGAGGGGCAAAGGCAGCCTGGCACCAGATCTTTGGAGATCTTAAGTCTTCAGACTCTATTCTGAAGACAGTGAAAAACCATTGGTGGTATTTTAGTAAGAAAATATTGTGAGGAGGCCCCAGCGAAATGGCAGGTGTGAGGGCTAAGGGTCTATGTGAGAGACCTTCGTAGAGGAGCCCAGTCAGAATTTCATGACAAATTACACGCAGGGAGGGAGATGACAAAGGGAGCAGACAACATTGGAAATTCAAGTATAAGTGAATTTAAGGGAAAGGTACTAATAGCATAAATAGAAAAGGGAGCATACAGTTATTTTGGACACAAAACTGTTTTTATAAGAAACTTTAAAATTGTCATCATTGGTCCAAATTTCCCCTCCCCTACCTTAAATCTACCAACACTGTAGGAATCTTCAATAAGGCCTTGTAAACACTCTTTCCCTGCAAGCAGTGTAATGATTTGTGTCCAGAATGTCTCAGCTTAAATCCTGGCTCTGCTAACATACTTCCAGTCTCAGTTTTCTCGTCTGTCAAATGGGGATAATAATACCTTCATCAAAGGGCTCTTTTCTTTCTTTCTTTTCTTTTTCTTTCTTTCTCTTTCTTTCTTTCTTTCTTTCTTTTCTTTCTTTCTTCTTTCTTTCTTCCTTCTTTCTTTCTTTTTTTCTTTCTACTATGCTTTCTTATATAGGGCTCTTACGAAATGAAATGCACTGTGTTCCAGATGCGTAGTCCTGCTTAGTAATGTGCACTGAGCTTTAACTAGAGAGGAGGATGAATTGTTGCCAGAAACTCTAAGATAAATGTGCCTCTAGTTTGTTACAGGTTTATGGAAAGATGATCATATTTTCTGGTTTAGACAGTAATGAGGAGCTTCAAAACAGCAATTCTCCTTTGATACACCATAGCTATTTAGCTTGAGCAAGTTAAAGCACTGGTGAATAATTTATTGCAAAATATACTTTACAATATGTACAATTTAGTCAAAGAAAAGTTTGAAAAGGGTCAACTGCAGAAAGAGTTGTACTAACTCAAGCTGTAAGTATAGTGTTTCTGTTTAGAACATCCCTTGAAATATTGAACCATAAATGAATTGAGGAAAACTGATAGTCACTTATTTGACAAAAAACAGTTTTAGTTTCTGATGGGTCAAGAGTTAATTGCCCAGCAGGGTTTTGGTATTCAGTGGCTTTAATCCTAAGAACTGACTAAGAAGCCACTGCAGCCCTGTGTTAGGAATGGATGTGGAGGCTGAACAATCCATGTCTGGAAGGCTAGGGCTCTTGTAGCTGGGATTCAGATGGGCACATGCAGATATGGCAGTGTGCAGTTTGTTTTCTAGACCTTGGGTAGGTATAAAAACTCAAATGATCATAATTCTTATGAGATGGTAAATGCTAAGGGTCTATTACAGTAAGCAGTACTTTCCAGGTTTATTGTAATTGACTTAATATCACAAGAAGATCGCCTCAAATGTTTTCATTCTCCTCTGAGCACCTATTGGTCAGAAATTTCAGCACTGTCATACATGAATAATTACACATTTGTGTGTTTATATTTTATAACTTTTTATTTTAATTTTTGTGGCTACATTGTAGGTGTATGAATTTATGGGGTACATGAGATATCTTGATACAGGCATATAATGCATAATAATTACATAGTGGAAAATGGGGTATCCATTCCCTCAAGCATTTATCATTTGTGTTACAAACAATCCAATTCTATCCTTTTTAAAAAACATATTTCCAACTTTTATTTTAAGTTCAGGAGTATATGTGCAGCATGTGCCAGTTCGTTACATAGGTAAACATGTACCATGGTGGTGTGCTGCACAGATCATCCCATCACCCAAGTATTAAACCAGCATCCATTAGCTACTGTTCCTTATCCTCTCCTTCGTCCCACCCCCCACCCTCCAACAAGCCGCAGTGTGCATTATTTCCAAATGTACAATTAAGTTACTATTGACTACGGTCACCCTGTTGTGCTATGAAATACTAGGCCTTGTTCGTTCATTCTGTTTCTTCGTACTTGTTAACCGTCTCCACTTCTCACCTATCTCACTACTACCCAAATAAGTGAGAACATGTAATGTTGGTCTTTCTGTGCCTGGTTTATTTCACTTAATACTGAACTCCAGTTCCATCCATGTTGTTGCAAATGACCGAATCTCCTTTTTTTAATATATATTATTTTATGGCTGACTGGTACTCCATTGTGTATAAGTACCACGTTTTCTTTATCCATTTATCTTTTGATGGGTACATAGGTTGCTTCCAAATCTTGGGCATTGTGAACAGAGCTACGATAAACATGGGAGTGCAGATATCTCTTCGATATACTGATTTCCTTCCTTTAGGGTATACCCAGTAGTAGGATTGCTGGATCTTATGGTAGCTCTATTTTTAGCTTTTTGAGGAACCTCTAAACTGTTCTCCATAGTGTTTGTACTAACTTGCATTCCCACCAACAGCGTATGAGGGTCCATTTTCTCCCATCCTAACCAGCATTTGTTAAGCGACTTTAACTGGGGTGAGATGATATTTTATTGTAGTTTTGATTTATGTTTCTCTTATTATTAATGATGTTGAGCAGATTTTTGTAAGTAAATTTGCCATCTGTATCTCTTCTTTTGAGAAATGTCTATTCAAATTTTCTGTCCAATTTTTGATCAGATTATTAGATTTTTTTCCTATGGAGTTGTTTAAGCTCCTTAGATATTCTGGTTATTAATCCCTTGTCAGAGGTATAGTTAGCAAATATTTTATCCCATTCTGTGAGTTGTTTCTTCACTTTGTTAGTTGTTTCCTTTTTTGTGCAGAAGCTTTTTAATTTGAGGTGATCCCATTTGTTCATTTTTGCTTTTGTTGCCTGTGCTAGTGGGGTGAACAATCTGAAAGAGAAATTTTAAAAATAGATACACTTACAATATCCATAAATAAAACTGTATAGCTAGGAATTAACTGAAGAAATAAAGAATTTCTACAATAAAAACTATAAAACAGGGACTATGCATGGTGGCAAACACCTATAATCCCAGCACTTTGGGGAAGCCAAGGTGAGTGGATCACTTGAGGTCAGGAGTTCGAGATCAGTCTGGCCAACATGAAATTGAAGAGGACATCAAAAAATAGAAAGATATTTTATGTTCATGGATTGGAAGAATTAATATTGTTAAAATGTCCGTAGTACCCAAAGTAATCTACAGATTCAATGCAACCTGTATGAAAATACCAATAACATTCCTTACAAAAATAGGAAAACTTATCTTAATATTTATATGGAAACAGAAGAGACCCAGAATAGCCAAAACTATCCTAAGCAAAAAGAACAAAACTGGAGGAATCTCATTACCTGACTTCAAATTATACTTCAAATCTATAATAACAAACACAGCTTGGTACTGCCATAGAAACAGACACATAGACCAATGGAATAGAACAGAAAACCCAGAAACAAATCCACACACCTACAGTGAACACATTTCCAACACAGCTGCCAAGAACATACAGTGGGAAAAAGAATAAGACTAAACCCCTATCTCTTGCCATATACAAAATCAAATAAAAATGAATAAAAGACTTAAATCTGATTTCAAGCTATGAAACTACTACAAGAAACATTGGGGAAACTCTCCAGGTGAAGCGTTTCTTGTAAGCAACAGAACTATGTGTGTGTATTGTTTTAAAGCTTTGAATCTTTTGGATGCTTGATTATTTTAATCTTTCCAGCCACTCTGTGTCTTTTGATTGAAGAGTTCAGTTTCCAACTGATCTGTTGTAGGCAACGGATCAATGGGTCTTGTGTTTTTTTCGTCCATTTAGCCACTCCATGTCTTTTAAATGAAGAATTTAGTTCATTTACATTCAGTGTTGTTGTTGATAAATAAGGACTTGCTCCTGCCATTTTGTTATTTGCTTTCTGGTTGTTTTGTGGTTTTCTGTTCCTTCTTTCTTTCTTTCCTATCTTCCTTTTAGTGAATGTGATATTCTCTGGTGATATGATTTAGTTTCTTGCTTTTTATTTTTAATGTATCTGTTGCATGTTTTTTGGTTTGAAGTTACCATGAGCCTTCCAAAACTATCTTATAACTCATTATTTTAAGCTGATAATAAGTTAACACTGTTTGCAAAGACAAAAAAAAAGCAAAAAGAAAACTAATAAAGACTCTAGTTCTTAACTTTTCTGCTCCTCAACGTTTTAGCTGTTTGTTGTTACTATTTGTATCTGATTGTACTGACTATGCTTTGAAAAGTTGTAGTTATTATTTTTGATTGGTTTATTATTTCATCTTTCTTCTTAAGTCACAATATTTTAATATTTTGTGTTTTCCTGTGTACTTATTATTAACAGTGAGTTTTTACCTTCAGATGATTTTTTACTGCTCATTAATGTCCTTTTTTTTCTGATGGAAGTACTCCCTTTAGCATTGCTTGTAGGACAGCTCTGGTGCTGATGAAATCCCTCAGCGTTTGTTTGTCTAAGGAAATCTTTATTTCTCCTTCATGTTTGAAGGACAATTTAGCCAGATATACCATTTTAGGGTAAAATTTTTTTCTTTCCTTTTGTACTTTAAATATGTCATGCCACTTTCATCTGTCCTTTAAGGTATTCCCTGAAAAGTCTGCTACCAGATGTGTGGAATCTCCATTATATGCTATTTGTTTATTTTCTCTTGCTGCTTTTAAGATCCTTTCTTTATCCTTGACTTTTGAATGTTTGATTATTAAATGCCTTGAGGTACTCTTATTTGAATTATATCTGCTTGGTGTTCTATAATCATTCTGTACTTGGATATTTATATCTTTCTGTAGGTTTGGGGATTACTTTGTTATTATTCCTTTGAATAAATATTTTTACCTCTACCTCTCTTTAAAGCAGAGGTAACAACTCTTTAAAGTTAAATAAAACTCTTTAAAGAGATATTTCCTCTTTAAAGCCAATAACTCTTAGATTTGCCATTTTGAGGTTATTTTTTAGATCCTGTAAGCATGCTTCATTGTTTTTTATTCTTTTTTTCTTTTGTGTACTCTGACTGTGTATTTGCAAATAGCCTGTCTTCAAGCTCACTAATTCTTTCTTCTGCTTGATTAATTATGCTATTAAGCGACTCTAATGCATCTTTCAGTATGCCAATTGCATTTCTTAATTTCAGAATTTTTGCTAATTTTTAATTATTTCAATCTCTTTGTTAAATTTGTCTGATAAATTTCTGAATCCCTTCTCTGTACTCTGATTTTTTTTTAACTCCTCAACACAGCAACTTTGAATTCTCTGTTTAAGTCACTTATCTCTGTTTCTCCAGGATTGGTCCCTGACATCTCACTTAGTTCATTTGGTGAGGTCATGTTTTCATGGATTTTCTTGATACTTGTAGATGTTCTTCACATTGAAGAGTTAGGTATTCATTTTAGTCTTCACAATCTTGGTTTGTTTGTGTCTGTCCTTCTTGGGAAGGCTTTTAGATACTTGAAAGGATTTGGGTGTTGTGATCTAAGCTGTATTTGCTTTAAGAGGGGCACCAAGCCCAGCTATGCTATATTTTTTGAAGACTCTTAGAAGTGCCACCTTCATGGTCTTAGACAATGTTTGAAAGCGTTCTCTGGATTACTAGGCAGAGATTCTTGTGCTCTTGTCTTACTTTCTTCCAAACAAATAGAGTCTCTGTGTTTTGATCAACCTAAAGCTGTGGGTGAAGTCATGCAAAAATTCCTGTGGCCACCACTTTTAGTACCAAATCAGACCTGGAGCCAGCAGAGCACTGGGTTTCATCAAAGTCCTGCTGTAATCACTCCCTGGCTTCTGCCTATATTTTCTCAAAACACTGGAGCTCTACAATTTAACAAATGGTAAAGCTAGCCAGGCCTATGTTTTCCCTTTGGAGTGGCAAGTTCCCTCATGCCCTAAGCAGATCCTAGCTCCCAGACATTTCTAGATATACCCTGGGCCAGAAGGAAACCTGCTACTTTGAAGAGAAGAACCCAGTTCTGGCGGGATTTATCACCTGCTAACTGAAGAGCACTTGGGCCCTGAAAAACCAGCAGCAATACCCAGGAACCATGTTAAGGGCCTTGGTAAGCCTGTCAGACTTGCTGGTTTCAAGTGAGACTCAGCACATTTCCAATTATGATGGCTATGGGGTGAGACTACATCTGATTGAGAAAAAGTGGAGGGGAAAAGTAAAGGGAATTTGTCTTGTACCTTAAATACCAACATGGCCACAGAGAGGTAGAGCAACAAGCAGGCTCTTGAGGTCTCCAATTTCAGGACTTGGTTCTTGGACAGTATTTCTGGACTGAGTTTAGTGTAAATGTTTCCTGTGCACGTTGGGGATTTATGAATAGCTTTGTAAATGAGGATCACAGAAAATGAACTCTAGATTCTCCAGTGCTGTCCCAGTGTGCAGAGCCAGACAGGAGCCTACTGCCCTGAAGGGTAAGTCTCAGGCCAGGCAGCATTCACCACGAAGTGATTGAAGAGCCCCTGGGCCTTAATGGAGCATCTGCGGTAGTCTGGCAGTACTCTCCATGAGCCTGGGTGGCAGTGGCAATAGAATGAGGCCCCACTGCCTTTGGAAAGGGGAGGGAAGAGTGGGAAGGGCTGCAGTTTGTTATTTGAGTACCGGATCAGTGGCAATACAACAGAACACCAGGTAGACTTCTGAGGCTTTTGACTATAGTTCCTGACTCCTTCTGGACCTGCTCAGGGCATGAGCGAACTTGCCACCCTCAAGGGAAGGGCATAGGCTTGCCTAACTTTGCCACCAGCTAAGAGCAACAAGCAGGCTCTTGAGTTCCCCAATTCCAGGACTTGACTTTTGGAGAGAATTTCTGGACCAAGTCTAGTATGAATGTTTCCTGCACACAATGGGGAGTCATGAACACCTTTGTGAATGAGGATCGTAGAAAATGAACTCTAGGTTCTCCATTGCTGTTCCAGGGTGGTGAGCAGTCTGTCATTACATGTACTCCCTTATCTGACACCAAATATGCAGCAGTCCTGTACAACTGCACCACTATGATCAGTAGATCCAAATAAGCAAAGCCATAGAAAGGGGCTGCCTGCAACCCTGACATCTATAAAGCTGTGGAGTCCTATGGGGCTTGGAAAGTAATCATGCTGATGTTAATTGCTGTCAATTGGAGAGCATTTTTAATGATTTGGAAGATCAAAAGAAAATCCTTTAATAGTAATTTTCAAGATCAGACCACATGGCAGCTGTAAGGAATGAAGAAGGCAGTGCCAGTGGACTCACTTATTACTATACGAGTCCGCTGGTCACCAAGGTCATGTCCATTTGGATGTGCCAGTCAGCAGGCAGACACAGCTCATCTGTTGTCCCTCCAAGGGCAACTCCAAGCCCGAAGCCTGTCGCAGGGAGTCAGAGAATCAGAGAAGGCTAGTGCTGATGAGTGCTCAGAAGCCTTTATCTGTCCCTGCTTCTGGCAAATAGAGGATCAGAGCCACAGACTGCAAAGCAGAGAAGACTTAATCATGGTGCCTAGGAGCCAGCGATGACAGCTGAGCACTGTAAGGGACAGAGAATTGTAGCCTAAGGCTCTACGCTCTGTCACCATATTTTCCAAATTAAAAAGCCAAGGCATGTACTCTAACAAAAGATATATTCCTACTTGTGATTAATTTTCATGGAAACACAAAGGGAGAAAACATTTACAGTATGAACTGTCCTGGAAAATTCACATGGAAAATGGATGCACAGTCTCAGAGACAAACTGTAAGAGGACAGGGAATCAATTGGCTGCAGCGGTTTGAGAGGAGGCCGTTCCAAGTTGCAGTTCTGTGTTTGAAAGGATAAAAGTGCCAGCCACAGCAGGACAAAAGAGAGAGGAAATGTGACATTGCCTAAAGTATGCCTGTCAGAGAGTATGCATTTAATGAATATTTATTACTGAATAAATGAATAAATAAATTAATACCCACAAACTGCAGGAGAGTATCAGCTATACTAGAGGCAGATAAACAATGATGTTCCCAGGCTATAGAAAGAATTGCAGTCATTCCCCAGGCCTTCCTGTTCAAAGTATGGTAACTGAGCAGCAGCAGCAGTGACGTCACCAGGGAGCTTGTCAGAAACACAAAAATCTGGACTCCACCTGTAACCTACTGAGTTAGAGCTTACATTGTGATCAGCACTCCAGGTGATCAAGTACACTTTAAAATTTGAGAAGCACTGCTCTAAGGGTCTGCCCAGTTAAAGGAAGTAAGAAAGACAGATGCGTAGGAATATGGGTGTATGGGAACAGTCTGAGTATTGGGTAATCGGAGAGATAAACAATCACAGTTTAAGAGCTGTGAGGAAAGGTGGTTAAAAAAAATCACAGGTTTCCTGAAGGATAAACCCACAGAATGAAGTATAAACAAACAACCACAGGCTAAGAGTTGATTATAGTCACAGGTTGTGTGAGAAACAGACCAGGCACAGGAACAGAATAAATGAGAACTGGCTCATGAAAGGGCCAACACACATCTAAATAAATAAATTAAAATGGAATTAAAAAATTTCCCTCATGCCAAACATGAAAGAGAACTTTTCCCTTCTTCTTTTTCTTCTTTTTTAAGCATTCCTTTGGGGAACCTGGAATTATAAACTTGCTTTCTGTGACCGTTTGAGCTTCATGTTTTTTGTAATCTAAATAATCCTCTTAACAGTTTTGCTTCCCAGGAATGCCTTTCTTGAGGGCACTGAAATGTGAACATCAGGGAGGGTGCTGCCCTGTCTCCCTGCCTCTGAGAAAGTTCACCTTAGGTGTCAGCTCCAAGCTGGAACTAACTTCTCACCATAAAATTCAAGTTTTATTTTTCTTATGGTTAGATACAGCTAACCTGTATGTAATGAATTGTATGTGTCTGGAAATATAAGTGGTGAGATTTCTTTCTGTTTTTCAGTCTTGTTAGTGGATTGTCTATGACCCACATTTGCAGTCTGGTTTAAATGCTGGATTATTAATAAGACTTCATTCATGTTTGCATTTTGTGGAGATGATCATTTTGGGTTGGCAGGATATTTTAATTATTTCCCCAACACCAGTAATGGGGGCAAGGATTGGACAGTCTTTGTTATGATATGCAGGTAAAATGATTCTCATTACAACTGTTGAAGGACAGCAGAGTCAAAGTGGGTGGTGGTTTGATTTGTATCTAAGAGTTCATGATATAGAGTAATAGGCATGCATTATATCTCTTAAAATGGAATTAAAACTTTTTGATGGTATAAAAGCAGGAATTGTTTTTTAGGTAGAAGAGACACAGTTCTGAGAGTCTAAATCTCTTGAGACACCTCCCTTCTGTGTGAGCCAAGGTCCTAAAGCTTTGCTGAAAAAATACTAACATAAGTCAGATTGATTAATAGGAGACAAAGCATACAAATCTATTTAATGTGTATACATGGGAACCTTCAGAATAAAGACCCAAAGATACAGGGGAAATTGTCAGTTTTTATGCTTAGGTTCAAGAAAGCACAGACAGCCATGTAGAAGTATAGTTGGACAAAGAGGGTGTGATCTAATGTTAATAGACACAGTGGGGAAACTCAGCAAGGCCTGTCTGTCTAGATTCTTCTTGGCCTCCCTGAGCATGCATCTCTTCTTTCTAGGTATGGGGCAGGACCCTCTCTAAAATGGGGATTTTATGACCTGCAGTCAAATAAGGTAGGTCAGATAATTTCCTTATGGTCAGTTTTTACACCAAAAGTCAGAAGAAAAATTAGAGCAATATTTTTAGGTTTTATGACTAGCTTTGAGAAAAAGGAGTTCTATTTTCAATGACCTGCCTTAGGGATGGGAGATTCTAGTTTCTATAGCTGCCTTGAAGGACAATGGGACTGAGAGACAGAAGGCCAGAAGACAGAGATAAACTTTTGTGTTGGAGGTTTTCATTTGAGGATTTTGTTTTTCTGAGCCCCAACATCTCAAACTGGCAATAACAGTGGTCTGTCTGGTTCTCATAGTCACAGATGATGGCCCTGTGCAAAGCAAGTCTGAGCAGCCTACCCTTGCCATCACAAGAAGCCTGCCTTGAAGGGCCTGGACACAATCAGATGCCCTGGCTCACTGATTTTGCAAAAGGGGGATTATAGCCTAGGGCAGTAGGATGACCTATGCAGCTGGTATCTCTCCTCCAGAAGATACCCACAAGTGTCTGTTTGTTCTCTCACCTCAAACAGTTACTAAATATCCTGTGGTACCAGGCTCAGTACTAGGTACTGGTTGTATATGCTAAATAAAGCTCAGGTCTTACTCTCAAAGTGCTCGTAGTTTCTTGAGAAAGAAAAACCTATTAATGATTATGGCAGAGGGTGGTAAGTGTCATTATGGGTTCTGCATGAAAAATGGTAAAAATTCTGAGGGCAATTGACAGCCTGGGGAAGGGTCAAGGAAGCCTTCTAAAAGGGTGGACAGCTGAGCCCTATCTTGAAGCTGGAAATCCAGTCTCTCTAACCTTGGCTCTCACATTTCTTCTCTGTTTCCTGGCTAATTCCTAAGATCTAAACTTTCCAAGTCTTAGCTTATGTAACCTCCACCAGGATGCCTTCAATGGCCCTGTAAAGCTAGGATAGGTGATGCTTTTGTGTGCCTCATGAAGCCCTGCCAGTCAGCCTCACAATACATTGTGAGCTCTTTTAGGGCAGGGACATTTTTCTACTTACCTCTGTATCTTCGACACCTAGCATGGTGCCTGGCACACAGGTAGTCAGTACTTAATACATATCTGTGAAATGACTGAAGGTTGGGTGAAAAGTAGTTATTGAGGTATGTGAAAGAGGAGGTTTGGGAGGAAAGTGGCATTACTGACATTATCAATAGAAGGAACAGCATAAAACATATAAAGGCAAAAAGCAGTTAAGTATTCTGTGTAATGAATGACAAATACTTCCAAGTTGCCGGAGCATGCATTGCAAGGGAGAAGGTGGCAGGAGGTAAGACTGGGAAATTAAGCAGAGAGTGTTCTTCAGTCTAATGGTGAATGAAGCCAAGTGCCCTCCTCCACTGATCTCTGTTTCCCTTTGGGAGTTTCTGGAGGATTGCCCATTAAAATTGACATCTGCTTAATGTGTACATAGTACAGATGAGTCTCCATGTGACGCACAGAGATGCAATATTTCCAGAAGTGGAATTAGAAAATAAATATGTTGGTCTTAAGTGCAGCCCATTGTGAACCTCGGGGGGGCCTTCCCCAGAAAGAGAGTATTCATCTCAGAGGGGATCTTCATGCGAATTGGATTTGGGAATTTGGAACAACATGCAACCGCAAATATATAATTAGCACCTAATTATGTTGCAGAATGGTTGACAAGACCCTGCTCGGCTAATAGGAGTTTCCAGCGCAAGTGTGTTTATGGACAAGGCCCATGATGGAAGATACACAGACACTAAATCATTTACTGTATAGTGTCTATGTATCCGATCTAACCCCGTTTTGAGACTTAGTAGAGTATAATCTTTAGTGGGACAAGAGCTGACCTCAGTGATGATATTGGGAGGAACCATGGAAATCAGTCAGGTTGGTGCGTTGGGATAGATCTGGATGAGGTTGTCAGAGGATCTGAATTCAGTTCCTTGCTCTGTCTGAAATGATTTCTGTGTTCACTAACAAGTCATATAGCTCTCTGACCCCCAGAGGTTTTATCACAAAACAAGTTATCACTGTGTTGTTTTGAGAATAAAATGAGATCATGGATGTGGAACTCTAAAATAATAAACAATTGTGGCATTTTCGAACTAATAAAAATCAGTGCTGAAACTGATGAAGCAATCACTTATGAGTGTAGCCCAATGCCAGGGGAAGTAGGGAATACAGAGAAATAAAGCTTCCTATTCCCACTTTCATGGTTTTCTTTTGTTTTACTTGGACAATGAAGACAAACCAACATGTACATATAATGGAGAGCAAACAATTAAGCACTCACATTTAATGAAATCTGAGTTCAAATAAGAGAGTAATTATTGAGAGTTGGAGTTGCTGAGGAAGGCTGCAAGTTGAATGAGTTTACCTTTTCTTTTTTCCTCCCTTTTCTTATCTTTCTCTATTCTCACTTTCAGAAAAAATCGTCGCAAGTCTCCACACTTATTCATCATAAAAACTCTCAGCAAATCAGGACTAGAAGCGAACTACCTTAATTTGACAAAATGTACTTATGGAAAAACCTACAACCAATGTAATATTTAATGGTTAAATTCAAGGCTGTCTGATCTCCCACATTAATTCAACACTTTACTGGAGGCTCTGACAACCCAATGGGGCATGAAAAATTAATAAATGTCATTAAGTTTAGAAAAAAAATGTGCAGCTGTCTCTTATTGCAGGAAACATTATTTTCTGTAGAAAATGCTAAGGAAACTACAAAGATTAATAGAACTAATAGGTAAGTGTATCAAGGCTGCAAGATACAAAGTCAATATACAAAATTATTGTAGTTTTGTATATTAGCAGAAAATTTCAAAAATAAAAATATTTACAGTATCATTAAAAGATAAACATAGAACACTTAGGTATAAATTCAACAAAATATACTCAATACTTGTATGCTTAAAACTACTAAAGATTGCTAAAAGAAATTAAGAAGACCTAAATAAATGCAAGATATATCATGTTCATGAGTTGGAAGGCTCAATAGAAAACTATATTCAGATTATATAAAGTTTTAGAATAGGCCAAAGTAATCTAGAATGGAAAAAATTTAGTACACTCTAGAGGAACAGAATTGCTGATTGATCAAGGAAAGGGCAGATGTATGCATTTACCAAAGCTCATGAAGTTTTATATCTAAGAATTTTATGTTTCATTGAATGTAAATTTTATCTAAGAATATAAATCGTATGATCATGTATCTATTTCTCCATCTATCTATCTATACATACATTTGTGTGATTGTATTTTAAATATACATATATTTTTTAGATATGATCATTGAGAGGGTCTAAAAGCCAGGACACACTAGTAGCAATGAGCACATTTTGAGCCCAGATTTTGATTTCTAAGTATCATTCTCTGGTATAAAGAACTAAACCTCCTTGGAGAAATGAATGACTTCAGAGCTGAGGCAGAGGAACTATGAGCTGATCTTGGCCATTTTATTGTTCTAGAAAGCAAGGACTATACACACACACACATTTATAACAAAGCAAATGATCAAAATGTACGTAAATGGTAAATATGGGTAAAAGTTACAAAATATTTTCTTGTACTTTTCTGGCAATTTTTGTGTAAACTTGAAGTTATATTACAATAAAAATTATCAAAAATGTTGAAGGGTAAATAAAACAAAAGTCATAATAATGGTTACATCTTTAGGGAAGACAAGACAGAAAGAGACTGTGGGGAAAGAGCATATAGGAGCATATAAAGACTTCTGAGGTGCTTGGAAATTTTTATTACTTAATCTTGGTATTATATACATGGGTATTTATCTTATTACTGACACAATCAATTTATACCTATTTCCATATACATAATTACCTTCATAAAATAAAAAGAGACACCAATAGGACAAGTTAGCATCCAAGATGACGTTATTTACTTGTGACGAAGTCAGAGCTAAAGCCCAAATCCATCAAGTCCGTTTCTCTGCCAGGTGATAACATGGGCGGTGATAACAAAGTTAATATGTGGTTAGCCAGAGAACTCCAAACCCTGAACCATCCATCTTTCTCTCCATGGTCCTAAAGGGAAACACATGCATAGAAAAATGCCCTGTTGACTCAGAAGGCCAAATTTTAATGCTGACCATGTTCTTGATCTCCAAATGAGTAAGCTAGGCTAGGTGAAGACCTTCCTAGACTAGAGACGGCCAGGTCTGACAATCACAGCAAGCTAAATGGTATTCTCCAGCCCAGTCTCCCTAACTCTATCAAAGTTTTGAATTGTGTGTGATCCTAATGACGACAACAAGTTTTCACCAGAGTTCCCCAGCTAGCAAGAGGAACAAAAAGTCTCTGTCTGTCTAGGCTTATTTATATTCTGCTGAAGTTTTTTTTTTTCATTTCTTAGTAAAGGCTGCCCAATTAGGGTTCTGGCCTTCAACCAAGTAAAAATGATACTTAAAACACTTGAGAATGGAGTAGAAAGTGAGTTGTGAGCCTGTTCTGGCCAATAGACAGTATCGTCTGTTTTTATTTGTAAGCTATCCTAAGCAGCCAACAATGAGACCACAGAGATGGGTGTGCAACTAGAGATTCACCGGTAGTGTGAATATGAAAAGTTTGATCAGTTAGAGTCTGTGGTATTTCGTAAGTCCAATCATAACATTTCTTTGTCCGCTTTCTTTTTATGTGACTATAAAAAGATGTCAACAGTGCATTTAAAGTTTCCTGCAGAGAGGAAATATGCAGATCACAATGAAGGTAAGAATATGCTCACAACCATATGTTTGTTCTCACAAAAATATGTGCCAATATAAGAAATGTTCCGTTTTGAAGTTTTTGGCACCATGTGGTGGTAGTGGGTTGAAACTTCCATGGTGGGTTCTTTTGTTTTTTTTTCTCTTTTCATATAATAGCTTTATATTTTTCAGTCTAAAGCTTTCTTTACTACCACCTCCTCCCTTACCTCCTCCCTGCTCCCCAACCTTGTTCCTTTGTATTAAGCACATTGCAAACAATGTCATATTTCATATACTTAGAGACAAAGAACATGGTTGCTTAGCAACAAGGTCCCGGTTAAAATTTTAATTCTTTTACTTTTACTTTCCATTTAGGGCAGTGTTCAGGAAGCTGTTTTCAAGGAGATCCAGGTCTAGGAGAAAAAGTCTTCAAAAAATGTCTATCTAAAACTAAGTGAGTAGTAGGAGGAGGACATTAATTAAGGGCTTGTTGTCACCATGCAAGTGGCATTCTCAGTGACAGAATGGAGAGAAGGGATTGGAGAGACTGGGCCTAGGGTGGGACAGAGAGCTTCACCTTTCCATTTTCCACCTGGTTCCTCTCACTTCTCCAAAATTTAACATGGGATTCAAATCAATTAGCTGAGAATGAAAGGCACAAAGGGAAGCAGACTCACACTGTATCAGTCACTCGAAGTGGTCTTGTTTTGAGGGTTTTAGTTATAGACTGGGAGTGGCAGAAGTTGAAATCTTATTGTCTGTTATGAGGCCTCCTTAAAGTATCTCTCTCATCTCTATAGGATGACTATAACTATATTTCAACTGATTTTTTATCAAGGACATTTTCCCACATTATTAAATATTACATGAAAATCTGTTTTTTCAGAAACTTATGCTATGGGTATTGCAGGACTGTCTTACCTACTCCTAATTATACATTTAGTTTTTTCTGAGAAATTTGCTTCTATTAATGTTACTTCTATGAATTTACTCTTATACAACTCTCAAAAGTTTTCCATAGAAGAGGTGGCTAGTAGCAGAATTGATAGATCTGAAAAAGTTTTTTGCTCCCAGCTTTTAAAATATTCTTGATATCTGTAGACTAATTGCTTCCAGAAAACTTGTACTAATATGCAAGTGAATATTTACTGATTTGGTGGGAAATAACATGATGATTTATTTAGCTATTATTTGGTTACCAGTAAGATTGTGTGCGTATATATATATATATATATATATATATATATATATTTGTTTATATGCCATTTTTAAATGAAGTTTCTGATCATGTTATTGCCCATTTAATTTCCATTTGAGTATTGTCTTTTTATTGATTTATAAAGCTTATTACAGAAATACATACACACACACTTAATCCATACTCAAGAAGTATCTTTTATACAATGACAAATGAAGGAAGAAAGTGGGGGCATAACAGGAGGAACTAATATAAAGGATTTATATTTATGGTCATATTTGTTGAAAATATTTTTCTCAATTATTTGTCTTTTACTTTATGGCTTTTATTCTATTTTATTTTTGATGTGCGGATGTTTTGTGTGTTTTTATAGCAGACTAAGGAGCATAGTAGTAACAACAGAGACTGGCATCTCTGTGATGCATTTGCATCTTGGCTCTGACATCTCTGTGATGTGTGATTTTCACCAAATTACTTTAACCTTTTTCTGTCTTAATGTTCTTCTCTATAAAATGGGTGTTTTAATAGCTTATGGGGATGATGAGATTTCATCAAATTAAGACATACAGGAAGCATATAGAATTATGCCTGGCACACTGCCAATGATGCCTAACACAGCACACCAAGCACTCAATAAGTTAAAGTAGCCAGCATCATGTAGCAAATATACAACCTATTCCATTGTGATTTCTCCTATAGCTTTTATGTTCAGAAAGTCCAAATCTGTAGGAAAACTATAAAATGTGTATTAATCTCTTGTCTTATTTTCTTCATAAACTACTTATTTATTTAGTTTAATTCTGTAATGCACCAGCATTATTGTTGGTCTTTGGTTAAGAAGTGAGTTAATTTTTCCCCCAAATGTGAATTTTTTTTTTGTCAATTAAACTTTCACTTCTCATGTATTTGTATAATTCCTTTATCATTTACAAGTTTTTACGTACACTGAGATCTGTTTCTGAATTATCTGTTCTGTTGTTTTGCCTTTTGATTTCTATTTTAGTGCCATATTGGAAAAAAATTAGTACAAGTCCACGTGAATTCTGATCTCCTGACTGTTAAGATTCTCTTAGCTATTTTTAACTGTGAAATAGTTCAGGTGGTTATCGGAACCATTTTAATATACTAAAAATGTGATTGAGATTTTGAATAGTATTATTCTTATCTATTAAAAATTGATTTAGAGAGAGTGACAGTTTTAAAATACCTTTAAAAGTATTTAATTTTTTTTCTTGCAAAATCCTCACATCTCTCAATGGGTTTTTTTAGTGTTTTCATAAAGCTTCCCACACATTTCTTGATATTATTAGAAGTTAGTATTTTTTACCAATTGTAAAAATAATTTTCTCTTTTTGTACATCTGACTAGATGTAGGAGGAAGCAAGTTACAGTCAAAGTTCTCAACTCGATCTGAGTTTTCTTCACTTCCAGTGCCTTTGTGTGTTATTTTTGTAAGATGCTTGGATTCTGAATCAGGGAATGCTTTCCAAATATCATTGAACCTTGAAATGGGGATACTCTTTCTGAAAAGCTGTTTTTACTAATTAAACACATTTTTATTCTGTCTCAACTAAATGCTGGCTTGCTTGGTGATGATAGAAATGGTTCCTGCTCTACTGAGCTTACATTAGGGAACTGATTTAATGATGGCTGTGGTAAACATTAGGGAGAATGGCTGGTGCACAAGTTGAGGGTCTAACTTGGGATTCACCCTCATGCAAGGTTAGAACAGGCCATCTCTAGGAAGATTTGACATTTGAACTGAGCTCTGAGGGATCAATAGGAATTAACGAGGATGTTCCTGACAGAGCAGTTGCCAGAACACAGGTGGCTGAAGGAATGAAGACAGGGCCTTTGCCGGTGTAATGCAGAAATGGGGAGAGAGGAGGGATATGGCATTGGGTGAGACAAGTCATTGGTAGGAGGGTCATAGTAGGGTTTTTATCCTTAAAAGAAAAACATAAGTCACCTTGAAAAAAGTTAAAAATAGATAAACTATCAAAGTATCTAGTACGATGTACATATATATATATTTTTTTTCTTGGAAACTGGGATAGTTGCCATGGTTATTTTGCCATGGCTCTTGAATAAATAGTTCTGTGAAATGAACTTTCTTTAGCCTAGAGGGAGGAAAGTCTAGCTTCTCCTCCAAATTTCTTGACAGAGGAGCTTGTTGCTCTAATCAAAGCCCAGCCAGGCCAGTATCTGCCGCGTGATGGAAAAGTATTGAAGGAGTCCTGTTTGCTGTTCTCTGCTCAGTACTGTCCGGAGCAAACCACAGTGCCTTTTGTAAAAGTGGCTGTGAAATACAGTTCTTCCTGGAAGTTCAAGGGTGATGAATCCCAAAAGGGCTTATAGAATGTCAAATTGTCAGCACAGTCCTAAGGACAGCACATTCTCTAATTGAGGCAAGAGAATTAGTTAGCGTAAGGTTTCCCAATTTTGGCTTTTTGAGCTAAGTAATTCTTTTTCTTTTCTTTTCTTTTTTTTTTTCCATTTTTTTCTTTTTTTTTTTAAATCCCATTTTAGGTTTTGGGGTACATGTGAAGAACATGCAAGACTGTTGCATAGGTACACACATGGCAGTGTGATGTGCTGCCTTCCTCCCCATCACCTATATCTGGCATTTCTCCCCATGCTATCTCTCCCCAACTCCCCACCCCCTCGCTGTCCCTCCCCTATTTGCCCCGACATACCCCAGTGTGTGATGCTCCCCCTCCCTGTGTCCATGTGTTCTCATTGTTCAACACCCGCCTATGAGTGAGAACATGCGGTGTTTGATTTTTTGTTCTTGTGTCAGCGAGCCAAGTAATTCTTTATTGTGGGCGGCTGTCCTGTGCATTGAACGATGTTTTTCAACAGCAGCAGCAGCTCTGGCCTCTAACCACTAGGTGGCAGTAGCACCCCTCGCCCGGTTGTCGCAACCAACGGTTGTACCCCCGGGAAGCAATCACCATGGGTTGAAAAACGCTGAGTTACAGATATAAAAGTTCTCACTTTCACAATTAAAACTATTATACTCGTTTTTTTTTTTTTGCCATAAATTCACTTACATACTGCCGCATTTAACAAATCAGATTCCTAATTATCAAGGCTAACTCTTCTACAGTGTACAAAGCACTGCCATTTGTGTCTGCTGTCTATTTATTTATGGAAACATTTATTAAACACCTGCTTTATGTAGGCACTATACTAATTGCTAGTGTTATAATCAAGGGAGACAACATTGCAAGAGGCCTAAACTACAGGGGGAGATAAAAACATGAGTATATCATAGGGGCCTCGTAGAAGTCTACTAAGAGGTGAAAAGAAGAATGGGGTTAGAAGAAGTTAGAATCTTAGGGGTGAAGCTCCCAGGAAATATGAGTTCGAAGTGAAGCTCAGAGTGGAAACCTGAAACACGACCAAGTATTTTTCAGCTGATAGATTTGGGGAGTGGTTGGGAAGCTTAAGACTTACAACTATATATATATACATATATATAAAATATATACAACCATATGGTATGTATATATGTATGTGTATATATAATTATATATATAATATATATGTGTATATAATATATATACACATATATATTATATAATATATATACACATACATTATATAATATATATATACACATACATTATATAATATATATACACACATATTACATAATATATATACACACATATTACATAATATATATACACACACATATTACATAATATATATACACATATATATTACATAATATATATACACATATATTACATAATATATACACACATATATATTACATAATATATATACACATATATATTATATAATATATATACACATTTTTATATAATATATATACACATATATATTATATAATATATATCACATATATATTATATAATATATACACACATATATAATATAATATATATACACATATATATAATATAATATATATACACATATATATTATAATATATATACACATATATATTATATAATATATACACATATATATTATATAATATATACACATATATAATATATATACACACATATATTATACAATATATACACACATATATTATATAATATATACACACATATATATTATATAATATATATACACATATATATTATAGTCCTCTCTTCTAGATTCAGTGGGTTAGTCACTAAGTTCCATCACATCTCTTTTTTGGGAGACATTTCAAAACTATCCCTTAATTTCTCTGTCTGTTCTCGTTGCATTTGCTCAAACTCCTGTCACCTCACCTCTGGCATTAGTGTCTCAACTGGTCTGTTTTCTGCATGTCTTTCCATAATATCTTGAGCAGTATATTCAAGCTAAAATTTAAAAACTTATTAATATAATATATATTATATATAATATTACATATATAATAGTTTGTTTTAGGGCGGGGGATGGAGTCTTGCTCAGGCGCTCAGGCTGGAATGCCGAGGCACGATCTCAGCTCACTGCAACCTCTGCCTCCCGGGTTCAAGCAATTCTCCTGCCTCAGCCTCCAGAGTAGCTGGGATTACAGGTGCCTGCCAACACACCTAGCTAATTTTTGTATTTTTAGTGGAAACGGGCTTTCACCATGTTGAGCGGGCTTCTCTCAAACTCCTGGGTTCCAGTGATCCATCTGCCTCGGTCTCCCAAAGTGCTAGTACAGGCATGAGCCATTGTGCCTGGCCACAACCATATTTTAAGACATGTATTATAATCATCTGTATCAAGGATGAGAAAACTGAAAGGTTAAACATAGAGCTTAGGGTCACTTAGCCAACACCAAAGTTAACCTGTTAATTTATTCCCTGGGTTAACATGGTTTGCCTTTCTAGTCAAACTTAGTAGTAGCATAAAAAAACTCAGGGAATACTCTTAACCAAATAATTTTAAAAGACAACCTCCAATGATTAAAAAAATAATACTTTCTTATATTTGTATATTTCGAAGTACACATTCACAAACATTATCTCTTGTGGTTTTTCTACAAACCCTATCCGTTAGAAAGGGGAAGGATTAACGTCTCTGCTTCATGGAGAGAAAGCACTCTCAGGGAGTGTGTTTAGGTAGAGGGCCCACAAAGCATGCCTGCCTTTCTCAGCATGGATATATAGTTCCCAGAGGGCAATGTAATGGTTCCTTGTATTTTAGCTTGTCATTGTATTTTAGCACCAGGATACTGCCATCATTTTCCTATCCTTGAAAGTGGTTCAATTTCTGCATTTAGAACTGAAATTATAGTGTCTCAAAGCTAAATTTAAAAGAACAATTTACTGCTGTCCCCATGAAGAAACAGAACCAATCAATGTAATAAAAAATATTTAAGATCATTCTGTACTTAGTACAGTTGCTCTTGCAGTCATGTGACTCATGGGGAGCAGCAAACTGCCTGTCATTATGGAATATTTAGAAAGCAGAACAGTATTTGGTCTTAGGTAGGTATGCAAGAAATGCATGTTGGTTAGATGAATGGATGGAAAAGTGAGTGGAAAGACGGGAAGAAGGATGGAAGGGTGATTGCTTCGAGGAAGGACAGACAGTGGCCTGTTTCTCAGCATCCTGCCCCTGATTGCTTTCATGTTTTCTATCAAAAACAAATTCCTTGTCATTGATTTATACAGGGTTTCTAATTCCCTTTATTATCTGAAAGAAGGACAAGAGCAGGTGGAAAATGCTGAATTGAACACTTGAGTTTAGAAATCTTCTTCCAGAGAGAGCGGTGCTCAAAACCCAATCTGTTTGACATGAAATCTAATGATCAGACTCACACTTGGCCTCTCCCACTTCCTCTCTGCCAGATTCAGCGGATTAGTCACTAAGTCCCACCACATCTTTCTCTAGGGAGGTATTTCAAAACCGTCCCTTCATTTCCCTGTCTGTTCTCGTTGCATTTGCTCAAACTCCTGTCACCTCACCTCTGGCATGAGTGTCTCAACTAGTCTGTTTTCTCCATGTCTTTCCATTATATCTTGAGCAGTATATTCAAGCTAAAATTTAAAAACTTATTTTGTTGTTTCTTATGTTCTCCACAGTTTCCAAAGGCTGTTCGTAATGAAGGCGACGTTTCTTATTTTAGCAGCAAGGCCTTCCGTAATGAGGCCCTTCATGTTTATTTCCGCACAGGCATACTCAAAGCTGAATGGTCTCTGCACTTCACTGAGAACATGTTTTACACATCGCCATATCACATCCCACCACTTATTCTTGTGTTCAGTATTTACTGAGAACCTGTTCTGTAGGCTGTAAGTCAGACCGTGAGCATCAGAAAAAGACAGAATATGAAAAGACAAACTCCTGTCCTCAGGGAGTTCAGTTTCCCAGAATATACAGATAAGCTCTTTTATTAGAGAGTAAATGTGCTGCAGCTGGATAGGAACAAGATACTGGAGGAACTCAGCAGAGGGCACCCCCAGATTAAATTGAGTGCTTCCTTTTTTGGATCACCTGTGTATCTCTAGCTCGGTACTTCCTGTATTATAATTTTACATCTATCCTGTTTTGTAATTATTGATTACCCCTGAAGTTGGAAATGGAGTCTTATTTTACTCTGGCTCTTAAAAGCCCAGTTCAGTGCCAGGCCAACACTCATTGACACATGTAACAGTGAGCAGTTGCTGGCCATGGTAAATGCTTATGTGCATTTTCCCAGCTGATTTTCACAATGCAGCGGGCATTATTAATGTATTAATAGTATCACTATTTTACATAATGATATGAAATACCTTGACCAATAACTGTTAAGTGGACGAGCCAGGATTAGAACTCAGGTCAGTGTGATGGCAAAGACTGAATTCCTTCTGTTAATACATAAATCATTAAGTGACAAATGAAATGTCTCTTTCTCTGTGTATATTCTTTCCCTAGAACCTCATAAAGACTTGGAAGAAGTCAGGCACATTCAAAATTTATTTTTGCTTTAAAATGACATTTGTTCAAGTTGAATTGATAGAAGTGAAAATTAGAGAGAAGCCACAAGCTCCAGGCACAGGCAAGGTGTTTAAACAGATAAGTGTGATGAGTACTGTATGTTGATGTTGAAAGGGCTGGGAATGGAGCCCACACAGTTTTGTAGAGGGAATCACATTATGTGTTAGGTTGCATGCGACTGATAAAATAATGGAACCAGGGGAAGGAGCTACTTCCTCTTTGAAGGGCTTCACCAAATTTCCGTCCTTCCTCCCCTAGCCAATCAAGCTTCCTCTCTTTGTCCTCTGCTGAGAAGTGACTTTTCATTCTTCTCCAGGAGCAAGGCAACAAAGAAATGGAATCATCTGGGAGGAAGCCTGCCCGTGTAGAGGGAAAATGAGCTGCACTGAATTTGGCAGGACTAGGCGGCTGTTTCATGTTGGCTATTGTAATAAGTTAAGGGAATGGGAATTATGCTATTGAGCAATACTAGTCAATTGGCTCATTTCTTTTCCCTCATCTGAATAAATTCTTGGGCTCAGGAAAAGTTTTGTAGTCTTTAGGGCTTTTAAAATCCTCTTATGATGCTGGCTCAGCTGAAGTAAACCTTGAAGATACACTCTAGGTCAGAGCTTTTTAGAGGAAGGAGCTATGATAAAGTGGAAAGAACATGGAATCTGACTACAGGAAGTTCAGGTTCTGACTGTGGCTTGGCCTCTTACCAGTTAAGTGAACCTTCCTGAGATTTAGCTTATTGTCTGTTAATGGAGATAAAATACCTGCAAAGGGGTTTTGAGGATTAAAAACAGTGTTACTTGTGAAGGAGTCCAAAACGAGACATTTCATGTGTTTTCTTGTCTAAACGTCCAAGGTGCAGACTCCTTCCACCCTCATTCCTGCCTCAGTGGATTTTAGTGAAAACTGGTCTTTGCTGATTTATTGTAATAAGTGATTAGGGATAAGACCCAATACCAAATAATTGTGTAAGAGAGGTCCAAGCTATAAATGCATAAATTATCTCCAGCTTCTTTCCTTGGGCACTAAAATAAATTCTGGCATTTTCTGCTCTTCTGAGATATGCTTGGTCAAATCTCCCCTTAGAATCTGCCTTTATGGGTCTGCAGATCTGGAATTGACCAAATACTTAAAATTTTTTCTCTCTCTGTAGTAACTCTATGATTACTATTTATTGCACTTATTTAAAATACACTAAGAACTGAAATCTTATCTCAAACTAATAAAGGATATATAATGTATTCATAGATGAGGAAATGTAATGGCATCAAAATACTATGAGAATAGTCTCTGTCCAAAAACTGTTGGCTTTCTGTTTGAATAATAGAAGAGACTTGCCCATAGAATCTGCCTCAAATCAGCCAAGAGATTTGCCATCTTATTTTGCCACAGTCCACCACTTGTGCCTAGGTGATATAATAAAAGATGGGACTAAGCTCACCTGAAGGCACATTTATGCAGGTTACTCACTCTGGGTGGAGCAGCCTAGTGACTTGATGAGTAGAGTACAGACGTGTACAAACAAATATCCTGGCAGAATTTTAACTTGAAGTCTTTTCCAGTCATGTCTTCTTTTATAGAATTATGATGCCTTAAAACATTCTATGTGTGTGATGTCAAATTTTCTTTATCCCAAGGCTTCTCACACATTACAATGTAGTTGTTCTATAGATAATCCCTCCATGGCAAATATATGGGAGATTAGACTGCATAGCATGGTTTTAATTTGGATAACTTTTTCATTTTCTTGATTGATTATATCTTTATTTGTCAGTGCATTTAAATTGTCAGAGAAAATGAACACTGATCCATTTGACCTATCAGCAACCATTAGGCAATGTGCTTAATAAGAAATTTATTCATTTATTTGTTCAATCATTAATTCACATAAACATTTATTGATGCCTTGTTAGACTTGACTGGGTACCATTCAAAGTTTCAAAGATAGAAAATGGGACTCCAAAAAAGAATTAAGCTCAAGAGGGGGAATACAATCATGTAAACAAATAATTATGATACCCGTCCTTCAAAACTCTGCAAAGGTTTTGTTATCTCTAGAATCCATCTTGGGTTTTGCTAGATTCTCATCCTTTGTGTTACCGTGGCATACCGCGTATACTGCTTTGTTAGCATTTAGCTGGATAATATTGAAATTTTCTTGGTATTTTTATCTTCCAAATGGAAGGTGTGCTACTCGTGGGCAAACGCTTTCTTTTCTTTATAATTCCATCTTTTATCCCATGTCTGCCAAATATTTGTGTTTATAAAAACAGAGTAATGTACCAGCTTCAATGGGAGAGTAATGAATTAAGATCTCCCTAAAGAGCTGGGGGAAATTCTCAGAGGAAGAGAAAAGGATAGTCAGCAAGTATCAAAATGGATACTTGAAAATAACTATGAAGGAGGAGAAAAAGACAAAAGTGTTGCAATCACAGTGTACAGCATGAGCAAAGAGAGCCATGGAGTTATAAATGTGCCTGGTGTGCTAAGGAAATAGTGAATGATCTGAGAGCTAGAAATTAAATGTAATTAAACACAAATAGGAAAGAGATGGCACAGTGTAGGTACACTGAGGACAGATTTTGTTAAAGGAGTTGTATGGAAGGATTAGAGTTTGAACTATGTTGTTTCGGCAATGCGGAGCTATACAAGACTTGCTAGGAAGGGGTCTGACACATTAGATAGATATTACTATTTTTGAAAGATCTCTGAGGTTTCAGTAAATCCCTTTTACATACATTTTCTTGTCCTTTGGATTTTCTTGATAGGATGCAAGGATGATACTAGGGAAATTAAGTTGTAAGGAGGCAGCCATGATAGGGATATTGGAAGGATCCCCATCTAAGCTTATACTTTTATTCTCTGTTTATTTTAAGAGTATTTCTTTGCTCAACTAACTTCTTAAGTAATTTTTGAAAAAATAACAACCAAACACACACAAAAACCTCCCTTCATTGTACACTCAGTAGTTTGGGTTAGGCAATTCTCCCCTCTCTTCTTCCCTTGACTCAGGACCTTGCTATAACTCTGCACGGATTCATTTTCCTGTGAGTTTGCTTGCTTGTGTCACATGTCAAATCATTGTATAATTATTGGGTCATATCCCCTTCTTGGCAGCATTAAATTAAAAATAGTATGGAGTTGGCTTATACACAACAAACAATTTGATAAAATTGTGCTTATTTAACTGGAGCTGGCCACTGCTGTCATTAGAGCTTAGCATTAGGTACAGCAGATAATGCTGTGTAACAAGTCTTAATGAAAGTCAGAACACCTGTTAGAGTTCCAGCTCTACCAGTTTATGTACAACATGGAAATTATGCCAACTTCACTTTCTTTTCAGAGTGTTTCTCTGTGAAACACATGAATAGATGAGAAAGCCCTTTTAATTGCAAAGCAGCACATCATTATCTTAGCATTTACTGAGTAAGTGCATGAGCTTGGACTCAGAAAATGGATTCAAATCCTGGTTCTGCCATCTACTAGCTAAGCCATCTCAGGCAAGTTCCTTAATGTCTTTGTGTGTGATTTTTTATATCTGTAAAATTTCTTTAGCCTGTCTCACAGGGTTGTAAAGATTAAATATAATAATGTGTGGTGGTTATATAACATATCTGCATATTATTAGACATACTCCCTATTGAGATATATGCTTTTTGCCCCTTTACTTTGAATCTGAATGGGCTTATGGCTGTTCAACAGAACTTCAGCCAATAGAGTACAGTGGAAATGATACTGTGTCATTTCTGAGGCTGAGTCATAAAAGGCCATATGGAGTCTCCCTTGATCCCAGATATCTGAGTTATCTGATAAGGATTTTAAAGCAGCATCACAAAAGAATCCTCAGTGAGTGATTATGTACACACTTGAAACCAATAAAAGAGTACACACTTTATATTTTCTGAAAGAGTAGATTTTTAACGTTCTCACCACACACACACAAACCCACACACACCCCAGTCACTATATAAGTTATATAACATGAAGGATATGTTAATTAGCTTGAGTATGGTAATTATTTCACAATGTATACATATATCAAAACATCACATTGTACAACTTAAATATATACAATTTTTTTGGTCAATTCTATCTTGATGCTGAAAGAAAAAGAAAAAAATAGAAAGTTTCAGAAATGAAATAGAAGATATAAAGGATATCTAACTGGAAATTTTAGAATGGAAAAAATAGAATAACTAATAGCAGAATGAAAAGGCCAGAAGAAAATGTTAGTGAATTTGAATATAGAACAATGACAGTGTGGCGATTCCTCAAGGATCTAGAACTAGAAATACAATTTGACCCAGCAATCCCATTACTAGGTATATAATGAAAGGGTTATAAAACATTCAGTTATAAAGACACATGCACACGTATGTTTATTGTGGCAATGTTTACAATAGAAAAGACTTGGAACCAACCCAAATGCCCAGCAATGATAGACTAGATAAAGAAAATGTGGCACATGTACACCATGGAACACTATGCAGCCATAAAAAGGGTGAGTTCATGTCCTTTGCAGGGACATGTATAAAGCTGGAAACTATCATGCTGAGCAAACTGACACAAGAAGAGAAAACCAAACGTCACATGTTCTCACTCATAAGTGAGTGTTGAACAATGAGAACATATGGACACAGGAAGGGTAGCATCACACACCAGGGCCTGTCGGGGGTGGGGTGACTAGGGGAGGGATAGCAGGAGGTGGGAGGATTGGGGAGGAATAACATTAGGAGAAATACCTAATGTAGATGATGGGGGGGATGGATGCAGCAAACCACCATGGCACGTGTATACCTATGAAACAAACCTGCACGATCTGCACATGTACCCCAGAACTTAAAATTTAATCAACAACAAAAAAGAAATTACCAATCTGAAAAACAGAGACAATAGATTTTAAAATACAGAATTTCTGGAAATTGTTGGAATATAACACAAGATTTAATGTTTGAATCATCAGAGCCACAGAGGAGAGGAGAAAGAGTATAGAGCTGAATAAAGTATATGAAGAAGTAATGGCTAAATTTTCCCAAATTTGGCAAAAGACACAAAGGTAAAGATTTAGGAAGTTAAGTGAGTTTCACACGGGATAAACACCCCAAAATCCATGTAAGATACATTATAATCAAACTCTAAAAACCAAACAAAAATATTGGAAGCAGCAAGAGACAAGTAAATGACATACCATTTTCCAGTGCTAAAAGAAAAGAACTGTGAACTTAGAACTTTATATTTAGCAAAAATATCATTCAGAAATGAAGAAAAAATTGAGTGATTCTCAGATGACGGAAAATTAAGAAAATCTGTCACAAGTAGTCCTGCCATAAAAGACTTGCTAACAGAAACTCACTGCATAGAAAATAAATTATAAAAAAGGACTTATTGAACGTAAGAAAGGAAGAAAAAAATCTGAAGAGTGAAAACATATGAGTAAATACAATAAGCTTTCCTTCTCTTGAACTTTTCAAATTCCTCCTGAGAGTTGAAGCAAACATTATAACACCATTTAATATGATTATCAATGTATATAAAAGAAATATTTATGAAAGTAATATTATACATAAGGAAGAATAATGAGGCATAGAGAGAGATAAGTTTTTTTGTACTTCTCTTGAATTAGCAAAATGTCAAATAGTAGACTAATAAGTTACATACATCTAATACTTAAAGCAACCACTAAAAAAGCAATGTGAATTGATATAATCAAAAAACTATACACAAGTCAAAATAAAATTTAAAAAGATGTTTAAATAACTCATAGAAAGGCAAGGCAGGGAAAGAATAAATGAACAAAAAGAGTACAAACAAAAAAGCATAAAATGAATTATATATATATATATAAATATATATATATAAAACAGTCTCAAAATGACAACATTATAGAAATGAACACATTAGTAGTTGCCAGCATTTAGGGATGGCAGGAGGGAAGTCTTGGTGATGTGATAGAATAGTTCTGTATCTTGACTGAGGTGATAGTTACACAAATCTACATATGTGATAAAATGGTACAGAACTATACACAGTTGGGGGAAACTGGATAAAGAATGCCTGGCATCTCTTGGTAAAATCTTTGCAATTTCCTGAGAATCTATAATATTTCAAATTTAAAAGTTTTAAAAACTAGTAAATATTAGAATGAAAGTAAGACGTTGTGTTTCCAGCTCTCTTTCCTTGTGTTACATGGCTAGTGAAACAGGTAGTTGTAAAATATTAAGGATATACAGAAAGTACCATATATCTTAAATACTAATTTTCTTTTTTTAAAAATTATCTGACAACTTTGTCAGCATTCCTGTACGATAACATCTATGGTTGCAACATTAGAACTCTCCTTTTTTCGACTGTTCTATGAATATTTTCCTAATTCTACCAACCTCCCACTTGTATTAAGAATTTCTTTCTTTTTTTTTTTCTAATTTTTATTTTAGGTTTAGGGGTACATGTGAGGGATTGTTATATAGGTAAACTGCATGTCAGAGGGGTGTATTTAGTCATCCAGGTAATAAGCATAGTATTCAATAGGTACTTTTAAAATATTTTCTCCCCCCTCTCCAACCCTCCACCCTCAAGTAGGCCCCAGTGTCTGGTGTTTCCTCTGTGTGTCCATATGTTCTCATTGTTTAGATCCCACTCATAAGTGAGAACATAAGATATTTGGTTTTCTGTTCCTGCACTAGTTTGCTTAAGATAGAGATGGTCTCTAGCTCCATCCATGTTGCTGCAAAGGACATGATCTCATTCTTTTTAGTGACTGTGTATTATTCCATAGTGTATATGTGCCACATTTAAATCATTCTACTATTGATGGCCATTTAGGTTGATTCCATGTCTTTGCTCTTGTGAATAGTGCTGCAATGAACATATGCATACAGGGTGTTTATGGTAGAATGATTTATATTCCTCTGAGTATATACCCAGTAATGGGATTGGTGAGTCAAATAGTAATTCTGTTTTAAATTCTTTGAGATATTGCTACACTGCTTTTTGTGATGGCTGAACTACTTTACAGTCCCATCAACAGTGTACAAGTGTTCCTTTTTTTCTGAAACCTTGACAGAATCTGTCTTTTTTTTTTTTTGACTGTTTAATAATGGGAATTCTGACTAATGTGAGTTGATAGCTCATTGTAGTTTTGATTTGCATTTCTCTTAAGGTCTGTTATATTGAGAATGTTTTTCATATGCTTGTGGGATAAATGTATGTCTTCTTTTGAAAAGTGTCTGCTCATGTCTTTTGACCACTTTTTAATGGGGTCATTTTGTTTTTTTCTTGTAAATGTGTTTTTCTTATAGATGCTGGATATTAAAACTTTGTCAGATGCATAGTTTGCACATTATTTTCTCCCATTCTGTAGGTTGTCTGCTTGCTCTGCTGATAGTTTCTTTTGCTGTGCAGAATCACCTTAGTTGAACTAGGTCTCATTTTTCAATTTTTGTTTTTGTTGCAATTGCTTATGGCATTTTCATGATGAAATCTTTGCCAGATTCTATGTTAATAATGGCATTTCTTAGGTTTTTTTCCCCCAGGTGTTTACAGTTTAGGTTTTATATTTAAGTCTGTAATCCATCTTGAGTTGATTTTGTATGTGATATAAGGAAAGGGTCCAGTTTAAATCTTCTGGTTATGGCTAAGGAGTTACACTGGCACCATTTCTTGAGCAGGGAGTCCTTTCGGCATTGCTTGTTTTTGTTAGCTTTGTCCAAGATCAGGTGATTGTAGGTGTACATCATTATTTCTGGCTCTATATTCTGTTCCATTGGTTTATGTGTCTGTTTTTGTATCATTACCCTCCTGTTTGCATTACTATAGTCTTTTAATATAGTTTGAAGTTGGGTAACATAATGCCCTCACTTTTGTTCTTTTTGCTTAGGATTGCCTTGGCTATTCGAGTTCTTTTTTGGTTCCATATGAATTTTAAAACAGCTTTTTTTTCTAATTTTGTAAAGAATATCATTGGTAGTTTGACAGGAGAAACTCTGCTGTGAATTCTTCTCATTCAAGAGCATGAATTGTTTTTATTTTTTGTGTCATCTCTGATTTCTTTGAGCAGTGTTTTGTAATTCTCATTGTGGAGATCTTTCACCTCCCTGGTTATCTGTATTCTTAGGTATTTTATTCCTTTTTGTGGCAATTGTGAATGGTATTGCATTCCTGATTTGCCTTTCTGCTTGGATGTTTTTGGTCTATAGGAATTTTTTGTACATTGATTTTGTATACTGAAACTTTGCTGAAGTTGTTTATCAGCTGAAAGAGCTTTTAGGCAGAGACTATGGGGTTTTCTAGGTATAGAATTATGTCATCTGCAAAGAGGGATAGTTTGACATCCTCTCTTCCTATCTGGATACCTCTTCTCTCTGTTGTCTGATTGCTCTGGCTGGGACTTCCAGTACTACGTTGAATAGGAGTAGTGAGAGAGGGCATCTTTTTCTTGTTCTGGTTTTTTGGGGGAATGCTTTCAGCTTTTGCCCATTCAGTATGATGTTGGCTGTGGGTTTGTCCAAGTGGGTCTTATTTTGATGTATGTTCCTCCAATGCTCAGTTTATTAAGGGTTTTTAACAGGAAGGGATATTGATTTTAATTGAAAGCCTTTTCTGCATCTATTGAAATAATAATGTGTTTTTTTTTTTTAGTTCTATTTAGGTGATCACATCTATTGATTTGCTTATGTTGAACCAATATTGTATCCCTGTGATGAAGCCTACTTGATCATGGTGGATCAGCTTTTTGATCCATCCAGGTTGCTGCATATATTTTGTGAAGGATTTTTGCATCTATGTTCATCAAGAATGTTGGCCTGAAGTTTTCTTTTTCATTGTGTCTCTGCCAGGTTTTGATATCAAGATGATGCTGGTTACACAGAATGAGTTAGAGAGAGTCCCTTCTCTTCAAATTTTTGGAATAGTTTCAGTAGGAATGATGCCAGCTCTTCTTTGTACATTTGGAGAATTCAGCTGTGAATTATCTGATCCTGTGTTTTTTTGTTTTTTGAGTTTTTTGTTTTTGTTTTGGATGGTAGGCTTTTTATTACTGATTCAATTTCAGAACTTGGCATTGGTCATTCAGTGATTCAATTTCTTTCTGTTTCAGTCTTTGGAGGTTGTATGTGTCCAGAAATTTGTCTATTTCTGCTAGCTTTACTAGTTTGTATGCATTAAGAATTTCTACAGAATCTCAAATTTCCCCTATAACACTTAACATAATCATATAGTCTAGTGCTTTTCACTATATCCCATATGCTAGCCCTGTTCACTAAACCAGTTTATAAGCTCCTTAAGATCAAGGATAAGTTTTATGTTTTTCTTTCTGTATGACTGATTCAAGATTTTGTTAAATCCTTTATAGGTTGATGGAATTATAGGTGCATCCATTAGAAGGTTGTTTGCAAAGTTTTGAAAGGCAAATCCTTTTCAAAATTGACTTAAAATGGCGTTTTAGAGGCATATTTCCCCAGGGTTTGAAATGCTGATCTCAAAAAGTCTCTGTTTTCTACTGCCAAAAGTTTAGCCACATCATTTAACATAGCTTTTTATGTTTCAAGAAGAAAATCCAATTCAAATTGGCTTGAACAATAAAGAAAATTCATTAGTGAATGTAACTGAAAGTTTAGAGATAATTCAATACAAGCCTGATTCAGGGCCAATGGTGCCAGCAAGGACCTGACTTTCAAATCTCTGCAAATGGCTGCTCCAGTTCTACTCTTGACATATGTATGCCACACCCTCTGGAGGAAGAGTTTTCAAAATGACAAACAAAAAAAAAAGAGGAATCTGTGCTTTCTCAGATTATCCAGCAAAAGTCACTTTGCTTTTCTTTGAATCTGACTGGGTCCTGTGCCTGTTTCCAAAATCTATTCTCCAAGTCAGGGGGATTAAATACATGATTTATTTTGGACAAGTCTGACAGTACTTGAGAATCTGATGTGGCACAATAGTACCCAAAGTGGCTGAGAATATATGGTTAATGATTTCCTTAATGCAAAACTATGGGTGCTGCTGATGGATAGAAGGCAATGTGGATGTTGAAAACATAACCAACAATGTATGGAAAAAAAAAAAACTGGGAAAAGCATTTATAGACAGTAGAGACTCTGGAGAAACCTTCAGAATCCCTTTCATTTGGAATGCTGGGTCTAGAGCCAGAAGACTAGGTTTTCAGGTTTGACTTTGTCTTTTGTAGCATTGGTCAAATTAATTAATTTTCAGTTTCAGTTTTAAAATTTTATTTAGGTGGAGATAATGCTGCTTTACTCTGTGATAGTGAAGATCAAATTAAAGTAAGCATTGCAGAAATGCTTTAAAATCTGTAATTAGATTTGAATAAAGTTGACTTTGTATGTCTTTCATATATGTGTGCATATGATACTTACATATGTGTTTATTCTATCATGTGTTGTTTTCTATTTCCTAGAGTTTGTTGTATTACCATTTTTACCTTAGGAAACAAAATAATATGTGTGATAAAACATGTACTATATTATATTGTCTTCAGCTATAACTACAGAATAATTTTACCGTTTGTCAGTAAAGAAAGCTGTTTGCAGGGAGTGGATATCTGTAAGTTATTTTATATGTGCCATCTCACTAAGTTTCTCCCTATATCCCATAAAGCAAGTACTATTAACCCACCTTTACAGATGAGAAAACTGAGTTGAAATATCTTATCATACATTAGAAAACAGCAAACCTAGATTCAAACTGAGATCAGCCTGACACCAATCCAATACATAATGAAATGTATTTGTTTTAAGGAAAATCTAAATCCCCTGGAGTAAAAAATATTTGAGTTTTGAACAAATATTGCCCCCAAATTCAGAATTTATGAAAGGATATTTTCAGTGTCCTTAGCTGTTGCATAGATGTTTATATTCTAGTATTTAAGATTTCAGAGTTTAGCCTAATCATCTTGCCATCTGCTATGAAATGATGAGCCCATCTGTCATAATATTCAATATAGTATCAGATTCCATTTATTCTATGAGAAGACAATGCCTTTTGAAATACCAAATTTGAATGTGTCTGATTACAACATTGTGTTAACGGAGAAATTGCAAAGCTAGTTCCATACAATTTTGAATGATAGCTAAGTGCTAGCATTGATACAATGGTGATGAGGGCAGCCAAACTGGGAAAATCTAGACTCCCAAAAGCTGATTTGGAGATTTTTCAGATCTGGTATAATGGTTCTTGTCTTAATGATTCCTGTATTATGTTCAATAATACACATTATATAGAGGTTTTGGAAGTAATATTTTTATTCTTAATTACATAGCATTTTATAAAATGCTTTTAATTCCATTACTAATATAGTTCTCATTTGATTATTATTACCTTTATCACCTCATTTTTATCCTTATTCTATTTACGCTCCTCCATTCTAAGAATATTTTTTCTATTTTAGAAATAAGTAAGCAATGTTCTAAGTGGAGTTGCCAATCATGTGTTTCTAAAAGGGAAACACATGAACAATAGGAATGCCCAGGCTGGAAACCAAACATGAGATATTACAGAGGAAAAATGGAGAAGAGAGCTTCTTTATGATTATTGTTGTTATTTTGGGGCATATGAGTTTAAATAAATGGGTTCTTGGGTTTTGAGATGAGTTGACTCATGAATATATTTTAGGCTACATTGGTAGCACCAATCTTGCTTGACTGTAGTTAATTCTAGGGTCATCTAGGTTATAAATAGAAATTAAAATCCCCCAAATAATACATCTTCAGTTTTCAATACAAATTCAACTCCCCAAATATGTACAAAACATCTCCTGTCTCCCTACCCTCCTGTTCTTTTATTCTGTTCCATTTGAGAAAAGTACTCCTACCCTCCTTTTCTTTTATTCTGTTCCATTTGAGAAAAGTACTAAGTTCTCAATAACTATTGTCAAGCAAGTTTGACTCTGTGTTGTAGTAACTTAGGGTCTCAAGGCACCAAATATATGTTAGTGTCCAGGTACGTGGCCTAAATATAGGAATTCAGATCTATTATAGGGTTATAACCAGCCTAAGTTATAAGGTTCATGGCTTAAGTGTTGGAATTCAATCCAGTTACAGGGTTTAGTTTAACAGACAAGTCTGGCTATCTTGTGTTTACCTTTCTTCTACTCCTATCCCCCACTCCTGCAAAGATTCTTTGCTCCAGAAAGGGCTCTTTCTTAACCCTCAGGTGCTAAGGGAAAATGTCCTTACTGAATAACACCAAGCTGACGCCCTGTGACCTATATTTCCAGGCAGATCCTGGCATTCTGTGCAAGAAACCTTTTCTTTTACTCCTTTACCTGCATAGCACCTATATTTGTGTTATCTCAATCCTTGTCTTCTCTGATAGTTTGTATTAGTTTTTGCTAAAGGAGTCAAACTAAATATCTGTATTTGTATCAGCTGACCTAGACTGACTCCAGTTGAACCAGATGAACCCTTCTCCCTCCTTCTTCCTCCTCTCCCTCCTTTCCTCCCTCCTTTCCTCACTCCCTCGGTCCCTCCCTTCCTCCCTTCCTTCCTCCTACCCTCCCTTTCTCTCTTTTTGTCTTAATTTCCTTTTTCCTTTCCTGTCTCACTTGCATTTAAAATAAGAGCAACAAATTGTTCCCATGTGGATTTGGACACCAAGTAAGTTAACTTCAATTAGAGTCTTGGGTGAGGAAATGAGCAGAAAGGCTCTGAGTTTGGCATCTTGACTCTTGTAGGAAAGTCACAGCCCTGATTGAGGTGAGTTTGTAGCCAAAACTTCCAGCTCCTGACAACTTTTCAAAGGTGGAAAGTAATAACCTAGACATGAGCTGTAATCACTTTTCAACCCAGAGAATTGGGCTTCCCATTCCTCTTTTGTTGTCTCTACTTTCCTTCATCAACTCAAGAATAATTGAGAAGGGTTGAGGATAAAATAAAAATTATAATCAGAAAAACTGGTAGTAATAGTAGTGTTTGTGGGATAGGTGGGGAGATGTTTATGAGTTTTCCATCTTTCCAGAAGTAAACTTCATTACAAAGGGCATCTTTTAGCTGAGCAGAAAATGAGAAGCAAGAGATGATACTATTATACCGGTGATGTAACCCTAAACACTGAGTGAGGTGGACCTGGAGTTTAGGACCAAGCACTTAGGGACCGTGGTCCTGTCCATATCCAGCCAGCACTTGCTGTTATGATGGACCAAGTCTTGCCCTTGGAGATCCTAGGCTGAGTGTATGTATTATGTGATCTTGGCTAAAGTCACTTGATTTGTAAAACTATCAGTTTCATTCTTTTTAAGTGGGGGTTATAACATCTGTCTCTTTTTCATGATCAAATTCATGAGTATCAATAGAAATAGTGCAAAGCAATGGGCAAAGTAATGTAAACATTGAGTTGTTAATCTTAAGAAATGAAAGAACCAACTGGGAGGCAAAGGGAGAATATGTGAAGCTGCATTCTGAGGCAACAGGCTGCTGTGCCTAAGAACATAGGAAAACTTGACAGGAAGATGAAGAGATATTAAATGCACCCCATGCTTTGTACCATGAAGCACCACAAAGGCCATTAAAACCCAGAGTAGTGACTTCTAAATAACTAGGGGCCACTCTTTTGTCTTCACGTAATAGAATGAGTTTCTTTCGCAAGTCCTCAATCCAAAAGAAAAACATGGCAACAAAACATAGGGTTTTTACCTTGAGTGTTGCTACAGTAAATTGGAGTTTTTAGTATTTTTTGCTTAAAATGCAGATCCTTTTTGATATTGTTGCTCTTCAAAAAGGAAAAGAGTGGAGGGAAGAAAGGAGGGTGAGGGAGGTATATTATATATATGAGAACGAGAGAGAACTAGCCTCATTCAAAACCTAAAATTTTTCTTATTCCTCCAGTACCAGTTTCAAAGGGCAGTATTATTCTTTTAAGTTTCATGTCCTAAATTATTTTCCTTTGAGCTCAAGTACTTTTTTCATTGAGTCACTTTCCAAAAAGGAGATGAACACCTCTACTTCCGGATCTGATTTTAAAATCTTAAGAGTGCATTTTGGATTTCCTCAAGTTTCACATTAAGGGTAAGAATCTTTGCCAAGTGCACACAATTGCATCCTTTTGTATTTCACAATAAAAGAGCAAGGTAGTCAGAAAAAGTTTGTATGACTCATTTCTTTCAGTAACTCCAAAGTTTGAAAAAAAAGTCTCTCTTTTAATAAATTTTTTTCTGTGAACACACTTCTCCCTCCAGCATCCTAATAACCTTTATCTTGAACTCCAGGTCAGGGTTGTACATTTATAACAGTCCTACCATGTGCCACGTACTTAATATAAATGACCTCACATAAGTCTAAGAAAAAACTTAAAATGTAAATATTCTCCCCTATTTTCCAGATGAGGAAGCTGAGGATGTACAAAGTTTAGAATTATACATTTACAGGTAGTAAATGACAGTTAGTATTCAAGCCCAAAAACTTCTTCTTTAAAAATAATTTATAATGCAATAATCTGTCTTTACCTGGGAATAAAAATAAGAGAGAGTCATTAAATTCTAACTGATGACAGTGCTGGTGAGAAAGTGCTGGGAGTACAAAGATTAACACTTTATATTCCTTTCCCCTTGGGGCATTTTCATAGTCTAGAAGTGAAAATATATGCAGTAATAGAGTGATAAACTGCAAAATTCTGTGATAAAACATTATATCATATAACATTCATTGAGTGTATTCTATTTGCAAAGCACTACTTATGGCAATTCATATGTTAAATGATAAAGAAATTTATGAGGAGCATGTTGGCTAAGGACAGGGAGGAAGCAGTTCTGTTGAGGGGATTTATGTCATTATCATAACAGGAGGATATGTTAGAGCAGGCATTGAAGGGTGGGTAAGAATCCCCATCCCACTACCACCATAGGTATGTTTGGGTGAGAATCTTGCAAGCAAAGTGAATTATATGTGTAAAGGGAAAGAGATATGGAAAATTTTGGGCACACAGTTTGCTGAGTAGAGGGTGTGGATGAGGGAGCAGGACTGGATCAGTTTGAACATATAGGCAGGATTCAGATTCACAAAGGCCATGCATGCCACGCTACACTGTGGATTTTATCTTACTGGGAGTAGAAGGCCATTAAAAGGTATTAGGTTGGTGAATGACATGGAAGCTCAACTCCCTAATTATACCAAAGGGAGGTGTCTTTTCCAAACACAAATGCAGAGGTCCTAAAACAGAGCTAGAGGCCAATATTATTTTCAGGTCGTGAAGCTGAAACTACAAGACTTGGACTCCAGCCCTTGATTATATCTGTGCAAGGGCTGGTGCTTCTATAGTCAGGCAACCTAAAAGTCCCAAGGGCCAAGGGTCATGGTCTGCCTCAAAGAGTCTGATGTCAGGCCAGCTAGATGCCTGCATGCTGCCCCAGATTGTGATGGGTAGCAAACATCCATCCACACACTTGCAACTTTTCCTGTCTTCAGAATTTTCCCCAGTGAATGGAGGGGAAAAGCTTGGGATCCACTCTTATTTGTTTTTCAGGTAAATACTTGTATAAACTGTTGCCTACAAGGCTTAGTGGAACTCCTTTGCTGTAAGTTAGTCATAGCCCAACTTTCACCTGTGTTGGATTAGGTGTCATTCCTCCTGAAAGGGACTAGAACAAAGGAGTCATTCCTCCTGAAAGAAAGGGACTAGAACAAAGGAGCTTTTGATAGTTCCTCTTGACCCCGTTTCTACAATAGGCCGCTCTCTGTTCTGAGGTACACTCATCACTTAATTCAAAGCAAAATTGTTTATCTGGCTCCAATTTACTCTCATCATTTACCCAAGTTCAATCAGCAGTCACTTCAGAGCTTGCAGTCTCAGGCAGATGTGGGATCCTGGTGTCATGCACAGAAGTGACTTGATTATAATCACGTTCCTCTAATGATCTCATTCTAACTAGGCAGCAGCTTGATGCCCCTTATTCCCTTCACAGATCTGCCTTGGGAGCTCAGTTCCAACTTCACGGATGCCTTTCTTTCTATTTCTGCTTCCTTACTATTCAATAAAGCTATGGTTTCCTAGTTATTTGGCATCCACTACTTATGAAGCACCCAGTCCATCAAGGGAGAAAATGAGTCCTTCATTCCTTTCTTCAAGAAACAATTGATTAGTTAGCTGTTCTTGCCTCCATCCTAATTTGGTACTGAGCTCTCTAAGGCACAGCATCTCCTATAAGAATTATTTCGGCCAGGCACTTATTTTCTCTGCACCAGTGACACTGAAAATTTGCCTCCTTCATTCCTTCTGGAGCCCATCTCATATCATTATTTCACCAACCTCATTTTCCAAGCCAATTATGATCCCATTATCTCCACTAACTTGCTATTTTATACCCATGTAGATTGTTGATGAAGAGATTACAATCTTAATATTTAATTGCTTTTTTGTAGTGTAGTATTTGTTTGGAAATGAAACTCTGATGTGGCATTTCTCTATTTTTACTATCCAGTGACAATCACTTAACTGCAAAACAAAGCAAAACAAAACCTTCGTTGTGATTTTCAGGAAGAAAAGGGCATTTCTGTTTAAACCCAGATTACTGATATTCAGCTGCTTGAAATAAAAAGTAGAACTTGAGGACCTTAAAGAGAAGCATTACCTCAGAGCAGTAGTAAACAGTCTTCCACTGATGAGAATAAAGTGAAACTGAGGGCAAAAATTTATTCCTCATCAGTATAAGTACTATAAATACTATAGATGTGTAGGTCAGAATCATATATTCAGGTCTCTCATTTATTGTTATTTATCCCATTCGGGCATAAATTGACTTAGGTAGTCATCCACTAAAATATTTATTGAGCATCATACTTGCATGCTAGGCACTGGAAGTTCAGGTTAAATAAGACATAGCCAACCGCGCCGCCTTTACAATCTCACATAGTAACAGAGGTGGCAGAATAAAGAAGAAGGGACACTTTAGGAGAGAGCTTCTCCAAAGGGAGGAAATCTGTGGTCAGAGAAAGCATTGACCAGGTTGAGTACAGTAGTTTCTCTTATCTGCAGTTTTGATTTCCACTGTTTCAGTTACCTATGGTCAATCATAGCCTAAAATAGGTGGGTATAGTAAGATACTTAAGAGAGAGAAAGACAGAGGCCACATTCACACTACTTTTATTACAGTATATTGTTATAGTTGTTCTATTGTATTATTGTTGTTAATCTCTTACTGCACCTAATTTAGAAATTAAACTTTATCATGGGTATGTATGCATAGGAAAAGAACACAGTGAACATAGAGTTCTGTACTATCTGTGGCTTCAGCCATCCACTGAAGGTCTTGGAATGTATCCCTTGCAGATGCGGGGGGCACTACTGGATTAGAATTAGTTGGATTGAATGAGACAAAGAAAGGAATAGAGATATTGCTGATAGAAGAAACAGTATATAGGGAAACACAATCAAGGCTTGTTACCTGCTTGCAATTGGAATAGTTCAAAGCAGTCTGAGTTCAGCATAGTGTTTTAAATTTGGGTTTAATTTTTTATACATTTCTATTACCTTACACATAGGGTGTTATACATGCTATGTTGTCTGTTTGACCTGTAAATATATTTGAGTTTTTGAACCGTGGCATAGAGACAAGAACAGAATGAGGCATTGGAGAAGCTTCAAGTAGCTCAATATGACAGAACAAAGGGTAAATGCAGGGAAAGAGAAGAAAGAAATCTGCAGAAGTGTATGGGAATAGCGATATAAAAATCCTTGCATGTGATGATAAAGAATGTAAATTTCATTCAGAAAATTAAAGGAAGCAATTAAAGTAGCTCAAGCAAAAAGTGCCAGGGTCAGATTTGTCTTATAGAAAGATCATGGGGGTGGGAGGGGGTGTGAAGAATGGATTGGAGGAGAGAAAAAATAGAGAAGAAGATAAAAGCTATAAAGGCATTGATTAAACCAGACTGTATATTATAAAGGTCTAGTCATTAATAATAAAAATAAATAAGTAAGGCATATTTATCTGAAATTGGAAAGAGGTTAAAAGAAGAAAATTTGGCAAATGATTGAGTGGGGAACTTTAAAGGGAAATATCTTGGATGAAGACAATTTTTCTGTCTTAGATGGCCGAATTCATGGTGATGCCATTTGCCAAAACAAGGAAGGAAGGTTAATTTGCAGGAATTTAAAACCCCCTTTTGTCCTCACTCATTATCCCTTTGCCTAGTGATGCGTGCTCTGCTTATGTCTATTGTGCTGCATTTTTTAACAGTATACCAAGGATTAGATCATAGTTAAGAGAGCAGAGCATTAGACTTATAATCAGGAGACTCAGTTTTGCACTATCTCTTTATACAATATTGGATGTATTATTTTCACTGTGCTTCAGGTATCTCATGTGTAAATAGAGATACCAAAAATTTTCTGCTTAACTCAAAATTTGTTTGAAGATAAAAATGTGCTGAAAGAAGTGAATGTACTTTGGGAACTGCAATATGTAAGGAAATTTCTAAGCGGTTAATTAAGTCTCCTGGCACACTTATGTCAAGAGAGTCAGCACTGATCCAGAGAGTAAGGTACAGGCAGATTAAAAAGCACTGAAAGCTATAACAAGCTCACTGTGTCAAAACAAGGAGCAGATGAAACTGAAATAAACAAAATGTAAACTGGTGAGATGGAATCAAACTTTGAAAGTCAGGTCAGATTGAGAGGAAAATTATCTCTCTGGGGAGTCTGGAAAGATAACACTGAGGAAGGAGGTCCAATTGGTTTGATAGTTCTTCCTCTGGAGACGTGCAGGCTGAGAGGTTCACTATGAAGGTCCAGCTGCCGGCTCTATAACTCCTCCACACCTGGGGTGTAATATTGATGAGGATGCCTGTGAGCCATACAGAGTACCTGGGGCTATGGTTTACCCTGTGTTAGCTCTCAGAGCTGCTGCCTCCTTTGGGGCTGAAGGTTCCTCCGTGGGTGAGGAGGATTTCATGTGTCAGTGATCTCTACATCAGATTTTTTTGTAATATTCTCAAGCAGATGTTAGTGGGTTCCCAAAACAAGGTCCTACAGAAGGTGTCTAAAACATACGGTGGTTGTATTAATTAGGACATAGCAAACTATAACAAAAAGACTCCCCAAATTCAACAGTGTAAATAAGAGAATTTTATTTCTTTCTCCTTTAGAAGTCTTGGTAGGTGGTCTGTGCCTGTGTTGGTGGCCTGACAGGGTGAGAATCCAAGCTCCCTTTATCCTAAGGCTCCATCATTGTCAAATCCATATGTTTGAAACTGGCTGAACATCACATCTGCTAGGAGTACATCTTGGTCACAGAGAAGAGAAAAGGGGAAAAGAAAGCACTCTCCTTGCCTGTTAAGGATATAACCTAGAAGTTGCATACGTTACTTTCTGTCAATTAGGTAGAACTTAATCATATATCCACATCTAGCTTCAAGAAAGATTGGGGAGTGTGGTCTTCAGCTGGTGGTCCATTTGCCCAGCTAAACTTGGGAGTTACAGAAACAGAGGAATGATTGGATATTAGAGTATAATTATTACCAGTATCTGCCATACAGGTAAAAGCAGTTAGGGCTGGAACTTAAGCAATGAAAATAGAATTGGTTTTTATGGCTATTTATAGCACTAATCTTCAATCTAAAGAGATGAAAGTAAAATACTAGTCTGATAAAAAAAAAAAATTACAGCTCCTGCTGTGTTTTCCTTTTCATCAGTCAGAATAATTTATATACGGTATAATA
Organism: Ateles fusciceps; assembly: GCA_036589455.1. Lineage (NCBI taxonomy): Eukaryota > Metazoa > Chordata > Mammalia > Primates > Atelidae > Ateles > Ateles fusciceps. The sequence continues at coordinate 934,501 of JAZHEH010001096.1, forward strand.
TACAGATTGTAACTGTTGCAATTAATGAGATTTGACAATATACATACCCATCTAACCCACACTGTATTTAAACAGTGAGCATTTCCATCACCCCAGAATATTTCTTTATATCCCTTCTCAGTTAATCCCCTAAACTCAAGCAACCACTGTTTTGAATACCATCACCATAGAAGAGGTGTGCCTATTCTAGAGATTTATGGGAATGAAATCAGTGCATATACTGTTTTACTTCTCTCACTCAGAAAAATGAGGTTTAGGATTCATCTCTGTTTTGAGTAATATTCCACTAGACAAGTTTACCACAGCTTTTGTCCATTTTTCTATTTATGAACATTTGAATTGTGTATGTTTGGACTGCCATGAATAAAGTGATGATGAATATTCACACGTATTTTTTCTGGACATTTATTTTTACTTCTTTTGGGTAAATGCCTAGAAGTGGAATTACTGGGTCACAGGATTGATAAATATTCACAGGAATTTGCTAGTTTCCTTACTAGCAATTTATGACAGTTTCAGTTACTCTAGATCCTCACCAATATATGCTGTTGGCAGAATTTTCCATAGAAGCTATTTTAATGGATTTTTTGGATTTTGAAAGAAGAAAAATAAAATTTTGTCTCTGACTACTCACATATTATCATGTTTTTCAATAAATTTATTTTAAAGGCAGTAAATAAACATTAAGAAAATGTGAATAACATTTTGAAATATAAAATCTTATACAGAAAAAATAATCGTATGTTAATTTTTTAATAAGAAGGACTCTTTTGAACTGTTTATGGTGTAATGGAATGCTTGGAATCAGAAGACCAGGGTATCGCCTCTGAGACCCAACATTTTCATCTGGAAAGAGGAGCTAGCTGTAGTCTTTACAAGGTTTTTGTGAAATCTAAATAAAATGCCTAACTCTAGCATGGTGCCGAACACAGAGCAAATGTATAATATGTTTAAATGGAATTTCAGATGAGGTAGTCATTCAAATAATCATGATCAGGAACATTATAATCACCATCATCATCATCACTGCTATCATCATTAAATCATACGACTAACTTTAACTGCATTATGCCATACTTCAAGAACACTTATATTTTCTACTTAAATTCTCAAAACAAGCCTTAACTTTGACATTTAAAAATTTCATGCAACTTCTGAACCTTCTATCAACAAGTTATAGCTTGCAGCAAGAAATGCTTGCTGCACCGGGCCATTTGTTTGCTAGAGCAGTTGCTATCTTCAGGAGCTTGGACTAACACGGAGGTATAACCTAGTGCAGACTAGAACTCATGGGCAGAATGCCGCCATGGCACAGATGCTCCATTTCCTCAGCATCTTGTGGAGAGGGGACCTTCTCCCAGTGCCTAACTCCATGGTATGTTTAGCAGTGGCTCACACCATTCATGCTCTCTGCAGTATTTTAAGGGAATTAGGGACTTGAGCATCTGCTCATTCTCTGGTTGCAGTTTTCTAGTCTGTTTCAAGGGACACTGTGTTTGTTTAAATATATTTCATGTACCCATATAATATAGGATAAACTTGAACTCAGTAAGGGTACATGATTTGCCCAGGGTTGTTGAGTTAGCAAGTTGAAGAACCAAAATTCAGATCTGGGCTGTGTGACTCAAAGCCTCTATTCTGAATTGCTGTGATACATGAACTTAACTGGAATTTTATTCATCATTTTTATTAAAACCTGACCCCAAGTTTCTTTTCAGTACACAATCCAAAACATCCCTCATGCTGCACAAATGAGAAATCAAACACATAATACATCTGTACACGCAGTGACATGGTAACAGAAAATGATGACACTGATCCAACTATAATCATTTGGGTATCTAAGCCATTTCAAAGCAAATCTCTGGAATGCAATTTTGTCTCAAAGACTGGAGAGAACAAAACTCTGAGTCAGAATTGTAGTTCTCCATTTAATAGCCCTGTAACTTGAGACATGTTACTTAACATTTTAAGACTGTTTTATTATATGTCAAATAAAGATATTGGACTGGAATGAGTTCAAGAGTTATACTGTACAATGTAGTGACTATAGTTAATAACAATATATTGTATTTTTCTTTTTTTTTTTTTTTTTGAGTCAGGGTCTTGCTCTGTCACCCAGGCTGGAGTGCAGTGGCGTGATCTCAGCTCACTGCAACCTCCACCTCCTGGGTCAAGCGATTCTTATGCCGCAGCCTCCCAAGTAGCTGGAATTACAGGTGCGTGCCACCATACCTGGCTAATTTTTGTATTTTTAGTAGAAACGAGGTTTCACCCTGTTGGCCAGGCTGTTCTCAAACTCCTAACATCAAGTGATCTGCCTGCCTTGCCCTCCCAAAGTGCTGGGATTATAGTTGTGAGCTACCGCACCCGGCCTAAATGTACTGTATTCTTGAAAATTGCTAAGGGAAGTACATTGTGTTTCCAACACAAATAAATGATCAGTATGTGAGAGAATGCATAAATTAATTTGCCCAACTTAGCCATTCCACAATGTCTACATATTTAAGAACAATACGTTGTATACAATAAATATACACAATTTTTATTTGTCAGTTAAAAAGTTATATTAGGACTTCTTCACAAGTTTGTGTGAAGATTAAACAAAATTTGTGTTTCATATTTTGTTGATTCTAGAAATCATTGATTATAAATAGCATGAATTATTTTATTTTTAGTGGAGAAAAAATACCAATAGTTGTAAACTGTCATTGATTATGAGACACATCTGAATTTCAGAGATGTTAAAGTGCAGAAGACGTATGTCTTAAACATCAATAAAATGCTTAGTGGCTGCTACATAGGCACCCACTAAATGATTATCTGTCCTTGGGGTTTTTGTTATTATCGCTATTATTATCACCGTGCAAACCCGTAAAAAACTGGCCCAGAGAAAAGTTTCTAAAATAAGATGTCTCAAAACATAATAGAAAAATGATTCCCTGAGGTCTCCAGGTGTCCACAACTCTATCTGTTGATATATCAATCACTGTGATACCAGGACCTCACTCATTTACCAACTACAATACCTGCTTTGTTTTATTTAAATTGTGTTACATTAAGCCGCTATTGGTGAGAGGATTTTCCAGAGGGAAGTCTGAAAAGGACAGGAGAAAAATTCTTCTAGTGATGCAAGTAAAAGGAAGTCCCTCTTGGTTATGTATACTGAGCAATACAAGTCGCATGTTTGAAAGCTAAGTATTTTCTTCTATTATCATCCAAAAACATGGAGAAAAAATCCCTGAGACAGAAAAGTATCTCTCTTTTTATTTCTAAAGGTAATGTACTAATGATGGATGACTAGTGCTTTTTAAAATATATATTCTATAAGGAAGATAACTCCTTAGGAAAAAAGATTATCTGGGTTCAAATCAAATCAAGATTCAGTATTTTCTAGTGTGTGATCTTAAGTAAGCTATTCACCCTCTCAAAGCCTGTGTGTCCTTAGTCGTAAAATGGCATAACAACACTTGCATTTCAGAGTTCTCTTAATATCCTTCCCATGTGCAATTCCTTCTGTTCTTCTTGCTTTTCTCCTGGTAACCTCCACTTGTACTTTATATCTTAGTTCAAGTACCTTCTCCAGAAAAAATTATAGCAGTACCCCAAGTGACTCTCTTTTTTGGACATTGTAAGTTTAATTTGAAAAATTACTTTGACAGAAACATTTTAAATTTGTGTCTTCCACTAGATTATGACTTCTGTGTTGTTACAAACCAAGTATATCATTGTTTTATTCCAAGCCCCTACTGTAGACCTGGAACACTGTAGGTGCTTCATCATTGTTTTCAAATGAATGTATGAATAAATGGATAGAAGAAAAAAAGTGAGGTAGAATGCCCAGCGTAACTCTTGGCATTGAACAAGCCCTCAAACGGTAGCCATTGTAATTTCTCCAACAGCTCAATGTCATTTTTTATGGAAACCTTGGGAAATTCCATTTTATCTCCTTCCTGTGATGCTATGTTGCAGTCATTTTACTTACACTACGCCTTCCTGTCTGGCCTTAGCTCTATTTTCACAGATTGTTTAGACCCACATGGCTGAAAGAAGGTTTCTGAGTGTGTTTGTCATTGCATGGTGGGATGCAACAATCTATATCCATCTGATTGGACTTCAGTGAAGATTTGTTTCTTTACAGATTATGGCATTTCCTCCTACTGTGAGTGAGAGCAAATCAACAGCTGCTGTAGAAGTGCGAGCACCTACACAGGCTTTGCAATTATCCTTGAAGCCCAAGTGACAGAAAGAGCAACAGTCTTTGCTTGAGAAGTTGCCTTGCGGAGAAGCATAGCCATTTTTAAGTGTGCTGAACAAGTGGATTGGAAAGAATAAATGAGAGCACCTGAATGGACCCACAGTAAGGCAGAATGTTTTCATCATGATAATCTCTGCTAGGCCCAGTCCATCATTCTTAGGGTACAAAGAGCCCTATTTCTGCATGGCAAAAGTCGTACAGAATGAGCTGGGTAGATATTAGTAGAGATTTCTGAAAAATAGTGCAGCTTAGTTCCATGTGTATGAATTGAGCATGCAGAGACCATTGACCAAACCTGTGGCATCAATCTGGTTTTAATCTAACAATGGAGTTTTTTCTACTTCACTTGGATTCTGAAGTCAGACTGTGTGAGTTTGAATCCCCATTCCATCGCTTATTGGATGTATCTAATGCTCCATCCATTGTCAGTGTTATTTGAGTGGTTATTATAGTCATGTAATGCAACCCCACTTTAAAGAAATGTCGCAGGTAGTAATGCTAAGAATAGAATTTTAACCCAGTTGTATCTGGTTGGAAAGTTCATGTTCTTTCCACTATACAATGATATTCACTCTAATAATATTATTAACTAAAGTGTGCTGAAGTGCCACTCATCACAAACAAAATGTCATGAGGTATTTTTGACAGAGCTTTTACTGTTTAAATCCACAGTATTTGGATTCTGAGGATGAGTGGTTGGAGGCTCCAGGGGCTAGGGTCAGAGACCAGGCCCTAATAAATAACCTTTATTTCTCCAGTGCCCATCACAAGGCATGGTAGATAATGAGGACTTAGTATATGTTATAATGATGCTGTCAGAGGAGGAAATGAGAAGTCCGAAAGAACAAACTGAGTGGGAAAATGTTCAATGGTCGTGAACATCCCTTGCTGCTTTTATTGTTTTTTGATATGTTTTCCAAGTCACTATTTTTCTCATCCCCACTTTGTGTAAACTCTGTTTACTCAACATTTCAGATGTGAATACACCGTCCAGACATTATGTGCTGATTGACATGTGATTGGTGCCACATATAAAATGACTATTGTTTTTGCTAGATTAGTATTATTTTGTTGAAGCAACTTAAGAATAAGAGAGTTTTTTGGCAACTGCATCCCATTTACCAGGAACTTTTTGACTTAAACTCCGGGAACTTTCTGACTTAAACTCCAATCTCTTGCACATACGTTTTTGAGCTAAAACTCAGTTCTGTTGGGCTACTCATTGGGAAGTGTTTTTTCTTTTTTTTTTGTTTTGCTTTTTTTTATTTTTGAAAGAAGTAGAGTTGTAGGAATTGTTTAGATGATGGAAGTGGGTAGGTTGAACTTAAATGCAGGTAGAAAAACTAGTCTGGTCGAGGGTACGTCCTGGAATGGCTGAAGAGATTGGTAGCTCTAAGGTCCAAGGGAAGGCCTGGCAAAGGAAGGAAGACGGCTTGAGAGAACATCCTGCAGCAGAGGAGGAAGGACCTAGAGATAACATGTGCTGTAATGAAAAAGATGGCTGTAAAGCCTGGTGAGAGCTAGGAAAACGTGCGCTTTGGGGAACTTGGAGTCTTTTGTCTTTCCCATCACCTTGAACCCCTTTGAGAAGACTTCCTGTGCTTCAAAATACCAAACAGTGGCCAAAGCAATAGCTTGTTTATGCCCAGGAAATTGGAATGTCTACCTCCACTGGTGAAAATAAGGGAAAAAATAGCTGGAGCAATGCAAGCTTGATTTGAGGGCAGCATTTCTTCTATAAGTCCCATATATCGAGATGATTCATAATTACAGTGGATGCTAGAAATAGAAATTCCATTGTGGCACTGCAGAGTATTCGAACATTCAATTATTGCCTTTTGCATGCTATGCCTAATGACTCTCAGCAGTTAATAGCTAATATGAAAAGCACAAAGCCATTTATCACATTTTAAAAATATTCCATTTCTGGCTGCTTTTGTGACTTTCTACTCTGAAAGCCAAGATTTATCTTCACCACCCTTTCATTCCTTCTCTTTCTACCCATTCTAAAGAACTAATTTTCTTCATGCCCTGACATCATTTCTGCTTGAACTTCTTTCTGGAAAGAGTTTACAAAGTATTTGTTTCATAGCCTTAAGATTTGGGTGTAGACATTGTCGATAAGTGAATTAAAGGTAGGAGCACAACCTAATACGTATTTAAAAGAAGAGTTATTGAGCCAATCTGGCTTCAGCCATCATAAGCAGAAGCTATTCTTGCTTTCAATAGCTGAGTATATTATTACTAAAAAATATAATTAAAGCATTTAGTGATTTAAGAAAGACTAAAGAAATGGAGTTCCTAACATGTTCCCATTAACAGATCTTTTGAGAACAACATACCTTTATAAAAGCTACCCTGGACAACAAAAAGGATGTAATTATTCAGATTTTGTCAATCACTGGTCTCTGGAGCGGTGGGTGGGGGAGGAGGATACTGGCATACTCACAAACTGATACACTCCCAGGGGCCACGCAGGGCTTGGTCCCAGTTACCTGTAAGGTTGTCTTTAGAATAGAGTTGTCTTTAGATTATAGAATTGCCTCATCAACCTCAAGAAACGTAAGATCTTCATCTCAAAGATAATCAAAGCGTACAGAATATCGTCTTGGAAGCCACGGCTTACTCTTTCAACTAAGGTGCCAGATTGTGCATTATGCTCTTCTTTTCCCCTAATTTCTCCATCTCCCTAAGTTGTTGTTGTTGTTGTTTTGAGATGGGGTCTTGATGTATCACATAGGCTGGCAGGCTGCTCTTAAACTTCTGGGCTCATGCTATCCTGCCTTTGCTTCCCAAATCATTGGGATTACAAGCATGAGCCACCGCGGCAGACTTTTCCTCTTTCTTTCTTGCAGGAAATAACCTCTATTTTCCCATCTGCAAAACTTGGTGGATAACCATTATATCACCTGCTTCACAGTGTAGATGGATTTTTACAGAAAGTGGTAATCACACATGACATGTGCTATTTGTGCACTCTGTATGAGTCAAGGGCAATTATCTTATTTGTGTAGATGCAAAGGAGTTCCTCCTATCACACAGCTCCTGTTCAACCATAGCATCCCATCTCAGATTGTCTGTCACCAAGAATAGGTTTTCAGCTCTGCTGTTCCATAACTGTACCTCTTAGCCCCAGAAAATTAAGATCTTAGGAGGCTAAAAATTGGCCTAGTCAACATTACTGGGTAGATCTGTATCTGTAATGAAGAAAGCAGTTTCCTTTATATTGTCTTATCTGGAAGTGTGAATGGAAAGACAAATAGCATCAACAGGGCTATGCAGATAAATCCTGGGATATTTGCAATAATTTAGCTAAGATCCTGCAACTGGAATTCAGCAAATTTTGAAAGGAGTTTAGGTGTTAGGAAGAAGGTATGTCTTGACCTGGCAGTTGGCTAAGGCCTGTTTTGTGATCCAACATTGGAGGGCATCCTGAGAGATTGAAGGGCCAGCTGAGAAGGTTGAAAGGTCTGGAGATGGGCAGGTAATGTTTTACTTACACATGAGCTTAACTGTTAGTTCTTTTATTCTCAAACATTTTGAATAATGATGTGTGCATTGAAATATATTCTTTTCATTAGGAGAGCCATGGCTATAAGTAGAAAAGATAAAGAATAAAATCCATAAATCACACACAAGGGAAGAGTAGTACATATGACTAGGGGAAAACTATTCTCAGTGGCATCTGGGATAAGTCCGAAGAGGAATGAATTACACTATTCAAAGAAGTTTGGGTTAGACTGGAGAAAGCATCTTTTCTGGGATAATTATATGATACTAGAAAATTTCGTCAGTTGTGGACTCTCCGGTGAAATGTCCAGTCATTTCCATTTATGTTTCTCATTTCGTTCCCTTAAACTTTCCTTGGAGACTATTTGAACTAGAAAAGTGATTTACTTTGTTTTATTTTCGAGAGTAACAACACTTTGGTCACAAAGTAAAGACTCTTGATTAGCTTCATTTTAGATTTGAGAAAGAATAGAAGGACATTTCATTTCTATTCTTGTTAAACTCTTTTCATGGTCTCTTTGAACCTACTGCCTCTGCCTAACCAAGTCAAATATAGTGAATATTGGTGACGCTGTTGATTCCAGATAATAATGATTGTAGTGACATACTTTTCACTCTAGTCAAGTGAGCATTCACAAGTGGGCCTCGTGCCTTGGTAATGCCTGGTTACAAGTGAGATGGATGAACAAATTATAAACATAAAGACTCAGACTCAGCCATTAGAGTTGTTACATATATATGCTATATAATAATACAATATCTTAATATATTATATAATATCTTGTATTATGTATTATATGATATTTAATATATAATATATCATGTAATACATATATATATGTAACATGTTATATATAACATGGAGATTTATATATATAAATATACATATATATATATATATATATATATAAGTTTAGTGCAGACTTTTGTGGGAAGAGACAATGCTCAAATGAAGAAGAGTGATCTCATGTTCAAAGTGAGGGAATAGGTAGAACAATAAACATAAGGCCTAGTCTTGGAAATGAAATTGTACTACCAACTAACCCAAGGAAAACTAGTAAGAGTTGCTATTTAAATAGATCCTTCATTAGTTTTTCTGTTTCAAAACGAGAATAAAATGTTGACAAATGCTGAAAACTGTCTGGTATTCTTGGGTATGTACTGCTATGGGGAAACTAGTGGAGTGTAGTTTGGATTTAATTTGGGGGCATTTTCTTATTTAAAGTTTCAGCTTATATCTGATTAGCAAAGATGAAACAATTTACCATATTTTATATTCCTGAATTTTTCAATTTTTAAGGTTTTAAAAAACATTCTTCTATATCCTGCTCATTTTTCCTGTGAGGGAGCCTCATTGTTAGGATAGCTGCTGATATAAATGTAAGAGTCATGAATCAGAATGCTGCTTATTATTGTGTCTTTATGGGGTAAATTTTTTTAGTTCACATGTATTGCCAACACCTCTTCTCCATTTATTTCTTAAGGTGATATCTGGGAGACGTTGTGTCAGTCTGACCTGATTCATTAATGTAACTCACAGGAACAATTTCTTGAGGTAATGGCTTCATGCCTGATCCCTGAGGGGCTTGTGGAATCATTGACCTACTTAAAGTTCTCTTAAAGCCACTTTCAAGATAAGGCTTCAGAAAAGGAGGGGCTGGCTTTCATTACTTGTTTCTAGGATAATTTCTTTCTTTCCTTCCTTCCTCCCTTCCTTTCCCTTCTTCGCTCCTTCCCTCCTTCCCTCTCTCCCTCCCTCCCTTCCTTCCCCTCCCTCCTCCCTCCCTCCCTCCCTCCCTCCCTTCCTTCCTTCCTTCCTGTTTTTCTTCCTCTTAGAGAAAGGCAGATAGATGGACACTGGCTAAATAAATTTGACTAAGAAAAATCTAGAATGAGTTAAGTGCTGCACATCTTATGGCTCTTGGTAACTCTGGCATGAAAGGAAATTGAAGTGGAAGCTAAACACAGAGACTGACTAGCAGAAATTGATTTCATTTTCTCTTCCTCTTCAGCCGCCACACACATATCTTCTCTACTCTGCACACATATGATATCTTTTCTGAACCTTGGAGGAGAAAAAATGGGGGAGATTCTGGTTTTCAAAAGCTTTTATTTCATATTAGACTTCATCCTTGTGGCTCATGCCCATTATCTATCCCCAGAACACTTGACAATTTTTCCCACAAGGCCAGTTTGAGAGCTTCCTCTTTGGTATCTTCAATGCACAGACCAATCTTATATTAAAACACTGATCCCACTGAATTGCAGTATGTTGATTATATTGCTTTCTTTCCTAGCATAGTGTGGGCTACTTGATAGAAAATAATGTTACTCATTCATATTTGTATCCCCAGTGACTAGCAGAGTAGCTAAACATAGAAGCTTATCATGAATTGCAAATGAATATGAAATTCATGGATAATTGCATGGATGCATAGATGGATGGGTGGATGATGGATGGACAGACAGATAGATGGACATCTGAGTTTTGAATGGGTACGGTCTAGAACCTTAATATCTCTCCTCTAAAATAATGAAGGTTTCATGAATACCTGTAACAATTTTCCGTAATATTCTCTGACTCATTGGTTAAAGCTCCTGCCTGAAAACATGCCTCTGGATTCTGGCCTTTTAATTTTGTTCTCCTGGTCAGAGTTCCCAAGTCCTGTTGCCTTAACAACCTGGAATCTGAATCCTATTCTGCCTATTGTATTTTCCTGTTTATTTCTAGCTTTGTGGCTTGTCTGAGTTTGGACCTCCTGTATTTAAGTCTCCTGTCTCTTCCTGGTCTCTCTCCCAGAAAAGTAAGAAATCCCTTGTCCTGTGAAATGCTACACTAGACTTTCTTAATAATCCAGTATGTCATAGAGGTCCCAATGTACATGCTAGGGGAAAGCATGGTTATAGTGCTTCTATCCAGTCATCATTTACCCACCTTTTCCATATAATTTTTTGAGTGAATATTTTTTACTGGCTCTTTCCACAGGACTTCAGACCTCCTCATAGTGTATATGTGTATACAGATGCCCACATGTTCCAGATACCCTACGTGTATTTGTATGCTTAGAATACATGATGAATAAACTGAGTGCCTGATTTCAAGAAGCTTAACATTTACTAGAAATAGGCATGTCAATCATTAAGTATAATAGTGTGTTACAATTTGGATGTGATGATAGAAGAGGGTATAGTCACTATTGCCTGAAGGAGAGGGCAGGAAAGCTTGAGCTGAGCTAATGAGGAACTACAAGTAGATCACTATGACTGGAGATTAGAAAACTAGAGAAAGGAAATACTCTGAGGCTGATACTGGGACCACATCATAGCTTTACCTTCCTCTGCTCACTCCTACTTCCTTCTTCTTTCAGTTGGGGTTGACTCCAAAGGCACTCCTTAATGAAAACCCTGTATGCTTAATTCCATCTCAGAATCTGCTTTACTAAGAAGATAAGCTTTCATCGAAGGAGGCTTTCTGTAAAAAATGAAGAGAAATAAAACAGGAGAGTCACATCATGACAACTGTGCTTGAGGAAGATCCATTTAGTAACAGTTTGGAGATTATACTAAATAGATCAGTTAGTAGGCTATTGTCATAGCCCACACAAGAGTCGATTAGTGCTTGAGGTTAGAAAGAACAGGCATGGAGATGCGGGAAATAGAAGAGGTGCTGTAAGTACAGATTAGGGAGAAATGGGTCCCAGATGTAATATGGAGAAAGAAGGAACATAAGTTGGAAGAATGAGGCTCACTGAGCTAGGGAACTCAAAGAGAAAACTTTTTTGGGGGGGTGGGAGAGATACATGGGGGAAAAAGGGAGTCCATATTGGCCATGCTGAAGGTGAGTGTAGAATATCTGGATAAAGATGGCCAGGACATGTAGAGTGAGTCTGAATTTCAACAGTGAGGTTTGGACTGGGCAAAGAAAGTGTGGCTTTCAGTATCCTCTGTGTGCAGGCAAATGAAGGGAAGGAGATGAGCTCATTCAGGGAAGATATTTAGCGAGAAGAGAAGAAGGGTACGGACAGAACTCTGGAGAACAACACTTAAGAAGTAGGCAGAAGGGAACCAAGGAAAAGGGACTGAGGAGGAATCCTCAGAGTTGTAGCTGAAGGACAGCCGTTTGCAAAGAAATGGTGGGCAACAGTGTAGGATAAACTTTAAAGTTACTTCGATTTGATATACAATGATCAACCATTTATTCATCATTTACCATGTTCTAGGCAGTCTGCAGTCTGTGAAGTATAGGATATTTAAGACAGAATATTGCTAGATCCTGCCTTACAGTAACAGCAGTACACTCAAAAATAAATACAAATAAACAATTCCTGGGAAGTGGGATAAGAGCTTTGATGAGGGTGCTTACACAATGATAGGGAAGAAACCGAGTGAGTGGGGGAGAGTTGCTGAGCCAATCCTGTCTTTCTGGACCAAGAAAGACATTGGTTCAGCAACTCTCCCCCACTCACTCAGTTTAATAGATGAAAAAGTTTGGGGAAGTGAATAGACTTTGCTAGGAAAAAAGTAGAGAGGCATTCAGGGAAGGATCAGAGGTATGAAAAGGTCTATTTCAACGTCATGACTCATTCTTTATCTAATGGCCAAAAATGAAAGAACGACATTGAGTATTTAAAGCACATTCTAAAGTTGCAGTAAGCTAGACACAACTCTCTGCAGCTTCCCTTCATTCTCCTCTGAAGGTTTACATTCAATGCCATTCGTTTTCCAAAATCAAATCACAAGAGTCACATCTCACGCAAGAGAGAGGTCCAAAGAGTAGAGGGCTTTTCAAAGTTTATTGGCTGAAGCTGTCACTTGCTCTGGGGCCCCATAAGTAAAATTTTATTTCTCACAAATGTAGTCTTTAGTTTTCTGCAGCCCAGGGACAAGAATTTTGAATTTGGAAAATAATGCTTTTTCACTGATTAGATTTTCAATGGTATTTGTTCACCTTCTTTAAAACAAAAAAAGGAAAAAAACAGCATTTCTTTTCTTTTTTTTTTTTAGACAGGGATCTTGCTCCGTCACCCAGGCTGGAGTGTAGTGGAGTAATTACAGCTCACTGCAGCCTCTACCTCCCTAGGCTCAGGTGATCCTCATACCTCAGCCTCCCAAGTAGCTACAGGTGTGTGCCACCAGACCCAGCTAATTTTTGTAGAGACAAGGCTTCGCTATGTTGCACAGGAGCATTTTGTTTCTGATTTTATGGTCATGCCGTTTGGCACACAAAGGAAAGAAAAAAGACACCCATAGTTCCAGCAGCTAGAGATGAGTAGTTCTAATAGTTTGAAGAATTCCTTCCAGTATTTACTCTGTGTGTATGTTCAGTCATATTAAAATTGTATTTACTGTTTTGTGTCTTGCTTTTTTCTTTATGAAATCATTCTCCTATGATATTAACCTTCTGATTTCTCAATAATATTGACATGATTCTTCCATTCAGTGATGTCTCTACATAGCATATACCCCTGTATTTCATCTGTTACCTTTTCTTAGAAACCTTTTCTGAATGCCCCCCCTTCCCTCTGGAATTGAAGGTTTGCCACTTCCTGTCCTGCCCTTTATTTTTTATTGGCTCTTTTCACTGGATGTTAGACCTCCTCATAGTGTATATGAGGTGCTCTAGGGCAAGAGTTATGTCTCATTCATTTTTGTTTGGTGACATATGACAGACTTTTATTATATATCTGTTGACTTAATGATTCTAATGATATAAAATAAGTAGCATTTCTGAAAGCCTAGGTGGAATGCATTGTGCCTGGAATTTTATCTATTTTATTGCTAATTTGCATCAGAGTTTTCAGTTTCACAAGTAAGTATTATTATCCCATTTTTCAGATGAGGAACTCCATGTTAAATTTAACTGATTCCAAGTTATGAATTAGAAATCTTGATTAAGGAGAGTAACTAGAACTAGTGATTTCTATGGTGAGACCCTAGACCCACTCCTCTCCCTTAATCGTAAGGTTGATGCCAGTCTCCATGAAGCCTGCAAATTTTAACAAGATAAGGAAGTTGTCCTCTAAAAGTTAATAATAGAACAGAAAAGATGAGAAAGATACACTTGTAAGATGATGAAGTAAGGAGGAAAGGAGGGAGCTTGCTACTGAGTGAGTAGTTTGTCAACCTAAAATAATCACAAATATCAGAATTCAGTTTAAAAGACTGTAATCAAACATAAAGCTGAGAAGAGTTGTTTGGGTAACACAGATTCTAAAGGAACAGTGTTAGTGCTTTGAAGTTAAAAGTTAAGGTCTTGCTCATATAGGCAGAAAACAGTGAAATTTAGTGGGATTGCAACATTTTCTATACAAGCCTGGTGTCTGAGTTACTGCAATTTAGTTATAGTTTGTTTTCTTTTCCATACAGCTTCTTTTCTTTTCCCACCCAGCTTAAAGGAGTGTACTTAATATCTCATCTTAGACATGATAATCATGAAGTCTTTGTATGAGAGAATAAAGAGGGAAGTTAATTTATAATGAAGATCAACAGTTAAGAGAGAAGCGGGGGGGGGGGTGAAGGCGGGGGGTGGTCTCCCCCAGTACCCTTACAACATTTTACAAATGTAAAATAAAACAATGTAGGTAAGAAAAAAGTTAATATAATCAGGGAACAAAGGTCACAGCTGCCTAGGTTATAGTTGCCGGATTGCATGACTCAGGTGCCACAATCATATTGCCTTAAGGCTGAAAATATCTTAAAATTACAGCTTACATTTTAAATTACTTATTTTCACGAAGACTATTTTATCACTGACATTGTTTAGAATTGCCAGTATATAGTGATAATAAAAAGCAGATCGTCTTTAATTGGTTTTATTATTTTTGAAATTTCATGCAGGCAATATATCTACTAATTGCCTGCACCAGTACAGACTGCTCCAGTCCCTCACAAACCTTAGTATACTTTCCATATATAAAAATATTATTGGTTATAATAGATTTGACAAATATCAAGTGAATACAGTGAGAATGGATGACATATAGCTCATTTTTTTATTGCATTTTAGGTTTTGGGGTACATGTGAAGAACATGCAGGATTGTTGCATAGGTACACACATGGCAGTGTGATTTGCTGCCTTTATAGCTTGTATTTTCATCAAACATCACAATTTTCTCCTCTTCATCCATTATTTGAACATTGTATCTTTAAGCCAAAGATAATAAAAAGAAGAGGCTAGAACTGCAATGAGGGCACAGCAGTAGGCAATTCTGAGATTAATTTCAGATAGTGAGTTTGGCAATGAGATATCCAGAAGCGTGCACACATCCTGGGGCTGCATTCTGATTATCGCTCAGCTGTGTCCTCGCAGCCACATCCAGAGCCTTCCAGTACCATGTCGTTATATGTTTGCGTTCTCGTCCCTAAACACCTTGGACACATTTACTCTTTTAATAATGATATGAATAATAGCTTCAATTTATTAAATGCTTTGAGCTAGACATTAATTTGTATAGATTACCTCATTTATTCTAAGAGCAACTATCTTAGTAAATAAAAATAATCTCTATAAAATAGCTACTGAGTAGGGGGCCAAGCCGTTTAATGCCAAAATCTTTTTTGAACCCCAGGCCATTTAACACAAAAGTCTTTGCTCTTTCTGTTTGTCAAGCCCCTTCTTTTTGATCTCCCAAGTTTTTGCTTGAGGCAAGCATTCTGCTTGTCCAACATCTATTCCCATTTTTTCTACTGAAAGCATCTGTTTTTTCCATTGGAAAATTGCATTTTTTCCGTTAGATACATTCATAGCAAGTCTGTAAAGTGCATCATTCCTGAAATAAGAGTGACCCAAGCTAGGCCAATCGAGTACTCTGTTTCTAGATTCTGTTTTTCTGAGCAGCATGTCATAGTAGCTGGTCATTGATACAATTTATTCGTCTCTAAGCAAAGCCCTAAGGAGAGTCTTCATTAGTTTCTGCTGTCTAAATCCCAGAGTTGTCCTCGGTCTGCTCTTTTCTGAGCTTTGTTATTCTAATTTTTCCTTAATTCTATGAGTGAACCCACAGTTTTCCAATAAATTACTTTTTAGCATACATTAACCAAAGTTGATTACTAGATGTCTGTTGCCTGCAACTAAACCCCCCTCCTCCCCCAAAAGGGTCATGTCCTGTGCTTTGTCTGCTAAAACCAAACAAAACACAAACAAAAAATTAACAATTCATATGAGATACTTTGTTTTATGTTGTACACTTTTTCTGGTTTCTTGTTTTGGAACAAACCAATGGTGAGGATTGGAAATTTCAATTGGTTTCTGTAGAGATATAAAGAAAGCAGGATACCATGGGGATTCTCAGATAAACTGCAGACTTACAGAAGCTCATTGTACAGATGCGGAAACTGAGAAATAGATGAGTAAAAGATCTGGTCATTTACCTTTTAGGGTGAGTTAATGGGCATCCTGGGACCAGGTGTTACTTATCTGCCATAAGTATGAATTTTTATATCTCTTTGGCCACATAATTATGTCATTTTAAATGTCTCTTTATAATACAAAGATTTCTACACTTTGGCTAATTATCCAGAAACTTGTTTTATAGACAAATCTCAGTTTGAAAAGTAATTTATAAAGCTAGTATAGTTTTGTTGTTGTTTTCGTTGTTTATTTTAGGAATTGGAGAGACATCTTCATTTATGAGATTATAGAACATAGAAAAATTGGCTAAGAGAAGCTCTCTCTCTCTGTCAAGATACCTGAGCATTAAATGACTCAGATGCCTGGTCTAAGGAGCAGTTTATGATTCTAATCAACATGCTGAAGGTGAATTAGTTTTGGCCAGAGTCCCAGTATTGTTAAGGTGTTAGTTTGTTACCTTGAGAGTATTTCATTTATTATTGTGCAACAAACTTCCTTTCCAATGGACCGAAAATAAAACAGTGTGCAGAACAGTTCATTTATTCAGCTGTTCATATGTGTGCATATTCATTCATTCAGGACAGAATTATTGAGTGTTTTGAAGGTGAGATCAAAGATGACAAAGGTAAATAGCATTTATCATCTCAAGGAGCTATAATGAAGACAAGGCATGTGAAACGAGTCATTTCCCAAAGTAGAGTATGCTGTTTGTAGTTGAAAAAGATACCAAAAGTTCACTTTCCAACCCCAAATAGTTTTATATAACCTGATTTATTATTCTGAATACACTCTTAACTACTTTGAATTATATATTATATGTTATATTTATTATTTTTGTTACATTGACCTACACTAGAATGTCAAATAAATGAGGGTAGGAACTTTGTCTAGTTCATCTGTATTCCTGGCAGTGAGAACAATACTTGACACATAGAAGGTGCTTAATAGGTATTGATTGAATGAATGAATCAGTAATGAATCTTTCCTAGAAATTATTGAGAAGGTTTCAAAGGCAAAGAGATTATTGAATTGCATGTTAAAGCTTCAATTTAAGTTCCATGGTAAATTGAGCAGGGGGAAAAGTAAATTGAGTAGGAGAAAAACAACATTTCAGGCAGCAATGAATTTCAGAGAATAACCTATGAAAATGCATGGCAGAAAGAGACAGACTTCAGTTTGATGAAGAAACACTAATAGCTCAGGTTAGCAAAAACTTAAGAGTGTTTGGATGAGTGTAACAGGTGATGAGACTTGAAAGGTTTCTTAGGTCTGATTCATGAATTTTAAATTTTAATCTCTCAGAAACAGGATTGTCCATGAAAGGCGTTGATATGGTTTGGCTGTGTTCCCACCGAAATCTCAACTTGAATTCCCACCTGTTGTAGGAAGCGCCCCGTGGGAGGTAATTGAATCCTGGGGGGCAGGTGTTTCCCATGCTGTTCTTGGGATAGTAAGTCTCACGAGATCTGATGGTTATAAAAGGAGAGTTTCCCTGCTGAAGTGCTCGTATCTTTGTCTGCCGCTCTCTGTCCGCGTAAGATGTGACTTGTTCTTTCTTGCCTCCTGCCATGATTGTGAGGCTTCCCCAGCCACATGGAACTGTAAGTCCAATTAAGCTTCTTTCTTTTGTAAATTGCCCAGTTTCTGCTATGTCTTTATCAGCAGTGTGAAAACAGACTGATACGGGTGTTATAAAAGGGAGTGACAGGATTCTGTTTGTTGTGGAATCACTTCTGCAGTACTAAAAATGTTGACTGGAAAAGCATTTGAGTTGGGTCAGATAAACCAGTTAGGAGGTTATTGCCATATGAAGGAAAGAGATCATAAAAGTTCAAATCATAGCTCCTTTGAAAGTGAGGAAGAGAAAATAAAAATTAATGATTCTGCATTCACTGAAGCTCACTTTACATGGGCTATCTCATTTGTAGCACTTTATTCACTGAAGGTATTAAATACTACCAAGCACACCTGCTTCTTAACTGGAGCATCACTCAGGAATAGAACTCAAGCCAAGTGAAACACGATTTTCTCAGTATGGAACTTCAGCTAAAAACAAGTGAGCACAGCAGTTTCTAATTGCTAAACTGGTGACTTTTCACCGAAGTGGGGGAGATCAATTTGAAATAACAACAGAACAGTGTGTATTATGTAGCAGGCTTCTCTCCAAAGACAATCTGGCCAAGGGGGAGGTCTGCAAAATCCAAACCTCTTACAAATAGGAAGTTCCAAAAGAAAGTTTCCAAGTGCTTAGGGATGGAACGAGAACAAGGCATGAATGACCTTAACTTTCTGTTTCAGTAGTACTCTAACTTGGAGATGAGATGGTAATTGTTGGCTTTTATGAAGGTCCTAAAATATATAACTGACTATATGACTCCACTGCTAGAGATTATATAAACTTCCCAAAACCGCACTTCAGTCATAATGTTGAGACATAGTTTTGGGGAGGGGAGGCTGTAAGGGTTATTACAATGATAAACTCCCAAGTACCACAGTTCAACCGTGATATTGGGACATAACAGTTTGGGGAGGGGAGGCTGTAAGAGGTGTCACAGATCATTATGAAAAGTATCGATGTGTGGAAGCTTGAGGATACTTATTTTTTCTTTTTATGGCTGATTCAGGAATACGTCTAAAATAAGATTACACCCACCCAGTATCATTACACCATGCTTTCTTCTTTTTTTTTCTTTCTTTCTTGTTTTGTTTTCTTTTTGAGACAGAGTCTTGCTCATTACCCAGGCTGGAGTGCAGTGGCACCATCTCAGCTCACTGTAACCTCTGCCTCCCAGGTTCAAGGTATTCTCCTGTCTCAGCCTCCAGGGTAACTGGGACTACAGGCATGCACCACTACACCTGGCTAATTTTTGTATTTTTAGTAGATATGGAGTTTCACCATGTTAGCCAGGCTGATCTCGAACTCCTGACCTCAACTGATCTGCCCACCTTGCCCTCCAAAAGTGCTGGGATTACAGGTGTGAGCCACCATGCCTGGCCCTCACACCACGCTTTGTTTACTGTAAAGGAAGGAGTTGAAATGCCAAGTCATTAGGGATTTGCATTATCTTGGGTGTGCCCATGGGAGGAAGATCCAAATGTGAATATTGCAGTTAAAAAAAAAAATGTTGATAATCACTGACTGCAAGAAGCCACTATTTTAATGATACTCAAAATCTTTAGAACCTGGCCCCAGCCTCCTTTCCTTCCTCCATTATCTCTGCCTAGGACATACTTGATCTTTGCGGGTCTTAGAACATATTGCACCTCTTTATACAACATCCTCACGCACCTCTAACTACAATACCTACCTTGCTTTGTAAGATTGATGTGTTAAGGGGTTATCTCCCTTAAAAGACTGCCAACCCTCAATTAAGGGCAGATATTCTGTCTTACTCAGTCTGTAACAAGCTTGACTCATAGCAGTTCTCAGTCAATGTTTAGTAAATATCGAGGCAGTAACATTAGGAAGTGTTAGATTTGTAGTAATTTTCTGTATCACAAGCCTAATGAAAATTTAGAAACATCTGTTTTGACATGTGTCCTTTTTTTTCTGTGGAAAAGGAAATTACTTTACATCTTGGTTATGTTAATTTAGTAAATATTTCTTGAACGTTTCTGAGGCTAAATTTTGTGGTGATGTCATGATCAAAGTTTAAAAAACATTGTCCTTCCCCTAAGGTTGCTCACAAGATAATGAGACACGTGTAACTTCAACCTTACCTTTGAATAGGTGTATGTGAACATAAATGCACCTCACTTGAACTGAAGAATAATTATAAGACATTAGGTTGCACTAAAATGAGGTCATAAGGTCAATACTATCCTCACAGAGCAGAGCTGAGGGAAGTAGACATTTATTCTGATATTATGTATGCTTACAAAGTAGAATCTGGGGGCTTCATGATTTAGGAACCTAGTGGCTTAAACTCGCTTCCCTGTAGACTTGAGTCATACTCTATTACAGACTTGGAAACATCCCCCAAGTTCTCTAATAAATAAAAAATGGAAGTCCTCAATCCTGTATAGTCTTCTTTTTCCTTCCCAATTAAATTGTAACACTTGCCAGCCCAGCCTTTAGGAGACTGCTTGCAGAGCTGAGCTTTCTCATCCTGAATCTGAAGCTCAATATTTGGGATTTAGTCAGCAGTACGAGATGGGCTCTTAAGAAAGTGAGTGAATGTTTCTAATGATTGCCCTAGAAAAGTGAAATGCATGATGGGAAGGAGGAGAAATAAATGGCACTGATAAGAACATTATTTAGAGTCTCAGAGCCTTGGTCTGAGATGCTTGTCCTAAATACAGCCAGTTTCCAGGGGCTCTTACAGGGTAGCAGGAGGGGACATCTGGGTCTAGTGATGCCACAGCAAGAAATATGATTTCTAAATACTGGTTTGGAATACAAACAGAAACTGGGTGCATTAATCATAATGTTTCAAATATTCAAGCAGGAAGCATATTGGGGGATTCTGAGGGTGGTTCTTTGACCCTGATCAACCTACCATGAATTCAGTATGAAAGGCTGTCTATGGAGCAATAAGAAAAGCATTAGCTTTGGAGTCTGCAGACATGGGTTCATTTCTGACTATACCACTATGTACTTTTGGATGATTCGTTTAATTTCCCTGAAGCTCAGTTTCCATATCAATAAAATGGATATAATAGTAACTCATCATGCTGTTGTCTAAATACTACCTTAAGCTCAATAAACAGTGATGGTTATTGTTAATATCACAGTAGTAGACATTAAGGTCAAGCTCTGAACCAGCTATGCCCAGAACCAAATCTTGGTCTTCAATAATTTAAAAGGTCTGTGATCTTGGAGTAGTTCTTTAATCTCTTTGCGATTCAGTTTCCTAATTTGTAAATGGGTGTAATCATAATTACAAGAATTCTAGCCTCATAGGTTTGTGGTGAAGATCAAATGAGATGATACACTTAACCCTCTTACAATACTTACCGTCTAGAAAGCATGCTATAAGCTATCATCACCATCACCAAGGGCAAGCATAAGTAGCCTCATCATAACGAAAACCACATTTACTGACTAGTGTCTATGTGCCATACACTGTGTACTTCCTGTGCATCATCTGATGTTGTTAATCTGCACTCTTGTGGGGCACAGCAGGGGGAAAATGAGCAAAAAAATGGCACAGAGTCCTGGGACCTGTGAAGAAGGCCTTTATTTTGGAATATGCTCTAAATTGTATCAGTTTCATGCTTTTGTTCCAGTGGTTTTCTCCTCTTACAGGAATTCCTTTTCCACCTAGAAATATCCCAACTGTGCTTCAAGGCTCTATCTAAATAGCATCTTATCCATATTATTGGTCACTCAGCATCCTCAGTGAGTTAGTTGCTCTCCTCTGTGCAACCCCAGCACCTGCCCGTGGTGTTTTGTAGAGGTTACCACCAGTATTGTACCATGGTATTGTTCATGACATTGCTTACCTTCCCCACGAGCCAGAACTTCATGAGAAGAATGTCTTACTCATCTCATTCATGTCTGTATCCTCAGTAACCAGCACAGTGCTAGGTACATAGTAAGTGCAAATAATACATTATTTTTTAAAGTAAGCAAGTTTGTCTTTGACACATTTCTATTAACTGTGTCAGGACCCTTTCCTGGCGCAACCACTCCAGTATCTCAGACTTGAGTCTCCTTGGCAAAAAACCAACTACAGTAAATACTCACTTAATGTCATCAATAGGTTCTTGGAAAATGTGATTTTAGGCAAAACAATATGTAAGAAAACCAATAGATTAATTGATGTAAACAAGAGTTAAGCTCCTATGGCATAGTTTTGGTCACAAAAATATCACCAAATTTCTAAATAAACGAAACATCTCTAATATTAAACATTGTAATAAATGTGACCTGTATGTACATTTAAGAAAGATTAATAAAAACAAGTAGGATAATTATTTATGTTTTGGTGAATCAGTGAGTGACAGCAGTTGTAGTGGTGGTGGATTAAATCAAGGAATAAATGTTTGCAAAGCGAAAGTGGTCAGGAGCACCTCCTATCACCGTGCAGTGAAAACATAAGCAATTAGAAATATGGTGGACTCCCAGAGCACTTTTGTACCATATTGCTTATTGTTGTACATTTGTATTATTGTCTTGTACTTTAAGAATTTTTATTTGGCAATCATTTGTATTCATTCATTCATTTCTTAACATGCTTATTTATGTTTATTGCCTTTGGTAGCCAGAGCCTATCCCAGCACCACAAGGCAGATGGTACAGGGTGGAACTGGACAGAATACCTTAGTCCATTGCAGGGAACACCCACCCTTACTCAAATGGAGAACCGTTTAGACATACCAAGTCACCTAATGTGCACAATTCTGGGATATGAGAGAAAGCTGGAGAACCCAAAGAAAATGCATGCAGACGTGGGGAGAATGTGCAAACACACAGACAATAGCCCTGGCTAAGAATGAATTTTTTCCTCTTCAAAGTTATAACAAAACTAGGTTGAACAAAATGACATTATTCAAGGGATTGCAAAAATCCTCCCTTTGTATGTAAACAAATACCAAGAACTGCTGAGGTTTATGAAATAGTATTTTGTTGAATTATTTAAATAACAACCGGACATTTAATTGATGGATTTGATCTGTGAGTGGAAATTAAGTCTGGTGCCTTGTGAGCTCTATTATCCAAAATCATTTCTTAGATGAAGCTAAAGTCATCTCAATGTGCATTAGATTCCGGTGCCCAGCCAGGAAAAACCACCACGGAGCTCCCCAGGGGAAGATGGCTCTTAGTCTTGAAACTGGAGAAAAGGTTGTTTTTCTTTTAACAGACTGGTAGTTTATTCTCCTTCTCCTTTTGATGTAGTGTATCCCTCAGACCTGGCTGTTACCCATATGACTAGCAGTGTGTTTGTAATATCAGGAAAGGGAACTGTGAGGCAGACCAAAGACAGCGTCAGAGGCAACTGAATTTCAAGATACCTTTGTGTGCTGCAGCCTTGCTTCCTCCATATTGTCAAAAGAGATAAACAATTATCTACAAACAAAGGGCATCACTACAAGCAAAACTTAACTTTATTCCTGAGCACTGCAGATGTTCGCTAGAACAGATAAATGCAAGGAATAAATGCCACCTTGAAAGCTACTCTCAGGCTCCAAGAGCATGGCACTGGCCCTGGTCAGGGTTATCCCACTTCAGAAAGTCTGAATGCTGCAGTGAGCACAACAAAGCCTGCTGCACAAGCCCAGGCATCTAGAAACTGTCATCTGAAACCAAGGCAGCCAGCGGCTGTGGTTTATGGAACATTTACTGTATACTAGTGTTTATAATTATTTATCTCTTTAACCCTGGTGACAACCTAGTAAGATAAGCACTATTACTATAACTCCTTCACATATGTGGATGAAATTTAGCCTTTTTCATATATTCTCTAGCCGTGAGTCCTCAGACTTTGGGATTTCAGAGTGTAAAATTTCCTTTAAAATTTTAAATATTTTAATTTTACTAATAATTGGGTATTTAAAAATAAATTAGCAACCACCATCTATAATGAGTGTGATTTAAGTATAAAGAACATTTATTTATCTACATGGAAAACTTGCATACTCTACCATCCAGCAATCCTACCTCTAGATTTTTATTTGAGAATGACTTTTGTCAATGTACGTCAGAGAACTTCTACAGGAAAAGGGATAAATGAATGCTTGTGCTTGGTATGTTTACATATTGCAAAAATATATAGCAGTTAGGAAAGTGAATGAGAGCTGCTTACAAAAATAGAAATCTTAATAAAAGGCTGAGTGGTAAAAATGTACAAAAGATTACCTCCAACAAAATATGTTCTATATAAAGTTAAAACTTTAGAATATACTTTTTAGGAACATACAGAAATATGTGTGCATATATAACTGGCATCTACTGAGGGTCATCTCATGGTGAAAGATGGAATATGGAAGCTAGCACATGAGACAGAGAGAAATGGGATGATTTCATCCTTTTTATTAGGAATCTACTCCCATAATCATGAACTCCCTCCTGATATGGTTTGATCTGTGCCCCTGCCCAAATCTCATGTTGTATGTGTCTGTATGTATATACATACACATATGTGTATGTGGGTGTATAATTTTTTAAAAGTTGAGAATAACACAAAATTTAAAATAAGAGATACCTCAAGTGATGGAATTATGAGAATGAGATTAATGGGAACTGCATACAGAGATTCAAATTACAGTCAGTGTTCCAGTTTTTGTATTAGGCAGGCGATATACCTGTGTTAATTGCAGTCTGTTGTTTCAAACTAACAAGTAAAGAAATAAAGATTTTCATGGACCACTGATAGAAAGGTGTCATGAGCCAAGAATTATTAATTCATTTTCTTAAGATCCAAATGCAAACCTAACACAACACACACAAAAATGCAACAAATCCCTCAATGCATTGTCTTTTTTCTTCATTTTCTCAAGAAGCAGTTTTAAAACATGTTTTAGAATAGTACTATAAAGTGTGGAGATCCATGTTTTGGAATGGTGATCTATACCAACCAATTCATTTTTTCAAGAAGTTAAGAGTTGTAAAGCCAGCCTTAGAACTGGTTTTGGTACTAAAACCTGTACTAGGGAGTATGAATGAGAGAGAGAGAGTGAGAGAAAGAAAGAAATGCACAAAGGAAAAGGAACAGACTATTGTTTGAGAAACGTGTAGCCAGACTGTATAGAAGACTGAGACACTAGGTAAGAAATAGATTTAGGGAAGTTGGAAAGCACTTTAACCATCTGTGAAGAGTGCTGCTATGATAATTGCTCATTAACTCAGATTACCTTCCTGTCTGAAATAATAGGAAATTTACTCAGATGTATACGAAGACTTAATGGGGAACAACAATTCTCACAGAATTCTCTTTAGTGGTATAGGAGGGAAAGGTGCTGCTTATTCTACTAACCAGCAGAACTTGTATGGGTATACCAGAAGATTATAATCCAGTTATAATCCAGTTTACAAAAATGCTACAATGATTAGTCTGCCTAACTGTCTGTTTCGTGATTAATCTCAAAATCTCACTACCTTACTTAAACTGCTTCTGTCACCCTCCATGGATTATAAAGTTTAAGCTTCTTGCAAAACACTCTATGATTTGGCCTTTTCTTTCTGCCCAGATTCATTGACCACACCTCCCTAGTGGTCACTTTACATCAGAATCTTAGTCTATTTTCTGATGGTGTAACAGAATACCAGTCCCACAGACGGGGTAATTTATAAAGGAAGAAGTGTATTCCTCACAGTTCTGGAGGCTGGAAAGTCCAAGAACATGGCACTGGCATATGGTAAGGGTCCTCTCATGGTGGAAGATGAAAGATGGAATATGGAAGCAAGCATGTAAGATAGAGAGACAAATGGGATGATTTCATCCTTTTTATTAGGAAGCTACTCCCTCGATAAGGAACCTTCTCCTACTGATACGGTTTGGATCTGTACCCCTGCCCAAATGTCATGTTCAGTTGTAATCCCCAATGTTGGCGGTGGGGCCTGCTGGGCAGTAATTGGATCATGGGGGTGGTTTCTCATGGTTTAGCACCATCCCCCTAGTGCTGTTCTTGTGATAGAGTTCTCATGAGATCTGGTTGTTTAAAAGTGCATATCCCCATCTCTCCCCTCCTCCTGCTCTGGCCACGTGAAGTGTTTCTCTCACTCTTTGCCTTCTACCACGATATTATGTTTCCTGAGGCTTTCCCAGAAGCTGAGCAATGGCCAGAATGATGCTTTCTGTGCAACCTGTGGAATTGTGAGCCAATTAAATCTCTCTTATTTATAAATTACCCAGTCTCAGGCATTTCTTTGTAGCAGTGTGAGAACGTAC
This sequence comes from Ateles fusciceps, assembly GCA_036589455.1. Classification (NCBI taxonomy): domain Eukaryota; kingdom Metazoa; phylum Chordata; class Mammalia; order Primates; family Atelidae; genus Ateles; species Ateles fusciceps. The sequence goes on from JAZHEH010001096.1 coordinate 960,453, forward strand.
TAACACAACTGCAACAGTAGCATTAATCCATTCATGAGGGTGGAGTCCTTATGATCTAATCACCTGGGAAAGGCCTTACTTTGTAACATTGTACATTATAATACTTAATACTGGCAATACTGGCAAGTTTCCAACACGTGAACTTTGGAGGACACATTCAAACCATGAGCAGCCAGTCTTCCTGATATGATTGTCATTTCTTGACTATATCCTGCACTCCCCACCTTATACATATTGTTCTGCCTGGAAGGCTGTTTCTCTCTTCTAGATGATCCCTATAAATCCTCTTGTACTCAACTCACTGATTTCACCTCCAGGAAGCCTTTCTAAATTACCCAACTGGATAGATTCTCTCTCTCTTTCTCTATCATAATATTTGTAGTAACCATTTATTTACATTTGGTTTTTTACTCCATACTGAAAGTTCTTTCAAGAAGGGAGTTATGTTATTTAGTTCCAGAAGGCTCAAGTACTGTAAGAAATGAGGCAAGATAAGCATACTGTCATCTTTATATTCCCATTGATATGAGACCAACGTATGTTGTTTTCAATAAATATTTGTTGAATGGATTAAATGTCAATGGTGATGCTATACCCAAAAGTAATGTTCAGCAAGTAAGGGAGGTTCACTTTAACTGGGACACGACAGATTCAGTATTTAATTCAGCTAGCAGGTGAGTTCAGAGAGGGTCTAGGTGTCTGTGTGTCAGGAAGGCTACGGAAGGGATTCAGGCATTACATTTTTAATGGAGAGATTGTACCGTACGTCATACTCTCCAGCTGTCCTTCTGAGTCACAGCTTCCAGGACCTTTCAACAGTGGGCTCTGTTGTTCAGCTCTGAGCCACGCTGTTCTAAACCCTGGAACAAGGCTAGTACAAGGCATGCTCCTAGACCCTGAACCACAGGCGTATCTATCACAGTTCATGTCTCTGAAGTCACTGACGCAACTTGCCAAAATTCCATTCCATGTGGACCCTTTCAGGTGCTGCAAAGGGACTGGTCATTAGATAAGTGATATGTTTTCAATACCCAGCAGTTTTAAGCATCCTTTTTGAGTTTCTTCTGGGGAACAGTTGCAACAGTGCCTTTAAAATGCCAGTGAATCATCTCTAACTACAGCCTATGATGAAGCCATCTGTATTGCACTGGGAAAATATCATGTGGCATAATTAATTCATTGGATGTGATGATTGCTTAGAATTATAGAAATACAGTATTGGAAGGGCTCTCATGAGGTTTTGTAAAAAATTCTCAGACTCCTCCATAGACCTGTATTTAAACTTACCAGAAACATAATTACTCCATTCTTTGGATAATCTAGTAAAAACTTAAATATTTGCCATTAATGAGCTTGCAAAATTGGTTAAGTAACTTAATCTCTCCAGGCCTCAGTGTCTCATATTTAAAAGTCAGGGCAGGAATGTATTGTCTTTATTCAAACTCTACCACTGTGATACTGAAGGTCTTTATAGAGCCTCTTCCGGGTTACTGGGGAATAAAGAGCTGCCTTGAGTGGATGGCATTCCCCTCCCACATTATTGTTTATGTAAAACCATCTGCTATCTTTTTAATGTTTCTGCCTCTGATTTTACTCTGAAAAAAGAAAAAGAGATCTGACAAACAAAAAGTTATGGTCACTAGGACAGACAGTGTCCAAGCTCTCCCTGCATTCATAGGCAATGAATTTACCAACTTCATTGAGAAGTGATCCAGTGGAGAGAGTACAGGGTTTTGAGTCAGAAGGTATGATTAAGATGATGGTTCAGATCATCACCATCTGTGAGACTCTAGGTAAGTCACTGAGTTATTTAACCTCTGGGCTGTAGGCCTAATAGCTTTCTCATAGTACACTTAGCTTGGGCTCTCTAGGAGTCAGAGCCTGAGACAAAGGCTTATATGGAACAACTTTATATGGGAGTGTGATTCCAGTAGCAGCCATGAGCAATGGGGGAGCAAGGCATAAAAGGAGAGAGAACCAGTACAAAAATGTGTTGTTGACTTGTTGCTTGATCCCAAAAGATCATCTGAGAAGTGTGTAATACGTCAGGGCGACACAGGAGGAAACGATTGTCTGTTGGTTTCCATTCCCCGTTGGTAAACTATTCACCCTGTGGCTGACACTGTTTTATATTTCTAATTTGTGCATGTGTGAGTATCAAGTGACTCTCACAAGTGACCTGCTTCCTGATTTCAAACAAACTATGGAGCGAGGCAAGAGATGTCCAGTATTAGCCTGACAAGTCTATTTATAACTGCATGAAGCTGCTTGGAACCTATGCCAAACTGGTTAAGCAACTGTGACTGGAATAAGAAGTGCATCTGAGAAGATTTCTAACAGTGCATTAGAGATTTTTGTTACATTTCACCCCTTGCACCACTCTGTTCCACTTGTGCCCTCATTTAAATTCAGTCTATTACAGAGGTCCCTTCTAGGTGATGAATGGATTAGGAAAACAATATTCCCAATGGCTGCAACAGCTCACATGGCTCTAACTAGTATTCACCATTTCCTCCTTAATCGTCATTCTAGAAATTGTTCACCTTTGGTTAGCACTTTAGTTGGTCTGAGTAGTTGTCTGGTGGGGTGACCCAGTTTTATATTCCCAAGTGATCTGAGTCCTTAATTGCTTTGCCTTTGTCAGGATTTGCTTGCAACTATTTCCCATTGGTCACTGGGCACAGAAGGTAAATAGACCTCTCAGTAAACCCCCTGGATGCCATTGTCATTCCTGCTCCATTCTGTTTTGTGGTAGCAGCTCCAGCTCATCCTGGTAATCAGCCTTGGTTTTCCCTAACATACGTAATTTTGTTTGCCTGCTAGTTCTTGGATATTAAGAGACCAAAGTGACCATGTTGTAGTTATAGCTTCAAGTTCAGAGCTTTACCGACTTTCTAGTGGAAACATTTAGTTATTGGGAACCATGCCTCTAATCTAGCAGACCTAAGATTTCAGGAATAGAAAGCAAATTTTGGCAAGAGGATCACTTGAAATGGTTGTGACCAAAGCCAATGCCATTTTCACTCCTTGATTCCTGGAACTGTGTATCCTAGCCATTAGAGACATAGCACCATGGTTATAGGTTTACTGTATGCACTGTATCCTAAAGTGCAATCTCTACTCCTGAGCTGACATATTAACTGAGAATTAACAGGCTGTCTGCTTATGGGTTTAGTCTACATGATGAAATGAGCAGATACTATGGTCAGACACCAATTGTTTCACATCCTTTGCTTACTACAATGACATATAAAACCCTCAGATAGTCATTCTGGCAGAGGTAATGTGGATAAGAAAGACTTGAGATAATAGATACCCCATGTGCTGATGTGATTATTATACAATGCATGCCTTTACTGAAATGTTCCATATATCCTATATACGTAGTATCTACCCAAAAAAAATAAAAATAAGAAATGAAATTAGAAAAAAGAGCAAACTAAAGCCAGGATAAACAGAAGAGCGAAAATAGTAAGATCAGGGTAGAAATGCATCAACTAGAAAGCAGAAAAAAATAGAGAAAATAAATAAAAACAAAATGACAAACTTTTAGCTAGAATGACCAAAAAAAGAAAAGACAGAAATTAGTAAATAAGTGTAAGAAGAGAATCACTATTGATCCTACATAAATTAAAAGAATTATAAGGGAATATTATGAACAACTTATGCCACATAGTATATGATTCAGATGACATAGAAAAATTCTTAAAAAGGTAAACATGAACAACATCAACTCAAGATGATATAGAAAAAGTGAATACATTAATAATAAAATATGAAACAATTAATTAAAAATCTTATAAGATTATTTCACTGGTGAATCATACTGTATAAGGAAGAAAGAATATAAATAATTTACAAACTCTTAGACTATAGAGATGGAGGGAACATTTCCTAAAACATTCTATGGCAGCAAGTGTTACTCTGAGAACATAGCTGTTCAAAAACATCAAAAAGTGACCCCAGCAACATAACGAGATAATTATACACCATGACCTAATAGAATTACCCAGAAATGCAAGATCAGTTTAATATTTAAAACTCTTCAATGTATTCACCATGTTGAAAGAATAAAGAACAAAAATCATATAATTTCAAGAGATATAGAAAGCATTTTAAAAAATCAACACCAAATCATGATATAAACTGTCAATAAACCAAAACAGAAAGGATTTTCCTCAACTAAATAAAGGGCATCTACAAAAATCCTGCACCTAATATCATATTTAATAATAAAAGATCAAGTGCTTTTTCACCAAAATCAGGGACAATATAAGAATGTTGGCTGTCAACACTTATATTCAACATCAGACTCTGTATTCTAGTTGTAAGCCTGTATAACAACTTCCTTCTCTTCTCAAGCAAAGAAACAAAAGGCAAGGAGGAAAGGGAAGGAAGAAGACAGGGAGCGGGGGGAGAGAGTGAAGGCAACAGCGAGTGTGTGAGTACATGTGCCAGTGAGAACATTCAGATTAAAAAGAAAATGTAAAATTATCTTTATTCTCAGACAACATTATCGTGCATGTAGAAAATAAAATTTAAGCAGCCAGGCATGGTGGCTCACGCCTGTAGTCCTAGCACTTTGGGAGGCCGAGGTGGGGAGATTGCCTGAGCTCTGGAGTTCCAAACCAGCCTGGGAAATACGGTGAAACCCCATCTCTGCTAAAAATACAGAGGAAACTAACCCGGCATGGCGGCGTGCACTTGTAATCCCAGCTACTCCAGATGCTGAGGCAGAAGAAATCGCTTGAACCCGGGAGGCGGAGGTTGCAGTGAGCCCAGATTGCGCCACTGCCCTCCAGCCTGGCGACAGAGCAAGACTCCACATCAAAAAGCAAGACTCCGTCTCAAAAAAAGAAAAAAAGAAAAAAAAAAAACTAAGCCATCCACATACAAAAAATTCTAGAATTAATAAGTTTAGCAAGGTTGCAGAGTAACAGATAATTAACAGAGCAACAAATAATTTAAAAATGGAATCAAGGCAATGACTTCACTTACAATTAAAAGGTCTAAATCATTTTCTTTTAAGACGGAGTTTCACCATGTTGGTCAGGCTGGTCTTGAACTCCCAACCTCAGGTGATCCGCCCGCCTTGGCCCCCCAAAGTGCTTGGATTAAAATTTTTGCAGTCTACCCATCTGACAAAGGGCTGATAACCAGAATCTACAAAGAACTGAAACAGATTTACAAGAAAAAAACAAGCCCATTCAAAAGTGGGCGAAGGATATGAACAGACACTTTACAAAAGAAGACATACATGAAGCCAACAAACATATGAAAAAATGCTCATCATCACTGGTCATTAGAGAAATGCAAATCAAAACTACATTGAGATACCATCTCACGCCAGTTAGAATGGCGATCATTAAAAAATCCGGAGACAACAGATGCTGGAGAGGATGTGGAGAAATAGGAATGCTTTTACACTGTTGGTGGGGAGTGTAAGTTAGTTCAACCATTGTGGAAGACGGTGTGGTGTTTCCTCAAGGACCTAGAAATAGAAATTCCATTTGATCCAGCAATCCCATTACTGGGTATATATCCAAAAGACTATAATTTGTTCTACTGTAAGGACACATGCACACGAATGTTCATTGCAGCACAGTTTACAATAGCAAAGACCTGGAACCAACCCAAATGCCCATCGATGATAGACTGGACAGGGAAAATGTGGCACATATACACCATGGAATATTATGTAGCCATCAAAAACGATGAGTTCGTGTCCTTTGTAGGGACATGGATGAACCTGGAAACCATCATTCTCAGCAAACTGACACAAGAACAGAAAATCAAACACCCGCATGTTCTCACTCATAGGCGGGTGTTGAACAATGGGAACACATGGACACAGGGAGGGGAGTATCACACACTGGGGTCTGTCGGGGGGAAAAAGGGGAGGGGATAGGGGGGGGTGGGGAGTTGGGGAGGGATAGCATGGGGGAGAAATGTCAGATATAGGTGATGGGAAGGAAGGCAGCAAATCACACTGCCATGTGTGTACCTATGCAACAATATTCCATGTTCTTCACATGTACCCCCAAACCTAAAATGCAATAAAAAAATAAAAAAAATAAAAAAAATTAAAAAAAGGTCTAAATCAGAAAGGTAAGTAAAGAATACTCAATAGAATCAACTGTGGCATAAATAAGAATAAAACAGATTTAAGAAGGTAGATAGATACAATACAAAAATGCAAAACCCAATGTTTTTCTCGTATTCCAGAAATAATTCAGAAATACAAAAGAAAATATTTATTTGACTATAGTCAAATCGAATAAAAAGTACCAAAAATCAGCTTTCTTGTATAAAATTTAAATAAGGCCAAAAATAAAATTTAATGTTTTTTAAACTACTTAACACAGCAATTATTAAAAGTTAATTTGCAATTTTGATACAAGATAATCAACATATAAAGAATTTTGGGTGAGATTGTCAAAGCAATTCTAAAACTCATCTGGAAAAATGAATAAATGAAATTACTAAAATATTTCAAAAGTAGAGAGAGGAGCTTTTGCTTTACCAGATATAAATGTTTCCTATAACATCTCAATAACTGAAATAAAATGGTAAGCAATAGTCAATAGGTAGATCATGGAGTAGAAAAGGTAGTTCCAAAACAGATTATGAATATACATAATAATTAGCAATATTTGAGGTAATTTAAGCAGTGTTATAATGGTTGTCCACTTGGCAAACAATGTTAGATATGCATTCTGTAGAACAAAGGCCATTTCAGATGGAACAAAGAGTTGAATGCCAAAAAAAAAAAAAAAAAAAAAAATCCCCAAACGAAAAGAAGCCAAACAAAACACATACAACCATACAAATAGAAGGAATATGAGTGAATATTTATCTGATTATGGAGGAGAAAACACTTTATGATAAATAGTGAAAGATAGCTTCAAGGAAGAAGTGAAATTAAGCTCATTAATTAACAATAAAAGACCTTCTTTAAAGATTTTAAGAGAGGAGACTGATAAAATGTTCACTGGAGATACGACGGATGAAAACTTGATACAAGCAAATAAACTCAATTGACGGAAGAAAACAACCCAGAATCTGTCAGCCTACCTAAAAGAGTATGTATGAACAAATAACAGCATAAGAATATTAAACAAATAAAAATAAAGATGAATGTAGTTACCAGTACAATGCAATTTAAAATTACATTTTAGTTTTCCTTGTGAAACTGAAAATCAGGTTTTTAAGTGGTAAATACAGAGGTTATCCAGGAAGCAGTAAAGGAATAAACGGACACCATCTTCTGCTAGATAATTTGACAACTTCTAACAAAAAAATCTAAAGAAATTGGTATCTTTTGACTAGAATTTTTGTTGTGGGGGAGGGGAATACTGAGTAAGATACATGTAACAAATTCCATGACATACCGTAGTTCCAGTGGCCCATAATCTCTTTATAATAAAATCTTTCTTCCTGACTTTTGTAACCTCTGATTCATTATCCACAGCTCTAGTGATGTTTCTACAGTAAAAATCTGAGTGCTATTTTCTGTCTTAAAATCCTTTTGTGGCTAGTCTGCTTATCTATTACTGTGTAACACATGACTCTAAAACTTGGTGGCTTACAACAAAAATGAATAAAATAATATTTTACAATTTTGTGGGTTAGGAATTGGGTGGAGCTTACCTGGGTGTTTTCATTATATGATGAAGCATCAGTGCCATCAATGGAGGTCATTTGTTAGAATTTTGCTGGAAAATGTGCATGTCTTGAGTCCCCCCAATAGCTTCCTTCTCATATCTGGCCCCTTGGGTGGAATGGCTGAAAGACTGGGCTAAGCTATCAAGTCGAGCAGCTACATGTAACTTCTGCATATGGTCATAAAGTCTAGAAATACTGCAAAATAAAACAGAAACAGGCCTTTCCTCTTTAGAGAGGGTTTAGCAGGGCTAGAGAGAACTTTGTGGGAGAGTGGGGGAAATTGTGTAGGGCTGAGCACGTGGCATGACAGTTTAGCAAGAAATATTTTGTTTTCTTTTTCTCAGTAGTTAGCTGATTCTCAGAATAATTCATTCAAGGAGAATGTTCTACACCTCAGTGCTTGCTTAGACCCAGGGTGAGCCAAGAGGGGCCTGTAGGGGAAGACTGACATTTGATTAAGCAAGTCAAAAAGTAAGTTAATGGAAAAAAGTGTATCCATTATCTCACATGATATGCAAAAGTTAACTCAAAAAGAATTACAGACCTAAAATTAAAATGTAAATCTATACAACTCCAGAATAAAACATAATAGAAAATTTATCTGTGGCCTTGAGGTAGGCAAGCTTTCTTGGAACAAAAAGAAGCATGAAACATTAAAAAAAAAATAATAAATGAACATCAAAACCAAAAACTTGGGCTCTGAAAAATACTGTTAAGGAAATGAAAAGGCAAGCCACAGACTGAGAGAATGTATTTTAGCTGACAAAGACTTGTATTCTAAAAGCATAGATCCTTAACAATAGTGGCTGCCTGATGTCTGCCTTGAGGACAAGAACTTTGTTTCCCTTAGGACTGACCTGAGGCAACAGCGCTGAAGCTTTAGGATGACTGAGGGCCATATCCTGGGGAGAAAACAGCTCCTGTCAGTGGCCCTGATTGCTGAGGAGGGAGCTTAGGGTTGGGTTAGGCTGATGTAGATTTGTTATGTTATTTCTGAGACCTCTGTTCTGTTCCATTGATCTATATATGTGTTTTGGTAACAGTACCATGCTGTTTTGGTTACTGTAGCCTTCTAGTTTAGTTTGAAGTCAGGTAGTGTGATACCTCCTGCTTTGCTCTTTTTGCTTAGGATTGCCTTGGCTATATAGACTCTTTTTTGGTTCCATATGAAATTTAAAGTAGATTTTTCTAATTCTATGAAGAAAGTCAATGGTAGCTTGATGGTGATGGCATTAAATCTATAAATTACTTTGGGCAGTATGGCCATTTTCATAATATTGATCTCTTTACCATGAGCATGGAATGTTTTTCCATTTGTTTGTGTCCTCTATTATTTCCTTGAGCAGTGTTTTGTAGCTATCCTTGATGAGGTCCTTCACATCCCTTGTTAGTTGTATTCCTAGGTATTTTATTCTCTTTTTAGCAATTGTGAATGGGAGTTCACTCATGATTTGGCTCTTTCTCTAGTATTGGTGTATAGGAATGCTTGTGATTTTTGCACACTAATTTTGTATCCTGAGACTTTGCTGTAGTTGCTTATCTGCTTAAGGAGATTTGGGGCTGAGATGATGGGGCTTCCTAAATATGTAATCATGTCATCTGCAAACAGAGACAGTTTGACTTCCTCTCTTCCTATTTGACCATGCTTTATTTCTTTCTCTTGCCTGATTGCCCTGGCCAAAACTTTCAATACTATGTATGGAGTGGTGAAAGAGGGCATCCTTGTCCTGTGCTGGTTTTTAAAGCAAATGCTTCCAGCTTTTGCTCATTTGGTATGATATTGGCTGTGGGTTTGTCATAAATAGCTCTTTTTATTTTGAGATATGTGCCATCAATACCTAGTTAATTGAGAATCTTTAGCATGATTGGGTGTTGAATTTTACCGAAGGCCTTTTCCGCATTTATTGAGATAATCATGTCGTTGTTGTCATTGGTTCTGTTTATGTGATGAATTACATTTATTGATTTACATATGTTGAAACAACCTTGCATCCCAGGGATGAAGCCAACTTAATCATGATGGGTAAGCTTTTTGATGTGCTGCTGGATTTTGTTTGCCAGTATTTTATTGAGGATTTTTGCACTGATGCTCATTAGGGATATTGGCCTGAAATTTTTTCTTTTTTTTGTGTGTGTGTGCCTCTGCCAGGTTTTGCTATCAGGATAATGCTGGTCTCATAAATGAGTTATGGAGAATTCCCTCTTTTTCTAATGTTTGAAATAGTTTCAGAAGGAATGGTACCAGCTCCTCTTTGTATGTCTGATAGAATTTGGCCGTGAAACATCTTGTCCTGGGCTTTTTGGTTGGTAGGCTATTAATTACTGCCTTAATTTCAGACCTTGTTATTGGTCTATTGAGGGATTTAACTTCTTCCTGGTTTAGTCTTGGGAGAGTGTATGTGTCCAGGAATTTACCGATTTGTCTAGATTTTCTAGTTTATTTGCATAGAGGTGTTTATAGTATTCTGTGATAGTAGTTTGTATTTCTGTGGGATCAGTAGTGATATCCCCTTTATCATGTTTCTTATGTCTATTTGATTCTTCTCTCTTTCTTCTTTATTAATCTTGCTAGCAATCTATTTTGTTAATCTTTTCAAAAAATCAGTTCCTGGATTCATTGATTTTATATATATATACACACACACACACACACACACATATTTTTATAGCATTTTAGGTTTTGGGGTACATGTGAAGAACATGCAAGATTGTTGCATAGGTACACACATGGCAGTGTGATTTGCTGCCTTCCTTCCCATCACCTATATCTGGCATTTCTCCCCATGCTATCTCTCTCCAACTCCCCACCCACTGCTGTCCTTCCCCTTTTCCCCCCCCGACACACCCCAGTGTGTGATGCTCCCCTCCCTGTGTCCATGTGTTCTCATTGTTCAACACCCGCCTATGAGTGAGAACATGCGGTGTTTGATTTTCTGTTCTTGTGTCAGTTTGCTGAGAATGATGGTTTCCAGGTTCATCCATGTTCCTACAAAGGACACGAACTCATCATTTTTGATGACTGCATACTATTCCATGGTGTATATGTGCCACATTTTCCCTGTCCAGTCTATCATCGATGGGCATTTGGGTTGGTTCCAGGTCTTTGCTATTGTAAACTGTGCTGCAATGAACATTCGTGTGCATGTGTCCTTATAGCAGAACGATTGACGGGTTTTTTGTGTCTCTGCCTTCCTCAGTTCTGCACAGATCTTAGTTAATTCTTGTCTTCTTCTAGCTTTTGAATTTGTTTTCTCTTGCTTCTCTAGTTATTTTAATTGTGATTTTAGAGTGTCAATTTTAGATCTTTCTCCTGTAGGCATTTAGTGCTATAAATGTCTCTCTAAACACTGTTTTAGCTGTGTGCCAGAAATTCTTGTATGTTGTATCTTTTTTCTCACTGGTTTCAAAGAACTTACTTGTTTCTGCCTTACTTTCATTATTTACTCGGTAGTCATTCAGGAGCAAGTTGTTCCATTTTCATGTTACTGTTGTGCCGTTTCGAGTGAGTTTCTTAATCATGAGTTCTAATTTGATTGCACTGTGGTCTGAGGGACTGTTTTGACTTCCATTCTTTGTATTTGCTGAGGGCTGAGGAGTGTTTTACTTTCGATTATATGGTCAGTTTTAGAATAAGTGTGATGTGGTACTGAGAAGAATGTATATTCTGTTTGGGGTGAAGAGTTCTGTAGATGTCTACTAGGTCTGCTTGGTCCAGAGCTCTTAGTTCAATTCCTGAATATACTTTTAATTTTCTGTCTCATTGATCTAATATTGACAGTGGGGTGTTGAAGTCTCCCACTATAATTGTGTGGGAATCTAAGAACCTTTGTAGGTTTCTAAGAATTGTCCTTATGAATTTGGGTGCATATATATTTAGGATAGTTAGCTCTTCTAGTTGCATGGATTTCTTTACCATTACATAATGCCCTTCTTTGTCTTTTTTCATCTTTGTTGGTTTAAAGACTGTTTTATCAGAGACTAAGATTGCAACCCCTGCTTTTTTTTATTTTTTGCCTTCCATTTATTTGGTAAATCTTCCCCATCCCTTTATTTTGAGCGTATGTGTGTCTTTGCATGTGAGATGGGTCTCCTGAATACAGCACACTGATGGGTGTTGACTCTATCCAATTTGCCAGTCTGTGTCTTTTAATTAGGGATTTAGCCCATTTGCATTTAAGGTTAATATTGTTAAGTATGAATTTGATCCTGTCATTATGATGCTAGTGGGTTATTTTGCCCGTTAGTTGTTGCAGTTTCTTTATAGTATTGATGGTCTTTACAATTTGGTATGTTTTTGCAGTGACTGGTACTTGTTGCTCCTTTCCATAGCTCTCGTAAGGCAGGCCTAATGGTGGCAAAATCTCTCAGCATTTGCTTGTGAAGCCTAGTTTGGCTAGATATGAAATTCTAGGTTGAAAATTCTTTTCTGTAAGAATTTTGACTATTGGCCCCATTCTTTTCTGGCTTGTAGGGTTTCTGCGAGAGATCTGCTATTAGTCTAATCTGCTTCCCTTTGTAGGTAACCCAACCTTTCTCTCTGGCTGCTCTTAATGTTTTTTCACTCATTTCAACCTTGGTGAATCTAATGATTATGTGTCTTGTGAGTGCTCTTCTTGATGAATATCTTTTTGCTGTTCTCTGTATTTTTTGAATTTGAATATGGGCCTGTCATGCTAGGGTGGGGAAGTTCTCCTGGAAAATATCCTGAAGAGAGTTTTCCAGGAAAACCACCTACTCAAGCCTAAATAATGGCAGGCACCTCTTAGCCCTCCAAGCTTGAGTGTCCCAGGTCAACTTCAGACTGCTGTTCTGGCAACAAGAATTTCAAGCCAATGGATCATAGTTTGCTGGGCTCCAAGGGGGTGGGGTCCACTGCTAGACCACTTGGCTCTCTGGCTTCAGCCTGCTTTCCAGGGCAGTGAATGGTTCTGTCTCACTGGCATTCCAGACACCACTGGGGTATGAAAAAAACAAAAAACAAAAAACTCCTGCAGCTAACTCGATGTCTGCCCAAATGGCCACCCAATTTTGTGCTTGAAACCCAGGGCCCTGGTTGTGTAGGCACCTGAGGGAATCTCCTGGTCTGCAGGTTGCGAAGACCATGGGAAAAGTGTAGTATCTGGGCTGGAATATACTGTTCCTCACAGCACAGTACCTCATGGCTTCCCCTCGCTAGAGGAGGGAGTTTCCTGACCCCTTGAGCTTTTCGAGTGAAGTGATGCCCTATCCTGCTTCGGCTCACGCTTTGTTGGCTGCACCCACTATCTAACCAGTCTCAATGAGATGGGCCCGAGACCTCAGTTAGAAATGCAGGAATCACCTCCCTTCTGTGTTTATCTTGCTAGGAGCTGCAGACTGGAGCTATTGCTATCAGCCATCTTGCCAGCCACCCCAGAGAAAATGTTCTTAAACTATGCATCTGACAAAGGTCTAATATCCAGAATCTGTAAGGAACTTAACAAGTAAAAAACAAACAACCTCATTAAAAAATAGACCAAGGACAAAAACAGATACTTCTTAAAAGAAGACATACCTTCAACGAACTAATGTAGAAAAAAATTGTTCAAATCACTAATCATCAGTGAAATGTAAATCAAAACCACAATGAGATACCATCTCACACCAGTCAGATTGGCTACTATTAAAAAGTAAAAACAAAAAACAGAAAAAACAGATGTTAATGGGGCTTGTACGCTGTTGGTGGGAATGTAAATTAGTCACTATGGAATATAGTTTGGAGATTTCTCAAAGAATATAAAACACAACTACCATTTGATCCAGCAATCCCATTACTGGGTATATGCCCAAAGGAAAATAAACATTATACACATACATATATCTCTTGTACATATATGTATGTATATGTGTGTATGTATCCACATATATCCTTCATTATGCACATATATATGCCTCTCATAATACATGTATGTATATGTGTGTGTATATACGTATATCCTTCACTATATACTTACATATATCTCTCATACATACATGATGTACATGTGTATATACACACATATACATCTATAGGTATGTATAAATATGTATATACACATACATACACACACATATATTTCTCTGCATATATAGGAATTGGCTTACACATTTGTAGGGATAGGCTAATCTGAAATCTGCAGGGTAGACTAGCAGGATGGAGACCCAGGATAGAGACCCAAGAAAGAGTTAATGCTGCAGCTCTGGTCAAAAGGCAGTCTAGAAGTAGAATTTCTCCTTCCTTAGGGATCTCAGTCTGTTTCTCTTAAAGCTTTCAACTGGTTTAATGGGGCCTATCCACATTATTGGAGATAATTTACTCAATGTCTACTAATTGAAATGTTATTCAAATCTAAAAAACTAACCATCACAGCAACATCTAGACTGATGTTTGATAAAAAACTGGGTACAGTAGCCTAGCCAAGTTGACATATAAAATTAACCATCAGAGCAAGTAAACAGAAAATTAAAGTGTGATAACTGATAAATTCTTAGAGAGTGGTGAATATATTTTTTTGACAGGATCTTCTCTTAAAAAACAGAAACTTCATGACATGTGGTTTAGTCCATTCAGGCTGTTCTAAAAAATACCATAAACTTCATGGCTTGTAAATGGCAGAAACTTGTCTTTTATAGTTCTAGAAGCTAAGAAATCCAAGATCAAGGCACCAGCAGATTCAGTGTCTGGTGAGGGCCTGCTTTTGTTTCATAGATGGTACCTTCTTAGTGCATTCTCATATAGTGAAATAGCTCTCTTAGGGCATTACTCTTATTAATGAGGACAGAGCTCTCACAACCTTATCATGTCTCAGAGGCACCATCCTCTAATACTGTTACATTGGGAATATCTGGTTCAACATAGGAATTTTGGGGCCTATAAACATTCAGACCATAGAAACATGCTCTTATAGCAATGCCAGAAATCAGGGGAAAAAATCCTAAACATTTGTTTCCTGCTTCATTTGTATTAACTTTTTGTTTTTATTTTTGAAATATTTTTAAATACTACCAGATATAACTGAAAAAAATATGATGGGCAGAGTAAGGTAAAATATTTAAATCAAGACAATAAGCATTTTATTGTTTATTAATGTTGCACTGAGTTTATCAAAGATTTAAAGAGAAAACAAGTGAATGAAGAATGTACTGCTAACAGTGAGATGTTTTCAGTGCTGAACTCTTACAACACATTTAGTCAGGTATTCCACTTCCCCTAATGGCTGGCTAGATATTTGAGACCAGTGAAATCCTGGATCTGGACTGCTACCAGTTCATGCCTGTTGGGAACCAGGCTGCATAGCAGGAGGTGAATGGCAAGTTGAGCATTACTGCCTGAGCTCTACCACCTGTCAGATCAGTGGAGGTACTAGAATCTTAAAGGAGTGCAAACCCTATTGTGAAGTGTGCGTGCCAGAGATAAGATTTCATGGTTCTTAGGAAAATCTAATGTCTGATCTAAGTTGGAACAATTTCATCCCGAAACCATCCCCCACAAAAGTCCATGGAAAAATGGTCTTCCAAAAAACCAGTCCCTAGTGCCAAAAAGGTTGGGGACTGCTGATGTATAGAAAACACTTTCTTCAAAACTCCAAAATACTAATACAAACGAAGTTTAAAGTTTAAAATTTTCCACGACACAGATGACCTAGTACAAGGAGTAATTCAATTATAGGACAGCCCTAAGTCCCCAGATTAAAGTGGATTATTTTAGCAGAGTTCCAAACTTTGACGGGCCTAGTGCTTTGTTCTTTATGGCTGGAAAAAACACAGCACAGAGCACAGCTACATATGCTGTCTTTACTGGATCTACAAATATCCCAAGGGTAGAAGTAGTTCTATAGAATTACCAAAAATAATCGATTTAATAGAAGGAAATATGAGAAAGGAAAAGGAACATAGAGTTGGCCTGACAGACAGAAAGCACATAATAAGATCCTAGATTTAAATCCACATATGTAAGTAATTTCATTTAAAATAAATGAAGTAAATGATCTAATTTAAAGAAAAACATTGCCAAGTTGGATAAAACAAGAACAAAATTCAGCTACATGTTTTTCACAGGAGCCACATCTAAAATATAAGGATATAGAAGTTTTGCAAGAAAGGATACAAAAGATTTGCCAAGAAATCCTAACAAAAGATGGCACAACTACTGATTTGCTCAGACTGCAAAAGAATCTACATGCCTAGTCCTAGATGTGAAAAAAGACTTTCAAAAGTGATAGGCAGGAAACTTTTTCTTTATCTTGCCAGGGCTGCAGTCTGGGGTGCTGCCAGCTTGTACTTCCAGCAACACTAAGGTGAGTCATGGTCTCTGACTTCCACTTTTCACCACTTTGTGTAGCCTGAGGAAGACTGATGTGAATCTGGACTTATGATACTAAATCAAGACATACATTCACATGGGAAAAGCTAGAACATTGTTACTCAACCTGGGCAACCTTTCCATTGTCTGAATCCCAAAGATAGTACTTCTATTTTTAAAAGAATAATCAGAGGAAGCAGAAATTACTTACAGTTGAAAGCTCTGAAAAAAAATAAGTTTTGGGAAGGTTAATGGTTTATTCACCAAGCTAATTTTATTCTTCTGTCATTTTATCCTCAATTTCTGTTTCCTGCTTAGCAATTTGGAGGCCGTTAAATCTAGAAAATAAAATAACTTCGAATATCATGTTAGTAGTTCCTTTTTTCAAGTTCTTTCCTGTTCTTTATAACCTAGAAAAGATATTAGAATTATCCAGTTTCAACATACTGTATCTCTTTTGAATTTAAAAGTAACAAAAAACATTCAGATATTAATTGAAATTGCTGTCTGAATAAACTACTCTTAAATTGTATGTATTTCAGTATCTGTCAGCTCTCAAATATGTAAAAGAGGAAGGGAAACATTTTTCCAACAATACTTAAAATTTTCTGAAAAAATTAGACTCTATTATTATATAGATACAGAGGAGATATAAGGGGAAAGTAGACTTTACTCTCTTTTTTACTTCTATTTTTCTATTTTCTATTGAAAACATCCCCAGACACCTACTGCTGCTCTATCACTATAGACTTGCTTCAGTTATCTAGATTTTTATTATTTTTCTTTTGAGATGGGATCTTACTATGTTGCCCAACTTGACTTGAACTCCTGGGCATAAGTGATCTTCTCCTCTCAGCTTCCTGAGTAGTGGGGACTACAGGCACACACCACCATGTCAAGTCCTAGAGCTTTTATAAAACGGAATCACACAGGGTGAACTTGTCTTTGGCTTCTTTCATTAAAGATAATTATTTTGAGATTCATCCTTGTTGTGTGTACCAATAATCCCTATTATTATGTGTTATTCAAAATGTCATATACATGATATCATGCAGTAAAAAAAAAGGAAAAATATGGAATCCGTATATTTTAAGTTAGCCAGTAATCAAAAAGTAAAGAAAAACTAGTCCTAATGGATGTGACTTTGTTATTAATAATTTTCTAAACCAGTGGTTATATTCTTTTCACTGTGGTAGGGGCAAAGTTCTATTAGCATACATGTGGATAGCAAATAGAGTTTACTCATGAATCTTTCTTTCTGAAATATAAATAGGATCATACACCTACCTGCTTAAAATTTTCGACAACACAACACTGAACAGAGAAAAAGCAAAACAAAACAAAACAAAAAACCAACCAAATTTGTTACCGGTGTAAGGTATATCCAAGTTACTCTGAGTTACCAGCAGGGTATCGGTACACGTCTGCAGCAACTTCAATTCTTGCCTCAGAAGAAAGAATTCAACTGAGGGGCATAAGGCAGCAGAGACTGAGGCGAGTTTTAGAGTAAGAGTGGAAGTTTATTTTAAAAATGCTTTAGAACAGGAAAGAAAGGAAAAGTCGCTTGAAGAAACACATGTGGGCACCTGAATGTTTAATCAGAACATTAAAGAAAGCATTTATCATTAAAAAGAGCATTTAATGCTGATCCTAGGATGTCATAGGCTCTTCTCTTTCCCATGTTTCTCCCTTAGGGTGGGCTTCCTGCATATGCAGTGCCCTCCTTACCCTTGGGAACTGAGCACATGCAGCATGTCTATGAATTTGTACACATGCCCATCTGAGGCTTTTTCTAGTGGAGTGTCCCTGGAAGTCACAACTCACCATTTTTTTTTTCTTAGAGGGCATTCCAGGAAGTTTCTTCTCCCTGGCATTTGCATATGGTTTACACTTCAATGTTAATAGCTGTGGAACATCAGGAGATTGTCTCTCCAGGGTGCCCTGGTGCCAGCTGCAGAATTATCACTGTTAGAAGGGCAGTGTCATTAAACAGCGAATCCTTTCCCCATTGCTTGTTTTTGTCAGGTTTGGCAAAGATCAGATGGTTGTAGATGTGTGGTGTTGCCTCCGAGGCCTCTGTTCTGTTCCATTGGTCTATATCTCTGTTTTGGTACCAGTACTATGCTGTTTTGATTACTGTAGCCTTGTAGTATAGTTTGAAGTCCAGTAGTGTGATGCCTCCCACTTTGTTCTTTGTGCTTAGAATTGACTTGGCTATGCCGGGCTCTCTTTGGTTCCATATAAAGTTTAAGGTGATTTTTTCCAGTTCTGTGAAGGTCATTGGTAGCTTGATGGGGATAGCATTGAATCTGTAAATTACTTTGGGCAGTATGGCCATTTTCACGATATTGATTCTTCCTAACCATGAACATGGAATGTTTCTCCATCTGTTTGTGTCCTCTCTTATTTCGTTGAGCAGTGGTTTGTAGTTCTCCTTGAAGAGTTCCTTTACATTCTTTGTTAGTTGTATTCCTAGGTATTTTATTCTCTTTGTAGCAATTGTGAATGGCAGTTCGTTCTTGATTTGGCTCTCTTTAAGTCTGTTACTGGTGTATAGGAATGCTTGTGATTTTTGCACATTGATTTGGTATCCTGAGACTTTGCTGGAGTTGCTTATCAGTTTCAGGAGATTTTGGGCTGAGACGATGGGGTCTTTTATAAATGGTGTTGGGAAAACTGGCTAGCCATGTGCAGAAAGCAGAAACTAGACCCCTTCCTGACACCTTACACTAAAATTAACTCCAGTTGGATTAAAGACTTAAATATAAGACCTAACACCATAAAAACCCTGGAAGGAAATCTAGGCAAAACCATTCAGGACATAGGCGTAGGCAAGGATTTCATGACAAAAACACCAAAAGCATTGGCAACAAAAGCCAAAATAGACAAGTGGGACCTAATCAAACTCCACAGCTTCTGCACGGCAAAAGAAACAGTCATTAGTGTGAACTGGCAACCAACAGAATGGGAAACAATTTTTGCAGTCTACCCATCTGACAAAGGGCTGATAACCAGAATCTACAAAGAACTAAAACAGATTTACAAGAAAAAACAAACAAGCCCATTCAAAAGTGGGCAAAGGATATGAACAGATGCTTTACAAAAGAAGACATACATGAGGCCAACAAACATATGAAAAAATGCTCATCATCACTGGTCATTAGAGAAATGCAAATCAAAACTACATTGAGATACCATCTCACGCCAGTTAGAATGGTGATCATTAAAAAATCTGGAGACAACAGATGCTGGAAAGGATATGGAGAAATAGGAACAATTTTACACTGTTGGTGGGAGTGTACATTAGTTCAACTATTGTGGAAGACAGTGTGGCGATTCCTCAAGGACCTAGAAATCGAAATTCCATTTGACCCAGCAATCCCATTACTGGATATATATCCAAAGGATTATAAATCATTCTGCTATAAGGACACATGCACACGAATGTTCATTGCAGCCCAGTTTACAATAGCAAAGACCTGGAACCAACCCAAATGCCCATCGATGATAGACTGGACAGGGAAAATGTGGCACATATACACTATGGAATATTATGCAGCCATCAAAAATGATGAGTTTGTGTCCTTTGTAGGGACATGGATGAACCTGGATACCATCATTCTCAGCAAACTGACAGAAGAACAGAAAATCAAACACTGCATGTTCTCACTCATAGGTGGGTGTTGAACAGTGAGAACACATGGACACAGGGGAGGGGGAGCATCACACACTGGGGTCTGTTGGGAGTAAATAGGGGAGGGACAGCAAGGGGTGGGGGAGGTGGGGGAGTTGGGGGGAGAGGTAGCATGGGGGAGAAATGCCAGATATAGGTGATGGGGGAGGAAGGCAGCAAATCACACTGCCATGTGTGTACCTATGCAACAATCTTGCATGTTCTTCACATGTACCCCAAAACGTAAAATGCAATTAAAAAAAAAGAAAGGCAGTGTCATAATTGTGGAACCACATTCATGCCTATCTAACTGCCTGTAACAAATTCATGAACATAAAATACCTAAACAGTTAGCCTCTTCTTACCTCTTCAGGCCTGGTTTCCAACCCTATTTTTAAGAACCACATTATAGTCCGAACCTCTTTTGCTTCCAGAGCCCTCTATTTTGGAATGTTTACTCCTTTACCTACTTTCTTTGCTGTAGAATCTTTTAGGGGCTGCTGGTCTCAGTTGTACTGTGAACACTTACTTTTCATCTTCTCTCTTCATAATTGTTTCCTCATTGTGGTTGTCTTAAACCTTTTATTTTGTTGCTTTTTAAATTCCAGGGGAAAGAAAAAGTCACCAGCGTTTACATTTATTATTTAAAAAATCTAACAACTTCTTTTAAATACATATTAATCACATTTTATACATTAAGTACATAAGAGTTATAAAAATATAAGAAATTTGCTGGTGATATTTTATGGTTGAAAAGTGATTGAAATTGGGGGAGAAAATGAAATGTGTACAATTTCAAATAGTAGCTTTTTCAGGTAGTGATTTTAATGAGCCATCTGAATTTCTGTTGTTTATTTCACTTACACAATGAATACACTTTGTATCCTTGTGGAAATCCATCTGGCTCCAGAAAGCTTTGCCAGAAGTCATACTATGAGCCTGGAGGTTGGTAGAGAACTTCAAATAGGTTAAGATGCTGTTCACTATGAAGTAGAGAAAAACTGGACGCTTAGGAATCAGTATCTTCACTTTACCACCGTCGACCTTGGGCAAATAACTTCATTTCATCATTTGTAAAATGAATAGATTTGACTTGCTCAGTGACATCTTTTTTTAAGGTCTCTTTTTCTTTTGCTAAATACAAAACCTTCCTTGTCATTCTTGGGGGATGCTCTGATTGCCTTTAGGCCAATCTCACTCCTCCGTAACTGATGATTAAATCACCTCTGAAGCTGTGTTGAACACTGGGCTGAGCCCTTTCATTTTATTGGCTCTATAAATATATAACAATTCAGGCTATAAAAAATAAACACAATTTCAGCTTCTAAGGCTGAAGGAGACGTAGTCACATGTTTTGCTTGGGGAAATAGGGTTTGTACACCTGTTATTTACATTCAATCTGAATTATATGAAGAGTCTTTTGGGATTTCTTAGTAAGCGGGTCCCTGTGTGACGGTTTCCTAACCGAGACAAGCACCGTCCTGACTGCAGGCACAGGCTGTGTGCTTGACTCTTAAGCAGCTTTTCAGGTCTTGCAGAGGTCCCACACTGCTCATCGGGTATCTTCCATTCAACGGATCAGCAGAATAGATTTCTTGGCTTTTGCGCAAAACGCTGAAAGACTGAATCCTCATGTCAGTAATTTCTGGTTGCTTGGAAACAATTCTCCTTTTGCCACTGTGAAAGAATTTAGGTCAGCAGTGAATTAATCCCTTACAAATTAGAGAAATACAGCCAATCATAAATTCTAAATTGGCCTGTCGAAGATGGGAACTATTACACTGATTCCACCTTTTTTAATGAATGAGAAACAAACTGAAAGGCAACGTTCCAAAAAAAATTCTCTGAAAATGAACAATGTTATTTTACAGCAAGAAGTGCTTGTTTTTATCAAGAAAGATCCAATGATTCTTATGACCCAGGCCAAATAGGGTTTTTACCACCTCACATTAGTAGCATATAGGAATGAAGAGACAGGGGGATCAAGTGAATTGTGTCGCTGGGAGGGACCCTAATTCTAAGAGAATGCAGATGGTATTTTATATCCTTCAGTCTGATAAGAACAGCAGAAATAACCATTTGAGAAACCTCACAGGAATTCATTTCAAGTCATGAATTTTGGGAGGCGATAAGGAGAAAGAAGATTCCCAAGTTCTTTTCATATTCTACCCAGGCATTAAGATAGTACAGTATGTTGATAAAGAACTGTGCCAGTTCCAGGGTGAAATGAACTGGGCATGTTCAAGGTTAAGATTACTTTTTCTCCCTTCTCAGGAGGTAGATGACCAAGACACGGAAAGTAGAGAAAAATAAGCAGATAAAAAGCCCTAGTTCATTTTCCTTGACCCAGAAAATGAAAGGCACGCACACATACACACACACACACACACACACACACACACACACACCACACACCCCCACCCCTCTGTCAGAGAGAGATTCTATGGATTCAAT
This sequence comes from Ateles fusciceps, assembly GCA_036589455.1. NCBI lineage: Eukaryota > Metazoa > Chordata > Mammalia > Primates > Atelidae > Ateles > Ateles fusciceps. The sequence continues at coordinate 982,544 of JAZHEH010001096.1, forward strand.
CTCCCTTTCTCTCTCATATATATGTGATATATAGGATCTCTCTCTCTCCTCACTGCTGTATGCTACTAATGCGTGGTGGTAAAAAAACTCTATATATATCAGTATCCTTTTGCCATTGTGAAGGAATTTGGTCTAGATACATATACATTGTGTGTGTGTATAGAGAGAGAAAGAAAGAGAGATCCTATATCCTGTAGGTTGTATTTTCCTGAAGAACCCTTAATACATAAAATATTCCGTGTTTTAAATACCTTAAGAGCTTGTACAAATGCAGATATGAAAGACCCACTGTATTTTCTGGGATGAAAGCTAAGAATCTATATTTTTACCCAGGTACCAGATGATTCTAATACATACAAAGTTTGAAGACCACTGTGCTAGACCAATAACAGTATTGTGCGGAGCTCATTCTATATGAATCAAATATTAGATTTATTATCAGTTAGAACCTTATGCCATCCTTAAATTAATTTTATGAGGTAGGCAATATTAATAGACCTTTAAATCACATGAAAATATTTAGGTAGGTAAGCTAACACCTTCAGCCTAATTAGGATGTTTCAGCTGTTCAAATCAAGAGCTTCTACATAACTACAAAATGCCAGAGCTTCCTAGAACTGCTATAAGGTATACAAATTGGTAGTTTTATAGAAATCTCACAAATTCTTGCTGAAAACTTTCAAACTTTTACCTAGTCAGAGCTGGTTCCACTCTAGAAAGACTCCTGAAGGATTTAAACATTTTATTCCTCAACATAAATGATGCTTTTCAGTGTATTCATTGCACCATTTTTTTTCTTACAGTTAGAAGAATCCTAAGAGATCAATTGAAACAATCCTGTAGTTTTATAGGTTTTATAGATCAAGGAGAGGCTTAGGGAGGTTAAAACTCATTTAAATAACTTAAGCAGTATCATTTGTTTAAAATATTGATGAAATGATACTTAATTTTTTTTTCTTGAAACAGTTTAACATACATTCTTATGAGCTTTCTTTCTGCATTGAAGCTGCCTTATCTGTAAGCTTGTTAGCTTGTCACTTTCTATTTATGAACCTTAATAAATGGTGTAAAACATAAGATAAATAAAACCTTTAAAAGTTAGTTCACATATTTCTCAATTGGAAAGACTTCATTAATTGTTATTATTTTTATGCAGAAATAGAGACTAGTCTGCTTTTAGGGACATTTCAAATGGTCTGTAAGCATCAACTCCTGAAGAAATTCCAGTAGTATCTTCTAATGGCTCTGATAATCACAGTGTTTTATCTCATTCTATACAAGAGGACATTATTATGAAGTAATTGATCATCTCAAATGAAGTCAAGACAAAAATATTAACTATTAATCAAGAATCTTAGTGAGCAGTTGGGCTCAAAGGAACAAAGTGATTGCAACATCAATTTGAAGTATGAGAATTGATTCTAGAAAAATCACAGCACCCCAGGATTGGTTCTAAAAGGATCTTTTGGGCACATTTGTCCTTGTGTAAAACTAAGAAAGACACAGAATCTTTTAGACTATTTCTTAAGCTTTGTATTTGTCAGAATCACCTGAAGTTCTTCTTAAAATACAGATAGCTGGGAGCTCCATTTCCAGAGTTTCTTATTCAGTCGATCTGGGATAAGGCTTGATAATTTGCTTTTCTTTTTCTTTTTTTTTTTTTTTTTTTGGAAAACTTGAAAGGTTTTTATATGATAACTGGTACTGAATAATGATACCTACCTATTATTCTTTTTTTTCTTTTTTCTTTTTTTAATTGTACTTTAAGTTCTGAGGTACATGTGCAGATCATGCAGGATTGTTGCATAGGTACATATATGGCAATGTGGTTTGCTGCCTCCATTCCCCCGTCACCTACATGTGGCATTTCTCCCCATGTTATCCCTCCCCCAACCTCCCCACCATCCCCAACTGTCCATCCCTTGGTGCCCCCCCCAGCAGAACCCAGTGTGTGATGCTCCCCTCCCTGTGTCCCTTTGTTCTCATCGTTCAACAACCGCCTATGAGTGAGAACATGTGGTGTTTGATTTTCTGTTTTTGTGTCAGTTTGCTGAGAATGATGGTTTCCAGTTTCATCCATGTCCCTACAAAGGATACAAACTCATCCTTTTTTTATGGCTGGGTAGTATTCCATGGTGTATATGTGCCACATTTTCCTTGTCCAGTCTATCACCAATGGGCATTTAGGTTGGTTCCAGGTCTTTGCTATTGTAAACAGTGCCACTATGAACATATGTGTGCATGTGTCTTTATAACAGAACAATTTATAATCCTTTGGGTACATACCCAGTAATGGGATTGCTGGGTCAAATGGAATTTGTATTTCTAGGTCCTTGAGGAAGCACCACACTGTCTTCCACAATGGTTGAACTAATTTACACTCCCACCAACTGTGTAAAAGCGTTCCTATTTCTCCACATCCTCTCCAGCATCTGTTGTCTCCAGATTTTTTAATGATTGCCATTTTAACTGGCATGAGGTTGTATCTCAATGTGGTTTTGATTTGCATTTCTCTAATGATCAGTGATGAGCATTTTTTTCTTATGTTTCTTGGCCTCATATATGTCTTCTTTTGAAAAGTGTCTGTTCATGTCCTTCACCCAGTTTTGGATGGGTTTGCTTTTTCTTGTAAATCTGTTTTAGTTCTTTGTATATGCTGGATATTAGCCCTTTGTCAGATGGGTAGATTGCAAAACTTTTTCCCATCCTGTTGGTTGCCGGTTCACTCTAATGATTGTTTCTTTTGCTGTACAGAAGCTGTGGAGTTTAATTAGGTCCCATTTGTCTATTTTGGCTTTTGTTGTCACCACTTTTGGTGTTTTAGTCGTGAAGTCCTTGCCTATGCCTATGTCCTGAATGGTTTTGCCTAGGTTTTCTTCTAAGGTTTTTATGGTGGTAGGTCTTATGTTTAAGTCTTTAATCTATCTGGAGTTAATTTTAGTGTAAGGTGTCAGGAAGGGGTCCAGTTTCTGCTTTCTGCACATGGCTAGCCAGTTTTCCCAACACCATTTATTAAACAGGGAATCCTTTCCCAATTGGTTGTTTTTGTCAGGTTTGTCAAAGATCAGATGGTTGTAGATGTGTTGCATTGCCTCCAAAGCCTCTGTTCTGTTCCATTGGTCTATATCTGTGTTTTGGTACCAGTACCATGCTGTTTTGATTACTGTAGCCTTGTAGTATAGTTTGAAATCAGGTAGTATGATGCCTCTGGCTTTGTTCTTTTTGCTTAGGATTGTCTTGGCTATATGGGCTCTCTTTTGGTTCCACATAATTTGCTTTTCTAACAAATTCCTAGCTGGTGATGCTGCTACTAGCTTGGGACCCACAGTTTAGGAACTACTGCCCTAGTAAACATGCTGCCCTAAATGAAAAGGAAAACAATTCACAATATTTATATACCTCAAAGTAGTATGCCATATTTTAACATAAATGAATGAACATGATAGTAATAATTAACACATTGAGATTTACTTGGCACTTACTTGGTCCTGTGCAACAGGTCATTTAATTCTCTCAAGAATCCTCCTAGGTGAGTATTTTTATTACTACCACTTTAGAGGTGAGAAAACTGAACAGAAGAGTGGTTAAGTAAATATCCTGAAGTTACATGGATAATCAAAGACAGGGCTAAAATTTGGATCTTGGTACTCTGACTTTAGAGCATAGCTTGACACTTGATCTACGCATACACTTCTCAAATAGAAATTTTTAATTGTGGCAGTAAAACAAACGTTAGGGTCAGATAGACCTGAATGAAATGCAAACTTCACAATACTTTTACAAACTATAAGTGATAGACATACAATTTTTAAAAAATTTTATTGTCTTTATCAGTCAAATGGGGCTAATAACACTTATTTTTGTAGGAATGTTAAAAAATAAAATCAAATAATATATATAAAACAGATAAAGGTATAGCATGTATGGGTGGTCTACAGATTGGATCCATTATCTGCCCATACCAACTGCAACTCCAGATACATCAAGAATTAACTTCCCAATTTATGATTTACCATTTATCCATTCATTTAATTTTCACATGTTAATAATTCTTCTGAAACAAACAATGATACTTTTCAAGAGCTAAAGGAAAAAATTACAAATTTATAAACTAGTAGCATTCTATAATACTAGTGATGAACTGGATTTAATTGAAGATCAGACACCTCTGATAGGTAGACACTATGTTTGCCAGTTTAGGCTTGAGGATTTCTATTAGAGCTCTATTCACAGCAGCCCCTTTGCCTACCCATTTCAATTGACAGCTCAGGACCTGTGTATCCAGTCTTTTAGGACAAATGCCTTTTTGAATTTTGGTATTGCCGAGACATAGGCAGTGTAACCTATTGAACAGTTGTCTCAGCCTTTGAAGCGCTGAATCCATCTATGGAGAGAGTTTTTACTTGCCTCCCATGGCTGCAGTAAATTTTCCATATGGTTCACTGCAGCACTGCAGAGGTAGTGCCACCAAGTGTGTGATTCATATCTGCAGATAGTCTGGGAAGATTTCCATAGCAACAGGACACTAAAAAATGAGAAAATGAGGAGTCAGTGTTATATAACAGGATTTAAAAAAATTGTTTTGTTCTGTTCTTTTGCTGAAATGGCAACTTGTTTGTATTTCTCAAGAATTTTAATGAGTTAATATACCAAATTTAATAATTACATTAAAAATTAATTTCCTCTGTAGATCATGAAACAAGAAAAGAACACAAACTCTCAAAAGTATCTGAACTTTTGTTTCTCAGTTAATCAAATTTCAAGTTTGGATCTCTGTCTTGTCCATGTAATAATTCTAGCAATGTGCTTTATAAGTAATCTATAAAGGATCAAGAAAATAGGATTTCATATAGAATCTACTAATATTCATTTATTGTATATTAATATGTATTAAACACACACACACACACACACACACACACACACACCCAGGCCCTGAAATGAAAAACAGCCTCCGTCTTTGAGAAGGTCCAAGCCTAATATGGAAGAAAGAAACACAAGCAAATATATTCAGCATTGACAGATACTGTGTTATGGGCAGCAGCAGGACTGTGCCTCTTGGTTGTTTATACAGGAGACCAGTTTCATGAATCAACCCTTCTGCTGAAATATCCTAAGAAGTTCTGGGTAAGATATTACAAATACGTTTAAAGTGTTAATAAGCTCTCAGGGAAGTGAGCAATTCTCAGATCAGGCACTAAAAGGGGCGAATTGCATTTCTTAGTGCTCTGCAGCTGGCATTCACTCTAAGGACAATTGCCAAACCATGTAAACTTGCATTTTGGTTTTCATGGATTCATGGAGTGAAAGAGACAGGAAACCAAGCCTAGTGTCTGCCAAAGGCAGGAAACCAGGTAGATTTCTCTGGCAAAGCTAGGTCCTCAGGCTTATTATGACCTCTTCAGTGTAAGGATGAGCCAAAACAAAGCCAATAAAATCTTTCTTGGTGTACTGAAGAATCAATTATCTTTAATAACAATGAAATGAGCTCAAAATGAAAAATGACAGAGTGAGAATTGAGAAACATAACATAGTATTGCGCAGATTTTCAATCTATAACCTCACCATCTGGTTCAAAAGAAGCACAGCCACATATGCAAATCAGAGTCGTTCAGTATTGGCAACACTTGGCAAATCAACGGCAAATCGAACTCTGCAGTATTCACCTTTTCACAGGTCTCAAATAATTTTCATGCATAAAACTCTAAGAAAAATAAGTTTATGAAAATGAACTGAATTCACTAGAAAATGACGTACCGTGAATAAGAACCATGAAAGAACAGCATAGTTTTATAAAATCATCACATAATAAAATAATCAGATCCATATTATAAAATAACTCTAATATGCTTAAAGAAAAAAAGTTTAAAAACATGTATATTGAATTAAGAAATAGAATCAATGACCATATTGAGAATAGTTTAAATAGCACAGGTGGCTTTGCAGCATATTAGAGAGAGAAGAATAAAAAAACTAATAAAGTAGAATATGGTTCTGAAGAAATTATCTGAAACTATTATGAAGCAGTGAGATGGAATATTTAAAAGGAAAGCAAGGAGACACTGACATTGGAGTAAGACAATCCAACGTACATGTTCATCAAGGTTCTAAGAGGAGAATGAGGGAGGAACTGAAGCAATATTGGAATGAGTTTAGGCTGCGAATTTTCCAGAAGAAATAAAAGACCAATCCACATTTTTTAAGCCCAGTAAATCACAAGTAGGACTTTAAAAAAGCCTAGAACATTATAAAGGGCAATAATGAAAAGAGAGCATTTAAAAGCAGGCAAGCAGAAATGATAGGCTACTTCTGAAGTAGTAATACTAGAAGAGTTAATTTTCCAGAAGCAACCACAGAAGCTAGAATAATTTGTTCAGTGTATTGAGAGAAAGTAACTGTTGGCCTAGAATTCTACACACATTACATGTATCTCTGAAAAACAAGAGCAGAACAGAGAAATTTTCAGATGAACAAAACTTAAGGAATTTACTAGCAATAACTCTCCATAAAAAATTTCCTAAGGATATATTTAAGGAAGAAGAAAAGTCTTCTCAAATGTAACTGCAAGAAGCAAAAGCAAGGTAGTAAATTTGTGACTAAGTCTAAACAAGCACTGATTGTAAAGGCCGGGCACGGTGGCTCACACTTGTAATTCTAGCAATTTGGTAGGCTGAGGCAGGTAGATTACCCGAGGTCAGGAGTTTGAGAACAGCCTGGCCAACATGACAAAACCCCATCTCTACTAAAAATACAGAAAATTAGCTGGATGTGGTGGTGGGCAGCTGTAATCTCAGCTATTTGGGAGGATAAGGCAGGAGAATCACTTGAACCTGGTGGGTGGAGGTTGCAGTGAGCTGAGATTGCGCCACTGCACTCCAGCCTAGGCAAAACAGTGAGGCTGCGTCTCAAAAAAAAAAAAAAAAAGAAAAGTATAAAATATTGGGGATTCCAAAATAAAGCAAAGTACATGATAATATTATATAAGTTGGAGAAATTGTAAATGGAATTAGTGTTTTATGGCTTTTATATTTGTTAGGAGGTGAAAAAAGAAACTGATTAATTTTAAACATTGAGAAGTGTATCTCTTGTAATTACTACAGTAACCATTTCAAACACAAAGTAGAAATAAAATACATTACTTCCAAATTAAAAGAGGGACTAAAATAAGAATAATACACCAGAATTCAAGAGAAACCAAAAAATATGAGAAAAAAAGTCATCCAGGTGAGATAAGTAAAAAGCACAAAATAGAATAGTAGAAATAAATCCAAAACATATAAAAAATTGTTATTCCCTATAACTGAACAGAATGTTACAGTTTAAAGCAAAAAATTATCAGAGTGGATTAAAATAACCCAAGTACAAGCATGTATTAGACAATGATTGCTACATAAAAATTGCCCAAAAACTTAGTGGCTAAAAACAACATACATATTTACTTTACAGTTTCTGTGGGTCAGAATTTGGGAATGTCTTAGCAGGTGGTTCTTGGTCAGGGTCTCTCACAAGACTTCAGTCCATGCATTGACAGGGCTGCAGTTAGCTCAAGGCTCAACTGTGAATGAATCTTTTTTGAAGCTTACTCTTGTGGTTTTTTGGAAGGCCTCAGAAGATCTTTCAGCTCATTCAAGTGAACCTCTTACAGTGGTATCTTACCATAAACAGCTGGCTTTCCCCAGAGCAAGCAATCCAAAAGAGAGTCAGAACACTTAAGGCACAAGTCACAGTGTTTTTATAGCCTAATCACTTCCTTCATGTTTAGTTCTTTAGAAGCGAGTCAGTTTAAGTCCAGTCTATATTCAAGGGGGAAGAAATTACATAAGAGAGGAATATCAGGAGACAGAGAACATTGGAGACTGTCTACCCACATGATTTTTTAACAGGACACATCTAAAACAAGGAAATTGAAAAAATGAAAAAAGAAAAACCAGAAAGGTGTAACTAGTTCAATTACAGTAAAATCAGGTAAAATAGACATTATTACAAAAAAAATTACCAAATTTAGGGAATTAGTTTATAACGTTAAAAAGTTAACAGAAAGTTGAAAAATATTAAAGTTTTGTTCAGTGACATCACAGCCTCAAAGTATGTATTGTAAAACTTGATGAACCTACAAGGAAAAACAGACAAATCTGCAATCATTATAGACAAAAGAGTTAATAGAGAGATTTGAGTCATGTAATTAACAACTTGATTAGCAGGCATACATAAAAACTATAAATAGCTTCCTTAAACTCGTGATTTACAAAATATGTGAGACTTGTATACTGAAAAACAGAAAACATTGGCCAATTCAATTTTTGAAAAATCTAATTAATTGGAGATATATACCAGGTTCATAGATTAAAAAACTATTATTAAAATAATAATTTTCCCCAAATTCAACTATAGATTAAATACAAGCCCAATCAAATTTGTAGTAGCTTTTTTTTTTTTTTGGTAAAAGTTGAGTTGTTTCTAAAATATATATGAAAATTCAATGGATGTAGAATTGCTAAAATACATTTTTAAAAGAACAAACTTCTTTTTCCACTAATCTATTTCAAGGATTAGTAGAAAGCTTTAGTAATTGAGACAGTGTGGTATTATCTGACATAAGAATAGGCATATGGATCAATGGAACAGAATAAAAAGTTCAGAAATATATCCACATGTCAACTGATTTTTGACAAAGTCGCTGTTATCATTCAATTTGGAAAGTAAAGTTTTTTTCAACAAATGGAACTCAAGTGGTCATAGTAACTTTATTCATAGTAGCCGAATTAAACACTAAAAACCACCCAAGTGCTCGCCAATAAGTAAATTGACAAACAAAATGTGATCTGTTCATATGATGGAATACTATTCGACAATAAAAAAGAACACAGATGAAATTTTCAAGAAGAACATACAGGGTAAAGAGGTAGATGCAAAAAAATACGTTTTATATAATATCAGAGAAAGCTGGTACACAGTGCCTGTGAAGATATGCCAACAAGATGCATTCAGTTTCACATTGCTATATTTAAACATCTCATGAAATTAAAGGCTTCAGTTTTTGTTTTATTTTAGAAAACAATGTTGAAGTTTTTGTTGAAAGATGAGGATTAGTTAAAAACATGCAAAAAGAGCAACTTGCCTCTAAAATCCTCCTCCCCATTTCTGTGCAGACAGATTGCCATCCCTTCCCCGTCATGGTGGGAGGGATGTTTATAGCTGCATCGGTGAAGATGAATCACTGCACTAGGATTAAGAGAAAAGTCTACATGTTGAGCAGTGAGAGACTATCAACTGCCTTCCCTCTGAGCAGTAAGAGAAACTGGCCCACTATCAAATATCTACAGATGCTTATTTGGAGGCTTTCCGGAAAACATTTGGGTCTCTGCCTTATTACTCCACATATCACATGCACCAAGGTACAAATCAATTATTTAAGGCCTCGCTTTTAAATCTAAATTAATAATCAAGAAACCCAATACATGTGTGTAATTGTAGATACTAAAATAAAAGTCAGAAAAATGAACATAAAATTGACTTGGAAGAAACATACAAGTTAGGAGAATAAGAAAGCTTAAAATAAAAACTGTAATTGACAAGTCAGAGACAGAAGGAAGCTATCAAGTCCATAAAAAAATCATGTCAATATCCAAAAAGACACTAAGAGATCAAGAAAGAGCTTTTGGAATTTTCTTATTTTTTTCCATTTTTTAAATTGTACTTTAAATTCTGGCATACATGTGCAGAACATGCAGGTTTGTTACATAAGTATACAGGTGCCATGGTGGTTTGCTGCATCCATCACCCCATCATCTACATTAGGTATTTCTCCTAATGCTATCCCTCCCCTATCTCCCCACCCCCTGCTATCCCTCCCCTAGCCCCCCACACCCCGACAGGTCCCAGTGTGTGATGTTCCCCTCCCTGTGTCCATGTGCTCTCATTGTCCAACACCCACCTATGAGTGAGAACTAGCATTGTTTGGTTTTCTGTTCTTGTGTCAGTTTGCAGAAAATGATGGTTTCCAGCTTTACCCATGTCCCTGCAGAGGACATGAACTCATCCTTTGTATGGCTGCATAGTATTCCCTGGTGTATATGTGCCACATTTCTTTATCCAGTGTATCACTGATGGGCACTTGGGTTGGTTCCAAGTCTTTGCTCTTGTGAACAGTGCCACAATAAATATACAAGTGTATGTATCTTTATAATAGAATGATTTATAATCCTTTGGGTATATATCCAGTGATAGGATTGCTGAATTAAATGGTATTTCTGGTTCAGATCCTTGAGGAATCGCCACACTGTCTTCTACAATGGTTGAACTAATTTACACTCCCACAAACAGTGTAAAAGTGTTCCTATTTCTCCAATCCTCTCCAGCATCTCTAGTCTCCTGATATTTTAATGATCGCCATTTTAACTGGCATGAGATGGTATCTCAATGTGGTTTTGATTTGCATTTCTCTAATGATGAATGATGATGAGCTTTTTTTCATATGTTTGTTGGCTGCATAAATGTCTTCTTTTGCAAAGTGTCAGTTCATATTCTTTGCCCACTTTTTGATGGGGTTGATTTTTTTCTTGTAAATTTGTTTAAGTTCTTTGTAGATTCTGGATATTAGCCCTTTGTCAGATGGGTAGATTGCAAAACCTTTCCCCCATTCTGTTGGTTGCCAGTTCAATCTAATGATAGTTTCTTTTGCTGTGCAGAAGCTCATTAGTTTAATTAGATCCCATTTGTTAATTTTGGCTTTTGTTGCCATTGCTTTTGGTGTTTTAGCCATGAAATCCTTGGCCATGCCTATGACCTGAATGGTATTGCCTAGGTTTTATTCTAGGGTTTTTATGGTGTGGGACTTATGTTTAAATCTTTAAGCCATCTGGAGTTAATTTTTGTATAAGGTGTAAGGAATGGATCCAGCTTCAGCTTTTTGCATATGGCTAGCCAGTTTCCATTAAATAGAGAATCCTTTCCCCATTGCTTATTTTTTGTCAGTTTTGTCAAAGATCATATGCTTGTAGATGTGTGATATCATTTCTGTGGCCTCTGTTTAGTTCCATTGGTGTATATCTCTGTTTTGGTACCTGTACCATACTGTTTTGATTACTGTAGACTTGTAGGATAGTTTGAAGTCAGGTAGCATGATGCCTCAAGCTTTGTTTTTTTTTTTTTTTCCTAGGATTGTCTTGGCTATGCAGGCTCTTTTTTGGTTCCATATGAAGTTTAAGGTGGTTTTTTCCAATTCTATGTAGAAAGTCAATGGTAGCTTGATGGGATATCATTGAATCTATAAATTACTTTAGACAGTATGGCCATTTTCACAATATTGATTGTTCCTAACCATGAGCATGGAATGTTTTTTCCAACTGTTTGTGTCCTCTTATTTCCTTGAGCAGTGGATTGTAGTTCTTCTTGAAAAGGTCCTTCACATCCCTTGTTAGTTGTATTCCTAGGTATTTTATTCTCTTTGTAGCAATTGTGAATGGGAGTTCACCCATGATATGACTCTCTGTTTCTCTATTACTGGTGTATAGGAATGCTTGTGATTTATGCACATTGATTTTGTGTCCTGAGACTTTGCTGAAGTTGCTTATCAGCTTAAGGAGATTTTGGGCTGACAGTATGGGATCTTCTAAATATACAATCATGTCATCTGCAAATAGAGACAATTTGACTTCCTCTTTTCCTAACTGAACACCCTTTATTTCTTTTTCTTGCCTGATTGCCCTGTCCAGAACCTGCAACACTATGTTGAATAGGAGTGGTGAGAGAAGGCATCCTTGTCTTGTGCCTGTTTTCAAAGGGAATGCTTCAAGTTATTGCCCATTCAGTATGATATAGGCTGTGGGTTTGTCATAAATAGCTCTTATTATTTTGAGATATGTTCCTTTGATACCTATTTTATTGAGAGTTTTTAGCATTTATGGCTGTTGAATTTTGTTGAAGGCCTTCTCTGCATCTATGGAGATTATCAGGTGATTTTTGTCTCTGGTTCTGTTTATGTGATGGATTACGTTTATAGATTTGTGTATGTGGAACCAGCCTTGCATCCCAGGGATGAAGCCGACTTGATCCTGATGGATAAGCTTTTTGTTGTGCTGTGGTATTCAGTTTACCAGTATTTTATTGAAGATTTTGCCCTCAATGTTCTTCATGGATATTGGCCTGAAATTTTCCTTTTTAGTTGTGTCTTTGCTAGATTTTGGTATCAGGATGATGTTTGTCTCATAAAATGAGTTAGGGAGGACTCCTTCTTTTTGTATTGTTTGGAGTAGTTTCAGAAGGAATGGTACCAGCTCCTCTTTGTATCTCTGTGAGAATTCCTCTGTGAACCTGTCTGATCCTGGACTTTTTCTGGTTGGTAGGTAATTGCTGCCTCAATTTCAGACCTTGTGATTGGTCTATTCAGGGATTCAAATTCCTCCTGGTTTAGTTTTGGTAGAGTGCAAGTGTCCAGGAATTTATCCATTTCTTCTAGATTTACTGATTTATTCTCACAGAGGTGTTTGTAGTATTCTCTGATGGTAGTTTGTATTTCTGTGGGATTGGTGGTGATATCCCTTTATCATTTTTTATTGCATCTATTTGATTCTTCTCTCTTTCCTTCTTTATTAGTCTGACTAGCTGTCTATCTAATAATTGCCTAGAAGGAATGAAAGAGAAAGCTGACTAACCAATAAAGAACTAAGAAACAAATAGAAAACAGGCAGAAAATAGAACTCAATTGGAGGATCATTCTAGGAAGTCCAAAATCGAGGAGAGTTCTAGATAGAAGCCTAGAGACACTAGAGGTGAGGACTGGGGAAAAAGAAAGTTAAAGTTTCTTAGTAATCAAGGACATGTATTTCCAGATTAAAAGAGCCCGTCAAGTACCTGTCACAGTAAAAGATGAAGGATCACCAGTAAGGCACATATATCATTGTGAAATTTCAGAACACCTGGAATAAAGGACACATTAGAGAGAGAGAGAGAGAGAGAGAGAGTGTGTGTGTGTGTGTGTGTGTGTGTATGTGAGTGTGAGTGAGAGAAAGAGAGACAGAGAAGAGAGAGAGAATGAATCAAGAATAGCATTGAACTTCTCAACACCAACAACTGGCAACTGGAAGCTAGAAGGCAATGGACCCTTCCTGAAGACCAGTTGTTTCCATCGGTAATCCTACATCTAGTCACTCAGTTAAATTATATAGTAAAATAAAGGAATTTTCAGACATGCATTAACTCCTGTGCACCTGTTATCATAAAACAATCCAAATATTAGTAAAAATGAGGGAATAAATTGAAAGGAAAGAGTTCAGAAAACAAGAGTCCTCACTGACTATTAAGAAGGTGACTTAAACAGCAGAAATACATTTTCTCACAGTTTTAGAGGTGGGGACGTCCTCAAGGTGCCAGCAAGGTTGGCTTCCTCGGAAACCCCTCTTCCTGCCTCTTCACTTGCTGTTCCTTTATGCATTTGCGGCCCTGGTGTCTGCTTGTATGTGCTTATCTTATTCTCTTGGAAGGACACCAGTGAGATTGGATTAGGGCCACCCTTATGGCCTCATTTTAATTTAATTACCTCTTGAAAGATGCTATCTCCACATAAAGTCATATATTGAAGAATCTGAGGTTAGGGCTTCAACATATGAATTTTTGGTGAACATTCAGTCTATAACAAAGGCCTAAAGAGGGAAGCAGTCCTGAGTAAGGCTGGAGGACAAGGAGTTTGGAACGATGTATAGAAAAAGTTGAGAGATTATTAGTAGTGTTTGCTGTCAAGAGGTGACTGACTCTTTATGAGAGAGCGCTAATAGGGACACAATTTTTAAACAAGCAAACCATTAAACAGTTAACTTCAGGGGACTAAATGTGTATAAAAATCGTCATCCTAAACTACATAGTTCACCTATAAGTTATACTTACATTGTTACAATAATAAAAAATAAATGACGGTTTAATTAAACATTTTATAATGTAACTATTTTGGGAAGATGAAGAAAAATATTGGGAAATTGGGTAGTGGTGCAAGAATAAAGACTTTATCTTCCATAGTAGGAAAACAATGGATATTTAAAATGGTAAACATGAGTGATAGATAACATAGTCATGTTATTTAGAAATGTGAAGGTATATAGTAGAATCAATGAAAAGTTTTGAAAATGATACCCCCTAAGGATGAGGATTCAGTGGTAGGAGTGACAGGAAATAGGACTACATGCGTATCTTTGTTTGATAAAATGAATTTAATGTGGATTGTTAGAACAATAATACATTGTTTTCGTTATTTTAGATTACAAGATTAATGCATATTTGTTAAAAGTGCGGAAAGAAAATGTCTCATCGTCAGCATAGTTAATGCACACACATGCTACACTTGTTTTATAATCTTCTATTACTTTAAAGGATATGGTGATTTTCCCATGAATTTGCTTTTTATATATATTTTTTAAACAATAAAAACGCAAAGAAATCCAAAGAAGAAAAATACTAACTCTCCTTAGAAAAGAGAGGAAGTGACATCTGAATGGATCTTAACATATAATAGTAAAATCATTGAGCTCTTATTCAATTCGCTAACTGCTTTACATGCATCATACCATTTAGTTCTCATAATAAATCTGAAATTTCAGTTATAAATCTCATTTGTACAGAGTAGGAAACTACAGCTTAGCAAGGTTTTCGTTCAAGGTCATTTGGCTAATAAATGGCAGTGCTGGAACTTCACCACAACCACATGGTAAAAAGTGCTGTGGGTGTTGGTCTAGAATGGACCTCGATAGCCAGCCTCCCGGACTCCAAGGTCACTAACCTCTTCACCATGCTCAGTAGCTGGGTAAGTGAAGGAAGAGGGGGAGGACGTTGTTAGCATAAGAAACTTTATATAGAATAGAAACATGAGGACTTCAGGCCTGGTTTGAGCCTGACATTTCTTTTTCCTGTATGGATATCATGGTATTCGTGGACTAGGATTTGGCTGAAAAGGTTAATTAAGGTAACAATAAAGAGTACCTTGCTTAACTTGGACTTCCATCAATAGGCCTCTGGTTGTCAGTGACATCCATACCAGTGATGATCATCAATGTGAAGGAGATTTATAAAGACACGGAATAAACAGTCTTATTACATACCAACCAGTCATCAGTCCTAAGTGGTTGGTAAGTAATTTTAAACACTAATTCTATATGAAAACAAATATAACTACTTCATGTGGAGTAGAATGAAAAACTTATAAATTTTTAAGTTGAAGCTGAAGACTTCAAAGTTTTTAAAATTTTTATTTATTTATTTTTGTGTTTGTTTTTGACTGGCTTTTATGACAATCTCCTGGATCTCAAGGGCGTAGGTTTGATTCTCTTCATTAGGCGCTCTTTATTGGAAAGTTTTAAAGTAGTACTGTATGAAAAATAAGAATCTAATTGAGAATAACATGATCAGATTTGTCTAAAATGTTATTTCCCCTAAGGAAATATCATAATGCATAACCATAATAACAACAAAAATAAATCATGGCTTTTCTTTTACTGACTCTAGACTAAAAATATATTAAATTTCACTGATGGTGTTGATTTAGGAAGAATATTAATGAGTGAGAGCCACAGAAATAGAAAGCTCCAAATCCAAATTACTATAATATAAAGTAATCATTCTCAGAATATTTCTTGACACCATTAGTCTGTTTTCCCAATACTAAAATAATCAGTTCACCTGGAGACAAGAATTACTTGGAGAACTTCAGACAAAACTCATCAGCACACTGAATTGATCTCTCCTCAAACAAATTCTGGCAACCTATAGAAGCTGCTTGAAACTGTACCTTATGAAATAGTACAGCTTAAGGAAGGTGTCTGTTGTAGTTGGATTTCTAGAGGGAAAAAGATGATTAAAACCTGACAGCTTCTAAATGCAATGTAGTATCCTGGATTGGATCTTAGAACACGAAAAGGACATTAGTGGAAAACTAATGAAATTGAAATAGAGCCAGGAGTTTAATAGTAATTTACCAATGTTGGTTTCTTAGTTTTGACAAATGTATATGGTAATATAAGATTATTTTTAGCTGCAAGTGTGTGAAAGCTTTATGGGAATTCTATGTGCTATCTTTGCAACATTTTTGTAAATAAAATTATTCCAAAATAGAACATTTATTAGAAACATTTTAAAATCATTGACTTCGATGTTATGAAAACAGAAGTATTTGTTGATTTGATGCCAAGTCCCCGAATAATTTTTTAAAACTATTTAAGTTATGCTTAAAATTTCAAAAAAATTCAACTTCTTGCTTAGACTATCATGAATGTTCATCATTATTACTATTTTTTTTTTGAGACGGAGTCTAGCTCTGTATCCAGGCTGGAGTGCAGTGGTGCAATCTCGGCTCACTGCAACCTCTGCCTCCCGGGTTCAAGCAATTCTCTTGCCTCAGCCTCCCAAGTAGCTAGGACTACAGGCGTGCACCACCACTCCCGGCTAATTTTTTGTATCATTTTTGTAGAGATGAGGTTTCATTTTGTTGCCCAGGCTGGTGGCAAACTCCTGAGCTCAGGCAATCCACCCCTCTCGGCCTCCCAAAGTGCTGGATTACAGGCGTGAGCCACTGCACCAGGCCCATCAAGATATTTTAAGTTTGATATTTATTTTTAAATCTCCATTATATTATGTTTGGTAGTTTAAAATGTTTAACGGGTAAGAGAATCTCTAATCTGTACTTGAGACAGTGGGTTTGCATCCTTTCCTGCTGCCATAAAACATACGCAATTATAATAGGAAAGCGGTGGTGAGAAGAGATGTTTTCTGACTGTTGTATATTGCCAGTGAGTAAGGATGCCAGGGAAGATAACTAGGTTGTTCTTGATCAGAGGGCAAGTGCTGGACAGTGACACTGCAGAGGCGCATCCTGTGCACAAAGGTGTGGTCTCCATGCTGTACTTTCTAATCTACCTCTTTTTGGGTTATTTATTGTGCAGTAATTGCTTATTCATTGACTTTTTCTGTAATTACTTTTTTTCAATTTGCTCATCAGCTTTTCTGATTGCCAGACAAGGTGCTTTAAATTTGGTGAGCTGACTCTGTGATGAATGATTATAAATGCATATATTATTTTTTCTTAAACATTTTTAAAAGCTAATTTATCCACAATTTCCTGTTTGAACATTGCAGTCATTTAAATAGATTTAGGAAAAGGCAAACTATAACAATCTTTAGTTAAGGATACATTTGGGACTTAAAAACTTCAGGGGAATTAATCTATGATTCACCTTGAAAATACTCTGATGAATATCTGCTCTTTTGCTTCCATGACTACAAAATTCTGCTGTTTTCAGATTAACCTAAGCTAAAAGTACTGTGTGCTTTATAAATTATAGAACACTCCTGCAAAGGAGTTGGTATTTCCTAAGATGAGGAGAATGGAGGATCAGAAAGGCAGGTAACTACACTCAGAAAATTTAGGGCAAATCATTAACTATTGGGTACTATGATCACTACTTGGGTGAAGCAATTAATCATACCCCAAACGTTAGCATCATGCAGTATTCCCATTAAACAAACCTGCATATGTGCTCTGTTGTATCAGTCCATTTTCCCACTGTTATAAAGACATACCTGAGACTGGGTAATAGATAAAGAAAAGAGGTTTAGCCGGGCACGGTGGCTCAAGCCTGTAATCCCAGCACTTTAGGAGGCTGAGGCGGACGGATCATGAGGTCAGTAGATAGAGACCATCCTGGCCATGGTGAAACCCTGTCTCTACTAAAATACAAAAAATTAGCCAGATGTGGTGGCACGCGTCTGTAGTCCCAGCTACTCAGGAGCCTGAGGCAGGGGAATTGCTTGAATCTCGGAGACTGAGGTTGCAATGAGCCGAGATCATGCCACTGCACTCTAGCCTGGCGAAAGAAGAAGAGACTTAATTGACTCACAGTTCCCCATGGCTGGAGAGGGCTCAGGAAACTTACAATCATGGCGGGAGGGGAAGAGGCAAGTCTTACATGGTGGCAGGTGAGAGAGAGTGACAAAGAGCAGGGAGAACTGCTTTATAAAACCATCAGATCCTGTGAGAACTCACTATCATGAGAACGGCATGGGGGAAAATGCTCCCATGATCTAATCACCTCAACACCTAGGGATTACAATTGAAGATGAGATTTGTGTGGGGACACAAGGCTTAACCATATTGCCACTCAATCTAAAATAAAATAAAAGTTTAAATTATTTTTAAAAACAGATCAGTTTAGGGAAGATCATGCAAGAAACTTTGCATAGGAGGTACCTCTCAGCAGTGTGGTTAGTGAGGTATAAGGTTAGAGGTGATACTATCCCCTTACTTCTGAAATTTCAAATTTACTAATAGCATATGTAAATTTAATAATCAACTATTTTCATAAAGCAAAATCAAATTACCTAATGATTTTGACTTTCTTGTTTCTTATGTTGTTTGATCTATACACAATGGAATAATTTGTGGGTGTCTTTGCTTCTCAAATTATTTCCTGATTTCTGTCAATTGAATATTCAGTTTGGTCAGTACTCCTTTGAATCAATTTTCTGATTTTCGCTCTGCCAGATTAGCCATCTAATATTATTATACTTAAATGATATTTAGACAAGAATATTTTTCAAATACCTACTTTGTGTCTAGCATTGTATTAGACATTGTGAAAGGTGCAGAATAGTAGTAGGAATAAAAACTAACAATCGGCCAGGTGAAGTGGCTCCTGCTGTGTAATCCCAGAACTTGGGAGGCTGTGGCAGGAGGATCTCTTGAGCTCAGGAGTTTGCGACCAGTCTAGGCAACATAGTGAGACCCCCATCTTTACAAAAAATTAAAAATTAGCTGGACATGGTGCCACGTACCTGTGGTCCTGGCTTCTTGGGAGGCTGAGATGAAAGGATGGCTTGAACTCTGGAGGTCGAGGCTGTAGTGAGCCATGATCATGCCACTGCACTGAAGCCTGGGTGACAGAACAAGGCACTGTCTCAAAAAACAAACAAACAAAAACAAAACAAAACTCCCCCAAGGCCTAATAATAATGTTTATTGAGCACTTATATGCTGAGTGCATTTTTAAAATCTTACTTGAATTACCTTATTTTATTTCCCATAACAACCCAATGAAGTAAACCATTATAATCCACCATTATATATTATACATTGTACACTATTATTATATTGTAATATTATAATATAGCATAAAATTTAACATTAGAAAATTGATGGATTATAATCCGCTATCATAATAGTAAATATATTACATATTATATATCATTTTATTGATAAGAAAATTTAATTAAATAAAATTCAATTTCCTTGTCTATGAAATTTTGAGACATGATCTCTCTCTGTTGCCCAGGCTGGGGTGCAGTGTTGTGATCTCAGCTCACTGCAACCTCCATCTCCAGGGCTCAAGTGATCTTCCCACCTCAGCCTCCCAAGTTGCTGGCACTCTAGACATGTGCCAATCTGCCTGGTTAATTTTTGTATACGTATAATTTTGATAGAGATGGGGCTTTGCCATGTTGCCCAGGCTCATCTCAAACTTATGATCTCAAGTGATCCACCAGCCTTGGCCTCCCAAAGTGCTGGGACTGCAGGAGTGAGTTACCATGCTTGGCTGGAAACTAAGTTTTAGAGAAATTAAGGATATTGCTCAAGGTCAAATTACTTACAAGTAACAGACAGGATTTGAATCCAGAATATTAGTCTCCAGAGCTTAGCTGTTTGATCTTTTCGATGGCTTTCTGAGGGGTTTACTACACAGCTGGAAAGAGACAAGCTGCACATACCATAGCCCAACACTCCACCAACAGCCGTACAAAATTGTATTGGACAAATTAGTTTATGTATATACAAATAGTTTATGCTTAGCCCCATGTCTGTCACGTCAAAGGCATGCATTTTAGGGTTGTGGAATAGACTAAGTGCCAAAGAGCATGGGTCAGGGTCTCGGTGCTATAGCAATTCAGATGACATCAATGAGATGTAGTGTTGCTAAGAAAGGCTTTGTGAAAACTGGATTTTCAAGCTACGGCATGGCAACATTTAGATAGGAAAGTCCCATAAAGTGTGAGCAAGGCCCAAAGGTAACAGTGAGTCATGGATGTGTCTCCATCAGATAGGAGACCATTTGGCTTACACAATGACTGTATGTTGAGAAAGGTGAGAAATACATCAGAGAGGACAGGAAAGTAGCCCTGAGACTGGTACCTTGGACGCTTGGCTCAGCAGTCTAGGTTTAATGTGAGTGATGGTAATAATGGTGACAATAACAACACATAAGCTTTATAGTTGGCCCTATGCTTTCAAAGATATTATCTTAATGTATGTGTTTGTAGAATATTAATGTGGCAGAAAATGGATTGCAGTAGAGAATGCTTAGATTCAGTGAGGCTCATTAGGACATTACTGTCAGACAGAAGTGTAACAAGGAGAGTTGGAGCTAGGGTCAGGGTAATTAAGGGGACCTGGAGGATGTAATAGCTATTAAATGTCTACTATGTGCCAAAGACATTAAATATGCTGTGTTAATGGTCAAAAGAATTATATGTTATATATGGTATTCTGACATGAGCTCAAGGCCTGGTTTAACACTTACTAATCGTGTGACATTAGGTAAGCTATTTAAATGTTTACTGCCTCATTTTTGCAACAAAAATACTTGTTGAGCATCTATCAAATGCCAGCATTGGACTAAGTCTAGGAAGAGAATGGTGAAATAAACAGACACTGTCCTTGTACTTACGAAGCTTACAGTCTTTGAGAGAGACTGATATTAATATGTAAATATATTAGTTTTCTATTGCTGCATTGATTATTATCACCAATTTAGTGGCTTAAAACAATTAGTCACTTAAAAAAATTCCCACTAGTTTCTCTCTCATAGGTCTATAGTTCTAAAGCCTAGACTGTCTCAGCTGGTTTCTCTGCTCCTGCTTTCGCAAGACAGAAACCAAAATATCTATTACTTGGGCTCTTCTTGGACAGCTTTGGGAAGAACTGGGTTGTAAGCTTATTCAGAGTGTTGACTGAATCTAGTTCCTTGTAGTCATTGGACTGAGGCCCGTTTTCTTACTGGGTGTCCACTGGGTGCTTCCCTTAACTCTGACAGGACTCTCTACAGTCCAAGCACCCAGGTCCCTATTATCTCAGAGCCAGCACGACGTGCCAAGTTCTTCTCACACTTGGAATATCTGACTTCTCTTTATGCCGCAACTCTCTGATATCCTCTTTTACTTACATCTAGAGAGTGTTCTCTCCTTTTAACAACTCCTGTGATTAGATTGGATCCACCTAGATAACTCAGGCTACAGTTCTTAAGGTCCATAACCTTAATTCCACCTGCAAAGTTCCTTTTACCATGTAATATAACATATCACAATTCCCATAGATTAGAACATCTTAGAGTGGGGGGATGGAAGGTGGGAGTGGGGAGGTGGAGGATATTATTCAGCTTACCCAAACTTCTAAAACATATCACAAATAGGTTTAGTTCTCTTTATTTCCACAGCCCCAAACCAGTCTTTCACATGGACTGTTACCATAGACCAAATTTGTCTTCCATTTCGACTGTTCCCATGGACTTCTAAACTGTTTATCTGCTTTTGTTTGCCCCTTGGTAATCTCTTCCCACAGGGCAGCCAGAGTGATCCTCTAAAATGTGTTGATCAGGTCCTGTCTCTCTACAGTTTCCATTGTTTTAACAGTCAAGTTCCTCATTCTGGCCACACGCACTTGTGGGACTGACATCTTGTTTCTTCTTTAGCCTTTTTTTGTTTTACTCTACCTTCACCTTATCAAGCTGGAGTAACAATAACTTACTTGTAGCTGCTTTTATAGACCAGTATTTTCTCACTCCTGAGTCTTTGTCCATCCAGAATTCTATGTCCATGGTGCTTCCTCCACTATCCTCTCTCCTCCCCCACACCTGGTTTTAGCTGTCTCCCTTTTTCTTCTGTCAGTTCTGAGCTTAAAAGTCTTTCTACTGGTCCCCACATTTCATATAGCATACTGTCCCCCTTCATATATCGATTTGTAATGATAACAGGTAATTAAACACAGCACTTTATACCAGGCATTGTTCTAAAAACTTTAAATATAGTAACTGATTTAATTTTCTCAAGAATCTTACGAGGTAAATTCTATTAATACGTTCATTTTACAGGTGAAGAAATTGAAGCACAGAGTGGTTAAATAACTTGTCTTAAATGATAGCTAATAGGTAGAAGAACCCAAAAGTTCCAGCTCCATAGTCTGCCCTCCTAACTAAGGCATAACATTGCTCTTACCTCTAATGAGGTAGGCATGTGCTTTCTTATTGTGGTTGGTAGAATAAGGTCCTCCCAAAGAAGTCCATACCCAGACTCAAAACCTGTGAATATGTGACGCAGCATGACAAAATGAATTTTGCAGATGCAATTAAGTTTATTACTCAGATGGCTTTAAGGAAAAGTACACTGAATTGTCCAGGCAAGTCCAGTCTAATTACACAGGCCCTTCAAAAGTAGAGAGCTGTGTCCTTGGAAGGTAAGAGATGCAAGAGAAAAGGAAATCAGAGAGATTCAAGGCATGAGGGAGACTAAGTCATGGTTGTTGGTGGGTCCATTTGGAAAGCATATGAAGGAATGCTGTGTCTGGGGAGCAAAGACTAGCCACCAAAGCTAACAAAAACTGTGACCTCAGCCCTACAGCCACAAGGAACTGAACTCTGCCATCACTTTAAATGAACTTAGAAAAGGATTCATCCCCAAAGCCTCCAAAAGAAAACACATCCTTGCCAACATCTTCATTTTAGTCTTACGAGACTCTAAGTTGAGAACTAGCTGAGTCGTGTTGTACCCAGACTTCTGACCTTCAAAACTGTAAGGTAATAAATGGGTGTTCTTTAAGCTGTGGTGATTGTTTTGATTAGCTGTGTTAGCCATAGAAAACTAAGACAGTGGTTAAATAATCAGGGCTTATTATGACTGGAAGTGGAGGAGATGAAGAAATGGGGAGTGCTAATAGTCAAGGCTTTAAGATTGAGAAATTGAGAAACTTGGATGTCGTTATTTAGTCAACAGAATTTGGGGGGGGAATTGAGTTGAGGGAAGGATTCAGAGCCCAAAAGTTCTTTGCTAAATATATTGTTTGAAATATGTAAAACTAGTTGTAAGATACATCACTTTAGAGCTTATGGACAGGTCCTGGGTTTAGAATATGCATTTGAGAGTCGTTGACATGCAGCATTGTTGCTTAATCTATAAACCTGACAGTAGTACTAGTTATGGTGAAGGGTCGCCATGAAACACAAACTTTAGAGCACAGCCTGGAATTTGATAAGTTCCCAATAAATGTTTGGTATTACAATTTCGAATTTATTTATGAGGAAACGTGCTCAGAAAGTTTCAGAAACTTGCCAATGTGTCTGGAAAATGGTGGAGCCAAGACTTCAACATAGATCTGCCCATTATGCAGTTTATTCTCTTTCTCCTGTGCCATAGGAGATAGTTTTAATTCCAACATGTAGAATAAGCATCTCTAGGTGTTTGATTTAGTTGTCAGGGTTCTTGGTTAGAAATGTGAGAAACCAAATTTGACTAATTGAATTGAAGAAACTAACATATTGGGTGCCTTGTAGAATCCTAGAAAAGCTGGGGAACTGTGCTAAGAAAATGAGCAGAAACCAAGGGAAGCCAAGGGGCAGGGACCAGCCAGAAGAACAGTTGGGTGCATACACCTCTGCCCCCAACTGGAACTAGGCTGCATAGTGGGTACTGTCACCACCAAATGCACTGGATCCTGGTTATACTTGTGGTCACTGCCAGTCTGGATCTTGGATGTTGTAGCTATCATCTCTGAAGCTTTTGGAATAAACTCCCTACTGTCTCTACTTTCTTTGATTCACTCCTTCCATAGTAAGTCCTGGCTTAGGGCATTTTAGCAAAGATACTGTTATGTGCCAAATTGTATGTCCTCGCTTCCTCCTGCGGAAGTTCAAACCCTTAGTACATCATGATGTGACCTGTTTTAGACGTAGGGTCTTTATAGAAGGAATTGAGTTAAAAAAGTTGTTAGGGTAGGCCCTAATTCAGTATGACTATTATCCTTATAAGCAATAAAATTTTATCATAGTCATATACACAGGGAAGACCATGTGAAGACAGAGGGAGATGCTCATTTACAATCTGAAAAAACAGACCTGGAGCTGCTCCTTCCTTCACAGCCCTCAGATGGAAACAAAACCTCTGTGCAACACTTTTATCTTAGACTTCCGTTTTCTACAGCTATAGGAAAATAAATTTCAGCTGTTGAAGTCACCCAGTGTATGGTATTTATTATGGCAGATGTAGCACACTAATACAAATATGAAGCAGATTCACACAGTAATGCCCTGCTTTTTCTGAGTCTTCAATTTTACCCACTGACATCCAAGACATCTATTCTTCTCAGCATAAGAATCAGGTCCAGGACACCAAATACAGCTTTTAACCTATATTTTTTTTTCTTCAAGTCTCAAAATATCTACATAATATACAGCCATAATAATGTGGGGAAAGCTTTCTAAAATAATGCAATTTACCCTGTGTAAGGAATGCCAATGAGCAGTTATTCATACTATAAAACTGACTGTAAAACTGGTAATTGTACTAGTTATGGTAAACGTTTGTTATGGTAAAGTCTGTATGAAAGACTTGAGCCCTTCAGACAATTTTGCCTCTGAAACACTCCTGAAAACTAACTTTGGGTTTTGTATAAACAATTGCGCAGTTAGATAACTAAATATATTTCTGTTTAACCTGTCCTTTCTCTGGCACTCCTTTTTCTGGCAATTAAAAAGTTCTATCCACCTGATTTCTCAGTCCAGAAATCTGAGCAATTTGTTTTTACTAATTTCTGATTCACCTTCCCCATTCAGTTAATCATTGTGTGCTGTTGACTCAAGTACCTAAAGCAGTAGTTTACTCCATGCACTTTTCTCATGCCCTTTGCTACTATCTGAGCTCGGCATACCATCATGTCTCCCCCAAAATTACTACCACAAAATCCCATTTGTTCTCCTTGATTCCAGGACTTCATTCCTCCAATCTTTTCTGCATACTCTAGCTAGTCTTCTATGCTGCAGGTTATTTCTGGAGAACATTTAAATCCTTCTCTGGTTTTCCATGGACCTCAGGATAAAGCATAGGAACCCTGTGGCACAGATTACTCAATTCTTGATTATCTCTCTGGTCTTTGTCTCCTTCTGTGATCTTATCTCTTCTCTTTCCCCTAGTCCTACGCTCTGCTCTGGCCATAACACCAAAATTAAATTTCTTTTTACGCTCGTTGTCTTCAGTATTTTGTGCTTTAAATTCCCACTGTCTGGAAGTTGTCATCTACTCTTTTTTCCTAGAACTCCCCTTTTAACAAAAGGTTTTTATTTTGATGTCAGATCTCAGTGCCTCACTTACCAGGTGAACCATACTATACAAATTACTTAATCTTATGTTTCAGCTTTCTCATCTGTAAAGTGGGTGTATTAAATACTTCTCTTCAATGAGCCATTGTGCAGAATAACAAAGTTTTATAAAATGCTTATAATAGCCAAGTGAC
Organism: Ateles fusciceps; assembly: GCA_036589455.1. NCBI lineage: Eukaryota > Metazoa > Chordata > Mammalia > Primates > Atelidae > Ateles > Ateles fusciceps. The sequence goes on from JAZHEH010001096.1 coordinate 1,008,068, forward strand.
CGTTGTGAGCACTCAATAAATTGTAGTTATTACTATTTTTTAATGTCATTCTCTTTGATTAAGATTTCCTTATCCCACTACTGAACTCAAAACTGAGTTTGGAATGCTTCCTGTCTACTTACATAGCTCCCTACATTTCCCCCATGTTAGCACATATATATTTTTTAAAGTGTTGGGTGCTTGTCTGTGAGCTCCATGAGGGTACATTTGTATTCCTTATGTACAGAACAATGTGGATACCTAATGCATTTTTCTTAAAAGAAGGATATTCTCTATTATCAGTTCTTCCAGAAGAGGCATCAAGTTTGATCTGTAATCTACTCTGGTAGGCAACATCTAGGGCTCGAGAATGTTTTTCTAAGCTTCTAGACCTGCATAAGCCATAAGTATTAAGCTAAAGTTAGAGAGATAGGATAGTGGTATCGTATACATGTCATAAATGATAGTTTAACAATTGGGCAAAATTAAACTAATGTTTACTGAGAATCAGATTAGTGCTAGTCAATTATCACTCAGTATTCACAAACATTAAATGAGTCAAGCATCAGTTTGCTTGTTTTATACATAGACAATCTATGTAACTGATCTATGTAACTAAGGATCAATAAAACTAAGGGTTTTTTTTTCTTTTTTTTGCTCAAAGTCACACAAATAGTGTTTGCTTGAAGCTAATTCTTGACTAAAGCTTTGCATTTTCCATCTTGCCAGGATGGATAGCCATTCACCTAAGGGAAAGGCAGTGATGACAACATAAAATATAAAACATATATATAATAATATTTGAAGATCTTGACATACAAGATTCCAAATTATTAGTTTCTTATCTTCTTGTGAATTGATCTTTCTGAAACTTACCTGCTCTTAAGCAATCAGAATTTAACACTTAGTAAGTTTTCAATAAATACTTGGTGACTGTTTCATGTGTGAATTTTGCTTAATACTTTGTCGTACATGTGCAGCACTTCCCAGTAAAGTAATATAGGAAGAAATGCTTACATTCATTTTTATGCAACAACCAGACTCAGGAATCAGCAGCTACTTTTTAACAGAAATAATTCTTCACTAATGAGTTCAAATCCATGAAATATCTTTCTCCAGTTGGTATTGAGGTGGCTTTGTGAGATCTGCCTCTTTTGGAGAGGGAATTGTACCTCTTTTGGAAAGGGAATTGAGCTCTCTTGAGAAAGCTGGGTGGTCTTGCTGCCTTTATTAAGGAGAAGCATTCAGCTTGCACAAATCTTTTCTGGGATAAATAAAACGCCAGTGATGTGGGTGTATTTTAACCCCATGGTGGGCATTCGTCACTTCATATTTCTGTTTTAATTCAAATCCTACACTGTGGAAACAACATATGACATCCTGAAATAGTTCTGCCAGCTCATCCTCTGTTAACTTTAAAAATATCTAACATTTACTGAATGCTTACTATGTGCTGACACTGCGTAAAACTCATTACTGTCATCATCTTACTTAATGCTCACAACAACCCTGGTGAATTTGAATATGTTCTCCATTTCACAGGTAACTTGTTCAAACTTCCTCGGTCAATAAGAGGCATAGGTGAGAATCTAATCCAGGCTGTATCATTGCAAGGCCCATATTCCTAATCACTGTGCTATGTTACTTAGTAAAGTGTGCTGCTATCCATTGGACATAGAGATGCTGGATTGGAATAATTTTACCCTACTCAACAGCCTAGCAAAAGATCCTCCATTTAATGGTTTTTATACATTTTGCTGTGAGAGAGTAAATTCCTAGTGTTTTTATTGTCCTTACCTTTTGCTTATAAATATGTTTAATAGATTTTAGTCTTGTGTTCTTTGATCAGGGACCATCTTTTATACTTTATGGGTATCTTCAACTATGTAATACAGTGCTTTGCGGTTGAAAACATATGATAATACCTTGTTAATTAAAGTAAATGATCAGAGATGTTGCAGAAAGTCAGGATTCAGACAGTGGTCTACATGGGTCTGGACTTGGACCTATGTTTATCAAATGCACAGGAGTATACATAGGCTATATTTGGCTGCTTTCTAATTATAGGTTGCCTGACTTTCCAGTTGTTCTTTTTTGGTGACATAGGATGAACAAATCAATCAAGCTATGCTTCTTTAGTTACAGTGTACCAAGACCAACTTGGGTAGAGTGAGCAAAATTATATGATTTAGGTGACTTTATAGGACATCAAAGAACAAACATCTGTATTACATTTTCTAATTGTCAATCTTATCAGCAGAAGCAGAGTAATTTTTATGTACTTGAGAAATAGCTCAACGAACTCTTTTGATATGATGTATTGGAAAAGCAATGAAGTAGGAGATAGAGATTTATCTGACTTGGATGCTAACAAATTTAGGGAAAATTTCTCCAGCACTGTCCATTCAAATTAACTTACTGGTAACTGGTATACCAGAAACTAGACCAAACTCTGAGTATAATAAGAATGAACCTTCATTTTGGCCAGTAAGGAGAAATCTTTGTATCTGTCCTGAATATCAGTAGGTTTCTGTCAGGTTGATTGTGGCAATGTATGTGATACTGGCTTCAAAAGCACAGAGGATGAAAACAAAAGAACAAGATTAGATCCTGTTATGTAGACCAGTGAGCCCACGTAATGTCATTAGTGAAACTAAGTCCTAGGCAATAGGAAAATAATGCAAATTATTTTGCACAAAAAAGGCTCTACTTGTGGCTGCTATTTAGTAGAAAGGAGAGAGAAAGGAGACATAGAAAAAGAAGAGGGGAAAGAGAAGTAATGACAAATAAAAGGAAGAGTTGAGAAGGTGTTGAAGTTACAAATGAAAATTAATGGTCAGTGCTGATGGCTTACTGAAGTTTTTGGAGTTTGAGCCAGAGAAGAGCATTAAATTCCCTATTTTCTTGCTGAAATTAAGAAACATAGGAAGTCACCATGGATCTTGGATTTCAGAGTAAGCAAATAGCACAGAACTAAGGTGCCCAAGTGGTAACCAATTTGTCCTCTGGTTCTCTGAAAGTTGGTGATTGGGATTTTGCTAAGTGATCATCAAGAAGATAGTAAATACTATGTCCAGTGGAATGATGGACTACCTGTTCATCCAGGGTGACACAGGTCCTACACACATGGAATCAATAGCTTAGCATCCTTTTAGGAAAGCTTACTTTGTAACATTTTTATACTATTGCTAAATTGAGGTAGTATTTGTTATAGTTTAACCTAGTGATACAAGTCTATTTTAAGAGTTCCTGTCTCATAATACTGAACTTTGTAGGAGTTCCCAAAGAGGAAAATGTGTTGAAATGACATTACCATAAAAAGTAATGTAAAATACTGATGTATATGGATATTTCTAATTTGTAATACATGTGGAAGTCTGACTTTTAGCTTTATAGACACACCTGTACCTAGGGTGGTTCAAATTAAGGCACTACTATTTGTACACATTTTCATTTTATTACATTTTTTTTAAAACTGATATTTATAACGTATTTTGCTTGCTCACCAGGGAACAGCTGTAGAGCACAGTGATTAAGGATCTTGTTACAGGTGTTAAACATGACAACTCTGAAACCAGACTGTCTAGGTCAAATCCAAATTCCATCATTCCTAGCCCCTTAGTCACTGTGAGCCTCATGTTCATTGCCTGCAAAATAGTAACAAAACAGTTGATCGTCTTTTTGTTATTCCTGTGAGGACTAAATGAGTTAACATTAAGTATTTAGAATGGTGCCTGGTACATATATTTTTAAAATATCAGTGATATGGTTTGGCTCACCATATCTCATCTTGAATTATAGTTCCCATAAATCCATACATTTCAAGAGAGGGATCCAGTGGGAGATAATTTAATCATGAGGGCAGTTACCCTCATGCTGTTATCATGATAGTGAGTGAGTTCTTATGATATCTAATGGTTTTATAAGGGACTTTTCTCCCTTTGATCAGCACTTCTCCTTCCTGCTGCCATGTGAAGAAGGACATGCTTGCTTCCTTTTCCACCATGATTCAGCATAAGAACGGACTAATACAATCAGCTATCATTACTATTGTGCTCAAGCAATTATACTTCCTACTTATTATAATTTCTGAAAGGTTCAGATTTTTGTCTGAATTTTATATGCCTACCACTCATCTGCTGGTATCCCTTCCAGTAGAAGAGTGTGTATTCTCTGTTTATTACACATTTCCTTGATGAATGTTTCTGAGTTTGCATGTTTGTCTGAAGACCAGTCCACCCCACAGACCAGAAACAGTCTTTAGTTGCAGAAATTCTGTGCCTATTCCTCAGAATGTGCAACCTGATCTGGGCATGAAAAAACTTTATTTATAGGTGAACACATCTAGATATGTTGGAGGATAAAAAGTGTTACTGATTGGATATAAAGACAAAAAATATAAACCAGAATGTCCTAGACAACATGAGATGTATAGTCACTCCACCTGTAATTTACACCTGCTTTCTTTGAGGGGACATTTGGACAATGTGAACATTTGGAGTAGTTTTATATTCTCTGAGATTCACTTGGCTGAGAGTTATCTTTTCCTTCCTTCCATCCTTCTTTTCTGTTCTTTTCTTTTTTCTTTTCTTTCTTCTTTCTCCTTTCTATTTTTTCTACTATTTTTCTTTGAAACACTTTGTGACGGCAAGGGAAGGGCATAAGATTCAGAGGCTGAAAGATGCAATTATCTTTGTATAACCTGAACATTTTTGCCATTAAAGTAGAATTTGAGAAGTGTCACGGATGAATAAAGAACGTGTCAGAGAGGTTATTCAGAAAAAGAAAAAGGAATTTCAGCAGCTTACTAGACCAGAATACACAATGTGAAGGGAGAAGATGACATGGAAACCTTCAGCACTAGTGTAGGTCAAGAATTATCCTAGGGAAGAGACAATGGAGTATCATTAAGCTGTGTCAATGAGAGACAAAGGGATAAAGAAGAAAAAATAAGAGTTTAAATTGTATGTGCTGAGTTTGGGAGGAGAGTTGCAGGAGACAAGTTGAAATTCTGGAGTCCAAGTAAAGTTATGCAAATGGCTTCAAGGCCCTCCTCATTTGATGTCATCAAAAGCCTGAAGGTGCCTCTTACACAGGTGGAGAGGGGCCTTTATTGTACTTGAACATCTCAACAACTACTAATTAGTGTCTTGGAAACGAATTTGTGCCATACATACTTTTGAAATTCTGCTTATCCAAAATCTCTAGTGGTCTGTGAACTACACAAACAAGTGTGCTCTTTAATCACCCCTTAAGAAAAATTAGATTGTTATTTTCTACTTGACGTTTGCATATTTTCGTGACTTTATGCTGACTTTCCTGGAAAGATCACCTCATAATACAAAAGTACTCCTCACTAGTGAAAATAAAATCCCCCCAATGCATGTGTGTGCACACATATACACCCTTCTATAAAAAATGTTTGAAGAACGAAAAACATTTTTTATAAAAGGTGTGAGATTTGTCTCAATGAGAAGTACAGAATTGGCCAGGTTGTGCTTTGTAGCCATGGAAACAAGCTGTAGGGGAAAGTGTTGGCTGAAATAAGCAGAATGGGGGCTCTAGTGAGGGGCTATATTAATTCAATCCCTCCCACAGGATCTAGACATATTTTATTTTCTCAACTTCCAGATTCATTGTTTAGGCAGCTCTTTGCACCCTGTTGAGAAGCACTGAGAGGCGGGCAGCACAAACCATATGTTGATGCCCACACGTTTGGTTTGCATCCACTTATGTCTACCTCTCGGAATACCATGCTGGTCAGAGGTGAGGTGAGCTTTCAATGAAAGCCTAGTCTACCTATGTTCCAAACAGCCACAGCCTGCCACTCGTCTCCTTATATAGATTTTTACTGGCTAATCTTCTGATAGAATCACCTTTGCTCCTTTTTTCTTGTTGGAGGCTATGATGGGCAGGTAAAGTGCTAAGAGCTTCTACATATCTGCCCAGATAATCAGGAAATCATGTGTTAGTGTTGTTGGGTAGTTACCTATCAGTTACTCAGAACTTGAACATTCATTGTTTCTGCTACTTCACCAAAGTCAGGGGGTTGCACCTGTAAGTGCTTCTAAAAGTTTAATTGACTAGCATGTACATCAATAGTTTGTGCTAGGATAAAGGAAGCACTACTCTTGGAATCAAAAGACCCAGGTTGAAATCTCAGCTCCATAGCTTACTTATGAGATAATTTTATATGTGTTACATAAACAGTTTAAGCCTAGATTTGCTTGTACACGAGAAGTAACATCTATACTTCTTTGCAAGCCTGTTGTGAAGATTAAATGAGAAAATGAATGAGAAAATACTTTAGAAACTGCAAAACATGATATGAAAATAAAATATAGTTCTAAGCAAGGTTTCTAAGCCAAAGGTCTAAATGACTGAAAAGAAAATCTATATTGTAGGGTTCTGGGTAATGTAAATTCTCTGTTCTTTCTCTCATGAAATGTTCAGTTAATTATAAGTAACTCTTTCATTGCACTCTTTACCTTTTAACTTAAAAAACCAGGCAATCTGGAGATAATATGTTTTTAATTCATCTAGACTTTTGATAACATCTTTCCTCGTCTCTTAGTTTTAATATTCTCTGTATGCTTTAACTATATTTTCTATTTTCTGCTCATGACCTTCATATAATGTCTCATCAGATTCAAAGCTACAACTACTCCTTTGCATTTTGCATGGTGCTCTATAGTTAAAAAAAAAAAAAAAAAAAAAAAAACTTTTCCCATGGGTTATTGTATTTGATCCCCAAAATAATCCTGTGAAATAGAGATTACTCTTTTTAAACTTGACTTGTGTATAAACTAAAACATACAAGGATAGTAATTCATTTTTAACTCAGTTTTTGTTTAACCCATGAGAATGCCATTATTTCAAGTTGTTTGGGGTGTGCCTTGAATATCTTCTTCTTTTATATTGAAATCTCAATATATGCCAGGCCTTATGCTAAGCAGTTTGCAGAATTAATGTTTAATTATTATAAGAACCTTATGAGAGAAATCATTTTTCCTGCTGCAGTTGAGTACATTGAGGCACAGATAAGGTAAGCAATTTCCCTAAAGGCACAGAGCTAGATCGTAGGAGAACTAAAACTTTGTTCTGGTTTGGTCTCATTCCAGAGTCTATATTATTAGCCGCTATGTTCTATTGCCTCTCTAATTTAACTCGGGTTTCTTACTTTTCTCAAAGTAGGCCTTATTAACTTTCTCAGGCCACTCTTGTCACTTTCGTCACTGAGCGTGTTACAACTGCATCAATAATGACTATAACTAAGTCTGAAGCAAAAGTTGACTTTCAACCTAATCAGTCTCACTTGTACATATGGTAAAACTTAAAGGTAATAGATAAGCCTTAGCATAAACCCTGAACAAATATGCGTGGGACAGACCCAAACCAACATGGCACAGGCCTGCAAGACTGAACTGAGATTTGAGTCACTAGCATAAGACTGAGCCTAACCTCTGAAACACATGTGTGGGCACATTCAAACTAGCATAGCAAAGGTTTAGAAAACTAAAATGAGATCTGAATTACCTGTATATATCTGAACATAATCTCCAAATCATGCATATCTATAATAGTCATAATCAAAAGTAGCAATGATTCAGAGAACTAAAGTGAAATTTGAACCATCACCCACAAAAAGCAAAATATAATTTGTTGATTTCTTGCTAATATAAAAATAACATCCTGCAGCTTGTAATAGGTAACAAAGTTTAAGATACAACCTCAAGTTACTTGACATACAAAGAACCAGGCAAATGTAGCACAACTCAAAGAAAATAAAAGCAAAAGATACCAACACCAGGATGACACAGATGGGATAGATCTTTCAAAGACTTTAAGGAAGCTATTTTTATTAGATCATCTATAAATTGTAAAAAATAAAAAACATCAAAAATCAAAACAACCTCACACTTATGAAATGAATTAGAAGGTAAGAAAAACTCAACAAGAAATTAAAACAATAAATAACTAAATTAAAGTTTTAGAACTGAAAATACAACATCTGAAACAAAGAATGCACTGGATAGACTCCAAAGCAAAATGGATATAATAGTGAAAATAAGAGAAGGGATTTAAAAAATTACCAGCCTCTGGTATGTATGGGATGATATCAAAGGTTGAATACATGCATATTTGAAGTTCCAAAAAAGGAGTAGAATGTGGAGAGATTGCTGTAGGAAAATTTCAAAATATATGACTGAACACTTTGACGCTTTCATAAAAGACTTACATTTACAAATTCAGAATGCTTGGTGAATCCCAAAAATAATAAACTCAAAAACAGCAACACTAGACACAGACAAACTGTTCAATTTAAATATAAAGAAAGGTCTTGAAAGCATTTAGAGAAAGTGACATATTGCTTATAGGGAGACAACGATTAGACTGTTGATTTCTCATCAGAAACTGCTAAGGCCAAAGACTACATCTTTAAAGTACTGAAAGAAATTCAAAAAATTCTTTCAAACCATAATTCTATATCCAATGCAAAGCTCTTTCAGTATTGAAGGTGAGATAAATTTTGACATGATATAAAACTGAGAGCATGTGTCACTAACAGATATTTACTACAGGAATGATAAAAAATATTCTAAGTAGACAGTGAAAAGTTAGGGGTCTATATCGTAATCCCTATCCAAACAAAACACAAATACAGCACTTAAAAGCCAGATAATAAATCAAAATGGAATACTAAAAGTATTTAAAGGAAAATCAGGAAGGGGAGGATAGGCAAACCAAAACCAAGCAAGACAAACAGAAAACAAATAGGAGAATGTTAGGTCTAAATCCAACTATATCAATAATTACCAATAAAAACCAATGGCTACTGGTCTTGTTACTTCAGTTTACAGAGAGAGATGAACAAAGTGGATAAAAACAAGACTGAACTATATGCTGCTACAAGAGCTACACTTAATATATAAAGACACAAATATGTTTAAAGTAAATGTATGGGTAGAATAGATATGAAATGCAAATACTAAGCATAGGAAGGCTATAGTGGCTATGCTAATATCAGATAAAATAAGCTGTAAGAAAAATAAGATTACAAAGCATGCATATTATAATAGAAAAAACTTATTAGGAAAAGCCTCGATATGCAGTACATAAATAAAAAATGTACAGAATTAAAGAAATACATTTTTTTTCCTCATAGGAGATTTTAACAACTCTCAGTAATTGATAGACCAATGAAACAAAAAGTCAATAAAGACAAAGAGGATCTCAATAATAATAACAAACCACTTCATTTATATTTGTGGAGCAGTCTATCCAACGACTGAAGAATACATATTGTTCTCAAGTACATGAAATACATACACTGAGACTATAATCTGGAGTACAAAACAGAGCAGTCAATGTTTAAAAATCTGAGTAATACAAAGTGCATTCTCTAACATGAAGGGAACTACATTAGAACCAAACAGCATTAACTATAGAGTTAAACTTCCTTTAAATAAAAAAAAAACAAAAAGGGAGCCGGAAAAAAATAATACTTTGAACTGATAACTAAAAGACAATATATCAAAATTTTTAGGAATAGCTACAGCACAGGTAAGTAGAAAACATAACTTCAAATGCATATATCAGGTAAAAACAAAGATCAAAATTTCATAGTTTAAGACCCATCCTAAGAAATTAGAAAAGGAATAACAAAGTAAGTAGAATAAAGATTTGGTAAAGAAAAACCAGAAATCATTGATATTGAAAAGAGCAGATGGTAGAAAAAAGTAGTTAAAAATCTGTTTCTTTAAAAAAGAGAACATAAATCAACAGTATCAGTAATGAATGGTTAATGGGTAGGATTTGTCATCGTAGACTCTGTACATTAAAAGAACAAGAGAATACAATAAACAACTTTGGACTAAGAAATTTGACCCTTTACATGAAGCAGACAGATTTCTTAAGATATAACATATGAAAACTGACACAAAAAGAAGCAGAAATGCTGAATAGTCTTATGTCAGTTAAGGAAACTGAATTTGTTACCAAAATCCTCTCTTTCAAAACAAAACAAAATAACTCCTCCAGGCCTTGAGTTTCACTGTGGGGTTGGTATTAACTTCTGTGAATATGCTTTCCTTGGGGACATCACTGCATGCTCCCTGTGTGGAGTGAGTAGGGGTGAGATGGTGGGAGAATAGAGCAGGTACACAGGAGGCTGCAGCAGAGCAAGACTCATGCATAAGATGCTTGCATTTGTGAGCAAAAACATTCCTCTTTCTTGTTACATCAATCCATTTAACCCCAGCAGCTACAAATCAAGAGATAGAAAGAAAGAATCAAAGGACAGAAATATGGGATAAGTCCTTTCATTGACTCTCAATAAATAATGTCCGTGTCCTGGGCCAAATATGTCTATATTCCTCCCTCTAAGGAATATAATATAGGGCAGAATAAAAGAGCTAAGAGAATGCAAACCTTGAAATTCTTAACTCAAGTCCAGCAATTTCCAATTAAATAACTTTCCAAACATCAAGGTATACAATGAAAGTCTACTAGTAGAGTTTTATCCTATTAAACCATTCCCTAGTTGTGTCATATTATTTCTAAAAATTTTTAAAAGGGTAACTAATTCTAATGTATATCTACCTGTAGTTTTAATCTAACTTTGCTCCCTCACCTTCTCAAAATCATCTGCTTGATAATTTATGATTTTATGTTTGTTTATCACTTACTCTATTTTGCTCTCATTCGAAGTAACAAAATATGTTCACATGCCTGTATTTTTCACAACAAAATCCAGCCAATAAAAAGACACAGTAAACACCAAATTTGAAGATGTCTTTCTTCTGTATTCCAGTAATGTCCAATACATAATAACATGTGGTGTTCATACAGCTTTGAAGTTCTTTATCTCTCTGAGCTGTCAGATAAACAGTAAAGCTTTCCAAAAGCACCAACACATCAGGTCCATACCTGAAAATTTTAAAAAGCTGAGACTTAATTAATAAACAAATTACCAGAAAATCAGTACATATCTGAGAGAGAAAATTAGTTATTAATTTGTTGTATTATAACATGTAATTATTAATTTAATCCTTTATTGACATAGTCACACATTAATGCCAACCTCAGTGTGGCCATATTTTTAGTTTTAGGTCCCATTTCACACTAATAAAAATGGCCTTTTGTCCCTAGCCTGCTTGTTATAAGATACATATTTTTCTCTTTCTGGGCTTAGTAATAAGTTCTAGATTCTCACAGGACTTACTTCAGTTGAAACAGTACCATGGATTCCTCCCAGCAAACCAAAGGGCCCTGATAAACATGACTTTTGCCACCATAGAACGTTGCTTCTGAAATCAGAAGTTGGCACATTGGTACAAAACTATGCACCACAGGAAATGCTACAGCAGTAAGCGGATAATGCCCTACCCGTCGGATCCAAGTTTCTTGGGATTTGTACCTCAGTTTGTTCAGAATAATGCTAGTTTATGCCTCTCATTCTGGTTTGATTATTAATAGTCACCTTCCCCTCATCCTTCTCCTTTTAAACTGCTCTTAATCTGGGCTATGAGTTATGTGGTCACCGTATATAGAATTGGCAGTTGAGATCTGCTTACTCAGCTCTGACTGCTCCATTCACAAGTACTCCATATAAAAAGAGACCAGAGCTTTTGGTGGGTATCTTGTCACACAGACAGAATTGTTCCCCCAGGTCCTGCCAATAGTGTTAATGTGGGAGCATCAGAGAGACAGTTTCAGCAACAGTCACACACTCTACCTCCCTAAAATAATACAGGTTTTGAAGTTGAGCCCAGATATCTCACCCCCTCCTTACTGTGAATATCTTTGGGTGTTGTCCTTTTCTGCCAGCTGGACAGAGTGTTTAATAACTTTAATCTTCAAAGGGAAATAATCATTGTTATGTCATCTTTTCATCCAGAAACTTCCCCTGAATAAAATTAATGAGTCAAGTAATAAGTAAGTACCCTATAGCTTGACTTGCAAACAAAATTTAACCTTGGAGTCCCATGGAACAAAACAATGATCTTGTTTCTTACCTCCTTGAACAATGTGTAGGTATTTGCTTTGACTTTTATAATTGAAGGGTCATTATGATGACCTCAAACTAGTTATATTGTGGTTCAAGGTGGCTTGATGATATCTTCATCAGCAACAGAAATAGCAGCTTTTAAGTGGCTGTTCTTTTGTCCTAATAATAATAAAAGCTACGCCTCATGGGGCACTTCATTGTAAGTACACATATGCTCTGACACATGTCCACATATGTACACACAGTCTATATTAAAATCTTTAAAAGTTAACACAAGGACTCACTCAACCTGTCAATTTAGTTATTTTGTCTGTAAAGGCACCAAGTCTTCATAAAATAACCGTAGCTAAGGTACCAAAACATTGATTCAACAAAGTAATAACAGTTTTGCTGCAGCCTCTTTCCCCAGGGACACCATTCCACAATAGTTGGTTTTTCCTAGAAATAAAAAATGTCATTCTTCTTTCTTTCTTCTCCTTTTAACATACACACGTACGCTTCATAATCTTAGAGGTTACAATTTGAAAACTGATCTTCCCTCATTTCCCTATAACTTTGACACTGTTGCTTTTTGCAATACTTCCCTACCTCCAGAAATAATCTAAATAATTTCCCTTTTTAATCAGTGTGTGTGTGTGTGCACGTGCGCACACGTGCGTGTGCGCTCTTGTGTTTTGGGGGTGGTAATGGGTATACAAAACCCTGTCGGGAACTGCTCTCTTTCTTTGGCTCACGGTTTCATTCACTTTTTCAGTCTTTATATTGCTAGCCAGTATATTTTAGGCACAATATCTTCCTTCTTTGTCTTTTCTTCCCAAATATAGGAACCAAAGACTGATTGAAGAATTAGCTTTTGAGGATCCAACCCTGCCACACTCACACACTCACACCAGTAGACACACAAACAATGCCTGCACTCTACCCATCAAAGTGTTAAAAGTTCTTTGTATTTAACTTGAGGAATTTTAGCTTTGTGCCACATCTTTCTCTAACTCAGTTACATAGCAGATCCCACTGAATGGAACATCAAAGCACAAGTCCTTTTCATTGACCAGTGTGGCAATTTATCAGTATCGGTAAAATTCGAACATACACACTAAAACCGATCCAGTTATAAGAGCCTGCATTTCATGGTTATGCCAATTAGTTTCAGGTCTGGATGTGGTCCCCCCTTACCCTCAAGGAGAGGGGCATGCACACAGAATGCTGTCCTTGGCCTTCCCTCTGAAAAAAGTATAAACAGTCTTATAGGAGTTACCTACCCCCTCCTTCAAATGAGAATAACAATTAGACACCTCTTCCTGAGCCTGATTTTAACATGTTACCCCAAAGAACATTTATTTGCTTGCCTTTCTTCTCTGACCCCTTCCCCAACTAAACTGTAGAACCCTTAAATACAGAGGGTATGTCTGGCTCACTTAAGTATCTTCAGGATGTAACATGGCAATTAATAAGAATGTATTAAACTGATTTCGACATCATAGAAGTCATACCACTTAAAATAAAAATGAGTCACAAGTTATTTTTCCCCACCATTTCAGAGCCTTTAGACTACTTAAAGGCGGTATTTAGCATGGCATTTCATGCTTAAATGAGTGAGAATGTTGAAAGATAAACTGCTTCCATTGTTGTCTGTTTGGCTGAATCATCTGGGAAATATGCTAATCTTACCTTTTTCCCAGTTATTACACCTGTATGCACTCAAGTTGAACCTAACGGCATTAAAAGAAAAGGTAAGAAAAACAGTATATTGCTAGGGAGGGAAGGTAGTTTCCACTTAAGAAATTCTAAAAACTCATATGAGGTTGAAGTTGCTGTATCTCTTCGATCCTTAGATTAAACCCTGCCATGTGAAGCTTTGCACAGAGCCTGGGTCTTTCTGAGAACTCTACTACTTGGAAGTGGTTGGCTGAGCTCTGAAATTCACAGGAGTGCCCTTGTAGGGGAGAGAAGGTTTTTCTGGACACTTTTAGGGTCTCTAGATGGGTCTGAAAATCAAACTAACAAAAGCAAATTAACAGGAGAAAAGCATACAAATTTATTTAATAAGGCTTACTTGACACAGGAGACTTCATAAGGAAATGAAGACCTAAAGAAACAGTTAAACTGTATATTTTTTATGCTAAGTTTGATGAAAAAGTGAACAGTCACGGAGAAGTACAATTGGATAAACATGTACAATCAAATGGTAATAAACTGGAGGAAAATTAGAGGGTTTTTTTGTTCAGCTGCTTCTCTGTGTCCTTGTGTCTTCAGAGACAAGGGTATTCCTTTCCTCCGGGTATTAAGAGAGCACCTTTCACATGAAGGTTTTATGACCTACTTCAGGGAAAGATGAGAAAATTATTCCGAGACTGTATGACCTACTTTAGGGAAGAAGGGCAGAGGAAAAGTGAAAATGACCTTTCTGCTTCGGCTGCTTCTTCAAATGCCAAGATGAGATTTTGGGGTAGCATGTCCTAAATCCCAACACCCTTCTAGTCATTTCACTGTTCCTCCTGCTTCACAACTGACTGTTGAAAATTATGTCAAAGGCACATTTCTTGCTGCAAAGAAATTCTGTTTGAAAATATTCTGAGCAAAGTATTCTTAAGAAAATGGTGTTTGTTTCCGGCCATAATGTATCATTCTTAATAATGATCTAATAAAAAGCCCTGAATTGAGAAATTAATGGCACGCCATGGTTCAAATGCTAGGCAACAGATTCAGATTTTAATAGAAAGTTTCAACATAACAGTAAAATGTTATTTCTTCATCCCTGCAATAAATATCATTTATATATTCACCACAGGATTACAATTGAATGATGCTGGAAATAGGATGGTTTACTTACATACGGAGGCAGGAACCACTGAGGGCTAAGAGAAGAAGCATACAGCAGCACAGAACACAATCTTGTTTTGCTCCTCTCTCCTCTTGCCCTGGTCTTTCTCTCCCCTCTTTCCAAATTCCTATGGGTCTCTCAGAAATGCTTCCTGTATTATTCAAATAAGACTTTTCTTCTCTCTAAAACCTTGACACTAGGTGAAACCCAGATCCTGGTGGCTTAACATCTACCTTAAGCTGACTAAGACATATTTCACTGCAAAATGGGATGCCTCTTGACAAAAATATTTGTGATAACTGCTAGGGAGAATTTTAAAGTCTGAATCCTATTATTAATTATGTGTTATAGTTGTGATATCACAGATGGAGTAGAATATCTATTTGGGTGAAAAGAGAGGGTATGGTCAGCTACATCCGGAAAGGTTTATAAAGTCCCTACAAAGCACATGGCATTTTCATTCAAGGCGAAATAACATGGGCCAATGAGTGAGTTCTAGACAGAATGTTTGTATCCTCCAAAATTCAGCCCTAACTCCCAATATTATGGTATGTAGAGGTGGAACCTGTGTGAGGCAATTGGTTTAGATGAGTTCATGAGGGTGAGGCCTCCATGTTAAGCTTAGTGTTTGTATAAGAAAAGGAATAGATAAGAGGTCTCTGTTTCTCCACCATGGGAGAACACAGTGAGAAAGTGGCTTCTGAAAGCCAGGAAGAAGGTCCTCAAAAGGAACCAAATATCCTGGCACCTTGGTCTTGAAGTTCTCAGCCCCTAGAGCTATGAGAAATAACTATTGTTTAGGCTACTCAGTCTATAGTACTTTGTTATGGGGCAGCCCAAGCTGACAAATACAGAGCAGAAGCAGTAAAAAAAAATATGTTCTGCGAACTGAAAGCTAAACTGGAGCAGATGTTTGTGATATGGCATTAGTAGAAGATTGGGCTAGAGAAAACTAAAATTCTAATTTTCAGTTCAGAAAAGTCTTGAATTTGATAGAAAGGCTGGTGTATTCGTTTTCTGTTGTTACTATAACAAATCCTCACAAACTTAATGGTTTTAAATAACAAAAATTTCTTAAAATTTCTCTTATAGTTCTGTAGGCCAGAAATCTGACATGTTTCACCAGCCTATCATAAAGCTGTTGGTAAGGCTATATGTTTTTCTGGAGGGTCTAAGGAAGATCTAATTCTGATTATTCAGCTACTGACCATCAGCTGAGGGTCTTCGCAGTTTCTAGAGGCCATCTGGGATTCATGCCCCCCTCTGTCTTCAAAGCCAGCCATGACAGATCTGGTTCTTCTACTATTGCATCTCTCCATAGGTTTGTTTGTTAGATTGGGCCCACCTGGATGATCTAGGATAACTGACTTATCTCCAATTCCTCAACCTTAATCACATGTGCGAAGTTTATTTATTTATTTTTGCCATATAAAGTGATATTTTTATGGGTTCTGTGGAGTAGGGCATGGTCATCTTTAGACAACCATTCTGCCTGCTGAAACTGGTAAATAAAGAATTTCTAGTGATGTGATACCAGATAAATTGGCTGATATTCTATACAGTTCAACTAGAAATTTGGTGTCCTATTAATATTTAAGCCAGTTTGTTCATTGTGCACATAAAGAGTGCAGGCAATGAAACTCTACAAAAGTGTATAGATCTCTTTATTTCTCTTCTCATGTTCTTCTCTTACATTCTCTTTTCCTTAGAACAAACTTAACATTTGGTAGTGAATAGAAAAATAATCCACTCTCAGCACATAAAGATTTAGAATATGGATTTTGAGAGAACTAAATAACCAGTGGGAAGTGATTTATGTTTCCTTTTAACCACAAGTAAAGACATAGTAAGTGAAATGTTTTCTTCCTAGAAACCAAAATTTAGAATTGGAGTTCTGTTTATAAAAATACATTTGTCTACCATGAAAACACCAGAATTGATAAAAATGTTAAAAATGAAACATCTTTAAGAAAACAGTTCTTAATTATTTAAAAACCAGACAGTACAGAAATCTATAGGGTAAATTTTATTCTGAAGACATTTTATGCATTGGGGGGGACTATTTTTGATTCCTTAATATATGAGCCTATTGAAGTTTTGATAAAACTTTCCCTCCATTTTTTTCTAAGAAAATTGTTCAATTAGTAAGCTAAGGAAATTTATTTTCCTGGATTTCTCTGAGTACTGCCAGATTTTTAAAAAATTAAAGTCACCACTTTTCAAACTTTTTATGATTTGTTCCATGTATATAAGTGCTTCCATAAAGTCTTCAGATATCATACCCAGGGAGAAGCATGGTTTCCATGGTGATCTCCTTTTCTTCAGTAATCTCTTGCTCTTCGATTTCAGCAGACCCCTGTGGACCTATGTTGGCTTACTGAGGTTATATGTCAACTCAGAACAGTGGCCATGTAAGAAGTATGCACAGTTCCTGGGGAGTAAAAAAATGTGTTGATCATTATGCTGGAAATTTTACTTGATCTAAATCATGGTTTCAAGTTGATCATTCTATTATTAAAGTTAGGGCAGAGAATACAAAAAATACTGTGAAGTACAAATTTAAAATATACTTCGCAAATAATGGTTTATAATTATTTATAAACATGATAATAGGAAAGAAATTACATAAAACTCTCTTGGAGAATAAACACCTAATCTGTGGAATGCAAATCAGAATGAAAGGGATAGAATTCAGTCTTTTCCTACATAAAAATATTCTATGCCTTCTATTGTAAAAGATTTTTTTTTTTTTTGCATTTTAGTTTTTGGGGTACATGTGAAGAACGTGTAAGATTGTTGCATAGGTACACACATGGCAGTGTGGTTTGCTGCCTTCCTCCCCCATCACCTATATCTGGCATTTCTCCCCATGTTATCCTTCCCCAACTCCCCACCCTGCTGCTGTCCCTTCTCTATTTCCCCCACACAGACCCCCGTGTGTGATGCTCCCCCTCCCTGTGTCCATATGTTCTCATTGTTCAGCTCCCACTTATGAATGAGAACATGCGGTGTTTGGTTTTCTGTTCTTGTGTTAGTTTGCTGAGAATGATGGTTTCCAGCTTCATCCATATCCTTGCAAAGGACATGAACTCATCCTTTTTATGGCTGCATAGTATTCCATGGTATATATGTGACAGATTTTCTTTATCCAGTCTATCATTGATGGGTATTTGGGTTGGTTCCAAGTCTTTGCTATTGTGAACAGTGCTGCAATAAACATACACATGCATGTATCTTGATAGCAGAATGATTTATAATGCTTTGGGTATATGCCCATTAATAGGATTGCTGGGTCAGATGGTTTTTGTGGTTCTTGATCCTTGAGAAATCTCCACACTGTCTTCCACAATGGTTGAACTAACTTACACTCCCACCAACAATGTAAAAGCATTTCTATTTCTCCACATCCTCTCCAGCATCTGTTGTTTCCTGACTTGTTCATGATCATCAGTATCTTTTTATGCTTCCTATAGGGTAACATGTAATCTGGGGGTACAACACTCACAGAACTTTCCAACATTTAGTTCATTGTTCCTTAAACTTTTTTAAACTAGTGAATTTCCTAAAAGTCACAATAATTTTGGAACACACCACAATATACTTAATTTCAAACTTAATTAAAGGTTCGTATTTTGGTAAGGGATCATCTGTTGTAGAGACAGTGCTATAAATTCTCCCAATTTATATCGTTTTCTCCCTAGACATATGGGAGGGTTATATGTCCTGATATTTATAAATAAATTTGGACCAATGAACTGCATTCTGACCAATGTAATTGAGTGGAAGCAATGTGGTTCACTTCCATGGCTGGTTCATAAAACCATTTGAATGATTCCCATATACTCTTTTCGTATACTTTTATACGCTCTCTCTCCTATTGGAATCTTTTGTTAAATATGGAGGCAACACCAGATGGAAAGATTCTGAGTCTCTTAGTAATTATGTGGGGCGCAATTCCACTAATTTACATTGAATTACGACACAAGAAAAAGGTACATATTTATTAATGTAAGCCACCAAAATTTGTTGTTTATTGCTGCAACTAACCCCACTTATCTTAATGCAATGTTTTTTATACATTTTAGTAGGTAAACATAATAAAAGAACACCAAAAGTTTTCTATAAATGCATCATCAAAATTTTCCTATCATTTCCCATCAAACCTGAGAATAAGAGAAATAATTCAAATTTATCTTCAGAGTGCATTGGTCCCAGTAGAGTGTAGCTTGAGAACCACTGGTGCTTCTTTTTTTAAATTTTCCTTTAAGTTCTGGGATACATGTGCGGAATGTGGACCAGTGGTTGAACTAGTTAAAGTATGTCATGAAATCTAGATCATTAAGGCTTATCTGTACTTGAGTGAGGCAGGTGAACTTCTTTAAAATTTTCTTAATTCCTCTCCAATGCCTGGAACCAGCATTGGCCTACAATGCCATCCAGGTGGAGCTCTCTGATCCCCATTTGGGCTCAGGTTGCCATTTCTTTTCTTTGAGGCCCTCTTTGACCCTCTACTCTGTGGTAGAGTTGACCAAATGCTCCCAGGAGCTCTGGACTCATGCCTATGTGTTCTTCCAAGAACCCAGTGGTCCCAGGAGGATAGCCTGTCAAGCAGATTGCTTCTGAAGACCAGAAAGGTATTTCATTCCTGGGATCACATTAAATTGGAAAGACATTATGGTTCTAGCATAGCTTATTTGGAGTGACTCAAATTATTTACAGACAAAATATTTTTCAAAAATAGGAAAAAACAAAATAAAAATTTTAAAATGTTTATGTGCTATTGGAAAGGTGCTATAAAGACAAAAATTAATCTATCAATTACAAAGAAAATAATTAGCAGATGTCCCTAGATTTTAACAATTTAAAATTTTATTTAAAACTTTGATATGACTACTTATAAATAATGTGTCAAGAAAAAGAGTGGTTTGAAAGGAAATGTATGTACTCTGTGTAATAAAGGGAACATTTATAGGATATATGAAGATAATCTGAAAAACTGTAAATGATCTAATAGAAAAATAGGAGAAATGTATGTACCATTAAGACACTTGATGGTTGGAAGTTTGTGATTGTTTAAATTGGTAGCATCTGCGGAAGTGCAATTTGCCAATATATATAATAATTTTAATTGCACATACCTTTAAATGGCCTAACAATGATACTTGTAGGTCTCTATCAGCATCAGTAAGATATATATATATATATTTTTTGGCTGTGATTGAGAGAAAAGCTAACAAAGTGGCTTAGGCAGCAAAAGGAAATTTGTTGGCTCACATCATTTTAAAGACCAGAGCTAGTTTTTGCTGGCATCGGAAACATCTTGTTTCAGGGATTAACAATAGGTCAACAGGACTTACTTCTTTTTCTGCTTCTTGGCTCTGCTTCCACTATTTTGGCTCCATTCCCAGACAGGTTCTTTCATGGCAGTGGCAGAAAGATTGTAGCGCTTTCAACATTGTATTGTAACAAGCTTAGAGTCAGCAGAAAATACTGTTTCTCTTTCTTCCAAATTAAGAGAAAGCCATGGTGTGTCTAGGCCAAATGGGTCATGTGTCCATCTGTAAACCAATCTATGTGTCTGTGGTATGGAATACTTCAACTGGCATAAGTCTAAAGCTCATGCTCTACCCTAACTGGGTGAGGTCTTCCCTGAATTACTTAGAAGGGAGTTGGAGGAAATTCTAACAAAGGTGATTTAGATTCCATTAGTAAAAAATAGATGCTTGATGGGCCAGTGTCTAAAAGTACTCACTATACTACGAAAAAGGAATCATAAGGATTTTCATCATATAATTACAGTAACTATAAATCAGAACAATACTAAATGTGCATCAATAAAGCAACATGACTTTAACCCAATGAAATCTAATTATATTGCCTTAGAAAAAACTCTTAAGACACATAATTAAGTGAAAGGATAATATTACCAAATAACATACACAAAATGACTCTATTTCTGTAAAAATTATAACTTGTAAAGTTACATTTATATGCAATGTATGTAAAGTTTACAGAGTAATAGCAAACAACACTAATTACTTTTAGAGAAGAGGGTGGACAACTAAGTGGATAGATAAAGTGAGGCATTTACTTTTCATTGTGTATACTTTTGTATTGTATTTAAGTTTATAAGGAAGCATATAAATAAAATTCTTACATAATTATTAAAATGAATTCAAACCTTTGTAAATAGAATATGGAGTTATCTGCTGAGTGACTGATTAATTGTTGCAGTAAGCTGATTTAAAATAATGCTAGGGAAATAGTACAACTGAAGAAAAACTTCAAATTATTTTGATAGACTAAGTAACATCTGGACTTTTTGTTTTCTGAGTCAAATGTGAAAGCTTTTTCTTTTTTAATTTTTATTTTACAAGTCAGAGCTGTTTTCATAATGAGTTGGAATTTTTTGAAGAAAGGAGCTATATGTTATAATTTAAAGTAAGGATCTCACTTTATATATCATATATGTTTTATAAGGCCAAGTCATTAGTTCAAAAGGAGCCCCCATCTAAGCAACATAAATTATGCTAAAATTAAAGCAAGAACAAAAATCAAATTTATGGTGAAGCTGTGGTGGAAGAAAGATGAAATTATTCACGCTTTGTACAAAGTTTAGGAGAACTATGCCCCAAAGAAATCAGCAGTTTACAAATGGATAACTTGTTTTAAGAAGGAACAAGACAATATTGAAAATAAAGCCCACAGCAGCAGACTATCCACATTAATTTGCATGGAAAAAAGTCATCTTGTTCGTGCTTGCACCGTAGACATCTCAGTTGGTTTAGCTTATACAATGCTGACTGAAAAATTAAAGTGGAACAATCTATGCACTCAAAGAGCGCCAAAATGGTTTCACTCAGATAAGCCTGCAGACAGAAGCAGAGCTTTCAATGGAAATTTTAAATATGTGAAAAATCGAGATACTAAAGCATTTTTTTCTGAGATGAAACATAGCTTTACCAGTACAATCCTGAAGCCAAAGAACGATCGAAGCAATGGCTACCAACAGGTGAAAGTGGTCTAGCCAAAGGAAACAAAAACTGGACAAGAGCAAAGGTCATGGCAACAGTTTTTGACATGCTCAGGGCATTTTGCTTGTCAACTTTCCCCGAGGGCCAAAGAGGGATAATATCTGATTATTATGAGAGCGTTTTTACAAAGTCAACATTTTAGCAGAAAAGGACCTAGGACAACTTCATACAGAGTCCTCCACCACAGCAATGCTGCTGCTCATTCCGCTCATCAAACATGGGAAATTTTGAAAAAGTTTCAATGGGAAATCATTAGGCACCCACCTTACATTTCTGATTTGACTCATTTGACTTGTTTTTCTTTCCTAGTCTTAAAAGGGCATCAATTTTTTTTTTTCAGTTAATAATGTACGACAGACTGTACTGATACGGTTAAATTCCCAGGACCCTCATCATATGAAAACAGTCTCAACATCGCTAATTATTAGAGAAATGCAAGTCAAAATCACAGTGAGATACCATCTCACATCAGTCAGAATGGCTATTAGTAAAAAGTAAAAAACTAACAGTGGCTGACAAGGTTGGGAAGAAAAAAGGAATGCTTATACTTGAAGGGAGCTCAACCATTGTGGAACACAGTGTGGCAATTCCTCGAAGACCTAAAGAGAAATACCATTTGACACAGCAATACCATTGCTGGGTATATATATACAAAGAAATATAAATTGTTCTATTATACAGACACATGCACGCATACGTTCATTGCAGCACTAATCACAGTAGCAAAGACATAGAATCAACCTAAATGCCCATCAATAATAGAGTGAATGTAGCAAATGTGGTACAAACACACCATGGAATACTATGCAATGATAAAAAGGAGATCTTGTCCTTTGTGGGGACATGGATGGAGATGGAGGCCATTATCCTTAGCAAATTAACACAGGTACAGCAAACCAAATATGGGATGTTCTTACTTACAGATTGGAGCTAAATGATGAGAACACATGGACACATAGAAAGGAACAACACACACTGGAACCTTTCAGAGGGTGGAGGGTGGGAGAAAGAGAGAATCAGGAAAAACAACTAATAGGTACTAGGCTCAATACCTGAGTGATGAAATAATCCCTAAAACAAACCCCTACAACACAAGTTTACCTATGTAACAAACCTGCACATGTACCTCTGAACTTAAATAAAAGCTAAAAAATAAAAATAATACTGATCTTCAAATAACTGTGCAAGGATTCAGTATACCATATATAAACCTTGACACAAACTCAGTAATTACAATTTTTTAAAGAAGATAGACTAAATGGTTGCTATCATCACTTAAAAAAAAGTCTTGAAGGAGCTAATGCTGATAAATAAAATTTACTTAAAAATATGTGCTTTACAAGTAATAGTTTATTCATTAGTCAAGATAAAGGCTTATTTTAAAGTAGCACTCACTGTAATATAGTAATTCATTTATAAACAGTCCATCTGGACTAAACACTGAGCTCCTCTAGGACACAGGCTGAATGTTATTTAATATACATCCTTAGTGTCTTGAATACAGCCTGGTGTATAGAAAATGTTTGATGTTGATGGGTGGATGAATGAATAGGAAGGAGTGAGAAAAGAATGGAGAGTAGAGGAGTGGGACTAGAATGGGCTTCCAATATTAAAAAGATCTGAAATCAAATGTCAGTTCTGGAAATGTAAAAGCTGTGTGACTTTTACATTTCTCTGATAAATTATTTCTCTGATTCTTATTTCCTCATCTTTAAAATAGACAATAATCTTGCTTTTATAAGGGGGAAAGAAGGATTAAAGAGAATAACTTACTGAAAGTGTCAAGTACCCCAGAAGCACCCAACTCATGGCAAATGACAGTACATGTTAGTTTCCTTTCTTCCCTCTGTACTCTTTCAGAAAACCACCACAGAATATTGTGTCTCACACTTTACCAGCAAGCGTGAAACAGGTGGTGAGCTGGAGAGGGAGGTTTCAACCACTGGGTGATGAATGTGCGACCTGAAGTCCCAAATTTCAGACCTAGGGCAGAATTTGTAAATATACATGAAAACATTAGAAAGAGAAGGCAGGACTGTGTTTGATGCATGATCATGTAAATCAGGCAGTGCTCTAAATAAAAACCTGGAGACATAAAACTCGATTTTTAGGCCTTCTCAAAGTTCATAACTCATTGCTTAATAGAATCACTTTCTGGTTGATCCTGTATTTTGAAACCATCTTTATATCTATATTAAAGGTACTCATAAAGCGTATAGCCCTTAAATCTTTAGATAAGCATAGTTTACCATGTGACCTACCCTCACTGACTTCACTCACCTAAAATCCTTGTAGAATTTATTAAAAATATCTAAGCATGATATGAAAACCCTTTACATTAAATGATACAGTGATTTTTCCTATAAATGGGTGCTGCCCCATGGGATAACTTCCTATTCAGTGCAAAGCGATTACCACTCCCTTTGCTACCAAGGCTGAGCAGATAAACTTAGTAGAGCTTTGGAGGGTGTGGTGGTCGTGATCATGGTAAAAATATTCCTTTATCTTTCCCACATGCAGCAATACATGTAGGCTTTGAGAGAATAACTCTTGCTCCAAAGATAAAGCTAATTATTCTTAACCAAAGATTCTACAAAAGTCTCTCATAGACAGATATGTGGAAATTTTGAAAATGACACCCTACTGAGAAAACATTAGCAAAACTTCTTTCTTAGTTGTGTTGGTCCCCCTCATTACTCCACTCTCAAGGCTGGTGAAATCACAATGCACATATAATTAATATACCATATGTTACTTACATAATTTCATATCATATATCGTATAATGATACAACTCTCTCTCTACTGGGCCCATTCAATACATGTAAGTTATTACTACTATTATTGATAGCAGTCGTAGCAGTATTTTACTCATAATTTACATACATCATTTAATTTAGCCCCTGCAACAATCTTATCATAAAGCCTCAAATATAATATTCTTGTTTCCCATTTTCTTGGGACATCATGGTTTTCAGGTATTATAGGAATTATCTTACTTTTTTGATAGCAAATGAAATATTTCATCCTATAATTAGGTGAGGGGACTGAGGCTCAAAGAAATAAAATAATTTGCCCAAAGCCACATAGCTGGTGAGTTTCAGACTAGAATATAGCACCAGTTATTTGGAATTCTAATCTATAGTCTTTTCTCAACACTAGATGGCTGAAAGAATAGTGGAAGACTTTCAAATAATGAAAGAAATGAGTGAGACAAAGTACAAAAAATCTAGATGGTAGCAAGACAAAAACATAATTTAAGTAATATCACAGATAAGCAGTTCTTAATGTGGTTGATCATCACCTAAACAAACTTCCAGAGATAACAAAGGAGAACATCCATTCAGTTTGTGTATTTGAAAGGTTAGATTTTCTACCTTATCATTTAATTGAGTAAACATGACCATTCTCTTCATCTACACTTTGTGATTTGTTTGACAAAATGAAAGTCACTTATTTTTACTGCACATGGTAAGAGGATAGACTGATGTATTCCTGTAAGAGTGTCACCAGGAAGGAAGACCAGGGAAGGTTAGAGGAAATGGGGAAAAGAGAAGATAAGATGAATGTGAAGAAATGGGGTATGATGGACTGAATAACATCCCCCAAAGATGTCCACATCCTCATCCCTGGAACCTGTGAATGTGTTATTTAATGAAAGGATTTTGTAGGTATGGTTAAGGTAAGGATCTTGAAGTGTGGATATTATGCTGGATTATCCAGATGGTCTCAAGATAATCACAAGGGTCTTTATAAAAGGGAAGCAGAAGAATCAGAAGGAAAAAATAGAAGAAACTAAGCAAAGGTCATAGAGGAGAGAAGATGTTACACTGCTGGCTTTGCAGATGGAGGAAGGGGCAACAAAGAATGCATTCCTAGAAGTTTGAAAAGGCAAAGTAAGGGTGTCTCCCCTCCCTAGAGTCTCCCAAAGGAACACAGACAATTTTAGCCAGTGAAACTGATTTTGGACTTCTAGCTTTGAAACCGTAAGATGAAATATGTTGCCTTAAGCGACTAAGTTTGTGGTGATTTGTTAGATCAGCAATGGGAAACTAGTACATGATTAAGGAGGACATGAAGGAAAAGTAGAGGGAAAAAAAAGGAAAGAGAAGGAAGGAAGAAAAATGGAGAGAGGTTAAGAAATTGTGTGAGTCAGCAGACTTGGAAAACCAATCAGGGTAAATATACAACAAAAAGAGTAAAGGGATTTTAGTCACTAGAATTTCTCTCAGGAGAATATTGTATGTGTCAGGTTATATCTCAAAGACTATGATGGTGCAACAGCAGATGGCCCCTCATCTTTATCGTTTTAGTCTTGGAAAGAAGGAAACAGAGGGGTATTTACATATACACTCAATAAATATTCACAATAACTTAGTTGTTAACCTTTGCAATAGAAAATATTCTTAATTTTATAGAAGAGGAATCTGAGTGTCAGAAAGTATGAATGAACAACGGAGTCAGTATTTAAAACCAGATTGATCTTCCTCTAGAATGAAGAATTAAAACAACCGAAAAGGAGAAAAATAGGAAGAACAAGGATATCTAGAGCAGGAAGAATATGGGGCACAGGGTATCAGGGTGGGAAGAGAGAGAGAAAATGGCTTAGAGTTACTGATGTGCTTGCAGGAATTTTGAGGAAAGAGTTGAGCAGCAAACAAATGTCAAGATTTCTGGGCCTCTGTGTGTACATTAATTTGTGGCAAGTTCTCCAGAAAGCACTAATATTACTCCATGAGCAGTATCTTTCCAGTAGAGACTCTTCCAATATCATTGCTTTCTATGGCATTGCTTTATTCTTGATTCACTTCTCTTTATAAACATGTTTATCAGGTACAAATAAGTTAATACTACTTAGACTCTATTTTTACCTTTCTATCATAACTGAAATGAGCTAAATTTGATTATTGATTTTAGCTGCTTTCTGGAATCTTGACTCTGTCTCTGTGATATATACTCACTGAGAGAATTACCCTCTACCAAACGTCCTTTTCATTTTTTCTTGTCTCTGTTCATTCTGTTTCAGTACGTGTATACTGAACTCCTACCATGTGCCAAATAGTGGACAAAGTGGTGGACCTTACACTAATAGGAGTAATAGTTACGCAATCTCCCCCCTCCCCCATACCAAAATGTGAAGAGCTAATTTGTGCTCACAGAATGTCTTTGAAATGCCCCGGATGGAAGAGAGACACAGTATGGAACATTCAACTGAACATGGAGAGTCAGGAAAACTTCTGGCATGGGCTGAATTTTGCCATGGAGACTTGGTTAAGTTGGGGGCTATGTTTTACTTAACACCTTTCCCTGTAGAGTTCTAGGGTAGCGTTGTATAAATGAGAAACATGAAAAACATTTGGGAGGCGGAAAGAAATATGTGGCCATTGCCTTGGAAGGTATTTGAAGTCAGTTGTGATGCCGGTTGAATTGCAGAATCTAGGGAGGAAAACTATAAAACTACTTTAAATGTCACTATCATGATCACTTATATTTTCGTGGCAAACTATCCTTTACTGCTGTCTGCTGAATGATCATCTTCCTTCTCATCAACCAAATCACAAGGTCAGCTACTACTTTTTAGGTGATTTATTCTACTTCAGGGACTGGGCTAAACATTTAACATCTGTCTCATTTAATCTTCCTAACACTCATGTGGTGAGTATTTTTATTCTAAACTTAAATATTGCCATGTTTGTACCCATGCAGCAATCCTGCATGATCTGCACATGTACCCCAGAACCTAAAGTACAATAAAAAAAAAATAAAAAAAGAAAACTGAGATTCAAAGAAATTAAATGAGCCCTCATAGTTACTTGGTCAGTACAGCTTGAGAGCCTGAATAAGAACCCAGCTCGCTCACACCAAATTACTGCTCTGCTTACTCTGCTACAATGCATCTGTATCCTGTAAGCAGGTCTGCGTTAACAGAAGTATAAAATCATTTTGGAAAATGCAATAACTTTATAGTTACTGGATAAATCACAGCAGCAGATGGAGTGCTTTTGTTTAAAAAGTATTTTTTCAGGTCTGTAGTCCTTGTTTTTGCTATATTCAAGTGTCTGTGAAGTTTTGAAGTGAAAAAAATAACCTTAGGGTTCTTTCAAGAGTATCCCAATAATAACATTGTAATTGTTTTTGTATTCCCTTACGTTTTCTTCAATTGGAGACATCTGTCTACACAATATAGCCCAACTGATGAGCTGCGTTCCTACAGAGCCATATCTTCAGTACATATAAATGAGGGAGATGAGCAGCATGTTTCTGTTACTAAATTCACAAAAGGATGTGCCTGTTGCCAATCAAAGCAACTCTACTGAGCTAACACTTAAAAAGTTCTATAGATACGTTAAAAGTCAGAAAATCCTAAAATTCATTATAATGTATCTAATTTATAAAATCCATTATAATCCTTGTAATAAATTATGTTCATACTTATGCTTAAGTGATGTAATATTATTCATCTTAATATTACCTGTAGAATAGAAGTCTGGAAAAATATCACACCTTTTTAAAATTAATATTATTTAGTCATATTATTTAGTCTTTTAAAGTAAATACTTATTTGGGACTGAATTTATTCTCATGCCCACAAAAATCTTTTTATGAGTGCCTCATTAAGGAGAGAATATTTTCATGGGGATGTTTACTCTACTTCCTTGCAAAAACTTTTACTGTTCGGTGAAAATATCTGTATATGCCCAGAATGTCAGACACACAGATGTCATCCACTGTGAGTCATGGTGAAAATGGCTCAGAATCACTCAAACAGATTTAAACCAAAACTGATACAGGTCTTATGTTGTGATGCAGCTATTCATGGCCATTTTTATTCTCAATTCAAATTTTAAGAAACACTTTTGGCAAATTAAAAAAAAAAGTCATTACGTGGTCTAGACGCACTTGTCATCAGGGATTCGTAATTTTTCCTTACTGTAGGCTTTGGCTTTTTTGGCCATACTAAACTTGTTTCTTTATTCTTGTTTTTAATTTGGTGTTTCTGAGCTAAGATAGCTCCAATTTGTATTATCAACTAATGTGTGACATTAAGAAGATACTCACATAAATTGGAGCAGGAAAGTGATAACTCAAGCAAGGATATCACACAATTGCTCCTGTCCTCTGCCCAAGCCAATTTTTAATAGAAATAGACTTACATTCTGAGAGTGGAAGCGGAAAGAAGGGATTGAAAGTGACAACCTTATAATCATGTGGGACTGATCTCAGTCTGATGTTTGTATATGGAATAATTGTCATTGTGTATTTGTGCTTTATGTTCAGACCAGATGAAAACTGTAGTTTTTCATTTGTAGTGCAATTATTTAATCCTGCATTTTATGCAGTAGATTTTTTTATATCACTGATAGCATTTTGTTGTGTTTTAGTATATCATGCAAAATGTTAAAATATTTTTATAACCATATTTTATGTACAAACTATTCCATTTGTTTCAAACTTTAATCTGGATGCAGACACTGGGTTTAATATGAAATATGTAAAAATTTAAACAAACAATTTTAAGAAAATCATTTCGATGTTTAGTTGATTTCACCTGAGGGTGTAAACATGATTCAAGTTTGTTGTTAGTCTGTTTGTCAAAGCGTGTCATTGTATATTCTGATTGCCTCTAGGACAAGCTGTGAAACGCCTAGATTCCAGAGCAGCAGACTGTGATTCATTCCCAACAACCCCTCCCTACCGTCTGCCACCAGCTCACATAAAGCAGGGATCAGAGCTAGGCTGGCTCAACTTAGGTAAGCAGTGAGGCTTCCTGTGAAAAAGACTACATCTACAAAACAAACTCTCAAATATATGAAATGTGCTAAGATTTTGAACTTGACTCAGAAGTTTGTGGTGTATACACAAAATACACATGCATACGGTCATACACATACGTTTAAAATTCTTTTTAGTGCTTTTCAATATAAAGCATAAATTAGTCCATAAAAAGTTTTCATATTTTAAAGTATAATTTTATAAAATACACATACAGAAAAGTAGCTATATATAAGTATGTAGCTAAATGACTTTCCACAAAATATAATGGAACATTATCAATATCTTGGAAAAGTGCCTTATTCTCTCTCCTAGCCACTACATTTTCCCTGTGGCTAGCAAATATTCTAACTGCTAACACCATGAATTAGGGTTGACTGTTTTTGAAATTTATATAAGTAGAAGCGTATAATATATGCTGCATTTTTGTAGCCTAACATTGTGTGAATTTTATCCGTGACTTCTGTGTAGCAATAGTTTACCTATTTTCATTACTTTGCATTGAATGAACATACCCCAATTTAACCATTATATTGTTGATGGGCACGTGGTTTGTTTCCACCACTGACTATTACAGATAGCACTACATGTATGTTAGCGAATGTAAGTACATATTTTTGTTGGATATATATACATCAAAGAATAGAACTCCAGAGTCACAGGCTCAGCTTTATAATATAGTGCTTAATACGTTATCAAATTGGTTGTATGAATTTACATTTCTACCAACAGTGTCTGAGAGTTCTATTTGCCTGGTGTCTTCACTGATACTTGTTTGTCGTTCATTTTTGCCATTCTGGTGTGCATTTAGTAGTAAGGCATTAAATACCTTATCATATGCATACTGGCCATTGAAATATTCTTTTCCTTTTCCCATGAAGAGACTATTCAAGTTTTGTCCATTTTTAAACTGGAATTTTTTTTGTACAGACTTTTTAAAAAGCATTTTTAGGTACACAGCACAATTGAGTGGAAAGCAGGAATAGTTCCCACATGCTTCCTCATCTCACATATGCATAGCCTCCCCCCACCATCAACATCCTGCACCTGAGTGGTACATTTGTTACAACTGATAATCAGCAATGACATGTCATTATAAATTAAAAACCAAAGTTTACATTAGAGTTCACTCTTAATTTACATTCTATGGGTTTTGACAAATGTGTAGTGATAAATAGCCACTATTATAGTATCAGAATAGTTTCACTGCCCTAAAAATCCCCTGTGCTACACGTGATCTTTTTAGTCTCCATACTTTTGCCTTTTCCAGGATATCATATGGTTGGAATCTTTTATTTCACTTTGCTTAATGGTATTTAGCCTTTACAAATTGGCTTCTTTTGCTTAGTAATATGCATTTAACGTTGTTTCACACCTTTTTGTGGTTTGATAGCTCAGAACTTTTAATGCTGGATAATATTCTATTGTATGAATGTATCCCAGATTATTTATTCATTCACACTCTAAAGGACATATTGTTTACTTCCAAGTTTTGGCAATTATGAATGAGGCTGCTATAAACATTTATGTGCAGGTTTGTTTATGAATGTAAATTTTCAACTCATTTCCATAAATAATTTGGAACAATTACTGAATAGCATGGCAAAAATATGATTAGTTTTATAAGAACCTCCAGACTGTATTCCATCATAGCTGTGCAATTTTTCATTCCCACAATAAATGAGAGTTCCTGTTCCTACACATTCTCATTAGCATCTAGTGTCAGTGTTTTCGATTTTAGACCGTCTAACAGGTATGTAATGATATCTCATGGTTGTGTCAATTTGCAATCCCCTAGTAATATATGATGTTGAGCATCTTTTCATAGGCTTACTTATCATCTGTTATCTACTTTAGTGAAGTGTCTATTCAGATATTTTACGCACTTTTTAATATTTGTTTTCTTATTATTGAGTCAAAACTCAGGGCTTCTTTGCTTTTTTGGATAACAGTCCCTCATCAAATATGTCTTTTGCAAATATTTTCTTTCAGTCTCTGGTGTGCTTTCTCATTCTCTTGACAGGATTTTTTTTACAGAGCGGTTTTTACTATTTAGTAATGAGGTTCAACTTATCAATGATTTTGTTCATGGATCATGCCACTGGTGTTGTATCTAAACAGTAATCACCAAATCCAACCCAAAGACCTCAAGATTTTCTCTTATGTTATGTTCTGGGAGTTTTACAAGTTTGCATTTACATTTAGGGCTATAATCCATTTTGAGTTAATTTTCTGCGAAGGGGAGTAAAGTCTATGTCTAGGTTTTTTTTTTTTTTTTTTTTTTTGCATGTGCACATCCAGTTTTCCCAGCACTACTTATGGATAAATTTATATTCTTTCTCCATTGAATTGTTTTTGCTTCCTTGTCAAAGATCGGTTGACTCAATTTGTATTATATTTCTAATGAACTCTCTGTTATAAATTTGATTTAAAATTGAATATGTTTACTTCTTTTTCTCATTGATTTGCCAAGTGTATAGGTGTATGTGTGTGTGTGTGTGTGTGTGTATTCTGCATAATAGTTCTGTGTCAGATCTACATATGACAAATACCTCAATCTGTGGTTTTTCTTTTTATTTTCTTTATGTTACTTTTTGATGAACGGAAGTTACAAATATAATTAAGTCCGATTTGACAATATTCTTTATGTTAATGCTTCTTGGTCCTGTTTAATGAATCTTTTCCTACTCCTTGTTCATAGAGAATTTTTCTATGTTTACTTCTAATTTATTGTTTTACCATTTATATTGTAATCTATGACCCATCTAGAATTAATTATTGCCTATCATGTGTATCCTGTGAAGTACAGTTGTTTCACTTATTAAAATGCTGGTATTAACAACAAAGGAAACAACAAGTGAAGAGGCAATCAACAAATGGGAGAAAATATGTGCAAGCCGTACCTCTGATAATACCCAAAATATGTAAAGCATCCAAACAACTCAGTATCAAGAAAACAAATAACCCAATTAAAAAATGGGCAAAGGACCTGAGCAGATACGTTTTAAAGACAGAAATGGCTTAAGAGGTAAATTTAAAAAAAGCTCAGCATCCCTAATCATTAGGGAAAAGCAAAGTAGAACTGCAGTGAGATATCACCTTACATCTGTTAAATGCCTTTTATCAAAAGGATAAAAGGTAAGCATTGGCGAGGATGACGAGAAAAAGGGGAACCTTAGCAGCTGGTTGGTGGAGATGTAATTTAGTACCAACATTGTGGGAAATGGTATGGAGGTTTCTCAAAAAATTTAAGATAGAACTACCTTATGGTCCAGTGATCCCACTTCTGGGTATATTTTCAAAGGAATTGAAATCAGTATGTTGAAAGGATACTTACACTGCCATACTCATTTCAGCATTATTGGTAATAGCCAGGATATGGATCTGTTGTTGATCAAAAGATACAAAGTTTCAGATAGACAGGAGGAATAATCTTTCAGATCTATTGCACTGTAGGGTGGACTTTAGTCAATAATGCATATTTTAAAATAGAGAGTAAATTTTAAATGTCTTACCATAAAAAAGTGATAGGTAATTTAAGTGGTGGATTTGTTAATTAGCTTGATTTAGTCATGTGTGTGTGTGTGTGTATATCTACACACACACACATATATACACACACACATACACTATACTATATGCATATATATAACTTTATATTGTACTCCACAAATGTATGCAATTATTTGTCAATTAAAAATAAAATAAATCATAACTAAATCTGAAAAGAAATTAATATCCAATCAATCAAACACCATTTATTGAAAAAAAATGTTTTTTCCATTGCACTTTAATGTCATAAATGAAGGGACTGTAAATATTATTTATCTTTGGTATTTCCATATAAATTTTAGATTCAGTATATCAGTTTACCCAAAATTGCTCCTAAGTTTTGATTTTGACTTAGTCAAATCTATAGGTCAACTGGGGATAATTTATGTCTTTGTAGTATTGAGTATTATAGTTGATGAATATAGCATTTTTCATTATGTTTTCTTCAATTTTTCTAGTAATTTAATAGTTTTCATTGCATTTCAAGTTTTAATTTCTTTAGATTTTTTCTATAGGACTGTAACGTTTGTGGTATTACATTAAGCATTATCTTAATAAAATTTTATTTTTAAAAATTTTTGTTGCTGGCTATCACAATACAGCACAGTTGATTGTTACATACTGACTCCTATATAACAACCTTGCTAAAATTTACAGGTTAGTTTTAATAATTTGCAGATTCTTTTAAATTTTCTATACCCATAATCCTGTTATTTATGAATTATGGCAGATTTTTCTCCCCCGTTCTTTACATTTATTTTCTATATTGCTTTTGCTAAGGTCTTCAGTACATTGTTAAATGGTGATATCAGGAATCTTTGTGTTTTCCCAGCCAAGTGGTGAAGTTAAGAATTGAACTTAGGAAGTTTGTCTCCAAACCCTACATTTAATTATTACTCTATAATTTTCCCTAATATTTCAATATAGATCTCTGGAGATAGATTTTGAAATTATCATGAAAACATCCTGCTAAGATCTGTAGCTGCAGGTAACAGAAATGAGTGATGGTCTTAGCTGATGCCCTTCAACTACCACATTCATTCCAATGACTGAACAAAGTGGGTCTATTTTAGAGAGAGAAATCTTCTCCATGGGTATCTGGGCATGATGATGACTCCTCACCAGCCATTTTCCTACCGTAGTCCTTTTTCCTCCTTCTTTTTCACAGATGTTAGACCAGTATCGTGGTCCAAAAGCTCTCTCCATCTCCTCTTTCTTCCTCCCTCAAAAATCTTTTGTATATCTAATTCTGTCTTGGCTTCTCCTCAGCAAATCCAAACTAATGCAGCTTTGAAATAGTAAAAAGTCTTAATTTTCACCTAATGAAAATATTAGAACGAAGGGATTATGAAGACAGGAGACTTAGAAAGCTTCTAGTCTACGTCTCTTCTTGATAGGTGATTTCTTTAGGGTTCATGCACACCTTTGACTTTCCCTTGTCTTGAAGTTTGAAATTTCTTTTCTTAGAAGTCACTCTGGATGAGGAAATTCTAGTGAGGCCTATGTGAGACTACTCTTCATACGAGACTTTGGCAAAAGAGAGAAGGAAATGGTGTTCTTCTATGCCATTTAGACCTGTTCACTTGGTAGCAGATGGGCAATGATACTGGGCACATTTTCTCCTTTGCCATTCAGCTGAAGTGTTCTTATAGAATCTCTCAGGAAATTAAACACATGATATAGTTTCAATAGAGAATCCCCAAATAGCAACTGGGCGTTAGAAAAAATCTTAATTGTCAAATCAGTGTTTATTTTTAGCATCAATAAAAATGAAATACCCATCAACAGCAAATAACATGAGAATATTCATGAGTGGACTTGTGTATAAACACTATAAACAGGACAGATAGGTATCATCTTTTTATACCTAAGGAAAACAATATCAT
This sequence comes from Ateles fusciceps, assembly GCA_036589455.1. Taxonomy (NCBI): domain Eukaryota; kingdom Metazoa; phylum Chordata; class Mammalia; order Primates; family Atelidae; genus Ateles; species Ateles fusciceps. Next base: position 1,043,125 of record JAZHEH010001096.1, read on the forward strand.
GCATGGGAAAACCGTAAGTGCTGAGGACTTTATCCATGAAACAGGACCTCTTTATATACTGCTTCTTTTGCACTGATTTTGTAAAGCCATAATGGAAAGGGCCTAGAATTTAGAAAGTAGATAAAACTGTTTGAATCCCAGCTTCTTTATGCTCTGATGGGTGTCATTAAGTGTCATTAACAAAAGGCTTACTTTACTGGGACCCAATTTTCTCATCTAGAATATGGGAATAATAAAGTATACGTTGCAAGATTATTACGAGAAATAAAGGAAAATTACTTCTATTAGTTGATCCCAAGTAACTGTGAATTTCCTCCCTCCCCCCACACCCATGCTATCTCCTTTTCGTGCTAACTCTGACTCCTGTTCATCCATGGAATATGACCACTATCATCCTTCCAGCATATCCAGAATGCAATTTTCTTTCTTTTATGTCCTGTATCCAATCTATTACCAAATTATTCACATTCAACCTTTACCATGACTGCTGACTGTGTCTTTCTTCCACTGAGTATTGGTGCCTCCCTAGTTATGTCCACCTTCCATTTCATCCTCACCTACAGCACTACCTCTCCTAGCTGTTCTTTCTTTTTGTAGTCTCTGCCCCCTTAACTCAATGGTCTCCACTTGGGTACTAAAGCAGTATCATTTTCGTGGCTGAAGTTCTCATTTAAGCCGCTTTACTGTCTGGTTTTCTACAACAGCCATCTCATCAGTCTCTCCTTCTGTTATATGATTGCCAGATTCCCCCACTTGCCATGTCTTCTTATACAGTGCATGACTGATCTATATTATAATAGCTTCATACCATGGTGTCTTCTCTGTTTTAGGCAGTAAGCATGCCTGACTTATCCTTGGAACTTGATGCAAATAAGTATTAGTATTCTTATTTTGTATGTAGGGAAACTGAGCCTTGAGCCAGAGAGGGTTTAAATTACCTATAGCTTCACAACCAGCACTGCTGGTGGGGCTAGGATCAGGATTCATTTTGCCTGACTGTAAAATCTATGCTTTGCCCATTTGCTGCTTTTTTAAAATTGCTCTTATATCTTGGATGCCTATATATATATATATATATATAATATATATGTATAAAATTAAATGAACTCCGTGTAGGTGTATATGTGTGAGTATGTGTGTGTGTGTGTGTGTATTATATATAGAGAGAGAGAGAATTAAATGAACTGTCTCTTGTGAACACCCTGGTTATGCAGCTCAGAAAACAGCAGAGGGCAGTGCAAAAGCTTCACAACATTAAATGAAAGTAGACAATAAAATGCTATAAAACTGCAAAATAAAGAGGAAGCCGTCTATAGTTTCCGGAAGAATTCAACCCAAGGCAATGTTGAGAATGTCGGAGGATGTTTTCATCAAACTACTCCCAGTTTTAAAAAAGCAATTCCCATTGCTGACAGTGAGGCTGTGCTAAAAATTCCATTTCCCCGCCCCAGTTTCAGCTTCTCTTTATTTCATGTACCACCACATATGGGTAAGCAAATCATAGCTTTTAAAGCCAGCTGTGTGCCACTTACATCTGCAAAAGTAGTGTGCTCACCAGGTGAGTTTCTTGCTCAATCCACCTCTTTAATTTATCCTGTGGAGAGAAAAATGTGACTTTGGCTCAAGGATGAAATTTTTACTCTACCTCGTTATACCATTCTCATCCATTCTGTTATCCCCATGTTATTGCAATGGAAAATATCCAAGTTAAGTACCCTGTACTAGCTGGCTTCTCTAATTGTCAGAGCAATTATTTAATTTTTTTTTTTCTTTTTTTTTTGCCTCAGTGGAAAATATGTATTGCCTAGGAATTTCAATTCTGGCAGAAGTGTTGAGGAGAGGGGTAGGTCTTATTAAAGCTAGGCAAAACTCCGGTCATTTTGCTTTGCATTTTCATTGTGGAAAGGTAATTGCTTTTGTATTAGACGTATCATAAATATAAATTTCATTGTTTATTTCTACATCAATTACCAACACAATAAATAGCTTAAGCTGAGCATAAAAATTTTCATTTACATGAATATGGACTGTATATACTCATAAATATTATGTGTTTGTGTGAATAAGTAACCACATTGAGAGAACATGATTCATCCTAACACCAGGCATAAGGGACAAATTTGGAAGGGACCACCTACTTTTCAGCGTGTTGGGGGCTGGGGGTGGGGAGTGCATTCCATAAGTGAGAAGTTTTTTTTTTTTTCAGTTGAGAGTATGAAAAGACAACAAAGAAATTATTTAAAAAGGCAAGACCTGCCCTCTGGAATGGGAACTCTGAGCTTTACTTTTAGAGCTTATACAGTGGACTAAGGTAATGTGGAGTGAGTTCTGCTGTCACCTTAGTTGTTCTTCCCTAAGAACCTAGTGAGAACCTCTGTGTGCTCATGGAATAACCTCTATGCTCATTTCATGCGAGCTCTTTTCTGGAGTTTTACGTTCTTTTCATTCTGCATGACCTAATCGGGGGTAAAACTACCAGTTCTTGTTAAGTAACTTTCATGAACAATGTTAATCATTGCTTATTCAGGTACTTAAGGTGCATTAATTATTGTGAGTTCCTGAGCAAGTGACTGTTTTCGCCATAAACAACAATAATAGTATCTCCTCCCACTGTAAAGAAATAAACGTAATAATATCTATAAAGTACCTAATGTTCAAAATATTAGTAATTATATTTTAAATATTATTATAGATCTCCTATAATATGCTATACTTTATCAAAGCACTCATCTTCATTTAATGGTTCACTTGTCTTCCTTTCTAGACTGTCAGCTCTAAGAGAATGAGAATAGTGGTACATAGTAATAAGTTCAGATATAAAATGAATGAATGAGTGACTATCTGATTCTTAGATCTTTATTTAAAGGATTTTCATAGAATATTTTGCTTCCTATCTGTATATTCTGTACTTGTTGGCTATGACTAGAGACACTATTGTTGTTTTTAATTTTAAACCTAATGTTGAAAGTATAACATTGAGACAATGCCATGTATTCACCAAACCATTTCATTTTCCTTCTTGGCATACAAAATGACTATGTTTTGTAGCCCTCTTACAACTTGAGACTCTGCAACTGGAATGCGGATGGAAATAATGTACATCTCTTTGAGTCCTGGCCACAACATGCCGCACATATCTTCGTGCTCTCTATCCCAATTTTAAAGCCTTGAAAGCAAAGAGTTTAAGATGGTAGAGTCACAATATGGAAACAGCCTAGATCTCCAAGTCACAGCTTATAGAAGAGGCACTCAAAGGACAGTAATATGGAAGAGAAATCATATTGTGTTAAGTTACTGAAATTGTGGGGTTTATTTTTTTGCCACATTCAGCCTAGAATACACTGACTAATACACTATTTTCAGTTGAGGCAGTTTATATTCCATTTTGGGGAAAAGAGTCACTTTGTATTTGCAGTGAGGGGCAGAAAGAATATACATGGATCCACAACATTGCTCTTTCTACATTAAACACTTGAAAAAGTACCTTCTAAGATAGTAGTTCAAAAGAACTGACTTTGCTGTTTAATCACTTAATGGTCAATATTATTCACTCACTCAGTGATTCATTCATTTATTTCACAAGTAGTTACTAAGTGGGGCCTATACAGGGCATTGGGCATAGAGTGGTGATAAGGACAAGTCCGTTATTTCATGAACCATATTCATATGTGTAATACATACTACAGACACTTAAAAATGAATTTATAATTAATTATCAATTAGTGCTGAATGCTATAGTGAAAAATAAAGAAGGTGCTTGGTTTTGTTTTAGCAACAGGGTCTTGCTCTGTCGCCTAGGCTGAAGTGAAGTGGCCTGGTCATAGCTCGCTGTAGCCTTGAGCTCCTGGTCTCAAGCAATCCTCCCACCTTTGAGTCCCAGATTGCTGGGATTAAGCCATGAGCCATCATGCCTGGACCATTTTGCTTTGTTTCAACAGCATCTCCAGTGCCTAATAGCACCTTGCACATAGAAGATACTTCAGAGAATGGAATAACATAGGCTGTTTGGAAAATACACTGCCCCTGCTGCCCTCATGTTCAGAGCCCAGGATATTTGTTGATTCATATTTTATCCGTGGGTTATTGAATTAAAAGAAAGATTCTAGATTAGGCACTAGGGTATTGAATGCTTATCCAATTGTTAACAAAACAGTTCTGACTTTTCCTTTGTCTTCTCTTTTACTTTCTGCTGTTATTTTTTATTAGGTTTGCATGATTTTCATTTTTACCCATATCTTCTGGGTATGAACTCATAAATGTGGAGACTGCATCATGTCACATATGATCTGTTATTTTTTTTCTCTACATTCATTTGTTATTCTCAGTGTTTCATTATTATAAAACCAATGTATACTTTGCCACACTACACTAGCCTGTGAGTAAGAATAGGACTGTAAAGATAATATGATCTTTTCTCTAGTTCCAGCTACTTAAGATTATTATGGGTTTGTCTTCATTATGAGCTTCATAAATTAGTTCTTTTTAGCCACTAAGTGTTGTTTTCTCAGGTTTCCCCCATTTCCTGCTCTGGCTCTGTAGTCACATTCTTATATCTTCAATACCAAAAGTTAGAGCCATATTCTTTCTCCTGCTAAAAGCACAATGGACAGACCTGTGAATGGTATTCAGTGTCCATGCCAAGACCACTGATGCTCAGTGAGCAAAGGGCTGGCTGGTGGCTGGCTGGTGTCTGCCAGAGGGCCCTGTATTCAATAGTAACCAGTGCCATTCTTCCTTTCGTGCCACAGTTATACATTGTCCTTGATGCAAATTAATGCCACTTAAATCTCCCCCTTTAGCACAGTTATTGTGACAAGTCTCCTTAGCTCCTTGCCAGTCTCCCAAACTATTGCACACTAACCTGAATCTTAACAATGTCCTTGGTGTTCTAATAGAATTTTACATTGTGTGGGAATGGAGCTCATCATTTTCATATCCTTGACTTCCTTTGGCCCAGATTTGACCACATTAATAGGCCCATCATTAGTGAAATAAGTTCTTTCATGCTTTTGCATAGGGGGCTATTAATTCAAGGTTGGCTTTTGGCAAAAGTGAATCTAGCATGTTGCCTATAAATTTGTGTATGAGGCTAGGTAGTGTTTCTAAACTATGGTGCATATTGGAAGCCCTTAAAGGGTTTTAAAGAAATGCAGGTGTCTGCACCCAATAGATCATATACTTGACAATCTCTATGATAAATATAGAGAATCTATATTTTCATTTCTTCTCAGATGATTCTAGGTCAGTCAATCTGCAGATTATATTTGAGAACCACTGTAGTAGGTAATATAATACTCAGTTGTATCTATCAATTTTTATGAATCATTTGCTTCCTGTTAGATACTGTGTTAAATAGTGTGGATACAAACTGAATAAGTTAGTTCCCGTCCTCAAAATACAATAGAGAGTGAGGTCTGACATGTAAAGAAACAATTAGAATAGCATGTGATAATGAAGCAAGCGGTCTCTATAGCTACACTCATTTTGGTCTCTCTGTCATTGTCACTTTTTGTTGTCGCAGTAAAATTTTGGCATTAGAAACCATTCCCATGGAAACTGAGGTAACCTATTTTCTTAAGGAGAATTTCAGTATTTTTCAGGAAATGGCTTATGATACATGGTCTTTGTGAGCTTTCTTCTCTCTCCCAAAGAAAAATAAGTAAGTTTGGCTGAGATTAAAATAGAATGTACTCTGTTTTCCCCATTTTTATTGGTGTAAAAGACAGCTCTGAGTTCCAACACAGCTATGTTGGAGAGGATTCATTGAATTTTCACTGATTTATTTTTACATTTTTTTAGTCTTGTGTGTGATTTGTGATTGTGGTTGACAAAGCTGGGTGGAATCAGCCTAACTAAAGTATATAAAATATTGTTGATGGATTTTTCTCTTCTTACTGCAGGAGGTCACTGCTGACAGCACATGCCATCCAGAGCAAATTTTATTTGCATCATCAACTCTAGATCACTCCATATATCTCCAAATAAACCTCCATCCCTCACCACTACAGCAAGCCAACTGTTGCCTTGGAAATTTTCTGTTAAATCGGGGAATTGGCTTACCGAATCCTTGATAAGGGAGATAGCAGAAAGTGGTGAATATGAGGATAGGCTTGAGAATTATAGGACTTCAGTTCACACCTCATGTTTGAAATTTCCCAGCTAGGTCACCTTACCAAATTCATTTTGCTGAGCCATGGTTTCTTTATCTGCAAAATGCAGACAAGAATCTCTACATAGGCCAGGCGTGGTGGCTCATGCCTGTAATCCCAGCAGTTTGGGAGGCCAAGGCGGGTGGATCACAAGGTCAAGAGATCAAGACCATGGTGAAACCCAGTCTCTACTAAAAGATACAAAAATTAGCTGGGTGTGGTGGCGCACACCTGTAGTCCCAGGTACTTGGGAGGCTGAGGCAGGAGAATTGCTTGAACCTGGGAGGTGGAGGTTGCAGTGAGCCAAGATCATGCCACTGCACTCCACCCTGGCACCTGGCGACACAGCGAGACTCTGTCTCAAAAAGAAAAGAAAAAAAAAGAGAATCTCTGCATAATGGTGTTGTTGAGAAAATGAAGTATTCACAAAAAGCATTATAATTGGCAGTCATTTCTGGTAGGTAGAAAAATGTTCTGCAGAAGATGGGGGACCTGTGAATATTTTGCCTTCCATGGCCAAGGGAACTTTGCACAAGTGATTAAAGTTAAGGACCTTGAGATGGGAAAGAGTTGCCTGGATTTTCTAGGTGTGCCTAACTTAATCACTTGTATTCTTAACAAAAGAGACCCAACAGAAGACAAATCAGAGAGATGCATTGTTGCTGGCTTCGAAGATAGTTAAGAGTCATGACCTAAGAAATGTAGTTGGCTTACAGAAGCTGGCAAAGGCAAGAGAACTGTTTCTTTCTTAGATTTTCTAGAAAAGACTTCAGCACTGCTGACACCTTAATTTTAGACCAGTGAAACTCATTTTAGACTTCTAATATCCCAAGCTGTAGGATAATTTTATGTTGTTTAAGCCACTGAGTTTGTGGTGATCTGGTATGGCAGAAGTAGAAAAATCATATACTGCTCTTATTATGAAGCATGATGACCACATTTGAAAAAGGAGTGTTTTACTCTTCTAGATGATTGAGCTAAGGATGATGACCTTGAATTTCTGACATACATTGTCTCTATAAACCATCATCTGTCCTTATCTTTAGATTAGATACCTGTAGGTCACCAATAAATAAAATAGTAATAACTAATGGAACAAAAACCCTAGGATTAATATGACATTATTTGAGGTTGATTTTACTCCTAGGAGTGGGAATACATGCCAAAATGAAGAAAAAGGAAAAGCTCCCTGGAATAATGGAAGGCAGGATTTCTTGGGGAGGAAGGTAATAGTTGTTTCCTTGAAGCAGGGCAGATTAACAAAGGGAAAGTTCAATCAGATGGCCTGGCCTGGGGAAATGGAGCAATGCCTCACCTGGAGCAGCACCAGGAAAATGACAAGATGGTTCATAGCAGACAAAGATGTGCCCTTTCCTGGAGAAAGAATGCTCTGGGCCTTCACATGGCAGTGGGATGGGACTGGTACATTACTTCCTTAGTAAGCAGGAAAACGCTATGCTCACAGGTAATTTGAGAGGTGCTGAATTATTACTATAGGAAATCAAGCACTGAAATAAATGGAAACTGAAGACAATATCCCAAATACCCCTACCTTAGTCTCTCTGACTAGATGGGCAAAAAGGAATATCAAAATCAATTGAGAAACTCCTTTAATTCTCATTAGAATAATAAGCAACTAAGGCCTTACACTTCTGTTTTATTATGACATTACCTGGATGTTATTCGGAATGCAGACTTTCCCACCTCTAACTGTATCAAGAACCTACAGTTCAGCAAAATCCCCAGATCATGCCAGTGTTGATTATCTGTTCATTATGGCCCTGGATCAGGTAGAACATTTAACTATAGTTTTGCTGTAAGTCAGTGGTTTCCAAATCTACTTTAAAATAGACACATCTAGAAAACTTCAAAAAATACAGACCCGCAGGTCCCATCTCAGAACAATCAGATCATCTGCAGGCAAGTGTGTTTTCAAAATTTCTTTATGATGATTTCAGTATGTAATCAGTATTGAGAACACTATTTTAAGAGAAGACATTCATCCTATCACCTAACCAGAATGATACTTGATACTTCAGATGTACTGGGTGTGTGTCAGGTGTGATCCTTAGTTGCTTTTTTGCTAAACTTACCACCGTGAACATTCCTGCTTCTGCCCTCTCTGCTTCGGAGTTACCCTATGTGACATGTGAACCACGCAACATAGGCAGGAAATGAGAGACAAGGTCAGTAGTGTACTGCGAGTAAACACATACAAATGCCTGAAACGGGAACCAGGCGCATTCCTTTGTAAAATCCAAGTTGTGCTGTTCTGAAGTTACTCTTCAAAATACTTGTGTACCTCGCCCTGACACTGGCTGATATAAGCAGATGTCATGATTATTTCTCTAATCATCAGCAAGTGAATTTGGAGTAATGAATCTAATTTTTGTTTCCTCTTAAAGCAGTGTTACCTAAAAGGTAAAACTGGGGGACCAGTTGCCATCTGGCCTTGACCTCTAGCATGGGAATTTTAAAAAATGAGGTGTCAGGAATTTGCAATTACTTGTATTAATCAAGAAATAAATAGGGATGAAGGCAAAAATTACACTAAAATATATAATCATCTATTGAAATATTGTCTCATAATTCCTTAAAGCAAATCCATGGTCATTTTCCTGAAAATGGAAGATAACGGAATGGGTAAGCTTTCTTTTCTGGTATTCAGGGAGGAAAAAACTGTCTATGGTGTGAGTAAGTGAATGTGTGTCTGTGTGTGCATGAGAGAGATCTAATACAACCTTCCTGATGATTCCAGTCTCTTCCCTGGTGAGGCTGCATGTTGTTAGACAGAGTAAGATAAATAGCTGTCAGGGTTGGGCTCAAATTTCTGGAAGAATTTACACCATGAAAATCATCAAATGCTACAAATGGGGATTTTTTTTTCCCCCAGAAAGCCTGTGGTTAAGCATTTACCAGCACACTAGCAGTTGGTTTGTTAATTTGCAACTAATCAAGTATCCTGATTCTACCCATGGCTGTCAAGGTCAGGGGAAATAGCTATTACATTAACTCTTTCTTAGCACAAACATTTTTATTTAAATTATCTCCTCTAATCATCATAGCTGCCCTGGAAAAGAGATACTATTATTCACTTTCAATAAACAAGGTAAGATTAACAAAGATGAGTTGATTGTCCAAGCTGATACCGCTTGATGAAGCCAGTCTCATGAAGATGTCCTGATGCTGAAACACTTGTTTTTTTTTTTATTTTTATGCTGATGCCAGCCCATTTTCTGATGTGTCACTCTCTGTGTTCATTGGATATGTGTTGCATCAATAAAAGGTTATATGTGTTACCCAAACAGAAAACAATTTCTATCAGCCGGTATAACTTTCATGAAGTAAAAGCCTGAGAGTAAAAGAAGCCTGATATATTCAGCTCCAAACTAATCCCATGAAATGGGAAAACAACTCTCTTCCCATGGGGAACTTTGTGCTATGTGGTGTGACAAAATCACCTTCAGTATTTCCTTTAAGGCAACCAAAAGCCCAACAGGTTTGAGACTGTCATCCTCTTACATGCAAATGAGTCTCTGAGCGGCTAAGTAACTTTTCCAATTCTTAGAATCAGTGAGTGGTTTATCTGAGATTAAAACTCAGTTGTATTTTACTCCAAAGTCTGCCTGCCCTCACTGTGCTGTAGCAAGAAAAGGCTACACATCTTTAGCAACTTACTGCTGCCCTGAGCATCCTTGCCCTCTTCTTCCTTCAGTGGTCAACACAGGAGTTTGTTACTTAATTCTCCAGAAACTGACTAATACCTACCATATGCTCTGCAGAGTGCTGTATCTCTGGTGTGATATACAGAAAATATTTGAAAATTAATACAATATGATATTTCACACTAAGATGGTAAAGTCTGACCACCCTGGGTTAAAAACCTCTCTTCTACAGTGTGGCGATTCCTCAAGGACCTAGAACTAGAAATACCATTTGACCCAGCAATCCCATTGCCGAGTATATACCCAAAGATTTATAAATTGTTCTATTATAAAGGCACATACACACGTATGTTTATTGAAGCACTGTTCACAATAGCAAAAACTTGGAACCAACCCAAATGCCCATCAGTGATAGCCTGCATCAAGAAAATGTGACACATATACACCATGGAATACTAGGCAGCCATAAAAAAGAATGAGTTCATGTCCTTTGCAGGGACATGGATGAAGCTGGAAACCATCATTCTCAGCAAACTAACACAAAAAAAAACAGTGCATGTTCTCACTCATAAGTGGGTGTTGAACAATGAGAACACATGGACACAGGGAGGGGTAACATCACACACTGGGGCCTGTCGGGGGTTGGGGGCCAGTAGAGGGACAGCATTTGGAGAAATACTTATGTAGATGGTGGGGTGATAGATGCAGCCAACCACCATGGCACATGTATACCTATGTCACAAACCTCGTGTTCTGTACATGTACCCCAAAACTTAAAGTACAATTTTTAAAAATGTTAAGAAAGCAACAAAACAAAACCCTCTCTTGCTAGTAGTATGAATTTGGGAAAATTAATATCTTTAAGCCTCATATCCTTATCTATAAGATGGGAAAAGTAATAGCTACTTGACAAGATTGTTGTTTGAATTAAAAAATACAATACATGCCATAACATAAAATTTGGAAGATGATATGATCTCAAAAACATGTTATTCATATCATGGCCAGACCTTGCTCTTTGAAACATACATCCAGCTAAAGGAAGAGGGCAAATTCATGGATGATCCCAGAATTATGTGGGACATTGTGAACACGGAGTTTTAAAATCACCTATCAATATAATGTAAAAATAAAATGTAAGCCAATGTAATACAGCAAAATGTAATAACAATATAAGAGAAACGAGTTTAACTATCCTGAGTAAGCTTTGCTTAAGAATCTTCTAGTTGGTGCATTTTTTATACGACATTCTCCTCTATACCATCAAGGGCATTAGTGATGCAGCATTTTTGAGAAGGGTTCTACTCTTTTCTTGAAGATACTTTTCCAAGCCCCAGACTCTTGTTCTGTGTATTTTAGTGGTGGTGCTTTCTTGATCTTACCATGTATCAAAGGAAGATTTTTCAGAAGACTACTAGGACACATAATCCTTCTTCAAATGTTTCCTAAGTGGTTTGTTGACAACGACATCAAGTGACTACAGTTATCAAATCATGACTCCAAGAATAACACCCAGGTTTGTGCACACAGAGGCAATGACGAATAGCTACAATTCTCTCTTGGCTAATAGCAGTTGTAAAGCACTATGTATTTCTATTTCAGGTCTGCTCACAATGTGGAAAAAAATGTGTGTTGGAATTGATGCAATACAGTAAATTATGAACAGCCAGAAAAAGTGAGAGCATGTGATAATGAAAAGAGCACCAGCTTTGGAGTTAGACAAACATGGCTCTAAATCCCAGTTCTATCACTCTTTGTGAGAGCTGGAACATTCATACTTTCTCTCTCTGAGACTTGGTTCTCTCATTTTATGATAAAGATAATAGTCTGTGCCTTGAAAGAATGTTGGAAATCAGATTATATATGTAGAAGCATCACTTATATACTGATTTGTACCTTTCCTCCTCCTTCAGCTGCTCTTCTGGTAAGCATTCAATAACAAGGGTGTTAGAGAGGGACCTCCCTGCCTGCTCCTTCCACACTGCTGGAAACACGCAAGAAACCAGGTTTAGTGCTGCTCTCAGGGGATGAGGAGCAATAAGCTATGGTTTACATCAAGGATTATTTTATCTTTGTTGTAATATATTAGAGCCAGTTTCTCACACATGTAGCCCAGTGTATTGGTTGTCTAAAAGGTGAAATGAAGTTCTGTACTGTTGACCTTCAAAGGGAAAATGGAGGCATAGGCTACTTCTGAGGAGACACCACTGACAATTAGTGCTATCTGCAAGTGGGTCATTGTAGTGCTTAGGCAAAGCACTTAATACTGCTTCAAGGAAAAGATTTTTGTCTAATTAGTGCTCATGTAACTCTTAAGGGAAAAACATACAGAACAGAACATTCGCTAATAACATTGTTTTCCTCTTATCAGCAATAGTTTTTAAAGTTTGAAAATACGAATGTAAAAAAAGTATGATCTTATGTTTTTCTTCAAATGGAAGAATGCCTTGATTATTAGGCCAGGAAACTACTCGTGTGTTCTCTGCCCAGGAAGTACAGAGGAAGGAAAGAAGGTGTGAGCAAAGGAGCCCCTTACCTGCTCCTCTTCTCCACCTCCCTCCGACTGATTATACCATGTAGAGTTTGCTGGGGCCAACCAAGAGTGCTTGCAGTGAGCACCTATGACTTCCCAAATCCAAATCACATGTGCTCTTCCCTCTGCCCAGGATAAATTATATGCTTTTTTGGGCCTAGTTTATTTATTCTGATCTTCAAGAATCTGCTCAAGATCACCTCATTGAAAAAGCTTTCCCTAACTTGTTGGCTGGGCTACGTTTTTCATTATTATGTTATCAGTAATGATAAGAATAAGTATGATCAGTAATATTAATAATGATAGTTGTAATTTTTGCGTAGCTACCATATGTGAGGTTATTTGCATATATTATGTGTTATAATCCTCTTAACTTTTTTACAGCAAATGTAGTATCTCCAATTTTGTAAAGGAAGCACACAGAAGCCAAGTTCGATTCCCAAACTCACAGAGTAGCTAAATAGAAGTGTCAGGTTTGAATCCAGAGTTCCCTGACCTCAAAGCTCATATTCTTTCTTTTACATCATACTTTTCTTATACATGACATTTAGTGTTCTATATAACATGTAGATGTGTGTGTGTATTTGTGTGGGTTTTTTTTTTTTTTATTTTTGCAACTAGAACATGTCCTTCTTAAGGGTAGATATCGTACCTCTCCTCTATATTCTCAATATCTAATAGAACTTCATTATATTATAGGGACACTAAATGTTCGTTGATGATATTAACAGTATAAAAATCTATACATTATAAATGATAGAATATTGTATTTTTTAGTTATTTAACAAATATTTGTGAAAAACCTATGTACAGGACACTAGTAATTAGATATACAGAGGTGAAAAAGAAAATGTATCTGCCTTCTAGGAGCACACAATCGAGTGAAGTTACAGAATCACCTCTGTGTATTTTTAATAAAACCTGAAACTATAAAATCACACAGATTTTAAGGCTGGAAAACACTTCAGTGATCACGTGATCCAGGCTATTTATAATATGTATGCAGAAGTAGGTCTGGGGGAGATTAAGTATGTTGCCTAAGGTCAAAAGTATTTTAAAGTTCAAACACAGTCACTTTGCGATTACTTTCAACCTCTGTTTCATTCCAGGAGAGACGTGTCTTCCCTCTTCCCAGCAGCCAGCTCGGCCTGTGTTCCTCTGCTGCTTAAGTCACCCATGACTCATACCAAGCCCTTGGTTCATCCCTCACCTTTCAGAGTGACTGTCTAAAATTCATACCCAGTCCTTGTTACTTTCATGTTTAATGGACTTCTGTGGATTTCTTTAGGCCATGGAATAAAGTCTAAGGTGTTTAGAATGGCATCTAAAGCTTTCAAAATTTTTATCAACTGCTTTATTTTTTTCCAATTTCATCTCTCCCATAACTGACTCCAAACAGGCTGGGCTCTAGCCATAATCTAAACTTCCTGCCACTCCCTGAATCACAGAAGTTCTTTTTATCCTCTGTGTTTTTGCATGAATTTTTCTTGTACTAATCCTTTCCCCCTTCAACTTGGAAATCTCCAACTTATCTTTCAAGAAAAACTTGATTCATTTGTGAGTTCATTCACTTATTGAGTAGTCATTATGCTAGATATTATACTAGTGTATCCATTTCAGGACTAGCCTGGTGCAAACTGAAAACATGGGAACACTTGTTAAGAAAAAAAATGGTGTGAATGTCAAGATAGCAACAGCAGCACATTAAGCCAAGATTAAGTCTCTTCTAAGTATAAGGCCATGTGCACCTGCATAGGTCACACTCTCATGAAACCAGCTCTGATCTACCCCTCTCTCATCTGGATTAGATTGGTTCATAATACATTCCATGAGAGACAGCAAAACCCCTCAACTTTTAGTCTTTAAAGAAAAATAATTACACAGGAATGTGAAGAGTACTAGTAAAGACAGGTCTTCATTTGGGGTGGCCTTACCAAGTCTGCTTTTCATTTGTTCCTTCATTTTCTTGGTTTTCATCATTGCTGAGATGTCAGACATCTAACAGACATCCCAAAAAATGTAACGGAAAAGGAGCTTTACAGTCTTCTACTTTGGTATCAAAGAAAAAATGTATATATAATCCCTGACCCTGAATCTAATGATTTGTGTATGTCGTATTTATCATTACACACAGAGGGAAAAATAAATACCACTGAATGAGGTTGCTTGTTCATTAATCAGTCAGATTTTGTGATTGGATTGTGTCTCCAGTGGTGAGCAAGCTGAAATGGGTTTTGCTCTTCCTCCATTTACTGGCAGAAACTAGGTGAGAGTTAATGATCATCTAAAGAACAGTTTCTGGACATCAGACTGACCCTGTTCATTAAAAATATATATAAACTATGAATTGAAAACATTTTCCTGGTTACAAAATTCTTCTCATTAGCCCATTGAATAGGGCCCCCCAGGAGTTCAAATGACTTATACCAAGATTTTGAATCTGTACTTTATGTGTATTAAGAATTTGAAACATGCATTGTAGAACACTACAGGTAGGCCACTAGGAATCAGGAATAAACACAAAGAATACAGATCTTGCCCTTCTGGAGCTTTGAATGTAGGTATCAAATATCCTTTCATTTCCATAGCCCTTATAAGACAATAATGCATTTAGTTCCTCTTTTGTTTTTTCTCTTCCCACAGCCCAGTGTACACAGCTGAATGAAACCCTCTATCATGTGATATAGTAATTGTTTACCTGCCTGTTTACCTTACTTGAGTCTTTTAATGGTAAGAGGCATAATTGACACATCTTTATCCCTGGTACCTAGCACAATCCATGTTCAGTGTCTATTCGATGAGGAATATGTAAATGAAGGAAAAGCAGTAGAAATGGGCATGGAAGAGATGCTCAAACTGCCATGAGCAGTCTGACAGCCCTAGTGGGTACTAATCTGGAAATTAAAAGACTCAAGTTCTGGTCCCAACTCGCTCACCAAGGAGGCAGCAGAGTCTTGGCCAAAACTTGGCAACATCTTGAATGTTACTTTCAACTTCCTTGGTATTACTCCCCATACACATCTAATTACTGAGTCCTAAAATTTTGCTTGAAAAGTATAGATCCTCTCAATCTCCATTATCACTATGTTATTTACAGGGCTGCCTATCTTTCTCCTGGATGATGGTAATGGCTGTATAACTGGATTTCCTTCTCATCTCCTTCTGATTCATCCTCCATAATGATGCTAGTGTAATCTAATTAAAATGCAAATCCAACATGTCATTCTGCTCAAAGCTTTTCAGGGATTGCAGTTACTAGCAGGATTTAGGCAGGGCATGGCAAATGAAGCTCTAGTTGACTAGCCCTTCTCGACTTCAGCTCCTACTATTGTCACTCCCCACTGCAATCTCTGATAATCCTAAACTCCTAAAATCTCTGGAACCACACCCGAGGAACTGATTTTTGACTTCTTACATTATCTAATGGTATGATATATCCCCATTTCTTTGGTTAGCTCAATTCTATCCATTCTTTAAGATTCAGCTCAGGTACCATTTCTTTCAAGAAAGTCTTGTGTATTCTCTTCACTAGGATTAGTACCAATATTTCTCATTTTTGATTAGTATTATATAGCTCTTATTCAATTCATTGAATTACTGAAATCGTTAGACCTTATTCATTATTGCAATGATGTTAATCATATTGTTGAAATTCTCCGTGTACTTGATCATCCTGGTAGACTATACACTTTACTGATGTCAGAGACCCTGGTATAAGATTTGTAACTTTACAACTCAAGACAATAAAAGTAAAACATTTAGTATGTTGCTCCTTAGATTATTCATGTATAAGTTGTTGTTTCCATGATGTTGATGTAATATTAGTGGCTTAGTTATAGCTAGCGCTCAGATGCTGGGATATTTTATCTTCATCTTTCATTGGTATGTTTCTCTCACCAAAGACTAGTTCTCTCATAAGGCAGAAAACATCCCATTAGCAGCTTCCAAAGCTTGTAACTCAGAGTTTTAGTTACCAAAGATGATTGGGTTCTTTTTCCAGATTTTTCATGTATATATATATACACACACACACACACATATACACACACAGAAATATATATTTACAAATATATAATTCATATATATATGTGTATGTATACATATATATGCATATTTCACACATATAATATTTATACCTATATATTTCACATATTTTTTTTACACAGATATTTGAGTGGCAGACCTTAGGTCAAAAGCCCACTTCTGGACCCATCAACTATGTTCAAAAGGAAGGAAGATACTTTGTTTTCTTTATTTTTCCTTTTTAAAAAATCATAGGAAAAAGCAAAACATAAAATTTACCATTTTAACTATTTTTAAGTGTGTGGTTCAGTTGTGTTAAGTATATTTGCATTGTTGTGTGGTAGAGCTCTAGAACTTTTTCGTCTTTTAAAACTGCAGCTCTATACCCACTAAAAACTGTTTTTTTTCCAATCCTCTTCCTCTCTCTCACCACCTCTGGCAGCCACCTTTCTAGTTATTTTCCCTATGATTTTGACTACTTCAGCTGCTTTGCAAAAGTGGAATCATACAGTATTTGTCCTTTTGTGACCAATTTATTTGCTTAGAGTGAACTTTGGGATTCATTTCTTTTGTAGTACATAACAGAATTTCTCTCTTTTTTAAGGCTGCGTAATATATTATCATATGTATATATCACATTTTGTTTATTCGTTAATCTGTCAATGGACATTCGAGTTGCTTCCACCTCTCTGTTATTATGAATAATTCTGCAGTAAACATAGGCATGCAAATATTGCTTAGAGATTCTTCTTTGAATTCTTTTGGATATATATCCAGAAGTAGGATTACTGGATCGTATGATAATTTTATTTTTAGTTTTTTAAGTAACCTCCCCGAATACTTTTCATAGTGGCTGCACCATTTTACATTCCCATGAAGCGTGCACAAGGGCTCCAATTTTTTCCTTGCATCCTCACCAACACCTATTTTCTCTTCTTTTGATAGTGGTTATCCTAATGGGTGTGAGATGATATCATTGTTGTTTCAGTTTGCATTTGTCTTATAATTAGTGATGTTGAGCATCTTTTCATGTGCTTGTTTGCGATTAGTAGCTCTTCTTCAGAAAGTCGTCTTTTCAAGTCCTATGCCTATTTTCAGTTGAAGTGTTTTTAGTGTGTTTTTGAGTTGGAGAAGTTTCTTACACATCTGTGTATTAGTCCATTCTCACATTGCTGTAACGACCGACCTGAGACTGAGTAATTTATATAGAAAAGAGGTTTAATTGGCTCACAGTTCTGCAGGTTGTACAGGAAGTGTGGCTGGGGAGGCCTCAGGAAACTTTCAGTCATGGCAGAAGGTGAAGAGGAAGGAAGCATGTTTCACATAGTGGGAACAGGAAAGAAAGAGAGTGAATCGGGGGGTGCTGCACACTTTTAAACAACCAGATCTAGTGAGAACTTTATCATGAGACAGCACAAGGGGGGATGGTGCTAAACCGTTAGACATCACCTCCAGGATCCAATCACCTCCCACCAGGCCCCACCTCTAACACTGGGGATTACACTTCTACATGAGATTTGGATACGGACACAGAGCCAAACCATATCAATCTGTATGTTAACCTCCTTATCAAATATACGATTTGCAAATACTTTGATTCCATAGGTTGCCTTTTTACTCTATTATTTCCTTAGATTTGCAGAAGTTTCAAAGTTCGGCGTAGTTCCATTTGCTGACTTTGCTTTGATTTCCTGTGCTCTTAGTATTACATCCAAGAAATTATTGTAAAATTCAATGTTTTGAACTTTTTTCCTATGTTTTCTTCTAGAAGTTTTATAGTCTTAAGCATTGTATTTAAGTCCTTAATCCATTTTGAGTTAATTTTTGTATATCATATTAGGTAAGGATTCAATTTAATTTTTTTGCAGGCAGATAACCTGTTTCTTCAACACCCTTTGTTGAAAAGATTGGCTTTTTATTCCCTGTTACATAGTCTTAGCATCATTGTCAAAAATCAAATGGCTATATATGCAGGGGGTTATTTTTGGTATCTCTATTATTTAATTGCTCTCTATACCTGTCTTTATGCCCGTACCACACTGTGTTGATTACTGTTGCCTCCAACTTGTTCTTCTTTTTCAAGGCTGTTTTGGCTGTTCAGTAGTCCCTTGAAATACTATAGGAATCTTAGGATTTTTTTTTTTTTTTTTTTTTTACTTGTGAAAGTAAAATGCTGTTGGGATTTTGTTAGGGACTGCATTGTACCTGCAGATCACTTTGGGTAATAGGGGCTTTTAACAATATTGAGTCTTCCAATCTATAAACCTGGAATGTTTTACCATTTATTTGTATCTTATTTGATTTCTTTCAGCAACATTTTATAATTGTCAATGTACAAATCTTTTATTTCCCTAGTTAGATTCATTGCTAAGTATTTTATCCTATTTGAGGTTATAGTAAATGGGATTGTTTTCTTTTGGAGGTAGAATTTTGATAATCGGACAGCCCCAGCACTAAATAAGAGGGCCAGTCAGTAAGGGAAAGGCAGGGTATGAGAAAGGAATAAATAATTTCTGCAGAGAAAGGATATGCTATTCCCCAGTGTAAAGGAGTTTTGTTAGACAGCCAAAAACAATATATATTTACTCTAGTAGCCTTGTTAAGGATAATAATGATTGATGATGATAATCATGTTAATAATGTATCATATGCCACAGATTCCGTGGTAGAAGTTCCAACATACTGTGGGGTAATGGCAAAAATATGATACTAAATATACTTCCTTTTAAGGAGATCATTTTGAGATAGGTGTACTAAAATCATCTGAACATATGAATTTTTCTGTGCTGTTTAAAAAAACACATTTAGCACTTTAAAGTCTTAGCTGATAGTAATGCCATTCATTTTTAAATTTGAGACAATAATGTTGAAATAATATCAAGTATGCCTACTGTTGTGTGGGGCATATGCTGCGTATCTTATATATGAAATAATATATACACATATTCTGTAAGTTTTATAGTCTTAGGTATTATGTAAGTCCTTTATATTACTTACCATAACATCTTTATGGTATGAGGAGATAATACAGGCAAATTGTATAGTATTGTGGGGGAACTAGAAGTGCAGATATATTGAATTTATTTTCTTTGGGAAGAGGAAAGGATTAAGTAGCTCTAATTACAAATGAGACTCCTGGAACAGCTACCAGCTATCAGTGTAGTAAGTCATTTCAATTTCTGTAAAAGAAATGTGCTGTTGTTCCAGCACCCTCTGGCCCCATTTTGTAGGGTTGACGGAGTTCAACTAAAATGCTTACTTGACAGTCAGCTTGAATTTGTTTAAAAGGAAGAAGAAAAGCACCCCCAGGTGTGAAATGAGGGAGAATTGCTCTAGTGGGGGCTCTGGAAAGAAAATAGCTTTCCTGGCTTATGAGGGTGTTTGCTAAGTTGAATGCCATTAAACATTCTTGCCCATGTCATGTAAGTCAAACACAGCACAGACGATGGAGGAAATAAACACTTAAAAATAGCTTTTCTGTTGGTGTCCAATACAGTACATAATTTGGAAAATGAACAGGAGTTGTAGGAATATAGGATTGAGATCCTTGTGCTGGATACTGAGGGAGGGCGATTCGGCTCACTAACGTCGAGGCTCCTTAAGCCTTTGCTTTGGAGAGCAAGAGAAGAAAGAATGGCAGACTCCTGCCATTTGTTTCATTTCAAGCATGGAATGGGCAACTTAACTAAGTATTTTAATTTAGTTCTCTTATCTTCGCAACTAAGTATTATTAGCCTCATTTTACAGATTAGCAACTAAGGCAAATCTGTAGTTAATTAAGCTAGACAATGGAGAATCTCTTCGGCTTCATAGATTATACTTCTTCCACTGCATTGCCTGCTTTAAGCGGGGGAGAGTCTGTACTGTCTCTGCTTTGGGATATGTTTATAATTCCATGCCATGAAGTAAGAAAAACTTGAAAGCCTACTTTGTGCTGGCAACTGAGCCACAAAAAATGAGACACGGGCTATGTCTCATTGACATAGTTAATGTAGCTGAGAAGATAGACATATTATTCTAAATGCAAAGCCGATTGTGATGAGTGCTGTAAATGAGGGGTGCAAAGAAGTCTTCAAAAGGAATATTTTCTGAAATGATTTCTTCACATATATATTGCCTTTGTACATGTTATTTTCCACCTATTTCTTCTAAATTATTTAAGCCTGCTTATTATTCTGAATCAGTTAATAATTCAGATGCCCCTGAAAAATGTTACTTATTTGGATTGATATCATGTAATCAAAACTATACCAGGTACTGACGAAGATATAGCAACATATAAGAATGAGTCCTATCCATTAGTAACTGGTAAAAGGGAATGAGATATGGAAGTCAGACAGAGTTGAATTAAAATCCTTTACCTGTTCAGCAGCTGTCTGACCATAGCCAAGTTGCAAGGCCCCTGACCTTTCATTTCCACTCATACATTTAGAAGGAGACCATGCCAGGGGGCCATTCAGCCCTTCCCCAGCCATCTGTGGTAAGAATCTCCCACATTCTAGACAGCAAGATGTCTGTACTAAAAGTGGTACATTATAGGGAAGTGCACCATCCAATTTGAAATCAGGAGAGACTGTGCTTGCTGGAATCTAGGGCAACACATCTAGGAGAAAGAAAACTGTTTCGAATTTGAATACAGATACATTGCAACAAATACATTGCTTTCTGCTGAAATTTATGACAGAAAAGAGTCAGAAACTTCAACTCTCCATTAATATCAAAACACGGCTGCTGAAAATTTTCCAAAGCAACCATCTCCTATGATTGTTGCGCTAGGGAGCAGAGAAAAAAATAAAAATAAAAACAGAGAATTGGTTGTCTTTTAGACCAATATTTCCAGAGAGAGGAAAACAGAGGAGGTATCTCTGAGTCAGATATGGTTTAAGGTCCCAAATGTGCTTGCTGTGCAAGTTACTAATCCTGTTGACCCTCAGTTTTCTCCTTTGTAATCCTGGCTGGTCTTACCTATAAGTTTCTTTGTAAATATTAAAGGGTCTCATATGTGTGAAGTATGTAGAAAGAAGCCCAGCACATATTAGGCACTCAAAAGAGCTAGTATCTTCCTCCACTCTGCATTCAGATTAGTTTTATCCTACTCTAATTTCTTCAGGCACTGGAGTATTTCATTAATAGTTTACTTGTTGGTAGAAATATTCCTTGTAGATTTTTTACTAAAGCCAATCTTATTGATCTGCCTTTTAAGTGTAGACATCTGAGGAACTCTATAGCTGAGAAGTCTACATTTATCTCATTAATTGGGAAGTTAGGTACTTTCAGAGTAAACAGATTAAAAACATGTAAACATGCATTTAAAATAACTCTTCAGATTTAGCCTCCCAAACCAATATGAACCATAAATGAAAATCTGTATCCTTCTTGGCAATCTTTCCTATATGTCTAAAATAATGAATTAGCCAATATGTTTACAGATGTGGCAAAGTCCTACCTGCTGATACTTTTATTAACATTCCATTTGAAAAATTGTAAATACTATTGTAGGTTTTGAAAATCCTGGTATTTTTATGCCTCCAGCAATCCCTAGTTTCTAAATATTTTACCCTGGGTGGCATGCAATATGTGAAATGACGTTCTGCTGCCATATTTCCCAGATCTTAAAAACCTAAAGGTCCTGAAGTTAATATTGAACAGTGTTAAGAGGGGTATTTTGAAATTTATTTTGTAGGTTTGTTGTTGTTCTTTTTTAATGAAACTGAAAAGCATTGGAAATGTTTTAAATGGAAGAATTTTCCCCAAAATTTCCAGAGCAGATACACATATTTGCCTAAACTTTGCATGAATTTAAAAAACAGCCCATATAAAATTGTTTTTAATTTCTGAGAAAGAAAGAATGGCTTTAGAATCCATTTAAAGGCAAAACCATCATGCCAGGATAAATGAGATGAATACCTTCCTCTTCCATTTTTAATGCTCAGTGTACTTTTCACCTCCAGGAGAAAATAACTTTTCTTACTTTCTGAGACAAAGACAGGCAAGTGGAATGACCAGAACACTAGAATTGCAGCTAGAGACTGACCACAGGAGAAGGAGCAGATGGGCTTAAGCAAAGACATGACTCAGATTCTGCACAATTTTCAATTCTCTAGTACTCTGACTGCAAATTCCAGTTCCTTACATTACATCCAAACTTTGATCTTTGTCTCCTAAGCTTAGCCAGATACCTGCGTGCTTCTTGGTCTTCAGTTCCAAGTGCTATGGGTGCCTCTGAGCTGAAAGCCAGGCAATCATGAGGCTCACCGCATTTATTCTCCTTATCTTGGAGATCATGGTTCTGTTCTGAAAATGTTTTTTCTTTTCATATGCTTTGTCTAGTTTTATAGATATTTATAACAGAATGGCTATATTATTACCAGCTACTGTAACATGTGAGAATCAGGAGTCCTCTCTCCCACCCATGAGCATTAAAAATCAAATGAATAAATAAAGCTTCAAGAAGACAGCCAATTCCCATTTTCACCAATGTGCTAGGTGCTGGCATTGGTCCTTAAGAACCCAAACTTATAACCATTTGGTTAGTGAAACTTTTGGATGGAGTAAATGTAGCACTCATCAGTTATGTGAATTTTTACAAGTCATTTAATGTTTCTGAGTTTTGCTCTGTCATCTTTAAAATGGAGATAGAAATAATTACTATTTATAATTGTGAGGTTTAGAAGAGTGTTTAGAAGATACATAACAGTGTTTTGCACATGTTAAGCACTCAACCAAATCCTATTATTCTGAAGTTAAAAGTTAAAATCTTTATTACAATGATGTTTAGAAAGTATTTCCATTACAAAAGCAGAGTATAAGTATAATTTAAAAATCCAAGTAGTACCAGAAGTTACACAATAAGAATTATCTACCTATCACCTTGGAGCTCCGGTCTTAATTCTGAGCACAGTTTTCATATGGGCTCTTCCACAGTTTTCCATGGCTCTACAAACATCAGTTTCTGTAGCTTCTTCATGTTTATGGAAATGGGAGTGTTTTATATACAGTTTTCTCTAGCTTGCTTTTATTCACCCATTGATATATCTTCAGTTTTCTTCCTTTTTACACCTATTAATACATTTCATCCTTTAGTAACTGCATCATATTCTTTGGCATAAATGTAACATAATTTATATTTATTGACATAATAACATATTTACAGTATTAAGGTATTTTCAGATTTTTGCTTTTAATAATGCTGTAAGAATCATTTTTGTACATATATATTTGTGTATGTGTGAATATGACTAGGTAAATTTCTACAGCAAAGATTGTTAGATTAAATAGTTGTGTATGGTGTGACATTTTGGTCAGTATAGCTGAGTTTTCTTTCAAAGAGTTTCTCAATTGATATTCCCATAAACAGCACCGATTACTTAGCACTGTTCCTAACACTGTGTATTATCAAACAAAAATTTTGTGATTTGATACATGAAACAGAATTTTAATATTTTAATTTTCATTGCTTTTGTTATAACTTGATGGAACATAATTTTTTCTTTCTTTCTTTCTTTTTTTACTAAGTCAGTGCAAAAGTAAGCAATGGAACATTTTTATTTGGTTATGAGCTATTTGTATTTCTCTCTGTCTAAATGTGTATTCTAAATATTTGCCCTTTTCCTATTTCTTTTAAATTGGTTTATCTTCTTGCAAGATTTTTAAAGTAGAATCAAGAGATTAGTTTTTTGACACTACAAAAAAATTATTTTTTTCACATAGGGATTTATTTTTGTTTAGTTTGTTGTTTTATCTCAGTTTTAAAAAGTTTATATAAACCATTTTCAGTTATTTCTAGCATAAATTTTACTCTTTCTGTTCTTTTCTCCTTTTCCAATTTATATAAAAATTAAACCATGGATTTTTTGTACATTTGTGTCTTTCAAAACTTCTGATATTTAAATCTTGTAGTCACATGCAATAGATTTTAAAAATTAGAACTGAATAATCTTTTTTTTTAAATGCTCGTCATTTGTTGAAAAATATTATTTGCTTAGTGACTCATAGAAAATTCAATCCAATGATATGTTTTTGTTTTTCACTTTACATAAGATATTTCTCTTTTGCTATAATCCTGGAAACATTTACATATATTATATAGTGGGATACATTTGCTATACTTATTTTTTGGTGGAAATTCTAATATATATAAAATACATATATTTTATATATAGTATAAATATACTATTAGAAAATGGTATCTGATTTACTGATTCTAATGATCAATAAAAATTGATCTCAACATTTATAATATAGATCATATTCTTTCCTCTCCCCTTGTAAGACTAAAATGCATTTTGTAACAATTAGTCTGAGTCATAAGACCTAACATGATTCTCTCAAAGACAGTTTTGGCCTGGCCATATAGTAGTTCAGAGGGATGCCTAGCTCATAAGAAAGAATGAGATCTGTGTGCTCAACTGCAAGTGTGATAGGATTTTCAGATTAGCAAAATGAGAAAGATCAAAGCCCTGTTATGAAGCAGACCTACAAGCCTACAGCTTGCTCTTGTAAGAAAAAATGTTCTTTCCCACTAATCTTTCTAATCTTGACCTCACAGAAGGAGTTTTGTACTTAAGACAATGTTATCAGGATGCTAAATTCAATCTCAGACCACATTCCACTTTCTCTTAATGTGGGTGAGTACTCCCTTGGTGAATAAATTGGTAACTCTATGGAAATTTAAGGCTTCAAACAGAATTTCTAATTCCATTAATCTGATGTTCAACAGAGCACAATGAATTTTGTGGAAACTATGGAGGCCCGAATACTTACTCTGAATTAATCACAGTTTATTTTTTCTCAAATAATTAGACTTTATTGTTCTCATATTTGTGACTTCAGTGGCTAGCACTGTGCCTGTCACACAGCAATTTGCAAGTTGAGTCTTTTTTTTAGACTCAGGAAAATTTACAATTTGGGCAATTTTAAAATTCTAAACCCATAAACCTCTGTTATTTACAGCTGAACAGAAATGCTTGGGAAGTTTTGAAATTGACAATATGTGGTTAGATAATGAGGTTCTCATCTTCCTGCCTCATGTGTTCAGTAACAACATAATCTTAAGGTGGTGAGCTTTTCTTATCCTGAATGTTAAGAAGATTGGAGCATTTCAGAATGCTTGTTTTATTAAAAGTTTTCCCACATACTGATTTCTATCTTGGATCAAAATGGAATGCATCAAAAATTCTCAAAATTGAAACTGTAATGGAAACAATTTAATATTATTGAAGCAGAGGATACTTCAGTGTATTCCAGTTACTCAGGGTCATGATAATATTATCATGGATCTATGTACTCACATATATGCTCTTGCCTCTACCATTATATGCTTTTTAAGAATCATTTATAGTATCTCAAATTCCTGAAATAATCATTTTCTTCTTTACCTTTGGGTCTTTGCTTATGCAAGACCCCTATTGGGAAAATTTCATGAACTTTTTTACTCTTTTCATTTAGCTACTCGTATTAGTGTTTAATAGTCAATGTAAGTACAATATCTCTAGGATAATATCTTGACTTGCAAAAGCCTGGTTCCATGCCTTTCCTAGGTGCCACAGCACCTATGCTTACTTCTCATGTTTTGCAGGAGTTAAGAAGATTTGCTTCATCTGTGAAGCAAATTGATTGGATTCTTTCTCAACTGAGTTTAGGTGGAGCCCCAGAATTCTGTCTCTCTTTCTCTCTCTCTTTGTCAACAATCTTATTAAGGTATAATTGACATACTATATATAGTTAAAGTGTGTAATTTTGTATGTTTTTACAAATACATACATCCATAAAATCATAATCAAAATCAATGTTATAAACACATTCATCAGACTGAAATGTTTCTCCATGCCCCTTGTAGTCCTTCTCTCTTGTGCCTTCCTTACCATACCTTACCCGGGATTCATACAGTTTATATTCTTTTTTGTTGTTTTTTTGTTTTTTTTAATTCATCACACTTATTTTAAAATGCATTCTTATTGTTGTGTGTTACCAATTGTTCCTTACTTTTTGTTGCTAAGTAGTATTCCATTGTATGAATATACACAACAATTGGCTTATCCGTTACACTGTTGATAGACATTTGAGTTGTTTTTAGTTTTGGGCTACTGCAAATAAAATTTCCATGAACATTCATTTACAAATCTTTGTATAAACATATGCATTAATTTATCTTAAGTAAATACCAAGGAGTGAAATAGCTGATTAATGTCGTAGGT
The DNA here is from genome assembly GCA_036589455.1 of Ateles fusciceps. Classification (NCBI taxonomy): domain Eukaryota; kingdom Metazoa; phylum Chordata; class Mammalia; order Primates; family Atelidae; genus Ateles; species Ateles fusciceps. The sequence continues at coordinate 1,069,691 of JAZHEH010001096.1, forward strand.
ATACATTAAGCTTTCTAAGAAACTGCCAAAGTATTTTTCTGCATCATTAGACCCTTTTATATGTCTACCAGTAATGTATGAAAGTCTCATTTACTCAGCACCCTTGCCAACCCTTGATATAGTCATTTCTATTTAATTTTAGACATTCTAATAGATATGTAGTGATATCTTATTATAGTTTCAATATTCATTTTCCTACTGACTAATGATGTTGAGCAAGTTTTCATATGATGAATTACCACCTATATGTCTTTTTTAGTGGAGGGTATTATCAAATCTTTTGCCCATGTTTTTCATTAGAGTTGCATGTTTTCTTTTTTGTTGAATGTTAAGATTTCTTTATATATTCTTGATAGTTTTAGCAGATATATTACTTGAAAATAGTTTTCCTAGTCTTTTTTTTAATTCTTTTAACAACGATTTTGAAAAATCATTCATTTCTTCTTTCGATAAAGTAAAAATTATTAATTCATTCTTTTATGAATTGTGCTTTTAATAAAATATCCAAGAAATATTTGTCTAACCCAAAGTTACAAACATCTTGTCCTCTGTTTACTTCTAGAAGTTGTGAGGTGTTAGGTCTTACACATAGATCTATGATTTATTTCAAAATTCATTTTTATATGGCATGAGTTCCAGTTTGATTGATATATATATATTTCACATGTGGATAGCTAATGTTTCAGTATTAATTGTTGAAAAGACTATCTTTTCTCATCTGACTTGCATTTGCATCTTTGTCTAAAGTCAACTGACTATATATGTGTAGATGTTTACATTTGTATTCTATTCTACTGATGGGTTGTTTATCTTGATGCCAGTACCACAGAGACATGACCATAGTAACTACACTACAGTCTTAAAAGTCGTTGGTGAATACAAGTCAATATTCAAATGTGTTTCTTTTTTACAAAGTTATTTTGACTCCTCTAGGCCCTTTGAATTTCCATATTAATTTTTGATTCAATTTGTCAATCTCTATGAATAGCCTATTAAGATTTTGATGAAATTGAATCTCTGAATCAATTTAGAGAGAAATAACATCTGGTTTTTTTTCAAAAATTTTTTTATTATACTTTAAGTTTTGGGCTACATATACAGATTGTGCAGAATTGTTACATAGATATACAAATGCCATGGTGGTTTGCTGCATCCATTCCCTGTCATCTACATTAGGTGTTTCTCCTAATGTTATCCCTCCCCAATCCCCCCAACCCCTGCTATCTCTACCCTAACTCCCCTACCCCCCAACAGGCCCTGGTGTGTGATGTTCCTCTCCCTGTGTCCATGTGTTCTCATTGTTCAACACCCACTTATGGGTGAGAACATGTGGTGTTTGGTTTGTTGTTCTTGTGTCAGTTTGCTGAGAATGATGATTTCCAGTTTTATCCATATCCCTGCAAAGGACATGAATTCATCCTTTTTTGTGGCTGCATAGTATTTCATAGTGTATATGTGCTACATTTTCTTTATCCAGTCTATCATTGATGGGCATTTGGGTTGGTTCCAAGTCTTTGCCATTGTAAACAGTGCCACAATGAACATACATGTGCTTGTGTCTTTATAATAGAACAATTTATAATCCTTTGGGTATATACACAGTAATGGGATTGCTGGGTCAAATGGTATATCTATTTCTAGATCCTTGAGGAATTGCCACACTGTCTTCCACAATGGTTGAACTAATTTACACTCTCACCAATAGTGTAAAAACGTTCCTGTTGAGAGAAATAACATGTTAACCTTTTTGAGTCTCCCAGTCCTTGAACACGATACTTAACATCATATATTAGGTCTTTGTAAGTTTATTTCAGAAATATTTTTATAGCCTTTATTTTATAGGACTTGTACATCTTTTGTAATATTTATACATGTTTTATATTTTTGATGGCTCTGATTCTTCATTTAGTTTCAACTTCCAGTTTTCTTTGCTGGTATATAGAAACATGATTGATTTTTGTTTGTAAATTGTAGAATGTTTTGAAGATTCCATAGGATTTTCAATGTGAAGAATCATACTATCTGATAATAGATATCCTTACATCTTTCTTTCTAATATGGATGTATTTATTTCTGTTTCCTGATTTGTGGTACTGGCTAGTATCGTAATTATAGTAGTTAATGTAAGTAATGAGAATATGCATGCTTGCTATGCTTCTTTTATTAAAGATACACCGTTATGTTTTATTAATAAGTGTAATGCTAGGGGAAAGTTGTTTACAGATGCCATTTATCAGTTGGAATAAATTCCCATCTATGTCTAGTATGCTGAGAATCTTTATCAGGAATGGGTATGAATTTCAGCAAATGATTTTTTTATATCTATTGAGTTGATCTTTTCTTTTATATCCTCTTATTGTGATGAATTAAATTAATTGATTTTCAAATATTAAAACCCATCTCACATTTTTGGGATAGACTTGGTCATGATGAATTAATTGTATTACATGTAGTTTGATTCAATTTTCTAAAATATTAAGAAGTTTTGCATTTATTTTCATGAGAAATAGTGGTCTGTAATTTTCATTTTATTTAATATATTAGTCTGGTTTTAGAGTAATACTGGTCTCATAGAATAAATTGGAGACATTTTCTCCTTTTCAATTTTCTGAAATAGTTTGCTTAGAAGTTGTATTATTTTTTTCTCTTTGTTTACTAGAATTCCCCAGTGAAGAAATTTCGGACTGGAGTTTTCCTTGTGTGAAGATTTTTAACAAACTAAATTCCTTTAATTGATATAGGGCTATTCAGGTCACCCATTTCTTTTGGCATGAGCTTCTTATAGCTTGTGTCTCAAAGGACTAGTCCATTTTATCTAAGTGTCCAATGTGTTACATAAAGTTAGTCATAATATTCACTTATTATTCTTTAAATATGTGTAGAATCGGTAGTTGTCACTTATTCTTTATATTGTTAACTTATGTTGGTTTTTTTGCTTCCTTTCTGTTTTACCCTAATCCTTCCAGCTAGATGTTTATCAGTCTCATTGATCTCTTTAAAGAATCAGTTTTTGGTTTCGATAATGTTCTCTATTGCTTTCCTGTTTTCTGTTTAATTCATATCTGCTTTGATATTCATTATCTCTTTTTTCTACTTTGGGTTTAATTTTTTTTTTTTTAGTTTCTTCAGGTAGACATTGAGGTCACTAATTTGGGAGATTTTTTTCTTTTACACTATAGGTATTTAGTACTATAGTATTTTTCTTACTACTTTTGACACAGCTCTTTATTTTATTTTATTTTACTTTAAGTTCTAGGATACATGTAGGCACATCTGTTAAATGTTAATATGTAGTGTTTACATTTTTGTCCAATTCACAATGTTTTGAAATCCCACTTTAGATTTCTTCTTTTACTCATAGCTTCCTTAAAAGTGTAATATTTAGTTTCCAAATATTTAAGGATTTTGCAGTTATCTTTCTATTATTCAGCTTGTTAAAACTTGCTTTTTGGCCAGAATACAGTCTATCTTGGTAAATGTTTCATGTGTACTTGAAAATAATGCATTTTCTACTGTTGTTGAGTGGAATGTTCTATAAATGTCAAGTAGTTCAAGTTGGTTTATGTTTTCTCAAGTCTTCTGTATCTTTACTAAAGATACAGATTTTCTGTCTACTTTTCCTATCAGTTATCATGCAGGAATGTTAAAATCTTCCATTTTAATTGCAAATTTGCTTATTACTCCTTGTAATTTTGTCAGGGGTTTTCTTTCTGGTATTTTGAAGTTTTGTTATTAGGCATAGAAATATTATGAAATATTAGGTGTAGAAATATTTTGAATTTTGTAATGCCATTTGATTAATTAACCCCTGTAAATTATAAAATGACCCTGTATATCTTTGGTAATATTTTTTTCTATGAATTGTCTGATACGAGTAAAGTCATTCTAGCTTTCTTTGATAGCCTGGCACTGGAGTTTGAATATGACTTGTCTCCACCAAAACTCACGTGAAATTTGATCCCCAGTGTGGTGGTATTGGGAGGTGGGCCCTAGTGGGGGATGTTTGGGTCATGAGGGTGAATCTCTTATGAATGGCTGGGTGCTGTTCTCACGGAAGTGAATTCTGACTCTTGCAAGACTGAATGTGTTCTTCAGGGACTGATGCTTTGAGAGTAGATTGGTATAAAGCCTGGATGCCCCGTCAGGTTTTGCCTCTTTGCATATATCTACTTCCCCTTTGTATTTCTCCACCGGGTTGTGATGTAGCATGCTCAGCCCCCTTTGTGTGAAGCTCTGCGTCACCTCAGGACTCTACAGGGAGTTTCACTAGCAAGAGACCCTCAGTCTTGGAACTCTCAGACTCCATAACTGTAAGAATTTTTTTTTTTTTTTTTTTAGAGATTACCTAGTTTTGAGTATTCTGTTATAAGAAGCAGAAAACAGACTAAGGTAGAAAACTGGTGCTAGGAATGGAGTGTTGCTGTAAAAATACCAGAATATCTGGAAGTGGCTTTCAAATTGGGTAATAAGCAGAGATTGAAAGAGTTTGGAGGATTAGGCTTGAAAAAGGCTGTATTTCTATGAACAGAGCATTAAGGGCGATTCTGATAAGGGCTTGGAAGAAGACCAAAAAAAAAAAATAAGGGAACATTTGAAACATTTTAGAGATTAAATGGTTGTGACTAAAACATTGATAGAAACATAGACAGTAAAGGCCATTTTGATGAAGTCTTAGGTAGAAATGAGGAGTATTTTTTTGGGAACTGAAGCAAAGGTCACCCTTTTTACATTGTAGCAAAAATTTCTGGCTGCTTTGTGTTCATGCTATAGAGTCCTGTGGAGGACTGAACTTAAGAGTGATGTACTAGGATATCTGGAGGAAGAAATTTCCAATCAGCAAAGTGTCCAAGAAGTGGTATGGTTACTTTTCACTGCTCATGGTCAGTCGTGGGAGCAAAGAATTGACCTAAAGGTGGAATTTATGATTAAAAAGGAAGCAGAGCATAAAAATCTGAGAAATCTGTAGCCTAGCTATGTGGTAGAGAATTGAGAAAGCGTTGACAGAAGAGAGGTGCAAGGGTGCAGTCAAGTGACTGCTTCTTACATGAAAGGAAGCCAGTTGCTAATAGTGAGATCAGTAAGAGAAAGGCCCTGACAGCATTTCAAAAATCTTCCAGGCTGCCCCTTCCATCAAAAGCCCTCACAAAATAGTTTTGGAGGTTAGGCCTGAGGGACTGCTGCCCTGCCCTGTTTCAGGACACTGCTTCCTGCATCCTAGATGCTTGGCTGGAGCAGCCATGGCTCCAATGGCCCCAAGTGTGACCTAATCCTCCACTTTAGAGCGGCCAGGTGGTAATCTTTGGTAGCTCTTTGCTGCAGGTGCCCAGAATGCAAGAGCCATAAAGGCTTGGCAGCTTCCAACTAGATTTCAAAGGTTGTATCAGACAACTTAGAAGACTAGGCCAAAACTGCCTGAGGGGCAGAGCTGCTACAGAGAATCCCTGCTAGGAGAATGCCTATGGAGCCATAGGTGTAGGCCACTACCAGACCCTGGAATGGTAGAGCCAGTGGCAGTGTGTAACCCCAAGCTGAAAAGTGATTGGCATTTGATTCCAACTTATGACAGCAGTCACATGAGCTGTGCCTAGCAAAGCTGTCAGAGGCATTTGAACCAGAATGACTCCCTCTTGAATAGGGGCTGGGTAAAATAAGGCTGAGACCTACGAGGTTGCATTTCCTGGAAGTTAAGGCATTCTTAGTCACACAGTGAGACAGGAGGTTGGCATGAGATACAGACCTTGCTGATAAAACTGGTTGCAGTAAAGAAGCTGGCTAAGGCCCACCAAAACCAAGATGTGACAAAACTGACCCCTGGTCATTCTCACTGCTCATTATATGTGAATTATAATTCATTAGCATGCTAAGAGACACTCCCACCAGTGCCATGACAGTTTACAGATGTCATGGCAATGTCAGGAAGTAACCCTATGTGGTTTAAAAGGGGAGAAACCCTCAGTTCTGGGAATTGCCCACCCCTTTCCTAGAAAACTCATGAATAATCCTCCCCTTGTTTAGTACATAATCAAGAAGGAACCATAAAAATAGGCAATCAGCAGCCCATGCCACTGCTCTGCCTATGGAGTAGCCATTTTTCTATTGTTTTACTTTCTTAATAAACTTGCTTTCGCTTTACTCTATGGACTCCCCTAGAATTCTTTCTTGCGTGAGATCCAAGAAACTTGTCTTGGGGATCTATATCAGGATCCCTTTCTGGTAACAAAGCCATGAGGTGGAACTGACTGCACTAGGCTTTGGGAGTTCATCCCTCATACCAGTGCACCGAGGATGTGGGACATGGAGTCAAAGAAGATTATTTTGGAACTTTAAGATTTAATGTCTGCTCCATCATTTTTTTTATTTGCTTGGGGCCTGTCATTACTTTTTTTAGATAATTTTTTTTTGCATTTGGAATGGGAATATTTACCAAATGTCTGTCTCACAATTGTGTCTTGGAAGTAAATTGTTTTTGATTTTACAGACTCAAAACTGGAAGAAGCTTGCCCTGAGTCTCAGATGGGACTGAATTTTTACCTTTTGTTTTGGTGCTAAAACAAAATAAGACTTTGGGGGACTATTGGGGAAGAATGATTGTATCTTATATGACAGATGGACATCAGTATTTGTGGGGTCAGGAGTGGAATATAATAGTTTGTATATGGTTTTTCACCATCAAACTCAGGTTGAAATTTGATCCCCAATGTGATAGTGTTGACAGGTGGGGCCTAGTGGGAGGTATTTGAATCATGGGGGCTGATATTCATAAATGTCTCATTGCAGTTCTTCTGGTAGTGACTGAGTTCTTGCTCTAGGAGATTGGATTAGTTCTCACAGAAATGGATTAGTTCTGTTGAGCATGTTTTGTTATAAAGTGAGGATGCCCCTTAATTTTGCTTCTCCAATATGTGTGCTTGACCCAGCACATGGACCTCACTAGATACCAACACTGTGCTTCTCATATTTACCAGGCTGCAGAACTGTGATCTAAATAAACCTCTTTTCTTTGTGAATTACCCAGTCCAAGTATTCTGTTGTAGCAAACAGAACAGACTAAGATAATTGTTCTGTCTTTCTCTCCTTACTTTAAATCTGTTTTTGTCTTTATATTTAAGTTGGGTTTGTTGTACACAATGTATAGTTGAACGTTGCTATTTTGTTGTTTTTAAAATCTGGTCTGTTGACTTCTAACTTTTTTGAAGTGATAAAAATTTATATATCTATTATATGCAGCATGATTTGTTTACATTGTGGGATGGCTAAATGAGAGCTATCTAATGTATGTATTATCTCACATACAATTTTTTTAGTGGCGAAAACATGTAAAATCTATGTAAATTTAATCTTGGCTATTTTCAAATATATAATATATTGTGTTATACTTTTCTCTAATTTGGTCTTGAGTTCCCTCTCTAGAGAGTGGCTACAAATTTTAGTCCTGCCCTGATTGGACTCCAGGAGAAATGGTCTTAGATGTTTACAGTGTGTCTTTCACAGGTACTTCTTTATCTTGGCAGATGGCTGAATACCTAAGTGTCTGATCACCTAAGTGTCTGATCAGTGACCAAGTGTCCTTCTCTCAGGAAAGTTGGTTTATACTGACAGACAATCTGTCTCGTCTGACTGGTATCTAGTTTATTCACAGCAAGATAGCCATTCTCTAGGAGAGCCCTGATCAGGAAAAAAAGTATGTTCAGATACGCTGTTCAGGTGAGGCACAGAAAGTACAATACAACAAAATACATGAAATAACAGAAGCAGTGTATTTCTTACAAATCCCAGAGAGAAGGGGTGAGCATACCTCACAGGATCAGTGGGAAGTGGGGAGTCATCCAGAACATAGGCATATTTAACTAGTGGCTGGGAAGCAGGAGAGGGGAGAGCAAGGGACCTGAGGGTCAACATTTTTATTGGGGTCTAGGGCATTGCCCAAGCAGATTTCTTATGGGGAATCTGATTAGTGGGTTCAGAGAAAGTAGGCACAAGTTCCACGGAGGCATGCTGAGACTTAGAGGTAGTCACAGTGGCATGTCTGCACTGTGCATGGGGTATTGTGGGGGTCAGCAAGGTGAGTCAAGTATGAGTCAATATGACCCATAGGGAGATGGTCATCAGGAGGTGGTGGTATAAGGCAGATATTTGCTTCTATCTCATTGAAAAACTGGGAGGAGGTGGAGAACTGGAAAATGTGTCAAGAATGACTAATTCTCGCTTCCTGTGTGAGAAAGCTCAACTTATATTCAAAACGAATGTACAATAAATATAAAATTATGATAATACATTATTAGTGACTGTATCACCACCATGTCTTACAATAGATCTATTGAACTTATTTCACTCGTTTCACCAAAGTTTTGTTGTTTTTTTTTCCAGGGAGGGAAAGACAAAACATATTTGTTTCAGGCCAGATCTTAAAACGCACACTGCACTGTTACCTATTGTTATCAGCACCAACAAGGAGAGAACATGCCTTAACGGCAGCTCCACCTAGAGCTTGCCACGTGGCTTCTGTGAGGCTCCCCGTGAGTCCATGTAGCCTTTTCCTCATTGGTGCAGTCAGTGATGTTTTCCACCCTTACAGCAAAGGCATCCTTAACTATAAATTCACTGTGTGCAGAGAAGAGGACAGAATCTGACGTATTGATTGTTCCAAATTTAAACCGTGACTTAATCCCTATCTCAGGATTTAACTATCCTTGTTTCCTGGTTAAATTTTTTTTTTTTTAAAGGGAAGGAGGAGAGTGGTAAGGGGCAATAGCAATAAAGATTACACTCTGTTGACACAGAGACTTTAAATTCTAGTCAGAGTGAAGACCCATATACAGGGCCGACTGAAGTTCGTGTCCTCTGACAAACATCTGCCCAGTCCTCATGCCCCCCAGCCTCAGGGTACCACCATTTTATTATCAGTTCAACTTTTTTATACTCCATATATAAGTGAGATAACGTGGTACTTTGTGTGTGTGTGTGTCTGACTTAACACACTTAACACATCCTCCAGGTTTATTCATGTCATCACAATGACAGAATTTCCTTCTTTGAATGACCGAATAGTATTCCGTCTTGTAAATATGCCACATATTCTTTATCCATTCATTCACTGACGGACACTTAGATTTATTTCATATCATGGCTGTTGTGAATAATGCTGCAATAAACGTGGATTGCAGATCTCTCTTCTACATATTGATTTCAATTCATTTGGTTTTATAACCAGTAGTGAAATTACTGGATCATATAGTAGTTCTAATTTTTGAGGAACTTCCATACTGTTTCCCACAATGACTGTATTAATTTACATTCCCAACAACAGTGTACAAGGATTCCCTTTCTCCACATCTTCGCCAGTACTGCTTATCATCTGCCACATAAGACAAAAGCCATTTTACAGGTATTACATGATATCTCACTGTGGTTGTCGTTTGTATTTCCCCTCATGATTACTGGTGACCATTTTTTTCATATACTTGTGGGCTGTTTCTACACCTTTTAAGAAATGTCTATTCAGGTATTTTTCCCATTTGTAAATCAAGTTGTTTGTTTCCTTGTTATTAGTTGTTTAAGTTCCATATAAGTTTAGAATATTAAGCCCTTATCAGATGTATGGTTTGCAAATATTTTCTTCCATTCCACAGGTTGTCTTCTTATTCTATTAATTGCTTCTTTTGTTTTACAAAAGCCTTTTAGTTAAGTGTGATCCCATTTGTCTGTGTTTGCTTTTGTTGCCTGTGCTTTTTGGGTCATACAAAAAAAAAAAAAAGTCATTGCCCAAAACCATGCCATGAAGCTTTCCCCATATGTTTTCTTGTACTGTATATACAGTTTAGATCTTTAATCCATTTTGATTTTTGTAAGTGGTGTGGGATAAAGTCTAATTTCATTCTCCTTTGTGTAGATATCTAGTTTTCCATCACCATTTTTTAAATAGATTGCCTTTCCTCCAATGTGTTTTCTTGACATCATTGGCAAAATAGAAGTCGCTGTAAATGTGTGGATTTACTTCTAAGTTCTCTATACCATTTTATTGGTCTGCGCATCTGTTGAGTATGAGTTTGGCTATGAATTTTTTATTTGGCCTTTATTGTATTGTGGAACATTTCTTCTACTTAATTTGTTGTGAGTTTTCATCATGAAAGCATGTTAAATTTTGTTGGATTTCTTTTCTTCATCTATTGAGATTCATAGTTTTTGTTTTGTATTTTATTAATGCGATGTATGGAATTTATTGATTTGCCTATATTAAAATATTCTTAAATTCTAGAAATTAACCTCACTTGCTCATAGTGAGTTAACCTTTTAATGAGCTGTTGAATTTGGTTTGCTAGTATTTTGTTAAGAATTTTTAATCTATTATTCATCAGGGATGTTGGCTTGTGTTTTTTTTTTTTTTTCCTTGTGGTGTCCTTGCCTGGCTTTGATATTAGAGCAATGCTGACTTTATAAAATGAGTTTGAAAGTGTTCTTTCCTCTTCTATTTTTCAGAAAAGTTTCGAGAAAGACTGGTATTAGTTCTTCTTTAAATATTTGCTAGAATTAAGCATTGAAGCCATCTGGTCCTGAGATTTTTCTGTGATGGGAGAATTTTTATTACTGATTTAATAGATTCTTAACAATTATTAGTCTGTTCAGATTCACTGTTTCTTCATGATTCAGTCATGCTGAATTATGTATGTCTAGAAATTTATTCATTTCATTTAAGTTAAATTTGTTGGCATTTAATTGTTTTAGCAGTCTCTTTTGATCCTTTAATAAAATTCATCTAGTGTAAGTCTGACAAATGTGTGTCTGTGGCATGGGTTGTAATGTCATTTCTTTCATTTCTCTTTTTTATTTATTTGAGTCTTCTCCCTTTTTCTTACTCTAGCTATGGGTTTGCCAATTTTGTTTATCTTTTTCAAAAAAAATCCTTAGTTTTGTTGATCTTTGCTATTGTTTTATAATCTCTTCTTTATTTCTGCTCTGATGTTTATTGTTTTCTTCTATCTGCTAATTTTGGGCTTAGTTTATTCTTATTTTTCTGTTTCTCTAAGGTTTAATGTTAGCTTATTTGGGGATCTTTCTTCTTTTTTGATGTAGGTATTTACTTATTATAATCTTTACTGTTAGGACTGTTATTTTTATGCATCCCATAAGCTTTAAATGTTGTGTTTCCATTTTCGTCTGAAGAGTTTTTTAAAAATTCTTTTTTATTTATTCATTGACCCATTGGTTGTTTAGGAACATATAGTTTAATTTTCACACATTTGTGACTTTTTTTTGATATTTCTCCTATTATTGAATTCTAGTTTTAAACCATTGTGATTGAGAAAAGATACTTGATATGATTTCAGTCTTCTTCAATTTGTTGACTTATTTTGTGGCATAATATATGATCTATTATGGAGAATCATCTCAGTGCAGTTGAATAGAATGTGTATTTTGCAGCTGTTGAATGGATTATTTGTATATGTCTATTAGGTCCATTTGGCCTAAAGTATAGCTTAAGTTTAATGTTTTCCTACAGACTTTCTCTCTGGATGATCTGTCCATTACTGAACATGGGATATTGAATTACTCCATATTATTGTATCACAGTCTATCTCTTTCTTCAGCTCTGTTAATCACTGCTTTTTATATTTTGGTACTTCATGTTGGATGAATATGTATTTGCAGTTGTTGCATTTTCTTGATGAATTGATGTGTTTATCATTGTTTTAGTACATATTACATTAATATAACAGAATACCATGTATTGGGTAATTTATAATAGAGATTTACTGGCTCGAAGTTTCTGGTGGCTGTGAAATCCAAGATCTAGGGGCTGGCATCTGGCAAGCATCATAACATGACAGAAGGCATCACATGGTGAAAAGTCAGAGAGAGCAAGAGGAGGTAAACCCATTCTGACAATGGGGAACCTATTCCTGTGACAATGGTATTAATGTGTTCATGAGAACTGTTACATACAACTACAGACAGTTTCTGACTTATGATGGTTTGACTTTAAAATGTCTGCACTTTATGATGGTGTGAAAACCATACATATTAAGTGGAAACCATATTTTGAATTTTGATCATTTCTTGGGCTAGTGATACTCTCTTGTGTTGCTAGGGAGTGGCAATGAGCCATAGCTGCCAGCCAGTCAGCCATGGGATCACAAGGGTAAAGAGCCAATACTCTACAGTGTACTGTGTTACCAGATGATTTCACCCAACTGTAGGTTTATGTAAGTGTTGTGAGCATGTTCAAGGTAGGCTTGGCAAAGCTATGATATTTAGTATATCAGGTATATTAAATGCATTTTTAACATGATGTTTTCAACTAATGACGGGTTTATTGAGAAATAACTTCATTTTAAGTCTCTCTCTCTATATATAGTGTCTATAGGTAGACATATATATGTCTTTATGTGTCTCATATATATGTCTTTATATGTCTCCCTCTGTACATACATAAAAATACACACACCCACCCCCCCCACCACACACACACATATATATATATGACAACACTACTCTCTCTCTACTTCAGGTACCTTTGACTTGTTTCTGTTGTACCAGCTGTAAGCTCCTTGAGCTTGGAGATTGGTATTATTCATCCTTGCATCTGCAAGTCCTAGTACATGCCTGGCACATAGTAAGCTCTGAGAAATATTTTTAAATGAATAACTGAGTAAAAAAATTGATTAGTAGAGCCTTCGTTTTCTCAGATAGCAGCTAGTTTCTCAGATTTCAGCATACCTGTAAGTCCCATTTCGAAGCAGCACATTGGATAAAAAATGATTAAAGAGATGATCTAGTCTTCTAGGCCACTGAAGAACATGAGCATAGGACTGTACCTGAGCAAAGTCAGCATTCTGCCAACCACAAGGAAGGAGAAAAATGGTAGACAGGTAGACAGATAAGTGATAAGTATTTTCAAAAGCACCTATACCCTTTGTTCTGAAGAGAACGTTTTAAACATAGTCTAAGTAAGAATTTTAAATAGTGTTTTAGACTGGTTTCATGACAGCATCTAACTTACATGACTAAATATTTCTAAGAACACAATAAACTCCACTTCCATTCCAAGATGCTTCATGCGGTGTGTCACTTTGGATGGTAATTATATTGCATTAGGGAGACAGATTGTGCAGCGTCAAAAGTGGAAAGACTATACTGGTAAATCTGTCATCCATCTCCACAATGCACACCCTCTAACAAGGAGAAACCTATTACTTTTGGGACCATCTTTATTTCACATTTGTTATTTAAGAAATGTAAGCTACCTATTATAAATATTAAGGAGCAGAGTAACTCCTAAGTAGAAATTACTGTTTTTGTTTCAATCATAGAGATCTAGAATTTTTTTCCTCTCTGGGAATATTTTTAAATACAGAATTTTCTTACTTCTTTTCACCCTTTTAAGAAAAGGCAAGGCTTAATTACCTGTCATATTCTTATTTGACAAGTCATTCAAATTTTCTAAGCCTCATTTTTCTCATCTGAAAAAAATATATAATTGAGTCATCCTATGGAGATTTCTTTCCTCGTAAAGGAGCCAGAGTATTTCTATACTGCAAAACACTGAGCACATTTTCAGTAAGAGGTTTGTGGTATACGGAAATGTGGTAGTTATTTATCTTTTTTTATCCCAGCAACCTCAGATGGTGGCTGGAACATGTTCACACTAGTGCGTATTTTGAAGGAATAAAGTAAATAAGAAATGAAGAAAGATGGAAGTAAGAGTAAGAGAAAAGGAGGGGAAGGAAAAGAGAGAGGGAGACAGAGGGAGGAATAAAGGAAGAAAAAAGGATAGGAGATGGAAGGGAGAAAAGAAAGGAAGGGGGAGGGAGGAAAAAGAAAAGGGAACCAGAAGAGGAGAGAGAAGGAAAAGGAAAAGAAGCAAGGAAGGGAGGAAATAAAAATAGAGGAAGAAGAAAAGGGAGGAATAGATATGACTATCATGTGATCAGTTGATTAATTTTCACTTTGACCTGTATATGACAACAACTGATTTAATCGTGATAGCTGTTCTGTGCTCCTCCAAATAAGATAAGTAAATTTTTCAAAGTGACTAATGTTGCATGAAGTTTAGACATGATGGTCCTATGTTGGAGTGGCTGAAGTAGTGATATTTGCTATGTTGTTAGTATTAATATTAATATTACCCCCTTTGAAGATGAACCAGAAAGAGATGGTTTCATTTCCAAATGCAACAACTAAGTGGAAATGCTAGAGGAGACTCATACATTAAAGGGATTGCCCCTTTTTCTACTTTTTAGAGGATTTATTAAAAAAACAGCAGGATACTTTTTAAATCTTCTTAGATTCTAGTCTTAAATTAGAAATAATTTCTTCATTTATTTTGTCCTTAAACCTAAATTTGATTCATTGGTAGGGGCACACAGTACTAGAGAATAGAAGGTATTTGTATCTTGCTTCAATGCAGTAGTCAATTAATTCTGTGTGTGTGTGTGTGAGTGTGTGTGTGTGTGTGTGTGTGTGTGTACATGTTGTGTTAGCTTTTTGACAACCTAATGCAGATACATTTTTTAAAAGATAGTGTTATTATTCCTAATGTAAGTCAGTAATTCTGAGGCTGTTTTAGGAAGGAAGTGAGTCGGTGCTTTGGATGCATTTAATGATAGCATTAATAATCATCACTGCCATTAATTAAGCACCTGCTCTGAGAAAGGCACTGCACAGATGCTGCCTCATTTAATTCTCATGGGAACACTGTGAAGGTAGCATTTACATCACAGTTTTGTAGTTGAGGATCGTAGACTCAGAATAGTTAACTTTTCTAAAATACTAGCTGATGGCTCTCCTCATTATATCCACCTCTCCAACATCAGAGAGTGACTGCAGATCAAAGAGGAAAATTGAAAAGAAAAAACCCAACATATTTCTAAGACTTTATTCATCTCAGAGAAACAAAAACAACAAAAAGCTAAGGTAAATACAGATACACATATACACACACACAAACATACAACAGTTTAAATGAGACACTTAGCATTGCTCTAAGTTCTTTGCTAAAGTATTTTTGTGAATCCCCCTAGCACACTTATAAGAAGGACACTGTTTTCCTTATTTGACTGATAAGAGAAGGAAAGTTTGGGAAGTTAACTTGCCTCCCCAGTTTGGCAAGTGATGGAATCTGTATTCAAACTTAAAACGCACATGGCTTGGAATGCTGTGTCCCTTTCCCCAGGTCACGTTGACCTTCACCTATGGTACAAAACACTTTATAGGCACAGGCCACTTAAAATGATACAAAGACAAATAAGACACATCCTTGAACTCAACAAAGTCTCAGAAAATACCTCAGTTGATGCAAAATTTATGAGGAAGTGTGAAATGGTTTGCAAAATAGTCCTTTGAGGTCAGAAACTGAAACATTAACTGTGGCCTTTGTCCTGTTGAGTAAATGTTTGATAGAGAAAGGGCCTTCTAGCACCTTGGTGAGAGAGGACTTTACTATGGTGGAGACCCTCACTCTGTTTCACCAGGCAGCAGATTTTGAAAGGTGAAAGCAAGCCTTCCTCTACTTTGCAGGAAAGGGTCATTTTGCATACATACTTTCAAACAGCTCTCGTAACAGCTCTGTGGGATGAGAACTCTATTTTCTCTTTTACAAATGAGAAAACTGAGGCTTGAGAAGATGAAGGAATCACCTTGGATCAAACAGGTAGTAAGTGGTGGAGGCAAGACTCAAACCAACGCCTACCTTATTGCAAAGCTCTAGTTTTCCCACTGCATCATCTTGCCCCTCATTGTGTGTACAAATGTGTGTTGTGTGTGATATGTATGTGTGTGAGTGTGCATGTGCAAGCAAACGGATGTATCTTGTGGCTCCTGAGGCCTGCTTTTGTATTTGTATTTCTTGTCGCCTTTGCACTCCCAGGATAGCATGTGCACGCTGGATAAATAAGGGATGGGTTGAGGGGAGGTTGGTGTGCTCAGTGGTAGGGATGATGAGGTCCTGAGTCAAGGAGAGTAAAAAGGCCTGTGGTTAGTAGAAGCTCTTTACCACGGGCAATACTAGAAAACCAGAACAAGGGCCATGGTTCCTGCCTTGAGCATCCACCAAACCTGATTTCACTACTTCCTAGATCTGAGTATACTGAGAAGATAAAATTGAGTTCAGCTTAGAACCTCTTATTTGATGTAGGTCACAAGTACTTAGTTTTCAAAGACTTAATTCAAATGTCAGTTCTTCTAAAAAGTTTCTCTTATCACCTGCCCACTTAATGCTAATTTCAGGAATTTATTTTTCTACGAATATTTATCAAGTAGCTACCATGTACCAGGAATTGTGCTAAGCACTTGTGTTCATTCCTTTATTTACATTTCCGTTTTATAAGACACATCAATGATCATGTTATGCTATAATTGTTTTTTCAAAATATCTGTACCATAAACCAGCAAGGACGGTCTTTTATCTGCTTAATATTCTTCGCTTTTGGCATGGTTTGGACATAGAGTAAGTATATAATAAATGTATGTTTAATGAAGGTATTCAGGAAAGGACTGATGATTTCAAGTGGAAATCATCTTGGCTGGTTATAGGGTGAGGGAAATCAAAGGTTGAGCTAATCGGTTTACAAGTCCCATGAGGCAGTCTCATACCTCCTTGAGGGAACTAGTGGGCAAATGTTATAGAAGGCAGTTATGTGACTGTACAAATAAAAGGAGTACTTTCTTTCTATTAAGTTATCCATACAGAATGGACTGTCTGTTGAGATAATGTGTTTCTTATAACCGGTGTTTAAGCAAAATATAAAGCATTTGTCTATATGGAGTGATATGAAAGGGTTTTCCACGTTGATTTTGACACAAACTTATGTAAGGCTTCTAACATTGGTGTCTGCCATCCTGTGATCAGAAAGTCTTTATGGAGGGAACAGCAATGTCTTAGTAAAGCTAGAGAGGATGGTTCATGTCAGAATGCCCCTCTACCTCTACTAATGCAAACCCTACTCATTTATCCTTAGTGCAGCATTGAGAGAGGTCACTCTGTTAATGGCCTACACTTGAGTGTTAGCACAGAGTTAGTTCATAATTCACGGATAATGAGCAGAAAGTCCAACCAACAAAAGAATCGCCACTACCCTCTGCCTGTCGTGATTGTCAAACTTACCTTTTCACCCTCAGGTCCTTTTTGACCTAGTTTCTCTTTCACACCTCTGTTTCAAAAGCTTCAAACCTATGTTCCTGACTGAATTTCAGAAAAGTTACTACATTCCCTAAAATTAAAAAAAATAATAATAAAAATTACCAAACAATTTTCAGTTAAAATGTACTAGTAAAGTTCTGCCACTGATGCTAAAACCACTTCACTGAGCCATCAACTTCAGGAAAGTGAGCTCACCTTTCTGTGACTCATCTGTACAATAAGATTACTGATCTAACGATCACTCAAGAATTTCCTTACTTTAATTCTAAATAAGTCAAATCATGTTTTTTTTTTTTTTGTTTGTTTGTTTGTTTTTGGAATTCTCAGTCCCAAAGAATTTACCCGAGAATGGTAATATAAGGAAGTTTGAGTCCCCAAGAGAGTTCCTCTGTCATTGTAGATTATTCTAAATGAAGATGAAGAGAGGCAAGCTAAGCTGGCAGGTGACAGTCTGGGATTGCTGCTGCAAAGGAGTCGGGCTCAAGTCATAACTCAGCGACAAGCAAGAGAGACTTTCCCCACAGGGCCTGACCTGCTAATCTGTGAAGGATGACTCATTCATCGGTGCTGAAGATGACTGCAGCACTGAGCTGCAGCGCTGTCTTCCTTTGTGCAACCTCACCCAGTTCCCCCAGGGAACCTTGGCTGGGCTAGTTTGTTTTGAAGCATTCAGGAATATTAGCAGTGGTAGATACAGCGGAGGAGGTGGATCCAACAGGACAGAGAGTCAACTCAGAGGAGGCAAGGAACGTAATGACATGTGGACCTGCATCTGTATGACAAAGTAAAGATTTTGGCTGTACTGTTCCAACTGCTGTTCTTCATATTCATTTATCCCAGGAGGCTTATAAAGAACAACTGCAGGTGGTGATTGCTCAGAAAGAGGTTTCCCACTAAAAATACAATTTGGGATGTGAATATACTTATGTCTGTATAATAGACTTGCAGTGTTCTCAATGATCCATACCTGGATTGTGAGTTACCTGCAGGTTGAGATTATATTAAAAATATTCCTACACCCCAGTATTCAGAAGGGAGCATTAACAGAGCTGGTGCTCAATACAGGCTTGATAAATAAAAGAAAAATTGAGAATCATTTTTGTTTTAAGGAAATCGGATTATAAATGATTTTCTTTCTTTCAGAAGTACCAGTAACACTGTATATTGCTTTCTACCTGGAGGTGACTTACCTTCAGTGTGACTTATCTTCCTGAACAGAGTTCTCTAAATAGAACCTTTTCCTTTGTTAAATTGCCAAGCAACATACTCATCTCTAGCCATACTGTATACATGACATAGGACAGACAGCATACCACCTAATCTAAGAAGCCTTCCTCCTATCCCTGGGGAAATCACCCTTTCTCTTCCTTAATTTCTATAATACCTTGATTTATAAATCTATGAGCTCATAGATTTATAGAGGGAAATGAAAAAATAGCTGGGTGTGGTGGCATGCATTTGTAATTTCAGCTACTCAAGAGGCTGAGACATGAGAATCTCTTGAAGTCAGGAAGTCAAAGTCTCAGCGAGCTCATAGATTTATATAAACCAGGGTATACTAGAAATTAAGGAAGAATACTAGATTTAACTCGTCTTTAAATTCCTTTCTTCCACTCACTTGCTATTAGGCTTAGGCAAGTTACTTAACTCTTCTGTGCCTGTTTTCTGATCTGCAACATAGGGATAATAACAAAAGCTATTAGCTGAGCAAGATGGCTCACGCCTATAATCCCAGCACTTAAGGAGGCCGAGGCAAGAGGATCACTTGAGCCTAGGAGTTCCAGACTAGCCTGAGCAACATGGTGAGAACTGTCTCTACAAAACATTTAAAAAAATTTTAAAAAGAAATAGCCAGGTGTGATTGTGCACACCTGTAGTTTCAGCTACTTAGGAGGCTAAGGTGGGAGGATTGCTTGAGCCCAGAAGGTTGAGGCTGCAGTGAGCTATGATTGCATCGCTGCATTCCAGCCTATACAACAGAGTAAGACCGTGTCCCAAAAAGAAAAAACAAAAAAGAAACTATAATGGTTTTGTAGTTGGGCTAAATGAGTCAGTACATGTACTTATTAAATGATAAGTGTTCAAAAGTTTTAACTATTATCAGTAGTAGCATTTTTCCTTTTTTATGTTGTACTTTTAATTAAAAATTACTTCTTGTATTTTAATAAAACTAAATTCATTCTAAGACTAGTTATATAAAATGATAATTGGGGGGGCAGTCTCCACATCTGATCACGTATTCTCAAAATAAATGAAAAAATGGAAAATTCTTCTAAATTCAGTCTTCCCATGATACACACCTCTTATAACAAGCTGATATTGAGTTCAGCATTATTCTGTATGATTTTCATAACTATTAAATATATCTTAAAATGCATTTAAATATAATTAAGTCAAATTAAAATTTTAAGTAAAATGCTGAGACAAACTGCCTAGTTTTTTTTTTAAGTGAATAAAAGTAGACCAGAGGGTAAAAATACCCCAAAGATACAAAAAAATTCCCATTTGTGAAAACACTGTCAACATGATAGTTAATAGAAACATCAAAGTGAGCAGGAGGAATTTTAGATGATTTGCTTTAAAAAAGCAAAGGATCCTATTTTCAAATAGAACCACAAATAATTGTATAAACGCTAAATTTCTTAATATGAAAATAAAAAGAATGAGTAACACTAAATAACACGATTTACTCATTATTCTACTATTTTTGAATTAGATAAGACACAAAGTAGGCCGGGTGTGGTGGGTCACACCTGTAATCCCAACACTTCGAGAGGCCAAGGTGGGCCAATCATCTGAGGTCAGGAGTTCAAGACCAGCCTGACCAACGTGACGAAACTCTATCTCTACGAAAAATAAAAAAATAGCTGGGTGTGGTGGTGTGCACCTGTAATTCCAGCTACTCAAGAGGCTGAGGCATGAGAATGTCTTGAACCCAGTAAGTGGAGGTCGCAGTGAGACAAGATCATACCACTGCACCCCAGCCTGGGTGACAAAGTGAGACTCTATCTCAAAAAGACAACAAAAAAGTAAAAACTCTTCATCCCTGTTCATTCAAGTCTATCCTATAGAGGTAAATACTGTTAACAATTTGGTAGGCTTTCTTCCAGATCTTTTACTCACTCATATTAATCTGTCGTATTTTGTTAACTAGTTAGTAAAAGCAGCACTATATATGACGTATTGTAACCTCCTCTTTCCTTTTAACAATTTAGCATGGACAACTTTTCATGTACATGTTTATCTAATTCTTTTTTTTCCATCCCAATATTCCCATAGAAAGTAAATTTCATTCTTTTTAAAGGCTACGTTTTTAATCTTGAGTCTTAAAACCATCAAATGGATAATAAATCTGAGATAATCTTTAAAGACAGAAATAATATTAAAAGATAACTTACGCTATTATGGAAAGAAGGAGGATAGATGCAAGTTGTTTTGGCTTGTCGATTTTTGTTTGAGGCCCTTTCATTGTACCTGCTGCCATCCTTATTTTTAAGTATAAGAAGAAAGAATTCTATACAAGATGAGGAGTAGAAGACAGCGCCACTCAGGCTGGTGCTTTGCACTGGGTTGGGAAATGTGTCTACTCATGCCTGGGAGGGATCCAGAGCAGGGAAGCATTTACCAGGAGCAGGACTGAGAAATCACTTGTTCTTTCAGAGGCCACTGGCCACCAGGTACCATATGGCTGGTTACATGTTGTGAATTCCCTGAACACCAGGCACACTAGTATTCAAATGTCAGAACAGAACAATTTTCAAAACCAACCAGAAATTGTATTTTGGTTACCCATAATATCAGTTCCTTCTGTTAGCTTTGATGATTCAGAGAGAATGTATGTGTTAAATTAACAAGTTTATTAAGAACTTTTGACATCTGTAACCTTTTCCTTAGCTGGTACACCAAATGCCTCTGTAATTCTTGCCTACAATCTGTGTGTTTAACTGCGGACAAGAACAAAATGAGATGGATGTGTGTTCTCTGATTAAAGAAGCAGCACCTCCATTTACTGTAAGCAGAAGGGGCCGAGAAGTAAAGGAGAAAGGAGGGTATTTGGACCATGCGAAGGAGGGGTGGGGCGGGGCAGTGAGAGAGAATGACAACCTCCTGGATCATCAAGAAAATCTGAACAAGAAGCCCGGTGTCTATGTGACCTTTTGCTGCTGCTTCTCAGGGTAAAATTGTTTGCCGTCTCCATGTCCCAGTTCCAGGTCCCTAGGTTTGAATACCATGTCCGCCCCATGCCAACCAGCTATAGCCAGGGAAATTTGCTAAATAAGAGATTCAGGGAGGCAAGAGGAAGGAGAGCATTAGGACAAATACCTAATGCATGTGGGGCTTAAAACCTGGATGATGGATTAAGGGGCACAACAAACCACCATGGTACATGTATACCTATGTAACAAATCTGAACGTTCTGCACATGTGTCTAGAACTTAAAGTAAAATAATAAAAAAGATTCAGGCTGAGAAGCAACAACTTAAGAGTTCTTGAAAACAAGAGTTTGGTGCCACCAGAAGGGAGAGAAAAACCTGGAGCATGGCAAAAAGACATCTTGAAGAGAAGCTTATGCAGGGGTTTCTACCATGTCTGGGTAGGGTGGCGGTCCTGCGTGCTTAGTCCTCTACATGCATAGCCAAGCTGTCACAACAGGCTCCTTCTATCATCTCGCCAAATCTCTTCTGAACTTCCTTTAGTTCTTCTAATGGATTTTTGCCTCCTATGAAAACCCCAACAAAACAATTTCTCAAAGTTTGCTCTCCGCTGTGTTAGATAAGCATTTCAATCCCATCTATAAACATCCTCTTCTCCCCATCCTTCTGTGTAAGCAGAGCGACAGCTAGTTGTCCAGTGGGTAGGCAAAAACTGCCTGACTCATGTAGTCATACCTTAATGACAGCTGTGCCTCAGGCTTCAAACTGTATTGGTTACTCAGATCATCTAAATTGGACATTCCTAATTCTAGAATCAGCAGCAAAGGGACCTAGGGACTGGTCATCTTACTGAACTTTTATTTTCTTAGTTTAGAGTCAAGGCATCTTGGTTGCAGTTATGAGAACACAGACTCCACAGTCTGCTAAATTGTATTTTCTCAAGAGCCCTATCAATGCCCTTAAAAAGACAACAGCACCATCTGTTGTACACTACCCACGATATCACGTATGGAGGTTCATCTTAGAACAAAGATGAATCCTCAGTGAATACAGCAAGAAATAAACGGACTCACGTTCCAGATTAGCCAGACAGTTGCTAGGTATTTTGAAAGCAGAGAAGCCAAATCAGAGATGTGAAAAGAAATTAGTACTGAGGTAGAGATGCTACATAACAGAAACAACATATAGTGGGTTTTTGTTGTTTCTCCAAATCCGTTTATTTTTGTAGCACTGGTGTCCTCATTGTCCTCTGAGCCACTCCTTGCCCACTTCCATCTCATGTTTTTCAGGTAAAGTTGATTTCACTCACAGAATGTAAGAGTAGAATATGTGTTCTGTTCTACTCTTGTATTCATTGAAGTCCAGTCTAGTTACTTAATTCTATCCTGCTTGACTGAGGGCAGTTAAAAAATGGGCATATGTCCCAAAGCAGGTCTACCAGAGAAGATGCAACCTGAAGCCTTCTACTTAAGCTCTCAGAAAAAAACAAACTCTCCCAACTGCTAGACAGGAATGAGATTCTCTAAGTGTGAAGCTTCCTTAGTGTTCTGGGCAGAAATGAAAACTGAAGCAGCTCTGAGGAAGCAGAGCTAGGAGAGGGGTAACATTGTCTGAGCTGGGAATCAATTTGTACTTTAAAAAGAATTAACCCTAGATTTTTCAGTTTGCATAGAGCCAAAAAAATAAAAATTTTCCTTTACTGTAATCTAATCCACCAATGGCAAGACAGAAAGTCCTATCTAGATTGGCATTTTCTAATTTAGAAAATATTAGCTAAAACACCTTTCTCCATCCAAGCTTCTCTGCCTCTCATCCAAGTCTTTTCTTTCGCAGCCGGTAATTAATTCCAGCATCTCTCTGAATTAATCCATGATTGTCTGGGACCACTCGGTAAGCACCTGAGTAAATTCAGCCTTTTTATAGAGGTCTTTCAAGGTAAACTGAAATCTGGATGTGTATCTAAATTATAAATAACATGTCTTTGTGCTTCAGACAGATACTGCAATGACTAAGGGGTAAATCCATGAAATAGTGGCCTGTTTATTACCTACAGAAACACTATTTAAGACACAATTGAGGTTTCAACTTGAGTGTTTTGTAACCTTCGACTCTTTCTGGTATGATAATTATGAATTTTCTAGTAAAATTATTTCTGCCATGTCGTAATGGATTGGATTAAAAGACAAATGAATTACATGCTAACCTCATAGGCAGCTTAGTGGAAAATCCACACAAAAGTGATATTTTATACTTAGTGGCAAAAAGCTGACCCAATTGAATTTATTATTTGGGAAAATATAAATATCATATTAACATAGAGGGATATTGATTTGAGGCAGTACTCTCATGCAATGCAAAATTACTTTCTTAGTTCAGCCTGTGGTCAGTCTCAAAGGAAGTGAAGCTTTCAGTCTGCACATCTTCAAAGTTCACTACGTGTTTCCATCTGTGTTTATTAAAATCTTGCATTCATGAATATTATTTATATGAGTTTAATATTAAAGTCTGGTCAGGAAAAAAGAAACCATACAAGGTATTTAACTGAGAAGAAAATAATATGAAGGTTTGGTTTGAAATAGATTAGGGGATCAAAAAGATGAAAAAGGAATGTTATGGTAACACGGAGGTAGCAGTTGCAGCAAACAGCTACACTGGGAAAGGATGGGGCAACAATGAGATGGGATCACAAAGGGAAGAGTTTGGAGATACCAGAATGTAGAAGCTTGAGGAAGAGACCATGTGGAGCCTGGAAACAGTCTCCTACAGCCACGGTGAACAGCCCTCGCAGGGCAGTGCTGACAGAAACGGAAGGCATGTGGGGAAGCGCAGGTCTCTCCTCCCTTTTTGTCTTCCAGTCTTCTTCAAGGGAACACAAACCAAAAAGCTGTTCTAGAAGATTTGGAGAAATGAAGGGTTGCTGTATGACAAATTACTAAAATTGAATATTGGATATCGTTTTTAAAAATATCTCAGTCATTTCATCCATGTGAAAATCCTCCTTGGCCTTATGTATTTTGTGGGACTTTCCCAATATGCTCCTGATCCTCTGATTTGAACTGCCACACATATTCCCCCCTTTTCTTCATTTTCTGATCCCTTTACTGTTTCTCTCCTGGGATTCCCCTAACAATTCAAAATTATTTATCATTCTCAATAATTCAACCCTCTTCACCCCCATCATTTCTGATTTCAGACCATGCCCTTGGGAAGACTTCTTTCACACAGATTTCTGTGGAGTTTGTTTTTCTGTCCCGAGATTAATTTTGGTACTTCTTTGGAATAAGAACCAGCTACAATTAATTATTTTATTAATATTTTTATTTTGAAATAATTATAGATTCACATGAAGTTGTAGAAATAATGCAAATAGGTCCAGTGTACCGTTTACAATTTTCCCCGGTGATAACCTCCTGAAAAACTATGGTACAATCAAGATGTTGACATGGATATAGTCAAGATTTAGAACATTTCCATTACCACAAGGATCTCTCTTGTTATACTTCTATGGTCACGCCCACTCCCCGCCCTTACTCCCTGTATCCACTAACCTGTTGTTCATTTTATAATTTTGTCATTTGAAGAATGTATGTAAATAGAATGAAACATCATGTATCCCACTTAGAATTAATTTTTGTTCACTCAGACAGGTTTTAAATTACACTTCTTTAATGGCTAATGATGTTGAATATCTTTCCTGTGCTTATTTGCTGTCTGTATATTGGTGAAACATCTCATTATGTCTTAGACCCATGTTCTAATTGTATTGTTTGCTATTTGTTTTATTTGCTGTTGAGTTTTGAAAATTCTTTATTATAATCTAAATACTAGTTCTTTGTAGTCTGCAAATATATTTTCCTCTGTAGTTTATCTTTTCATCCTCTCAGGAGGTTCTTTAGAAGAACAAATTTTTAAAATCTTTATGAAGTTCACTTCATCAGTTTTTTTCTTTTATGGATCATGCTTTTGGTGTCAAGTCTATAATTCTTTGCCTAGCTTTAGACTTACAAGAATTTTGTTTACGTTTTTATTCTAAAAGCTTGATAGTTACCTATTTTATATTTCAGTTCATGTTTCATTTTGAATTAATGTAGAAAGTGTGAGACAGGTCAAGCTTTATATTTATTTATTTATTGCCTATGACTGTCCAATTACTCCAACGTTATTTATTGAGAAAGCAATATTCCCTCCATTAAATTGCTTTTGTACCTTCGTCAGAATATCAGTTGGGTATATTTGTATGGAAATACTTCTGGATTCTTCTGTTCCATTCACTTATGTGCCTGTCCCTCAAGCCCTGTCACACTCCATCCATACCACACAGCAGTACTGCATACACAGTCTTAATGAGTTTAACTAAAAAAGCAAGTTTTGAAATTTGGGTAGATGAATTCCTTTCACTTTCTTCTTTGTTCAAATAGTTTTAGCTATTCTAGCTAATTAGCCTTCCAATATAAATTTTAGAATAGTTTTGTATATATCCACAAAAAATCTTGGTGAGATTGTGATAGACATTACTTTAAACCTGAATATCAATTTGGGGAGAACCGAAGTATGTACTGTATGGAATGATAATTGTTGTATGTTTATTTTATATTATGCAATCTAATTAAACTCACTTATTATTTCTAGGAAGTCTTGTGTTTTGTTTTTGTAAACCGCTGGGTAATTTCTATGTACACAATCATGCCATTGCATTTATTTCTTCCTTTTAGATTTGTATGCATTTTCATTTCCTCCCTTGCCTTATTACAATTGCTAGAACTTTTAGCAACATGTTGAATAAGAGTGGCTAGAATGGATATCCTTGCCTTATTCTTTTAGGGAAAAATATTCAGTCTTTAATTATTAAGTATAATGTTAGATATAAGCTTTGTTGTAGATGTTCTTTCTTAACCAACTACTTTTCTGAAATTATTATCATGAATGAGTATTGAATTAGGACAAACGCCTTTTCTGCTTTCATTGATGTGATCAGGTAATTGTTCTTCTTAAGCTCATTAGTATGGGGATTGCACTAATTGATTTAGAGTATAGAACCAGCCTTGCATCCATCAAATAAATTCCACTTGGTCGTGGTATATATATATATATATGTGTGTGTGTGTTGTGTGTTGTGTGTGTATATACACACACAAACACATATATATATGTATACATACATATACACACACACCATGAATGATATATATATGTCAGAATTCTATTTGATAGTAGTTTTCAGTATATTATGAGGATATACGTTTGTAGTTTTTTACTTGTTTTGTACTGTCTTTGGTTGGTTTTATATTGGAGTATTATCAGTTTCATAAAATGTACTGGGAAGTATTTCATCCTCTTCTATTTTCTGGAAGACATTGTGTCAAATTGGTTTTAATTCCTCTAGAATTATCTAATGAAACCACGTGGGCCTGGAGATATTTTAGAAGGAGTTTTTAAACTATAAATCCAATTTCATGAATAGTTATGACTATATAAATAATCTATTTTGTATTAGGTGAGTGGTGGTAGTTTGTGTTTTCGAAGAATTGATCCATTTTGAAAAATTCTGCTGTTAAGCCCATCTACTACGTATTTTACTTATTTTAGTTTTTAGATCTAAAATCTCCATTTGGTTCTTTATAATATCTTCTATGACTTCACTGGCAGTTTTTATTGTTTGGCTAATGCTTTCTGTCTTTTAATTTGTTTCAAGTAGGTTTGTAACTGCTCACTGAAGTGTTTTTTTAATACTGGATGCTTTACAATCTTGTCAGGTAATTCTAACATTTCTGGAATTTTGGTGTTTGTGTCTGTTAAGTATCTTTTTATTCACTTTCATCTCTTTCTGGTTCTACATATAATAAGTGACTTGAATTGAAAACTGGATGCTTTCACATTGTGTATTGAGATTCTGGGACCTTACTGAACTCGTGTGTTTTACCTTGCTTTCTCTGTCATCTTGTTACCTGTAAGTGAAGGTTAAAGTTCAGATTCCTCATTTGGCCTCTTTAACACCTGAGATGAGGACTCCCTGTTATTTCTCGTTGGGGGATGGGAATTCCAGCTATTCATGGGATCTTTCCTGACACTGCGGTGGGGGGTGGCTCATTACTGCTGGGCAGTTGTTCAAGTCTTGACTTTGTACTAGGTTGTCTTTGACACCATCTTGGTGTGAAGTTGCAAGCTCAGCCTCCCCGTGTGGTATACACTGACACCATAAGGGGTAGGGGAAGACTTATCACTGGCCGGTGGGATGAACATCTTAGCTTCCCTAGCCCTCTCTGGCACTACTGCAGCAGGGTTGTTGTGCTTCTTTACAGCCTTGCAAAGATAGAAGTCCAGTCTCCCCACTTGCCTTAGCTGCTATGTGTAGGGGTGAGGCCACAGTTCTCTTCAGTGCCATTAGGTTGCAGTAGAGGGGTTATGGTTTGAAAGGGTTTTTTTTTTTGTTTTTTTTTTTTTGTTTTTTTGATCATTCTTTATCTGTTGCTGTTTTCCTGTTTTTTTGGCCAGTAATAAAAATCCCCCAGGATTTTGTTGGGTTTTTAAATTGTTTGTGACCATTGGCATCTCCAGATTGCTGGCTTCTTCAACTCCAATATAAGTATATGTAAGGCAAAAAGAAACCCCTAGAATTCACCACTTTGTAGCTCCTTGAGTCCTGAGGTCCCTAGCTTATCTGTCTTCTTTTCTCTACCTTTGAGAGTATTGTTATATTTATTTTATAGAAAATGTAAGGTTTTCAATTGTACTTAGTGGGATGAATAGGGAAATGTACTTCTACTGCATGTTACCCAAAACAGAAGTCCTTCATTATTTTTTTTAAAGTTGTCTTTACTATATGCCAGATACCAAATACTATCCATTTTAGAGTATGTAGCATTGCTTTTTGTGATCAAGTGTGTATTTGTCACTCAGTTTCCAACCAAACCTAGCTTGAAATGTATTTCCTTCAGGGGTTCCTTCATTAGAGTTCCCATTAAGTTGCTAGTTATTAATTTGATATTTAGAATGTTGACTGTAGGATGAGTATGGCTCTCTTTGGTGTCTCTTCAATTATGAGTGCTGTGAATCCAGAGTTAGGGTAGATAAAATCCATTGATACACACACACACACACACACACACACACACACACACACACACACACACACAAAATCCACAATTATGTGACCTCCAGGAATCTGCAGCAATTACTTCATTGGGGTAACACACACATACACACACACACACACACACACACACGTACCACTTGACATCAATACAGAAATAAAGAAGTTGAAACCAACTAAGACAGTATAAAGACTGCTTGATATTTCTCAGCTTAAATGACTACAGCAGCTTAGTGGCATATTTTGTCCTTCCCAAACTTTAAAACAGAATTAAAGTGATCTTAAAGAGCAGTACATTTGGCCAGGCATGGTGGCTCACACCTGTAATCTCAGCACTTTGGGAGCCCGAAGAGCGAGAATAACTTGAGTCCAGGAGTTCAAGACCAGCCTGGGCAACATGGTAAGACCCCGTCTGTACCAACAAAAAAAAAAGAAAAAAAAAAGAAGAAATACAAAAATTAGTTAGGCATGGTGGCTACTCAGGAGGCTGAGGTGGGAGGATCACTTGAGCTGGGGAGGCAGGGGATACAGTGAGCCACGTGCATGCCACTATATCCCAGCTACACCACAGCCTGGGTGACACAGTCAGGCCTTATCTCAAAAAAACAAAGCTGTCAATAATTTATAGTTTCACCTTAATAAACTAGAAAAAGAAGAGCAAACTAAATCCAAAGAAGCAGAAGGGAAGAAATATTAAAGAGAGGAGCAAAAGGGAATAAAATAAAAAACAGAAAAACAGTAGAGAAAATCAAAACAAAAAATTCAGTGCTTTGAACAGATGAATAATATTGATAAATCTCTTGTCATACTAATAAGAAAAAAAATGTAGCAGGAAAGAAGACGGGATATTTACCCAGATAATACAAAAAAGAAAAACAGCAGCATAGTTGGTTGGAGTTAATGTCACATTGGGGCTCTGTTTACAAATCAGCCAGCATTAATTGTGTCATGGTCTTAGACTAGTCTGCTGCCTAGTTTACCTTGTATGAAGAATGAGAGAGACACTCACCTCTCTCTGCCCAGACACAGTGAGATGATGAGTGAAATAATACAAGTGGTGATTTCCCTCAATATATTTTACTAAAATGATCATTTGGAATAGGTCTCATACAGAATATTGCTAGACAACTCCCCAGAACAGGAAAGCAAGGGAGCTAACAGGATATGGAAATTGATAGGTGCCTGCATACTTTTGATGCAAAAATCAAGAGTTCCTGCTTGTCGTATATATGGAGACAGAGAAAGAGAGATGGAGTCTTACTCTGTCACCTAGACTAGAGTGTAGTGGTGTAATCTTCACCGAAACCTCTGCCTCCCAGGATCAAGTGACTCTCCTGAGAGTAGCTGGGATTACAGGTGCACACCACCATACCTGGCTAATTTTTATATTTTTAGTAAAGGCAGAATTTCACCATAGTGGCCAGGCTGGTCTCGAACTCCTGACCTCAAGTGATCTGCCCACCTCGGCCTCCCAAAGTGCTGGGATTATAGGCATGAGCCACCATGCTCGGCCCAGAAGGGTTATACATGCTTACTTGGTGAATAAAAATTTACTGAACACTCCTGTGGTTAGAGCAGCAGATATTTCTTTAGTACCTCTTTTGCGTGTACCTGTCACTGTGATAGCTGTCATGGTGAACATAGAACTAAAGACAGATTCTTGCTCTTAAAAGAATCTGAAGTTTAGATGTGAAGGTGTATTAGACACTAATTATTTGCTGGAATAGTACCTTCCAACACTCTTTATCATATATATGATAAATATATTTTGGTAGCTTCTCTTTTCTTACTCCAAATACAGAAATGGCCTAGTAGCCCAAACTGGCCCAGAATTTCTCATCCTGTGACCACAGGGATACCTGTGCAACTTATACTCATCACAGTCTGTTTGGATGTCATCTGGCTGGAGTGAGTTAGAACATTTTCTTTTCTCTCCATTCAGAAAATGTAAAGTTGAGTTCCTTGAAAAGTCAAAAGGCACATCCCCCTCCTGAGGTAAAATGAAGTAAGATGGTATGATTTTACTAGAATTACCCCTCTACTTGATTCTCTTCCTCATTGCACCAGAAGTACAGAATCTATGTCTTTCGTTTTCATTTCCCAAGCACTGAGCATCCAGAAAATACTCAGCAAGTGCTTGTGGAATAAAGGAATGAAGAAAGGAATGGACACTTCTGACATCACGTATTTTCAGTAAGTTACAGCTATCGGGAAAGGGTATGAGATTAACAGGGAAAATTTCAAGTGTTCTCTTTTAAAAAATTACCGAGGCTTATCAAGGCCAACTAAAGAACATGCTTAATTACAGGTTGTATGATGTCACATTTCCAGTTCTTCCGTTCTGTTTCTCTGTAGGAATAAAACTCAAGGTCAGACCTGAGAAACACACAGTCCCCCTCACCTGTCAGCAGAAAGAAGCTCTGTTCTCACTATCATCCCTGATGGGAATGCTTCATTACCTCTGCTCCTCCGTCTTGCTCCTTGTCTGGGTGTTTGGTGATGAGGCTGCTGACAGCCCTGACTCCTTGTCTGTTGCCTGTAACTTTCTCACCAAAAAAATGGTGCTCAACCTGAGTGTTGATTTACTGGCTGCAATCATATTTCTCCTTACAAATAATCTCTTCATTTTCTGATGGTTTTGCTCACCATGAGCTGTGCTTTATGCAGGAGTTTTGGAAAATCACATAATTGAGTGCTTCTCAAATGTACCAGAAAAACACCCAGGGATCTTGTTAAAGTCCAGATTTTGTCCAGTAGGACTAGTGTGAACCTGAAATTCTCCATTTCTAAAAATTTTCTAGCTGTTGTTGCTGGTTTACTCACCAAACTGTGAAGGAGAAAAAACATGGCCATTTTGAGTCTCATAATTTTTTATTGTAAAGCTGAGATGATAACCTCTTCCCCGATGAATTCTATGGTTCTAAAGAGGATTGAGGCATATAACAAAAATAAAAGACTTTAAGAATTAGCAACTCGCTGTACAAACCTAAAGTTTATGCTTAGGTTGCCTGCTCTTATGATCACCTTAGTTCAACCATTCTCAACATCAAGAGTTATTCTCACAATGGAAATATAAAGGTTAAGGTTGGAGGGGTGCTGTCTCAAACTTCCCTGCTGGTATCTGGAGCTGAAATTCTCAATTGTATTATCATTTATAATAGACTAGAAGGTACACTAGGGAGTACCTACAGGAGTGAGTTGATTTCAAACCTTGCTGAAAGTCTGAATTGTGCTATGACTGCTGAAGATACCAGGACCCACCCTGAGCACAGTCACAGTTCTCACTTAGAGGAATGAATGTCAAGTCTGTGTGTCAAGTATGTCCTCCAGATGATTCTGACACAGCCATTCTCACTTTCATATAAAAGAATTTGTATCAATTGAGCTCTAACTCTGATTTTGTAAATGAGAGGACCATGACTTGCTGAGTTGGCTATGTCTTTTATTCCTTAAATGCAGGGGAACCTAGGAACTAGTCCAAAAGCAGGACTCTAAAATCCAGAAAACTGGAATAGGGAATTCTCACATAGCCAAAAGAAAGTCCTAAAATTGAATAAAATGAAAAAGTCAAATAGATTCAAAGCAAACAAGATCTAAGAAATCAGGATAGGGGAAATTTGCCATACCCCATGGGAACAGAATAAGAGGCAACCAACATTCACAGAATTCATCATTTTTCCTATTTTGGAGATGTCTTAGATTTTAGCATTTTTCCTATTTTGGAGATGTCTCTGAATTTAATTAGGGAAATGGAAAGACCAGATACTGGCTCTTCTTTGGGAGATTTGTTATTAATGTTGACCATTGAGCAAAGTAAAGACAAATAGCTAAGTTAAATAATTTTTACTGTTATTATAAGTGGATTTGTGGGTTGATGATATATGGTTACGTTGGGTTTTTTTGGTAATTATTTTTATTTTTATTATACTTTAAGTTCTGGTGTACATGTGCAGAATGTGCAGGTTTGTTACATAGATACACATGTGCCTTGGTGGTTTGCTGCATCCATCACCCCACCATCTACATTAGGTATTTCTCCTAATTCTATCCCTCCCCCTACCCCATCCCCCCACTTTCTCTCCCCTATCCCCCACCCCCTGCTTTTCCTCGCCTAGCCCTCCACCCCGCAACAGGCCCAGGTGTGTGATGTTCCCCTTGTTGTGTCCATGTGTTTTCATTGTTCAACACCCACTTATGAGTGATAACATGCAGTGTCTGGTTTTCTGTTCTTGTGTCAGTTTGCTGAGAATGATGGTTTCCAGCTTTATCCATGTCCCTGCAAAGGACATGAACTCATCCTTTTTTATGGCTGCATAGTATTCCACGGTGTATATGTGCCATGTTTTCTTTATCCAGTCTATCATTGATGGGCATTTGGGTTGGTTCCAAGTCTTTGCAATTGTGAACAGTGCCAAAATAAACATACGTGTGCATGTCTTTATAATAGAATGATTTATAATTCTTTGGTTATATACCCAATAATGGGATTGCTGGGTTAAATGGTATTTCTATTTCTAGATCTTTGAGGAATCGCCACACTGTCTTCCACAATGGTTGAACTAATTTACATTCCCACCAACAGTGTAAAAGTGTTCCTATTTCTCCACATCCTCTCCAGCATCTGTCATCTCCTGATATTTTAATGATCACCAACCTAATTGGTATGAGACAGTATCTCAATGTGGTTTTGATTTGCATTTCTCTAATGACCAGTGATGATGAGCTTCTTCATATGCTTGTGGGCTGCATAAATGTCTTCTTTTGAGAAGTGTGTGTTCATATCCTTCACCCACTTTTTGATGGGATTTTTTTTTCTTGCAAGGTTGTTCAAGTTCTCTGTAGATTCTGGATATTAGCCCTTTGTCAGATGGGTAGATTGCAACATTTTTTCCCATTCTGTTGGTTGCCAGATCACTCTAATGATAGCTTCTTTTGCTTTGCAGAAGTTCTGGAGTTTAATTAGATCCCATGTATCCATTTTGGCTTTGTTGCCATTGCTTTTGGTGTTTTAGTCATGGAGTCCTTGCCCATGCCTATGTCCTGAATGGTACTGCCTAGGTTTTCTTCTAGAGTTTTTATGGTGTTAGGTCTTATGTTTAAATCTTTAATCCATCTGGAGTTAATTTTTGTATAAGGTGTAAGGAAGGGATCCAGTTTCAGCTTTCTTCATATGGCTAGCCAGTTTTTCCAACACCATTTATTAAATAGGGAATCGGTTCCCCATTGTTTGTTTTTGTCTGGTTTGTCAAAGATCAGATGGTTGTAGATGTGTGGCATTATTTGCGAGGCCTCTGTTCTGTTCCATTTGCCTAGATCTCTGTTTAGGTACCAGTACCATGCTGTTGTGATTACTATGGACTTGCAGTATAGTTTGAAGTCAGGTAGCATGATGCTTCCAGCTTTGTTTTTTTTGTTTGTTTGTTTGTTTTTGTTTTTTTTTTTGCTTAAGATTGTCTTGGCTATGTGGGCTCTTTTTGGTTCCATATGAAGTTTAAGGCATTTTTTTTCCAATTCTGTGAAGAAAGTCAATGGTAGCGTGATGGGGGAGAGCATTGAATCTATAAATTACTTTGGACAGTATAGCCATTTTCATGATACTGATTCTTCCTAACCATGAGCATGCAATGCTTTTCCATTTGTTTGTGTCCTCTCTTATTTCTTAGGCAGTTGTCTGTAGTTCTTGAAGAGGTCATTCACATTCCATGCTAGTTGTATGTATTCCTAGGTATTTTATTCTCTTTGTAGCAGTTGTGAATGGGAGTTTACTCATGATTTTACTCTGTTTGTCTATTACTGGTGTATAGGAATGCTTGTGATTTTTCCACATTGATTTCGTAACCTGAGACTTTGCAGAAGTTGCTTATCAGCTTAAGGAGATTTTGGGCTGAGACAATGGGGTCTTCTAAATATACAATCATGTCGTCTGCAAACAGAGACAATTTGACTTCTCGTTACCGAATTGAATACACTTTATTGTTCTTGCCTGATTGTCCTGCTCAGAACTTCCAATACTATGTTGAAAAGGAGTGATGGGAGAAGGCATCCTTGTCTTGTGCCAGATTTCAAAAGGAATGCTTCCAGTTTTTGCCCATTCAGTATGATATTGGCTGTGCATTTGTCATAAATACCTCTTATTATTTTAAGATATGTTTGGTCGGTACCTAGTTTATTGAGAGTGTTTAGCATAAATGGCTATTGAATGTTGTTGAAGGCCTCCTCCTCATCTATGGAGATAATCGTGTGGTTTTTGTCTTTGGTTTTGTTTATGTGATAGTTTATGTTTATTGATTTGTGTATGTTGAACCAGCCTTGCATTCCAGGGAAGAAGTCTACTTGATTGTGATGGATAAGCTTTTTGATGTGCTGTTGGAATTGGTTTGCCAGTATTTTATTAAGGATTTTTGCCTCAACGTTCATCATGCATATTGGCCTGAAATTTTCTTTTTTGTTGTGTCTTTGCCAGTTTTGGTATCAGGATGATGTTGGTCTCATAAATGAGTTAAGGAAGAGATCCTCTTTTTTATTGTTTCGAATAGTTTCAGAAGGAATGGTACTAGCTCCTCTTTGTACCTCTGGTAGAATACGGCTGTGAATCCATCTGGTCCTGGACTTTCTTTGGTTGACAGGTTATTAATTACTGCCTCAATTTCACATCTTGTTATTGGTCTATTCAGGGATTCAACTTCTTCCTGGTTTAGACTTTGGAGGGTGTAAGTGTTCAGGAATTTATCAATTTCTTCCAGATTTACTGGTTTACTTGCATAGAGTTGTTTGTAGTATTCTCTGATGGTAGTTTGTATTTCTGTGGGATTGGTGGTGATATCCCTTTTATCATTCTTTATTGCATCTATTTGATTCTTCTCTCTTCTTATTAGTCTGGCTAGCAATCTATCTATTTTGTTATCTTTTCAAAAAAACAGCTCCAGGATTCACTGACTTTTTGAAGAGGTTTTTGTGTCTGTATCTCCTTCAGTTCTTCTGCTAGTTGTTGATTTGTTTGATCTTGCTCCTCTAGTTCTTTTAATCATGACATTAAGGTGTTGATTTTAGCTCTTTCCTCATTCCTGTTGCAGGCATTTACTGCTATAAATTTCTCTCTGGATACTGCTTTAAATGTGTCTCAGGATTCTGGCACGTTATGTCTTCATTCTTGTTGGTTTTAAAGAACATCTTTCTTTCTGCCTTCATTTCATTATTTATCCAGTTGCCATTCAGGAGCAGTTTGTTCAGTTTCCATGTAGTTGTGTGGTTTTGAGTGAGTTTCTTAATCCTGGGTTCCAATTTGGTTGCACTGTTGTCTGAGAGACTGGTTGTTATGATTTCCATTCTTTTGCATTTGCTGAGGAGTGTTTTACTTTCAATTATGTGGTCAATTTTAGAATATGTGTGATGCAGAGCCGAGAAGAATGTATATTCTATGGATTTAGGGTGGAGAGTTCTGTAGATGTCTATTAGGTCCACTTGGTCCAGAGCTCAGTTCATGTCCTGGATATCCTTGTTAGTTTTCTGTCTCATTGATGTAATATTGACAGTGGGGTGTTAAAGTCTCCCACTATAATTGTGCAGGAGTCTAAGCCTCTTTGTAGGTTATTAAGAACTTGCTTTATGTATCTGCATGCTCCTGTATTTGGTACATATATATTTAGGATAGTTAGCTCTTCTTGTTGGGTTGATCCCTTTACCATTATGGAATGCCCTTGCCTCTTTTCATCTTCGTTGGTTTAAAGTCTGTTTTATCAGAGACTAGGATTGCAATCTGCTTTTTTTTGCTCTCCATTTGCTTGGTAAGTCTTCTCCATCCTTTTATTTTCAGCCTATGTATGTCTCTTTGCATACGAAATGGGTCTCCTGAAATACAGCCCACTGACGGGCCTTGACCCTTTATCGAATTTTCCAGTCTGTGTCCTTTGATTGGGGCATTTAGCCCATTTACATTAAAGGTTCATATTGTTATGTGTGAATTTGATCCTGCCATTTTGATGCTAGCTGGTTGTTTTGCCTGTCAGTTAACGCAGTTTCTTCATAGCGTTGATGGTCTTTACAATTTGTTATGTTTTTGCAGTGGCTGGTACTGGTTGTTCCTTTCCATGTTTAGTGCTTCCTTCAGGAGGTCTTGTAAGGCAGGCCTAGTGGTGACAAAATCTCTCAGCAATTGGTTGTCTGTTAAAGATTTTATTTCTCCTACACTTATGAAGCTTAGTTTGCCTGGATATGAAATTGTGGGTTGAAAGTTGTTTTCTTTAAGGATGTTGAATATTGGCTCCCACTCTCTTCTAGCTTGTAGGGTTTCTACCAAGAGATCCACTGTGAGTTTGATGGGCTTCCCTTTGTGGGTAACCCAACCTTTCTCTCTGGCTGCACTTAGCATTTTTTCCTTCATTTCAACCCTGTTGAATCTGACAATTATGTGTCTTGGTGTTGTTCTTCTCAAGGAATATCTTTCTGGTGTTCTCTGTGTTTCCTGAATTTGAATGTTGGCCTGCCTTGCTAAGTTGGGGAAGTTCTTTTGGATAATATCCTGAAAAGTGTTTTCCAACTTGGTTTCATCCTCTCCATCACTTTCAGGTACACCAAACAAATGTAGATTTGGTCTTTTCACAAAATCCCATGTTTCTTGGAGGCTTTGTTCATTTCTTTTCACTTTTTTTTCTTTAATCTTGCCTTCTCATCTCATTCATTGAGTTGATCTTCAATCTCTAATACCCTTTCTTCTGCTTGGTTAATTCAGCTATTGAAATTTGTGTATGCTTCGCAAAGTTCTCATGCTATGTTTTTCAGCTCCATTAAGTGGTTTATGTTCTTCTCTAAGCTGGTTATTCTAGTTAGCATTTTATCTAGCCTTTCTTCAAGGTTCTTAGCTTCCTTGCATTGGGTTAGTACATGCTCCTTTAGCTCAAAGAAGTTTGTTATTAACCACCTTCTGAAGCCTGCTTCTGTCAATTTGTCAACTCATTCTCCATCCAGTTTTGTTCCCTTGCTGGTGAGGAGTTGTGATCTCTTGGAGAAGAAGAGGCATCCTGGTTTTGGACATTTCAGCCTTTTTGCTCTGGTTTCTTTCCATCTTTGTGGATTTATCTACCTTTGGTCTTTGAAGTTGGTAACTTTTTGACGGAGTCTTTAAGTGGACATTCTTTCTGTTGGTGTTGAAACTATCTTTCTGTTAGTTTTCCTTCTAACAGTCAGGGCCCTCTGTTTCAGGTCTGCTGGAGTTTGCTGGAGGTGCACTCCAGACCTTGTTTGCCTGGGAATCAACTGTGGGGTCTGCAGAACAGCTAAGATTGCTGCCTGTTTCTTCTTCTGGTAGCTTCATCCCAGAAGGGTATCTGCCAGATGCCAGCCAGAGCTCTACTGTATGAGGTGTCTTTCAGCCCCTACTGGGAGGTGTCTCCCAGTCAGGATACACAGAGTCAGGGAGCCACTTGAGGAGGCAGTCTATCCCTTATGAGAGCTCAAGCACTGTGCTGGGAGATCCGTTGCTCCCTTCAGAGTTGCCAAGCAGAGATGTTTAAGTCTGCTGAAGCTGAACACACAACCGCCCCTTTCCCAGGTGCTCTGTTCCAGGAAAGTGGGGGCTTTATTTATAAGTCCCTGATGGGCTGCTGCCTTTTTTTAGAGATGCCCTGCCCAACAAGGGAGTCTAGTGACGGGCTACCTGCAGAGGCCTTGCTGAGCTGCTATTGGCTCTACCCAGTTGCTATGTAATCTTCCCGGCCACTCTCTTTACAAAGGTGAGGTTCATACTGCCTACTGGAGCCTCAGCCATGGCAGACACCCCTCCCCCAACTGATCTCGAAGGTCCCAGGTCAAGCTCAGACTGCTATGCTGGCCGTGAGAATTTCAAGCCAGTGGATCTTAGCTTGCTTGTTTTTGTGGAGGTGGGACCTGCCAAGCCAAATCACTTGCCTCTCTGGCTTCAGCACCCTATTTTAGGGGAATGAGCAGTTCTATCTCACTGGCATTCCAGGAGCCACTGGGATATGAGAGGAAAAAACTAAAAAAACTGCTGCAGCTAAAACGGCTGCCCAGTTTTGTGCTGGAAACCAGGGGACACTGGTGGTGTAGGCACCGGAGGGAATCTCCTGCTCTGTGAGATGTGAAGACTGTGGGAAAAGTGCAGTATCTGAGTCAGAGTGCCAGAGTGTCAGGAAAAGTCCCTAATGGCTTCCCTTGGCTAGGAGAGGGAGTTCTCTGGCCCCTTGCACTTCCCAGTTGAGGTGATGCCCCACCCTGCTTTGGCTTGTTCTCCTTGGGCTGTACCCACTGTCTAACCAGTCCCATGAGATGAAACTGGTACCTCAGTTGGAAATGCAGAGATCGCCCATCTTTTGCATCACTCTCACTGAGAACTGTGTACTGGAGCTGTTCCTATTTGGCCATCTTGGTGAAAATCTGGCTAGGTTGTTTTTTAAAAATCAAGATGACTTGCACTCTACAACATCTTTCTGCTCATCATTGCCTCTCTGATTCTTCCCCCTCTGGTATCATCTCAGGTCACCATCCTTCTATGCATTTATTCAACAAACATACATTGAGTTCTGCAAGATGGCAAGGTGTTGTGCTAAGCTCTGAGAAACAAAGGAAGGAAGATAAGTTCTCATTTTCTCACCAATCTTGGTTTAGTGAAATACATATAATAATCATGGTTATGAAAATAACTGCTCTATGGGGAGTTTGTGTAGTGTAAGAGAATTCATCATACTTAGGGGATTGAGAGAGGCCTATAAAAGCACAAATCATTTTATTTAGAGAGGTCTTAAAGACAGAGTAGATATTTTTAAGTGAAGAAAATGGAGGATGTAGCGGTATTTCAGACAGAGGCAACTGAACTAATTGTGTCCTACATTAAAGGCATGACCATTTTAGAGACCAGTAAGTTTAAAAAACAGAACTATAGTTCTATAGTTCTATGAATCTCAGTCCACAGACTTGAGTATGCAAAACTGTAACTTATTTTTCTATTTATAAACCCATTTTCTGTTTTGATTTCCTGTTTGGCCAACTGGCAGAAATGAAATTTTATTCAATTCAAAAAGTCTTTCCTTCATATGCAGACATACCTTGCATTCTATGTTATAATTTAACGTAGAATGTTAACATAGAAAATCAGTACAGGACTTCTCATACTTATATAGCCAGTCCCATTTGAGCCTCCTGTCATCCCCTATGCCTCAGGACTTCTATTCTGAGCATCCTATGGTCCCCTATGCCACAGGACTTCGATTCTAGTAGGGTTTGGGGGGGGTTTTTGTTTGCTTGTTTTCGAAAGAAGGGTATTGGAGCAGAACAGAGAGGTAGAAAATCTGACAAATTACTCACTTCTTCTAAATAATGTTTGTTGATATGCTTAATTATTTAAACCTTCGCTTTCCGTTTGCATTCCACTTTAATAATTCTTCTTTTGGAGCAATAGATACCTCTGATCTAGCTAGACAAATATAAGAGAGTGACAAAATATCTTGAAGGACACACTGGTAAATTTTACAATTTTCTTCTGACCACAGGCATAAATTGATATAAAACTAGAATAATAGACACGACTTTGCTGGTTTTCTTTCGAGAGTAGAATTAAGAATTGTTTTGAACTTCTGATTTTGTATTCTGATTGTCACCTGTATTTTCTACATTTTTTGCAATTAGCATTACTTTTATTTTGGTTTAAAGCCATAGGCACTAAAATATTAGTTGAATGAAGTATATTTAAAAATGTGGACAAGGCTGACTCTGCAGAACTTTAAATGTCATTCTAACAAAAAAGAGGTTTGGTTGGTGAATGGAAAAAAGGGATTGAGACTTTAAGCAATTCAGTCACATTAACAAATTGGAGCTTCCAAAAATTCCCTTTGACAACAGGGTTGTTAGTGGATTCGAAGGGTAGAAAACAGAAAAGGAGAATAGGAATGAGGTCAGTGCTGTGGTTGATTAAGAAAAGAGTAGTAAGGATATGGAAGAGTGAAGGAAAAGAAAGAGAGAGGCTTCTACTAAAGCCAATGCCAATTAATTCATTCATAGTACCATAAATATAGGATGTCAGAGCTTAAAATGCCTTAGAAATCAACCAGTATAAGCTGATCA
This sequence comes from Ateles fusciceps, assembly GCA_036589455.1. Classification (NCBI taxonomy): domain Eukaryota; kingdom Metazoa; phylum Chordata; class Mammalia; order Primates; family Atelidae; genus Ateles; species Ateles fusciceps. The sequence continues at coordinate 1,110,141 of JAZHEH010001096.1, forward strand.
TGTTTCAGATGAAATAAAGGAGGCAGAAGGAAACAGTCATTCACTTAAGGTTATGAAAATATCCATGAATCTAAACCACATTTTGTGCTCCTAAATGTGAAAGCCACCTTGTACACTTGGCATCTTTCCTGACATAATAACTGAGTGAAGATATTTAGTTTTCAATGAAAATCTTTGATGTGGCAGGCACTATGACAGGCTCTTCATATTTATTATTTCAAATTTTCACAATTATTCTTCATTGTAAGTGGGATGATCCATCATGATGGCCCATTTCACAGATGCAGAAGCTGAACACAGAGAAAGTAAATAACTTGCCTGAGTTCACACATGCCAAAGCTAGAATTTAAACTTTGATTTATCTGATTTTATTAGCAATCTCAGTTCAATAGTAGGGCAGTATATACAAACTATGGTGACAGAACTTACCAAATATCTTAAAGGGTCCAATCTCTCTTCCTCCAAGTCTTCAACAGTGACCTGCCACTTGAAGGGCGAGATAGGGAAAGAATGTGTTAGTGTCCTTCAGAACCATGGTCAGTTATTAAGTTCGTTGATGATACACTGTCACCTCTAAGACACATGGACTAGCCTAAGGTCTTCTTTGATCTATGAGAACACTTGGAATTCAGTCTTTGATTTGAAAACCATAGTTCTTCTCATAGAGTCTCTAATTCCCATATTGTTACATGCATTAAGGGCAGTTTTTGTTGTTTTTTTTTTTTAAGTTCCGGAATACATGTACCGAGCTTGTAGGTTTGTTACATAGGTATGCATGTGCCATGGTGGTTTGCTGCAACTATCAACTGAAAAGACAGCTCTTTTTGAGGGGAAGGGATTGGGAAAATTAAATGTGCCTAATAACTGCTCTTCAACCTTTGTGTGCATACATACATTCACATCCACATGCACTCACACCTGCACAAATACATCCCCACAGCAACACATACATATGCACCCAAATTGCAGTTCAGCCTAAGCTATTGTAGAGGAGATGGAAGGCTTCAAATGCTACTTGGAAGTCTCTTTTTTTCTCTCCCTCTCTATCCTTCCCTGCCTCCCCCACAAAATACTGATTTAGCACTTATTCTGAAAGACTAAAGGGCATCCCTGTTAAAAGGTATCACTCCTGACATATTTGAAGCAAGTAAAGCCATACAACTCTCTTTACTTGGCTTCCTTAGTTTTGGGAAGATATGTCCAGTCACCTAGGCATGTGGGCTCTATAATGTCCTGCTACTGCTGTGCCTAGGAGATGTCCACCTGGAGATGGGACTTCTGGGGTCTACTGCAGAAAAGTGCTGGTCCCCAATAAAATTGCCATTAGTCACTGGGTACAATGAGAAAAAGGAAATCAATACAAGTAGTTAATTTTTCACAATAAAAATTTAAATTAAACATATTTAACTTAAAGAGCCATTTTTTTCCTGAGATTACATCCTTGTTGTCATTAAAAAGTCTTTCTATGGAGTGATGGCAATAGGATTTGGATTTCTTACCCCGAAATAACCTTACATTGCAAAGGAAACAGCTAATGCTTAGCTCTCCATTAAAATAATATTATGAGTTCATGAAATACAAGTGTCTGGGAATCCGAGTTTTACCTACCCATCAGGAGGAGAAGGAAAAGAGAAGGAATAGAAGGAGCGTAGAGACCTTGTTTTAGTATAGCAGAGCTATGTGAAAGGAGGATGAAGAAGGGAAGAATGTTGGTAGCGAAGATTCACAGTGTTGGGGTAGCACCCATATATTTATTTCCTCAGCTCATTTGTATAGAAACTTCTAAGGAAGATAGAATTATCTCTGCCACAAGTAAGCTAAAATTCAAAAGTTAAAATGAGTTAACTAAGGTGACACAGCTGATAGTGACGAAACCATAACTTGTACCCAAGAGCAAGCATTTGATTTTCCTCTCATGAAGATTGTGAGCCTTTCAAGTAGAGTCCATCAAATTCCAGCAGCCTGGTGAAACAGCATGCTACAGTGCTCATACATTGCTACAGTATGTGACAAGAACACTATAATCCCTTGGAGATGTTTCCATATATTCATATTTGAGTATCTCTGATCTTAGAACATTGAACAGCTTTGCAAAGAAAATCTCAGCAACTATAATTTACTTTTTTTTTTTTTTGACAACTGTGGTGTTGTCTGATTTTGAATTCCAAGAAGAGAGTCCTCAGTTAACATCTATCTTTGCCATTGCTTGAGTTAATGAAAGGGAATATTTCAGGAAAATAAATAGTCACAATTAGAATTCACAGGAACAGGGAATAGTTAGAGGTGATGAATACCACTACTAAATTTCATCGTAATTGTTTATAATCACAGTTTGGAGACCTCCTGAGAACTAGATTCCTGAGCATTTAGAATCTTTCGGTTGGAAGATGTGTCTTTGACATTAATTCTCATTTAAAAAAATGACTGCATTGACATTGTGCTATTTTGCTAAGAAAAGAGAATTGTGGCATCATGAAGCAAAATTTATTTTTCACACTGACATAAAGGAAAAAGCCTAGGTCTCTTAAGAGATACAGGATGGTTTTATTAACACTGAGTGCAAAGGAATTTGTGTAACTCAGTGTTCACTCATTTTTTTTTAGTTATGTGTTCAATAAATTTATGTTAAATGCTGTTGAGCTGTCATTATGTTGCTTCAGAGCCCTGAAAAAGGAAAATTTATCCAATTTGTAGTTGGAGGATAGCAGAGGAGGTTGCCTGGGGAAGGTAATCACAAAAATGTAAGGAGTGAGTTGGAATGAGGGAAGACATTTCCAACAAAGGGAATACAGGGAGATGCAGAAGAGCGTGTTGTAGGAATGCCAACAAAGTAAACTTGACACAAACCATGGCTGGACTATGTCTGGTGGGGGACTCAGGGCAAGCTGGCAATGTGATGTCCCTTCCTCAAATCCATGCCTCTCATTTATTTATTGGTTACAGGGAGAAAATAATTGTGATTATTAAATCATTCATATCCCTGCTAAAAAACTGAGAGAGCTGGTGGTAAGAAGTTGCATAGCAGTGCAGTGAGGTACCTCTGATGAAATTATGACCAGGTGGGCACGAGTTAGTACTGCATATAACAAGGGACCCTTGCCTGCAACATCATGGGAGAACATGAAGAAGGGATCCTTTGAGGGAAGGAGCCAAAACCTACCAAAGCATAAACAACTTGAAGCCAATATGCTATCCCTTAAAAATGATGCACCCCAAGCAAAACACCAAAAGAACAAAAAGAAAAAGGAGTACTTAAATGACGATGTGAATGGAATCATGGAATACCTAGACAGAATACACAAATGGTTCACAGTAGGCAAATTATAGCAACAGACAGTAAGGAAGTAAAGGAAGAAATTGCAGTTGCTCTAAAGAAAGTTGACAAGAAGGAAGAAGACTGAAAAGACAAGTGGTAAAGAAAAATGCAATGGTGTGTTTCCATTGTAGAAAACCTGGTCATGGAATTGCAGATTGCCTTGCAGCACTTGAAAATCAAGATATGGGCCCTGAAATATGTTACAGGCGGGGGTCCATAGGGCATGAAATAACCAAGTGTGAGGCTCAAGTAGACCCGGCTCTTGGTGAATTTCCTTTGGAAAATGTTTTGTTTATGGAGAAATAGGGCACTTGTGTAGATCTTGTCCTGGTTGTCCCAAAGGACTCTGCACTGATGGTGGTGGTGGCAAACTTTGCAGCTCTGTGAAACATTTAAAGAAAGATTGCCCTGAAAGTCAGAATTCAGATCAAATGGTAACAGTTGGTCCCTGGGCAAAGGGAATGAGTGCGGACTATGAATAAATTTTGGATGAACCTAAAGCATAGAAATCCACAACAAAAATATGTAAAGTTGTTAATTTTTGGTAACAACTAGCACTATCATTAGTTACCACCTCATTGTTGCTTTCTAAACTAGGTATCAGTATGATCTGGGTGTGTTCAAAAACAAATTTCCTTTCCTTTATTCTGTCCATTAAATAGTACTCCTACCACTGTTCAGAGAAAATTGAAGAAAATAATAACATGATTAAATGGATTCTCTAAAAGAACATATTTTAAGAGGCAGAACTCAGATGTAACTAAGTGGTTGTATACTTAATTGTAACAATCATCTTTTATAAAAGCAGTATTATGCATAAATGTGAAACGCCCTACACAAAGGGGTGTTTTGGTTATATTGTTAAAAAAACAGGCATTTACTTATATGTATATAAGTAACAAAATATTTTAATTCATATGAATTTGATGGTAAGAACATCTTTGTCTCCATTGATGGATATTATTGAATTTGATAAGAGCAATACCAATAATTATTTGTTCAGTTACACTGAATTATTTGTTCAGTTTGCCCAGATTAACAGGCACCATTATTTTCTCATTTATTCTTGTAATATGTAATAATTCTTTACATATTGGCAGTATGTCCCAGTATTTAGTTGTTTTTCTCCTTCTGACTACAGTGTAGACTGTCTTTTTGGAGAGATTTCTTTGCTCCCCCAAAGAACTAAATTGTTACAGACTCTTCTTTAGAACTCATCTTTAGTCATCAAAATGCAATAAAAAAATGGACTTTGGATTCCAGCTGTGCCCCTAATCTGTGGGGCCTTGAGAGAGTTACTCAACTGAACTTTAACTTTTAGGTCTGTAAAACAGAAAATTATGTCTTCCTTATAAAGTTCTTTGAGGTTAGCTGAGAAGACTGAATAAAATGTCTAATACCACAGAAAGCAAATTCTAGTTCCCTTCCTGCTTTGTATACTTCACAAAATATCCAGAATATTTGATTTCCTTCTTTTCTGTCAGAAGTAATAAGGCTCAATCATATTCACCAAATAGTGTTTTGAATAATATTTTTGCCTATTCTGAAAGGTTAAATACAAACATAAAGATACAAAATCCAAGGCTATGAGCAGATCTCAAGAACAGCTCCAAAATTGCACAGTGCAATAATACCATCTTGGAATCTGTGTGCAGGCTATCTCAGGTCTGTCTTGAAGTCCAGTTCCCATGTGGGTAATTGATTTTACACATTTATTGAAAGACATTCAGTGTAACTTTATACAGACTGTTGTGATTCCTCCCTAGGTCCTACCAAAGTTGCATTACATAGAGGCCAGAGGGAAGTGCAGAGTGAAAATAGGTTAAAGACTGATTAGCCCATTTGGGAGCTGGGGTTTTAATTCTGTGTTTTCAGTGTGGTTATTCATCTCTTACTGCTTTACCTGTGTCAACTTTCCATAGGCCTCTTTTGTATCTCTCAAACTCTTGAACTTAATCTTGAGAATTTATGGAACTCATTTAAAAGTGGGCTTCAATGACCTCAAATGCATCCCAGCAGTAAATTCTAGGACATTCTCTTGAAGCCAAAGGTCACACTGTTTTCAAGTGAAAAATATCTTTTTGCAGTAATAGAACTAAACAATCTTGTTTCTGATTTTCTGCTGATATCCTGGTATATCCACATTCTCCTCTTCACTTCCTCCCTATTTATCTTCCCTCTTGCTCCACCTTCTTTATCTTGCTCCACCTTCTTCAGAATGCCATATTCCTCCACCCCACATTGGGAAGGACAGTGGGAGCAAAGGATGTCGGTCCAAGCAGAGCACAGCTAAATGACACAAATGGGGTGTACCCACAAATCCAACACCACAGTATTGTAGTCTTTATAGGGTTCAGTACTATGCATGGTTCCAGACAAGGGTACTATGTCCTGAGGACTGTAAAGGCCAAGATCCCCCAGGGACTGGCGAGTTCAGGAAATATTTAATGGAAGAGGTTGCATTTGAGCTGGACTTCCAGGACTTTTTGTCTTTTATATGTTTATCTGATTAGAAAAATAGCACATGTTTACTGATAAGTATTTGGAAAACGCAGATGCATATAAAAAAGGAAATGAAAACTATCATAAGCTCATCAGTCTGAGATAACCACTTTATTTGTATCTTTATTATAGACAAGTAATTTTCATGTTTTTAATTTTAAGACATTTAAACAAAACATTTAAATTAAGAATTTAATTTTAAAAAGATTTAAACTTTAATTTCAAAAACATTAAAAAAATTCTATACAGTTGATCATTATGTAAATATGTCAATCTTAATTTACACAGACTCCTGATGATTACTTCATGTATTCCTCTAACAAATATTTACTATGTGACCACCCTGTGTTAGACATTCTAGGACTGGAGGCATAATAATAGACAAGCTAGATAAAGTCCTTGTCCTGGTGGAGCTTACATTCTCTGGGGAGAACAATAGCAAGCAAAGAGTTCATGTGTGTGTAAAGGAGGTAGTATGCATGCACACATGTGTATCAAGTAGTGACGAATATATAAGGAATATGGGCTAGAGAGTGACAGGAGATACTTCAATTCTTTCTAGCTGTTTAGTAATAAGTGTTTGGATATCTACTCTTAGCAGTAGTACGGTAGTCCTCCCTTACTGGCAGTTTCACTTTCTAAGGTTTTAGTTATGTGCCTTTGACTGTGGTCCGAAAATAGAGGAGTACAGCACAAAAAGGTATTTTGAAGGACAGAGAAATAGAACCTGCGTTCACATAACTTTTATTACAGCACATTGTTATAATTATTTATTATCAGTTACTGTTGTTAATCTGTTACTGTGCATAATTTGTAAATCGAACTTTATCAGAGGTAGGTACGTAAAGGAAAAAACCTAGTATCGTAGTCTATACAGGGGTCAGTACTATCTGTGGTTTCAGGGACCCAGTGAGAATCTTGTAACATAACCCCTGAAAATAAAGTGGAACTACTGTAAATGAAGATACTGTTCCCCCTGAACAATACTGTATGTTTCGTTTTAAATTCTTGCCTATTTTTAGGCCCAGGATGGAATCTTTTTTTATTTCTACTTACTATTTGTCAGGTTGAACAATTTCCATAGCTATTTGTATGTATTTATTTTTGAATTTTCTATTACTGCTCTGATATAAATTTACAAAATTTCAACAGGTGAATATGGAGGAAAGACATTCCAGCAGGAGGAAATGCTATGAGCAAAAAATAGAGGTGGGACCTCCTAAAGTGTGCTGAGGAATGCTGTTGATCCTAGATCATGTAAATATGCACACAAGCTGAGATTCACAAGAATATCCAGTGATTCTGAGGTAAAATGTGTGTGTCTCTCTTCTATATATAAATATAAATTTATATATAAATTTCTCTATATATAAATATAAAACCACCATGGCACGTGTATACCTATGTAACATACCTGCACATTCTGCACATGTACCCAGAAGTACATAAGAAAAATAAATTTATATATTTTTCACTTTATGTATTTTTTACTTTATACGTTAAGTTCTGGGGTACGTCTAGAACGGTGCAGGTATGTTACATAGGCATACACATGCCATGGTGGTTTTCTGCATCTACCACCCTGTCATCTATATTAGATATTTCTCTAATGCTATCAATTCCCTAGCCCCCCACCCACTACTTATCCATCTCCTACATCCCACCCTGTAACAACCAACAGTGTGTGGTGTTCCCCTCCCCTGTATCCATGTGTTCTCATTGTTGAACACACATTTATGAGTGAGAACACGCAGTGTTTGGTTTTCTGTTCTTGTGTCAGTTTGCTGAGAATGACGGTTTCCAGCTTTATCTATGTCCCTGCAAAGGACATGAACTCATCCTTTATTATGCCTACGTAGTGTTCCATGGTGTATATGTCCCACATTGTCTTTATCCAGTATATATCACTGATGGGTTTTTGGGTTGGTTCCAAGTCTTTGCAATTGTGAACAGTGTTGCCATATACATACGTGTGCATGTCTCTTTTTAACAGAATGACATACAATTCTTTGGTATATACCCAGTAATGGGATTACAGGGTCAAATGATATTCCTAGTTCTAGATCCTTGAGTAATCTCCACACTGTCTTCTACAATGGTTGAACTAATTTACATTCCTGCTAACAGTGTAAAAGCGTTCCCTGTTTCTCCACATCCTCTCCAGCATCTGTTGTCTCCTGATTACCATTCTAACTGGTGCGAGATGACATCTTAATGTGGTTTTGATTTGCATTTCTCTAATGACCAGTGATGATGAGCTTTTTTTCATATGTTTGTTGGCTGCATAAATGTCTTCTTTTGAGAAGTGTCTGTTTTCCTTCACCCACTTTTTGATGGAGTTTTTTTCTTGTAAATTTAAATTCTTTGTAGATTCTGGATATTAGCCCTTTGTCAGACAAGTAGATTGCAAAAAAAATTCCCCATTCTGTTTCTTTTGCTGTGCAGAAACTCTTTCGTTTAATTAGATCCCATGTGTCTATTTTGGCTTTTGTTGCCTTGCTTTTCGTGTTCTAGTCATGAAGTCCTTGCCCAAGCCTATGTCCTGAATGGTATTGCCTAGGTTTTTCTTCTAGGGTTTTTATGGTGTTAGGTCTTACGTTTAAATCTTTAATCCATCTGGAGTTCATTTTTGTATAAGGTGTAAGGAAGGGGTCCAGTTTCAGCTTTCTTCATATGGCTAGCCAGTTTTCCCAACACCATTTATTAAATAGGGAATCCTTTCCTCATTGCGTGTTTTTGTCAGGTTTGTCAAAAATCAGATGGTTGTAGATGTGTGGCATTATTTCTGAGGCCTCTGTCCTGTTCCATTGGCCTACATCTCTGTTTTGGTACCAGTACCATGCTGTTTTGGTTACTGTAGGCTTGTAGTACAGTTTGAAGTCAGATAGCAAGATGTCTCTAGCTTTGTTCTTTTTGCTTAGGATTGTCTTGGCTGTATGTGCTCTGTTTTGGTGCCATATGAAATTTAAAGTAGTTTTTTCTAATTCTGTGAAGAAAGTCAATGGTAGCTTGATGAGGATAGCATTCAATTTATGAATTACTTGGGGCAATATGGGGATTTTCACAGTATTGATTCTTCCTATCCATGAGCATGGAATGTTTTTCCAATTTGTTTGTGTCCTCTTCATTTCCTTGAGCAGTGATTTGTAGGTCTCCTTGAAGAGATCCTTCATGTCCTTTGTTAGTTGTATTCCTAGGTATTTTATTCTCTTTGTAGCAATTGTGAATGGGAGTTCCCTCATGATTTGGCTCTGTCTGTTATTGGTGTATAGAAATGCTTGTGATTTCTGCGCATTGATTTTGTATCCTGAGTCTTTGCTGAAGTTGCTTATCAGCTTAAGGAAATTTTGGGCTGAGATGATGGGGTCTTCTAAATATACAATTATGTTGTATGTAAACAGAGACAATTTGACTTATTCTTTTCCTAACTGAATACGCTTTATTTTTCTTGCCTGATTGCCCTGGCCAGAACTTCCAATACTATGTTAAATAGGAGTGGTAAGGGAGGGCGTCTTTGTCTTGTGCCAGTTTTCAAAGAGAATGCTTCCAGTTTTTGCCCATTCAATATGATATTAGCTGTGGGTTTGTCATAAATAGCTATTATTGTGAGCTACATTCCAATGATACCTAGTTTATTGAGAATTTTTAGTATAAAGGGCTGTTGAATTTTGTTGAAGGCCTTCTCTGTGTCTATTGAGATAATCGTGGTTTTTGTCTTCAGTTCTGTTTACGTGATGGATTATGTTTATCGATTTGCATATGCATCCCAGGGATGAAGTCTACTTGATTGTGATGGATAAGCTTTTTGATGTGCTATTGGATTCAGTTTGCCGATATTTTATTGAGGATTTTTGCATCAATGTTCATCATGGATAATGAGCTTAAATTTTCTTTTTTAGTTGTGTCTCTGCCAGGTTTTAGTATCAAGATGATGTTGGTATCATAAAATGAGTTAGTGAGGACTCCCTCTTTTTTGTATTGTTTGAAATAGTTTCAGAAGGAATGGTACCAGCTCCTCTTTATACCTCTGGTAGAATTTGGCTGTGAACCCATCTGGTCCTGCCCTTTATTTGGTTGGTAGGCTATTAATTGCTGCCTCAATTTCAGAACTTGTTATTGATTTATTCAGGGATTCAATTTCCTGGTTTAGTCCTGAGAGGTTGTAAGTGTCCAGGAATTTATTCCTTTCTTCTAGATGTACTGGTTTATTTGCATCAAGATGTTAGTAATAATCCCTAATGGTAGTTTGTATTTCTGTGGAATCAGTGGTGATATCCCCTTTATCACTTTTTATTGTATGTATTTCCTTCTTCTGTATTAGTCTGGGTAGCGGTGTATCTATTTTGTTGATCTTTTCAAAAAACCAGCTCCTGGATTCACTGGTTTTTTTGAAGGATTTTTTGTGTCTCTATCTCCCTTCAGTTCTGCTCTAAGTTATTTCTTGTCTTCTGCTAGCTTTTGAATTTGTGTGATCTTGCTCCTCTAGTTTTTTTAATTGTGACATTAGGGTGTCAATTTTAGATGTAACCTGGTTTCTCTTGTGGGCGTTCAGTCCCATAAATTTCCCTATAGACACTGCTTTAATTATGTCCCAGAGATTCTGGTATGTTTTATATTCATTCTCTTTGGTTTTCAAGAACATCTTTCTTTCTGCCTTCATTTCTTTATTTATTCAGTAGTCATTCAGGAGCAGGTTGTTCAGTCCCCAAGTAGTTGTGCAGTTTTGAGTGAGTTTCTTAATCCTGAGTTCTAATTTGATTGCACTGTGATCTCAGAGACTGTTTGTTCTGATTTCCATTCTTTTGCATTTGCTGAGGAGTGTTTTACTTCCAGTTATGTGGTCAATTTTAGAATAAGTGTGATGTGGTGCTGAGAAGAATGTATATTCTGTGGATTTGGGGTGGAGAGTTCTGTAGATATCTATTAGGTCCACTTGGTCCAGATCTGAGTTCAAGTCCTGGTTAGTCTTGTTAATTTTCTGTCTTGTTGATATAATATTAACAGTGTGTATTAAACTCTCCCACTATTATTCTGTGGAGTCTAAGTCTCTTTGTAGGTCATTAAGAACTTGCTTTATATATCTGGGTGCTCATGTATTGGGTGCATATATATTTAGGATAGTTAGCTCTTCTTGTTGCATTAATCACTTTACCATTAGGTAATGCCCTCCTTTGTCTCTTTTGATCCTTGTTGGTTTAAAGCCTGTTTTATCAGAGACTAGTATTGTAAACCCTGCTCTCCATTTGCTTGGTAAATCTTCCTCCATCCCTGTATTTTGAGCCTATGTGTGTTTGAGATGTGTCTCCTGAATACAGCACATCAATTGGTCTTGACTCTATCCAATTTTCCAGTCTGATTGGGGCATTTATTCCATTTACATTTAAGGTTAATATTGTTATGAATTTGATCCTGCCACTTTGATGCTAGTTGGTCATTTTGCTTATTAGTTTACGCAGTTTCTTCATAGTGTCAATGTTCCTCACCATTTGGTATGTTTTTGCAGTGGCAGGTAGTGATTGTTCATTTCCATGTTTATTGCTTCCTTCAGGAGCTCTTGTAAGGCAGGTCTGGTGGTGACAACATCGCTAAGCAGTAGTTTGCCCCTAAAGGATTTTATTTCTTCTTCACTTATGAAGCTTAGTTTGACTGGATATGAAATTCTGGTTGAAAATTATTTTCTTTAAGGATGTTGAATATTGACCCCCACTGTCTTCTGGCTTGTAGGGTTTTTGCCAAGAGATCCACTGTGAGTATGATTGGCTTCCCTTTGTGGGTAACGCAACCTTTCTCTCTGGCTGTACTTAGCATTTTTTCCTTCATTTGAACCCTGGTGAATCTGACAATTATGTGTCTTGCGGTTCTCAGGGATATCTTTGTGGTGTTCTCTGTATTTCCTCAATCTGAATGTTGCCCTGCCTTGCTAGGCTGGGAAAGTACTCCTGGATAATATTCTAAACAGTATTTTCAAACTTGGTTTCATTCTCCTTGTCACTTTCAGATACACTGATCAAAGGTAAATTTAGTCTTTTCACATAATCCCACATTTCTTGGAGGCTTTGTTCATTTCTTTTCACTTTTTTTTTCTCTAATCTTGTCTTCTCATCTCATTTCATTGAGTTGAACTTCAATCTCTGATATCCTTTCTTCTGCTTAATCGATTCAGCTATTGAAACTTGTGTATGCTTTGCAAAGTTCTCGTGCTGTGTTTCTGCTGCATCAAGTCATTTAGATTCTTCTCAATGCTGGTTATTCTAGTCGCATTTTGTCTAACCTTTTTTCAAGGTTCTCAGCTTCCTTGCATTGGATTAGAACATGCTCCTTTAGGTCAGAGAAGTTTGCTTCTGAAGTCAGACCCACCTTCGGAAATCTGCTTCTGTCAATTTGTCAAACTCATTCTCCATCCAGTTTTGTTCCCTTGTTGGTGAGCAGTTACAATCCCTTGGAGAAGACATGTTCTGGTTTTTTGGCGATTTTGGCTTTTTTGTGCTTGTTTCTTCCCATCTTTGTGGATTTATCTACTTTTGGTTTCTGAAGTTGGTCACTTCTGGATGGGGTATCTGAGTGGACTTGCATTCTGTTGATGTTGAAACTATTTATTTGTTTGTTAGTTTTTCTTTTAACAGTCAGGCCTCTCTGCTGCAGGTCCACTCTAGACCCTGCTTGCCTGGGAATCACCAGGGGAGGGCTGTAGAATAGCTAAGATTGCTGCCTTTTCCTTCCTCTGGTAGCTTCATCCCAGAAGGATACCCCCCAGATGCCAGCCAGAGCTCTCCTATATGAGGTGTCTCCCAGTCAGGATACATGGGGGACAGGGAGCCACTTGAGGAGGCAGTCTGTCCATTATTGGAGCTCGAGCACTGTGCTGGGAGTTCCATTGCTTCCTTTAGAGCTGCTGGGCAGGGACATTGAAGTCTGCTGAAGCTGAATCTACCACTGCCCCCTTTCCCAGGTTCTCTGTCCCAGGAAGATGGGGGCTTTTTTTTTTATAAGTCCCTGATGGGCTGCTGCCTTTCTTCAGAGATGCCCTGTCCAGCAAGAAGGGAGTGTAGTGACAATCTGCCTGCAGAGACCTTCCTGAGCTGCCGTGGGCCCACCCTAGTTGCTGTGTAAGCTTCCTGGTAACTTTATTTACATGAGCGAGGTTAAAACCACCTACTCAAGCCTCAGCAATGGCTGACGCCCCTCCTCGCACTGAGCTCAAACATCGCAGGTCGAGGTCAGACTGCAGTGCTGGCTGTGAAAATTTCAAGCCAGCGGATCTTAGTTTGCTGGTCTTCCTTGGGGTGGGACCTGCTGTGCCAGATCACTTGGCTACCTAATTCAGCAGTTCCATCTTGCTGGTGTTCCAGCTACCACTGGAACTGCTGCAGCTAAAACGGCCACCCAGTTTTGTGCTGGATACCTGGAGCACTGGTGTCGTAGGCACTGGAGGGGATCTCCTGGTCTGCAGGTTGTGAAGACCATGGGAAAAACATGCATAGTATCTGAGCCAGAAAAACTGTCTAATGGCTTCCCTTGGCTAGAGGAGGGAGTTCTTCAGACCCTTGCACTTCCGGAGTCAGTCAATGCCCCACCCTGCTTTGGCTCACCCTTTTTGGGCTGCACCCCTGTCCAATCAGTCCCAGTGAGATGAACCTAGTACCTCAGTTGGAAACGCAGAGATCACTCAACTTCTGCATGGCTCATGCTGGGAACTGTGGACCAGAGCTGTTCCTGTTTGGCCGTCTTTGTGGGAATGTCATAAAATGTAGTCGTGAATCTGGTGGTTGATCAGTAGAATTGATGATTGCTAAATATTCTGGATCCGCTTCCTTTGACTGTCCTTCATTTGAGAGGATGATGAATCTACCCTGTAGAACTCAGGGGTAAGCCTGTAAATTCTGACCAATGACATGATGGTGAAAACAACAGCCAGAACTTTGAGATCCATCACGTAATTCCCCATGTCTTCTCTGTCTCTGCCTTGAGTTTAGAAATGTACTTCTTCAGCCGTCTCTGGATAAAGGTGACTAATTGGTCTTCAGGGACTTTGTGTGCTGTGATGTCACAGAAAGATAGAAAAAGATTTTATACATATGCAAGTCTCAGTACCTACTGAAAGACTGCATAAATGCATGCTTGAGAAGGAAGAGCCTTGTTGAGAAATTTCTGTGTCTTAACAATTCTTCCCCCTGTTTCCTGTGAGCAATCAAAAGCCACCACTAACTTTCAGGAAGTGACCACTCACCATCAACGGGATCAGCTGCTCAGGAAGGCAGGGCAAGATAAGGTACAGAAAAACCCAGGAACAGGCTTCACCCACAGTGGCACGAGGAAGTAGATTTGGTGCACTGCAGAAAGCAAGGACACTTTTAGCTAAAACGTGATGGGCACCTACTGTGCTATATACATTATCTCAGTAAAAAGAGTCACCTTTTCAACTAGGATGAAAAGCATTATCCTATGTTTATGAAAGAGGAAACAAGTGTCAGTTCCACCTCTAGAAACTCTAAAGGCAATATTCAAAATAAGCAGAGGAAAGAATTTTTGAAAATTAGCAATACTGAATCATATATGCTAAGTAGCAGGTTGGAATAAATTTGGTAAAAATAGTTTTGTTTAACAGACAGGCAGGAGCAGATTGGGAGCTGCAAAGCAGCTGTGGATGTAGGAGTGTCTACTGGCCCATAGGTGCCCTGTCTGACTCCCCCAGGAAGTTCATCAAAACCACATTGGTGCACTCTTCCACATACTTACTTTCCTCCTCTTGCTCTTCTCTTTTCTTATTCTTTAATCCAGCAAAATCAAATTATAAAGAAAATATATTTGGTCTCTAGTCTCCAGCTAGGATATTTATCAAAATTTCAGCTCCTGAAAAAAATATATATACATATATATATGTGGCAACAATAGACTCTGGGGGTAGAGGGTAAGTGTTGAAAAACTGTTAGGTACCTTGCTCACTACTGAGGTTACAGGATCATTCAGATCCCAAACCTCAGTATCATGTAGTATACCCATATAACAAACCTGCACCTGTACTCCTTGAATGTAAAATAAAAGTTTATAGTTTATCTTGTAGACTCTTTGAACTAATAAAATAAGCATAACATTTAGGTGTTAGTTGATATAATCTGTCAATCTTTAGAGGCTTTAGATGACCCTTGTCATTTGAAAGTGAGTATTTTCTACAAAATAATTTTGGTTATCTAGGCCACCTTTCACACACTGCGGGGTCATGCCTCATAATTCATTAGTGAGTGATAAAATCAATGTAATGGGTAGCAAACAATATGCACACAAATAGGACAGAAAAGATTGTATTTTCTCTTTTAACAACACATATCTAAAGAGAAAATGTAGTTTTATAAAACTGTTGCATCCATTTGTTATGTCTGCTAATGTAGTAAGTGCTAAACCAAAACTCTTTAAAAGTCCCCATTCTACAGTAAGGGTCATATATTTATTTTCTGAGGTAATAAAATAATTTTTAAAAATGTGCATGCATGCATATTTGTGTAAGTAATTTATTTAACTCCTCTCAAAATGTTTACTCATAAGTAAATATCAATGATACCAAGTCATTGTAAAAGAGTGTTATAAAGAATAAAATGAGAACATATTGCAAAAGTCTCTCAAACTCCAGCCAGCAAATAGCAGATAAATTGTAGCAATTGTTATTATAAAATTACATAGAGCATAAGATTAGAATCAAAAATTTGTGACAAGAAAAAAAAACAGATCTTTTAATCATCTGCATTGGAGACCACTCACGTGCAAGCTTAAATTCTCTGGGCCTCACCTCTTCAGTAGTCTGTGCTGCAGGGATTTGCTTTGGACAGGCTTGTATCAGCTACACCATGGCCTCCCTCTCCTGCCCCATGGTCTCTCAGATGCCATAGGAGATGTCTGTACAAACCAAAAGGCAGGAGAATTAACTCCTATGTGTCCAACCTTGTCCATTGGGGTCTGGAAACTGCTAATTTGTGGGAGCTCAGAACATGGTACCTCAAAACATGGCAGTTAGCAATTTAAAAAGCTACAGGGGCAGGGTCACTCTGACCAACCCCACTTTTCTGTATAAAGCATAGTTACAAAATATTTTTTGATCTATCTTGCTTCAAAGTAAGTCACAAGACCCTTGTTCCAGAGGAATACTGCTCCAAACCTAGAGAGAAGGAATGATACACAGAGAAGCAAAGAAGAATTTGAACCTTTCTAGACCTTTCTGGGTTCCCTCCCCACACTTTCAGTTTATTACCATGAAGTTACACGCCCTTTTGTATACGATGACATTTCTACAGGACTGTCTATTCTTCATTGACCTAAGTATAAAAATACAGTTTTTGAGGGGTCTTTGGGTCTGCATTTCTAAAGGCTCTCATGTCACATAAAATATTGTTAAATAAATTGTGCTTTTCTCTTGTGAATCTGTTGTTACAGCACTGGAAGTAATGACTTACAGTCGGTGAGGAAAATAGTTACTTTTTCACTCCTACAAATTGATTCCCCCTTGTCTCTTTGTCAGTTCTGAGATTTATGTCATAAGTTTCCTTAAAAGTTCCCTCTGAAACAATATTCTTTGACTGTCGCAGAAGACAATGTGATCACACATCTTTGGGTTGGCTTTCCCTTCTCTCATCCACTGTAGGGGCATTAAGGAAATAACTTTTTCTCACCCACCGTAAGAGGCACGGATGACATTCCTGTAACAAAAGACAGATTAAGAACAACAACAAAAGTAAGTTTATTTAACCAGAGTTTTATGTGACCCCTATATAAAGTCTTTTAGGCTGACCACACCCTGTACCACATGGTAACCTCTGTGACCTGCACAGATGAGTTCCTGGAACTACAAAGTATGAAGTAACTGGAAAACCACAAAAAGGAGAAGAATGATCAACCCCTGCAGTGCCTAATCAACTTTGAGACATTCTTCTGTTGTTCCTCATTCCCACCTCAACTGATAAGGCAATTGGACTAGGTCAACCTGATGACTCCAGACTCTATGAACCCCTCCCAGCTTGCAAAAACCACCCTGAACTGTAATTTCTGTAACTTTCCACCCTGCCCCAAAGCTATAAAACCAACTCCTATCCACTGCCCTCTGCTGACTCTCTTTTTGGACTCATCCTACCCACACCTGGGTGAATAAACAGCCATGTTGCTCACACAAAGCATGTTTAGGAGGTCTTTTCATTCAAAGCATGGGTAATATTTGGTGCCAAAACCAGGGACAGGAGTACTCCTTTGGGAGACTGATCCCCTTTCCCTGCTCCCTCTCTGGGAAGAGACCTATCTGAGACCTCAACACATCAGATAAGACCAGCACCTAATGCTTAGTGTGCCAAACAGCTCTTGCCACCTTCAGATCGGGTGAGCAGTCTGTCTGTCTTGCTCTTTTCCTTTCAAGAAAAAGAGAAAAGTTTCTCCCTCTTTTTTTTTTCTTAAATCTTTCTCCTAGGTAGAGAAAATGAGACAAATCTCTCTCTTTTTCCCTCTTTTATTTAAATCCTTCTCCTTCTAGGTACAGAAAATAAGACAAGTATCTCCCTCTCTCTCTCTTTTCCTTTAAATCTTTCTCCTTCTAGTAGAGAAAGGAGATACTCTTTATCCGTGTAGAGACAGAGAAGACAAGTCTTTCCTTCTTGCTCAAAAATTCCAATGTTGGTCACAGACTGGGGAAGTCAGTCTTCCCTTGGTGTCTGGTCAGTAGTGGGGGATGCTTGCCTTGATCACTCACCCACACTACAGCCCAGGACTCAGTCAGGGACACCTCCTGAAAGCTCCGGTAACTGCTTGCTCCTTCTCCTCATTTCCACTCTACTTCTCTCCTTCCCCAGGGCAATATTCCACCCTCTATTCCTCTGTCTTTGCCTCTAGCCCGCATCCTAAAAAGACCTAAAACCTCTTCAACTGTCACCCTATCTGAAACCTAAATGTCTCATTTTTTTTTTTTTTTTCTGTAACAGGGCATGGCCTCAATACAAATTAGATAGTGGTTCCAAATGGCCAGAAAATGGCACGATTTTTCTATTCTGCAAGACCTAGACAATTTTTGTCAACAAATGGGTAAATGGTCTGAGGTGCCCAACATTCAGGCATTTTTTTAAATACTTCAATCCCTCCTTAATCTCTGCTCTCAAGGCAACCCATCTCAAATTTTCCTTCTCTCCCTTCTGTCTGCCCTCCTCTGCCTCCTCCAGTAACTCAGAATCTTCCTTGTCCATCGACCCTTCCAACCTTTCTCCCCACTTGTCTGAACCAGACCCTAATCCAGGACCTAACACCCCCGCCAGACCTCCCTCCTCTTCCTCTGCCCACAACCCACCTCCTTACGCCCCTCCTGTCACCTCCCCACCTCATACCTGGTCGGGCTTACACTTTAGTCTTGCGGCTACCTCCTCCACCCCTGCCCAATAATTCCCCCTTCTAAGAGGTAGCTGGAGCCAAAGGCATAGTTAGGATGGACGTTCCTTTCTCTTTATCTGACCTTTCCAAAATGGGTCAATGATTAGGCTCCTTTTCATCAGATCCTACTAAATATTTACAGAAATTCCAATACTTAACCCAGTCCTGTAATCTCACCCGGAGTGACTTAAATTTCATCCTTCTACTCTCACCCCTGAAGAATGCTAATATGCATTTTATCACCCAGTCAGCCGCTGACATTACAAAAAGCTACAGAAATTAGAATCTGGCCCTCCACCCCCCACAACAGGAATTAATCAACCTTGCCTTTAAGGTGTTCAGTAATAGGGAAGAAGCTGCCCAGTGGCAGCGCATCTCCAGACTACAGATGTTTGCCTCTGCTATAAGACAAACCCCAGCCATACCACCGGCTCACAAAAACTTCAAAGTGCCTAGACTGTAGTGTCCAGCCGCCCCTCCTGGACCTTGCTTCAAATGTCGGAAACCTGGCCACAGGGCCGTGGAATGCCCACAGTCCGGGATTCCTGCTCAGCCCTGACCTGTCTGTGTGTGCCCCCACTGGAAGTCAGACTGTCTGAATCACGTCACTGCTCCTCGACTTGGTAGCTGAAGACTAATGCTGCCCGAACATCATGGAGGCCCCTTGGACCATCATGGACACCAAGCTTTGGGTAACTCTTACAGTGGAGGGTAAGTTATCCCCTTCTTAATTAACATGGGGGCCACCCACTCCACGCTGCCTTCTTTTCAAGGACCTGTCTCCTTGGCCTCCGTAACTGTTGTGGGAATTGATGGCAAGGCCTCCAGGCCTCTCAAAACTCCCCAGGTCTGGTGCCAATTAGGCCAGCACTCCTTTCCACATTCTTTCCTAATCATCCCCACTTGTCCAGTTCCCCCTGTTAGGCCAAGATATCCTAGCAAAATTGTCTGCCTCCTTAACTCTTCCTGGGCTACAGCCACACCTTGTTGCCGCCCTCCTCCCCAAACCCGTACCTCCCTCAATAGCTCCCCTTATGTTCCCCAACCTTAACCCTAGGGTGTGGACAACACCTCCCCATCCCTTGCTACAAGTCACTCACCCCTCATCATCCCCTTAAAACCTAACCACCCTTATCCCACTCAACACCACTACCTCATCCCAGCACAAGCGTTAAAAGCCTGTTTATTACTTGCCTACTACAACCTAGCCTTTTAGTTTCCAGTAACTCTCTTTACAATTCACCTTACCTCTCCAAAACCAGACAAATCCTACAGGCTAGTCTAAGACGTCTGCCTCATTAATCGGATTGTACTTCCCATCCACCTACTTGTACCAAACCCCTTTACCCTCCTATCTTCCATACCTCCTTCCACAACTCACTATTCTGTTCTTTACCTCAAAAACGCTTTTTCCACCATCCCCTTACACCACTCCTCTCAGCCTCTTTTCACCTTCACTTGGACTAACCCCAACACCCACCAGTCTCAACAATTCTCCTGGACCATTCTGCCCCAAGGTTTCAGAGACAGCCCACACTACTTTAGTCAAGCCCTTTCCCTAGACCTACTCTCCTCCGTCCATCCGCCTCGTACCTCATTCAGTATGTCAACAATCTTCCTCTTTGCAGGCCCTCTATAAATCTTCCCAGCAAAATACTCTCCTGCTTCTTCAACTACTATACTCAAACGGATATCATGTATCCCTTTCTAAAGCCAATATTTCTTCCCCCATCCATTACCTATTTTGGTGTAACCCTTTGCCAGTATACACACGCTCTCCCTGCCAACCATCTCCAGTTAATTTCCTAAACCTGAACCCCATCCACTAATCAACAGCTTCTCTCCTTCCTAGGTGTTGTACGATACTTTTGCCTCTGAATACAAGGATACTTTTGCCCACCTAACCAAACCACTTAATAAACTTACAAAAGGAAACTTAACTGACCCATAGACCCCAAATCCTTCCCCCATTCTTCCTTTCAGTCCTTAAGAAGTCCTCAGAAACAGCCCCTACACTGGCACTCCCCAACTCCTCCCAAACCTTCTCCCTTCACAGGGCAGAAGAAAAGGCTGTGCAGTCGGGGTTCTTACAGAAGAGCCAGGCCCACAACCAGTCGCCTTCTTGTCTAAACAGCTTGATCTTAAAGTCCTTGGCTGGCTGTCATGTTTACACACCATGGCTGCTGCAGCTGTAATACTCCCAGATCCCTTAAAAGTACAGGCTATGTCCCACTTACCCTCTACAGCTCTCACAACCTCCAAAGTTTAATTTCCTCTTCACACCTTACACACATATTATCCGCCCCTCCCCCTCTTCCAACTCTATTCACTATTCAAACACCCACATTACCCATTGCTCTTGGTCCCGACTTCAACCCAGCCTGTCACTTAGTACCTAACACAAACCCTGAATCCCATGACTGTATCTCCCTAGTCCATACAGCATCCTCGCCATTTCCCCATATTTCTCTTTTTCCTATTCCAGACCCAGACCATACACGGTTTATTGATGACAGTTCTTCAAAGCCCAGTTCTTGGCACCAGCCAAAGCTGGCTATGCTGTTATATCCCACTCATCTACTATCAAGGCTGCCACACTCCCCCTCTACCACTTCTCAGCAAGCTGAGCTAATTGCCTTCACCTGTGCTCTTACTCTTGCCAAAGTACTACATGTCAGTATCTATACTTACTCTAAACATGCCTTCTACATCCTACACCACCACGCTGCCACATGAGCAGAAAGACGTTTTCTTACTACACAAGGGTCCTCTATTATGAATGCCTCACTTAAGGCTGCTGTCCTCCCAGCCAAGGCCAGAGTTTTCCGCTGCAGGGGATTCAGGATTTGAGCCACTCCTAAAGAAACCACAGGGTATAGCCCCTTTGAGCTCCTATATGGCTGCACCTTTCTGCTTGGGCCTAACCTTATTCCAGACACCAGTTCTCTTGGTGACTAACTTCCAGTCCTCCAGCAGGCCAGACATGAAACTCGCCAGGCTGCTAATTTCCTCTCACCCACTCCAGATTCCAGACTATATGAAAACACCCTAGCTGGAAGGTCAGTCCTAGTTAAAAGCCTAACCCCCCCCAGTCTCTGCAACCTTGATGGACAAGACCCTTCCTGGTCTGTAGCACCCCAACTGCTGTCTGTCTACAAGACAGTACCCAGTGGGTCCATCATTCCAGGATAAAGCTGTGTCCATCAGACAATCAGCCTGACTCCTCCACCTCCTCTTGAAGGTCGCAAGTACTCTCCCCAACCTCTGTAAAGCTCACGCAAATTCCGGAAGAAACTTGAATGCCCTGTTCTTGTTTCCACTGACAGTTTACACTTTTCTGTCTGGCAATCATGGCCGATATTCATGGTTTTATCCCCAGGCTGCCACCCTCGACTCTCTTTTAGAGTGGTTAGATGATCTTCAGTAGCAAGGAACTCTCCAGTTCTTCCACTCCGATGAAGTCCTTTTCTGTTATACTCACTCTTAATCTCACTCCTGTTCTCCTGCTACCCTTACCTCTCCCTGATTACCTCCAACATACCATAAACTTAACTCACCCTCTCCTAGCTGACTCAAACCCTTTTATAGCCAGAGATTGCTGGCCATTCATTTCCCTCTCCTCGTCCCACTACACGGCCATTCCTGCCCTAGTGACCAACTGAATGAAATCTGTTTCTCTACACCTCCAGCTTTCCTTCAACACCCCCAACTTGTACCCCCCGGAGCTCCTCTATCTCCTAGACCAAATCGACAGAGACACCCCCAGATGTCTCATCCCAACAGGCTGCTGCTCTTCTATGCACCTACCTATGTAATTTTTCCACCTATGTCAACTCAACATCACCTGTTATTGGACCTCTAACCACACAACAAACGTTCCTGTCGCCATTCCCTTATGCATTTCCCAACAATCACCCACTGGAATTCCCATAGGAGACTTCCCACCCTCTTTGTGTTCCTTAAAATTTATTTCCAAGGTTCGGTGACCCATGTTAACAAAGAACTAGGAACAAACCAGCTTCGAATTATGGAAAGGCCCTCCCTCATTACTAGAGCAAGTTTTGCCAAGGTAGGAATTTACCCTGTCTCTCACTCCAACCTTGGCTGCCCTCCCCTTGTTCATCAGATTCTCCTCTAAACCCCTCTCATAGATACCAAATGCTTTCTCCACACAATTACCTTATAAAACCCCACTACAACATTTAACAGCCATGGACCTTGCTAGTTCCTTTGATATTTGGGTCCAAAGCCCCAGCCCCCTCAGAACACTTTCTCACCTTTTCAGTTTACACTTCCAGTTCTGTCTAAGCCAAGGACTTTTTTTCCTCTGTGTTTCTTCTTCTTACATCTGCCTTCCTACCAACTGGACAGGAACTTGTATCCTAGTTTTCCTTATTCCCAAAATTCAGTTTGTCAATGGAGATGAAGGCTTCCCCTGTTCCCCTTGTGATCCTGACACAACACTAGCAGGTCATTCCATTGATCCCCTTACTTGTAGGGTTAGGAATTACTACTGCACTCCACACAGGCATGGCAGGCTTTACCACTGCAGTCGTCACCTTCTGTAGCTTCTCTAATGATTTGTCCACTAGCATTGCAGAATTAACTCAATCACTATCCCTTCTTCAAGCCCAAGAAACTTTGCTCACTGCAGGTGTCCTCCAGAACTGCAGAGGTCTTGATTTACTAACAGCTGAAAAAGGAGGTCTTTGCCTATTCCTAAATGAAGAATGTTGTTTTTATGTAAACCAGTCCAGTGTCATATATGATGCCATCAGTAGATTGAAAGACATAGCACAAAAGCTCACTAATCAGGCAAATGGTTATTCTGGACTGGCTGGACCTTCTCTAACTGGGTGTCATGACTTCTTCCAATCTTTAGTCCTCTGATACCTATCTTTCTCCTTCTCTTATTTTGACCCTGTGTTTTCTGATTAATCTCTCAATTCCTACAAAATTGAATACAAACCAAAACCAATCAGTCAATATGACAAATGCTCCTTCTAACAATCCCACAGTGCCACCCCTTGCCCTGAACTCTCCCAGCAGTCTAAATTCTTTCCAATTTTTAGGTGTCCGTGCTGCCCCAATCTCTCTCAAAGAAGCCCTGAGAAACATTGCCTCATCACTCCTCTGTGCCGGACTTCCTATATTCCACTACCCTTCACTCTTCGTTTCTTTTCCTTTATATTACTAATAGAAAAGGACAGGAATGTACGGTCTTTAGGCCAACTGACAGTGTTGTGGACTGCATGGTCACCTGTGACCTGCATGTATGCTCCAGATGAGTTCCTGTAACTAGAAAGTCTGAAATAACTGAAAAAAACACAAAAAGGAGAAGAATGATCAACACCTGCAGTGCCTAATTAACTTTGGGATGTTCTTCTATTGTTCCTTACTCCCACCTCAACCGATAAGGCAAATGGACTTTGTAACTGACCTCGCTCAACTGATAGGTCGACCTTGTGACTCCAGACTCTATGACTCCCTCCCAGCTTGCAAAAACCACTCTGAACTGTAACTTCTGTAACATTCCACTGCCTACCCCAAACCTATAAAACCAAGTCCTATCTCACTGCCCTCCGCTGACTCTCTTTTTGGACTCAGCCTGCCCACACCAAGGTGAATAAACAGTCATATTGCTGACACAAAGCCTGTTTAGGGGGTCTCTTCATTCAGAGCGCATTTAACACCCCATACCCAGAGAAAAATGTGTGCTTTTATTCTAAGTCTGATGAAGGAAGTGAAAAGTTGTGGAGAAGCATGATTGGACAAGAAGGTAGGATCTTATAGTGATCAACTGAAGGGAGACCCAGCAAGCCTGTTTGTTCAGATTATTTTTGGGCTCTCTATGTGGCATTTTTTTCCTCAGGATGTGGGGCAGGAACTCTCTAGAATAAGACCCTTATGACCTACTTTCAGGGAAGGTAGGTCAGAGAGTGATGTTTCTAGGTTTTATGGTTTGCTTTGGGGGAGAAGAGTTCTAGTTTCTATGATCTTAGGTGGGGAGAGAGATTCTTGACACACCTTGAGGGAGCATGGGGAGAGGAAGAACAGAGATCATAAGAAGGTCAGGGTGATCTTTCTTCTGAGACCTTTCCAATCTCCTTCTGTTCAAAATACTCGGCATGCCATGACACCATATTTTGAGATATTGTGTTCTGATCCCTGATACGTTCATTTCTCTTCTCTAGAATCACGTTCCAAATAAAACACAGGTGGTCACAGACTTAGAATGATTCAACTTATGATTTTTAACTTTATGGTAGTTTGAAAGCCATATGCGTTCTGTAAAAACTGTACCTCAAATTTTGAATTTTGAACTCTTCCCAGGCTAGCAATATACTGTATTATACTCTCTTTTACTGGGAGCTGCTGCTTCCAGTCAGTGATGCAATTATAAGGGCAAACAACCAACACTCTACAGGGCACTAAATTGTTAGATGATTTTGCCCACCTATAGGCCTGCGTAAGTGTTGTGAGTACATATAAGTAGGCTCAGCTAAGCTACAGTGTTCTGTAGGTTAGGTGTGTAAGATGCATTTCTTACTTACATATTTTCAACATATGATGGGTTTATCTAGACATATCCACATAGTTAAGAAGCATCTATACCTGCATGCAAGCCTCTGTCTCAGGCTCTGCTCTTGAGATCTAAGCTAAGAAAGTCTCCAAACCTCCTTTTTTCTTACCTATTTTCTTCTTTCCACTGCTAGTGGTGTTCTTAGTAATTAAAGAAAATGAACCCCAGGAAGCGAGGCTCTTAGCAATGTTATGATATATCTAGAATACTGTGGTCTCCATTTCCAGCCTCTACTGTCTTTTGTGATGGAAGGAATTAGACAGCAGGGAACCTAAAGATGTCTTTGACCTTATTATTTTGGAGATTTCAGAAAACACTGTTTTTTTTTCTAAAAGAGAAAACTTAACAGATAAATAGGTATCAAAAAGAATTTTTGATATTAAGACAAATAGGACTAGCTCCGATAAGGAGCACTATTCTTGAACAAGGCATAGTTTTCCTTGTTTGTAAACACAAGGCTGCATTTCTTCTCCACCAGAGTAAGTGACATATGCAAATCCTGTTTAATATCCCCTTTTTAAGAGGCCTGCTTATTTGCTTTTTATGTTTGTCTCTGTAAATTGATGAAAGAGGAATTTGTTTATACCCCAAATAAGACGATAGAGAATTGTAATTATATTGCATCACAGGCCTGCAATTTCTGCCCTAGAGAATATAATGAAATGAGGGAAACACCTCCTCCTTCTTTGGAACTGAAAGCTGTGCTTTAGGCTATTGGCACGATCTCTGCCATGCACACCCCACCAATCATCAAATGGGTCCTAGGATTAAGATCCCTACCTTCAGGCTGAGGGCCCAAAGCTGCACAGTAATTGCAGCTTAGATGGTTTTGCCCAGCTATAGGCCAACTGTTGCTTGCAGTTGTATTTGATAAGGAATTAATGACTGTGAAACATTCCAACAAATTTGGGATATCTCCTGCCTCATTGTAATTAAGGGAATCAAAATACATTCTAACCTTAAATTGAAGGTAACCTAAACCCTCCATTATTCTAAAAGCTACATAGTAAGTTATTACCTTAGGTAATTTCCACTTTAGAAAATAAGGACATTGAATCTCAAAGAAGAAATCACCTTCCCAAAGTCAAATACTAAGTTGGTACCGGAACACATATACATACTCACGTCTGTCTGACTCTTCAATACACTATTCCATCTCACATTAGCATTTGTGGAGTACTTCCTATGTGCTGAGCATTGTACTATGTCTTTCTATGAGTATCTATTTTATAAGCATCAGAATATCAACAGCTCCTGAATTTGTATAAGGTAGCTGGTCAGCCAGCTCACAGACACAGTCTCCAGTCTCCCACTAGTTATAGACCAATATCTAGGTTCTCACCAAGGGAATATGAACAGAAGTAATATGAGCAGCTTTTGCTTACTTCTTTAAAATAAAATTACTTGTTTTTCATTCTCTTTCTGTTTTCCCTCAGGCAAGAAGCTTGACATAGCCTAAGTGAGCCCAACTCAACCATATGAACAAAACCATGTCCCAGGAGAGGGCAGAGTATCAAGTCAGAAGAATCCTGCATCCTTAGATGACCTTGTAGAAAAGAGCCACAGACTCACTCTGGGCTACCTTTGTACCTCTGAACTATTATGCATAGAGAAATAAATGTATTCAAATCACTGTTTTGGGGCTTTCTCCATGTAGCTTAGCTTATAACCTAAATAATGAAACTCCACTGAGCACTGTACACGTTACAAAGGAAAATCTAGATTCAAAGAGGTAAAATAATTTGCTGAAGTTTACGTAACCCATGAGCGTCAGAGCTACGATTCGAACTCGAATCTTGTCTCTATTTTCCTGGCTTTTAAATCAAACTGTGTAATTGACTTAGAAAAGTGCTTCTCAAAGTTAAGCAAGCATTAGAACCAACTGGAAAGCTTATCAAAATGCAGATTCCTAAGCCCCTTGCCTAGAGATTCTCATCAAGGTGGTCTTGGGCCAAGCCTAAGAATTGGCAGTTCTAACAAGCCCCCATATTGTGACATGGTAAAAAGCCCCATAAACCTGCATACCTCAACCATACCTTGGCTTTCCGTTGAAAGTGCTCTCTATAGCCCAAATATGAATAAGTAATTAAGGACTGTGATTGCCACCCTACCCAGACAATGTGTAAACAAATGCTAATCTTAACCTTTTTGTGAATCACTTAGTTCCCTGGCCCTCGGAATGTCCGAAACCCCTCACCCTCATCTCCGCCCTGAAGGTGCCACTAGCCCTCGGAATGTCTGAAGCCCCTCACCCCCACCCCCCGCCCCCACACCTTCACTCCCAAAGTGATTTTTACGGGTATGAAATGTCTTAACACCCTCCATACGGGGCCACGGGTTGGAGAGACGCGAGTCCTCCGTGGTCGCAGGCTTAATAAACCCTGCTATTTGGCATACTTTTGTCTTGGTGTTGGTCCCTTAATCTCGCCTCAAATATAACAATGTGATGCTGAGATTGCCTGTCTAGCAACCACATTTTGAATATCAGTGAAAGCGATTTCTCACACAAAGATGGAAGACCAAAAAAAAAAAAAAAAATGAGAGAAATAAGACTTTATTTGGGAAGCCGAGGCAGGGGGATCATCTGAGGTCCGGAGTTCGAGACCAGCCTGGCTAACACGGTGAAACCTCCTTTCTACTAAAAATACAAATAATTAGTCAGGCGTAGTAGTGTATGCCTGCAATTCCAGCTACTTGGGAGCCTGAGGCAGGAGAATCGCTTGAATGAGGGAAGTGGAGGTTGTAGTGAGCCAAGGTTGTACCATTGTACTCTGGCTTGGGCAATAAGAGCAAAACTTCGCCTCAAAAAAAAAAAAAAAAAACCCATGGCTTTAAGGTTCAAAGGACAGAAGCAGCCTTGGGCATGACTGAAACAAAGGGAGGAAGAACTGGATCATGACAATGCTCTGATAACGATGATGATAAGAGCCAGCATTTATTGTGTACCATGCACTGTTTGGTACACGCATTAGCAGATTTAATTTAATCCTTGCATTCTATGAGGGTACTTTAAACAATGCTTCTTATACATGAGGAAACTGAGGCTTAAAGAGATTAGTTCCTGTTCTCCTGATTCCCCACTTTCTACTTAACTTTTTACCTTTAGAAATGCAAATAGAGCTTTTCACCCTCACTTCATCAGACGCTCTCTACAGGGCAAGTACATCTGACTATATGATGAGGAGCTCCAGAAAGGGACTCTCACTCGCCAGGAAGTTATCTCAGGAGGTAACAGCCAATTTCTGTGAAACCCTCTCCCAGCTGGAGACTACCTCCAGAGATAAAAGACTTGCTCCCTCCTGGGGAGTTTTTAGCCAGCTTAGTCCTGCCCACAAGGTGCCAGTAGTCACCAGCTCGACCGCCCAGTAGATAAAGCACCCGACCCTTCTCCTTGCTCGCTTCCTCCCCTGTCTTTTAAAAGCCCCCGTGTTCCACTTCAAAAGCAAACTGATACCCTTAAATCAGGAAGTATATAGTCTTTTTGCTAGCTAGCTTTGGAATAAATGAATTTCTTTATACCAGACCTCATTCTTGTTAATTGTACTCTGCAAGAGGTGAGCGACTAACTTGCATGTGGGTTATGTAACTTCAGCATAATAGCTCTTTGATACTTATTATAAAGTAAACACTGTTCATAAAGGAGTGCCTGAAAGCTATTCACTAACTCCTTTCCCTAGATGTGCTAAAATCTGACCTCCTATTGAGCCAGACCAGCCAAAATCTACCCAGATGTCTCTAAGCCTGTTTTTAGCATAATAATGCCTTGTAGACACATTGTAAAAACTACAACTGTCACGTGGAGATGGACTCAGTAAATAGGGGCGATTACTCACATTTAGAAAGAACAGTCTAAGGAAGGGAATGAAGACAAATCATTCCTGAACAGAGAAGTCTCAGCACAGTGAAAGGAAGTAAAAGGCAACTTTAAACCTAACATTTTAAATTATTCCATTTCAATGTCTCTTTTCTTGCTGTACCTATTAGAATAAAACAAAATTTTCGAGTCTTTCTGACCCCCTTCTACCTGCTCCAAAACCTAAGGCATTTGTGGTGTTGGTCCTCCTTTCAGCTAGAATGCTGGGCCGAAGCAGTTGTGGAAAATGCCGTGATCCCAGCCAGAGCAGACCTGAGGACATTTAGGAGTAATTTGTCTTGTCTAATAATTTGAAATTGCCTACAGACTAATATCAGAACATCAAAACCCCAGTGAATGCTTTGAAATAACAAGTTTAAGGAGACATTGTGCGATCCACATAATGCTGAGATGAAGTGATTGACATCAGTGCCCTGAGCTGGCTGGAGGACAGGTGGAGATGCCAGAGTATTTTCTACAGAGTATCACAGCCATCCAAGTGGCCAGCCATGGCATTCTTCATGTTAGAACAACCCAGGGTGTGACAGTATTCATCCCCCCAACGTCGGGATCTCCATAAACCCATCCGAGGCCAACATCTAAAATCAAAGACAACTCCAACTGGATTTGACTTTCTCCTAAAAAGCCAATCTCTCCTTTTTACATTAAAGCTGATTCTGATATATCCTGACGAGAGGGATGGTTCTACACCCAGGAACTAAAGTCCTAGAAACCAAGCCTGGATGTCAACAGTAGCAGGAACGTCATACCATGACGAGCTGAAGAATCACCGTTGGGTAGCCACAGACCGAATATCACACTCTTTGGAATTGTCTTTAGCTCTAACAGAAAATGTGTCATGGGTTCTCTAAATAGTGGGGCTGCATTATTTTTCCAAGAAGACTCGAGGTTTAGTAAAATATTGTGCTAAATGAGACACTGAGGATAAAAGAGGACCTAGACTTTAGTGAATAAGAACGATCTTTTCATTCAGAAAGCTCTCATATGGGTCCTGGTTGTCTGATCTTAGCAATGTTATCTGTGTCTATTTCCTTATCTGTAAAAAATGTTACCTAATTACCGATTTTCATTTGTTAGTAGGACTACCTTACAAAGTAAGGATGAAAGTTCTCTATCAATTGATTTATCCTCCTTTCCTCTCTCAGAAAAAACGAATGCCTTAAGATTTCCAGTCTTGCCAGTTTTCCCAAAGAAGGCATCTCGGTGTGAAGGAGTAGGAAGAAAAGCATCTTTTTAAAAAAATTCCCAATTTGGCATGTACTACCTGGAGCACGAAAGCCATCCACACTTCTTTTCCTCGTCTATACAATGGAATTTAAAGAGAGAAATTTTGTCACGTGTGACTGCATGAATGAAACTGCAGGACATTATGCTAAGTAAAATAAGCCAGGCACAAAAGGACACATACCACATGATCTCACTTATATTAAGTGAAATCTAAAAAAAAACTGAACTGAACCAGAGTTCAGGCAAGGAGTGGAGTGGTGGTCACCAGAGGCTGGGAGTGGGGGAAGGAGGATATGCTGGTCAAAAGATAGGAAGATGGAAGTTCTCTATTAACAGATAGATCCTCAGTTTCTCTCTCAGAAAAGAAATGCCTTAACATTTCAACTAATATATAGTACTCCAAGTCAAGGAAACATATTGAAGTACAAAAGTGAATGAGAAAGCTGTTAACGTATGCATAGCATTGAAGCTTCCCTGAAAAATTTTTCAGACAGGAGAAATTAGTTTTTTGAGATTTATTGCATAGCATGCTATTGTACTGTATATTTCAAAATTGCTAAGAGTAAATTTTAGATGTTTTCACCACAAAGAATGGTTAAGTATTTGAAGTGATGGATATATCAACCAGCTTGATTTAAACATTCTCCATTATAGACTTATTACATCACTTTGTGCCCCCAAAATATGTACAATTATAATTTGTTGACAAATTTTTAAAAATTAAAAAATAGCACCTGTATCTCAGGGGGTGCCACAAAGACTAGATGAGACTGTTGATATAAAAGTCCTTGATAAAATGCAGAACTATTTATGCATCACAGTGTTTATTATTTTAACTATTTATAGCAATTCAATATAAGTAGCAGAAAGCATCCTGGGAACATATTAGTGTGATAAAAACTGTAACACAGTATTAATTCTCAGAATTTCCTACCAACTCACACATATAATACACACATACATACAAGCACTCACATGTTGACACATGCCCAAAACATAAACAAACATATCTACAAATTCCTCTGTTTAGATGCTTCTTTAATCCCTTAGAGAGGCCTGAGCAACATTCCTAACCTTGTGTCTTGGTACACAAGTGATTCAGAATCAGCTGTAAGGCACAAATAATGTGATTCTCAAAAAATGTGTGGGCATTTCTGGTGCCTATAATGCAACATATATATACAGTTCTAAGAAACCCTAAATTCTACAAAATCACAAATTAAAATAATAGAACTAAATAAACCTAGGAGTGGGACAGACTACCCAAAGTCTATGCAACATTTTAATCACAGCACTAACAAAAATAATGGTTAAATATGTAATAAAAACACAAGCAGAGTTTAAACATCATGTTAAATTCCTAGTATGTAAACAGATTAATATGACTGAAGGTGACCTGATGGAAGAAAGTTTAAGTAATAGTAGATTCTACTAAGTTTGGAGATAAGGGAAAAACACACAAAAATCAAAGGTAACTGTGCAATAAGTCCTCCAAAAATAGAGTATGTGGCAAAAATAAGCCAAGAAGAAATTACAGTTTTTATATTAGTGTGTCTACAGTGTGCCTGGCTTTACTGACCTGGGCCAGGTTTGACTGATCTCAGCAAGAGATGCAAGGACCCTTGCATCTGTGATCAGTTACCAGGTCAGCAGTAGCCTGGCTAATCAAGAAAGAACTCAGGTAGAATATTCTCTACTTGAAGGAATTTTTAAGTCTTTATCAGGTTACTCTGGACTTATTCACATAATGGTCATACAGTTCAAATTGAACAAATAGAATTGTGGAAGGTCTCTTGAGGCCTAGACTTGAAACTGGTAGACCATTAATTCTGCCCCAGTTGATTGGCCAAAACAAGTCACAAAGCCATTTCATACGGGGTGTGGAAATAGACTTCAGTTCATCATGATAGGAGCTACAAAATGCAAAATGACATTGTAAAAAGGTATAAATAGAGGATGGGAGAAGATAATTGAGCCCATTTAACAACCAATCAATTAACGAGAAATAAGCCTTGCATACAGTACTATCTTCTTCCTCCTCCTGGGTTCCACTGTGCCCCCTTGGTGGTATAAAACACTAATGAGCTGGGGAAAAAAAATTTTCTTAAATTACTTCCACATTTTCTTGGCATTATTCCTGTATTTACAATCACAGATAGACTAATTCAGATTACAAAAACATATGTTGTAGCAGAACAGACCACCATAATTTATAAATGATTTATTTTACTAAAAAAAATTTTCAGGAGAGTGTCAATGTTATCTATATATTAACAGCTTTCTCTCTCATTTGTATTTCAATATGTTTCCTTGATTTAGAAACAAACAAGTGAAGTCATATCTACAGCAGAGTTTATCAACCTTAGTACTGTTAACGTTTTCAGCCAGATAATTTTTTGTTGTATGGGATTGTTTTGTGCATTATAGGATGTTTAGCAACATCTCTGGCCTCTACCCACTAGCATGGCCCTCAGGTTTTGACAACCAAAAATGTTTCCAGATATATCCCATGTCCCCTAGAAGGAGGCATAATCACCCTCAGTTGAAAACCACTGTAAAAGAGAATCAGAAGTGTGCATAACCTATAGCCTATTACAACTATGCCACAAGTATTAGTCAATTTCAAGATCTCAGGTAAACATCATCTGTTAATGTGTCTCAATAAAAAAAAAAAGGAGGATTACTGTGCTTGGGAAGCACAGACTGTTTTCAGAGGAGAATGGTAATTCTCCACCTGGAGATTGTCTTTCATAAATAGGGAAAACTCCTGACACCCTTGGCCTTTGTTCACACTATAGATCTTCCATGATTACTAAATTTGAGAGGAATCCTATACATGTTCCCAGTTCATGTTCATTTACTCCTCCCTCAAGAGCAAACTGCTCACATGTTCTGCTCAGCTCCTTCGGTCATTAGGGTTTATAGGGTCAGGCTCTATTCCCGTGGTGTATGGAGAGGTGAAAGAAAGTTATTACAAAGAAGTATTATAATATAGTACATCGATCAGGACAACTGGGACATAGATGGTGACATTTGGTTTGGGACAAAAAACATACAACTACCGGATCATTTTGATATTCCCAAGGCAAAGACTTCAGTGGCCTACAGGAAACAATGCAACCAGTTTTTACAGGTTGGGCTTAACTTTTAACTGTTGTAATCAGGGCAGATGCTGTTAGGCCTAAGGTAAATGCAAGTGGGAATTTGTCTATTATGAGATAAGACAGTTTAAGGCAGCTTTGATCTCAAGCAAGTGGCTTATACTTTTCTAGATGGAACTAAACATGCTATGCCTTAAGAAAATGATGCACCTATCTGCCTATTTTTAGGAAAAGCAAGTGCCCAGCAAAGGTGTGTGTTGTGGGCCTCAGCAACTCATGAAATGCATAGACCTCAAGCCCAGGGAAGATACAGGCAAAGGACCTCAAAAAACAGTTTCAGGTCTCAGGTTCAGCAAAGACAGAGGGTAAGGGCACTCAGACATCCAGAAAGGCACCAGCCACAATTACCAAAGATACAGGCCGGAGGAACCTCAACCAGATGAGAGTGGCCTGATAAAATGTGGGTCAGGATAGGTTAATTTCATATAAAGGAGAATCCCTGCCCTTCATAGGGGGAAGGCTTTTAAGCCTAAGCAATCCTGTGCCACAAGAACACTGGATCAAGTCAAACTACTATATTTACATGTAGAGGCATGTTGGTGCTATATCACTAGACACAGTCCATACCCATTTCAGCACTAGGAGATGGAAACACTGGGCTCCAGGAGAAAGAGAAATGGCAATAAAGAGGTTTTCCAAGGTACTCAGATGGTGGGGAAAATGCATCTCCATTAGGACAGGGGGATATAAATGTGTATTTCTAAATTCGCAAGAAAGGGGCAATGCCTGAAATGCCACATGTAAGAGAGGAGACAGTTTGTCTTGGTGATTTCGTCCTATCCCATATAGATCAATAATGCTAAAATTAACCTCATTTTTGAATTTACAAAGGACAGGTCATAGATTTTGGACAAGGTATCAGATGACTGGCATTGTCTAGCCCACAACAAAAAACCTTTTCTCCATTTTTCCTCCTTTATATAGACTCCCTCAAGTCCCTGCTATAATTCTTGGCAACATTAAGTACATAATTTTATCGGGATAGTTTCTCTAGGGTCTGGGAATTGGATCATTTTCAAAATTTATTGGGTGTGAGCCAGTGCTGTGATGATCATGTATGTTCTGTTACCTCTTTGGATATTTCAAAAGAGAGGCTTATAAGAGCTTTGCATTGAACAAATAAAGCTTCTAAGGTCCCAAAGGACTCACAACCGTTCCTGTGGAAGCCTGTCTGGCTTCAGCTACTGAAGGAATCCTACTCCAGCCAGGCATGGATAATCCCTCTGGCTGAGATTAAGCTGAATATTAACTTGGAGAGGAAATAATGAAGGCAGTCAAAGAATTTGATTTTCAAATTTAATTCCTTTGAACTTTAATGTAATTGGACTTCAACCTACAAAGATATTTGTATTTTTACCTTTATTTTTCACCCTATTTTGAGAAACATTTGTATCTAAATTTGCAGCACTTCTATCTTGGCATTTGATTATTAAATTATTGTAATATTGTTATTTTATCTCTTTAAATAACCCATGAATTGACTATGCTGAGCAAAATAGCTGAATAAATTTGAGTGGAAAATAAATGCCTTGAAATGAAATCAATTAATGTGTGGTTTGGACCAATTTCAAAACCTTCTGGGTCATTAGCTGCACTGCCCACCAGTGGGTCTAGGATAATATATTTTTTTTAAATAGTGGTTAATTCTAAAATATCTTTATGACAGCGAAAACAAGACTATCCTTAGAAATGGTGAATCTGTGTGCATGAAGGAATAGTGATCCCACAGATTGGTCATCAGCTTAATGGTTAGGCCCAGTGCAATACATTAAAAGAATGAAAAGCTGGACAATGTGAGGGGTGAGGAATGCCTCTTCTTCACTTCTAGTGTTTCCTTCTAGGTGGAGGGAGTTGTTAGTGTAACACTACTGACTTTCTTCCTGGCTCTCAAGCAATCCTCTCCAAAGAGGAGGAAGTGACTGATTTCATTGGAAAACTGAGAAGGAGTAAAATGAGTGAGCTCATTTCAGTTTCTTCCTTTCTCTCTGGAAAATAATCTTATCCTCAGAGATTATGTGCTGAAGTCTGCTCAGTCTTTCAATAGGCATAATAGGAAATGCCCTGTGAGGGGGTGGAAGGGTTGGGGATGGCATGGGGGACGTGTTGGATGTGTATGGGACACTACATTTATTTATTTAAATCAGAGTAAGACTTACCTGTCTGTGAGTCCAGCCATGCCTCTCACTGATAGGTAAGTCTTATTCTGAGGTTCTTTATTGAAAGTACATTTGCCTGCAAATAAAGCCACATTCTCCAATATATACTTTTTCAGTAATAAAGTTGATATATGGTCTCCTGTTTGCATTATTTGGCTTATTTTCAAATGGCTTATAGCTTTGGAAGAATAAAGAGAGATGTTATTTATTGTACCTTCTTAATTTCCCCCAAACTGACATTTTTTTCTATTGCACATTTTAATTTTACTTTTTATGTTATACATTTAGTTTCCAGATCCTTACTGGTTTCAGCCATTTCATGGCCCGACAGTATGGGTGTAAAATGTGGTATCTCAGAGGCCATTAATTGTCCTCCATATCCATTTTTATTTCTTTCAGTATTAGGACTCAAGTTTTGGCTGGGCACACAGCATCTAATTAAAGACCACATTTTACAGCTTCCCTTGATTGTAGGTGCTGCAGTGTGACTACATTATGGTCAAAGAGAAGTGATCAGAAGCAATATGAACGCTTAGGAGGTGCTCAGAAGGAAGTTGCGTGCTATAAACATGTTCTTTCCATAGACTGGAACACAGAAATAGTGGTGAGTCAGCTTCAAGCATACAGATACAGACAGTAATTCTAGCAGTGTTACTCAAAGTTGCAGTACACAAGGAGATAAGGAGCTTACACTACAGTGGAGTTCAAAATACTGCTTTCTTAATTGAGAAAATCTGGCTAAGAAAAATAACTAGCTGGACAAAGCAGTGTGCTTAGTTATTGACTTATATACTAACACAAGTTTCTTATTTCATTGCAGACTTGTAACAGAGAGTTGATATTTTGAGCAGAATTGCTTAAGAAAATGCCATAGTAATTTAACCAAAAAATATGGACCCTCTAAGCTAAATGATGTGTGTACCTGGACATGGAGTTCAGCATAAGACGACACTGGAGATTCCGAAGGGTAGGAGAGTTCGGGGCAGGTGAGGAATGCGAAATTACTTAATGGATACAATGTACATTACTTGGGTGATGGTTACACTAAAAGATTAGACTTCATTGCTATGTAGTATGTCCTGTATATCTTGTCTTTAGGCTCTGAAAAACCAGTGTCTAAGGATATGTGTTAAACAGACTCTGACTCCCTCTTAATCTTTTTCCTATGGTCTTTGATATGAGTCTTTGAGGACAAGGGAGAAAACAAAAGGTACATTACATTAAAATTACATTAACAGTAAAAAACTATGATGTAAAGGCCTTTTCCAACTTGATATTTACTCAACTGCAATAGAAGATCCTCAATTCCATAACCATCATCATCCTTTGGCATAGTTGGCCAATCCTTCTCCAAGCCAAATGACCACCCACATTCCCACACACACAGAGCATGTGAATGAACACTGCCATATCCAAATGTGTCCTTAATTCCTAAGGTAAATAATCATTAAAAACAAATTATCACAGTGAAGTTGGCAGTAGGTTAACCATTTTAAAAACGTATTCTTCAAATGTTGCATGGCATGTGGCTGTATTACCTAAAGGAATGTTAGACATGAAGAATGAAGTCTAGGGCATTGAGCAAAAATGATTTAAAAAGGTCCTTAACTCATAATTTAACTGTTATTACTCAATCATCAAAATTTTCTAACATCCAAAGAGGCAAGTCGACATAATGCAACTTGCAGATCAAGGAGACTGGAAATAGACCTCAGATCTACAATGTATCAGGCCTGTGCTGGGAGATTATATTTATCTAAAATAAACTAGAATTTCAGTATAGAACAGATGCATTTCTAATATGTATCTTACTTTCTGTAATATGTTTGGTTTTTCTTTTTCTTTACCCCATCCCATTAGTTAGCATAGCCTAGCAGAAAGGTAACAGCTTTTAGAATTGGGAATTTTGTTTTTCTTTCTGTGGTGACACTACAATGGATTCTGGAGATTTCAAGGTCATATACAGCAGTGACCAGAGAAGCAGAAAGAGACCTAGATTTGAGGAGAGGTAGCGTTCAGGAAGCAGGTGTCCAAGCCATATAGAAACCTGTATAACCAAGATCCAAATAAGGAAATCAGGTTCAGTGGGAAGAGTGAAAGCTGTGAGACCAGTGAAGGCAGAACCAAAAGATTCAAAGTGAGAAGGCTGACATGGAAGAGTCAGGCAGAATGGGCTCAGATGGAGCACTAGTTTGAGAATCAGCAACAGAGCTAGGGCTAATCTAAAGCAAGTTAGCCCTCAACTGGGGAGCAGAATTGAAGGGGACAAAACAACCTCAGTAATCTAGACAAATGATATTTTAATGTGGTATTTAAAAAATTAAAATGCAAAATAAATTCATAATGAACAAAATAACAAAATTTTAGGTAAAATCAGGGTCCAACCCTGTACCTGTGCAGGCCTGCCTCACTCACCTCCCCCTAATCTTAGCCCTGTTAGATTCTGTCTTTATTTAACATTATGATATTTTGTTCTTCAAAGAATGTTTTATACTAATTTTGCTTTTTAAAAAATATTCCATTAAAATATTAGTTGTCTTAATTTCTGGGTTTATTTGTTCTATCTTACATTTTATGCCTGAGTGCCTCACATACTTCGCCCAAGTTCTCACCCTGGCCATGGAGTGCACATTCCTACCTTAGCCAGAGCATAGACTTGCTGTGCTATCCTAGAAAAGTCATTTCTTGTGTTTTCCCTAATTCTTCAAAATGAAGGACTTAAACTAATGATCTTTAATATCCGTTCCACCTCTGACACTCTCCAGGTAGTATGAGAAGGGCACTGGGGCAAAGGAGTGATACTTGGGGCATTGTATAAATATGAGAGTATAGTTAAGCTGGGACTTGCAGAGGAAGCAGAGCTGATGGATGAAGAGTTAGGGAGCTGCAAGCTGACAGCTGACATCAGATGGTACATTGAACCTTACATTTGGGGCTTTTGTTACTCATTTTCCTCTTGGATGCTGACACAAACATTTACACAATGCTGATGTGAGATGGCAAGGGACAAATGGAGTCCCTGAGCAGCAGCTAAATGTCACTCTAGAGCTCTGGTATTTAAAAAACAAACAGAGCACCCTAGTATAGGAAGTCATGACTGCTCTCAGATGGGTACTAAAAAGGGTCATTTTACATCTAGGGCCATGTTCCAACGGGGCGGTCTTCAGCATTGCACAGTTCTTCCATAATTTCTCACTCCAGTGATGATTTCTGCCTGGTTATCAGTTTGGCTTTTCAGCTGAGTAGATTTCAAGCTATTGAAAAGCAATAAGGGAGCAAAGACTAGGCCTCAGAGCTGAGCTACAGTGGATTTAATTGACTATGAGACGCTCTGGCAGAGAAGGGGGAGCCAGGCAGGGCAGTCCCAGAATGCTGAAGTGCTGATGTACCTGTAATGAGGCAGGGAGAACACTGCTTCAAGGGTGTTTCCAGATGGGCTTATTTTGTTGAAATAAAGTCAGGAAAGGCAAGAAAGAGCCCTGCAAATTGTGTTTTAATGTTTGGAAATGACAAGGCTGCCACTGATATGTCTGCAAATTGGAGGGGAGACTGGACTAAGGTGCAGCTCGGAATGTACAGGGAAAATGACCTCCCTTCCCGGCACACCTGTTCACTTTTTCTCTCCCTGATGCTCCTACTCTTGCCTTTATAACCAGGTAACAGAGATATAATGGGTTTGTTTAAGGAAGCTACCAGCTTCTTTTTACTAAAGTTCTATAGATACAGAGTCAAAGACAAGAGATGCTGATGCAGGACAGAGGCGCAACCAGGTTCTAATATTTGGAGGAGTGAGTGTGGGCGCAAGATATTGTTGGAAGAATAAGCTTAAATAAAAATTTTAAAGAACCACCTTTTGATTACATCCTTGTCTGTCTACACCTCACAGTCTTACTTTCACTCTACTCAAAAACAGTAGTACTATCTTTGCTGAATGTGGTAGACAGAATGCCCATGTTCATTGCTATGCCCTCTTGAAATCTCACTAAAATATATGTAAAAGTTTTTTGTGTTTTTTTAAGCTATTTAAAAAGAAGGTAACAATCCACCTGAATTAATTCCACTATTCCAGTAGATGGGATGTAGACATGAATAGTTGTTGATGTAGCTGTACACAGAAGATATAAATTTTTCTTCAGAGAAAGTTCAGTAAGAAAGATGATTCACCTCTCTGCATTACAGAATGCCTTGGAAATAGGAAGAGCCAGTTATGTCTCATGGCTTCGAAATAATATGGAACTAAAAGTAAAGGAAATGATTGAAAACATTTACAAGGTGTCCCACACCTCAGAATACCTTTCCTAGCCCACATAGCAAGGTGACTATACCTCCTTCCCTTTGCCAAAAATAAAAAGTTTATTATCTAAACAATTTGAACCCAAGAGTATCTGTCGTAGTTGACTGCAGAAGTGAAACACATTATTGAATATCAGGAGAAATAAGTGAAATCATTCAGTTCAACAGTGGGGAGAATTGGAATATACTCTCTGATTTCCCAGAGCACTGACATCCAAGCTTAGAAGCCCTGGTGTTAAGTATGATAGAGACTATGCTGAATGAACAGAGATATAAAACGTATGCTTGCTCCAATTAGATAGCAGTTCATGTTTTTTTCCACATTAACAGATGGATATGAATCCTCTCTGAGATACAACAGACCTATACCTACTGACCTCTGGAAGTTCCTCAGTAAGCAGGTAATTCCCCTAGTCAATCACTTTATGGTGAGTTATATCACTGAATAACTTCTGTCTTTGCAAAGAAGTTTCCAAACAGCTTTCTGAATAATTTTTACCTATATATTTGAGGTAGCCTCTTAAGTCAGACACCAAAATAAATTTGTTTTTTAAAAATAGTAACAGGAAATACCAATGTGATATGGTTTGGACTTGTGTCCCCACTCCAACCTAGTGTCAAATTGTAATTCCCAATGTTGGAGGATGGGCCTGGTAGGCAGTGATTGGATCACGGAGTCAGGTTTCCCCTTTGTTGTTGTGATGATAATCAGTAAATTCTTATGAGATCTGGTTGTTTAAAAGTGTGTAGCAACTCACTCTTTCCTCTCTTCCTTTTGCTCTGCCCATGTAAGACAAGCCTGTTTCCCTTTCACCTTGATTGTAAGTTTCCTGAGGCCCCCCAGCCATGCTTCCTGTATAGCCCATGGAACTATGAGCCAATTAAACTTCTTTTATTTATAAATCAACCAGTCTCAGGTATTTCTGTATAGCAGTATGGGAATGGACTAATACACAAGGAAAGAAAAAAAATGTAGAGAGCTAAATAAACGAGCAAATGATCATTTATACCTCCACAGAAACAAGAGAATATATTGTGTCAATTAAAGAAAAGACTACTAGAATAATTATCACAGAAAAAATAAAAATGTTAGTTCTCTAGATTCTTGCCATGAAGGAATAGCTGTGAAAGACCTGCCCACCTGATGCAAATAACTCTGAAGTGGACACAACACATGAAGTGGTTGTCTTCAGGAATCAGACCATTGGCAGCTCAGTACTGTGAGCTTTGAAATGAGAGAAGCACAGAGGGAGAGCACATTACCAATGCTCTAGGTCTGGGGGTACACTCCTGTCTACAGTGCTGGAGACCAGGCAGAGTATGGCAGTCTTGCTAAGCCAAAGAATCAGTTAGTGAAGAGGGCTTCTGAAATGGTTGGAATTTGGGGTAGGTTACTAGATAGGCCAAGCTGCAGTATGAAGGGTTCTCAGAAGCCTGTCTGCTTTCCCCACAAGATCTTATCAAAGACTGGTTACACACATAGAAAATGAGATCCTGTGAATACCAAAAGGGAGAAGCTTATGCAGGGCAGAGACCTAATGTAAATGCCATAGGTCATTCAGCGCTGGAATGTATTGGAGGACCAGTCCAGGTGAGAGGAAAGAAGTCTTGGTAAACACTTGGCTCATTCATCTGAGATCTCACAAAGGCTCCACATTAAGAATAATCCCATGCCCTATTTTGAGGGATTTTCCCTATGCTTAAAATTAAAACAGATCTTCCCAAAGAATAAATGCAAGCCTGACATGATCAATAAAATCCATCATTATTTGACTATATTCTAAAAGAAAAAAAGGTTTTTAAAAACATAACTCAATACTCCTACAGTGTATCATCAACAATAGTCCAAAATAAAATAAAAATTTGCAAGACAGTCAAAGCAGTAGGCAAATGAGATTCATAATCAAGCAAAAGAAGTCAGTATAAACAGTTATAAAAATGATCCGGTTATTAGAATTTGCAGAAAATAAAACAAGCTGATGCAGATATGTTCTTAAGTACTTAAAGAGGCTACACTGAGAAAACATATGGTGAAGCTCAGCAGGAAAATGGAAACTAAAGTAACAAAAGAACAAAATGGAACTGAAAAACTCTAACTTTGAAAGAATTGAAAACCATAACTTTGAAAAGAAAAAAATTATCAGTTGGGCTTAACAGCAGATTGGATATTGAAAAATAAAGCAGCATGAATTTCTTTAGAACAATCAGAAGTATCCAATATCAAGAGGAGGTAAAATAAGACTCTTTTAAAAACAAAAGTCTAGATGACTTGTGAGGTATAAAAAATAGTGTAATATGCTGCAATCAAATCTCAGGAAAAATAAGATACAAAATAGTTCAGGAGAAAAATTTTTTGAGAAAATAATTTCTGAATTTTCCCTCAAATTCAGCAAAAATTTTAAGCCTACAGGCCAAAGAAGCTCAGAAAATACCAAAAAATATCAATAGAAAAAAATCACACTAGGATTTTTTTAAAAAACCTGCTGAAAACCAAGCCTGCAGAAAAGGAGCCAAAGGAAAATGATACTTTATATACAGAGGGATTATTATATAAATCACGGCTGTCTTTAAATCAGAAACAATGGTGATCAGAAAAATAAAAGACTTAGCTATTTAAAAGCACTCAGAGACAAAACAAACAAACAAAACTCTCTAGAGCAATGAATTCATTTCCTAGGACTACTATAACAAACTACCACAAACTGGGTGGCTTAACGCAACAGGAGGTCACAGTTCTGGAAGCAGAAGTCTCCAACCAAGGTGTTGCCAGGGTTGGTTTCCTTTGGAGACAATAATGGAAAAGCTGTTCTATGCCTCTCTCCTAGCTCTCGGTGATTGCCAGCAATCCTTGGCATTCCTTAACTTATAGACACATCACTCCAATGTCTGCCTCCGTCTTTAGGTGGTGTTTTCCTGAGTATTTTATTTCATCCCCTCCTCTTCCGAGAGGGGAAACCAGTCATAGGCTTTGAGGTTCATCTTAAGTCCAAGATGATTTTATCTGCAGATCCCCAGTTAATTGCATCAGCAAATAAACTATTCCCAAAGAAAGTCACATTCTGAGGTTCCAGTTCACATGAATTTTGGGAGGATACAACTCAGCCCACTGCAATCCAGAATTCTATATTCAGCCAAAATGGTTTTCAAAGATGAGACAAAATCAAAGACATTTTCAGGTAATAAAACTGAAATAATTCTTTGCCAGCACAAAACTTGCACTGTAAGAAATAAAGGAAGTTTTTCAGATAGAATGAAAATAGTACCAGATAAAAAAATCAGAACAACAGGAAATGGAGATGACTAACATGGTACATACATGGGTAACTATGCAAGACTGTTTTATTTCTTCTTTCGTCATTCTTTAATAGACAACTGACTGCTTAGTAACATTTTATTGTGAGGTTAATAACACATGCAGAAATAAAATAATGACAAAAAGCATGAATTAAATAAAATTATCAAGAGAGTCTTTCATTTTCTATGACTCCTTAATTCTAAATATGCTGTAATAAATTAATGAAGTATGTTATAATTCTTAGAGCAGCCAAGAAAAATGTAGTAAAAGGTATAACAAAAAAGCCAATAGCCTCTCAAAAGATTAATAAATTGATATACCCATATCAAGACTGATCAAAGAAAAAAGAGAACACAAATTAGCAATGTCATGAATAAAATAGGATATCTCAGTAGAGATTAAAATGACATTTAAAAGATTAAAACAAATATTGCAAGAACAATCTCTTGAATAAAATTAATCAATTCATTGAAAAACACATATACTAAAGTTGGCACAAAAAAAAAAATAGACTCCAAATAACCCTATTGCTGTGAAAGAAATAGAATTAACAAACAAAAAAATTTCACCCCAAAAAGTCTGGTGTCAGAATTCTATCATTTGAAGAAGAAAACAAATGCCATATACATAAGAAAACAAATTACATATACATTAAATATATATATATGCGAAGGTATATATATATATATTATAAATATAAAATAGAAAATCAAAAAATCAGTTTTTCACTCACTTTATGAAACCTTGTTTTATCAGTTACAAAAATACTGATAAAATATTACTCATAGACCAATTGCCTCATAATTGTAGACACACATCCTTCATGAATACAGATGAAAAGACACACATTCTTCATGAATACAAATGAAAAAAGTCTTTATTAAAATAGCAAATTGATTACAGCAATTTGCAGTAAGAGTGATATATTTTGACCAAGTGAGATTTATCCTAGGAATGCAAGTTTGAGATAACATTTGGAAATCAATATAATTCACCACATTAACAAAATCAAGAACAACAGGATCACCACACACAAAAAAGCATTTTACGAATTCAGTACAAATTTATGAAAAAAAAACTCTCAAAAAACTAGAAATTTAAGGGAAATTTCTCAGTATCATAAAGACAACTATGAAAACATTACACTTGTATCACACTTGATGGTGAAAGAGCGAACATTATGAGCAGGGCAAGAATTGTGGGTACTCACACCTTCTAGAAAACATGGTTGAAGTTCCTAGTTAGTCATTGCATAAAAGAAGAAGAAAAATATGT
This sequence comes from Ateles fusciceps, assembly GCA_036589455.1. Lineage (NCBI taxonomy): Eukaryota > Metazoa > Chordata > Mammalia > Primates > Atelidae > Ateles > Ateles fusciceps. The sequence goes on from JAZHEH010001096.1 coordinate 1,154,213, forward strand.
AAAAAGTACAGAGATTGAACACAAAGAAACAAAATTATCTTTATTTACATATGACATGATTATTCACATAAAAATTTCTAAGTAAACTCAAAGGAAATAAAACTTAGTGAATTTAGTCAGGTCTCAGGATAAGAGTTAGTAAACAAAAATCTGTTTCATTTCTGTATTCATGCAACAAACAATTGAACAACTAAATTTTATATGCATTTTGAATGTGATCAAAAATACTAAATACAGGGATACATTGAATTAAAATGTTCAAGACCTTTGCAGACAAAACAACAAAATATTCCTGAGAAACTAAAGTCGAACTAAATAAACAATGATCTGTTTTCATGAATTGGAAGAGATAATTTTATAAAGATGTAAATTTTCCCCAAAGAAATTGATAAACCTAATGTAACCCTAAACAAGATTCAGTAAGCTTTTTTTTCCCACTGGGATCGGGAAGATAAAAATCAACAACTTAATTATAACACTTTTATGGAAAAGCAAAAAAAAAAAAAACTCAGAATAACAAAACATTCTTGGAAAATAAGAATAAACTCAGAGAATTTACACTGCCAGATTCCATGGATTACCGTAAAGCCAATGAAGACAGTGGGAATTTGGTACAAGACAGACATACAGATTAGTGGAAAGAAACAGAATAGAGTCCAGAAATAAAATCATACATATGTGGTCAAAAGTTTTTCAATAAAAGTGACAAGGCAATTCAATAAAAGAAATAAAAAGCACTTCAAAAAAAAAAATAATCCTACAACTGGAAACCCATTTTAAAAATAAATAAGCAATGAGCCTCACTCCTATGTCAAACCACATATAGGTATTTTTTATTAAAATTACATCATAATATGTTCATATATTTGCATATTCTATAGGTTGTCTCCTTGCTCTGTTCATTTCTTTGCTGTGAGGAAGTTTGTTTTTTTTTAATTTGATATAATACCATTTGTCTGTATTTGCTTTTCTTGCCTGTGCATGGAGGTTTTACTTTTAAAATCCTTGCCTAGAGCAATGTCGTGGAGCTTTTCCCTGTTTTCTGCAAGTAGTTTTGTACTTTGGGGTCTTACATTTAAGTCTTTGATACATTTTTAGTAGTTAATTTCTGTATATCATGAGAGATAAGGGTCTAGTTCTATTCTTCTGCATGTAAATATCCAGTCTTCTCAGCACTGTTTTGGGGAAACTGTCGTTTCCTCATTGCATGTACTTGACATCTTTGTTGTTTATCGGTTGTCTATAGTCGCATGGGTTTGTTTCTGGGTTTTATATTCTGTTCCACTGGTCTGTGTTTCCGTTTTTATGACAGAGCCATGCTGCTTTGGAGATAACTGACAGCATAGGAGAATATATTTGCAAACTATCCATCTGATAAGAGACTAACATCTAAAATATATAAGAAACTCAAACAGCTCAACAACAAAATATTCAAACAAAAATGTACAAAGGACCTGAATAGAAATTCTTCCAGAGAAGACAAATGATCAACAGAAATTAAAAAAAAAAAAAAGCTCAACATTACTAATCTTCAGGGAAATGCAAATCAAAACTAAAATGAGATATCAACTCACTCCAGTCAGAATGTCAACTATTAAAAAATCAAAAGATGACAAGTGTTAGCAAAAATGTGGTGAAAAGGGAACTCTTACACACTGCTGGTGGGGAATGTAAATTAGCACAGCCATTATGAAAAACAGTATGGAGTTTCTTCAAAAAATTAAAAATGGAATCACCATAAGATCCAGAAATCTCATTACAATTGGGTATATAGTCAAAGAAAAGGAAATCAGTATGTTGAAGAGATATCTGCACATCCATGTTTATTGCTGTAGTATTCACAATAGCCAGGATATGTAATCAACCTAAATATCCATCAACAAATGAATGCATACACACATACACACACACACACACACACACACACACACACACACACAGAGAGACAATTGAATACTATTCAGCCATAAAAAGAATGAAATCCTGTCATTTGTGGCAACATGGATAAACTTGAATGACATTATGTTAAGTCAAACCAGCCAGTCACAGGAAGACAAATATTACATGATCTCACTAATATGTGGAATCTGAAAAAGTTGTTCTCACTGAAGTAGAGAGTAGAAGAATAATGGTTACCAGAGGATGGTAGGGGTTAGGGTGAAGGTGGGTGATGGTTAGAGATTGGCCAATGCGTACAAAGTTACAATTAGATAGGAAAAATAAGTTCTGTTGGTCTGTCGCATAGTCGGATATATTGCATATTTCAAAATACTTAAAGGAGAGGTTTTTGAGTGGTGTCACAAAGAAATACTAAATGTTAATAAATTTCTCAACAAAGAAATAAATGTTTAATGTAATGGATATGCTAATTACCCTGATGTGATGATTGCACAATTTATACACGTATCAAAACATCATGTTGTACCCCATAAATATGTACAATTATGTAAAAATAGATAAAATTACACTACAGAACTAAATGTAAGAACTAAAATAATAAACCATCCAAATAAAAATTTAGAACAATGTCTACAATTTGTGTACAAAGATTTCTTAGTGTACAAAAAGCAATACACAGAAGAATTGTTTTTTCCCATTCTGTCAAAATTTAAAACTTTTATCCAAGACACTGTTAACAATGAAAAAACAATTCATAGTCTGAGAAAAAGTACTTGCAATACTTATATTTGAAAGATAATTTTTATCTTAAATAGGTAAAGAAGTTCTACAAATCAGTAAGTTGGCACAAGTTTTGACAGATGCTTCATCAAACAAGATATTTAAATGGTCAAAAATTATATGAGAAATTTTTTAATTATAAATTATTAGGCAAATTCAAATTAAAATAACAATGCAATACCACTTCACAATAACTAGAAATGCTAAACATTAAAATAATGAAAACATCAAGTGTCAGATACAAAACAAAAAGAATTCCTATAGATTGCCTGTGAAAGCATAAGGTGATACAACTACTTTAAGAAACTCTTTGGCAGTATCTTTTAAGTTTGAATATACTCCTAACACAACAAGCCTAAAATTCTAGTCTAACTAGAAATAAAAATGTCCACAACGTATATGTACAATATTGCTTATAAAAGCCCTATTTATAATAGCCAAAAACTGGGGACAGGGGTAGTTAATTTCTGTATATCATGATATACAAATGTATCAACTAGAAAAACAGATAAATTGTATTATATTTATATAATGGAATACTACTCATCAATACAAAGGAATGAACCACTATAAATGCAACATCGATGAACCTCAAAAATATGTTGAGTAAAGAAGTCAGACACAAAAAAGATCATAATGCATGTTTCCAAGTATATAAAATTCACATACAAACTAATTTATGGTTATGTGTATCAGGAGAGTTGTGACATGTGGGCATAAAGAATAACTGGAAGTGGGCACAGGGAAACATCCAGGAGAAAAAAAATTTCTATGCTGTGATCAGGATGTTGGTTAGATATATACATAATTGTATTATACAATTGATACCTATATTTACTGCATGTAAATTATACTTCTATTTTAAAAGATATTGTATTATATTCTTAACCATAAAACACAAAAGAAAGAGCTTTAGGAAATACGTTATAACTAAAATTAAAATCTGACCAAAAATTGAGACAATAATGAGTAGGTATTAATTCAGAGGGGAATAAAAAGAAAATGATATGAAAAACAGATGTCAGAATAAGAAAATTAGAACACTGGTTCTCAAAGGATATCTAGCAGCAGCAAGCTGTAAAATTGCTAGAAAAGGGAATTGTCAACCATCATCCCAACTAAATCAGTGACTGGAAGTGAGGCCAGCAATCTGTGTATTAACAAGCCTCCACGTGATTCTAATGCATGATAAAGTTTGAAAAGCACTGAATTTGAGATTCAATCTATGAAATCTATCATCTGACTAATACGCCTTCCAGAAAGAAAAAAGGGAGACTATTGGGAAGGATATTATCAAGGAATGAAATTACAGTTTCTAAACAAACAAACATGGTCTCTAACAAAAAATGCTAAACAATAAAAATACAAAAACAAAAACTCAGGTCAAGACATATCATCATGAAAATTTTGAATATCAAATATAAAGGAAATATGTACCACCTTCCATAGAGAAATATCAGCACTGAAACTGAAATTAGATAACTATAAATGCTCAACATTAACACCAAAAGCTCGACAGAAGTGGAACAATACTACAAGATTCTAAGGGAAAATAATTTGTTATCTATGATTCTGTATCTCGATCGCTAAAAAGTAAAGCATAAGGATATAATAGAGGCATTGACATTTAAGCAGTCTCAGAAGTGTCATTCCTTCTGAGACTTCCTTCATTCCTCATTCCTTCTCAATACATTATTAGAAGATATGCTCTTCCTGAAGGAAAACAGAAGCTGACAGAAAGGAAAATATTCCATCTACAAATGAGATATAAAAGAGAGAAACAGATAATCCTCAGGATGATTCTGGAGAAAAGTTTCAGGGTAAATCTTCTGCTTATCCTGCATAGACGCTGTGTGGTAGGCATAGGCAGCAACCATTTAAGGCTGTAACATTATGAGACAGGATTCCAGAAGGAGTTATGCAGTGAGTTTAACAATATGATAAATACTACTCAGAGGTTTAGATAATTCTGTTGAAGTGCTTGGGGAAAATTAATAAAGGAGATAAAAATACCAAAGGAATAAAACAAGTAGGCAATTGTCAACTCTAGGAAAACAAAGTTTATAAAGGAAAGGAGATTCAACCCCCACAATGATACATAATAAGACTAATATCTTCAGAGGAGGCGTACTGACCTAAGGTTTTAGAGCAAGGTTGTTGCAGATAGGACCAGAATTCGAGTATCTTTTGTCTTTTTGTCTGGTGATTACACAACACTAGCTTTATGGGTGCCGCAGTGCCAGTGACATCAGCTCTTTGGGGTTTTACTGTGGCTGATATTTTGGACCATAATATAGCATTTTATCTATGCTCTTTATATATATTCAGGTTAAGTATCCCTTATTAGAAATGCATAGAACCATAAGTATTTTGGATTCGGATCTTTTTGGATTTTGGAATATTTGCATATACCTGAGATATCTTAGAAATGGGACCCAAATCTAAACATGGAATTCATTTATGTTTCAAATACACCACATGGAGACAGCCTGAAGGTAATTTTGTACAATATTTTTATTAATTTTGTGCATGAAACAATGTTCTGTGTTTTGACCAACTCATCATATAAGGTTAGGTGTGAAATTTTCCACCTGTGTTACTATGTCGCCATCAAAGAGTTTTGAATTTTGAAGCAGTATGGATTGTGAATTTTTATATGTAGGGATGCTTTATATGTAGTACAAACTTGATTTGTGCTGTATGTTGTCTACCAAATAATTGGCAACATATTTCATTCTCAGTTCAAATATATATTTATTTTTTCAACAGTCATTTAATGAGGATTTCTCAAAGCACCAGAATTCCAGCTTAAGTTCTTCAAGAGATGACAGGTAACAAATGTAGTCAAGAGGAAAAAGTTTAAGGTGATATGGTAGCCAGATGTATGAATAACTGACTGCCAGGGCAGTCAGGGAGGGTTTCAGAGAATAAAAAATATGCTTTGTTCAAAACAGATAAAATTAATATTTGCTGTATTGATATGAATTCTATTTTTGCCCATAAAATCCAGAGAATACTAATGATATAAGATGGAAACCTAAATAGGTTTGGCAAATATGGACCCAATCAGGATTCTGAGTTACATAGAATCATGAAGAAAGCAAAGTTCCATCTTCAAGGGATAACTCCGCATTTTGGTACAGAGTTTTGCAAATCAATTTTATATCCACTCTCTCATTTAATTTTCACGATAATCCTGCAAAGTACTGTTATTCCTGTTTTATAAATGGGGCAATTGAGACCAAAGCAATGTGAGTTTTCCAGGTTTCAAGGTAGGATAGAAGGCCAGGTACTCACAGTCTCAACCCTTTGACCTTCCTCATAGTCACCTGTTTCATGCAAGCTCCCATCCTTCAGTATCATCTCTCTTGCCTACCCGCTAAGTATTCTCGAATGTCAGAACTTATTCTCTCCAGACTGGAGGTCTCTAGAAGAGGCCCAGAATCAGCTGTTAATTCCTTCCGCCTCCACCTTCTCTGAAATTTGTCTCCCTGACATTTATTTATTAAGAATAAAGTAGTCAGAGTCATTTACGGAGACATCTTGGTAGTCTGAGAGGCCATTCCAGATGGATGTCTATTGCGAGAAATATTAAATGGCCTTGCAATTCTGTTTCCCCCTCATATACTTTAACTGGTATATGACAGATATAGTTTCCACTTAAAATGTGCAAGACACTGTATTACAAGCTTGTATTCATGAATTATTAATTGTTTCCTTTAACAACTGTCTATTGAGCACTAATTCCATGCAAGACACATTGCCAGATGCAAGGAACACCATGTTGTACAAGATAGGTCCCTTGCTTTTATTAAAATTTATAGTCTCATTTAATCTAATTCAATCTTCTAACTAGGCCCATCTCTATCAAGATATATGTGTATTATTCCTGTTTTGCAAGTTCAAAAACAGAGCTTTGTAAAGGTAGATTGAGCTGCAGAGAGCAGCATAAACAGTAAACAAACGTAGTCCAAACTCAAACCTAGCTGTATCTGATTCAAAGCCATGTGATCTTAAGAGCTAATCCTTGAAAAGAATCTCAAAAGGATGACTGAAATAGCAAGGTTTTCGAAAAACTAAAAAGGACAAATAAGGGTGAGAATGCAGCAGGGCTCATCTTGATAGTAATAATTACCATCTTGGCCTGTGCATATTAGGTATTCATCTAGGCCTTTTATATACATTATGTCATCTAGTTCTTCAAGACAACCTCATTGTATAGGTATCATAGATTTCATCCACAGGTTAGAAAATTAAGGTTCAGTGGGGTTAAACAATGTTTCCAGGCCAGACAGTGGGTAAGAAGCACATCTGGGTCTCAGGTATAGGCCTCCTTAACTTCAAATCCTTTGTTCTTAATTACTAAGGCACACTGCTTTTTGAGTAAGAGATTTTGCTTTGAGACTTTTGCTCCATTCATGTTCTTCTGCTTGGCCACATTAAAACTACCACGGGGCACACTCTCTCTCTACTTCCCTTTCTTAAGTTGTCTCAAACAGTGTAACATTCACCTGAGAAATAGGACAGGAGAGTCCCACCTTAATTCTGGCCTGCCATGAGCAGGATCCAGTCACTGGTTCAGGCACTTTTGCCCTCCAGTCCTCATCAGATGTTCAATCTGGTCACCAAGAGTTATGGCACCAGTGAGGAGAAATGCTTAGACTATCACCTACTGATTAACGAAGCTGACAATCACACAGCTACCAGAAGTTTCTCACTCTTCAATTGAAGCAGGTAAAGACAGAGTCACCGTATTGTACAGATACTTAGAAGGACACTGGAGGAGGTGACTTTCAGCATTTGTGTCAGGAGGTAAGGCCAGCAGCAGGAGAAGCTACCACATGGGAAGGGAAGACACTGGGACCCAGACTGTTAGAAGGTAACAAGGAGAAACATGGTGGGAACCAAGATGGAAGGAGTGTATAGAATTTACTGGATTCCCTTTTTCCTAATCAAGTTTCTATTAAAAATAGTTTCAAGCTTGAACAGCTAGCATACCTGGTAGCAAATTTTTCTGGCTTCTGGGTGGGGACTAGAACGAGGAAGAATTATTAACAATTAACAAGGCTCCCAACAGCAAATCTGTGCTTTTTGTCTTGTGAACAGCTCCTGACACAGAAATTACATGCCCAGCAAATTACAACCAGCCAGGTAGGACAGCAATAAGGCTCTGAAAAGCTCCTTTGTACTGAGGAAAGAGGATTGTTTCTCAGTTATATTTAGTCAAACTTTTCCACTGTACTTCCTGTCCTTCCTCAATGTCTCAGTGGGTGCTGGAATAAACAAGCCAAATCTGATAATAGTAGTGTCGCTTTACTACACTAGCGGAAAAATCTGATTTTTTAAAAACCTCAAGGTAACTTCTTACTCAGCATACACAATTTAAAAAGAATGTCAAAGGACTATGTATACAGAAAGTATTGCGTAACAAAGAGGGTCCCCCTCTGAACTCTGAAACACACACATCTCAGGGGACTCTGGGCCTGTTTTCTCAGCTGCAAAATGAGAGGGTTGCCCCAGAAAAAATCTCATCCATATGCTTTTCAGGTCTGACATTCTGTCAGGTTAGTAATACATTAAAGTTTATTTACCTCCAAAGGCTTGCAAGTAATAAACTTTCAGTAAAACCCCAAAATAATCCAGAATGAAACTTTAATAGTTATCTAATCTCAGACACCTTAGAGAATATCAATTAGGAACAGGGATAGAAAATTGGAACAAAGAAAAAACAGCCTTGATATTAATTGTCCTTGCTTATCTGTCTAACGCAGGGCTGAAGAACATTTTTGTTTGTTTTAGTTCATCAATTTCTTTTGTTTACAGTAAGTACACATTCAACAGAATAGAAGTGAATATTGTTTTATTTTCTCCTAACAACATCCAAGGATGTGGCTTCATGACTGCTTTTTTGTTTTGCCATTTATAATGACTGGGACAAAGGAAAAGAACCAATTGAGAATGACTAACAGCATAAAAAGCAATGCTGAGATTCTGCTCTAGCCAATTCAAAATTTGAAGATTTGGAGATTTATGCTTGCCTGCAAAATGCTGCAGTGAAACACTAAGAACTCAGAACAGTTAGGATGACAAACTGTGAAACCACTCAGAGAGGAACTCATCAGCAGGTGCTGGGGCTGAGATGGATACAAAGAAAAGATGTGTAGACCCAGTCCTATTACTCCCACCTTCTAGAGTTTATGGTTTACTAATGAAAGCTTCTTGCATTAACCCTGGCTTGCAAAAACCCAGGACTGGAATGGAATGGCTATTTTTCAAGGCCATGCAATAAAAACTTGATTGAAAGCAGGCATACTGAGATTAAAATCAATAACACGGTAAAGAGCACATTGCAGTACCCTTTACGTATTGCTACATAGTTTATGCTCAATAAATAATACCAGAATAGCAGCAGCAGCACTAGTGGTAAAAGCAGTCATATTAGAAGTGGTGAGCATAGGAGTAGCTATTACTGTTATGTTATTAAGTGGGAGATAGAAGACAAGGGCACTACTGGGGACAATCTCCTCTTCCCCTCTTGTTTACCAGTATCAAACAGTCAAGAATACTGGGAGCTTTAGTAGGAGAAATAAAGGGATTTAGAATCTGTATGCCAGGTCTTACTGCAATTACTTATATATACCATCTTATTTCTATACTCCATATGGTAGATAGCTTCAACTGCATGTTACAGATAAGGAAACAGGGTCAGGGAGTTGAGAAAAATTCTTCAAATTTGCATAGCTGCTAAATGGAGCAAGTTAGGATGCGAAGCCTGATACGCCTGGTCTCAACCATCATAGGGTCCCTAATCTGTATATCCTAAAATTTCAAGGACAGAATGACCCCAGTCTGTTACTTGTTTTACTATACAACAAAGGTATTAGGTAGGTTTGTTATCCTCATTTTAGAGACCAGAAAAATGAAGTTCTGATTGGCAAAATGACTTTCTTAACATCACACAGTTCAGAAGCAGTAGAGTTGAAATTGGAAGACAGATCTGTCCTCCATGATTGTTACAATGGCCACACTCTGGTTGTAACAAGCCATATTAATGGTGGTGATCATTGCCAATTTCTCCCATCATCCATACCTACCCGGCTGGCAAAGCCTGCTTTGTACCCTGACAGCCGTGTGTTTTAGGGAAGATCCTTCCTCAATCCTTTTTACTGATGGGCCTTATTACATGCATATTGATTGGGATAGGAATGGGTGTGGACAAATTTGAGCCTCTTTAATGTGCAGTAAGGCCAGGTGGCGGAGACCAGGGCCACAAGAGGTACAACCCTCAGGTCAACACTGAAAATGCTATTAGAAATAGTACTGAGCAGTAAAGGATGGCAGGGCTTCTGTGGGAAAAGAAAACAGGCAGAGATGGATGTGGCAACCTCTGGAAAGCTGTGGAGACACAACATCCAGGAATTTCTCAAAGTGAAATTGACAAACAAAGCAAATTAGCAACCAACCGATCAACCTTAAAGTCAAAGTATCAAACACACCCAGTTGTATTTTTTTTTTTTTTTACAAACTTTTTCAGTTATAAAATCTCTCTGCAATGTTATCTCTCAGTGGTAATTTTAATCGCTATTATTTTTCTTAAGGAATACATGGCTGGCTAGATCATGGGCTAGTACTCATCCATCTAACCAGCTGTACAGTGAGGGAAAGGAGAAGCTTTAGCTTTCCTCTTCTTCTATGGTTCTCAAATGTGCTGAGCAAACTAAGGGAGCAGGCTTACAGGTGGAGACTTAGTTCCTCAGGTATTCAGGGAGATCATCTTTTTTATTTTTAGTTCATTGGGTAAGGTGGTATGGGGTCAGATTGTTTACTTTTAGTCTTAGATCCACTGACTACTCATTGTAACCTTGGGCAAGTTTTCTGAATTTGTCTTGGTCACTACTATATGCTTTGCTATAAGGATTAAATGAGATAATTGTGAAGGTAAAGCACCTATCACATAGTAAGTGATTGATAGGTGTTAGCTATTATTTTGATCATTGCCTTGCAGGGATTCAGAATATGGAAATGTGTTAATCATGCTCTTGTGGTGATTTAGGTGTTTGTTAGATCTAAGGGGGATGAGACTAGAGGAGACGTAACTGAGTTATGAAAACATTACAAAGCAAAGCTAATATTTGCCTCTGCCAGTCAAGACAGCATCCAATCATCCTAAAAGATCCCTATTGGTTGCGGCGTGTTCCCAATCTCTTGGCTTAGTTAAAAAAAATGTCTTAGATAAGAAAAATGCTTCAGGCTGGGCTTTGGAACCTTTGCATGAGGATAGTCTGAAGACTTTTCCTTTCTCCTCCAACCTCTGTTCCAAACAGTGGCCACTTGGGAGGTCTGTGCTTGTGCATCAGACAGAGAAATCCTTGTACCTTCAGCTGTCCTTCCACCATATCCACCACCTCCCAGTGGGGTAGTCCTTGTCTTCAGCTAATATTTTGGCAACTTGCAATCTCCATATAGAAAAAAGCAGCAGGAAAAAAGCAGCTTTGAGTTCTGCACCTGACCTTTCCACTGAAAGCCAGCTTCCTTTTCTTACTTGGTAGCTAACAGAATTCTGACAACAAGAATCACTAGCTTGTTTTTCAGCAGCCCAAATGTTTATTGTCTAAATAGACAGAGTATGGTATAAAGTATGCTACATAGAGGACTTCAAAGACAAGTGTTTCAGGCTGTCCACACTTGCAATGATTACTTTAACACCCTGAACCTCAGTTGCCTTACCGGGTAACATTAGAATGAGACAACCTATTTCAACAGGTTATAACGAGGACTTATATTCTCAATAATGTGACAATATTTGCCTAAAGAACCTACTCAGATGCCTGTGTAATCTAATGAAAATGACTGAAGACTTGAAATAAAGATAATTTTTTGCTTGTGGTGAAAGGAAACATCTTCTGATTAACTTCTTCCTGGGGGAACACAGGTCGGGACACTGTTATTCTCTCCCAGCTAAAGATCCATCTTGCTTCTTAACAGACCTTGAGGAGTCCATGGTCACTTTCACCGCCACCTTCCTGAGATGCCACAAGGGGGAGCACTGATCCTTATAGATGACCTTTCAATGGGCACTTTAGTCCATTTTTGCCCCACCAGCCATTTCCTGGTGTAAAAATGTTTTCTTCCTTAAAAGCAGATAGATGCAAGAGGAATAAAGAGAAACCTAAACTGAGTAAGGAAAACACCCTACTTTTGGCTTTGTTCTGATGCTGACTTGCTTAAGTCCCCTTACCTCTTTTAGAACTCACCTTTCTTTATTTGCGAAATTTATTCAGAACTTGCCAGGCACTCATTTAGGTAATAATGATTCAGAAATGAAGAGATTTAGTCCTGCCTTCAGATAATCCACAGCAGCATGGATTAAGCAGACTTGCAGACCCACAGTTACAAAGCAAAGTGATAAGTGTTAGTAGAGAATGATCAGATGTTAATAGGAGGAAGGTGCCCCTAGGGTTTCTTAAGAATCATAAACAGCTTCACAGACAGAGGAAAGCTTAACTTCAAATTTGAAGGAGGAGCAGCAGCTTGGTAGATGAGAAAATGAAGATAAGCATTACAAGCAGAGAAGATGAAACACACAACCCTGGGCATGAGAGAGGAAAGGTCAGTTTACTCAAAATACATTTAGGGGTAAGATCAGAATTCTTATCCATTGGCCTGTGAATATTTCATGTATGATATTGTACATATGTGCATGTATGCACTTTTCAGTGGAGAGAATCCAGTTCGTGATCTGATCATATTCTCAAATTGGTTGGTGACAAGGGATAAGTCACACACACACACACACACACACACACACACACACACACGCACAAGTTATATGATTTCTAAAGTCATATAATCCACTCTGTCATTCTATTATATTTATTCACAATGTTAAAAATGTGCATATAAAGCTACTATTCATGCATCTCAAGGGCATCTGTCTCCAGTTATTTTCTTATTTATGCCATGATTCATATTTGGCTGATTAACTATTACATACCCTAGTCTTTTTTTTTTCTTTTTTTTTTTATTGCATTTTAGGTTTGGGGGTACATGTGAAGAACATGGAAGATTGTTGCATAGGTACACACATGGCAGTGTGATTTGCTGCCTTCCTCCCCATCACCTATATCTGGCATTTCTCCCCATGCTATCCCTCCCCAACTCCCCCACCCCCCACTATCCCTCCCCTTTTTCCCCCCCGACAGACCCCAGTGTGTGATACTCCCCTCCCTGTGTCCATGTGTTCCCATTGTTCAACACCCGCCTATGAGTGAGAACATACCCTAGTCTTTTACTGGCTCCTTTGTAAGCTCCCTTGAAATCTGCTTTTGTTTTAAGACCCCTGCTTTCAAAAGCCTTGGACAATTTCAGCTCTGTCTCTGTATGTTACCCACATCTTTTTAAAAATTTTATTTTATATATATACTAAATTGTCCAGTGATTTAAAAAATAGATCTAAACAGCAGACAGGAACGTAACCACAATTCCATGTGATTTCCTCATTTTCAGACTGATATGGTTTGGCTGTGTCCCTATCCAAATCTCATCTTGAATTGTAGCTCCCATAATTCTCACTTGGTGTGGGAGGGAACTGGTGGGGAGGTTACTGAACCATAGGGGCATGTTTTTCCTGTGCTATTCTTGTGATTGTGAGTAAGTTTCACAAGATCTGATGGTTTTATAAACGGGAGTTTTCCTGCACAAGCTCTCTTCTCTTGTCTGCTGCCATGTGAGACATGCCTTTCACTTTCCACCATGATTGTGAGGCCTCCCCGAGCCACATAGAACTGTGAGCCTATTACACCTCTTTCTTTTGTAAACTGCCCAGTCGTAGGTATATCTTTATCAGCAGCGTAAAAGCGGACTAATACACAGACCTTCACCTTCCCCTATCAGCTTTTTCTGCCAGCTAATCATCCTGCTTTTTATTTCACTGAGTCAGTCTGTACCTATATATACTTACTCTGCTAGCCTTCCTGTTACTGTCAAGTCAAGTCTTAAATTTTAGTACTGCAGCACTTGCTTCTAATTTAAGGACATTTCTCTAGCACTGTCCACTGCTTTCCCACATCATCTTGATTCACTACTGAATTCCTCCCACTACCATTCAAACATAGTGAAATATTTCTGATTTTAAAAGAAAATCTTCCCTTTATCCTTCCATCTCTCTTCTAGAGTAACCCCATTTATTTGTTTTCCTTTATGGCAAAACTCCTCAAAAGAGTTGTCTCCATTTCTCACCTCTATTTCTCATTCTGAATCTACTCCAGACATGTCTCTGTCCCTAGCAGAAACCAGGTAAAATAGAAAATTCTCTGTTCTCATATTAGAGGCATCCCTTTGTATCCATGGGGAATTGGTTCTAAGACCCCAGCAGCTACCAAAATCTATCAGGTTCAAGTCTCTTATATAACCTCCCACGTACATACTTTAAATCACCTCTAGATTACTTATAATGTCTAATGCAATGTAAATGCTATGTAAATAGTTGTTGTAACTTTAGAATTTGCATTTTTATTGTTAAATTATTATTTTTTATTTAAATATTTTCAATCAGAGATAGGTTGGTTGAATCTGAGGATGAGGAACCCCAATAGATAAAGGAATGTCTGCATTTCATTCAACAGCAGCACTGTTATACTCAATTATTCCCATCTTTTAAAACACTTTTCATTTTGGGGAGGACAGTTCATTTTTCCCATTTCTCTCCTACCTCACTGACCACTTCCTAGTTTCTTTGATGGATTTTTATCTTCACCTCTAAAAGATGAAGTACCCCACAATTCATAATTTTTTACTCTTCTCTAACTACACTATACTCTTTTTCTAAGTGATTTCCATAAGTTATAAATACTTTATCTTCAGTAATGTTCCTAAATTTTTATCAGAACCTTGGACTTTTGCCATGAACTTCAGAATCATGAGTCCAAGTTCTTACTTGATACTTTCACTTAGATAATTAATAGGTAACTCAGTTTTAAAAATTTTTCTATCTATACCACAAACCTGCTCCATCCTCTATCTTTGTAAATGGTACCATAACTGACCAAGTTCCACAGATCAAATAAATATCTTAGAATCATCTATGACTTCTTTCACAGAAACGCACATACATCTGTCACCATATCCTCTCAGCTTTCCCTTTGAGATACACCCAAAGTCCAATTCATTCTCACCATTTCTGCTACGACCACACTGTTCTAAGGCATAATGGTTGCCAGGACCCCTGCAGCCCACAATAGCCTTCCAGCTATTCTCTGTTTCCACCCTTTTCTCCTTAATCCCAAGCAATGAATGGAATCCTTTATAATGTAAATAATATAATATCATTCCCTGCTATCAACACTCAAAATGCCTCCCATCTAAAATTCTTACAATGGCTAACAGGGAAAAATATAGACCCTACATACTTCTCTGAACTCATATTCTATCAGGCTCCCTGTTTCTCCTATTTGAGTACTTCCCAAATGCACTCCTACTTCAGTCTCTTTATGTTATAGCCTTCTCTACTAAGGCGATATTTAACAGAAAATTTATTACACTCATTTTCACTTCAGTCTCTGCCCAAATATGACCTTTCTTATGAGTCTTGTATGACCCATCTAAAATAGCATCTCAATTTTCTCTTTTTTCATTCCTAGAATCATCCATATGATAGTATTTAATATAAATGTTTGTGGTCTATCTCCTCCAAATACACAAGTCTTTGAAGCATGAACTTCTCTCTAATTCAGCACTATATACATACACATACACCAGTGCCTGGTGTATGGTTATCAGTTAGTGAGTATATATGAAATGAATTAGAGAGAGCAGAGGTGAATGAGTCTTTGAGACAACCTGAATTTAGGTCTTATCCTCAAAGGGTCTCTAACTGAAGACATTGACAAGTCACTTTGGCCATTTGTATCAGAGTATATAAAATCAAAAGACAGAGGAGTTGAATAGATCAAAAAAACCAAGACCCAATGATCTTTCATTTACAAAAAACACATGTCATCAATAAAGACACATAGACTGAAAATAAAGGGATGGAAAAAGATGTTCCATGCCAACAAAAACAAAAAAAGAGTAGAAGTAGGTATACATATATCAGACAAAACAGATTTCAAGACAAAAACTGTAAGAAGAGACAAAGAAGGTCACTATATAATGATAAAGGGGTCAATTCAGCAAGATGATATAATAATTATAAAGACATATGCTCCCAACACTGGAGCACCCAGATACATAAAGCAAATATTATTAGAGCTAAAGAGAAATAAACCTCAATACAATAAAACCTGGAGACTTCAGCACCCCGCTTTCATCACTGAACAGATCTCCGAAACAGAAACTCAACAACAACAAAATCAGACTTTATTTATACTATAAAGCAGATAGACCTAATAGATATTTACAGAACATTTCATCTCATGGCTGCAGAACACACATTTTTCTCCTCAAGACATGGATTATTCCCTTGGACAGACCATATAGGAGTTTGCAAAATGTGTTAAAACGCTAAAAAATTGTAATGATATAAAGCATCTTCTCTGAACACAATGGAATAAAACAAGAAATCAATAACAATAGAAATTTTAAAAACTATACAAACATGGAAATTAAACAATATGCTCCCAAATGTCCAGTGGGCCAATGAAGAAATTAAGATGAAAATTGACAAAAATTTCTTGAAATAAATGATAATGAAAACAGAACATACGAAAACCTGAAGGATACAACAAAAGCAGTATTAAGAGGGAAATTTATAGCGGTAAGTGCCTACATCAAAAAAGAGGAAAAACTTCAAAGAAATAACCTAATGATGCATCTTAAAAAGAACTAGAAAACCAAACCCAAAATTAGTAGATGGAAATAAATAAGATCAGAGAAGAAATAAGTGAATTTGAAATGAAGAAAATAATACAATCAATGAAACAAAAAGTTTATTGAAAAGATAAAATTGACAAACCTTTAGCCACACTAAGAAAAAAGAGAAGACCCAATTAAGTAAAATCAGAGATGAAATGGAGACATTACAATTGGTATCACAGAAATTCCAAGGATCATTAATGGCTACTGTGAGCAACTATATGCCAATAAATAGAAAAATCTAGAAGAAACAGAAACATCCCTGACACATGCAGTGTTCCAAGACTGAACCATAAAGAAATTAAAAACCTAAACAGACCAATAAGAAGCAATAAAAATCAAGGCCATAATAAAAAGTCTTCCAGTAAAGAAACCCCTGGACCCCAATGGCTTCACTGCTGAATTCTACAAATATTTAAAGAAGAACTAATACTAATCCTACTCAAACTGTTCCTAAAAATAGAGAAAAATAATTTTTTTTAAACAGAGTTTTGCTCTGTCACTTCAGTTGAGGTGCAGTGGCACGACCTAGGCTCACTGCAACCTCTGCCTCTCAGGTTCAAGTGATTCTTGTGCCTCAGCCTCCCAAGAGCTGAGACTACAGACCTACACCCAGCTGTTTTTTGTATGTTTGGTAGAGGCAGGGTTTCACCATGTTGGCTGAGGCTGGAGTGAGCCAAGATCACGTCACTGCACTCCAGCCTGGGTGACAGAGCAAAGCAGCATGGTCCTGGCTTAAAAACAGAGACCAAAGGAACAGAATAGAGAATCCGGAAACAAATCTAAACACCTACAGTAGACTCATTTTTGACAAAGGTGCTAAGAACATCCATCAGCGAAAAGGCAGTATCTTCAATAAATCAGGCTGGGAAAACTGGATATCCCTATATAAAAGAATGAAACTTGATCCATATCTCTCACCTTATACAAAAAGCAAATTAAAATGAATTAAATAAAATCCAAGACCTCAAACTATGAAACTACTATGAGAAAACATTGAGGAAACTCTACAGGACATTGATCTGGGCAAAAAAATTTTATGCAATACCCCATATACACAGGCTACTAAAGAAAACCTGAAACTAAAAAGCTTTTGCATCGTAAAGGAAACAATCAACAAAGTGAAGAGACAACCAACAGAATGAGAGAGCATATTTACAAATTACCTGTCTGATAAGGGATAAATAACCAGAATATAAAGGAGCTCAAACCACTCTAATAATCTGATTTTTAAAAATGTGCAAAATATTTAAATAGACATTTCTCAAAAGAAGTTATACAAATGGCAAACAGGCATATTAAAAGGTGCTCAACATCACTAACCATCAGAAAAATGGAAATCAAAACTATAATTAGCTATCATCTCACCCCAGTTAAAATGGATTTTTTCCAAAAGTCAGGAAGTAATAAATGCTGGGGAGGATATGGAGAAAAAGAAACCCTCATACTCTTTTGATGAAAATGTATACTGGTACAACCCCTGTGGAGAACAGTTTGGAGGTTCCTCAAAAAACTGATAATAGGGCTACCACGTGATCCAGCAATTCTACTACTGGGTATATACTCAAAAGGAAGAAAATCATTTTATAAAAGATGTATCTACATGACCATGTTTGTTGTAACTCTGTTCACAATAGCCAAGATTTGGAAGCAACCTAAGAGTCCATTAGCAGATAAATGCATAAAGAAAATGTGGGACCTATCCACAATGAAGCACTGTTCAGCTATAAAAAAAACAATGAGATTCTGTCATTTCTAACAACATGGAAGGAAATGGAGGTCATTATGTAAAATGAAATAAACCAGGCACAGAAAGACAAACATCTCATGTTCTCACTTACTTGTGATATCTAAAAATCAAAACAATTGAACTGATGGACATACAGAATAAAAAGATGGTTATCAGAGACTGTGAAGGGTAGTGTGGAATGGGGTGGAGGCGGAGATGGTTAATGGGTATAAAAAAATAGAAAGAATGAATAAAACCTAGTATTTGACAGCACAACAAGGAGACTAGAGTCAAAAATAATTGTACATTTATAAGTAACTGAAAGAGTATAATTGGATTGTTTATAACACAAAGTATAAATGCTTGAGGGAATGAATATCCAATTTTCCATGTGATTATTACACATTGCATGCTGCTACCAAAAGATCTCATATACCCTATAAATATTTACACCTCCTATGTACCCGCAACAATTAAAAATACAATTTTAGAACTGATAAATTAGACCTTACTAAAATAAAAATCTTTTGTTCTGTGAAAGAACTGATTAAGAGAATAAGAAGATAAGCTGCAAATGGGAAGAAAATATTTGCAAACCACAGAAATTCAACAAATAATTGTATTTAGAACATGTGCAAAGAACTCTTGAAACCTGACAGTAAAAGAAAAAAAATCCAATTAGAAAATGGACAGAAGGCATGAATGGAGACATCCCACCAAAGAGGATAAACAGATGGCAAATAAGCACATGATAATATGTTCAACATCAGTAGCCACTAGTGACATGCAAATTTAAACCACAATAAGATATCATAACTGTCATAATGGCTAAAATTTGTTTATGATGTCATCAAATACTGACAAGAATTCATAAAGACTGGAATCAAACATTGCTGTTGGGAATGTAAAATGTTACAGCCACTCTTGAAAACAGTTGGCAGTTTCTTATAAAATCAAACATGTAGCCACTGTAAAACCCAGCATTTGTGTTCTTGGGCACTCTCTCACCACTCCTATTCAATATAGTATTGGAAGTTCTAGCCAGAGCAATCAGGCAAGAAAAAGAAATAAAGCATATTCAATTAGGAAAGGAGGAAGTCAAATTGTCTCTATTTGCAGATGACGTGATTGTATATCTAGAAGACCCCATTGTCTCAGCCCGAAATCTCCTGAAACTAATAAGCAATGTCAGCAAAGTCTCAGGATACAAAATCAATGTGCAAAATCACAAGCATTCCTATACACCAATAGCAGACTTAAAGACAGCCAAATCAAGAACAAACTGCCATTCACAATTGCTACAAAGAGAATAAAATACTTAGGAATACAACTAACAAAGAATGTAAGGGACCTCTTCAAAGAGAACTACAAACCACTGCTCACTGAAATAAGAGAGGACTTAAGCAAATGGAGAAACATTCCATGCTCATGGTTAGGAAGAATCAATATCGTGAAAATGGACATACTGCCCAAAGTAATTTATAGATTCAATGCTATCCCCATCAAGCTACCGATGACCTTCTTCACAGAACAGGAAAAAAACACCTTAAACTTCCTATGGAACCAAAAGAGAGCCTGCATAGCCAAGTCAATTCTAAGCAAAAAGAACAAAGCTGGAGGCATCACACTACCTGACTTCAAACTATACTACAAGGCTACAGTAATCAAAACAGCATGGTACTGGTACCAAAACAGAGATATAGACCAATGGAACAGAACAGAGGCCTTGGAGGCAACACCACACATCTACAACCATCTGATCTTTGACAGACCTAACAAAAACAAGCAATGGGGAAAGGATTCCCTGTTCAATAAATGGGGTTGGGAAAACTGGCTAGCCATGTGCAGAAAGCAGAAACTGGACACGTTCCTGACACCTTACACTAAAATTAACTCCAGATGGATTACAGATTTAAACATATGACCTAACACCATAAAAACCCTAGAAGAAAACCTAGGCAAAACCATTCAGGACATAGACACAGGTAAGGACTTCATGACCAAAACACCAAAAGCATTGACGACAAAAGCCAAAATAGACAAATGGGACCTAATCAAACTCCACAACTTCTGCACAGCAAAAGAGACAATCATTAGAGTGAACCGGCAACCAACAGAATGGGAAAAAATTTTTGCAATCTACCCATCTGACAAAGGGCTAATATCCAGAATCTACAAAGAACTAAAACAGATTTACAAGAAAAAAACAAACAAGCCGATTCCAAAGTGGGCAAAGGTTATGAACAGAGACTTTACAAAAGAAGACATATATGAGGCCAACAAACATATGAAAAAAATGCTCATCATCACTGGTTATTAGAGAAACGCAAATCAAAACTACATTGAGATACCATCTCAAACCAGTTACAATGGCAATCATTAAAAAACCCGGAGACAACAGATGCTGGAGAGGATGTGGAGAAATAGAAACACTCTTACACTGTTGGTGGGAGTGTAAATTAGTTCAATCATTGTGGAAGACAGTGTGGCAATTCCTCAAGGATCTAGAAATAGAAATTCCATTTGACCCTGCAATCCCATTACTAAGTACATACCCAAAGGACTATAAATCGTTCTAATATAAGGACACATGCACACAAATGTTCATTGCAGCACTGTTTACAATAGCAAAGACTTGGAATCAACCAAAATACCCATTGATTATAGACTGGACGGGGAAAATGTGGCACATATACACCATGGAATACTATGCAGCCGTAAAAAACGAAGAGTTCATGTCCTTTGCAGGGACATGAATCAACCTGGAAACCATCATTCTCAGCAAACTGATGCAAGAACAGAAAATCAAACACTGCATGTTCTCACTCATAGGTGGGTGCTGAACAATGAGAACATATGGACACAGGGTGGGGAGCATCACACACTGGGGTCTGTGGGGGGGAAACTAAGGGAGGGACAGCAGGGTGTGGGAGTTGGGGAGGAATAACATGGGGGAGAAATGCCTGATATAGATGATGGGGAGGAAGGCAGCATACCACATTGCCAGGTATGTACCAATACAACAATCTCGTATGTTCTTCACATGTACCCCCAAAACCTAAAACACAAAAATATATATATTTTAAAAAATAACTTATGCTCACACAAAAACCTATATATAAATATTCATATCACTTATGTGTAATAACCCAAAACTGTAAATAAACTGAAAATTGTTAATTGGGCAAATGACTGACAGTGATATATCCTTACCATGGAGTATTACTCAGCAATAAAAAGGAAAAAATACTAAGTGAAAAAAAGCCAATCCCAAAAGATTACATACTGTATAATTCCATTTATATAACATTATTGAATTGTCAAAATTAAAGATATGGAAATCAGGTTATAAAATGGTGATTGCCACATGTTGGGGATGTGGAAGGTAGATGTGGCTATAAAAATGCAACATAACAAATCATTGGGGTGAGAGAAATGTTCATTACTATAATAATGGATACACAAACTTGAGATAAAATTACAAGAACTAAAGACACACACACACATACACACACACACACACACACACACACACAACTGGAAATGCTGAGTAAGATTGGTGGATTATTTCAGTATCAATTTTCCATGGAGAAACTGGGTAAAAAGTACACAGAACCTCTCTGTATTACTTTTTACAAGAGCAAATCAAGGTCAACAATATATAAAATAGATAATTAATCATGAAAAATTGGGTTTTATACCAGGAATGAAAGGTTAATCAATTTGTTTCACCATGTTAATCAAATATTTTAATAGATGCAAAAAAATAATTTGACAAAAGTTAATACACACCATGATTTTAAAAAACCTCAGAAAAAAAGAAATAGAAGGAAACTTTCTCAAACTCGTAAAGAATATCTATAAAATCTTAATTTATTTTATTTAAAGGTCTAATTGCAATCAAAAATATTTTTTAATTAATGCATGAATTTAGCAAGCTCAGTATCAGTTTAAAAAGTGTAAGGTAATTGCACAAAAATCAATTCTATTTTATACATAAACATTGAACTGAAAAATGAGTATCCAAGCCAATTACGTAAAATGTCTCACAATTTAGATTTGCCAGATTTGTTATCTTGAGATTTGATTCAGATTATATATTTTGAAAACCACATCAATATCCTATTTCCCTATTAACTTTTACCTGCTGATTTTAGTACCAATTAATGATTTCTCTGAATCAATTATTACTGTTGCAAAATGGCTTTTGAAAACTTCTACCTTTACTGGTTGTCATTCTTCTATAAAGAAGAGTTGTCCTATAAGAATTTTAGAAGAAAACGTAGGAAACACCATTCTGTACACTGGCCTTTGGAAATCATTTATGACTAAGTCCTCAAAATCAACTGCAACAAAAAAATTGACAAATGGGATCTAATTAAATGAAAGAGCTTCCGCACAGCAAAATAAACTATCATCAGAGTAAACAGAACACCTACAGCTTGGAAGAAAATATTAGCAAACCATGCATCTGACAAATGTCTAATGTCTAGACTCTAAGGAATTTAAATAATTGAACAAGCAAAAAACATGTAACTTCATTTAAAAAGTGGGCAGAAGACATGAACAGATATTTTTCAAAAGAAGACATACAAGTAGCAAACATAGATATGGAAAAAATGCTCCACATCACTTATCATCAGAAAAATGCAAATCAATACCACAGAGAGGTCTCATCTCACACCAGTCAGAATAGCTATTATTAAAAAGTCAAAAACAGCAGATACTGGCAAGACTGCAGAGAAAAGGGAATACCTACACTGTTGGTGAGAATGTAGATTAGTTTAGCCACTGTGGAAAGCAGGTTAGAAATTTCTCAAAGAACATTAAGCAAAGCTACCATTTGACCTAGCAATCCCATTACTGGGTATATACCTAAAGGAAACTAGATCATTCTATCAAAAAGACACATGCACTCACATGTTCATGGGTGTGCTATTCACAGTAGCAAAGACATGAAATTGAGCTAGGTGCCCATCAGTGAAGGACTGGATTTTAAAAAGTGATTTTATGCATAAAACAGAAATATACTTTATATATACATATATATATATATATCTCACATATTTGATGGAATGCTATACAGCCATACTATACCGCCATAATAAAGAATGAAATCATTTTCCTTTGCAGTAACATAGATGCAGCTCAAAACCATTATCCTCAGCTAACTATCGCAGGAACAGAAAACCAAATACGATATGTTCTCACTTGTAAGTGGAGCTAAACATTGAGTACTCATGGACATAAAGAGGATAAAGATACACACTGCAGACTAGGTATACACTAAAGTTGGTGGGAGGGGGGGAGGGGGACAAGGCGTGAAAAACTGTTGGACATATGCGTAGCACTTGGGGTGATGAGAACATTTGAATCCCAAACCTCGGCATCATGGAATATACCCAGGTGACAAACCTGCACATGTACCCCTGAATCTAAAATAACAGCTGGGAAAAAATACTTTTCTATCCTTTTCTGTTATATCTGGGTATCATTACTTATCTTTATTATTACTATTCATGGTTTTCAGTAATTATAACTTTTATCCTTTATTTTTTTTCTTTTAGTTACAGTAACATTTTCTAAGTATTACATTCACACACTAAAGTACACAAACAGTAAATATACAAACCAATACTTTTTTTTTTTTTACAAATTATGCACAGCCAAGTAAGCATTCACCACTCAAATCAATATAAAGACTGTTTCCAGCCCTCCAGAAGTCGACTCATGATTCTGCCCAGTCTTCAGCAATGTCCCTTCCCACCAACAAAATGTAACACTATCCTGAATTCTAACATGATAATTTATTTTGCTTATTTTTGAACTGGATATAGATTAAAACATGAGTATTCTTTTGTATCTGGACTTTTCCACTCAACATTTTATCTGTAAAATTTATCCATTTTGCCATATACAGCAATAGATCGTTTTTTCACACCACAATTATTTGTCTATTTTACTGTGACTGTACACCTATGATGTTTCTGGTGTGAGGCAATATTGCCTTATTCTTCTATGAACATTCTTATTCATGTGTTTATTGCACATAAATTTACATCTGTGTTAGTATACACCTAAGAGTGGAATTGCGAATCATAGATCTGCATGTGTCTGTCACTGATACATATTGACAAATAGTTTCAAAGTGGTTGCACCAACTTTGTACTTTCATCAGCTGCATATGAGAGTTCCATGACAACATCTGTTGATGTCATTTTTTAAGTACAACATTCTCTAGATGTGTAGTGGTATCTCACTAGATTTTAATTTTTATTTCCCTGCTTATTAACAATGCTGAGGACATTTCTCTTTTTTTTGGTCAAATGGAGAGTCATCTTGTAAACTTCCTGAAAAATGTTTGCTCATGTATTTAAAAAATATGCAATATCTTCTCTACTTTATGGTTAACCTGTTCATCCTTTTAATGATTTCTTTCAATAAGCAATGTTTTAATTTCTTTTTTTTTTTGAATTGGAGTCTCACTCTTGTTGCCCAGCCTGGAGTGCCGTGGCACTATCTTGGCTCACTGCAACCTCCACCTCCTGAGTTCAGTGATTCTCCTGCCTCAGCCTCCTGAGTAGCTGGGATTACAGGTGCCTGCCACAACACTCAGCTAATTTTTGTACTTTGAGTAGAGACAGGGTTTTGCCATGTTGGCCAGGATGGTCTGAACAATGTTTTTAAATTTTAATGAAGTAAATTTTATTAATCTTCTTATACAGTTAATGCTTTTTCTTCACAGCCAGTTTTGCAGTTGCTTCTTTGAAAGTAATGTGTTCTCATTCTCTAAAAACTTTAAAGGTTTTTCTTGGAATGATTGACTAACACCAAAATCTGTATTAGTCAGAGTTCTCTAGAGGGACCGAACTAATACGATAGATGCATACATAAATGAGAGTTTATTAAGGAGTATTAACTCACACGATCACAAGGTGAGGTTCCACAATACGCCGTCTGCAAGCTGAAGAGCAAGGAAGCCAGTCCCAGTCCTAAAGCTGAAGAACTCAGAGTCCAATACTCGAGGGAAGGAAGAGTCCAGCACGGGAGAATGACATAGGCCAGAAGTCTAAACCAGTCTTAGGGACATTAGACATTTTCTTGTGTTTTCTTTCTGCAATTTTCTTTACACAAAGATCTGAATACCTCAAATTTGCTTGACAAAGGGTCGCAAACTCTAATTTGGGGGGGGCATCCCATTCTAGTAAAACTGCTGCAACTTCCCCTCCTGTTTATGCCCTGAAGCAAATTCACGAATTTTCAAGAGAAAAAATAGTGGTGCTGATCTACGACTAACCTTGATACCTTTTTTTGCTTTTAGGATCATGGCTCCTTAAATCCAGTTTACCTTGATTTCTCTCTAATGATTTTCAAGCCACTATTTTAAAAAATCCACGTTCGACAGTTGTTATGGGTTCAGTTCCCACATGGGCCAAAAATAATAATATAATAAAATAAAAACCCAGGTTTTATAGTTGTTCTTAGTTGTAATACTAGTCAGATACAAACTGTTCTTTCATAGCTAGAAGATTATGATTATTAGTGTTAATAATCAAAACATCCCAAATTTTGATAATTGGAGTCTAATTAAGCTCGATTCTGGAACATTTTGATATGTACCCTCAATTCACGATAGTCCTTTACTTTCTGCCACAACAAGATGTTTCAAGGTCACTTTTTACTTACTCTGCTGAAGACACAGATTCAGTTACATCTCTAAGGATTCCAGTTATTTGTAGTGAAAAATGTTTAGAAGCCAATATGTGAGTAAAAAGTGTATTACTCATGGCTACCAGGGTGACATTGCTTCTGAATCTTTCCATGGCTTAATTGCATGTATTTAATCATTAATTCTAATAAAAATTCAAATGCAATATCACAGTGTTTGTCTTTGCCTTTTCCTATTCCATATTCACCCTTTCTTTAACCTACAATACATAAACTAGTTTTAAATGTCTACAGTGTCACCACCAATACAACTTAATAAAGTTAACAATTTCTGTGCATTTCCTTTTATTATTAGCACATTTTATTAACAATGTACATTCAAAATATGATTAAGTTTCTCAGATTAATTTTTTCCATATAAACATGTTATCAATGATCATAGAGTTAGGGTCACTTGTTTCCCTTTTGTGTTGAATTTTGAACATATCAATGGAACAAATGATGATTTACTTGAGAACCATTAATATAAACACTTATGGATCTCCTAATATTGATTCTTTCTTTAATCTCCGGAACAAATATGATTTGGTGATGATGTATTATTTCCTTGACATGTTGTTGGCAGGTTTCATTTGCAAATACTTAGAATTCTTGGAATCAATATTCATAAGGAAGCATGATTTCCTAGTTGCTTTGTGTGTGTTTATCAGGTTTCGTTATCAATATTACATTTGTTTCAAACAATTTTTTATTCTATTTTATTTCTATGTTCTGGAACAATTTAAATAAGAATGGTCTTTAAAGAATTGGTCACACAGAGGGAAGCCAATCAGACTCACAGCAGATCTCTCAGCAGAAACACTACAAGCCAGAAGAGAGTGGGGACCAATATTCAACATCCTTAAAGAAAAGAACTTTCAACCCAGAATCTCATATCCAGCCAAACTAAGCTTCATAAGTGAAGGAGAAATAAAATCCTTTACGGACAAGCAATTATTGAGAGATTTTGTCACCACCAGACCTGCCCTGCAAGAGCTCCTGAAAGAAACACTAAGCATGGAAAGGAACAAGTACCAGTCACTGCAAAAGGAAACCAGTTGGCAAAGACCAAAAATGCAGTGAAGAAAATGAGTCAACTAATGAGAAAGAAAACCAGCCAGTAACAAAATGGCAGGATCAAATTCACGCATAACAATATTAACATTGAATGTAAATGGCCTAAACGCCCCAATCAAAAGACACAGACTGGCAAACTGGACAAAAGTCAGAACCCATCAGTGTGCTGTGTTCAAGAAACCCATCTCACATACAAAGACACACATAGACTCAAAACAAAGGGATGGAAGAAGATTTACCAAGCAAATGGAGAACAAAAAAAGCAGGGGTTGCAATCCTAGTCTCTGATAAAATGGACTTCAAACCAACAAAGATCAAAAGAGACAAAGAAGGACATTACATAATGGTAAAAGGATCAATCCAACAGGAAGAGCTAACTATCCTAAATATATATGCCCCCAACACAGAAGCACCCAGATACATAAAACAAGTTCTTAATGACCTAAAACGAGATTTAGACTCCCACACAATAATAGTGGGAGACTTTAATACTCCACTGTCAATATTAGACAGATTATCGAGACAGAAAATTAATAAGGATATCCAGGACTTGAATGCAGAGCTGGACCAAGCAGATCCAGAGCTTCTGTACAGCAAAAGAAACCATCATTAGAATGAATCAGCAACCAACAGAATGGGAAAAAATGTTTGCAATCTACCCATCTGACAAAGGGCTAATATCCAGAATCTACAAAGAACTAAAACAGATATACAAGAAAAAAACAAACAACCCCATTCAAAAGCGGCGAAGGATATGAACACTTTTCAAAAGAGGACATATATGAGGCCAACAAACATATGAAAAAATGCTCATCATCACTGGTCATTAGAGAAATGCAAATCAAAACCACACTGAGATATCATCTCATGCCAGTTAGAATGGCAATCATTAAAAACCTGGAGACAACAGATGCTGGAGAGGATGTGGAGAAATAGGAACACTCTTACACAGTTGGTGGGAGTGTAAATTATTTCAACCATTGTGGAAGATGGTGTGGTGATTTCTCGAGGATCTAGAAATAGAAATTCCATTTGACCCAGCAATCCCACTATTGGGTATATACCCAAAGAACTATAAATCATTCTGCTATAAGCACACATGCACACGTATGTTCACTGCAGCCCTGTGTACAATAGCAAAGACCTGGAACCAACCCAAATGCCCATTAATGATAGACCGGACAAAGAAAATGTGGTACATATGCACCATGGAATACTACACAGCCATAAAAAATGATGAGTTCGTGTCCTTTGTAGGGACTTGGACGAATCTGCAAACCATCATTCTCAGCAAACTGACCCAAGAACAGAAAACCAAGCACCGTATGTCTCACTCATAGGTGGGTGTTGAACAACAAGAACATGTGGACTCAGGGAGAGGAGCATCACACACAGGATAGAGCGGGTGGGGGTAGGGGAGA
Organism: Ateles fusciceps; assembly: GCA_036589455.1. Taxonomy (NCBI): domain Eukaryota; kingdom Metazoa; phylum Chordata; class Mammalia; order Primates; family Atelidae; genus Ateles; species Ateles fusciceps. The sequence goes on from JAZHEH010001096.1 coordinate 1,182,677, forward strand.
GACAATGGGGAGTGGGGGAGGGAGGGGAGCGTAGGGAGGGATAACATGGGGAGAAATGCCAGATATAGTATGCACCTAAAGTAAAATAAATAAATTATTAAAAAAAGAGATTTGGTCAAATTTTCTATATAATTATCTAGTTTCAGTGATTTTGAGCAGTTAGTTCTTTGAATTCTTTATCATTTTATATGGCAATCACTTTGTTGAAGCATTATATTACAACCAGGGTCAATTATGATAAACAGTATTTTTGCATAGAATTTCAAATATGTTTCCATAGCTTATTACATACCTGTAATAAGCTCATTTTTTTCATTTTATTTTTAAGTTATTTTCCCTCTGCAGTATTTCATTTTGTAGATAATTAAATACTTGCCTTTTATTCTTTGAATAATTACATAATAGTGGTTTATTTGGTAATTTTACTCAAATAGCCATATTTATATTACTTTTACTTTTTAATATACTTTATTGCTTTGTAATTTGAGTACAATCAAGTGTACCCGTTCTAAGGTCAAAGTTTGAGCACCTGAGGAAGTTAAATTTTGTAAGCACGTCATGATGAGGACACGCGACATTCTCATCTCCACTAAAACTTTTAGGCACATTTTAAATAAATCTCCACTACTATTTCTGTCACCAGAAAACCACTCAGAAAACCACTCTGCTTTCTATCACAACAGGTTTGTTTTGCTATTCTAGAATGTCATATAAATAAAATGATACAGTATGTGGTCTTTTGTGTCTGCCTTCTTTCACTTAGTATAATGCTTCTGACATTCATCCGAGTTGCTGTTTCTGTTAGTTCATATCTTATTATTGCTCAATAGTCCAATGTAGAAATATAACTTGTATATACTTTTACTGTGTGTTTTATGTATCTTCTTTGGGAAGTATGTTTCAATCTTGTGTTATTGGTATTGGGTTGTTTGCCTTCTTATTAACAAGTTGTAAGACTCATTCCAAAAGATATAAACAATCACAAAGATACATAAAATACAGGGTGACAGTATAAATTGTCTTACAGTTATATAATTTGGTATTGTGTGTATATTATATATGTATATAGAGAAGATATAAAATACTGTGTACTAGTCTATGAGTTGCCCTTTTATTATATTAATGGCATTTTTTTTTAAGAGTCTTGTATGATACTCTACCTCTGTATTCCGTTGTCTCTGGCATATGACCCAAGACATTTCCCTGCAAAAGACAGTATGAGCTGGGGTTTTGTCCAGCAGAAACAATCCTGAACAATGTCTAGTGAGCTCAAGGCAATTTATCAACAGCTTTCCTAGTGTCGAGATGTTAAATCAACAAGTACATTAATTACCATTTAGCCATTCAGAGCAGTGAAGCAGCTGGTTCCAGAGCGTGTAGAAATTGCAGTATTTTTGTTTTCCTTTGGGGACGTAAACGGTATGTTTTTCTCCATAATGTTTGCTTCTGATTTCTTGATTTTATATTTTTTAAGCCATTTAACAATTTTATTTGTCAATTTAGATGCATGTCTTCACTTCTAACTAGACCGATTTCCTCAATGGCAAAGCATATTTCCTCACACTGAGTAGGTACTAGAAAAAAATCTGAGCTCCCTAAACTTACTGGTTTTCTGATGTTCTGTTACAAATAAAACACACAACTTTACCTCAATTTTCAGTAAACGCATTTGGTAATCATTTTATTTTCTTCATACTGCCTTTTTACCAATCAAATACCAAGTCTTACCAATTATTTATCTGCAAAATCTTTAATTTTTCATCCTATTATTTCTTTAGTCAAGACACATCATTTCTTGCTTAAATGGCTTATTTTTACTTTGATTCTCTGCTTTTGGGGGGTGAAACTTTAAAAGACACATCTAAGATACAGTTCACATTGCTATCAGCAATACTTTACAAATATCTATTCATTTATTTATTTGCTATGTGCCAGCACTCTGCTATGCTTTGTGGTTGTTAAGATGAAAAAAGAGCTCCTGGCTTTCCTTGGTAAGTATTCTTCAGAAAAATAATAAGGAATAAAAGAAGCAAGTATGAGTCAACTTATTTGAGCATATACTTGAGCTGAACCTTGAAGGAGGATTAGAAATGCGTTTGCTATGTTCCTTTGTTTTTAGTTGGAGCCAAGTGGAGAAGTAATTTAAATTGTGTTCTGTAAGAAATAAAACAGAAAACTGGCCATTATTTTTATTTTTAAAACATAATGTTAGTGGCAATTTACAGACCAATTGCAATTAGGAAGTTTTGCTCATGTCACTCTTTTAGTTTTGTAGGACTATATTGATTATTTGGAATTTAAGCAATAAAACTTGCCATTTAAAAAACTTCAGCTTCCTTTTTTTATATATATAATGTAACAGCACCATAAATCAGATTTATGCTGTAGAGATTTGTTTAACAGGTTCCTTAGGCAAATATAAATCAGATAGGCACCTAATACCCTGGATAAGCAGAACTGTGGTATGGGGAAAATGCAGAAACCTGTGCACAGGGATTTAGGAGCCTCTTGAGAGGGAGGGATTAAGAGCTGTCTCCATTAGGCCAGGTGCGGTGGCTCAGTGCCTATAATCCCAGCACTTTGGGAGAAGGAGGTGGGTAGATCACTAGGTCTGAGACCAGCCTGGCCAAGATGGTGAAATCTCCTCTCTACTAAAAACACAAAAATTAGCTGGGGGCAGTGGTGCACACCTGTAATCCCAGCTAGGAGGGAGGCTGAGGCAGGAGAATTGCTTGACCCTGGGAGGTGGAGGTTGCAGTGAGCCGAGATGGCAGCGTACGCTGCACTGCACTCCAGCCTGGCGACAGAGCAGGACTCTGTCTCAAAAATAAAAAATAAAAAATAAACTGTCTCCTTTCTTCATATGGTTCAAATTTTACTCATGAATTGATTAGTTTTCACAAAAGATCCACCTATTGAGAAAGGATGGAAGGAGAGTTTACCAATAGCGGAAGGAGAGCCTGACTGGCGAGGCAGGCTCAACAATAGGACCTAAATAGACATGAGAATAGGCATGCGGCTGACACTGTCAACTCTTCCTTAGCCTACAGGAAAACTTTAGGCACAGTGACTGGGCCTTAAATGTAAACTAAAGAACACCTTTTAAGTCTAATCTAGAGCATCTTTAAACGAGGAATTCTCATGGGACTGGGATCCAGACCAGTAAAGGTGTCTTTGCTGCAACTGATCAGGAAATGTTCAGTAGTGTAGCACCAGTCCTCAACTGCACCATTGATAGTAAAAGAAACAAGGCCAAGAAAAAACCGGCATCTGCTTGTGGCCAGATCCAATGCTTGCATTCTTGTTTAGCCTAGAAGCAGTTGCAGCTGTTTTGAAAATGAATGATTCCCAGAGGTTCTTACACAACTGCTCGGTATCGAGAAAGCCCCAAGAGAGTCACTCTACAACCTTTGCTGTATTAATTTTCTAGGGGTGCCATAACAAATAACTACTGTTTATTAAACAATAAAAATGTATCTTCTCACAGTTCTGGGAAGTTAAAGATCAGAGTCTCAGCAGAACTGGTTTACTCTGCAGCCTTTCTCCTTCACTTGTAGATAGCCGTCCTCTCCCTGTGTCATTACATGGCCTCTGCAGATATTTGTGTCCTCATATCCTCCTTTTATAAAGCCACCAGTCATATTGGATTACAGTGAACTCTACTGACCTCTTTTTACCTTAGTTACCCCTTTAAACAGCTAATCTCCAGGCCAGGTGAGGTGGCTCACACCTATATTTCCAGCACTTTGGGAAGCCAAGGCAGGCAGATCACTTGAGCCCAGAAATTTGAGATCTGCCTGGGCAATATGGCAGAACCCCATCTCCACAGAAAATACAAAAATCATCTGGATATGGTGATGCATAGTCCCGCGTAGTCCAAGCTACTCGGGAAGATCATCTGAGCTCTGGGGGCCTGAGGCTGCAGTGAGCCGTGACTACCACTGCACTCCAGCCTGGGCAACAGGGAAAGACCCCCGTCTCAAACAACAGCAGCAGCAACAACAACGAGCCTATCTCCAAATACATCACATTTTTAAGTATCAGGGTGTAGGGCTTCAATACATGAATTTTGGAGAGAAGGTAAAATTCAACCTGTAACACTTGCCATCTTGCACAAATGGAGACTTGAGTGAATTTGATTATCAAGATATAACTCTCATTATTTTTGAAAATTATTTTATTGTCACATCTTTACTCATCACCATTTTAATCAACTCTAATGCTGTACTAACTTGCTTCAGAACTCTGTTAAAAGACCAAATAAATATAGAAGACACAATTATTGGGCTCCCTGTGTGTTCCTCTCCATTCCCATTCATGTCTGTTTCTCCACAGAAGTTTCCAGGATGTATCCTAAAACATTGCTAGGATATTTTTATTATTTTGTTATAATCTTATCTGTACTTCAAGATGGTGAAGTAGATCATACCAGTTACATCTGCTTACTACTCTTATATAAATGTTAACTTCAGAATAAATCCATACCCTGTAGCATGGCATGTTCCTTAAATATCTGTCCTCACCTGCCTTTTCAGGCCCACTCACTGCCCTTCCATCCATAATAGTGGGCTGAGCATGCCATTTGCACATATGCATCTCCATTCCTTTCCACGTGCTCCTCTCTTTGCCTGGAAAGACCTTCCATCGGTTTTGTTAAATAATAATTAATGTCTCCGTTACAATATACATTCTATCAATTACAATAAGTTTCCTTACATGTTTTACCCAAAGGATTCAGAGTACCTTGAATGTAATGAGTAAACTTTTTATAGGGCAATATCTAGACTTTGACATATAGAACCTTATTAGCTCAACTAAGGCTAGTTAAAAAAAAATGATCAATGCATCGATCGGTTGCTTGCCGATGATGCTGGTGACGATGCTGCTTGACAACAGGTGCCTATCCCATGAAATGGTGAAAAATTGTAGTTACTGAATAAATCTGATAATGACATGTCTCTGAGTCTCTGTTTCAACAGAAGCAGGACCTAGATAAGGGAACAATATACATGTAATTTCTAAAAGTTGTTTCTCCCACTGAGACTTGCATGCCGCTGCTGCCTTCCCTCTGTGACTGTGGTATGTATGACAGGCTTCAGGATACCTAAGCGCAACCTACATTTGAAACCTGGCAGCTCAGCCTTCCTTCATCCTGCTGGGAGCTGTTACAAGCTATGAGGTGCCAGGGGCTTTTATTCCTGCCTTATTAAAATGGGGAACTGGACCCTGAAAACTAAAGCTGCCAAAGCCCACAACTCAGAAAAGGAAATTGGGGTTTAGGGGAGACATACAATAGATTTCTTTACACAAATTCTAAAATTTAAAGGCCATTTTATTACAACCATATTCAAAATCTGCCATAAACCAAACTCCTTCCTCTGAAGAAAAAAAATACCGTTTCTAACAAATCATAGGTCACAGACGTCCCAGGAGAAGGCAGAGTCTGCTTCTCTCCAGGTAACAATTCTCCAAAATACAGCTATATCTACATGGGAGGTAGCCCCACCTCTCATTTGCGAAATTGGTCAGCAGTTCCCCTGCACACAGCCTTGATCCTCCACCACCTCCCAGTGCTAATTGCTTCTCTAAAATGTGTTGAGAATCTGGAGTGGGAGGAGCTGGGCAGCATCCTGAGGTAATTCCCGAGGGCTCCTCCTGTACTCATTATTTCTCTCTGACACTGTCAGCCTCTAAATTTCCTCAGAGCAACCCAGGTCAGTCATGCTAGAAGACGGCATCATGAGCCACCTCCCGTCTGAATGATATAACAGGAGGTTAATTCCCAGGCACAGTGCCTGAGGAAGCCAGAGAGCGTGCAAGGGAGACTGGCAATTCCCAGGTAGATCTGTGTCAGCTGTCTCGCCCTAATTACTGAAAGCAAACAGAAGCTCTCTAGATGAGCAGACCCAATGGGATGCTGGCTGCCTAGGAGAGTTTCACTAGAGATCAAACCACAAGAGAGTGCAGAGATCTCATGGGAAGTTTTGCCTGTAGTGAAGCAAGGGTTCATAAAACAGGCCACAGGGTAGGTTTCCGTTTGTGACCCTCAGAATGAATGCCTGGCTCAAGGCTTATTCAGCAATCAGACAATGTCACCTGACTTGGCTCACAGTCTAAGAACAGAAATGTCTTTACAGAGGGTAATATAAGAAAATTTGACTTGCTAAAGCAATAGCTAAGGGTAGCAACAAGTACCTGAAACACACATAATATATGCGTTTTTAAATACAAGATCTCTCACCACATACATACAAACACACACACACACTCACAGAGCAATAAACTAATTTGTTTGTTTACTGGAAGAGAAAGCCTATGCAAGTGTAATGAATTTGAGACACAGTGATTCCCTAAAGAGATCAGAAATAATCTAGAAAGACCATCTCTATGAGACATTTCTTCACTGGAATGCACATTTTTCTAAGTCTGTTTTAAGTCTTTCATGTGATTATGCCCATTTCCTCAAATAAATGGCAGTGTTCCCAGCTAGATCATTATTTGTCTCATCTACTTTTGCATTGTCCACAGTGTCTAGTAAAGTGACAGGCAAAATAAGGTGCTAAGTCAGTGTTCCTGGAGAGGAAGGAAATAAGGTGGTGAAGAAAACAAAGGCAGGATGGACGCAGAGAAGGAGACAGGGAGGAAAATTAGAGAGGGGGATGTTTTAGAGTTTTCCAGACTTAGAATTCACTGTCTGGGCCGAACAAAGGTTACAATTTGCTTTTTACTGCAATGAATTCAAAGGTCGAGAGATCACAAAGTTAAAAAGCAGTCAACAGCTTTTGTACACAGTTCTTTTTCTCCAGTCAATTCAAATAGTATTTAAATACATTATGTCCTGCTTTTTACAACCTTCCATCTAACACTGGTCATATTCAATAAACAAAGCAGTTCTGGGTCCAGGAGCAAACAATGAAAAATCCCAAACTACATTCTTGAAATAGTACATTTGCATATGTTTTTCATACTTTTAAGCTACTTATGCAGATAGCTAAAGGAATGGCAGTATTGAACTTGACCTCCCTTGCTTAAAACAATGAATTGCTCTTTATGTAAGTATCCTTCTTTTTATAATGGAAAGAACTGTGACATTGTCAATGGTAGCAAATATTGTACCCATGAGAGAGGTTTGTACCTCTGATGATTTCCTCAAAATAGGAAGGAAAAAGAAAATCCATATAGGACCTGTTAAGTTCTTTATTGTCACATTTTAATCTTTCCCTAATGGTGAAGGGAACACTGGAGAAGCTCAACCTAAATCTACAGCATCCTTTTCTAAGTCCCTCCCCACTTTGATTCTATTTCTGTTTCTGTCTTTCTCTGGGGCATGACTGTACACGTGCCTACTCATGCACGCATACATGCACGTACACATGCATATTCCCCCGGGAGATGAAGGAAAGGAAAAGAGTATATTGTATAATTCCTGGAAAGCTAATTTTCTTTGTAAGAATAAAGTTTCACTAGATATAATAAGGTGATAGAATTGCTTTTTGAAATATTTATTACTTTTCCCCCCTAGAGTTTACTTTTTTTGTCAGTTTTTTCACCTAGCTCCTTGTAGCAATCTAAGAATATTCTTCTCTGGTTCTCGTTCCAGTTAAGACGAAATAAGCACCCTCTACTCTGTCTTTCTCATTGAGTGTAGCTGCAAAACCTGGATAGAATGCATAGATCAATTACTTGAAGGCTCTGAAATATAAATAGTAGCAGAAAGTTTGTGGAGGAAGACCAGAATTCAAAGTACCACCAAACTGGTTACATTTTTTTTTTTCCGCCTGTCTTCCTGCTTGCCTGGCTCCAGATGGAGGTGCAGTTGTAGAAGTACACAGCAAAGTAGGGTTGGAATTAGGGTGAGGAAGTGAAGCAGGGTAGTCCAGTGCAGAGCTGGATCCTCTCTTAAATCGCAACTTTTTGTTCATTATAAATTTTCACATTCATTTTCATTTTTTTAAAGATTGCATTAAAATTTTATGTATCTTGATTATCGAATTTTTAGGAGCCCTCTTAAATTTTGTACCCAAGAAATGTGCCTAACTTGTTTTACCCGGGTGTTAGCCCTGCAATGGAGTTGGATAACTGAAGCCCCAGCTTTCCTACTGGAGGGCCAAATAAGTGATCCCCCAGGGAACTGGAAACTGACAAGGAGATTAAGGATAAAGAGTAGCTGAGAAATGTGAGGCCATGCAAATTATATATGAAGTAAGCTTATGAATAGATCTGATTTAATCAGTACGTCCAAATCTTTTACAACTGTGTGGTGACATATGCACCACCGTCTAGTTCCGCCATACTAGGTGGAGCACAAGCAGGGTGGATAGAAGCAAAGGTTTTGAAAACTCGACTGTCATGGGAATCAGACAATCCCACAAAAGGTGAAACTGAACTTGCAGCCAGAACCTAAAAAAAACGTCAACATTGTCTATGATTTATAAACAGGACACAATCCAAAATTAGTCATCATGTGAAAAACAAGGAGAATCTCAACTCACATGGGAAAAAGCAATCAACCAATGCCAAGAAGGAGATAGCACAGATGTTGAAATTTTCTGACAAAGTCTAAAAAGCAGGCGTTATAAAACTGTCCCAATATAGAATTTTGAAACCTTTTGAAACAAATAAAAAAATATAAAGTTTCAGCAAAGTATTAGAAATATAGGAAGAACTAAATGACAGTTGAGAACTAAAAAATATAACTAAATAAAGGGCGGGGTGTTATGGTTCATGACTGTAATCCCAGCACTTTGGGAAGCCTGAGGAGGGTAGATCACTTGTGATCAGGAGTTCGAGACCAACCTGACCAACACGGTGAAACCCCATCTCTACTAAATACAGAAAATTAGTCGGGTGTGGTGACCCATGCCTTTAATCCCAGCTACTTGGGAAGCTGAGGCAGGAGAGTCGCTTGAACCAGAGAGGTAGACTTTGCAATGAGCTGAGATTGCACCATTGCAATCCAGCCTGGGCAACAAGAGCAAAACTCCATCTCAAAATAAATAAATAAATAACTTACCTATTGGGATTGACAATGAAATGGAGATGAATAGAAAAGAGTCAAACTTGTAGACAGATCAGTAGAACTTCTTCAGCCTGAATGACAGAAAAAAAAAAAAGAGGTTAAAAAATTTAATAGTCTCAGAGATCTACAGGAGAAAAATAAGCTGTTTAATATTTCTCCTGTCAGTCACAAAAAGTGAAGAGAAAGAGTTTGGTGCTGAAAATACAGTTGAATAAATAATGCCTAAAAACCTTCCAAATTTTTTGTTATAAGGCTCTATGAAATTTAATGTATGTATTGAATCATACAACCACCACTACAAAAAGGTAACAGTAGAACTGGATTTCAATCCTAGGTCGTTTTTACTCTAAAGCTTACTTAGGTCCTGTTCATATGTTTCCTTAGGTCTGCATTTGAATTTCACCAACTAGATACTCTATTTTTTAAAATGTGAAGAAAAAAGTATCTCATCATTTCCTCCATTCTCAAAAGTTCCTGACACTGAACTATCAATGCTATATTAATGACTATGCTCCTTGTAGTTTCCCTCAAGGCTGTTTTCTAATAGATGAAAATCTTCAGTGACCCAGAAGAAACTGGGGCCACCTTTGAAAATCAGCATGGAATCTTTCAGTTTGTGGGGTCTCTTTTCTTGTTAACCATTTGGCTGACCAAAAATAAAAAGTGGGGTGGAGATTAATATAAAGTTTTATACTTCCCACTACTGCCTCCCAGGACAGAAGAAAAAAATCATATAATTATATATATATAAATTTATATATATATATAATGTATATAATCACATTTATATATTATATATGCCTTCTGTTCATGTCCCAGAAAATTATCAAATGAACATGAAAGTCATCAGAAAGCTGCGGGTCTGGTGAAAAAGGTGCATTTATAAAAACCAATAGGAGCTTCGCTCACACTGGGAAAGAAAAGTTAAAACCAAGTAATATTCAGGAGGTTGGGACCTTGAGACCAAAGCAGAAAATTTAAATGAATTTTATCAAAAGTCTTAACTACACAGTGATTTGCCAAGGACAAGTAGCTACTTTAGTTCTCAATCAGGTGCACTGTTAGACAAAAAGATTTAAGCTTATTTTCTTTTCTTTTTCCCCATAGCAAAGTCACTGGCCAGGTGGAAAAGAAAATGTTCGAATGAATGACTAAGATGAAGAAGGCATTCTTATTTATGTCACGGCTGCTCATACAGCAAGAAAAGGTCATGCAGCATGTAGTGTAAAGAGTACACATCTTGAAACCAGATAGAATTTTTTGCATATCTCACATTTTCCCTTTAACTTGTATGTGAACTTGGCAAGTCATTAAACCTGCCTTGATCTCATGTGCGTGAACAGTGAAGAATGATGTTATGCTTGCATCACATGACTAGTGTAAGGATTAATGCATATAAAGCACACACCCAGCCACATCTCTAAAAACTGAGATATTGTGAAGAATGAGAGGTAGAAACTTCAGTCGGGATGACAGATAACATTTTTCTTGCATGTAGAGTAACAACAGTCCCTCTAATTGGCCTTCCATCTTCATCTTGTTTTTTGAAGCTTGAAGAACCAGATTAGGATGGTTTCCTTCAGTTGACCACATTTCTGGGTAGTTTTTTCTATTCTAACAGCATCAAGTTTTATGTGTAAGATGGAAAAATAGAACATGTAATACTTTAATCAAGTTTGACACACCTCAATGAGGTAATTAAGTAACTTGGTATTAGTATGAATCTTAGCAAAAAATCCAAAAAGCAGCAAACATTCCCAGGTAATGTGCCCAACACAGTTTTAAAGCTTTAAATTGTATAGCTAATTCAGCTCAACTGGGATTTACTAAGCATCTACTGGATGTGAGATAATCTCTGTCTTCCAACTGCCTAAGGCAAATCCAAGGAGACAGAAATCCCACTGTATTCCAGTGTAATAAATCCAGTAATGGAAAGATATGCAAGGAACAAAAGGAACATAAGGGAGGCCACTAACTTTGTTCAGGGTGATAGACGTGCTTCTCAGGGAGAGTGATATCTGAGCACAAAGATATATAGGGTTTTCACATTTGAGGTGGGAACAGGTTTCCCAAGAAAGAACAGCTCATACAAAGATACAGAACCCAATAATTGCACAGCGTTATCAGGAGGTCTCCTTAAGTCTACCATGGTCCTAGGACAAAGCCTTGGGGATGAGAATCCATTTTTGTAGAGTCAGAGTTGTGTGGTTCTAAATTTCACACAAGTGGATACAATGTAGGGAATAATACGTAGACAAAAAAGCCTAGGTAGACTATCTGATCTTGGGCAAACCAACCAGGACATTAGTTTCCCCATCTGTAAGTAACCTACACTGGCTGTTGAGAATTTACTGATATTAAGTTACCCTTTAGCATGATATGACGGCATGTGCCTGCAGTACTGCTACTCGGCTGAAGTAAGAGGCTGGCTTGAGCCCAGGGTTCAAGGTTCTAGTGCCCTGTCATCATACCTGTGAACAGCCACCGCACTCCAACACAGGCAACATAGTGAGATGCCCATCTCTTTAACAAGGTAATTAAATAAACAGTATTTAAACTGTAAATCAATACAGATGTTATTAAGGTTATTTCTTTTGGTATAATTTATAAATCAACATTAATCTTAAGTGGCAATATTCATAAAGCAACAGTTACACAGTGCCATAAATCATATTAGTATGTAATGCATGGCTGCCACTAAAATGTTCTTGGAGTTGAGATAGGTATGAAAAGATCTGGAGACTTTTGAATCACTTTCAAAATGTTTAGTGACTAGGAAGAGAAAATCAATCACTTACGTTATTACTTTCTATCTGCAAAGTGTAGAGGAAAAGCTTTATCATGAAAGAGGTACTGTGATAGAAAAACTAAAACAAGTCAACAGAGTACTGTGCTTGAATACGTGGTCTACTTTAAAAACATGAAAATAGCAGTTTTCAAGCTGAGAAACTTGGCCAAAGGATTGTGTGGAATAATAAGTAAAAACCATGCAGCTTCCTGGGAAGAATGAAAGAAAACGAAAGATGAACAAGGTAGAAAATCTTCAGCATGAGGAATTTAATACTTCCACTGCAGCAACTCAGAGTACGAGGCACCAGAAGTTTTGAAAGAAAGAACTGCTGCAGTGAGACAACTAGAAGGAGGCCCTGTGATCTAATGATGAATACAACTTGTTCAGTTTCGTTTTGTTTTGCTTTGCTTTTATAGGGACCTCATACTGCTACTTAGGTGCCATTTTAGATTGCATGTATTTTTCTTTCATGTGTGTGTGTGGGGGGCACAGTTTATATATAATAATTTGCTTTTGTGTAATTATTTTTAGCTCTTCTCTGGATTATGACTCTCCCGCGAAAGCGTGTTCATCATGTGTTTAGTAAGGTAATCAAGAATAACTAAATATGGTACTCATTGATTGATTAGTTCTTTCATTCTATTAACCAATCAAGCCTACTTTATGCCAGGGTAGATATTACAGACACAAAGGTGACTAAGGGAGCCACACTGTTTGTCTTCAGGATGCTTACATGGGAATGGAAGAAGACGTGTCACTGAGAAGACAATTCTAAAAATGTTAATAGGTGCTGTGGCAGGAGACATAGAGTGTTATAGAAGTCATGTGGTGGAATTTGTGTGGTTTGCAGTAGGAGTAAGTCAAAATGAGGATTGTCAGGGAATTCTTCCCTGACTAAATGCAGTTCCAAATGGTGGAGTGTTTTTCAATTCAAAACATTTGTTGAGCACCTAAAATTGTCATGAGGACTTAGGGGATACAGAAACTACCAAATCACCAAACCTAATATATTAACATTTGTCTTCAAGTTCCTTCAGTGATTCCTGGATTGCTGTGTTCACTGAGTCAATACGTAATTATCAATGGCTTCTAGGGCCACGTACTAGGTATGAGTCCTGAGTAAGACTGAGCTGATCCCTTCCTTCATCCAGTTTAAATGTAACTGATCTAAAAACTTCACTGTACCACTGGAGAGACACTTACACTAAGAGGAACACTGATCAAAAGTTAGAAGTGGAGATGTTTTCCTCCCTGAGACAAGCATGCACAGAAAATAAGCTAGAAACATCCTGAAAAATTATTTTGTCCTTTTCTCTGCCTGCACAAAGGACACAAACATTCAAGCAGATATTCCCGGGTGGAATTTGCTTTCCCAGTTCCCGGAACCATGCATCCTCATTTGAAGACCTCATTAGATCTGAATAGTCCTAATAAATGAAGGAACGAGCAGGGTTGAAGGCAAACAGGTCTAGGTTGAAATCCCAGCCTCGAAGCGCCATACCTGTGCCACCCTGAGTAAATGCTTGATTTTCCTGGGCCTTACTTTCATGGTCTATCAAAAAAAAAAAAAAAAAAAAAAAAATGAGAGAAAATGCAGCTATCTTGTGCAGTTACTGTGATTCAGTTAGCTAATCTAAATAAAGAATCACACAGCATACAGTGTTCAATAAATGTTGTTTCTTTTCCACAAGGTCCTGTCCAACTGTCAACTCCTGTCTTAAAGCTTTCTTAACTTCCCTTGGCAGAGTAGGGAGCTCGAAGCCCTCATCTAGTGTTCTCATCCTCACATGAATGCAATTTTTAAAAACTGTGTGTTACAAAATTTTTTAACTTGTGTGTTTCCTCCATTAAGCCAGAAACTCTTTGAGAGTGGGGGAATCTGTCATCTGTACCTGTGTAGCCCCAACCCTAGTTCATTGCTTAGAATATTTTAGCTGTTCTTCATCTCTACCCCCTGCAAAATGACCCTGACTTTCCCCATTAACAGGAGTTAAAATTAACAGGGGGTTAGGGACTCACTTGCAGCATCCTCATAAATGAAAAAAAAAAAAAAAAGCTTGGAAAATCTCTGCCTCAGCTAGAGGTACTTACCTGCAGTGCAAGTTCCTATAAATCCGCAGGTGAGTGGCCATGTATTTTTGGCAGTCAAAATAAAGAAGAAAATGTAAATATTTACATGGTCTGATGTGCAAGAGGAAAAGATAAACCAGAGGCATTAGGGAAGCACAATTATCTTTGTGATTAAAACTAGAGAATCATTTCTCTGGGGCTTCACACAGAGGACATCGTTTAATTTAATTAACAATGCCTACAAGAGCAACTTTACTATAAATAGGCCACACAACAAAAAGACCATAACCATGAAATCTAGGAATATGCCTGCTGGTGGTTCGCAATGTAGAGATAGATTTTATAATACCTAGAGCATAGAGGGCACACGGCAACATATTCAAGCTTATGTACATGGCATTTGAGATCAGGCATGGAAAAATACTGAGGCACTGTGTATGTTATTTGTACATGAGAATGAAACCCCTTGACTCTGAAAACAGGACAGGAAGTAATGTGTGTGGTGTGATAAAGAACGCTGAAAACAGCCTCCTGAGAATGCAGTTGACTGTGTACAAGGTCACAGATGCCTCAGCAACCCACCTCAAATGACCATCTAGTGGATATTTGTAGTTAATAGAAGACATTTCAATAAATACTTGGCAGACTGATGCTGGGGCGGACTCTCTTGGAAGAGCTATCCCCTAGCCCCACTCAGCTGGAACTGTCTGAGTACTTCGTTCTTGGTATTCACTGCAAGCTCTAAGCTCTGCAGCTGGTGCCCCCGATGTGATTGACTTGAAATTATGTGTGAAAGAGGAGAGCTCATCAATTTTTGGGGAATCCCAGCAAGGGACAGTCCTGACTCCCATCAGGAGGATGGGATGCATGTGTAAAACATCAGGGGCTAGATTATCATGGGTCAAGAAATGACCAAAGAGCAAAAAGTATTTTTTTAAACAGTGCAACAGCTACTTAAGGCTATCCAGTGTACTGTAGAGCCTGGAGCTCTGCACAAGCTTATGCTCTTAATTCAGCAGGAATGCCTTTGGTTTCCTGATCAAGGAACCATAAATTTAGTTATGAGAGGAGGTAGGTCGCTGCCTGAAAAGAAGACATGAGCAAGGTCATTTTACTAATGTTACTATTTTGACCACCTGGGCGCTGGTAGGCTCTGCATTGTATCCTCTGTTAGATTGTGGTGAGTCAGATCACCCATCTTCTCCACCTGAAGGGAATTCAGGAGATTTAAAGGAGAAGAAAAAGTAGAAACCAGAACAACAGGGAGAGACTTCTCACCCCCCACTTTATTCCCTTCTATAGGGAGTAAGGAAGAGATTTTTTTCTAGTGAGGATGAGGATGAACCAGAGCCTTTTCCTCCCCTAACAGAAAAGCTATTGCCCTCTTTTCTTCTACCCTTAAAGGGACCTGCATTCTTTGGCCCCATTCAGGCAACGGTGCCTCCCATCCCCCTTGAGGAATCTGGAGGCCACCCAAGGGACAGTCCTTGGATAAGACTCCCGTCAGTGAACATCTATATGATCGGGTGGCCGCGTCTCCTTAACAAACTTCCCTGCTGGAGGAGTGCCTCCAGGAGGGGAAGGAAAGTGGCTGATTATGATTGTCTTCCTAATATCCAAGTTCTCACTTCCTCACGTTCCCACTTCCACCATCAGCCTACCTGGCCTTGACTTTTCTGTTTCCCTGGAGTATTAAGGGAAGTTACATGCTGCCTCCTGGGTTTTATCCAAGAAAGCTCTGGTTTTCTTGCTGCCCACAGAGGCCTGGGGCAGGAGGGTTGCTAAGATGCCATGGAGTGCCCATTTTGTCACTGGCAGCCTAGGCAAGTTGCCCCTTTCTGGGTTTGTGGTGACGGAGGGGGAGGCCAAGAGGCACAGACCGAGTCCCCGGGTGGCTGCAGGCAGCTCCAGCCCGGTCCTGAGAATCCTCCTCGCCATGGTCACATGCCTTAGTAACTGCGCCCAGAAAGTGGCCTGCGGCTTGCTGTGCTGCTGCTTTTCCTACTTCTGATCTTCCCTGCCACCCCTCAAATGTGTCAGCTGACAATTCCTTGTTTTCTCTGGCCCCCTGGGGAAAGGGGCTAAGAAACAGTCCATGTGCACCCCAACCTTAATAGACTAAGGTGGTTAGAGGAGTGTAGAGCAGCCTGGAGTACAGAGCTCTGGGGGGAGAAGCCCGCTAGTAAGGGGCGCTCTCCCCGTCGCCATGTTAAATGCTAACAGCTGCTGCCATCTTCAGAAAATAGCAGTTAGGAAAGCTTTTTTATAAAATGTTTAAAAACACTGTGGCTAGGAAATTTCAAAGCAGACCCCGTGCTGCATGTCTGCTCTTCCTCTGAGCCTCTCTGCTTGGGAGTAGTAAAAATAATAAAAAGCCCAGTATGTTTTCAGTACCTTACCTAACAGGGTTGGCTCCAAGCGTAGGTTGTCTGGAGGATGAGAGGAGCGATCTTCTCCCAGCCTGTTACCCTCTTGCCTCCTGCCTCCGCACTTATGCACGCACTTTACCACCTGGTCATTATCTGGCCTCTTGCTGCCACGTGTAGTCTTCCTTCCTTCCTCTCAGGGCAGCAACAGGTGGCAGGCTGTTAAAAAGAGAGGCTACCTTAGGAGCCCAGAGCAGGTGAAAAGAAACCGACCACAGCCTTACTTCCCCAAGCTCACTTCTAGAGCATTCCAGCTAAAGGCTAATGCAGGGAAATGGCCAGTACCTAAAGACATTTTTTAAAGTTTTTTTGAGTTTTTTTTTTTTTCACACACTTAAGCTAACTCAGTGCAGGTTTATTATCCTGGTGACTTGCAGTCACATTCTAATCACTTTCAAGGGCCAAAATTGGTAAAAATAACTTAGATATCCATCCCTTGCATGGCTCAGTTTAGCAGGTAGGCTTTGCCTTTTGCCATTTCTGTATTTATATGCTATTTACCTATCTCATAATCCTTCTAAACACATACAAAAGACCACAGATTTAATAGCGTCTCTTCTCATAAAGGGGTGCCGATGTTGCCTCCAATTCTTAAGATATAACCCTGTTACTCTTTTCCTACCGTTAAGCAGGAAAAATAACTTCCTGAGAATGCAGTTTGAGTGTGTACAAGGTCACAGGTGCCTCAGCAACCCACCTCAAATGACCATCTAGTGGATGTTTGTAGTTAGACAAGCCCTTTCAATAAATATTGGGTGGACGGATGCTGGGGTGGGCTCTCTCGGAAGAGCTACCCCCCAGGCTCGCTCAGCTAGAACTGTCTGAGTATTTCATTCTTGGCATTCACTGCAAGCTGTAAGCTCTGCATAGAGGAACAAATTAACAGCATCAGCATCAGGCAGTCTTCCGTAAACACTGTTTTCTCAGAGCCGGTTCAGCATGTATAGAGGGAGCATCTGCGACTTTAAGAATCTACTCCCTGAAGAGCAGAGCTTAGTGGTAGTTTCCTCCAAAAAAACACATGTGGCCTGTGTGGAGGTTTTTGATCTGCATAATTCACGACTAGAAACATTCCTGAAGAATACTACCTTCTCCAAGATGTGAGGCTTAAGACAGTACATAAAAGGGATAACTGCACAATCAAGTGGATCCCATCCCTCACCTTAGCAAGACGTATTAAAATAATTTCAAGGTATTCAAATAATTTCAGTAATTTCATGGTTCTGGCCTTTTTGTTGTGCATCATATTTAGAGTAAACATTCTTTTAGGCATTGTTATTTATATTAAACATTATCCTCTGTTGGGCCCCAGGTAAATGATTCTCTGGTTTTAATAGCAGAGATAATTGTGCTTCTCTAATACGTCTCGTTTGCCTTTCCTTTCTCACATCAAATCATTAAATATTCACATTTCCTTCTTTGTTTTGGCTACCAAAAATACGTGGTCACTCATCTGCCGATTTATAGGACCTGACATTGCAGGTAAGTACCTCTGGCTCAGGCAGGGATTTTCCAAGCAATTTTTTTCCATTTGTGAGGATGGTCCAAGGGATTCTCTAAGCATATTGCTTAATGTTTAAGAACTCAGGCTCTGGACTCATACTGACCTTAACTACTACTCTGTGACTTTGGGAAAATAACTTAATCTCTCTAAGCCTCAATGTTCTTGTCTGTAGAATGTGGATAACAACACAATCTATGTCATAAGTTGATATGCGCATGAAATAAGGATATGTGTGAAAAGTGCTTAGTTCAATGGATGGGAAGTGGCAAGCATTTAATAAAATGCTAATTATTAACACACGTTTTGAATGGCAAACTCATTAACTCTCCTAAGTAGTTATTTCTTTCAACTGAATTTTATTATACTTCCCTCGGACTTATAATATATAGGGGCATATTTTAATACCTCTTGCTAATGTGAGGGATGAAATCCACTTGATTCTGCTGCGATGCCTTTTATGTAAGGTTTTATGCCTCACTCCTTAGACGAGGTATTATTCTTCAGGAATGTTTCTAAATAATTGTGAATTATGCAGCTCAAAGACCTCCACACAGGCCACTTTGGCTTCTGCCCAGAGTGTTTCCCTCAGGTGTCAGAGTCAAATGTTACTGTTTCAGTGTTTCTGTGAGACTATTCAATAATCATTATTAAACACCTGCGTTCCAGGCACATGTTTGGTCCTGAGTCTGTTACATTAAACAGGATGACATACCTGCTTGCATAGCATCAGGACAGGCTCTCCTGGAGCTCCCTGACACCTATCTACTAGTGCCTCAACACAAAGATGGTGAACATTGGAGCATTCTAAAATTCTGGTATGGCTCACTGTCAGGCTTGGGCCCAGGCCTGGAGGAAGGCCAGATGGTTGCAGCAGGTGCAGATGCATTTTCCTGCCTGCTGTGCTGGTGCCCAGTTCTCTGGATGCTCACAGTCTCCTTTGGAGGCTCTAGACTCCCTATAACAATCTTGATAAAAGTAAGTCTTTGTGATTCTATGAAATCAATTAAGCAAACATTCAATTTTATGAAAGCTGACTGAGCTCAGGAAGCATGTGGAATTCACATCTCTATCAGGGCCTTGGCATGTTCAGCTCCTCTTAAAGTGATCTGTGTTTGGGAAGCAAAGACAAAAGTAACCCAGAATGGGTTTACTGGACAGGACACATGAGATTTATTTGAATTCTCTTTCTGTGAGCACACTTTTCATCAAAACTGCCCCTCTTTGTGTCTCCAGAGAACAGCCTACATCTTATTCAAATTCCTTATTAAAATCCCGAGATCTCTGGGTCTTATTAAGACAAGAATTCCTGCTTACATCTATCTACCTCTCTGTGTCTAGATTCTTGTAACATTTTATGCCAGACAGATTTTTAAGGAGCGCAAGGAAAATGTATATATATTTGCATAACTTCTATGTATTAAGCACTGAATACTTTACAATTATTATTTTTTAATTCCCAAAGTAAAAGGAAATGATAGCTTTATTTTATACTAAAATATAATATACTCACTATATAGAGGTTAAAAACCAAGATGCAAAGAAGCCAAGCAACTCGCCCAAGATCATAAAGCACGTGGACAACTGAGTGGGGACTGGAACCTAGGTCTGACTCCAAAGCCATATTTTCCACTATAGTAGGGTTTCTCAATCTTGGCACATTTGGGTCCAAATAATTTTTTGTTGTTTGTATGCCCTATATATTTGAGAATATTTAGCAGCATCCTTGACTTATACCAACTAGCTGCCGGTAGCACCACCCCCAGTTGTAACAGCCAAAATTTTCTCCAGACATCTTTCCATTAAGAACTACTGACTAATGCTAGGCTAAGAAAAACCATCTATCAGGTTACCTAGGCTGTTTTTTCCGAAAAATTACAAAAATGTCAAATTATGTAAGGTGATATGTTAGGAACTGTGGGGGATGCAAGCGTGTATGAAACATGCTACCTTTAAGGAGTTTAATAAAAAGACTTTGGAATCAGAGGAAAGATGTCTAGACTACCTGAAAGGTCAATCATTTATTTTTTAGGTCAGGAAATTATTAATGAACTGCTGTCCATTTACTAATCTGACAAACGTTATCAGTACCCTACAATGATATGATGATAATGTGACTAGTAGTCATCACAGATGTAACAATAATCATGTAATATTGACAGACTCTTACTGATTTTGCCAGTGAGGAAATTGAGGCTGAGAGAAATAATGTATTCTGCTTTGGATTATACAGCTGTGACTAGGAAAGGCCAGGATGGGCATCATTTCTGACCAGTTCCAACAGTGTTCCAGGGGATCACAAATGCTGAGCAGTCACAGATGCTGCAGGAGACCCAAGTGCAAGCAATTGGCAGAAGCCTCAGAAGTAAAGGGAAAATAGCAAATTAGTCATGAGTTTCAGTGCTGAGCAAAATGATCATATTAATCAAACAAGTTTGGGAAAGACATCCCAGATGTCTAGAGGCATTAGACTGTGTATGTAACATAAATGAAGATGTCACTTTGTTCAAAGATCATTTAAGAATCAAATTGAAATATGTGTTTGCCTCAAAAATAGACATCTGATTCTAACTGCTGATAGATTATAACAGAGCAATTTAGAAAAAATGAGTCAATGGAAAGAAATGGTTTTTTAAAATTACCTTTATTGCTTATAGGAAGAGAAATTAAAATAACATTTTTTTTTTCCCATAGGCCCTAGAGAAGTGCCTGGAACTCAGTTCAGCACAGGTGTGAGGTCTGATTTCTCCTTGTGATCCTCACAGTGTGCTGGCAAGACCTGCCGATCCATTCCCCTGGGAGCCCATCTGTCAATATGCAGAGGTGTCACTACAAGAAAATGGTCAGGCTCACGGTCTATTGTCTTCATATGGCTGCATAACTGTTCTTTAGTGAGTGCAAGAAGACTTGATTCAGTTCACCCTGAAATAGGGTCTTTGGTTCTTTATAACGCTGTCTTCAATTTTGCTGTTAAATAAAATTTCAAATTGCAGCTTCCTTGGAATTTGCGGATACATATATCATCATTTTTTTTCACTAATTACAGTAGAGAAATGAAGACCAGTTTAATAAACGCAAAAATAAAAGTAAGGATATTTGAAGAAATAGATTTGGAGGTTAAATACTGATATGGTTAGGCTCTGTGTCCCCACCCAAATCTCATCTCAAATTGTAATCCCCATAATCCCCACCTGTGAAAGGAGGGACATAGTGGGAAGTGATTGGATCACGGGGATGGCTTTCTCCATTCCGTTCTCATGATAGTGAGTTCTCACCAAGATCTGATGGTTTTTATAAGTGTTTGACAGTTCCTCCTTCACACACACTCTTCTCTCTTGCCTGGCACCATGTAAGAAAAGCCTGCTTCACCTTGCACCATGACTGTACATTTTCTGAGACCTCCCCACCCATGTAGAACTGTGAGTCGATTAAACCTCTTTTCTTTATTAATTACCTGGTCTTGGGTATTTCTTTATAGCTGTGAGAGAACGGACTAATACAAATACTATCTTAACAATGCTCTAGTTTTCTACTTTCTAATTATTTCTGCTTTGTAAATTTTATTACTTAAGAAGTATCACTAAGCTCCTCATGAAAGGTAGCACTTGTTTTTCCTAAAAAGTGATAAGCACAGTGGCTGCTTAAATTATTGTGACTGCCTTTAATCTGGGCAAGACAAAAGAGCAACATGGAAGAAGAATTACATTAAGAATCAAGAGACTTCGTTTCTAGTCCCAGGTTTCCCACTAACTAATTTTGTAATCTTCAGCAAGTCACTGAGTGTCTCTGGATGGTGTTTGCTTCAATTTTACAACCCCATGCATAATCTATTTCTCCTAAGTCCACAGTAATGTAAAGACTATATAGTCACACAGGTTTGTCAAATTCCAGCTATTAAACTTTATTTAAACTTATTTAACTTCATGCATTGAAAATTGTTGAAACTGGATGATGGGATTAGGGTGGTTCACTATGCATTCTACCTTTTTATACGTTAGAAATTTTACAAAATGATTTTTAAGGCTTTGAGTGAAAAATATTCTGTAAAATGTCTCAATTGAATAAACTGTCTCAAGGGATAGATCCATTCATGCCCTGCCTAAAGGTGACTCCACTTATATTAAGAGAGAGTCATGGTGGGGGGTAGCAAGAAAACAAAATAATAAAACAGATTTTAAAACTAGATAATAGAACTTTATGATTAAAAGAAAATGGAATAATATGGAACCTAATATTATCAGAATCACTAAGTTTTTGAGGTAATTGTATTGCTACAGAAACTCTTTTACTTCGCCCATGTACATCCCCACACACAAAACATTTTTTAAGCTTTGAAATTACCCTTTAGGTTTCCACTTTCCACAAATAGAAAGTTGTTATTGAAGTGTCTACAGTCTTCAAGGAGGGTACAATTCCTACACTCACTTTAGAATGGCCAAGGAGAAAAATGCATGAAGAGAAACTTCTTTTTCAGTAGGGACACAGAGAATAGTGGTGAAAGGAGCAAAAGAGCCCCTGTCAGAAAGAATAGCCAAGGCTTAAGCAAGGACCTTCCCCTGCACATAAGACAGGGTGTTGATATGATCTGGCTCTGTCCCTACCCAAATCTCATCTTGAATTATAGTAATCCCCCACATGTCAAGGGCAGGGCCAGGTGGAGATAATAGAATCATGAGGGGTGGTATCACCCATACCATTTTCATGATATTTGCTGATTTTATAAAGGGGAGTTCCCCAGCACATGCTCTCTTGCCTGCCACCATGTAAGATATGCCTTTGCTTCTCCTTTGCCTTCTGCCATAATTGTGAGACCTCCCCAGACATGTTGAACTGTGATTCAATTAAACCTCTTTCCTTTATAAATTACCCAGTCTCAGATATGTCTTTATTGGCAGCATGAGAACAGACTAATACCAGGGTCTTCCCAAGTGTGTGCTTAGTGGGGTTTCACTTTTGCTATGAATCAGTGACTTCTATGTCCCGTTTGAAATGAGATTGTCTATTCCAGTTATTCTGGACCTCTTCCACCATTGTAAATGGCTGTATTGGACAGATAACTAGAAGGAAGAACAAGGACTCAGAGAGGAAACTGTCATCAATGGAGATTCCAAAATTTGAGATGGGTGGAGTGCAATGAGTGACTACATGGGACATTGGGTTATCACCTTATAGAGATGGTGAATGTGTTCATGGTGTGAGAGAAAGAGCATAAAACAAATTTGATGCTCAAAAAGATGGAATGGAGTAGAGAGTATCTAAACGTTTACAAGTTCCACTTCCTCTTACTGGACAAACAGGAAGAGAACATTTCCAACCCCTCTTCTAGTTAAGTTGAAGCCATATTTCTGGCTTCTGCCTAATGGCATGTGGAGGGAAGTGATGAATGCCATTCCCAAGATTGGCCTGCTCTTACCCACGTGATCTTGTATATATTCTGTCTCTCTCACCAATGCAATTGTAAGTGAAGTATGATACTCTGAGATGAAAGGAGCCTGGATCCTTGAGTTGCCTCATGGGAGACAGCTGCCCACATCAGACTATAACATGTGATAAATAGGCCTTACTCTGTTAAGCCACTAAGATTTAAAGGTTGTCTGTTGAAGCAATTCACATTAATTACCTTAGATTTACTTTTTGAATAAAAGCCTACGTCTCCAAACAGCTTTCCAAGTAATAATACAACAATGTCATATAATTTGAGCTATCATGTACATGAAATTGTCTTTGTATTGACAGTTTGGGGAATTCATTAATTATATTCCTTTGCCTTTTTTCTCCACTTTTTATTCAAAAGATACTTAACAAACATTTTTTGAATGCCTGCTACTTGTCAAATATTCTTCTTGCTAGGAATTCCTTAGGAAATAAACAGTGTTTCTGTCCACATGGTGCTTACAATCTTGTGAAAACACCTTCTAGTTCTTGTAAAGAATCATTTTCAGAGATCTGTATTTGTAAAAAGATCTCCAGCCTATGCTGTGTCTTTTCCTGGGCCCCATGATTCTTTACTTTTCATTTTATCATCTCTTTAGTGATGTTTCTATGGGCAGAACTCTGTCAAGGCCAGCATTTAACAGACTTGCAGCAATTCCACCACAGATCCAAATATGAAGGGAAAGCTTTGTGTTTATCTTCTAGCTCCATATATGATGCTCAGCTGCAGGTTTGCTTTACAAATATTCACTCTCCTCTAACCAATGCCACAATAATGAGCTTTGTAACTTTAATAGAAAATAATATTTCATTTACAATTCATTGACCACGCAGTACAAGAGAAACCATACATCCTAGCAAACCATAATCTAATCTTCCTAATATTCTCTCTCCCTTAAACCCCAATTTTAATGTACTCACTTCCATTTGCAATGCCCCAAGATGCTGAGCTTTGAAAAGGTGTTTAAGGGTGAGGAAGTGCTGAAAGCAGCACAGAAAATGTCTAGCTGTAATGCCAAAATTAGTTGAACTGGGTCAGTGCATCCCCCAGATATAGGCAGTAAAGCAGACAAACATGTTTTAATCTTTTCTTTTGGGAAGGGTTGCAGTATTTCATAGTATGGAACAGAGGTAGCTAAAGAGGCCTGAATATTGGCTCTCCCACTCAAAATTATGGGATGTGTATCCTCAGACAAATCAACCCAGCTAACATGTTTTATTATTCTACAAATGTGCATACTAATATTAAAGTCCTCATCGAGATGCTGTGAGGATTAAATGAGTATATAAAATGCTTCACATTAATATTGAGTTTCAGACGGTAAACTACAGTTTATAGCAGAAGAAGGCATTTCTCAGTTTATGTTCATCATGGTACAGAGGAAAAGGTCCCTTCGATTTGGTCAACTGTCCTTTTAAAATTTAGATTTCAGATTCAGATTTCTGAATTTATGTGAGCTTTTTGATGGGAAGTTGGGAGAGAACACATTAGGCAAGGCTTTGATAAGTTTAGAAACTCCTGCCTCTTTAAGGAAGAAATAAAGTGACACTAACTCTGCAAAGGCACTGCAGATTGCTTTGTTTCATAATCACCAAAGTATGAAGGGATCTTTGCTGACATATTTGATTTGAAATTTAAATGTATGCATTGTAACAGAAGGTTAGATAACAAATTCACTTGGTTGTTAAAGCCTTGTCTTAAAGATACTCCTAAGTCATTGAGGGTTCATTGCATGGCAGACACTGGTAGTGAGTTTGCCACCAGAGGACTTATTGAGGTACTGTTTGAATATGCTATCTGAGGTTATTGCAGCTGAAACGTTACTTCTAAATATTTCCAGTGTTCTTGGAAATGCATAGCGATTCCAAGGATAGAATATATCCTGGGTCTCATCACCCTAGCTAAACATTTTGGGATATACATGTTTTCTGCATAGAGTTTTATCCAAACTATACAATTCTATCTCTAATAAGACTATTTCAATAACATAAACACAATATAAACAATAATACAAATATAAATATGGTGCTCTGCCTCAAGCTATGTTATATATTTACTATGTATAAAATAACAAAGTATAAATATGAAAACATGGGTCAGGATACACAGATCTCACTAGAGGCAGTGGACCCTAGTGGTTAGGTGCAGGAGCCATGCACTAAAATATATCTAGATTTGACTGGCACAGCCACCAGCAAGTGTGAGCTTAAATATATATCCCCTGAACGGTCTTCTTTAAAAAGTAGACATAAAATGTTCCACTCCATGGATATTTTTACCATTAGGTTTTTTTCCTCTCAATTTCTCATTCAGGTATAATTTACCAACAGTAAAATATCCATATTTTATGTGTACAGTTTGATGAGTTTTTCAAATGCTTACAAACCCCTATCGTGATTTAGCACATTTTTCATTACCTTAGAAGTTCCTTGGGGCCCTCTTCCAGTTAATCCCTGCTGGTTCTACTCCACTGATTTCTTTCATTATAAATTAGTTTTCCTTTTAAAAAAGACCAAGTTTTAAATGAAATAATGTACCTACAGTGTTTAGAATACTTCTTGGTATTTAGTAAGTACTAAAAATGACTTTGGTTATCACTAGTATTTCTGCACAGTTACAGCCCAGATGACAGATACACTGCAGCCACTAGAGAGGAATATGAGGGCAAGTTCAAACTGACAGGAAATGAGTTGCATGTGAAACATTAAGAAAGTAAAAAGGAAGATTAGAATATTTAAGTAAAAGCAAGATATTATTTAAAGCTTACTGAATGCCTTCTAGATGTTAGCATTATGCCACAAGTTTATGTCATTCAATCTTTATAATAATCTAACATAGGTATTATTCCCTCCCCACCCATTTTACAAATGAAAAAAACACAGGACCAGAGAAGTTAAGTAGCTTTCTAATATCACAAAGCACCACTAAGTAATAAAGCTGGGATTCAAGTATCTATTTCCGACTCTGAAGCTCCACCCATTCTAACAGACCATCCATATTAAAAAAGAATATAAGGGAAAGGAAAATAACATTGATTGGGCCTTAAAATGGAAAGATACTAAGCTTGGTGCTTTTCACACATTATTTCATTAAATTATTAGTGATGTTATTTTTTCCCCCCATTTTACTCTGTGGAATATGCAATACAAAGATGTTGAGCATCAGAGTTAAGATTTTAGACTAATTTCAAATGGCAATACTCTTCCCACTATCTATCAAAAAAAAAAAAAAGGAGAAAGAGCACATGGACACAGGAAGAGGAATAACACAGGGTGTTGGGGGCAAGGGGAAGGAGAGCATTAGGACAAATACGTAACGGATGCAGGGCTTAAAACCTAGATGATGATTGACAAGTGAAGCAAACCACCATGACACATGTATACCTATGTAACAAATCTACACATTCTCCACATGTATCTCAGAACTTAAAGTAAAACAATACATTTTTTGTTATATATGCATATACATACACAAAATAATGTTTAGCTTAACCCATAATTCAGTTTGCAAAAACTCTAATTCTACAAAACACTCCACAAAGACACCTACTGAAATCTCAGTATTTACACTTGAGGTTAAATGATGTGATCAAAGACTAAAGTTGAAAGACATTCATGGTATGAATCAGAACTGGACAAGTGTACCCTTACTCACATACATGCGTTAAACAATGTGTGAATTTATGTAAAATAGCTCATTGGTAATTGAGTTATCTTTACTTTATCTAATACATCACCTATAATCTGAGTTTTTTGTTAACTACTTTTAAGATTCCTTTATTTTTTTCCTATAAGAAGACATTGCCTGATCTTAGATTATAGAAATAAAACAATAAATATAAACGTATGCAATCTTTGAAAATAAACTCATTTAAACACAGTAAATTTCTTGGCAATTGTGCAAGCTGAGAATTGAAACTGAGAAAATTTAGAATTTCTGAGCCCTGTGAGAAATCATTACATTGATACTATAAATTTCTTCTTTTCATCCAGCTGTATTTGATTAAAACCAAATACCATGGCACTTTTTATAATAAAAATCAACGCTTTATGAAGCTATTATAAAAATTAAATGACACAAATAAGTATTTTATATTTTTATGAGCTCATACTTGCCCTAACAAGTCAACTTTCTCAGTCAGGCTGTTCTAAATAACTATTGCTGGTTCCACAAGAGAATTGTGAAATTAAAGAAGTTTTTCCAACCAGTTAACACCAAAGGTTCTTCAATTCTGGCACCAACGCATCCTCATTTGATGAAAATAATATTTTAAGACAATTTGTTAGGTTTACATGAACCTCTCCTGGGTACGGATACAGGAAGCAGAATGAGTCTAAACTATTTTCTGAATTTTCCCAGCAATGAAAAACATAAATACCATCAGTCCGACAGGCAATGCTTCCCGAGTTTAAATTTTATGCACATATGAAAAAAAGAAAATGCTCAGAGGACTTAGGTCAAGAATGATATTCCAATCATCTCTGGTTGCCAGACATTAGCATGTTAAGATAAGAATAGTGAAAAAAAATCCACTTTCACAAAGAATGAAGAAAACTAAAAGAAAATGTTCTCACCCAAACAACAAGAAAACAACAAGCAATCCATAAAATTACAACTTATTTTGATCCCATCAGATAACTGAGATTTCAAGACAGTGAGAACTACACTAAACTACCAAGAGCGATAAGCTCCTTTAAGAAGAAAGAGGACACATGAACTGTTTACAAAATGTTGAGATTCGTTCAAGGAGGTTGGAAAAATATTACAGAAAATAGTAAAGATTATATTAGGGAAAGTTGTAGATTAGTCTCAAGCTTTTTGGAAGGCCAGAAGGTTTTACTGGGGTAGACCGAAGGCGAAGGCGGCCATCCGGTCTATTAAATTAGGGAGAGATAGAGATAATCAAAAGCCTTACCCCACACCCGTTGGTCTCCACTCTATTTACTCACATTGATTTTGTGCTGTGTGGTCTCTCTGAGGAAGATCAAAGGGCAATTACTTGTTGATAGCATTTACTCTGGGCCTGGGAACCTAAAGCTTTTATCAATCTTAAAACCATTCGCTTAACCATGTTAATTATCCACAGGTGTGTTAACTTAGAACCTGTTATGAATAAAAGTGTGGACAGACAGAGGGTCTGGGTTGATTGGCTGCTTTTGCCCTCTGAAAGCAGTCAATGGCCATTCCCTAGCCCACTTGAAACACCGCAATGGTGTGAGAGTGCATTAATTCATTCATCATTGAGTCAGGGTTTGCAGGTCAGACTTCCAGGACGGTGGAACCCACGTCTCAATAGAACATGAGAGAAGGAAATGGCTGTCATAATATTTGGTAAGAGAACATCAGCTAAAATATTAATAAATTTTTAAAAGCCAAGTATGGGCTAATACGAAAGTTTAAAATAACTGGGAGCCTAAGACTTGAAAGGGTTTCACAAATATACACTCAAAAACCCTTTATTATGGGCTTCAACTAGATGCTTAAAAGAAGAACTAGAGTCAGGGAAAAAGTGGAAACAGCACTACAAGGTGGTATAAGCATGCAGGTTCTGATCAGTGTCCCTGGGGGATGAGCAGAACCCTTACCTGCTTTCCAGGATACTTCCCTCATAGAAAATAAAAGCCTTTAATACATTGGGGGAGGCAACACACACACACACACACACACACACACACGGGTGAGCAAAGGTATACTACTTCTGGAGAGGAACAGAAACAAAATCCACCTTCCTATGGTGTACAGTGGAGGAATGGAAAACCCTCATATGCGCATGGCCCAACAAGATATGTTGTTTCTGGGAGAGTGACAGAAGCAAAATAGCTATCTAACTCTGAGATGCTCCTCACTAGAGGAGCATCAGGAAACCCTTAGCCACCTAAGACACACCACAAATTAAAGGCAATATTTTACTGCCATATATACAGGGCATAAATTCAAGAGAAAGACCAAACCCACACCCAGAGGCTCATAAGAATTACCTAAATCTGACACTGGATAAGGAGATTTGATAATGACCAATCAAATCCACCATAACCCAAGCACCAAATAATAAGCAATGGCAATCTACTGCTAATAGGGGAAAGGGCATGGATAAAGAACCTCTTTATGATACGCAAATGTAGAGACTGATGAAAGTTGAGGATGAATAAGGAACATCAGAAACAATCCTCTGATACTCCAGGCCCCATACTAAACAAACACTGGAGGATTTGAAAGCTTTGGTGCATTGAGACTAATGGTAGCAACAAACCCCAAGACAGCTCAATTCCTGGATAGAATCACTTAACCTCTGACATTACAGCCTGAGAGAAAAGGCACGTCCATTGTAAAGCATAAGTACAAATTACCTACAAGTCTACCTTTCATACATACACAATGTCCAATATTCAATTTAAAAAAAATTGCAGAACCCACCAAAATACAAGAAAAAAATCTCATTGTCAAAAGATAAACAATCTATATTACTGGAATCAGAAATAAGCAACAATTCACATGCTGGAAATACCAGACAGTAACTTCAAAATAATATGATTAATATATTAAAAGGTCTATGGGAGAATTTTAGAAGAAAGAGGAAGCTTATAGAAAGAGTTGAATGGAATTTGCTAAAAATAATAAATGCAATACCAGAAGTGAAACAGGCCCTCACCGTGTTCATCAGCAGACTGAGCTAAAGCAGTACTTAAAAGGAAAAATTATATCAGTACACAATTATATTAGAAAAGAAAATATATTCAAATCTGTAATGTATACTTATTTTTTCAGAAAGTAGAAAAAAAGACCTCTGGTTCCAAAATGCTGGGTGCAGAAGCTAGCTGGCTTCACTGCCTCACCACCCTTCAGTATAAAACCTTAAGGTTATAGTCAGGAATATCCCAGAACTCAAGTCTGAGGAAAAGACAGTTCCTAGGGCTGTAAAGAATGCAGAAAACTCAGAGCAAACAGTAAGAGAATTGGGCTTGTATATCTGTGATACCACTGCCTCCAATCTGCTTGGCACCAAAGAGAAAATCTCCCTTGACTCTTGGTTTATACACTAGTAAAAGTGAGATCAAGCTGAACAATCAACTTCCCCGCCATCTTGGTTTTCTTGGCAGGATACCTTTCAACACACTGTAAGAAGTGTTGGAAGTGTCTAGAGAGAGATAGATCCCTGAACATGGCCAGAAAAAAGTGGGGACTTCCATCTGCAGCCCTGGAATCTCTGCTCTGTAACTCAGCCAAAGGAGACATCAAAAGGGATGTTCAACAGAACCATGCTATAGGAGGTTTGTTCCACTGTTCCCCTGGGCACAAACTCCTAGTCAGTCTTCCCACAAACTGGGGTATCCTCTTTGGAACCTCCCTCTTTTGTGACTTAAGGCACTGTGATTGTTTACTAGAATTTAGGCAAACCTGGGCTTAGGGTGTCATCTAATACCAAAACAAAGACAGTGACCTAGTAGGGAAAAAGAAAAGAGAGAGAGAGAAAATCAACAGGTACATTACAAAGAACCGCTAAGCAAATGTAACTAATAAAAACCAAAACAAGCCAGACAGAGATTACTGTAATAAACAACTAATCCTTCAATGAAAAGACATAGACGTAAATCCACAAGAAACAATAGCAAGCAAGGAATTATGATCTTCTCAAATGCACAAAGTAAGGAACCAATGATTGACCCTAACAAGACGGTGATATGTGAGCTTTCTGACAAAGAATTCAAAATAGCCGTTAAAAAAAAAAAATCAGTCATCTCCAAGGTAACACAGAAAAAGCATTCAGTATTTTATCAGAGAGAATTTATTAAAGAGACTAAATAATTTTTAAAAAATCAAACAAATTTTAGAACTGAGGAATATATTTGTTGAAATAGAAAATTCATTAAAGAGTCTTGACAGCAGAATGGATACAGCAGAGAGAAAAATCAGTGAGCTTGAAGATAGACTATTTGACAATACCACAGTCAAAAGAGAAAAAAAGAAAAATAATTAAAAGAAACAAACAGCACCTACAAGATACAGAAAATTAGCTTAAAAAAATCTAAAAATTACTGGTGTTTAAGAGAGAGTTGAGCAAGAGATATAAAGTTTATTTAAAAAAAAATAGTAACAGATGTTTCCAAAGCTTGAGAAAGAGATAAATAAATAATAAAAATTCATTGCTAAAAGGAGATAAAATTTTGAAGATATAAAATTCACTGTTAAAATAAGCGGATAAGCCCAGAATACGGGAATACTGTAATTGTGATATATAATACACTCATAACTCTACTGTAAAACCCAAAAGACTAATGTATCAAAAATAATAATAGCTCCAGCAGCCTGTTAAGTATAGGCAATATAAAAATATGTAAATGAATACAACCAACACAAAGACTAACTATGGGGAAGTGGAGTTAAAGTATAGAGTTTTAAAATTATCTTTTGTTGATATTCTTTTCTTTTTGATCTAAAATAGGTTGTCATCTCTTTAAATAACTTGTTATAACTCTAAGATCCTTTTTGTAAGCTTCATAGTAACCACAATGCAAATACCTATAATAGATTTACTAAAAATAAAAAGCAACAAATTAAAACATGCTACCGGAGAAAATTACTTGACCACAAAGGATGACAACAAGAAAGGAAGGAGGGGAGAGAAAAGTTACAAAACAATCAGAAAACAAACAACAAAATGGCAGTAACAAGTCTTTACTTACCAATAACACTGAATCTAAATTGATTCAGTTCTTCAATTAAAAGGCACAGGATAGCTGAATGAATTTTTAAAAAGACTCAGTTGTAAGCTGCCTACAAGAAACACATTTCGCTTATAAAGACTTGCATAAACTGAGAGTCAAGAGGTGGAAAGTCATTCCATGCAACCAGAAAACAAATATAAGTAGTAGTACCTAGACTTATATCAAATAAAATAGACTGCAAATCATAGACTATAAGAAGAGACAAAGAATGACATTATATAATGATAAAGGAGTCAATTCAGCAAAAGGATATATCAATTGTAAATATTTATGTACTCAACCCTGGAGCACCCAGATATATAAAGTAATTACTATTAAAGAGAGAGTTAGACACCAATGCAATAATAACTGGAGACTTCAACACCATTTTCAGCAATGGACAGATCATTCAGACAGAAAGTCAATGAAGAAACATTGAAGTTAAACTACACACCAGACCAAATAGACCTAACTGACATTTATAAAACATTTCAC
The DNA here is from genome assembly GCA_036589455.1 of Ateles fusciceps. Taxonomy (NCBI): domain Eukaryota; kingdom Metazoa; phylum Chordata; class Mammalia; order Primates; family Atelidae; genus Ateles; species Ateles fusciceps. The sequence continues at coordinate 1,215,115 of JAZHEH010001096.1, forward strand.
TCCACTCCTGCAGAATACACATTCTTTTCATAAGCACATGGAATATTCTATAGAATACATAATATCTTAGGCCACAAAACAAGTCTCAACAAATTTTAAAAAGTAGAAATCACATCAAGTATCTTTTCTGATAACAATGGAATAAAACCAGAAATCACTAAAATAAAAAAAAAAAGAGGAGGCTCAGAAGATATACAAAAACATGGAAATTAAACAACCTGTTCCTGGATGATCAATGAAGAAATTAAGAAGAAAATGTAAAAGTTTCTGAAACATGAAAATGGAAATACAACATACCAAAGTCTTTGGGATACAGAAAAAGTAGTACTAAGAGGAACATTTATAGCAATAAACACCTATATCAAAAAGATAGAAAAACTTTCAGCCAGGTACGGTGGCTCACACCTGTAATCCTAACACTTTGGGAGTCTGAGCCGGGCAGATCGCTTGAGCTGAGGAGTTCAAGACTGGCCTGGACAACATGGTGAAACTCTGCCTCTACAAAAATTACAAAAATTATCCAGGTATAGTGATGCGTGCCTATAGTCCCATATACTCAGGAGGCTGAGGTTGGAGGATGGCTTGAGCATGAGAGTAGGAGTGAGATCATACCACTGCACTCCAGCCTGAGCAATAGAGTGAGTCTTTGTCTCAAAAAAAAAAAAAAAAAAAAAAAAAAAACCTTCAAACAACCTGATGATGCACCTCAAGGAACTAGAAAGGAACAAACAAACTCAAAAACAGTAGAAGAAATGAAATAGTAAATGTCAGAGAAAAATAATTAAAATTGAAAATAATGAAAAGATCAAAAAAACCAAAATGTTTTGTTCCAGACCAACTAAAAAAGAGAGAGAAGATACAAATAAATAAAATCAGAAATAAAAAAAGAGATAGAAGAATCTGACCACAGAAATAGAAAGCATCATTAAAGACTAGTATGAACAACAATATACCAACAAATTAGAAAACCTAGAAGAAATGAATAAATTCCTGGATTCATACAGCAGAATAGTATAGAAAAAAACACACATCAATTAATAAAGATCATATATAACAAATCCACAGCTAATATTGTAATGAACAGAAAAAGTCTGATGGCCTTGGCCTTTCCTCTAACACATAGAACAAGACAAAGATACCTACTTTCACCATTGTTATTTAGTGTAATAATGGAAGTCCTGGCCAGAGCAACTAGCCAAGAGAAATAAATAAAGGGCATTCAAACTGAAAAAGAAGTCAAATTAGCTTTGTTCACAGATGACATGATCTTAAACTTAGAAAAACTTAAAGCCTCCATCAGAAAACTCATAAAACTGCTAAACGAATTCTGTAACATTGCAGGATATAATATCAACATACATCATACATGCATGCCCACAGCAAATAATTCTTTTTAAAGGCAAGAAACAAATCCTATTCATAATAGCTATAAAGAATATAGGGCAGGCGCAGTGGCTCAAAGTGCTATAATCCCAGCACTTTGGGAGGCCAAAGCAGGTGGATCACCTGACGTCAGGAGTTCAAGACCGGCCTGGCCAACATGGCAAAATCCCATCTCTACTAAAAATACAAAAAAAATAAAAATAAAAAATGAGCTGGGCTTGGTGGTACATGCCTGTAACCCCAGGTACCCGAGAGGCTGAGGCAGGAGAATCACTTGAATCCAGGAGGCAGAGGTTGCAGTAAGCCAAGATCATGCGACTGGGCAACAGTGCGAGACTCCATCTCACATAAATAGATAGATAAATAATAAATAAATAAATCCTGCAGACTTTATCAGAATAATAAGCAAGTATTATTTTAAAACATGTCAAAAAGATGATGGCCAGATGAAATGGACAGATTGCTTGATTCACACATAGTATCATAACTCATATAAGAAAAACAATATTCTCAATAGTTCTGTATCATTTAAAAACTCCACTTTTAAGTAAAAATCTACCCATGAGGGATTCTTTTAGTCCAAATAAACTCACTAGGAAATTACACCAAAATTTTAGTGCCGATTGCACTCAAACTCTTCTAAGAATTTGAAGAGGATGGAACACTGGTCAACTGATATTATGAGGCCATCATTTCCCTGATATCAAAACTATTACAAAAAAAGAAAACTACCTACTGATGTTGCTCATGGAAATAGATGCAATAATCTTAAGGAAATATGGACGAACCAAATCTAGCAATGCAAAAATTGTAATACATCATTAGCAAACGGAGTTTATCCCAGGAATGCAAAGCTAGTTCAACATGTGCAAATCAATCTAAGTAATTCACCACATAAACATCATAAAACAGAAAAAATACATGGTAATCTCAATAGATGCACAAAATCATTTGACAGAATTCTCATTTAATATAAAAACTCTTAATATACTTGGAATAATGAGTTATTCCTAAATCTGATGGTAAGCATCTAACAAAAACTTTTACCCAGTATCTTATTTAATGGAAACAAAGCAAATACTTTTTCTCTAAGACCGAGAACAAGATAAGAATGTATGCTCTCATCATTTCTATTTAACATTTTACTTGAGGTACTAGACAGTTGAATACATTAAAAAACAGAAATTAAGATATATAGATAGGAAATGGACAAATAAAATTGTCTTTATCATCTGATGGCATTTCCATACATAGAAAAAATCCCAAGGAATCTATCAAAAGCTTCTACAAGTAAAGAGTGAGCTTACCAGTGTTTCAGGACACAAGGTCAGTATATAAGAACAAAACAAAACAAAACGTATTTACTAGCTATACACAATTAGAAATTTAACTTTTAAAATACTATAATGATTTAAAAGGCAAAGATAAATCCAATAATAAATATGCAACATTTATAAGTCCCCAAACTACTATAGGAAGAAAAATATTGATGAAAGAAATGTTTAAAATACCAAAATAAAAGGAGATATATACTATATTTATTCATTGGACTACTCAACATTGTTAGGTTATCAGTTCTGCTGAAGTCCAGTCAAAATTGTAGCACACTGTTTTAGAAATTGGCAAACGGATTCTAAAATTTAAATAGAAAAAAGGGTCCAGAATACTCAAAACAATTTTTATATAGGAAAACGAAGTTGGAAAACCCACATAACCTGATTTTTTTTTAACTAAATGGCAGGCTTTATTCAGATTTCACTAGTTTTTACATGTACAATTTTTGAGAGTGTGTATTTGACATTTTATTGCATGTATAGATTTCTGTAATTGCCATCACAATCAGAATATAGAACTGATCCATTAATACTAAGAAACAATTTCTTTCCTCTTTTTTTAATATATATATTTTATTGTACTTTAGGTTCTGGTGGACATGTGTAGAACATGCAGGATTGTTGCATAGGTACATACATGGCAAGTGGTTTATTGCTTCCATCCCCCCATCATCTATATCTGGCATTTCTTCCCATATAATGCCTCCCCAACCTCCCTACCCCCCTGCTGTCCCTCTCCTAGTCCCCCCCCGCAAGAGACCCCAGTGTGTGATGATCACCTCCCTGTGTCCGTGTGTTCTCATTGTTCAACACCCACCTATGAGTGAGAACATGTGGTGTTTGATTTTCTGTTCTTGTCAGTTTGCTGAGAATGATGGTTTTCAGATTCATCCACGTCCCTACAAAGGACACAAAGGAAGGGAGGGAGGGATGGGAGGAAGGGAGGGAGGAAGGAAGGAAGGGAAGGAGGGAGGAGGGATGGAAGGAAGGGAGGAAAAAGAAAGGAAGGAAAGAAGGAAGGGTGGGAGGGAAGGAGGCAGGGAGAGAAGGGGAAAGAAGAGAAGAAAATAAAATAATAAAGAAGAAATGAAAGAAAGATAACAAAGCCATCTTGACTCCTATCTGCCAACATACTTACAATTCAATAGGAACCAAACAACAAACAAATAAAAGTTGGACAAAACATTTTAAGACACTATATAAAAATACTCATTTAAAGATTTAAAGATTCTCATAATTAGTCATTAGAAAAACAGAAAATAAAACCACTACACATCAACTGCAAAGGCTAAAACAAAGTAAAGGACACAAAAAATTTACAATACCAAATGACCATAAATATGCAAAAACAATTGGAAATGTCACATATTGTTGGTTGAAACGAAAAGCAGTATAATCACTATGGAAAAAGAGTTTGGAAGTTTCTTAGAAATTGAAACATATCTTTGTTATACTACCCAGCAATCCCACTCTAAGTATTTACACAAGAGAAACAAAAATGTATGTCCACATAAAGACCTGTATATTAATGTTTACAGAAGCTGTGTTAGTTTTCTACAGCTGACATAACAAATACTGCAAACTTGACAACTTAAAACAGTGGAAATTTTGTGTCTCACAGTTATGGACGCCAGAAGTTAAGGATTGCAAGGTGTTGTCAGGGCTGGCTCCTCCTGGAAGCTCTAAAAAGAATCCCTTCCATGCCTCTCTACTAGCTTCTGGTGGCTATTGGTAATCCTTTGTTAGCATTCCTTGACATGCGACACATTATTGAATCTCTGCATCCATCTTTACATAGTCTTCTCCCCTCTGTGTCACTGTGCGTTCGTTTCTTCTGTATTTCATAGAAGGACATTGTCATTGATTCATGACCCACCCTAATTCAACATGATCTTATTTCAAGATTCTTACCTTAATTATATCTACAAAGACGCTTATTTGAAATAAGTTCACCTCCTGAAGTTCCAGGTGTACATATCTTTTGGAAGGCCATCATTCAACCCTCTATAGAGGGTTTGTTCATAATAACGAAAATCTGGAAAAGCCCAGTATCCTTCAACTGGTGAAGGGATAAAAAAAGTTACAGAACACCTCAATACTTGGCAATAAAGCAGAATGAACTACTAATACATGTAACAAAAAGGATACATCAGAAAGGCCTTATGCTAAGTGAAATATCCCAGATACGAAAACCTACGTATGCTATGATTTCATTTATATTATATCTGAAAAAGACTAAAAATTGATTTTTTAAGACAAAAATTAGATCAGTAGTTGCCAGGGATTGGGGTGACTGATGAAAATTGAAGAGCCAACTTTCTGGGGTGATGCAAGTGATCAATAATTTAATTGTTTTTGTAGTTACATATGTATATATTTGCCAATGTTCATAATAGTTTAGGCCAATCAATGCTCAAGCTAAGGAGAGTCTACTAAATTAAGCAAGTAATCAGAAGATACTGAAATTTTGATCAAAAATGCTAATCATCTTAATATTAGAAAGAAAATTTTATTCACAGGATGATTCAGGACTTGCAAAGCCAAAAGGCAAGGAGATCAGTTTTAGGAGTCTGAGTAGAAAATGTCAGCCTCGATGCCTCTTGTAGCAGAGGCATTGGGAAGTAAACACTGTCAGGAGACACAGCCATTCAGATATCTAATAGGATCTCAAATTTAACATAGCCAAAACAAATGCCTAATCTCTCTCAAATGTACTTCTCCCACAATCTATCCCATCTCAGGAAAGAGCAACACCACTATTCCGGTTGCTCTTATACAAAACACAGGAGTCATCTTTGACTTTCCTTTCTCAATCCCACATATCCATTCATCAGAAAATCCTGCAAGCTCCATCTTTAACATTTACTCAATCTCACTTCTCAATAACTTCATTGAAGGCATCCAGGTCCAAGATTCCAGCAACACTCTCCTAATTTTTGCAACTGCTCTCTAACTGATCTTCTGCTCCTGTCCTTATCCTCTCCAGTTTTTCCTCCATTTATCACCACAGTCATCCTTTTAAAACATAAATCAGATTATTTAACTTTTCTGTGCAAAAGCCTCCAATGGTTTTCTGTCTTTCTCATAAAATCCGAAGTCTTACAATAGCCTAAAGGACCCTAGATAATTTGGTCTTCTAGTTCTCCTGACCTTTTCTCTTGCTCTTCTTCTTCTAGTTTAATCTCTTTCAGCCATACTGGTCACTTCATTGTTCCTTGAGCATGAATACAAATGCTCCTGTTTCAAGGCTTTTGTACCTACTATTCTCTGGGTTGGTCTAGCTATTTTTCTAGATAGATTCAAGGCTTACTTCCCCCACTTCCTTTAGTGTTTATTAAAATATTATCTCTGCTTGACTACCCTATTTAAAATTGCACTCCTCATCCCAAGCTCTCTTTATTCTTTTTCCCAACTTATTTTTTCTTAATATTTTCTCTTATCTGAGATAACATATTATATACATAATAGTAATGTGCATTATATGTTACTGAATTTCATTTATTCAAAGATGCAGAAATTTACACTTACGGAACATTTTAACATCTCTGAAATGAAAATGACTCACAATGGATGGAGTCTTATTTTAACTGGTAGCATTTTTTATAATGATACTTGAAATAATTATGTATTTAAAAATCACTGTCATCTTAAATTAATATTCAACTAAGTATGGCAAAATATTTATTGTTTATTTCTCCCCATGATAATATAAATTCTCAGGGTGGTGCCATGATATAAATGTGTCCCTTTCAAAATTCATGTTGAAACTTAATCCCCCATTTTGATAGTATTAAGAGATGGGTTCTTTTGAGAAGTTATTAAGTCATGAGGGCTCTGCCCTCATGAATGGACTAATGCATTCTAAAAGGGCCAGAAGGAGCTAGCTCAGGCTTTGTTGCTCTCTGCCTTCTGCCATACAAGAAAAAGGTCACAGAATGAGCAAAGAGGCACCATCTTGGAAGCAGAGAAAAGGGCCCTCACCAGACACTTAACCCACCAACGCCTAGATTTTGAACTCCCCTGGCTTCAAAACTGTGAGAAATGAATTTCTATCATTTATAAATTACCCAGTTTTTGATATTCTGTATGGCATCACAAATGAACTAAGACTGAAAGATATTTGTCTCTCTTGTGTACTGCTATATCCCAATATCCTAGAATTGTGCCTGGATAATAGTAAGTGTTCAATAAATGTTCATCCAATAGATACTGAATAAGAATATTAAATGAATAAATGAATGATTGGTGACTATTGAAGAGGAAGGTACAGAGGAGGTATGTGGTAATGGCTTGGATGGAGGGAGTAATAGTATGTGTGACAATAAGGCTTAATGCAAGTCCTGAAGCCTAGACATTGGAACACAGGGTCAAACAGTTAACAATAACAGGGAAATTGGGAGAAAAATCTTCTCTGTGGTCGAACGAGGAGAAAAGAATTTTGTGAGGATAGTGTTGCATTGGAAATCTGGGGCTAGAATTCAAACAAAAAGTAAAGTTATGAGGATCAATGTCATCTGCTCTGAAAGGAGATGAAATGTAGAAGTGAATGGAGCTCCAAGAAGTGTATAGCAAAAGAAAAAAAAAGGAGGGACATAAAATCATGCCAAATAGCCACTGTTGTTACAAGAAGAAAGGGAAATGACCTGGTGAATAATTCAAATTGATCAGAAAAGAAGGAATAGGATGAAGTGAGATAAGGTAAAACCTTCTTTGTCAAAAAGATCTCTGCATTACTCATTCTGTTTTGATTAATAAGTGCCTGCTTACCCTTCAAAGCCAGACTTCATAATTATGCCCTTTTTGGATCCTTCTCTGACTCTCTCTTCACTCCTCATATGACAACCCTCCCTCCTGTTGTGTTGCTTTTTCCTTCTTTGATAGTAGAATTTTCATAATATATACTAGTTTGTTATTTTGGATTAGTCTTTCTAGTTCTTTAGAAGTTTTACACATATTGTTTTAAGAAAGAAAGTTTTGATTTCTATGATATCAAAATTGCAAAGCATATTAAATTACAATGTTATATTTTGTTATGCCAAGGATTAGCAGATGAGCTCATAAGAAATAAACTCCATTCCATTATGGTAATATTATCAAGGAATTAAACAAAGAGAAGTAAACAACTTGTATAACAGCGTAGACACAGAGAAGTAAATAACAGTACTGTTACGTATAAAGCCTTGGTCATAAACTTGGACTGTTCTGGTGTATGTCCTCCTTGCTGAGGTCTACTTTTTTATGCAATTCCCATGTTTTCTGAAAGAATCCCAATAGTTGTCAATGTCAATCCAAGAAAAGTCATTAATACTATATCATCCATCACAAGCCAAACCCTACTGAGGAAATAAAATCATCTTATATTGTCCAAGGAGACTATGTGATATGACCACATAGTCTCCTTGGACAAGGGCATTGATATAACCACTTTCTCTTCTATCCCTAAAAGAGGCAGTTGGTCCCCTGCTTAAGAGCTTATGTGTTAAGGTTTTATAATTGTTTTCTAATTAAGCCATTGATGGATTGATGAGACCTGGCATATGCTATTCCAATTACTGGTCATTGAACCCTTTCAAAGAGCTGGGTATTAGGGTAGGAGGTAAACCTGGCAAGTTGCAGAGTTCAGATCAATTAATCAAGTGACCAATTCTGTGTTTAACTCCTTCGACACACCAGTAAATGACTAGCATATGAATTTGCTGTCAAGTAATAGGCAAGCAGAAAAACATGAATGGTTAGATAGTTAGATAGAGGATTTCTTTTGGCCATTCGATTATCTCCTCTAGGAATGTCTCTGGTGTTAAGTCCTATGCTCTTTGAATTATGGAAACAGAGTACTTTCTTATTTCTAGCTGAGCTTTCTGGAGATGTAAAGTGCTTATCACAGTGCCAGTACTTAGAAAAGAATAAACTTTCAATACATTGTACCAATTATCTTGACAGAGAAAGCTAAAGATATTAAAAAGCAGCCTAGACAATGCTATGGGGACAATCAGAGGGAGGAAAAAATGTTCTATGATGAGAAGTCTTGTATTGGAACTTTCGATACAACTTAGAATTAGCAGGTAAAGGAGATGGAGAAAGAGAGGAAAGATATTTGTTGGTTCTGTTTTGCTGCTGAAAGGCATTATATAACTTGCTGAGCAGAATGTGCTTTGAATAGAATACCTAATGCTTAATCCTCATATCTGAGATCATCTGTCCAAGCAGTGAACACTCAACAAAGACCTTACCTGCTACTTATTCCCAGAATAAGGGCCACTCAGGGAAGAGATGGCACTTAGCCAATTACTACATTGTTTCATTTATTTAAAATACTTTATTATAGAGAAGTGTGTTAGTCCATTTGCATTGCTGTAAAGGAATACCGGAGACTGGATAATTTATAAAGAAAATCAGTTCATTTGACTCACTGTTCTGCAGGCTGTACAGGCATGGCACTGAGGCAGAATAGGCATGTCCCAACATTGTAGCTTTGTCAAGGAGGGTTCTTGGTTTCACCCAGGAAAGAATTCAAGGGCAAACCAACAGTATTAGGCAGCAATGTTTTATTGAATGGCACTGCTTCATGAGAAGCAGGTCTAGTTCATAGGCAATATGCCCAGAGTCAGGAACATGTGGGCTCTTGGCAACTCTATGGGTTCTTGGTAAATCCACTTTAAATTGCATGCACATTAAGGGGTTTGTCAATACAAATACAAATAGTAGTTGCAAACTGTCATGGTGCTGATGAAAGTGTCTTATGTCAGTGAGCAATGAGGGTTGCTAGGGATTGCTTTCATCACCGTTTGCTGGTTCCTGATGGTTTCTTCACTATTCTATCTGGACCAGATCCTGTTTTGGTCAGCAGAGGTGTGACTATAAAAAAGTCCTTATGATCTCCCACCTCATTTCCCACTTGGAGATTAGATATTTTTCCTTCATATTACAGGAGCTGAAAAAGGGTGGTGGTCCATCTCCTGCAACAGCTTCTTGCCGATTTTATGGAGGTAGGCCCTGCCTAACACTGGAGGTGTAAGAATCACTAGATATCTGATCTAAGGGACCAACAGTACGATGTTTTCATTTCCCAGGTCAGCAGACTGGGTGGATTTGAAGCCCTGTGCTAGCATCATCTTTATGTGGAATCTAGAAGATATAAAATTTACTAGGAGGTTAAACAAGCAAATTATAATTAGAAGAGAAGAATTAATGCTACTATGTACACCCACAGCATCAATTATTTAACTATGAATTTGTAAAACAACAAACTTAAGTTTTTGAGAGTTTTCAAATGCAGGTTGTGGTGTCCTTCTTTTATACTTGTGGGGACTCATAAGAAACAGTTTAACCCTGGACAGTTGTACTCAATTAATGATGTCCTGAAGCTTAACAGTCGTAGGAGTACTTAACAACATGTGATAAGGACCCTTTTATTTTGGTTGTAATTATCATCAGGAGATTTTTATAAAAGATATTATTAAGACTAAGTCTTCTGGTTGAAGAGGAGAGCTACGTTTTCATTTATGTGAAAGGGCAATACTTTGATTTCATAATTTTCGAAAGGGATTAAATTTCCAGGGGGAACATGGTGAGGTGTGTCTGACCTCTGGCTTCCTGTCAAGATCTGAGTTCGTTTTTTTTTTTTTTTTTTAATTCCTTGGCATTCTCTTTGACCAATTAAACATTTTAGGCCAGATGAGAATGAAGGTGGGGAGACAATATGAGCCCTTAAACTTATTTTAAGCAATGTGATAGTAAAAATCTAAAAGCCAAAAATAAGGTTACATATCAAGAAAAACCAACAACATAGACTCAAGCTATATTGGCATAAAATATGTCTCTCAAAGATCTACAAGACAAAACACTTTAGCCTCAGGCCACAATAAGAGTCAGAGTTGGAGGAGAAAAACTCACAGGAGCTGACAAAAACAAAACAAAACAAAAAACTGAAGGATAGAACCATCATCCCAGTCCTTCTTATAGGGAACAATAGATGAAAGCAGCAAGACACAGCAACAGTTGAATCTCTGAGATACAAATCCAAGAAGGTTTAAAAGAAACTGTTTATAACATTACCAGAAATATTTCTGATAATTTAACACATAAATAACTTAAGGAAACCTGTTTTCCATATGTACACATGCTAGTGGTGAGTCCTCTGGGATGCCAGTCATTGACCCCGTGTCTAACAAGGATTGTTACTGGACACAGAAGCTTTTTCTAAGTATAGCAAGAGGGAAGGCAACTGGGCCTTTGCTATTTTTCCCTTTTAGATTCTCATTTCCTACAGAGAACGTGTAAGTATGGGTGGCAAGTCATTACAAAAGTGGATTATAAGTGTTTGCCAGTGAATGAAATATCACAAAAGAAGTATTTTTATTAAGCAAAGCATGGAAGTAAAAGTGTAAATAAAGTGACAATAAGAAAAAAAAAATCTGTCACAGAAAATAACTTTGGGGCAGAAAATAAGAAAAGCCAAGACCAAGATTACCCTAGGGTAGGCCCACAGTTCTCCAGAACCCACAGTTCTGGGGAAATGCCAGTGCCAAAAACCTGGTAGCACTCAGATGGCAGCCAAAAATATCAAATGCCAAAAAGCCCACGGTGCCCAACTATCAGGCAAGGAGGATCCTGACACTTAATGCCAGAATCTCTGGAGCATCTGAGGAGCAGCCAATAGTGAACTCCAAAGGCCTGGTTAGTACCGTAGAATAACATGACTCTGGCAACTCAGAGTCAGCATAACAAGGGCCTTTCACAACCCTGTGTCCTGCTTTAAACAACCGCCCAAATACAGTTAACTGGGAGTCAAAAGAAAAACAAAACTGCAAACAAAACATACATTTTAGAACTGAAAATAAAATGGCTGGTGGAGCAATAAAATGAAGTGCAAGAAAAAGGACCAGGGGAAGGGGTGACAAGGACAGGCTTCGGGTTATTCAAATCATGTAAGAATTTAAACTGACCACCTAGCCAGAAGCTTTATTCCCTGGCTCGCCCGATATTGGGAGCAGGGGACGAAGGGACATTTACCCATCCACAGGAGCCAAAATGGTGCCAAGCAATCTTCTATGTGGGATGTGGGTGAAGGTTTCTCTAGGTTCTCTCAGCCCAGGTGGGCTTCACTGCAATGCAGGGACTAGTGACCTGATAGCCTGCCGGCTGGATTGACAGGTCCCACATGAGGCAATGGCACCATGGCCACATGCCCATCCTCTCAGCTCTGCTACCTGCCAGGACACATGATGGCTCTTGAAAGAGCCTTTGGCTAATGTTACAGCTTGGTATCACCAACCACCATCTCACCATCTCTCACCAAATTGCCACCTATTACCATCTTTCCATCTCGCTAATCACCACCTCTTACTGTCTTGCCATCCCACAGACTTGATTGCCACCTCTTTGCCAATTGTCACCATTTTGCTGTCTCACCACCACATCAGTTACGGCTTCTCATTTGCTTTCTTCATTCCTTTGTGGTCACTAAATGTTGCAGGACAGGCAAGCCCCAGAATTGGGAGGGTTCTTGACATTAACTGGGAAAAATTTCAAGTATGAGCTGGTAGTGTTAGACAGCAATCTTTTATTGAACGATACTGCCCCTTATGGCCAGCTAACTCACAGGTAGTATGCCCAGAGCAAATTTATGGGCTCTTGGCAATGTATAGGCTCTCAGTAAACCCACTTTCAATTATATGCAAATTAAGGGGCAGGTCAATGCAAATTGAAGGGTAGGTTATTTAGAACTTTGTAGGAAAAGGCAGTAATTTTTGGGTCATTGCCATGAAAAGCAGTGTAAACTGTCATGGTGCTGTTGGGAACATCATATGCCAACAAGCAATGAGGGAAGGTAGGGATCGCTTTGTTGTTATCTGCTGGTTCCTTCCTGCTGAGTTTCTTTACTTTATCCTGTCTGGACCAGATCCTGTTTTGGTCAGCAGAGCTGTGACTAAAAACAAGCCCTGCTCTTCTCTTACCTCAACACCAGAATCTGCTCAACTTGTGGTGAGGCCTCAGGGAGCTTACAGTCATGGAAAAAGGTGAAGGTGGGGCCAGTGTATCACATGGGAAGAGGGAGGCTGAGAGAGAGAGAGGATATAAATGCCAGGCTCTTTTAACAGCTGCGAGAATTCACTCATTACCGCTATGAGGACAGCACCAAGTCATTCATGAGGGATTCACTTCTATGACCCAAACACCTCCCACTAGACCTGTCTGCAGCATTTGAGGTCACATTTCAGTATGAGATTTAAAGGGTTCGAAACAGCTGAACACATCAAATAGTATGTTATCTATATGGATTAACTAGTATATATATAATGTTACATATATTTTCATATATATATGTATATTCCCCTTAGATATGGTAAATTAATATAAGTAACAATCATGAATACACGTTTCAAAAGAAAATAGTTAACATCTGAAAGACTCTATTCAGAAGCCTACTTCAGAGGTAGTATAAAAATGAATAAAGTTTGGGGATCAGATGTCTAGAGTCATAAGAGTTCATTCTAAGATACATAAGATCACAAAAAAAAAAAAACAGGGTTTTCTTTCCTAGAGCCAGTCCTTATAAAGAATGGAAAAATTCTGTAACTAGATGCTCATACATGGTATAAGGCTTCTGGTGATGGCTGCTTTAGGGTTTCATTGTCACCATGGTCGACCACATAATTTCATTTCCTTTGTCAAGCACAACTAATTTTCTTTCTCTTTATATTTCTCAAGATTATTATACTCCTTCCGAGAAAATCTGATTGGCTTATTGAGAAAGCATACAGGTTGGTGAGTCCCCATGTGTCCATATGGCCAGAGTTTTCTCACTAGGCAACTTCACAGACTTTCAGCCAGCCTATACTGACTGAATGACTTTGGGTAAGACGCTTACCTCTGATCCAATCTGCAATAAACATGATTTGATTTATGTGAAATGTCCAGAATAGGCAAATCCACAGAGAAAAATGTAGATTAATGCTTGGCAGGCATTGGAAGGGTGGCAATTGGAAGTGACTGCTAATGGTTATAGGGTTTATTTCTAGGGTAATAAAAATGACCTAAAGCTGATTCTGAGGCAATTTTATGAAAATACTAACATACATTGAATTGTATTGTTTTTAAAAATATATTAATATCTTCCCCAACTTTATTTATTTATTTATTTATTTATTTATTTTTAGAGACGGGGTTTCACCATGTTGGCCAGGAAGGTCTTGATCTCTTGACCTTGTGATCTGCCCACCTTGGCCTCCCAAAGTGCTGGGATTACAGGCGTGAGCTACCGCATCCGGCCCTCTTTTCCAACTTTATACTCTCATAACCAGTCCTTTTGTTCATTGAGACCTATACCAATTCTTACAGAATTGTTTATAACAGTTCCTAACTTGTTATTCTACCTCCGGTGCTGCTTTCAATCCATCTTCCACACTACAGCCAGAAGGAGCCTCCTAAAATCTAGATCTGATGTTCATGACCCGGTTTAAAACCAACAGTGACTCCAACAACTTATAATAAAAAAACACACCCTTATCATGGCTTCAACCCATCTTTCAGCCCCAGCATCACTGACAGGTTCTATTCTACTTACACACAAAGCACCTTGTCACACCTGCCAATTAACTCTTCCCCTCACCTCTCACTTAATTTTCATATATTCCCTGTCTCTGTCAGATGTCCTACCCACTTTTTTAAAAATATATATATTTATCTTTCAAAGGGCTCCTTGCTAACTTATCTGAGAAGGGTGCTCCAACTCCTGAATAAAACGAGCCACTCCTGCATTGCGCTTCTATGGCTAGTGGGTCACATAAGACACAGCTTTAGTGATGTGTTTTCTGTCTTTCCCCCCTGGCCAAAAGCCTTGAGGGGACAGATTCTTCATTTTACCTATGTTGACATCTCCACTCCTCGAAACATTGGAGGACTCAATAAATACTGAGTGAAATAGGTAATAAATACATTAAAGTACGCACATCATTAATAATCAGGGAATGAAGCCAGATTTGGTGCTTTCTCCAACATAGGGCTATTCTCTCAAACTCCTAGATAGATACAGAACTACTTTCCCCCTAATTATTTAAAAATTTCATTATGTGGCTCGCCATCACTCTCCAATTCCATCTGGTTTTTCTTTGGTAGTTTCAATAGGCACATGGATCAATATTCTAATATGATAAGCCTCATCTTCCTTAATGATCTTGTTCTTCCAACTACCTCAGCCTCTCATTTCTAAGGCCTGCCCTAGACCCCCTATTTACTAAGAACAAGTTTCGCTTTCTGTACACAATCCTTTGATCCCACCATAATCTATCTACAATAGAGTGATCTTACCTCTTCTTTACTGTCCTTCAACTCCTCATGTCTCCGCTTTCCTCCTAACCCACTTAACCCTCTTGTCAAGTATTATGTGAACTATCTTACCTGTGTCCTCATCTCCATTAACCTTCTTTCCCTCTATCAGACTTTCTTACTAAATTACCAACTCAAGAATCTAAATGTCTACCTACTTTAACCTGAGCCTGCATAGCAGAATGTGAGTGGGGAAAAAAAAGGGAGAACTGTATTTTTGATCTCACTTTAAATTCATAACTGCCAACTTCAAGTGTGTTCTTTGTACTGGCAGGCAATTATATATTTATTTAGTCAATTAATCCTTCTACTTTCTTAGAAGATTATTTCACATAATTCTTGAACCTTCAATATCTGCTTTTCTCCTCTCACTCTTACCTTCTTATTCCACCGAGAAAGCAAAAGCAACACACTGCCTTTCCACCAGTTACTATGGAGAGAGATTATTTCACCGATGGCCGATTCCTCCACTCACGCCCTAGATCCTATCTCTTCTCACTCAAAGACATCACTTTGATAATCACCTTTCTTTTTCTTTCACCATTAAATTTTACCTCCCCTCCCAGTCTATTGGATCATTCCTTTTACTGTGTTAACATGCTACACACTTCCCACCCTAAAACACACAAGATATAAGAAAAATACAAAAGAAAACAAAAGCTCTGTATTTATCTCAGTACCATGTAATCCCATTTCTCTGCTTTATTTCAAAGCAAGGGAATTGTTTCTATTTACATATATGTACCTCCTCTCTTCACTCTTATTCTCTCCTGAAATTCCTCTGTCATAGTTACAGTAATTACCTAGTGATAGACCCCCTGATATCTTCTCAGTCCTCATCCTCCCAGCCTATCAGCAGCCTTTGATGTAGTTGCTCCTGTCTTTTTCATCTGGCTTCTAGGGAGTCATTCTGTTTTCCTCCTACTGACTGGCTACTCCTTTACTCTTCTATGCTATTCCTTCTTATTTTCCAAACTTTGAATGTTAAGTACCCCAGAGGCTAATCCTTAAATTGTTTCTTTCTTCTCTTTATATTTACTTTCTGCATTATCCATAACTTTAAATACTATCTATAAGCTGATGAAGTCCAAAGTTGTAACTAAACATGATGTTTCTTCACAGCTCTAGTGTTATATATCATATGTCCAGTTACCTATCTCCAATTGGTATCTCAAATTTGACAAGCCCTAAATTTGACTCCTGATCTCCCTACTATCACAACTACACCTCCTACTCTATTCACAGCTTTTGCCGTTACTCAAGACAAAAACTTTGGATCGCCCTAGTTCCTCTCACACCTCACGTCCAATCAATCAGGAAATCCCTTTGGTTCTGCTTTCAAATCAACACTCATAGACTTTCAGCACCTCATCCACTACCACTTTGGTTCAACCCAGCATCACTGTTTGCTTGGATTATTGCAATAATCTCCTATCTGGCATTTCTGCTTCTACCTTTGAACGCTGTAAACTCTTCCTGACACCACATCCACAACGGCCCTCTTAAAATTTCAGTTATATAATGTCAGTCCTCTTCTCAGTATCTTCTAATGCTTCCCTATTTTATTCCAGTCAAAGATCAAAGTAAGAAGTCCTACATCACCTTTACCCTCCCCAATATCTTTTTTATTTCATTCAGTTTTATTCTCCCTGGCTCAGTGTCTTCAAGTGACACTGGCCACTCTACAGTTTCTTGGAAACTCCAAGCATGTTCCTCCCTCAGGGCCTTTGCATTTCTTGTTCTGTCTATAATTGTTTTCTTTCTTCCAGATATTTTCATAGCTTGGTTACTCAATTCCCCCTGTTCTCTGCTCAATTGTCACCTCATCATAGAAGACTCCTTGGGCTATTCTGCATAAAACAGCACTCTAATAATCACTGTTTCTCCCTCTTACATGTCTTTATCTTTCTCTGTGAAACTCATTAACACCTGACATATAATATATTTTTATCTGTAGATTGGTCGCTTAGACCAGTGAAACCTATGTGAGAGTGGGGCCTTTGCTTTATTCACTGCTTTATCTCAAGCAATTTCAATAGTGCTAGGAAGTTGTTGAATAAATGAGTTGTATTTAAAGAAATAATTCTTTAACCAAAAAAAAAAAGAAAGAAAAAAAGAAAAGAAAAAGAAAGGAAGTAGGAATGAAGGAAGGAACAAAAGGAAGAAGCAAAGGGGCCAGTGTATTTTTATTAAAAAGTTCTGTATGTAGAAAATATTCTAAATGGAGTAACAATGCATACAGAATTTCACACCATGTTTTTAAATTTTAAAAACGTGAGCATAGAAAATATTCTAGAAACGTATATCAAAATGTCAACAGACTAAATACTTCCGGGGTATGGTCATGGCAGAGACAAGGGGAGCCCTTTTTCCCATATCTGTTTTTTTTTTTTTTTTCAATAAAGAACACATTTCTTTATCCATTCATCTGTCGATGGACACATCTACCTGTGAACACTTTTAAATAGAAAAAATAATTCTTAAAAGAAATTATATAAGAAAAAAGAGATCTATATCCCCATATATTTTTATTTTGTACACAGCAAGTGCAAACACTGGACTGTCTAAATTAAAATAGGCCTTGTTTTGCACATAGACAAGGCTTCTATTCCCATTTCTCAGGGCTTTCCAGGATATTCCAAAATATCTCATGAAGTGCTGGTTGCTTTATAGGGAATGGAATGTTTCAAATCTAACTTGATGGACAGCTTGGGCAAATTCAATCAGACAACCAGCAAGCATTTAGTATCTACCTGATTGTGAGCTAAGTACAGAGGAAACAAAGCACTCCATCTGTGCACCAAAGGGTTTATAAACTATCAGGGAGAAATTTCTAAGTCTGCATTCAGAGCCTGAAACAATCTTTGATTGTGAGTAATACCTGTGCCTAGTTCTGCGGAAACACAGAGGAAAGAGTAACCAAGAATAAAGAGGGGAACCCTCCCAAGACACAGCTAGGATGCCTCAGGGATGCTTTGATCACTCACAGTATTGTGTGCCATGTGGTGGCCTCTGCTTTGTGACTCACCAAGGAGCTATAGTAGGAACTGTATGTTGAGGATACCAGGACCAAATCCATTCACTACTGCAGTAATAATTTGAGTTCTTTCATCCATTAATTTTCTCTGTTAGCTTTACATTTTCATACTCAACCTGTACCGTCTCCACATATAAAGAAATTCCTACACAAGTAGAAGTCATCAAAACTAGAAAAGAACAAGATAGTGCTTCTGAAACGGGAGAATATGCTCTGATTGTGTCTCTGGAAAACAGGGGTCTTAATTCATTAATATCACAGAATCTCGGTTTTCTTATCAGTAAAATAGATGGATTTCAAAATCAAATATAAATACACACTTAACAATTTACAGGAGTATCACTTTATCAATACTTTTACTGCTCATGCTTCTCTTCTTTCCAAAGTCAGTCTCTCTAGGAAGCCATTACCTTTCTTTGTAATTTGATTTATCAAGGGGAATGGTTAAACATCGGAATTGCTTCAGAGTCTCTTGTGAGCCAGTAAAGATCAGCTGTGGTAGAGATGCAGTAATACATAACTACATAAATAGAGTCTTATTTGGCCATGGCTGCTTGGCTTGTCAGAAATTTGGTACACAGCAAACAAGACAAAGGCACATATTTCAACACTAGACAGCATGATGGAATAGAGAGCCTACTATGAACGAGGTAGGGCAGGGTACCAGAAAAACAAATGCTAAGGTCAGAACAGGATTTGAATTCATCCTTACTCTGTGTGACCTTGTGCAAGTAACTTAACCTCTTTAAGTCTCTGTTTATTTGTCAAGTAAAAACTTAAGTCTACATTGCAGGTTTGCTATGTCAACTAAATAAAGTAATGTAAGTAGAATGCCCAGTACCCAACATTTTCCCAGTAGCAGGGCACATTAGTATAGTGGAGAGATAGCTTTTAGCCAATATTCTGTATCTTATCTAGTTGCCTGACCTCGTGGACACAACTGAACATTCTTGGACTTCAGTTTCATTTGTATAATGAATGGCTGGAATATCTTTCCATTATCTGTTTTTATGCAACCTAACTTTTTGAAAGAACATGTAAAATAGGTTGGATTTTCTGTTTTACTAAAGCCTTACTGAAGCACCTCTGAGATACAGCAAGTGAATCAAACCCAAGTCCAGGCTGTAAGTGAGCTTCACAGCTCACTTCAGCTTGCTGTTCTTACTGGAATCTTGACTTATTAGATAATGGCTAAGGTCAACCTATATGTTGCTTATCCTTATGGCCTCTCCTCCAGGTACAGAAAAACCAAACAAACCCTACATTGTTTAAAAATAGTCCGTCTTCATTTTGTGTTTCTTACCAGGCATGACACTGAAAAAATTTTTTTTGCTTTATTTTTGTTGCTATTGTTTTTTGGTAAGAAAAGTGGATTCTTTATAAAAGCTAATTATATCCTGAACATTATATATTTTTAATAGGACATAGAGTGAACCAAAGGAAATAAAAATATGTCCCTATATGTTTTTTTTTGTTTTATATAAAGCTCTTAATTATTTGTTTTAAAAATTATTAAAAACCTATAGAACTATATTTGATCTTAAAAATCAAAGTAATTGAAATAGAGTGAGAAATCGTTTTATGTGGTTTTCTCTTATGCAAACTGATTATGTATAATATGTAAAAAATGCAATAAAATGGTGAAAATGAACTCTTGGGATTTAAATCAAGCCTGACGTGATTTAAATATTGAATGACTTTTATGCCCTAGAGCTCAAGGAAATGCCTTTTTTTGTTATGTTATTTTGTTTTTTAATTTTCACAGAATTCATCACCTCTTCTTAAGTCTCGTGGGTTTTCTTGGTGTGACACTCCAAAAATCAAAAGGAGGGGGAGAGAAAGAGAACTTCAAATAGACACAAATGGAAATTATTTTTAAGTCACATTAACTTTCCATTGTTATCAAGTAGAATTTCCTAAGGAGAGTAAATCAGTCCAAAATACAAGCATAGTTGAATTAAAGCACGACATGGGGGATACTTGTGGTCATGTGCATATCTCCTCACCCAACACAAAGCCCTACTCATGAGAGCCTAGTAGGTAGGAGAATATGTTAAGAGGTCCCAGCTAAGCCACCTCTAACACCAGTAGTGTTTAATATTCTCCTAGGACAAGACTGTTGGGTCAAAACTTTTCTAAATCGAAATATGTGGATGTTACAGAGCACACTCTTAGCACATGGAGTCAAAGCATGCCTTTTGCTTGGTGATATTTAAATTTCAATTTATATTAAAATAATATTTTAATAATATAATAATTTATTAACATAATGATAATATTTTCTCAGTTCAAGATGTCAACGACTCTTCTAAATACTTCAAATAGGTTGTTTCATTTAACCTATTTAACAATTCCATGACTAGGACCTTCGTTCTTCCAGTTTTATCAGAAAGTGTTTAGGTGGATCTGAAGGTAATGAGTTATTTTAACTGATTGTTCATAGTCAGTTACAGATCAAACTCCTTGTTTTACTCTCCTCCTTCTCACTACTGCACTTGACTCATCTTTAAAAAAGTCTTTAATCATGAGTCATTTCTGATGGCTTTTCTTAATAGCAGTAAAACACACACACAAACAATAAACAAACATTTTTTTAAATACCTAAAAAGTTAAAAAGTCACTCTGTCTGTTAATCCAAATCCCAAGAAAAAGAATAGTGCAATACTGACAAATGCCATCAATTCTGATTCAAGTTCAGCCAACATAAATCAAAAACATTTGTGGAATGACCCTTTTACGGGAGCCTAGCTAGCATTCCTCAAGGGTGCCAGAAAGAGGAGGGAATGGTGAGATTCTGTGGAGCTGTAAAACTGTAAGAAAATCATGTAAGAAAGTCTGTATGATGGCATGTTAAAATTATAATTCATAGTCCAATTGTCCTTGATATTTCATATTTTATATACCACTAATCCAATACATCAAAGAATCTGGCTCCCTGCTATGATTAAAATAGATTAATAAACATTTCTGGAGGTGATTTTCATGGCTATATTTATTGCGTTATTAGAATTATAGTTTATGCAAACAAAGTTAAGGTGTAAACCTCAATAGTATTTTGGATAGTACATTTTATTGCCGTGGATCTAAAACAAATGAAGGTGATCTTATTACTAGCTAAATATTGTAATAATACTTTGGTAGAATAAATGTCTTTTTAAAACTGTAAGACACAAAGACTTGACATTAATTTTAGTAATATTATGGGCAAGCAGGCTTTGCAGAAGCCTGTAGGTTATAATTTTAAGTAGACAAAATAGTTCTTAGGAAACCCTATCATTTACTTACTTTTTACTTTACATTTTTGCTTTACTGTCATAGTACTTCTCTCCAGCTACTAGAAGATAAGATGATCTTACTCAAGGGTACTGGACAAAAGGATGAGAAAGTTGACTAAAATATAAGTTTAATCTGTTCTCCTGTTGAAAGTGACATTGCTGTAATCTGACATCAGGTTTTTGGTGTCTGCAAATGTTTTCCTTCTCCTCATTTACCACTCCCTCCCCAACACACACACGAAAAGGCCTTCTGCTGGGTGTCTGCAATGGTAACAGGTATGTGTAGGAGAAATGGTCTTAAACTGTTGTGCTCTTTGGGTATTTTTAAACATCACTGATGGAAGTGGAAATTGATACAAGCGTTCTTAAAATAATTTTCAGATGGCTTACGTTTTTTTATACTCTTTGATTTAGCAATTTAACTTCTAGGAATCTATTCTAAGGAATTAATTGAGTAAAACATTTATCTTTGAAACAGCATTTAAAGGCAAATTATTTATAACATAGATATCCAGCATTAGTGATTTGGTTAAATAACCCACAGTATATATCAATATGATATGATTTCTATTCACCTTCAAAATTTATGCTGTATAAAAATATTTGATGAATTAGAAAGATGTTCATTACAAAGAGAAAAAAATTAGGTCTCCAAACATCATGTTAAATATGATTCCATTTAGGTAGACAAAAAGGCAGGTTAATTTGAATAGTGTATCACTCATGAATTTTGTATTCATTTTACTTATTTTATTTAATAGGCATGTTTTATATTTGTTGTAAGAGGAAATATGTTGTAAAGACATAGTTTCTGTTTCACACTATAAAAATAGTTTTTGATTTCCATGACCACAAGCTTGAAAATAATATTATCAACAGTTGGTTTTTAAGTAACCAACAAATAAAAGTAATAATATACATAATTATGTTATTTAAATTATGTAATCTCTATAGTTATACTATTATATTGATATACTATTAACATATTTATACTGCTTTCCATATAGAAATAATAAGATTTTCTGAATATTAATTGCAATTCTAATGGCATTTAGTGCAGATAGAATGAAAGTTGAATTGGAATGCTTACCTGGGGATCATGGAGAAAGTGGATAAACGATGATAGCAGACATCTGTATAGCACTTACAAGTAAAGCTCTTAGAACTGTGCCAGGCACAGAGTGAGGACTACATAAGCATCTGGTATTTTTACTGTTATCCTTGTTGTCAGTCTTCACAAGAACCAGGATGTATAACACTATTACTAACATCTCAATTTTGCAGATTATAAAACCAGAGGATTAGTATGTTTTGCCTAGGATACATGCTAGGCTATATCAGACATCTCCAATACCGTAGCTTCAACAGGACATAATTTATTTTCTCTATCCTAAAATATCCAAGCAGGTAGTCCACTGTTGGTAGGGCAACTCACCATTATCTGGGACCTGAACCCTTATATTTTTTCACTCTTTCATTCTCAATGAGACTTCCACTTTGCAGTTTGAGATGACTGCTCCAGCTCTCCGCTTCATGTCTACATTCCAAAGGGATAGGGGCAATACCTTCTTTATGTTGAAGGAAAAAGCTCAGGAGTTGCACACAATTTCTGTTGATTTCACACTGACCACAATTTAATCACATGACTATACTCATCTGCAAGGGAGGCGGAAATGTAGTATTTAGCTGAGAGTTCAAATACCCAGCTAAAAAGTATATATTCATGTAAGGAGAGAAATTTATTAGATGGCAACCAGAAGTCCCTGCCACAGAGATGTTAAGTAGATTGCTCAAGAACACATGAATATTAAGTAATAATGCTAGGATTTGAATGTAAGTAGTGTCATTTTAGACAAACTCCCATGCTCTGAAACTTTCTCTCCAGCATGAGTTAAGTCAAATAGGCATGATGGTACAGGCTTGCACGCATCTCAGGCAAGTATCTAACAAGCATTTACAGCAGTTTCTCAACCTTTGTTAACCCACATCCCTTCTAATAAATATAACATTGTTACTCCCTTCTCCCGCTTTCCTCATTTAGTTTCACAAACACTAGATTCTGATAGGTCATTCCACATCGTGCCCTTTCAGCTTCCTCCTATAAATAATCCCATCTACCATGCCCTTCCCTTTGTAAATGCATGCTGCAAATTTAACCTCTAAATATCCCAATATAGAAGATATTTAAATCTTCTAAGATGTCTATTGCCAAAATATTAGATATTCTGGTTTTCCAAATATAAAACTATAAGACTGAATATTTTCCCTATTATCACCATTTCTTTGAGATTTTGATATATATCCCATTTCTTTTTCCACCCTTGATAATTACCAATTTAGGAAATTTAATATTTACTGAATGTCTAAGTATGTATTGGCCCCATTGTTTAATTCTTTATACAATATTTCTTTAAGTACCATAGTATTATTTTGAAGTAGATATCTTATTTTTTATCTTAGAGATGAATTAGTTAAGACTCTGAGACATACGACAACTTACTCAAATTATTAACAGACAAGCATTTGAAATCTAGTGTTTCAGAGATAAGGCTACATGTTTACTGTCTATTCCATTTTTCTCTAGCTCATTTCTCAGCTTCTCATAAAAGTAGAATCTTCTGACTACGTTCTGGTCAGCACAGTGTGGGCAAATGTTAAAAATACCCCTTAAAGGACTGGCTTTAAACTATGCCTCTAACCTTATATATTCTCTCTCTCCTGTTTGTATGCAGAAACAAAGGACCCCAAGGTAGTGTAGCCATACAAGACAAGGCGTCTAAATAGTTGAGTTTCTATTTCTAAAACAGTGGCTTTATAGAGTCGCCCGACTAGCAGCAGATCATGCTTTAAGTGAGAAGGAATCCTTTATTAGGTTAAGCCATTGAAACTTTGGAGTTGTTCCTGCAGTTATCATGGCTTACTCTAATTAAAACACTGTGCCAGTTTAGAATTCCTGGCTTCTCTGCTCCAAATCCACACTCTTTCTCCTAGTTTTAAATTCCAAAGGGGAACCTTGCCAACATTTCTCCTTAGCCAGCAGGCACAATGTAAGGCCTTGTCAGTAGAGGGTGCTAGAGAGACACTGCAGGAGGAAGGGGATTTTCTTCCCAGATTCAGTGCTTTTTTTTCTGGCTTCTATGGCTGCCAGAAGACATGTTCCTTCCCAGCAGCCAGTTGTCTTGCCAGAAGGCGTTGGCACTGAGGGCGGAAGACCTAGCGGTGTACAACTCCCAGGGAGTTTCAGTGACTTCCCAGAGAGTGGTTTCCTCCTCATCTGCCTTGGCATGAGGCACCTAAGTGAACTTTTCACCTATCTGATGGGCTTTTGCAACACTTTCTCCAACAAAGTCTGAATCTCAGCCTGAAGCCAAAGGTGGGAAGTGGGGGAGGATCTCCCAAGATTTTTTTCCTCTTTGGATAGGCTCCCTCAGCCATTGAAGTGGCGGCTTTTCCCAGCATTTGCTATTCCTGTATTCTTTAGAGTTCTCTTTAACCAATCCTTCTTAATTGATCTCCCTTTACTACCTAATTTCTTAGATTAAATGTCCCTTATTCAGGTTATTATATAATGTCTGTCCCTTACTGAAACTTAACTGATGCTTACACAAAATTAATATTCAATCTTAAAAAGTGGTGCCATCTAAACTATGGTCATATGAAAATATGGTCAGATAGAGGCAGATTGAAAACGTGTTTTTTGAGTCATGGTAAAACAAAATCTTTTGAGTCAGCCAGTCTTGAGTTTGAGTACTGGCTCAGTCACTTTCTAGCTATGTGAACCTTGGACTAGTCGCTAAAGATCTCTGAGCTTTATAGTTTCTTCATCTCTAAAATCTGGTTAATAATGATTGTCCTATGGTGTTGCTGTGAAGACTAAGCAGTGTGTGTACAGTACTTGGCACAATGTGGGCACTAAATGAACAGTATTTTAAATACCAACTCACTATGATAATTTTTCAGTGACTGTGATTGAGCACTACTTCATTTACTTGTCATATTCAAATGATTATGTCTCTCCATAAACTCACTGTAATTCTTTGTGTGGTTAGGGCCAAATAAAGCATTTGTGAACCTTGCTTATTCTTTGTCCTCTCCATATTTGTTTCATTTGCCAAAGAGAATAGCTGAATATCACTCTTTTCAAAATTAACCAGTATTTAAGACATTTATCAAATCCCTTCTCACGCTTCTTCTGGGAGACTTCATGGCCCCATATTATTTTGCACTGTCACAAAATTTGTATTTTCCATCATTCTTTGATTCCTCTCAATATTCTCTCTTCTCTAAAGACTTCCAGACCTTCCTTTATAGATATTTAATATCTACCTCCTGGTTCTTGTATGCAAACACACTCTGATAAAAGCATGTTCATATTTTTTAAATATCAATTTATAGACATGTGATGTTATGTCTATTATACCTTCCTCTAAAGTAATTTAACAACATTATTTATTCCAAAAAAAGTATTTATGTGCTTTTTATTCTATAAGCCACTTGTCACTATTTACCTTTTCATTTTGAGGTTGCTGACTGTTTCACTTGTATTAGCATGTGTTCTTCGATCGGCCATGTCCTTATAAACTTTCTACTAATGGAATTATTTGAAGTAAAGCTTCCAATACCTATAAAAATCTATGGCTATATTAGGAATGTTTTACTTATAGAAAAATCAATGCAATCTGTTCTGAACAAATGAACACCACCACCACCAAAGAGGAATTGGTTGCCTCTTATAACTGGGAAGTTAAATGTTAAATCACAATTTATACACAGTTAAACTGAGCGACTTAGATTGAATCTTCATTCCTCCCTGCCTTTCTTTATCTCCCTGTTTGATTCTTGATACTCTATGCATTTTTCACACCAGCTGTCACAAGGGGTTAAAAAATCATGACCATTTCCTACAGGCCTCTTTTCCAAACACTTGGGAAAAAGGCATAGCAGAAGACCCTGCATAGTTCAGCTTGGATCACAAACACACCTCTACACCTGTCATTTGAGCCAGGAAGAATGGAGTACTCTGATTAGCCCATTGTGGCCAAAAGAGCACATGCACTCACTAGAAATCCTGCCAGAATCACATGATTCATGTACATCTTTTTCTTCTAACAGTCTGTTTTCTTATCTATAAAATGTGTAATCGCACCTCCCAATAGAGATATTAATGATGATTAAATGACATGTTTGGAAAACATACAATATCTGATCTGAATAATAAATTATAGCTTCCTACATTTATTATGATAAAATAAAATGCAGAATGGCATGTACTAGAAACAGAAAGTCTTCTTTTCTTGATCCTCAGCTGTATCTTTTGCCTCTTATTAACCCACTCTCCCTTCCCCAAAGGAAATTGTAGACTTAAAGAGCAGAGAGCCATGACTCTTTATTTCTCGTTTCCATGACAACAGCTATCACAGAGGAAAAAAAAAAGAAACTAACATATATTAAGCACTATGCATTTTGTTAAAGCTCTTGGCAAGTGACCTATTTAATGCACCAAACAGAGCAACTTGCTCAGAGCAGCCACTTGATAGCTATTTGATAAAGGAGCCCCACGAATACAAATTGATTGATGTTACACATCTGGCATAAGGTGACTTCTTAAAAGTTCAGCTCAAGACGGAACAGAAAATACTTTATTTTATTACAAGTAATAGCAACTTTTTCGTATTTGATATTTACAAAAAAAAAAAAAAAAAAAAACACTTTCATAAAGTTTCTTTGAGCTCTTTTGAAAGACAATTTTGTTCTAACAGAAAGCATGACCTGGGCCATCTGGAATTTTAAATTCCAGAGTTTTATGTCTACCATTATAGTTTCAGTAAGTACATTGCATTTAGGTATACACTGCCTGTGCCTGGAGGTTAATATTCTAAAAGTCAATCCAATTGAAGAAAATAAGTTGGCTTGATGATATGGAAAAATTCAGACTCATCAATGCAGTAAAACAGTTTCGGACACACTTCCCAGAGGCATTTTACCCTTGTCTTTGAGACTTACCTTGTTTATTTTATCAGCATTTCTGACCGTTTTTATTAGGAATTTTCATGATCTTTCTTTTCCAGTATTGAGAAATTTTCTGGTACTTGGGAATTCCAGGAAGGCCATGATGTTTTAAGACAGAAAACAGCTCAGATGCAGCTGA
The DNA here is from genome assembly GCA_036589455.1 of Ateles fusciceps. NCBI lineage: Eukaryota > Metazoa > Chordata > Mammalia > Primates > Atelidae > Ateles > Ateles fusciceps. Next base: position 1,242,619 of record JAZHEH010001096.1, read on the forward strand.
ATTTAAATCCATACAAAATGCTAGTTCCAACGTCTGATAGCAAGTCATGAATTTAGAATTGATGCAGTACTAGGCAGATAAAAGCAGTGATAAAGAGGCACATTCTAAAATTCGCTCTCATAGAATAACAAACACCAGCACTACACACCATGGTTAAGCTAAAGTGATGCATCATGGGAAACAATAGTTTTATACTGCTTTTTCCTGTGGCTCCACTTTTTTTCTTAACACAGCTTTATTTCTTATTTGCATACCATAGATTTTACCCATTTAAAGTATAGCATTCAGTGGATTTTAGTACATTCATGTTATGTAACTATCACCACAATTAATTTGAGAACATCTTCCTCACCCCCAAAGAAAACCCATATGTTTTACCTGTCATCTATGAAACCCTCCAAAGCCCAGGTGACTGCTAGTCAACTTTCTGTTTGTATTGATTTACCCTAGGGTCCCATTTTTGACACATCCTAAAATATCTACCATTTTACCTAGTATAAGCTTTGCTTATGTTACTTCTTCTATTTCAAAAATAAGCAGACAAAGTAGTATAATACCTACATGTATTAATTATTTGCTATGTTTTAGGCACTATACTAAGTGTTTTACAAGTATTATTTCAAGTCAACACTACCTTTCACTGTTGTTAAGAAAAGTGTTAATTTTTTTAAAAAAAAAAACCTCAGATTTTTGATTCATTGATTTTTTTGAAGGGTTTTTTGTGCCTCTATCTCCTTCAGTTCTTCTCTAATCTTAGTTATTTCTTGTCTTCTAGCTTTGGAATTAGTTTGCTCTTGCTTCTCTAGTTCTTTTAATCATGATGTTAGGATGTCGATTTTAGATCTTTCCCGCATTCCCCTGTGGGCATTTAGTGCTATACATTTCCCTCAAAACACTGCTTTAGCTGTGTGTTAGACATTCTGGTACATTTTGTCTTTGTTCTCATTGGTTTCAAATAACTCATCTATTTCTGACTTAATTTCGATTTACCCAGTAGTCAGTTCAGGAGCAGATTGTTCAGTTTCCATTGTGAGGTTTTGAATGAGTTTCTTTATCCTGAGTTCTAATTTGATTGCACTGTGGTCTGAGAGTCTGTATCTTACGATTTCCATTTTTTGCATTTGCTGAGGAGTGTTTTACTTCCAATTATGTGATCAATTTTAGAATAAGTGTGATGTAGTGCTGAGAAGAAAGTATATTCTGTTGATTTGGGGTGGAGAGTTCTGTAGATGTCTATTAAGTCCGCTTGGTCCAGACCTGAGTTCAAGTCCTGAATATCCTTGTTAATTTTCTGTCTCATTGATCTCTCTAATATTGACATTGGGATGTTAAAGTCTCCCACTATTATTGTGTGGGAGTGTAAGTCTCTTTGTAGGTCTCTAAGAATTGGCTTTATGAATCCGGGTGCTCCTGTATTTGGTGCATATATATTTAGGATAGTTCGCTCTTCTTGTTGCATTGATCCCTTTACCATTATGTAATGCCCTTCTTTGTCTTTTTTGATCTTGGTTGGATTAAAGTCTGTTTTTTATCAGAGACTAGGAATACAACCACTGTTTTGTTTTGTTTTGTTCTGCTTTCCATTTGCTTGATAAATCTTCCTCCATCCCTTTATTTTTTTATTTTATTTTATTTTATTTTTTATTGCATTTTAGGTTTGGGGGTACATGTGAAGAACATGGAAGATTGTTGCATAGGTACACACATGGCAGTGTGATTTGCTGCCTTCCTCCCCATCACCTATATCTGGCATTTCTCCCCATGCTATCCCTCCCCAACTCCATCCCTTTATTTTGAGCCTATGTGTGTCTTTGCACGTGAGATGGGTCTCCTGAATACAGCATACCAATGGGTCTTGACTCTTTATCCAATTTGCCAGTTTGTGTCTTTTAACTGGGGCATTTAGCCCATTAACATTTAAGGTTAATATTATTATGTGTGAATTTGATTTTGCCATTATGATGCTAGTTGATTATTTTACCCATTAGTTGATGCAGTTTTTTCATAGTGTCAATGGTCTTTACAATTTAGTATGTTTTTGCAGTGGCTGGTATGGGTTGTTCCTTTCTATGTTTAGTGCTTCCTTCAGGAGCTCTTGTAAGGCAGGCCTGATGGTGACAAAATCTCACAGCATTTGCTTGTCTGTAAAGGATTTTATTTCTCCCTTGCTTATGAAGCTTAGTTTGGCTGCATACGAAATTCTGGGTTGAAAATTCTTTTCTTTAAGAATGTTTAATATTGTCCCCCGACTCTCTTCTGGCTTGTAGGGTTTCTGCAGAGATATACACTGCTAGTCTGATGGGATTCCCTTTGTGGGTAACCCGACCTTTCTCTCTGGCTGCCCTTAACATTTTTCCTTCATTTCAACCTTGGTGAATCTGAGGATTATTTGTCTTGGGGTTGCTCTTCAAACTATACTGCAAAACTACAGTAACCAAAACATCATGGTACTGGTTCCAAAACAGAGATATAGACCAATGAAACAGAACAGAGGCCTCAAAAATAATGCTACACATCAACAACCATATGATCTTTGACAAACCTGACAAAAACAAGCAATAGGGAAAGGATTCCCTATTTAATAAATGGTGGTGGGAAAACTGGCTAGCCATATGCAGAAAACCGAAACTGGACCTCTTTCTTACAACTTGTACTGTTAACTCAAAAATTAACTCAAGATGGATAAAAACTTAAACATAATCCATAAAAACCCTAGAAGAAAACCTAGGCAATATCATTTAGGACATAGGCATGGGCAAAGACTTCATGATTAAAACTCCAAAAGCAATGGCAACAAAAGCCAAAATTGGCCAATAGGATTTAATTAAATTGAAGAGCTTCTGCACAGCAAAAGAAACTATCATCAGAGTGAAAAAGCAACCTGCAGAACAGGAGAAAATTTTTGCAATCTATCCATCTGACAAAGGGCTAATATACAGAATCTGCAAGGAACTTAAACAAATTTACAAGAAAAAAGCAAACAACCCCATCAAAAAGTGGGTGAAGGATATGAACAGACACTTCTCAAAAGTAGACATTTATGTAGCTAACAAACATGAAAAAAAGCTCATCATCACTGGTCATTACAGAAATGCAAATCAAAGCCACGATGAGATACCATCGCAAAAATTTATCAAACAATTACCGTATTCCCAATACTTGGCCTGGATACTGGGACCATGACTTGGTCATTTGTATATCTACATCACTACATATTTCTCACATACCTCATTTCAGTGGATCTTTAGAAGGAAAAACAGTGGATTCGAGAGTCCATGTTACTGCCTGGGTTCTGTGACATGTTAAGAGCTACCTACCAGTGCTTCCAAGGATGGCCTCCCGATTAAGGTATTTTCATTTTTTATTTAGTTGAAGCTCAAAAAAAAGTGAAAATATCTTAATCGGGAGGTCATCCTTGGGTGCACTGGTAGGGGAATAGAGATATGAGACAGAGAAGAGAGGGAGACCAAAACGGTTGTGATTATGAAGTTACCACTGTATGAAACTTTGCCTCTGTCCCACTGGTGACCTCTTAAGGAGAGTGCAGAGTAAGCCTCAGGTTTATCACACCTGATGGGTCAGGAAGCTAGAGTATTTATCTACCAATTTACGTCAGCCTTGTTGAGGCTGCTTCAGGAGGTGTTAACTCTGTAGCACCCTAGCCTGTCCAGCATGAAAGACAAATGTGCTGCACACATTCAGAGAAAACTTTTAAGCAGAGTTGCAGAGGATTGCAATAGGAGGCCATTTGCTGAGGGGGATATGGATATTTTCTCTGCTATTGTCCACTCCTTGCCCCACTACATGCTGAGTTCACTCTGTCCTTTCACTGATTTTCTGAGGAAGTCACTGGCCACAGTTCCATGGAGACAGAAAGACAGAGAGAGTTAAAAAATACTAACAGGAAGGTTGGTGGGATAAGCTACATTCTCCAGTGTTACAGTTAATCCTGAGACCATAAGTGATGCCATAATTAATATTCATCATTTCCCTCCCCTAACATTTTGATTCCCTTGACCAAACTGCTTCAAATCAAGGTTCATTTCATAGTGCAATAACTCAGACATCTATCTCTGAGAGTATGCATCCCTGACTTCTTGTTCTTATCAAGATGTTGCTGCTGCAACTGCCCTTTCAGATATCACCAGGCATGGGGGCATCAAGAGGCACCCCAGTAAATCCCATGAGTTCCAGACACACTACTTTCTGCTCCACTATCTAGTAGCAACCCCATTTCCTTTTGATCATTATGGTGAATAACCCTTGTCTGTATAGTAACTACTTTCTCTAACTGCTAGTCTATAGCCCTGAGGAGCCAAAAATAATCAGACTGCAGCTGAAGCTAAAGATTTATTGGGACCCTTACTGTGTCTTCTGGCAGAAGTATTAAGATCTCTAATTATGGACAACCTGAAGTTGTGGCAAGGAGAAACTCATTTTCTTAGGTGGATTATTAAAAGTAACAGTGAGGGGCTGTACCCCTATTTCCATCTTTTGGTTCTAGCTGTCTAAGACACAGAATCAAATATATTAGCACCATTTAATAGTTTACCACATAATGACCATTAACCATGGAGGAAAGCATTCCCATAAAAACACGGCAACATCTCTATAATGTCAAGCCTGGTCAATAGAGAACAGTCACTCCTGAGCTTTTCATTGACACTGGGTATCCCTCTTTTGGGAACACTTCTTGCTTCAGTAAAGTGATTGTCTTCTAGGCTTTCCTGGAGAACATGATCAGCTGGCAGGTTCTCCAGCCTTTCAAAATAAGTATATTCTAACATTGCCACTTCTATGAGACTCTGGATTCCTTCTCCAGTATTTTGCCAATGTAATTCTGGCATGTCCACATCATTTATTTCAGGCCAGTATCATTTTTAAGCTTCAAGGAACCAAGCTATTCTAATAGCATATCAGGATCAACACCAGGTAGACTTGCCAGAAAGTTAAAAATTAACTCATGAAAACATTCCCTCATATAAGTAGAGTTATCTATTATCTGGCCTTATCTCCATGATCCACTATCTCAGTATCTCAAGACCAATTCTTTGGAATGTTCTCTGTTACTCCTAATATTTACTAGCCAGTTTCTGTAGTTCCTTTGATGAATGATTCATTTCATCCTGCAACACAGATCATCCTTTTCCACTCAGATCATGCTGAGACTTAGCCATAGTTATTTGTCCAGAAGCAATGAGGGGAAATGGGGGACAGAATTTAATATGGGCAACCCTCACCTTAAAACTTCCTATTGAGGCCGGGATTTTATGTAGCAATTAGCTGTTCTCCCACTGGAAAGAGTAAAAGGCCTCTTTTTCTAGGTCAGAGTTTCAGAAGAATTTGTGGGTTCAAAACCCTTAAGGATATGTACCCACATATCTCATCCTCTATCTCAGAATCCTGCTACTTTCCTCTAAGGGTCTTGAATTTAGTAGAGAAAACTTGGTAACTCTGTCAACTGGACATCTTTTACAACTGTGCCTCTCTTAAAATCAAATCTTGGGCATGATAGTCAGCATGGTCTATCCTGTAGCTGAAGGAAATGAGGGTCATTGTGATTGTTGCTTGGAGCTGTTCAGTTTTCACATCGCATCCAAATTAAATGTTGGCTGATCCGAGCCCATGTTTTTAATGCAGCATTCCTATGGCCATTAACTAACTCCACAACCTCATATCTTTCAAATGCAGAAGTAATTGCATTTCTCTCCATCTATATTCTATCCACCTGATGACAACCTTTTGTAAGGATGGCACTACAGCCTGCCAGAGATTAGCTCCACTCCGTTGTCCACCAGCAAGAGTCCCTGCTATCACCTGGATGGCAAATGATTCAATTCAGAAAGCTGATACTAAGGATCTGTTTTGAAGGTCCATCTCCATGCCAAATAATTTAAGCTGGGTTACCTCATAAGGAGACCCTGAGATAAGGATTTGTGTGAAAGTAGTTTATTTAGGAAGTGAAGCCAAGAAGCACCAGTAGAAGAAAATGGAGAAGTGAGGGAAGGAAAAGAAGTCAATAAACAGTGACTCAACTGAGAAGGATACCTGTGGGAACCAGGAGCTTAATCCCACTAGGGACCTCTGAGACTGCACAGAGCATGCCTTGGAATTGTTCTTCCTGAGGGACAAGGAAGCTAGGGTATTTATTCCCCAATCCTTGCTAGCAGTACTTCAGAGCTTCTTCTAGAGACAGGAACTTCCTGGTACTTCTGGGATGCCATCCTGCCTCATGGGGAAACTGCTCCCAAGGCCAGAGATTGCCCTTGGGGAAAGGATCACAAACATTTACAAGAGGATGCCACATGGTCAGTGCTTAAGGAAACAGTGAATGTCACAAGAATATGGGTAGGACATCAAAACACATCCTTTACAAAAGATATGGCTCTTGGACTGGATGCAGTGGCTCACGCCTCTAATCCCAGCACTTTGAGAGGCCGAGGTGGGCAGGTCACAAAGTCAAGAGATTGAGACCATTTTGGACAACATGGTGAAACCCCGTCTCTAGTAAAAATACAAAAATTAGCTGGGCATGGTGGCAGGTGCCCGTAGTCCCAGCTACTTGGGAGGCTGAGGCATGAAAATTGCTTGAACCCAGGAGGTAGAGGTTTCAGTCAGCCGAGATCATGCCACTGCACTCAAGCCTGGGAAACAGAGCAAGACTCCATCTCAAAAAACAAACAAACAAAAAAATGACTCCTGTCAGTGTATTACAAAAATTGATATAAAATAATGACATTAAAAAATAATAGCTACCTGCATATATCAGCACCACAGCCATTGTGTAAAGTAAGGTGTCACAATGCATGTTTTGTTGTTTCTTTTTATGTTGATTTAATCTGGCACCTTTCTTGATCAGAATGTATGAGGACATATTCCTCTGATTAACCAAAAGAAATGTATATGCACTGTATACTCTCTGGCCTAAATGTCAGAATGAACAATAAATGCAGATAGCATAGACTCATCCCAGTTTTAATAGTGCCCAGCAGTTTATTTAAGCATACATTTCTCATCTCCTTCTTTAGGTAAGATTTTAGAAATGGATCTTGAGAACCTTGTTTACTTTGTCAAAAAAAAAAAAAATATATATATATATATCCTTCACAATAGTAAGAAACTTAAAGCACTTTCATAAATACGGAAACAGCAACTTTTAATGTTTTATTGTTCGCTTGTGAAATATATATATATAATATATATTACACGTATAGAAGAGCCCCACATCTGAGTCAGAGAAAGCTAACAGAAAGGCACATACGAAGGCATGTCTTTTCATACAATTTTCGTTAAGTGAACATTCAGGCCATGGCAAGTGACAGTTAAGAGAAGGAATACATAGCACACCTGTGTTCATGACTCCAAGGAGCTAACTCAGAGCCAACTCTTAGGTCTGCCAAGTATGGAGGTCACCTTGGGAGAAAATAGCACATCTATTTAATAGGCCTGTCAGACCATCAGAAAATATATTGAAATCTGGACAAAGACACCAGGGATAAGTGAAAGCCAATGCTTAACTTGACAACTAGTTTGCTCTTCTCTCCTTTCATTTTAAGACCTGAGGCCTTTGCTGATTAAAATAAGCAAATAACAGGGCTGACTGCAGCCCTGCAGAATTTTGGTCAGCTACATGAAAGAAGTTTGTAACACTTTCGAAAGCTTGTAAACACTGTGATGATGATGAGGAAAGCATAAAAAGAACATTTGCTATTTCTCTCTCATTGAAAAGGGAGAGGCATAGATCTCTGGCTTGCCACATGTGGTTTCTCTATCCTGACATTTACTCAAAATTTACAGGCACAATCCATGGGATGATGAGGTCATTCCTATCAGACACCAGAAAAGGCGCCTACTAGGATTTGGCACAGCCAGAGCAGCTGGCAACCTTGGTAGATGTGAGATGGGGCTTCACGACGTCCGGTTCAATAGACTCCATTAGGTCACATTCATTTGCAAGAATGTGTTTCACCAGGCATCTGGAGGCTTCATCAATGTTTATATTTTCCTATGAGGGAAAAAATAAAACAGCTTTTCTTATTTAGTACTCTGAAGTAATGCTAGAGCAGAGACTTATATGTGATAATTCACTTAAACATTGCTTCCTATATGTGGCATGTACATCCCCCACCTGTTCCCCTCACTCTTACTTGGTCCTTCAAAGAACTTTACTTGTTGGTTCCTCACAAAAGAAGTATTTATTGTGCTGTGTCATATAAGAGGAATGGGGTTTGGTGAATTTATTTAGGTTAAATTTCAGTTAGAAGGCGATTTTCTTATTTTCACATTGTCACGTACTCAAACTATAATAATATTGTCGAAGAAACATAAGCCTTTAATTTGACTTAAATGTATAATTGCCTTCTGCTACATACTATTTTTGTGACCTTGATTTAAAATAAGAATGACAAGACATCTTTTATTGCATTCACTAATGGTTTCACAAATATTTTGGGGTCTCTGTCCTCCAGTTAAATGGGAAGAGTGCCCTGTTCTGACCTCTTTGAACTTAGGTGTGGACAAGTGATTTTCTGGCCATCAAAATGTGATAAGTAATGCGTGTCACTTTCATACAGAGGCAATAAGAGCCAGTGCTCAATTTCCTATGTTTTTTCTCTCTGTGCCTTCTTGTGGAAGCACAGCAATGGAAACTCTTTTGGATAAGGTCTGTGAGTGAGAATCAAGGAGAGGCAGGTATCCCAATCAGCCCATGCTGTGTCGTGTGCATAAGAATGATGACCTTGTTAATTTTAACCCACCAAGATTTGGGGGTTTTACCCCAAATAAACCCTGGAAATATCTAGATATTCCTGATGGATATAACTTTTCAAAGAAAAAAGTAAAATTGGAAATATAAGTTTAGTTTCAAAAACGAAACTTGAATTTGGAAAACATATGAAACAAACATTTGAATTTAAAATATGTCAGTAGTATAAGTTAAACTGACTTTTTTTTCCTGCCGGTTAGGAACCTGAGAAATACAGAATATATACTACCAGTGTACTAAAATAAATATCTTTGCTTAGGTAAAAAGTGGTTAAATGAAGATCTCTAGTAAAGTTAAATTTGATTGTTTTTAATCACAATTTGTAGAACTTATCTGACGTATTTCTTCATATTTAATGTAAAGAAACAAGACTTTCTCATTGTTAAACTGTTTTACTACAGAACCTTGTTGTCCAATCTGAAGTGGAAGTACTTATCCCTGATTTTTGAATGTATGTCAAAGTTGTTGATACATTTTGAGATCATCGAATGAAGTCATATTACTTGGAAAATACAAGAAGTAGTGTTGGTTTCCAAATGGCATCCATGACTAATGACCTTAGTTGTAAATGTTCATTAGCAGGTTCCCCATCCTTCAAGCCTGACACTGAGTTGACCAGCTATGAAAGCTTAAGGTAACTTTGGAGTTCCAGACAAATAGCCTGATTATTTATCTCCCCCTCTAGAGAGCCTTAAAGAAAATGCTTCCCAGGGTTCCTAAATCCAAAACACAAGGTAAAGGCGTGGTTGCCTTTTTACTTATTAAATTATTGTTGTTGCTCTTTGCCAGAGCAGTCTCCATTTCTCTAAGCCTTCCTTTCCTCAACTATAAAATGGTCTTGATGATAACACTTACCTAATAAAAATTTGCTTCCCTTGACAGACTGTAGCAGACGTGCTTTCACAATGTGAACTTGCTAGGGACTTCAATAGTAAATAAGTAATCTTATTTAATCCCATTTAAAACCCTATAAGATAAATACTCGTTTTTTGTCCTCATGAATTTTGTTGTTATTGTTGGGGTAGGGTTGAGGATGGCATTTCTTCCTTCAGCTCAAGTATCTTCTTCACTCTATAGAATCCAGTCCTAAGAGAGGAGCAATACTTCTGCCCCATTGCCTGTTGAGCAACTTCCTATGCCTTAAAGTCATTGCCTGTGCTTAGCATGCCTTGTGCCACTCTTCCTCTTCCTAGTGTCATGTCCAAGGGTCACACTTGAGCTCCCCTGCTCCCAGGCAACCAATGACCTAGGCAGGGCCTTGCTCTTTGGAAGAGACCCAGCGCAACACTTTTCTCTGGAGCCCTGCCACTTGCTATGTGACTGAGTGGAAGCCTGTCCAGTGAATGGTCCCCTACTGTCTACCATTCGGGAAGGTAAAATGGGTCGCCTCACCCAGCCTTCCAGGTCTTGGCCTTAAGGACCACCACATATCATTAAAGAAGCCCTATTTGGACGGTTTTAAGGTACTTGTCTGGCCATTGATAAGCCAATACTTTGATTCCCATTTGGCTATTGCTTGTGTGTTGGAGAAGGAGGCAACAAAATTCTACCCCAAATACCAAACATGAGATATTGCCATATATGTTTATAGACAAGAAAGCTTATCTGTAAGGGGTTAAGAGTCTTCCCCAGGATCACACAGCAAGTGGGTTGGGAGGCCAAAGCTTACGGTGGGTCTTCCTGACATCAAAGCCTGACTTTTGCTAAGCTGCATTCCTTTTCCAGATTGTTCAGTAAATCAAGAACAATCACAAATAAAAGTTAGTTCTTTAGTGTTAGACCCAGTAAGTGTTAAATAAATGCTAACTTCTTTCTCTTCCATATATTACAATAAAAACATATTTATATGATAGAAAAAAACATTTAAACATTAGATAGGGCCCTTCTTCATATATGATGAAAGTTAGATTTGCCAGTAGTATTTTTTAAACCTCTATTCATATATTAACATGCCAGTTAAATAGGGTTTTCCATCATTAATTGGCAAATTGACAAAATCTACCAATGAGGAGAATTCTAGTGTGGGAAAATCAATGAAAATCCATTATCATTATGAGAAGAAGAACTAAGATCTAAGTCCAAATTAGCAGCAACTTAGCAGGGTGATTTTAGTAAAAATATAAGATGATGCTGTTTAAATTGTGAGTTTTAACACATCAAGTAAAGTCTAGATGGTATTAGGCCTAGGAGAGCAGACCGTGAAGGATGGGCTCTAGAGAAAGGAAACAGGCTTACAGACTGCACACACGAAGAGCAGTAGTTCATGGTGACTGAGTCAGGTTCATTCATCCAATTAAGAGTATTTAGATTCCCACTAAGTAAAGTATTAGGCGTACACATATGAAGATGATACATCTCATTCCTGACTGAGCTTACCCACTAGCTGGGTTTATGTAAACAGCAAAAGCATAAAAAGGTTGGAAAGGGCATCTGGATGCCCGATCCCTGTAGAGCCTTGAATACTAAATTTGCCGAGTAGAGCCAGGTGAAATGTCGATAACCACAGTACTGTAAAAGTCCGTTACTAGACAAGAGTGTATCGATCCTTAGCACTTTACCAACTAACCTATCAGTAAGTATTTAGTGAATACCCATCATATGTACCAAGGTGCTGGCTGTCATGGCGTACCTATTTCACATTAGAAATTTTAAGAGAAAGTGAGGAAGAACCGCAAACGCTTTCCACTATATTTACCACAAGCACACTAAAAAAAGATAAGGGGTATAGTGTTTAGATTATAGGCCTGGAGACAAACCCTTATCTCATTTCCCTACTTTCTGGTTGTATGACCTCAGGGAAGTTACTTTAACCACTTCATACCTCAGTTATCTAATCTGTGAGAGAATTAAAAATTTACCTCACAAGTGATTTTAAGTTAATATATGTTAATACTTGAAACGTGAAACACTTAGAACAGTGAAGGGCATACAGTACACACTCAATAAATGCTATCTGTATATTCTCCTCATATTATTTAATCATCAGAAGAGTACAATGTGTGTTTTCTGTTCCTTCATTTTGCAGCGGAGGATCCTGAGGTTCAGAAAGGGAAAGTGACTCACCCCCTACTAATTGGGATGGCCAGCTGTGAGCTCAGGGAGAAGAATAAATACTAGTATTTACCACGTGTTATATCTATACTGCAAGATGTATACTGTTTAAAGCACAAACTTGAAGCCAAACCCTTATCTCACCTCTCCCAAAATATTTCCCAGAATAAATAAAAGAACAGAAAGAGCAGAGCACCTGGTTCCAGCATGCAAGGCAGGGGAGCGAACCCGGGAAACCGCAAGGCTGATTTTATCACTGGTACACTTCCAACCACATCTGGTCTTTCTGACTTTGCATACACCATTGAGATCACAGCCAAAGGGCCTATACTAGGAGAAGAAGTAACAAACCTCCCTCTCCCCCCTTAACCCAAGGTCAGCATCGATAATCAGATCCTGCCTGACAGAACTGCAGGTTCAGACCCTTTGGGTAATTAGATTGTAATATAATTGATTGAGCTACTTGGCATCCAAATAGACAGAGTCAAGCCCACACTTTCTGGGTGACTGTAGAGACACAGAGTTGGTGGCTCAAGTGAAAAACACTACACGGGAATTTTTATTTGCATTTATTACAGGTAGTAGTCACAACATCTCCAGGAGCATCTATTGCTACAAAGGAAATGTATATACTCTGTGACTTCCAGGACATGTACATTTGGACTGGATCTCACTGCAATTTATTTCTATATCTGCGGTATGACCAGATGGTGTATTGTGCTGACTGCTTTAAGGTGATGCATGTTCTTCTTTGTGCCACTGCTCAGAATCTTTTGTTTATACTGATAAGCAAGTCTCAGAAACAGGCTTAAAATTCCTAACAATTTTACTAAAAACAAATAGAGTTAATTAAGCAGGTGCTTTATTTATTAAATAATGCTCATATCCAGTATTCACAAAGATCTATTGGAGAGTTAATAGCCATATTTTAAAGGTAAGGGAGCTAGAAAAAAGCTTAAGTAACTTATTCAGAGCATAACATAATCTTAGCCAATCTGTCATTTCAGCCAAGACTATCCCAATTCCAGTTCCCATCCTACTCCCCACACATAACATTACAATGTCTCCTAGAATTAAAATAGATCCTAGAATATTATTTATAAATTATACCTTCTCAATTCCAGCTGTATATTCATGTCTCTTATAGCATTAAAACAAATATGCTACCAGGTCCCTCCTTCCAGATCTTAATCTAATTGGTCTGACGTGGGGCCCCAGCATGAGCATTAAAAAAAAAAAAAATCCCAGTTAGATACTGTGATGGGACCCATACTCCTAACCACTGCCTCACATAATATACCCATGTAACAAATCTGCACATGTACCCCTGTATCTAAAAGTTGAAATTTAAACAAAATTTAATTTAATTTAAAAATAAAAGGTATTCATAATGTTTTAAAAAGATTCTCAACTTAAAATGTGCAGCCAATTGTGAGACATGCTCATATAATTAAGAACGCCTTTAAAGACACAGTTCTTTTTATTCCAATTGTGAAGTTTCTGGAAACATAATTTAATATCATCATTCTAAACCACAGTGATTCTGATCTTTCGGTGGAGGAAGGCACATACAACTAACCATCAGAGGTCCTGGGTACTTGTCAGTTTTTTAATTAGCTCTTCAGAACATCTGTCTTGTGGCAAAGTATTTAATCTTTGACCCCAAGCCCCAGAGAGCCAAAAGAAAAAAAATCTAGCAGAAAATGTTTACATCTGCCTAGTTAGAAGCTGGCAAAGAATTCATCCTCCCATAATCTTTCCAAATACATCAACCTCAAACAAAACACCAACTGTACCCAAGACTCCAAGGTTAGGGCACTAAATTCCTCAGCCCTGTGAAATTTTAATTAGAGCAGATGGCCTGCTGGATAATAACACCACTGTAAAAAGCATTACACAATATGGGTTTAAAAATCCTTTCTCTGAGAAGATTTAGCACTTGTTTATTGAGCACATAAGTGGCATAGATTTTGCTAGCTTTCCACTCATCTTCATTAATACCTAACACGGGTGCTAGTGTAGTAGACACCTATATTTTTGTCTGTTAATCACTTCTGTCCTCCCTCATCCCCTATATCAACCTCCTATTTCCTTTGGGTACATACTTTCCCCCACTGCAATCATGCACTTCTACCGGGGCTCCCCCAAACTGACCTTATGTTTCAGACATTATTCTCAGAATGTGGCATTTCACTTAATCACCGCAATAACACTGAGGTGGGAGCTACTGCCCTCCTTTAATAGATGACAAAAGTGAAGTTCTGAGAAGCTAAATGATGTGTGCAAGGTCTCAGGGATAGTAAGGGTCAGAACCTGGCTTCTGTCTGTATTTTCTCTTTATCTTCTCCTTGCTGTCTTCTTAGAGTCTGTGGCCTACATTTTCTTAGCACCCAAGCCAATATCTATTTGAATCCAAAGTCCACCGTTTTGCACTTTGCCATGGTATCTCCATGAAGAGAAGGTATACATGGTGAGTGTGACACAGAGAAACCAGGTCTCAATAATGCCCTGTTGTATGAAAGTTACCAGAGTTTGGTCTAACAGTCATTGCAAAGGACAGATTGAGCCATACCGTCACTTATTTTAACACAGGACAGAGTCACATTGTGAGCATGGAGAAATGGGGTACAGAAAGGAGACAAGTTCACAAAGGCAGCTCCAAAGATTGTGTCCCTCTGACAATGCCTCCCTTATCCCCACCATGGCCTTACCTCAGCCTCTGTCCTTTATTCTTTAGATGTCAAAGTATATTTCAAATCTTTCTTGCCTCCTTTCTGTAGCTCCAGGGCCTTAAACCTTCTAGGTCTCCCCTGCTTATGTACTAGAGATCTCCCCTCCCACCACCCTAGCCACCTCTGATGCTCTGTTTCAGGCGTGAAGCATCCCCAAGCTCACAGAGAATCATGAAATATTAAGGAGGAAGGGAATTTAGGTATCACTAATTCGCCCTGCTTTCTTTGACACATCAAAAAATTGGGGCAAAGAGAGGAAAAGTGATCTGCCTAGCATCACGCAGGCTACTGAACCTCACAGGGAACATGCACCTCACCTCTTAGCTCAGGCTGCCTGCATCCCTCCTTGTTTTTGGAAATATCTCTTCTAAGTAGCTTTCTCTTAGCAACGTGAAATCTTTAGTGTTACCTAGTAGTTCATACTCACCTCCATTGACACCACTACAGCCTAACTGCCTGTTGTCTGTGTCCTTGAAGACAAAGATTATCTCTTATTCTATTTGTGTTCCTAGATCCCAGCACAATGCCAAATGCTTATGAGGTATCTAAACAATATTACCAAACATAGCTGATGCTTATGGATAATTTATTAGAAGCCTGGTAGCATGTAAGTATTTTACTGGCACTAAGTTTTGTACTCACAAAAATCCAGGTGAGGAAACCGAGCTAGAGAGAGATTAAATAACTTCCCTAGGGTCACACACCCAGCAAGTCAAACTTTTGGCAGCTGCTTTTGTAGCCCATGTTCAGACACTCGTAATATGATCCCTGACAGTTCCACAACTGTCAAATAGCAAAGCCAGTCTCAAGAACAGAGCCCCTGCACTTAACCCACTGCTCCTTATAAATGTTTGTTGGAGGAATGAGGACCCAAGTTTTCTAAGTTTTTGGCTGCTGCTTCTTTCCAAATCACAAAAGCTGAAAAAATAGTTCACAATGTGTTACATGTGGCCCACCGTTATTAACTGATCAATTTACATTTATTTGTAATGTGAAAATGTCTTTAAATGTGTATTTCTGTTAAATTCCTGGCCCCTGAAAATAATCTGGATTCAACATCCTTGACTTTTCTGCACCAGACCCCATAACTTTAATACTAGGCAGACACAGTGCATGAGTCTTTTTGATAGTTTACCATTGCTGAGACACATTTTCCAAATCCAATATGTAACGTATGACTTACCACTAATGGCCATTAAGAACCAGGAGGTTCATAGATATTGCCTATATCAACACTTTGTTTTTAATTCAATAAGTTTTTAATTGTTCTCACTGTGAGTCTTTTACTGATACAGTGCTAGAGTACCTAATAATCAGTCTTGAAAAGAAAGAATAAAGATAAGCATAAAGGTTATTGTTTAGCCAGACTTAACAAATCCCATTCATGAAAAACAGTAGCCTTTAGTTAAAATACTTTCTCATTAACCAGCTTAAAAAGATAAATGGCCCACCAGACACAAAATATTAATTGTAATGATTGCTAACAATTATCGAACACTTATTATTGAACATTTGGCACTACGCCATGTATGTTACATACATAATCTCATTTAACCCTTATTATACCCTGAGAGGTGAATAAACTATTAAGCCTATTTTACAGATGAGGAGACTGAGACACATATAGGATAAACTACTTAGCCACAGTATTTTGCTGGACTTATTCAATTCAAAGCGTTATTTGTTGAGTACTATCTATGGTAGAAATGGCAGAAATTATGCATTTCACAATTTATTTTTATGATAATTTAATGCTTTATTCTGGCACCCTGTGTGGCAAGGGTGAGGACTGAGACTGGAAGACTGTTGTACCAGGAAACAGCAGGAAAAAATGGAAAAAGAAAGCATGTTGGAGTCAAGCTTTAAAACTTGGTTTTGCCACCTATTGTTAAATGAAGGACAAGTGAAAAGCCCCAGCCTCTACTCTTTAACTTAAAAATGAGGCCAATCATGAGTATATTTCATGAGATCTTATTAGAGTTAAATGACATGCACAGATGAAACATCTAGACTTTACATAGTTGCTCCTCCAATAAATACAATCTCCTGTCTCCTTCTTCCTCCAGGTTATTCTTCAGTGATCACCTCCCATGGGAAATCTCCCCTGACTCCCACTGGCTGAGCAGGAATCCCTCTATTCTGGCACTTATCACTGCTCAATATGTAATGCTTTGTGTATCCTCTACTGGACTGGGAGCTTCCAGGAGCTTCATTGCCCCATCCTGGTATCTAGCACAGTACCTGAAAACAGCAGGCACCCAGAAGACATACAGACTAAGTGAATGACTGACTGAATACATGGATGAACAAGTACTTCAGAAGAGTGACAAGTTCAGCTTCTGCTGAAAATAATTTTAGACGTGGGTGATATCTGCAGAAAGTAAGAAAGAAAACATGTTGACAAGAAATTTTACTTTACAGGTCCAACTGCCTGTGCTTATTTTGCTTTCCAGTTATTATCTGACACCATTCTTTTTAGTAGAAATGAAAAGAAGCCTGAATGAATCAGTTTATAAAAGTTGAGCTGAATTACTGTAGGCTTTGCAGTAAAGCAGATACAGGTTGGAGTCTTGATTTTGTTCTTTTAAAAATAATTCTTTTTAAAACTCTGATACTCTAAAAGTGATTTCAGGTGACTTCTGCTATTTAATAATTAAATGTACTTAGGCAAAATATTTAATTTTCTTTGGTCTTACCTATAAGGCAGAGATAATACCCATCTGGCAGAATTATGAAGATCAGAAATATTTTACTAGGGGCAAAAGTAGAAGTTGAGTCATATTATGTATTTTTATTACTATATAGTACATATAATTATTTTAACATCATCTTCCTCTCTTAAGAACTGTCATGGCTGACAGCCAATTCTAGCTTAACAAATTCATTTATCTCTCACACTAGAGAGTTATTTTTCTTATATATGATTCTTATGTTCTATCCCTTAACTCTTCAGTAGAGAGTTTGAAGCTTTTGCTTCTCCCCGATAGCATAAATGAAACTGTTTTTGCCAGCATTGTTAGAATAACGTTAGCTTGGGTGAAAACAAAGAGGGAAAAGAACTATGTGTAAAAATGAATGTGTTCATAAAGCTAAATAAATTAATATTTTAATCACTTTTTGTATGTGGAGAGTCAATGATACCAGCTAACTACCAAAATGCTATTCTCAAATACAGAACCTATCTACCCAATCCTTGCAAATTCCTAATGTCTAACTACTAAATTCCACAGTCAGATAACAACTCATTCTTAACGTGGGCAACCTCCCCTGAGGCAGCACATAGCATATGTTATATCATTTTCTATTTTCAGATATGGAATAAAACATTTTTCCTCATTCCACAAACTTGTAATTGAAAATAAAAAAAGAGGAGACACATCAATTTGAAGTTCTTATGCAGTGCTTGAAATACCTTGTAACTAGATAAAATGATTTATTATTCAGCAAACAATCATTGAGTACTTTCTGTGGACCAGCACTATCCATCAAAGGCCTTATACTTTGTGCTTTGATTTGCAGTGCAGTCAGTTATGTGATTGCCTTGTTAGTCCAGGACTCTTCAACCTGCATAGAGATGATGATGGACATGACATGCTCTCTTCTCACAGTCACTGTAACATTTTACCCCAGTTCATGTCCTGTGTAGTCTCCTCTCTGATTACATGCTTCTAGTTTCTTCGCTTGCAATCATCCTCCATATTCCTTCCAGATTGTCTCTTAACTACTCCAATTAAAGTGTAGTTATATTCATACATCATCCAAAAAATACTTCGTTTGCTCACATTGCCTACTCAGAATAAGTCCAGACCACAAAACTGGCGGCCGACCAACATGGCTACAACTGAACTCTCCTGTTTCATCTCTACTGACGTCCCTTACTTAGATAGATACCAAATGAACTAGACCATAAACCCCTCCCTCAACGTGTTCTTTGCTTGAGTTAGTCTTATTCCCATCTCTATCTGTAGATCCCCTGCCCCTCCAGAACAAACATTACTTTTTTTGGAAGTATTTAGCTGCTAACCTCTAACTGATTCACATTCTGCTTTGAACTTTTGGATAAAGTTCAGGTATATCCTCTAGCTTCAGAATTTTCTGGTATCTTGAATTTTTGTTATTTGTCTCTATTCATTTAATGTGAAGGGAAAAAGGGTCATAGAAAGACTCAGAACTATTCCAGCTCTGTCAATTGCCACTTGTGTAACCTCCAGGAAGTCACCATAACCTCTTTCTCAGCCTCAGTTTCTTTACCTATAATCTATGATGAAAATAATGCCAACTTCACAGGGTTATTGAGGATGTGTATAAAGTGAAAGGAGATATATGAAAGAACTTAGCAATAGTGCTGGCCTGCAACAGGCACTGAAAATAAAACACTTGGAAAACAATACAACACTGCCCAAATATTATTGTTAAGTCATATATGAGACTGTTAGGGGTGCAAGCAAACTTTTTCTTCAGAGTAAGATATTTCAAAGTGGGTTCTGAAGTTTCATAGGATGATATGTGGAAAAAGGCATCTTATGGTTAAATGATTTTAGACTTTAAGTTAAAAATAATTCAAAAGTGCTTCTTTTTTATTTTTTTTTTATTTTTTTATTTTTATTGCATTTTAGGTTTGGGGGTACATGTGAAGAACATGGAAGATTGTTGCATAGGTACACACATGGCAGTGTGATTTGCTGCCTTCCTCCCCATCACCTATATCTGGTATTTCTCCCCATGCTATCCCTCCCCCAACTCCCCCACCCCCCCACTATCCCTCCCCTTTTCCCCCAACAGACCCCAGTGTGTGATACTCCCCTCCCTGTGTCCATGTGTTCCCATTGTTCAACACCGGCCTATGAGTGAGAACATGCGGTGATTGATTTTCTGTTCTTGTGTAGTTTGCTGAGAATGATGGTTTCCAGGTTCATCCATGTCCCTACAAAGGACACGAACTCATCGTTTTTGATGGCTGCATAATATTCCATGGTGTATATGTGCCACAAGTGCTTCTTAATCATAGGGTTTCTCAGAATCTTTTAGAAGATCACGGAATGTGCTATGTGTTCAACCTTTCTATATTGAACAGAAAAGCAGTTTCTCATTTTGGGTTGGAAGGCATAAGAGGAACTGAAGTTACCTAAAAGAACTGGGAGCAGAGTGGAAAAGTGTGTATCAATCATGTGTGAATGGAAATAAGGCAGATTCAAGTTGGGATGGGAGGACAGGCTTTCTCTTTCTCCCTCCCATCTCAAAGAAGGGAACGATTGTACGGTAGTCATAAACTTACCTGACTACAGAACTCTTAACTAATGCTCTATCTCAGAGGGCTAGTGTTCCTCTTCACACAGTTTAGCAACCACTAATCTGGAAATAGTGGTGGTATATGTGGGAATGGTTGCGGGTAGAGGGGGTTTGTGGATAGAGACATTCATTGACCGATTTTGTATCACCCTGTGTGTTTTTTATACCCTCACCTACGTAGTGCTACCCCCATTTTTACTTTTCTCTATTTTTCCTGAAACTAGCTCCAAATGAAATATAGGTGTTTTTGAAAATATGATTTTAACAGAGTAGATGATATAATGCGAAGTTGGAAACAACTGATCTGATTGGGTATGAGAGGAATTATTCTCTCTGATAGATCAATGTTCCCCAATCCAGAACCCCAGGTTAGGTTGGCTGCATTGCCTAGGTGGTTCCTAATCATCCCTTATGGTATCTATTGTCACATATATGTGCAATTACTTTTTAAATTTACTTTCTCTCTAGATAATAAAGTTCTTGAGAGCAGAAGTGACACACACTTGGAGCCTGTTGGCATGTACTGCCCAAAATGTAATTTATGAACGAACTGTTCTGTAAAAGGGAAAGAAAAATGAGCCGATTCCAATTTAAAATGAACAAAAGAAATTGTGACTTCTTTATGCCAACATCCATTACACTGAATCCCTTTATACTTAGGACAGCTTAAGACAGGGAATTAGGAGACTTGAGTCTTCACCCTGTTGTTGCTACAAACTATCTTGGTCACTATGGGCAGATCAAGCCCTCTCTCTGGGATCAGTTTCACCAGCTGTGAAGGGAGATAATTTATATGCTCCCTTTTCCAAACAGAATTGAAGGTGACCCTTGAGACATCTCAAGCTCTTGACTAATGTAGTTAAACTTGTGGGAGAACTGAGAATAATGCTCCCTTAATGGGAAAGATTTCTCAAATTGAGAGTTTAAATATAAGGCATTTGTTAAGAAATCATTATGTAGAGCAAGTGCACTCTATCAACTTGATTAGCCATAAGTTATTGGTTGCAAAAATCAGAAACCCATTGAATCATCTAGGCCATTTCCACGGTAGCTCCTGGGAGTGACAGAACTGCTGAAAGACTCAGGCTATTCCAGGAAGTTTAGAAAATAGAATCAGTCTCTGAAATACCATCAGGTCAGCTTAATTTTTTTCTATCTGCCTTCAGGTTTTTGCAAATAAAGAAGCTCAGAGCTTCTGGGTTCATATGCTTATAGTTTTGTCACTAAAGGGAAAAGGCTTCCTACCCTCAACCTCAGTTAGAGAAATCCTGAGGAAGGACTCTGATGACTGCAGCTTCGGGCACATGTTCATATTCAAGACTAGAACAACTCCAAGTCCCAGAAACAGTGATACCACAAGTGGACACACTTGGGTAATGTGGACACTATCGGCCAGTTACAGTGACTTAAGAGACACAGTATGTAGGAGTGGCAACTTCTACTGGGACAACCTGTAGCAGGAGAGGAAGAGGAATGGTTGGGAGGAGGGGGCTCAAATCTGGGATGGCTCAATGATTTTGAATCTGGAAAACGTCAGTTGTATTTGCTGTATCACTATATGGACAGTAGTGTATCTATACCAATGTAGATGTATGCATTTACATTTTAGGTAGATATAAGCACTGTGTAATTTTAAAAAGAAATAAAAAATACTTTTCCATAAAGTTACACATTATCAAACAGATCAAATCCAGTGGCATCTTAGTACCTTAACATATACACAATAACATATACGGTATAATGGCCTCAATTGTAGGCTTTATACTGGACATGCAAAAAGGCAAGGTGAGGAAAGTAGAGTTGAAACATAAATGACCCGAAGAAAGGCACCCCCTCATCGGAAAGGTATAAAGTAGTTGCTCAATAAATTTGAGAGAAAAATAAATAAATAAATAAAAACATTTCTTACAGTTTAAGAACTGGTAAGCTGTGGTGGCTTACGCCTGTAATTCCAGCACTTTGGGAGGCTGAGGTGGGTGGATCACTTGAGGTCAGGAGTTCGAGACTTGAGGTCAGGAGTTCCAACATGTTGAAACCCTGTCTCTACTAAAAATTTAAAAATTAGCTGGGCATGGTGGCATGTACCTATAATCTCAGCTACTCAGGAGGCTGAGACATGAGAAGCACTTGAACCCAGGGGGTGGAGGTTGCAGTGAGCCAAGATCACAACACTGCACTCCAGGCTAAACAACAGAGCAAGAATCCACATCAGGGAAAAAAAATAAAAGAACTCCCTCAGTTTCAAACTTGTGGTTGTTTTTACAGAATTCTGACTCAAATAGATTCAAAAGGACAATACCTTTGCCAGAGTAAAGATGTTTTTGCTTCAACTGTGAACTTTAAAAATGTTAATTTTGTTGCTGAGAACCACTTATGATATATTACATGCTTTCTTGCATTCTAAAACATTATTCAGAAGACAATATGGCTTTTCTTACAGATCCTGGGTGCCTTTTATTTTTTCTCTTTTGCTTCTAGTTATTATTATGTATATGTAATTATAGTTCTATAATTAATGAGCCAATATTATAGGCTGATATTTTAAGGACAAATATGGCTTAAAATTAATAAGACGGAGTTGTTTTTAATACACAAATACATACATATTTCTTATAGAATAAACAGAACAAAAATGTTAATAGTTAAATGAATTAGTGGTTTGATTACAAATAATTTTAAACTTATATTTTGTAATTGTGACCATTTTCTAAGTTTCCTATAAAGTGCATATATTATTCTAATATTCATATTCAAAGGTGTGGAACAAAGAAAATAACAGCGATAAACTTTGAACCAAGAATAGTGTAGGAAGTTCTAATATCTTTATTTTACCTTTGAAGCCCAGAAAATAGGAAGGGAGCAGCACATTTGGAAATATTCCACAAACTGAAAAATAGAAATATCTCAGAATGAATGGAAAACTAACTAGGTTATTCTCACAGATGGGAAACAGTCCACAAAATTGAGTCTGGAAAAAAAAAAAGACAGGAAGCTCAGAAACAGAAATTCTAACTATATAGTCATGAGTAATCCAACAAAGAAGAAAAAGGAAACCCATCTAAAAGAAGCTAGTTTGACTACAGAACATCTCAGGTAAAATCAAATTTTAAAATAACAAGTACAAAAGCCAGAAGGAGAAGGGAAGTAAGGCAGAACAGATTCAAATGGTGTCAGAACTCATCCACATGGGCTCAGGAAGCTAAAATGAAACCTAAGGACAAACTTGAAGAAAATTCTAAAGGCTGAAAAAGACAGTTTTAGAGTTTATTCAGAGCAAAAGTATTATCACTGAAGAGACACACTAGCACTACAAGTTTAGCAGGCGACACAGAGAAAGGAGACCTAAACACAACAAACTAACCTCATTTTCTTCCATAATGAAGATTTCAGACTGAGCAATCAGGAGACTGCTTTGCTCATCTGATCTTTAGTATAATGCCCCCCTTAATGTCCCTGCTGACAAGGTGACTATGGATTGGTTCCAAGGTAAAATGGTTAGATTTGTATGGGCTCAAACTGTGCCTGAAGACTATTAATTATTTAATTACATTAAACAAAAATAGTTTCTCAGGTGGTAGTACAAGGCTCAAACCTCTGTCCAGAACTAACCTTATTTTTATCTGAAGATTAGATGCAGTCATAAAAGGCATACTTAAGCTTTTGTTAGACCCGAAGGCAAGAAATGGAACTGACATGAGGGATGAAAATAGAATTTTAGAATGTTCTCAGTGTGATGACTACTTCAGTTCACTGTTGGTGAGTATAAATTAGTTCATCATTTTTGAAAATCTATATGAAAATATGTGACAAGAACATAAAAATGTCCATTCCCTTTGATCTGGTAAATCTACTAAGAATAAGCCTTAATAAAATAATATTAAATGTATAAAATAATTTATGTATAAAAATACCCATCATGATATTATTTAAAATAGTAAAAACCAAAAATGTATTGTAAGAAAAGGAGGGTTAATAATAGGGGATATTATGAACATCCTTATAATATGGTATGGTTCAGTTATTAAAAATTATATTTACAAATAATTCACCATGGAAATGCTCATATTTTTTAAGTTGTACACAATATGATATAATTAAGAAGTATGACAATGTTAGCAGTGATTAATCCTATATAGGAATTTCTGTGATTTTTTCCATTATTAATTTCCATGTTTTCTAAACTAAACAAATGTATTTTCTCTATTTTGGCATTTCAATATTTACCCTGGCTATCAATATGCAATATCTCCTCTTCCTTTTTAACAGAACACTAATTTCTGCATAGGTAGCTAAAATTTTATTTCCCTGGCTTCCTTGTGCTAATGGTAGTTACGACTAATGAAATGTAAACAGAAGTCTACTGAGGAGGGTTTCTGATAAAACTATTGATTTCTGAACTTTAATCTATGGCCATACCACTTTGAATGTGCTTGATCTCATCTGATTTCTAAACTTTAAAAGTGGGGCTGGCAGACGTAGTTTTTACATGCCTTTTACTCTTAACCTTTCCAGAATACTTAACCTGCCCAGAAAGTAATATGGCAGACAGAATTCTAATTCTAATGTTCCCAAGATGCCCAACTCCTAGGGTCATACCTATTGAGTGATGGTGGGACCTATTAATATGATGGCACAGTCACTCCCTTGATTAGGTTACCTTCCATAAGACTCCACTGTAGCAAACTAGAGATTCTCTCTCTAACCTTGAAGAGGTAAGCTGCCATGCTGTAAAAAGGCCACATGGTTAAGAACTCAGATCAGCCTCTAGGAGCTAAGAGCAATTCCCCAGGCAACAGCTAGCAAGAAAATAGAAACCTCACTCCTACAACCAAAAGGAACTGAGTTTTGACAACAACCTGAACGAGCATGGAAAAGGATCCCAAGGTTTAGATGAGAACACAGGTATGGCCAACATCTTGGTTTTAGCATGATAAGAATCTGAGTAGACGGCCCAGCCAACCTGTGCTAGGACTACTGACCCACGGAAGTTGTGAAATCGTAAATGTGTGTTATTTTAAGCTGCCAAGTTTATGACAATGCATTACATAGGAAAAGAATACAGAAACAAATATCCTCATCTTATAACCATAAGGAAGAAAGTCATGTGCTGAGGCTGGTGATCCAGGAAGTTGAACCATTCATGATGTCCTTGAACTGCAGCTCCAGCCCTGGGTACATACCTCAAGACTTGTTTCATGTTATAAATGAGCTCTTCTTTGGTTAAATCACAATTTTTAGGGTCTCTTTCAAATGTGTACAGACACAACTCTAACCGAAATAGATGTTTTACTTTTAAGGGTAAAAATTATTGATTAAAAATAAAATTGGAATTACAGATTGAAACCATAGAATAATATTTAATAGATATTAATAATAAAATTCTGCATGTGAGTTCAAGCTATTAATAGTTTAAATGCACAAGTTTCCATTTGACAGAATATTATTTAGAAACATAAGGGACTTTTACTTGACCATAAGTACAACATGTGTCTAACAGTTTGATACAACTGTTGAAAAGAAATTAATGTGGTGAGCTACTACATAAAATAAAAATATTGTGGCCCAGGCAAGGTAGGTTAGAGTCCCATTAACCTATGCTCTGTTCAGTCTATATCTAGCATATTGTCAACAGATCTGGCCATTGCACTTAAAATGGCATATGGACAGATTACAGTGTCCAGGTAAGACAGCCAGAATGGTAAGGGTTCCCAAAGCCATTTCACTTGAACAGCAGGAGTTCTTAACAAACAAGCCTTACCAAAGAGTGAAAAGTCATTCTGTGGTGGGAATTTGTGAAAGTCAAATAAGAAATAGACGTTGGAAACTTTCAAAATTTGAAAGTTTTATACAAATGTTATATATTAACATATTTAACATTCTTGGCAAATAACAAAAGCTGATTTTCAACCTAGATGATGAACTCATTTGCAAAGTTGCTGAATATTTTGGCCCTTTTGTAGACCTGAAATTTAGGCTTGCTACTATGCTCTTTAAATTAGATTTAAAAATCTCTAACTATCATAAAGTCTTGTCAAAGCTTGCTCCTACTATACCCTAGGCACCTCTGACCCATGCTAGACCTTCCAGTGACTTAAAAGAAAACACACTGCTGAAAGAATAGAGGGGGATAATCATTTAATAACCTCATCTTCCTACTTTAATTTTAGACCCACTAACTGGCAGAAACACAGTAAATGAATTTAAGTTTTGATTAATTAAAGAGAGAATCAATGCTGTATAATCTGACTTTTTCTCTTGTCAACATCTTCCCAGTTTACTACTCAAAATAGCACAAGGAAAAAAAGTGAAAAGTCAGGCTACTCAAAAGTAATCTTATTAGGGTTGTCTACTGAGGAGAGTCCACTGAGCTCTAGTCTTACTTCTTTTGGAGAACACCTATACTACCTCTACTACTGCCCCTCTCTGGGGCCTCATTTTTTCATCTAAATGTGGGAGTGCTGAGAGATCAGTCCTTAGTCCTTTTTTCTTTCTATCTATACTCATTCCCAAGGGATCTTTAAATATCACCCATATATTCACAGCAACCAAACATATCTGCAGCCTGGACTTCTCTCCTGAACTGCAGAATCATACATAACTACTTATTTTTCATCTGCTCTTAGTTGTATAATAATCTTGTAGACTTTAACACATAAAAAAACAAATCTTGGTATCTCCTCCCCATTGATCCCTCTACATCTCAAGACCCGATTCAAAAACTGCCAATTCTAGGGGGTTTTTTTGTTTGTTTTTTTTTTTTAGATAGAGTCTTGCTCTGTCACCTTGGCTGGAATACACAATCTAAGCTCACTAAAACCTCCGCCTTTTGGGTTCAAGCAATTCTCCTGCCTCAGCCTCCTGAGTACCTGGGATTACAGGTGTCCACCACCAACCCTGGCTAATTTTTTTTTTTTTTTGTATTTTTAGTAGAAATGGGGTTTCACCATGTTGGCCAGGCTGGTCATGAACTCCTGACCTTAAGTGATCCCCCTCACTCTGGCCTCCCAAAGTGCTGGGATTACAGGCATGAGCCCCCTCACCCAGCTGCCAACTGTGTTCTTACAGTTGCTTAGGACAAAAACTGTTGAGTCATCCTTCAATCCTCTGTTTCTGTCATGACCTTCGTTTAAATTGCTAGGATATACAGTGTTTATTGAACATTCATAAATACAACGTAGAATTTGAGCACTTCTCACAATTTCTCTTTCTTAGATATTGCAATAGCATCCCAGCTGATCTCCTGCTTCCAACCTTTTTCACTATAATCCAGGTTCAACAAAACCACTGGAATGATCCTTTGAATCAAATCATATCACAGCTTGGATCAAACTCAATGGCTTCTTGCACAGAACATTCTCAAAGAAAACTCCAAAGTTCTTGCAATTATCTAAAAACTCTACAGGACCCTATCGCCTCTCTGACCTCATCTCTATCACTCTACTATTGCTCGCTCTGCCCCATCTTCACTGGCTGTGCTGCTGCTGCAAAAATACAGTTGTCAGTTCCTGCCACAGTGCCTCTGCTCATGCTATACCCACTTCCTGGAGCATTCTCCTTTTGTGAATTTACATGGCTCAATAGTGCTCATCTTTCAAATCTTTAACTTAAAAAAAAAAACAAAAACAAAAAAACACCTTCTCAATGAAACCTTCCCTGGTCAGGTGTCTAAAACTGCTTTCTTCCCTTTGTACTCCTCCTTGTGTCTCATGTGTTACATATGCCACACGAGCGCCTCTGCTTTCGTGTTCTGCTTAGCACTTATCTCCATCTGACAAACTATATATTACACTTATTTACCATTTTATAACCTGTCTTTATTGACTATAATGCAAGTTCCAAGGTGGGAGGAATTTTATCTATTTTGTCCATTGGTATAGTCGTAATGCCTAAAATACTACCTGTAACATAGACGTGCTCAATGATTATCTGAAGAATAAATGAATAAATAAAATCATTAAATAAGTAGTTAGACTATAGGTTAATTTAAAGTGCTCCCCAAATCTAATATTCTTGTGTTTCCATGCAAATGGTAGAAGAAGACATATAATAACATGCTACTTTGAAGGTTAAATATGGGTTTCATCTACTGTGGTAATGCTACATCTCTTTCAACTCTGATAGTTTACATGTACTGCTCATGACTGTCCTTCTTTACAAAAATCTGAAACACAAAAATTAAACTTACAAGCAGATGAAACAGAAGGTGATAATAGTATTCCAAAGAAACTCTTCCTTTTTAAAGAGACTCATCCAGGAAGAGCTGCCATAATAAGCCTTTTGGGGCAGTATTTTAAAATAGGATTTACAACATAATATTTCAGAAACATATTGTATCCTGGCATCCCAATGCTGTCATTCCTCTTTCATTTTGAGAACCCCAGGGACAATGAAAGCTAAATAATTTGTCTTACACCTAACCAACAATTTTACTTACACTAGAATATTCAAAGTGACCAAGAATTATGAAAGTTCTCAGGAGAGAACTTCCATCCTCTGGAGCTACTTTTGACAAGCAAAATTACGAACAAAAAGTGACTTCACTTCATTTAGTTCAAGGAAATGGATTTACAAATCTGGAGAATTCTGTCACTGGCTTTTCTACATTATCCCTAGGGCAATTCAATCACTTTAGGGTATCTCTGGACACCACAGGCTCACTCAGCCTTTGAGCACTCCCCTAGCATGTTAGGTCTGCAGTCAGACTACAGAGGAGCTGCTGCTGCTCCTCACTTTTGTCTAATGAGATATTGATTTTCCCCCAATCTCAGCAGCCTTTCTCAAGAAATCAATACCCTGGTAAGCAGTGAAGTAGATGGAGATGAAACAGAAGGCCTTGGGAGGGTAGGACTGTCAGCCACAAATTTAAGGGCGCTTCAAATGTGGCAAACGAGACACATCAAAGAAGGCAAAGGACCACAACACAGAGGTCAGATGAAATCAATACTAAAAACATAAAATAACACAGAAGGAGAGGGCAAACACGTCTTAGTAACATAACCCCTTCTAAAACAAGGAAGCCACTCTGCCAGGGTTGAAGAGAAAGAAAGTTAACATTGGTTCTGACAGAAGAGACAGGGCCTTTGTCTATTGATTTTCTTTTAAAAGCAGAAAACCGGAAAGAATGAGAACATGTGGATCAGCATTCAAAAGATTTGCATACATTTTTAGAAATCTGAATAGAGAACTAGTAATAGGTTTAGCAGGGTTTAGGTAGCATGGTCTAAAGGATGTACAGAGGGAGATATGGACAATAGTAGGGCTAACTCATTCCCTCAAAATCCGAGAACCTCAACACTTACATAGTAATTGTAGTTGAAATCAGGAAGACTGGTTGAAAATCCAATGGGGACATCAACCCCATCCCTTTTCCATTCTTCTGCATAGGATACCAGCAGCCAGACATTACACCCCAATCAAATTCTGGTTTATTCTCTGAATCAACTAAAGAAAGAAGATTTGAGGCTCAAGAGACACCAACTAGTGTGTCCCTGTAGGTGGTATGGAGATGGAAAAAATAATCAACAAAAAGTCTGCAAATATGGCAGCTGGACTGCTCCTTTCCTCTACAAAGAAACTGATATCACCCTTAGTGGGAAAGAAGAGTTTTTCTATAGAGAAAAGCCCTCCAAAAACTGACATGTAATCCCCAGTGAAAACCATCCTAAAGCAAAACCCACAAATGGACAATCACCATACCCAATAATCAACAAGCCTACCTAGACACACAGAGCTCAGTATCTGCTTTTGATTATTTTGCTCTCAAAATTTTTAAAAAGGACCACCAACATGAATAGAAGAACAAAAGTGTACCGAAAAAATAATTCTAATGAAATAGAAAATGCAAGAAACAGAATAAACTTCAGAAAAATAAATCAGTATCTTCACAAATACAATAAACTATTACATTCTTAAATTAAGAATAGGTTTTTTTTTAAAAAAAAGAAAAATCAGGATAGGATGAGTTGTTTAAAATTAAAACTATGATTGCTGAAATTAAAAATTATAACAAAAGACTGGAAAATTACAATAAACTACTAAACAGAATAAAACAAAAATTGCAATAGTGCTGAAAATATGTGAGAAAACCATAGGTTCACAGACTTAGTCAAGAGGTTACACCAAACCAGGAGTTTCATAAAGAAAGAACAAAGAAAACAATGGGAAAAATTATTAAAGAAATAATATCTTTCAGAACATGAGTTTCTAAGTTGAAAGAACTTACAGAGGGCCCAGAACAACAAATGAACAAAGGTTTATACAGAGCGTAGGACTGTGGACTTTCAGATTACCAGGGTTAAAGAGATGATTCTAAAAACTACCAGACAAAGAAAACAGCTTATGTACAAAGCTTTAAGAATGAGAATGGTATAAGACTTCTGAAGAGTAATGCTAAATGCTGTTACAATGAAGCAATGCCTTCAAGTTATAAGGGGAAATCATTTTAAAATGAGGAATCTATACCCATAAAGTTGTGTGAGGGTTTGAAAATATATATTTGAACATATCAAGTACCCAGAAATGTCATGCAGCTTTTTCTAAACTGTAGCAGGAAGCTATGTTCCAGCAAAACAGGAAAAATAATTGGAATCCAGGGAGCAGGCAATCCCACACACACAAGAATGTCAAAGTGAAGTCCCAGGATTACAGCCGTGGGCTGGCCCTACAGGG
Source organism: Ateles fusciceps (assembly GCA_036589455.1). Taxonomy (NCBI): domain Eukaryota; kingdom Metazoa; phylum Chordata; class Mammalia; order Primates; family Atelidae; genus Ateles; species Ateles fusciceps. The sequence goes on from JAZHEH010001096.1 coordinate 1,273,123, forward strand.
CATTCAAAATAAACTGCATGAGGAAAGCAGAGGATTCTGGGATGAAGATCTCTAAGACAAAACAAGTCTTAGCAAAACAAATAATATAATGGAAATTAAAAAAAAAAAAACATTAAGGAATAAAGATTCATTGAAAGTAAGTATAGACAGCAAATTACGTGAGTGAATAATTTTTTCATATCTAATGGTATAAACCACGATTTTTGTCATGATTCAACTAAAAGCTGTGATAGAACTTTACCAAAAAGATGGGGCAGTGGGGAAGTAGTCAGATAAGAAAGTTAAATTCTCATCTAGAAAAGCAAATTATTAATGAGTATGTAGAAACCTAGTAAATCAAGAAATAACAATATAAGACTATCATTTAGACACAGGGAAGTAAAACAAATAGGGAGGAAGGGATTTGAATGGAGAGATCTGGGTCCCAATTTGATTCTGCCACCTGCTAACCACAGCATCTTGCGTAAATTGTTTAACTTCTTTAAGTCTCAGGTCCTTAATATGTAATATGGGCATAGTAATAGCATCTGTTTCATAAGGGTTTATGAGAAGTAAATGAAATAATTAAATAAAGCACATATCACATGACCTGGTAAACATGCATTTTATAAATATACTTTTTATTATTCTTAAGATTATGTGTGGTCTTGTTTTGCCAATTTTCTGATGACTGATCATGATAGGTCACTCTGCAGTAACAACATGTTCTTGATTACATAGCTTAGAAAAGGGATGAGAAGCTTGTTTTTGCTTTCTAAAAACGAAATACCCAGGAATTCCTAAAGGTGGGTTCCTAGTGCTGCACTGCACAATGCATTAAAAAGGAGTTCTCAGTGCTTCCCTTCAGTTTTCCTTTGAGGCCTCTCTTATTCTTGGCCACCCAGATTAAACATCAAAGAAGCTGCGTCACTCACAGGTGGAGGTAACAGTTTTTTCTTTAGCTGCTCTTACTGCTCTTGTAAAAGCCATCAAATTATCTAGAACTTCATACTATATTGTAATTATTTGTTTATTTGGGTGTCTTCCAGGAGATGTATCTAATAAGAAGAAACTGTGCCCTCTATTATCAGTGGCCCAGTGCTTAGCAAAGTGCCTACTTGAGTATAGAGTAGGTATTCAAAGAATACTTCGAGAGTGATTTAGTGAATGAATTAATGAGTTAACAAATTCCAACACATTGCATCTTAATCAGTGTGCAAATCAAAATCACCAAAGGAGTGTTTTCCAAAAACATATATTCTAAGTTCCTCCAGACTTCTCTGAGAGTAGGGTCAAGGTATCTGCAATCTTACCGAGCTTTTCACGTGTCCCTGATGCACAACGTTTTTCAAGAATCACTGTCATGGAATAGGATAGAGTGCTAGACTGGATCTGAAGTCTAGAACTGGTCTCAACAATAAAAATCACTGAAAATCCTCCCCAGAATTGTTTCTTGCTGAGTAAAAAAGACACATATGACAGCCATTGATGGTGGCTCAAAAGACAGTAGCCAAAACACAAATGAGAGACAGATGCAAAACAAGATTATAAGAATTTCAGTGAAGAAAATTGCTATATTCTTGTCCTGAAGCGTGAAGGAGGAATGACTTGTATAATTGGGTGCACAAGCTAATGTTAGATTCTTATGGAATGCTATGTGGCATTACCAAGCAAAGAATTTGCAAATCTCAGTCGAGGGCCCAAGGCAAGGCATTAAATGGAGGCAGCTTCCCTCACTTTCATTTTTCTTCTTTACTTCCCCCATCCATACTGTAGGGCACTACAATCTCCCTGCCGTGCAGTGTCTAAAGAGCTTTCTGGATGAAAGGAGTTACACAATGTGGAGTCCTCCTGGGAACTACAGCAGTAAATTAATTTTTCTGCTTCTACACAGTTATCTAAGGACATAAATACCCTACATGAGCAGGGCCAAGAGTAATAGAGTAAAATTATCGTAAAGAGTCCTTAAAAGGCAGTGCATCAAAATATTCTTTTCCATCCAATAAACACTGACCAAGTGATCATCACTCTGTGTGTGCATGCCATTGTGCTGGGTGATGACCAGCAGGACTCACAGTGCAGTGCAGGGGCCAGCCCCATAAGGAAATCACCTTAACATATCATGGTAAGGTATAGGAGAGACTGTAACAGGTAATGCTAGAGCCAAGTCCTGAAGGAAGAGTGAGAGACAGGTTAAAGCTAGGAATCATTTTCCAGGGAGGAGAAATACCAAGGCATGATGGGAGACTTGATCCACTTTAGCATGACCATGGAATAAACAGAAGGAGTAGAGATAGGCTTGGAGAAGCAGAAAAAATTTCACTATTGGAGTCTTCTATGCTCAAGAATGAGGGGTTTCTAAAGAATGTGTGACCTAATTATATGGTGTCTCGTTTGGGTACCTGTGTGGATGTGAGGTTTCCAAATTGGATAATTATTCTTGCAGAAAAACTGATAAATTCACTTTCAGATATTTTGGGTTTGAGGAGTTCTCCGAGTGATATCCAAGTAGAGATCCAGAAGAATATAGAAGTCTGAAGTGTGGGAAAGAAGTCCATGGCTGGAGATAGGGATCCAGGAAGAGAGATCCAGGCTCAAAGATAATACGTCTTACTTTCTAGATGTTTTCGTCCTCCCACAGAAAACATCTACAAGGATACTTTTTTCTCAGAGAGAATCAAGGCAGACCTTACTCTGTCCCCTCCCTCTAGAAAAGAGCAGGACTAACTGGGCAAAAGACATATTTTTGATGATTATTTAATTGTGGTTGCAGTGGGGGAGTAATTTTGATCCTCCAACCAGAGGACATTTGGCAATGTCTAGAGATGGGTTTGATTATCACAACTGATTGGGGTATTGGGTGTTACTGATCTTAAGTGGGTAGAGACAAGGGATGCTTCTAAATATCCTACCTTGCACAGCACATACTCTCCCCTCCCAATCCCAGCTAAGAATTATTTGGCCCAAAATGCAACAGTACTGAGGCTGAAAAGCCCCATGCCTTACATTAGCATTTTCTAAATTTTTGTAAGGAAATGGCACTAATTGAATAAGAGTGGCTATTTAGTTGGCATTGTCTTTTAACAAAAATCAAGTATGGTCATCCTTTGATTTTTGGACATTACTAAGAAACTGTTGAATCTTTGAGTTCAGACTTATGCAGTCCATGAAGGATTCTCAGCCTGAAAGATTTATGCTAATGAACATGGTTTGACACACTGCACAGCTTTGCTCTCTGTTTCCCCTCCACCTTATACGTCAGCCGCATTGAACTTCAGCATTTTCAGCACTTTCTGTTATTTCTCAATTCCATGCCTTTCACATGCTGTTTCCTCTGCCTAGAATATCCTTCTCCTTCCATCTCTGCCTTTGGCAATGCTACAGATTTTACAAGTCTGTGTTCCCCTCCTACCTTCCTACCCTCATATATCATATATGATGGCCTCTACATATGGCGTCTACAGGTTTCCTCAAGAGGTGTCATCTCTCCAACCCACATGCCTGGCACCACCTAGGAGAAATATATATGCCAGGGCAGCCCATATAGTGCAGTTTAGCCCTCTCTTCTGATGGATGGTCCTTGCCTAGAGAGATAAGGCTGCAGTGTACAGAGCTTTCTGAGTGACTGCATCCTTCTGACCTCAGAAACACAGGTCTTTCCTCAACTAGACCCAGCTCTAGGTTCACCAGGAATTCTGAATCTGAGAAAGACTGCTGAGAAGCATGGAAGGCACTTTCACAGATCATGGGAAGTGTGGGCTTTGACTAGATAGCTAGGGGTCAGAATCATGATACAAGGCTTCATGGCTTTGGGCAAGTCCCTTAATCATGCCATAACTTCTTCTCTCCGTGAAAAATGGGGATAAAGCTTTATTATTGTAAGAAGTAGTGATAACAGCTGTGAAATGCCTGGAAGGTTCTTAGTATGAAACAAATGAGTGCTCTCTCTACAAATAATACATGGGCATGAAAAAGTTGCACATGTAATTTCAAGAGATTCTTGGAGAATCCTGTGCACTGAAACATAGATCCTCTTTTACAGCCAGCCCATGGTGCCTTGAATTGCTTAAGTCTCTTTCCATAGGTAGCTGCAGAAAAATGTGTTGGAGTCAGGCAATTCCTGAAGAAAGAATTAATATTTAGTCAGAGCAAGAAGTATTTGTTGGGGAGAGTATCAGAATCAGAAATTCTAATTTTAGTTCTGAAGACTCCTTACTACTAAAGCCAGGGTATTTTTCTACATTTCTTCTCTCACATCCAGAGCTGGACTTTGTGGGCAAAATGAAATACAGACAAAGAATGTCTACTGCCTTAGAATCCCATACAGAGTGACCATCATGGACTAAAGCACAAAGATGAGAAAAAGATAGGTGCCTGACAATGGCTAGAAGAAAAGTACACGTGAGAAAAGGCCCTTCCTTATCCAACTCACCCAACAATTCCATGTGAATTATTCCATTTTGTCACATTTCTTGGAAAACATATTTACACATTTGTATATCTGTCATTAGACTTTAAACTCCTAGAGATCAGGACTACATTTTACTCATGTATCTATCCCAGTCCCTGGTCAACAGGTATCAATTGCTCAATAAATAGTTATTACATAAGGTCAGACTGGAAAAGATTATAAGGTAGAGCCATGCAGTGGTTAGGTGGCTAAGCTATTCCGTCAGTACATCTGGCTTAAAATCCTAACTCTTCCGCATACCACTATGAGATCTTTAGCTAGGTCACTCTCTAATTTAATCTTTAATTTCTTCACCTGTAAACAGGAAAAGTAACAATAATTACCATACAAGGTTATTTCAAGCATAAACTAAAATGCATGCAAAGCCACTAGCACAGTGCTTGGCTAAAGAGAAGCTATTCTTATTTTGAGACATCAGTGGTAAATTTTGAAGTGTAAAGGGTCAGATAGTAAATAATTGAAGCTTTGCAGGCTATAAGGTCTCTGTTGCAACTGCTCAACTTTGTAGCTGTAACATGAAAGTAGCCATTGCTAACATGTAAACCAATGGGCTGAGTTCCAACGAAACTTTATTTACAATACAGAGCAGGCCATATTCGGCCCACAGGCCATAGTTTGCTCATGCATGTTCTAAGATATCTAAATTTAAATCATTAAGGAGTAGAACTTACAGAAGATTCTTCAACCAGGCAGTGAAAAATTCAAAGTCATCCCTTGAGCGCGTTACATTTTTAACAGCATGCAAAAGAGACCACTGTTATCAAAATCTGGAGTCAGGTTATTATGATTGTCCAAGCATGAAAGAGGAAAGATCTGAACTCGAAGTAATGAAAATATAAACCATGCAGGATAGAATGACATATGCAATGCCTTGTCTTCCACAAAACAAACTATGGTTATAGCCTCTGATGGTCCATTTCTACTGTATCTTAGTCACAGGTGGATCTCAGATTATCTAGTACATTACAAGCATTGATTTAGAGAACCTCTAGAGAATTAATTAGCTAAAGATAAAATATTGTTGTTAATTTATATTGATCCTTAAATAACTAGGTTAAGTTTGAGGCTCATACACTTCAACTATTCCCAACTTCAGAAAAAAATTTTCATTTTTTACGTAGGGCATTAATATTCTGTCAGAAGTAATGATTCAAATAGTTGTACTACAGTCTGGTGGTCATTATGTGAAATCACTATTAAACACAGCCATCATTTCCTGTATATTTTGATTCTAACTTTGCTCAGGTTTTAGATTTCAAATCAGGGTCTTCCTTTTATGTCCCTAAGTACAACCAGCTCAAATTGGATCAAGCAAAACTATAGGGTTAAATGTGCTATGACAAATTAAGTCAGTGGAGGTATATCTTATAACTTCATCTACATTATTTGGAGATAGATGCCTACAACCTACAGTTGGTGGAATCTAGGTCATCTGCCTGTGTCTAGTTGCAAAGGAAGCAAAAGAAGAAAGTTTTATGAGTTCTTCCTGGCGAGGTGAGCCTCCTATGGCTGAAAATTCCCCAAAGATAGCAAATGTATTTAACAGTTGTTAGAAAGCCAGAAAACATGAAAAATATCCACTACACTATGGAACATCTGCTCTTCTCCCTAAAAGAAACTAATACCATCTTACAGAGAACAGTATTAGATATATTCTTTTTCTCAGCAGGATACACATTAACATTTTTATTTTTAGCTTCAGAGAAGAGGCTAAAATTGAGTATAATTTAACAAAGGAAAGTTTCTTCCCAGGCACCTGTTGCTCTTAGAAGATTCTGGGAGAGAGGGTGGGTTCAAAAAGTCACTATAAATAGCACAGAAAGAACCAAGGATATCTGTCAGGAGTAGGACTCGGGTAGGGTTAGCAAGAGCAGGAGGCACTGGACGTTCTTTCTGTGCATTTGACTTTTGTCCTCACTATTGAATACAACTTGCTCCATCCTTTCCCACCTACACTCGTGTTTGTGGTGGTGTATTTCTGAACATAGCCACACCTGATCCACTCCATTATGTGAGCAGCCTAGAGCAGGCTGGAAAGGGCTAAGATACAGAAACAGACCTTTCACCAGAGTGCGACTGTTGTGTGAATCACAGCCAGATCGGCACACGGCCCGTGGGGGAGAGACAGTAGGATTCGGGTAGAGTGTGTGAAGTGTGTGTCTACATGTGGTGGGATATGATATTATGCATCTGATATTATGCATCTCTTAACACTCACAGCAGCTCTAGAAGGTGGGTGGGTGTGATTAGAGATTTAATTAAAAAATAGCAACTGATGGAGAGTCAGGAAATGGGCACCAAGAATATACCAGGTAATTTGTTCAGCAGGTAGCAGAGTTCAGTCAGCCTCTGAGATGGGCCCTGAAGATACACTATCAAGAGAAGGGCAGGGTCCTTATCCTAAATAAACAGAACCGTCAAAGCAGATTATAAAAATGGGATACGGGCACAGGAATACTAAAATATCCATTATTAGAGCTAAAGTATGATGTAGAGAGTAAAATGAATTGAGCTCATGATCTACAGGTGGCCAAGTAAATTTAAATTACAAATTAAAAATGAAAGTATTATTAATAATTATGTTGGAACACCAGGTATAAGCCAGGAATTTGATTACCCCAATTATACATCACCTAGAGAATCCACAGGGAGAATTCAAGGAAATACAGCCAAGAAAGCAAAAAAAAAATAAAAATAAAAAATACAAAGGTTGAAAACCAAGGAATATCTGACTTAGAAAAGACTATTTTCTTTCCTTTGGTTTAATATTGGAAGAGATAACGTGAAAAACCAGAGATACCAATATGTATTTAATTTTTATTTTTTCTCTCTTAAGTCACTTGCCAGCTAGGGGCTACCATGCATCGCTCCAGCAGCAGCATCAGCCATAACACTCTCATGGAAAGTTACTCCACAGGATTGAAAAGCAAGGGGGGTAAATTTGCCTTAGCAGAGGGGTCAGTGGTAAGATGGAGGCTGGTTTCAATGACTAACTCATCAAAACCTTGAAAGCTTCAGTTGCAGAGATGTCCAAGCTGATGATGACAGCTGAAGAATTCCTGCAGGATGTGCCCATGGGGACAAAGCCAGAAGTCTGACTCAGAAATTTCAGTGATGTGAAGAAAGGGAATCAGATGTTTATCACCAGACATTATGTCACCACTCAAAAGGATTCTAATTGTTAGTAGATTGACTGTATAAGAGAAAGATACCAATGGGAAATGTTCTCTGATCTCAAAATGAAGGAAAGAATTCGTAGCTGTCCCCCAGTAACTACCGTCTCTGCTTCAGGCAGACAGTTTGATCTAGGCTTCAGTTTTGCAAATGTTGTATTACTGTACTCAAAAAGTTAGCAGAGCTTTATCAGAGATCTTTAAGAAGAATTTTAAAACAGTTTGGCACTCCAGTTTGTCAGTGCTGCAGGACTGTCCCTGAGCTTCTAAGTGTTGACTGTGAATACTAACCTGGCACAGGCAAGCCATTTTCCTTAAGACATTCAGAAGGACAACCTCAATAGCATTATGTTTGCAAGGAAAAGAGATGTTGAACATGGCTTCTATATTTTACAATTAGGCCTTGTATTCTCTTGATTATATTAGCTTATGAAATCCCAGGTCCCCTCTCCCCAACACCATACAAAACTTCTCTTCAAAGTGCACACTTACAGAGATTTGGAGGATTAGAAATCCAGTACCTAAGTAATGTGGGTCAGCCAGTCCTAAAGGTAATAAACATTGTTTCCTTAAGCAGACAGTTTAACACTCTAGTGGTTGAGCAAGGAATGTCCAAGTGAGGTAAGAAATGTGTTCAAAGGTCTTTTGACCCAGAAGTAATTTCAAGCCTCCCTACAGATTCATAGGCCTCTTTCTTTCTTTTCCCTTTTTTCTTATTAGCACTTAATCAGTATCACACACTGTATATTTTATTTGTTTTGTGGTTGTTGTTATCCGTGAAGGCAAAGTTCTGTTTCATAAGTTTCTATATTCTCAGTGCCTAGAACATTTGTGTGGCATATAACAGGTATTTGATAATATCTATTGATTGAATGAATGAATGAATGAATAAAAGACTCCTCTCCTCCTGTAAATATGAGTCATTCAGCCTAGTTTACACTTACAATGTAATGTAATCAACTGAGAAAAGGAGTTCTCCAAAGTCCTACTCTTTTTCCCCTGTGCCTGGAGGCTTCTGGGCTGGTGAGTGACACTTTTTGAAAGAAAGCAATTTGAAGGAATACGCAGGAATTTTGGAGTGAAATTGAGTGTGGAACTAAAAGGAAATGAAAATAAGTGAATTCACCCACATTTTGAAATTTAAAAAAAAAACAGGCTAACATTCAAAAAAGAAGATAGACTACAAAAAGATACCAAGCTTGTTAAATTTCTGTAACTTAATCATGCCTTTCAGCTGTGCTCTACCTATCTCCCTTTACAGCAAGAAATCCTTCACCCACATAAACTAAAAGGGTTCAACGACAGTCAAGAAATATAAAATGATGGGGAATGTATCCTGAACCAAAGGAAGAGTCCCAAGAAACAGGGAAACAGGAATTTTAAATAGAATGAAAGGGGAAAGCACACTGGCACACTGGGGCCTCAAAAGGAAAACAAGAACTCTGGCAACTGAGGAATAACAACTTAACAAACAGAAAAGTAGCTAGTGACAGAAGAGCGAGGAGACAGGCATCAGGGCTCTCCACAGGAACGACTGAAATGAAAGAACATCCCTCTGTGACAGAAAAAGTGGGACCACCAGGCTCTTCTTCCTCTCCATCATCTCCAATCCAAGTGCTTGCTTAATTGTGCTGCACTTTGTAATTCAGTCGTATTCTCAAATCCAGGTTTTCTTTCCAGCGTCTACAGCCACGTCTCCAGTTTAAGGTCTCATTATATTCCCATAGAACATGGTAACTACCATGCCACTCTGTCTCCTAGTTCACCACCCTTCAATCCTTCTTCCTAGTTTCTCCAAGGCAAATTGAACCATTCTACTTTCCAGCAGAAAACGCATTAGAGGATCCTCCTCAGCCTATTGGAATGATGACGATTCCAGTAATGTTTTCAAAGCGTTTGGTAATGAGGTACACAAATGTTCACTGTAAGGCCCAAGTGTGAACTCTGTAAGTACGGAGCCCATGGCTATCTTATTCACAGCTGAATCCCAAAAAACTAGCACAGTGCCTGTGCTCCACATTTAATATTTGAATAAAAGTGGAAAGATCATGATATAAAACCACGTAAAATGGAATTCTAATAATGTAATTATAGGCACACAAACAAAAATCAGAAAATACAGCAAAAATATTTTTTAAATTTTAGTTATGGTTTTTTATGGATTTTCAAAGATTACCATGAAAGCTTTTTTTCCTGTGATATTGAGATTTTTAAAATACAGGCACAAACAAAAAGAGAGCAGAACAAAAATCAGGCAACTGACATACCAGTTGACAACGTGAGAGTGCAATGAGAAGTATATTATCCTTATGCACTACACAGGACCTTCATCTTCCAGCCCTGCCTCAGCTCCGCCTCTGGCCACTTCTCTGCCACCCAGGGGAATCAGCACGGCCAAGCTATGCTGTGTTCTTCACATTTGTGCTTGCTGTCTATTCTCTGTTACCCCACTATTCCAGTATGCCCAATGTAGTGTTTGCCATCTTTTCTTTCATAGGAGCAAGCACAATTACTGACATATAGGTGAACATATTAAATATTGATTGTGTAAATCAACACATGAATAAGGCATTTACTGTAAAATAATACCTATCTAATGAAGTTTCTGTGAGGACTTAACAGTAAAATGCATGCAAATATGTCTGGCTCGGAGGCCGGGCGCGTGGCTCATGCCTGTAATCCCAGCACTTTGGGAGGCCGAGGCAGCTGGATCACTTGAGGTTGGGAGTTTGGGACCAGACAGACCAACACGGAGAAACCCTCTTTCTACCAAAAATACAAAATTAGCCGGGCGCAGTGACACATGCCTATAATCCCAGCTACTCAAGAGGCTGAGGCGGGAGAATCACTTGAACTTGGGAGGCAGAGGTTGCAGTGAGTGAGATTGCACCATTGCACTCCAGCCTGGGCAACAAGGGCAAAACTCTGTCTCAGAAAAAAAAAAAAAAAAAAAAGAATAGAAAATATGCCTGGCTCACAGTAAGACCTCAAAAAGCAAACACAGTTACCAACTATTATTATTATAACCTTGTACAAGTTGCTTTGCTCCTTTTGCTATGATGATCTTAAATTGCAGATAATAATTCCTGCCTTGCTTACTCATCACCTTGACATGAGAAAGAACTTAAAGCAGTTGGGAAACCATAAATCATTAAACAAACATATTATTATCATTATGATGATGGTGATGATTATGTGCCATTTGCTTTGTTAATCTTGCCTATAATAAGCTTATTATTTAAAGTCGCATTACCTTTGCTGATGTTTCAAACCATCCTACGAAACCATGCTCCTTGCAGAACTGGTCCATCTTGAGGCCGTTGTTCATGAGCACATCTTTCCCCTGGTCACATTTGTTGGCCAACAAAACCACTGAAACTGGTTTGCCATTAGGGAGAGTTAACTTGGAGTCCAAATCATTCTTCCACTTTGCCACTGCTTCAAATGTGGCTGGCCTGGTGACATCAAAGACAATAAATGCACCCATAGCTTCTCGGTAATAGACTCTTGTCATGTTTCCAAATCTTTCTTGACCTGACACCAAAAAGAAATAAAAATGAAAAACACATTACAATTGTAAACCAAATCATATTAGAACTTCATGCAGCCTCCAACATGAGGAAGTCACTCAGTAAAGTGCTTCATCTTTATTGATAATCTTTAAAGAGTAAACCAAATATGCAATCATGAAGCTTTGTTCTTTTTTAGTTCAGAAGGGAATTCATTCATTTTAACGAATATGTACTGAGAAACTTCTGTGTACCATGTAATATTCTAGACCTGTGCTAATACAGTATTCCAGTAACCACATATGGATATTTAAATTAAATGGGAAAAAACTAAATAACATTTTTAATTCAAGTACTCTGTCACTCTAGCTAACTACATTTCAAGTGTTCAATCATCACACGTCACTAATGGCTACTGTATTAGACTATGCCAATATGAAACATTTCTATCAGTATAAAGCATTCGATTGGGCAACACTGTTCTAAACATTTGGGATACTCTGATTAAAACATGAGAATCCCTGACATGGAGATTATATTTTAATGGGAAGACAGATTTTAAATAATAAAACATAATAAATAAATTATGGAGTATGTTTAAAAGGGATCCACAATCCAGTCCAATTAAAGGTTATAATAATAGCTACTATTCATTGCATGTTTACTAACCATGAGAAATGTGATTTACATAGCAATCATGAAGGTAAAATTATTACCCCCATTTTAAAGTGAAAAAATTGAAACTTAATCTGAGTAACATTCTCAAATTATACAGACGGTAAGCTTGAGAAATCATAATACAAACCCGAGCCATTTGAATCTACAGCTCACAGTCTTTTACCAACATTGAATACTCTCAACTACTGAACTATAGACTGTACTCTCTCTTCTGTGGGCTTATGTACCAGTACCATCCCATTGAATTTGACTGAACGGATATTTATTGGACATTTATTGTATTGGTGCCAGTTTCTGGACTAGTTGCTCAGAGTACAACAGTAAACTAGATGGTCTCTACCCTTAAATACTCTGCAACCTATTGGATAAGAAAAGCCCTCCTATAGCAAAACACTAAATAAGTTTTGTCTTTTGTTTTTTTTTTAAGGATAAGGATTGGTTTTAGAATTAGTTAGAATCAGCTAGAATCAATTTTGCTCTGATGCTTAATTTTCTGATTGAATATTGTCAAGTTTCTTAAGCACTCTAAGTTCATTCTTCCTCATCTGCAAAATGGCAATAATAATTTGTACTGCACAGTGTTGTCATGTGGACGAAGTGAATTAATATATAGGAGGCACCCAGCATAGTACATCAGAACTAGTGAACACTTGACTTTTCCTTCCCTTTTGGCAGCATGCTAAAAAAAATATGAAAGACAATATGGCACAAGGTCTGAAATCAGAGTTTCAGATCAGAGTTTATGACAAAAAAAATGATAAGTATTTCAGCTGAGTAACAAAAATTAACAAAATCCTGTTACTTCTAACTCTGTCTATTAATAGTTGCTGAAGATAGGAGCTAATGAAGACTGGCTTATATTTTCTGAACTCAAAACCCCAAAAGTATGTGACCAGATGAAGTCTTTTTATTCTGATTTTGGAATTCGTTTATGTTAAGAGTCTTATAAAGTTACATAAATTAAAACAAAGTCTGTGTGTATTTAACAAGTCAACTTTTCTTGGAAAGAGTAAAATGCTAAAAGTGGGTTGTATCTAAGAAAACACAGGTGAACATCTCTAAGAACACTTTACCCTTAATTTTGAGCTCAAAGTTTTATGATGGTAAGTTTTAATTCAAGCTAGCAAGCTGTTTTGTAGATTGTTATATTTACACTGGTAGTAGCATTGAAATTTTAAGAGAAGGCTCCCTAAGCACTTAGTAAAAATGAATGAAGGTCAAGGGCTCTGGCCCCAGTGTGTGAGCATGTGTGCAGAAGCAAGTATTACTGGAAAAAGAGTATTTTGTCAAAGCCAGCATATGACAGTCTTACAGTATTTTTTACATGGGTTACACCAGAGAAGCATTTTTTTTTTAATATCTGACAGTTGTCTAATCAATGAAATAAAGGGGCAAAATACTCTCCACATGACACATAATCCACAGATGAACTTTCAGTTTTCCCAAATAAGTTTTACATTTCTTCTCTTTTTAAATTCCTGGTGCAAACAGTGATCTCCTTTGATACTGCCCAGGGTGGCCATGACATTTCAGAAAAATAGGGGGAAAAAAAGCCTTCTGTGATTATTCAGAACTTCCAAGGCCTTGAGGCTTTTAAAGGATGTCCTATGATCTCTTTCAAGGATCTAATCAGATGAAGAGCCAAGTCATGGCTTACTTAATAATCCGCTTGTCCAGAGATTTTCATCGTAGAATACGGTGGTCCTCAAGAATAAAGATTTTGCATTTTAAAATATATAATAAAGAGTTATTTTAAGACCATATAAAAAGCAATACGTAGGCTACACCTTCATAGAGAATCAAAAAGGAAAATATATGTGTGTGTGCATGTGTGTTTGAGTTTGTGAATGTATGTGTGTCAGATCAGAAACAAGAAGAAGACAGTTTGTTTCTAGAAAGAAAAGACGTTTGTATGTTGAGGTCACTGGGCCAGCCCACTTGGAAAGTTTTTATTTTTGACATTCCAGCAAGAGGTCACATTTAGATCAAAGCATTGCTAGTACTGACATTGTTTCCTTCCTTTGTCAGCTGACAGTGCTCCTGGCCGTTTTCTTATTCAAAGAATGAGAACCATGTGACTCAGAGTGAGTGCGTACTTTTGGGCAAAGTAGAGACCTGATGAATTCATTACAGTTAAATTTCCTTTTAAAAAATGACTATAATTCAAAAACTTCCCTTGGCTTTAGATCATTTATTCAACACACATTTATAGAGTGGCTGATGTGGCTAAAGCTCTATGCTTTGTGCTGGAAATGTATAGTTTTTGCCGAGCAGGAACTTCTAAACTAAGTTGTGTCACACTGGATTACTGCACTGAAAATAATCAACTTCACCACGTAAGTCCCCAATGCTCTTAAACACACACTTCATAGTAGTATAGATGTGGCTCATGATTCAGCTTTCGGCTATGAGGGGTGTTAAATGGCAAAGCAATCAATCAGATCACAAAAGTTAATATAATGGATGTAAGAACTATTTAGATAATTTAACAGCAGAAGACACTAGCTTGAAAAGTCAGAAGACGTGGCTCTTAATTTTACTCACTGGTTACCAAAAGAGACTCGGACAAATGTATCTTTTTCCCTGAGACTCAGTTTTTTTATCCATAAAATGAGCCTGGTGTGGCTGATTTCAAAGGCCCCTTTCTCATGCCTTAGATTAAATCAAACTTCGGCTCTCTGTCCCAACAGCCTGAAATGGTCCATTTGGTGTCACAGACTCAGCTAAAAATACACACAAGCATCACAGTCATAATGTGTGTCTAGCGATATTTTCACTTTAAGTCATCTTCTAGCTCTCTCCTTACTCCTTCAACCAAAGAGGCTCCAGTATCCAACTAACACTTCTACTTTAGAGGTAGCCCTCGACTCTGCCCCTCCTTCCCCCAGCACTGCTCCTGCTCCAGCTCAGCCCCTCATTGCTCCTCACCTGGACCCCTGGGAGCCTCCTAACTGGGGAACTCAGCATCTAGGCTCTCATCACTGTCTCTCTCCCCAAATATAAACGTAAATATAAGCACAGGTCTTCAGACAGTTGACATTCTGGCAGCATAAGAAATCACCTGAGGTATTTATAGATACTCATCTCTGGGTTGCACATCTCAGAGATTCTTTATTGTGTTGTTTTAGTGTAGAGGTCAGGAATTTGTATTTTTTAAGCAATCTCTAGGTGATAATAATGTATGACCCAATCTTCAAACTGCTATTTCTTTTTCCCCCACCAAGATAGTAGATTAGAGCCTTTTAACATGCCTCAGCCACTTGGAAATAGCAAGATACTGCATAAAGACCAACTGTGTGGGCTTTATTTCAAGAAGGAAAATGGGAATCTACCAGAATCACGAAGGATACCCCAGATCCCAGGGAGGGGAACATGGGTAAACAGCCCCTTTGATAGCATCCAGCTAATAAAAGTGATGGAAGCTTCAGAACGTGGAGAGGCAGAGAGCCTCCCTCTGTGATTTGCCTTTCCATTGGAGATCCCAGCAAAGCATGCCAAGGGAGAGTACTTTGTTCCTCCCAAGCCCTGGAGCTAACTTGTGGAGTGTCTTGGAGACATTGTGAGGAAAAGATGTGAGGAAAAGCTGCAGACATTTTCCTAGACTCATGACCAAGACCAGGATGTCATTTTTAATCTGAGTACATAGAAAGGCAGCCATTCATTTTAATCTCCAGCCAGAGACTGAAGCACTCACTCTAGAGCAGTGCAGGAGCCTCCACAGCCAGACCTGTGGAAAGCACCTCAGCAACAGGTGCTGGAATTGTGTTCTCCTCTGTCACAACCCTGGGATAGGAGGAGAGTTGATAAAGCTGCAGTCTCTACTGGGCAATAATACTTGTAACTATAAATCTAGGGCCAACTTGGCAATGTGGAACCAATCTGCAGGTGTCCAGCCTGCTCCCCTGAGACTGTGGTACAGCAGGGCCCTCTCTGTTCTACCCCCTGGCAGAAATCTAGGCTTTTGGAGCACCCACTTGCCTGGAGCAGCAGCCTGAGCTACCCCACACTTGATAGACATAGATCGTGGTACAGCAAATTCCTCACCACTCCATGGCTAGGTAAATCTCCAGGCATTCAGATGGCCTGTTTACCTGGAGCAGTAGTCTGACCTGCACCACTCATCCTATGCAGTGATCCTAGTGCAGGGAGGCCAATACTGTTGCATGCCAAGGCAAAACTCTGTCATGAAACAGAGTTGGCCTCCCTGCACCAGGATCACTGCATAGGATGAGTGGTGCAGGTCAGCTTAGCCTCAAAGCATCTGCTTATCTGGCTCAGTAGCCTGAGCCACCACACCTGCCCTGAACATAGATCATGAGGCAATGAGGCCCCCTCTGCTCCATGCCCAGGCAAATCTCCAGCCATCAGAAGCATCAGCTCACCTGAATTGGCAGCCTGAGCCATGTCACCCCTCCTGTGTAGAGATTGTGGTGCAAGGAGAGCCTCTCTGCTCTACATCCAGGCAGATCTCTAGGCATCTGAAGCACTCATTCTCTTGGATTAGGAGTTTAGGCTGCTACCCTTCCCATGCAGAGCACTTGGGGCTGAGGAGGTTTCCCAGCTTGATGCCAAGGCACACAACTGGGCACTTGGTGGCTGCCCCCCAGATTCTCCTTCAGTACAGGGTGCCTGTACCTGCCATTAGGGGCCCTGTAGAAGAACCTACCTGGTCTGGCCCCACCCGTTGTGGCTCCCAAACCCCAGGGCTGAGCAGGGGGTCAGACCACTGTGCATTCCAAGAATCACCCCATTGACTGCAGCAACAGAGAGCTTCTGCCAGTAAATAAGGATCAAGTACATACCTAGCCACATTGGTTGCAGTCTGCTATCATGCATAAAAGTACTATCTACAGGCTTATAGGTCAAACTGCACAACCCAATATAAAACCTGCAGAAAGAAGTGCATAAGGCTACAGAAGCAAAAACAAAAAACCCTAGGGAAGGGGGGAAAGGAAAATGAAAAGAGAGAAAAACAGCAATAGTATCATAGGGAAAGAAAGAAAAAGAAATTAATTCTGCAAACATGAAACAACTACAAAAATTATAAGTGACAGAATTTTCAAATGAGAAGGAACAAGTGCAAAAATTCTGACACTGTGAAAAATAGGAATGTAGTGACACCATCAAACGATTGCACCAGCTTTCCAGCAAAGGTCCCTAATGAAAATAGAAACTCAGAAGTGACAGACAAAGAATTCAAATTATGGATTGCAAGGAAGCTCAGTGAGGTCCGATACAAGATTAAAAAGAAACTTCTAAAGCAGTTCAGGAAATGAAGGAGATCAATCTTAAAAAGTAATTAATCATAGCTTCTGGAATTGGACAGCTCACTTAAGGAATTTCAAAATATAACTGAAAGCTTTATCACTAGACTGAACCAAGCAGAAGAAACAATTTCAGAACTTGGGAACTGTTCTTTTGAACTAACCTAGTCAGACATACATAAAAAACAGAGAGTTTTTTTAAACGAAGAAGTCTTAGAGAAATATGGGATTATGTAAAAAGATCAAAGCTACAAATTACTGGCATTCCTGCAAGAGAAGAAAAATTTAAAAACCTGGACTGCATATTTGTGGGAATAACCAAGAAAATTTCCCTAATCTTGCTAGAGAGGTAGAGATTTAGATACAAGAAATCCAGAGAACATCTGCCAGATACTATACAAAATGAACATCACCAAGGCATCTAGTCACTACATTGTCCAAGATCAATGTTAAAGACAAAAATCTTAAAGGCAGCTAAAGAAGAAGGTCAAATTGCAAGCAAAGGGAACCCCATTTGGCTAACAGTGGACATCTCAGCAGAAACCTTATGAACTAGAAGAGATTGGGAATCTATTTTCAGCATTCTTAAAGAATAGAAATCCCAATTAAGAATGTCATATCCTGGCTGGGTGCAGTGGCTCATGCCTGCAATACCAGAACTTTGAGAGACCAAGGCAGGTGAATCATGAGGTCAGGAGTTCAAGGCTAGTCTGGCCAATGTAGTGAAATCCCATCTCTACTAAAAATACAAGGAATTAGCCAGGCATGGTGGAGCATGCCTGTAGACCCAGCTGCTCAGGAGGCTGAGGCAGGAACTGCTTGAACCTGGGAGGCGGAGGTTGTAGAGAGCCAAGATTGTGTCACTGCACTCCAGCCTGGGCAACAGAGTGAGACTTTGTCTCAAAAAAAAAAAAAAAAAAAAAAATTATATCTCACCAAACTAAGCTCGTAAGTGAAGGAGATTAATAAAAATATTTCAAAAGAAGCAAGTGCTAAGGGAATCTATAGACCAGCCTTACAAGAAATCCTTATGGGAGTTCTAAATACGGGAATGAAAAACTATATGGCTACCACAAAAACACACTTAAGTACAGAGCCCACAGGTCCTATAAAGCAACCACACAATAGAAACTTATATTTCAGAGCAAAACAGCTAATAACTTCATAAGAGCAAAACCTCACAGATCAATATTAACCTTAAATGTAAATGGTCTAAACTGCTCACTTAAAAGGCACAGAATGGCAAGCTGGAGAGAAAAACACAATCCATCCATATGCTGTCTTCAAGAGATCCATCTCATATACAATGACATTTATAGGCTCAAAGTAAAGGAGTAGAGAAAGATCCAGCACACAAACAGAAAACAAAGAAAATCACAGGTTGCCATTCTTATGTCAGATAAAACACACTTTAAACTAGCAACACTCAGATAGGACCAAGAAGGGCATTAAATGATAATAAAGGGCTCAATTCTACATGAAGACTTAACTGTCCTAAATATATTATGCACCCAACATTAGAGTAGTCAGATGCATGAAACAAGTACTTCTAGACTTCCAAAAAGACATAGACAACCACACAATAATAGTGGGGGGACTTCAAAATCCCACTGTCAGTATCAACAAATGATTAGGGCAAAAAACTGACAAATTCTGAACTTGAATTTGACATTTACCAATTGGACCTAACAGACATCTACAGAATACTCTACCCATCAACCACAGAATAAACATTCTCACCTGCACAGAACATATCAATATTGAACACATGCCCAGACATCAAACAAGTTGCAATAAATTTGAAAAAACTGAAAACATATAATAATACTCTTGAACCACAGTGGAATAAAAATAGAAATCAATACCAAGAAGATCTCTCAAAACCACACAATTACATGGAAATAAAAACAACTTGCTTTTGAATGACTTTTGGATAAACAATGAAATGAAGAAATTTTTAAAAGATTTTTGAAATAAAAACAGAAACAAATCATACCAAAATCTCTGGGTGGTAGCAAAAGTAGGGTTATTAAGAGGAAAGTTTATGGTGTTAAATGGATATTTTTAAAAAGTTAGAAAGATCTTAAATAGACAACTAACATCAGAAAAAAAAATTAAAATCAGAGCATAACAGAATGAAACTGAGACCCAAAAATACATACAAAGTATCAATGAAACCAAATGTCAGTTCTTTGAAAGAATGAACAAGATCAATAGACCACAAGCTAAATTAAGAAGAAGAAAAGGGAGAAGATCCAAATAAGTTCAATCAGAAATGATAAAGGTGACGTTACAAGTGATCCCACAGAAATACAAAAGATTATCAGAAACTATTATTAACACTTCTTTGCAAACAAACTAGAAATTCTAGAGGAAATGAATAAATTCCTGTAAACACACAATCTGCCAAGATTGAATCAGGAAGGAATTAAAACCCTGAATAGGCCAATAATGACTTCCAAAATTGATCAGTAATAAAAAACCTACCAACCAAAGAAAGTCCCAGCCCAGATGGGTTCACAACCAAATTCTGCCAGTCATACCAAAAGAGACTTGGTATCAATCCTACTAAAACTTTCAAAAGATTCAAGAAGAGTCTCCTCTCTAATTCATTCTAGAAAGCCAGCTTCACCCTGATACCCAAATCTGACAAAACACAGTGAAAAAGAAAACTACAGGCCAATATCCCTGATGAACAGACACAAAATTCCTCAACAAAACACTAGCAAACCAAATCCAACACCACAGGAAAAGGTCAATTCACCATGATCAAATAGGCTTCATTCCTGGATGCAAGGTTGGTTCAACATATATAAATCAATAAATGTGATTCACCACACAAACAGAATTAAAAACAAAAACCATATGATCATCGTAATAGACTCAGAAAAAGCTTTTGATAAAATCCAACATTCTTCATGATAAAAAGAAACCCTCAAAAAAATAGGTATCGAAGAAACATACCTCAACATAATAACAGTGATCTATGACCAACCCACAGTCAACATCATACTGAACAGGCAAAAACTGGAAGCACTCTCCTTGAGAACTGGAACAAGACAACGATGCCCATTCTCATAGTACCTATTCAACATAATACTGGAGGTGCTAGCCAGAGTAATCAGGCAAGAGAAAGAAATTTTAAAAATTCTAAATAGTAAAAGAAAATGTCAAACTATCTCTCTTTATGGCCAATACATTCTATACCTTAAAAACCCTAAAGACTCCCTAGAACTATTAATGACTTCAGTAAACTTTCAGGAAACAAAATCAATGTATAAAAATCAATAGCATTTCTATACACCAATAATGTTCAAGCTAACAGCCAAATCAAGAACACAATCCCATTTACAGTAACAGAAAAATAAAATAAAATAAAATACCTAGGAATACATTTAACCAAGGAAGGAGGTAAAAGATCTCTACAAGGAGAACTCTAAAACACTACTAAAAACAATCATAGATGATATAAACAAAGAGAAAAACATTCCAAGCTCATAAATTGGAAGAGTCAATATCCTTAAAAGGGCCATACTACCCCCCAAAAATCTACACATTCAATGTTATTCCTATCAACCTACTAATATCATTTTTCATAGAACTAGAAAAAAACTATCCTAAAATTCTCATGGAATCAAAAACTCCCAAGAGCCAAAGTAATACTAAGCAAAAAGAACAAAACCAGAAATATTACATTACTCACCTTCAAACTCTAAGGCTACCTAACCAAAACAGCATGGTACTATTACAAAAACAGACACATAGACCAATGAAACAGAATAGAGAACCCAGAAATAAAGATGCACAATTACAGCCATCTGATCTTTGACAAAGCTGACAAAACTGAACAGTAGGGAAAGGACACCCTATTCAATAAATGGTGCCAGAATAGCTGCCTAGCCATATGCAGAAGAATGATACTGGACCCCTACCTTTCACCATACAGAAAAATTAACTCAAGATAGATTAAAGATTCAAATGTGAGATCTCAAACTGGAAGAAACCTAGAAGGTAACCTAGAAAATGCTGTTCTGGACATCAGCCTTGGAAAATAATTTATGGCTAACTCCTCAAAAGCAATTGCAACAAAAACAAAAACTGACAAGTGGAACGCAATTAAACTAGAGAGCTTCTACACAACAAAAGAAACTATCAACATAGTAAACAATCTATAGAATGGGAGAAAATTCACAAACTACACATCCAGCAACTGTCTAATATCCACCACTTTCTATAACAAATTTAAATAACTGAACAAGCGGAAAACAAATAACCTCATTAAAAATGGGCAAAAACATAGACAGTTCTCAAAAAGAAAATATACAAGCAGCCAATAAACGTGAAAAAGTACCTCATATCACTAAACACCGGAGAAATGCAAATTAGATACCATCTCACACCAGCCAGAATGGCTATTACTGAAAAGTAAAAAAAAACAACAGATACTGGCAAGGCTTCAGAGAAAAGAGAATGCTTATACACTTTTGGTGGGAATGAAAATTAGTTCAGCCATCATGGAAAGCAGTTTGAAGATTTCTCAAAGAACTTAAAACAGAACTATTTACTAATCAACCCAGCAATCCCAGTCTTTCATATATATCCAAAAGAAAACAAATCATTCTACCAAAAGAAAGATGTGCACATGCATGTTCATTGCAGTGCTATTCACAATAGCAGAGACGTGGAATCAACTTGGTGCCCGTCAGTGGTGGACTTGTTAAAGAGAACATGGTACATATTCATCATGGAATATTATGCAACCAAAAAAAAAAAGAATGAAATCATATCCTCTACAGAAACGTAAATGTAGATCTTTGTAGAAACAAAGATCAGATGGCTGTAATTGTGCATGCTTATTTCTGGGTTCTCTATTCTGTTTCTTGGTCTATGTGTCTGTTTTTGTAACAGTATCATGCTGTTTTGGTTAGGTAGCCTTATAGTTTGAAGTCAAGTAATGCGATACCTCTGATTTTGTTCTTTTTGCTCAGTATTACTTTGGCTATGGGGCTTTTTTTTTTTTTTTATTCCATAGGATAGTTTTTTCTAGTTCTGTGGAAAATGATGTTGGTTGATTGATAGGAATAGCATTATCCTAAGTGAATTAATGCAGGAACAGGAACTAAATACTGCATGTCCTTACTTACAAGTGGGAGCTATACATGAAGTAACCATGGACATGAAGATAATGACAACAGAAACCAGGCACTACCAGAGTGAGGAGAGAAGAAAGGACAAGGGTTGAAAAACTGTTGGGTGCTATGCTCACTACCCGAGTAAGGGGATCATTTGTACCCCCAAAGCTCACCATCATGCAATATACCCATGTATGTCATAAACCTGCATATGTATTCCCCTGGATCTATTATAAAAGTTTCGAAAAAAAGAAAAGAAAACCTTATCTCCATTGGAATCCACTTACAAAAGGTAAATCTTACTATTAATCTGTGCTGTTTTAGCTATTCAGTGACTCTTACATGCCCAAGAAAAAGACACCTTCATTGACATGTCACATAATGTTGTACATTTTTGGTTCTGACCTCTTTACAAACTCTTCTCTGGTCACTTCCTTCAAAGTGCTCCATGGCCAAGCCCCACTGGATGACTTGTTCTTTTTAAAACACATCCTAAATTACTTTCCAGATTCCCTTGCCTTTTTACATCTTTGTTCCCAAAGCCTGAATTCCCTCCTCATCTCTACTCCCACTCTGTTCAATAAAATCCTATGCATCCTTCAAATATGTCCTTAAATATCACCACATTTGTGCATACTTCCCTGTCCTGACAGCTGGAATCACTGAATCTCTTCTTTACGAACCCACAGAATTTTAAAAATTCTACACCACTAACACTGACCATGCTGCGCATTCATGCTTGTATCTCTAACCACGGCACTGAAAATCCTGGAGAGCAGATTGATCTTGTTTTAATATTGCAAAACCAGAGGCTTATTTCTCCATCTTTAGGATACAATAAGAGCTCAAGATTTTATGGTGTAAATAAATTCAAATGAAGGTTCCTTCTTCCTCTAAAATGCATTATTGCGTATTCGTGAATTAGTGCTGCATATTGATGACCTTACTCTATACTCAATTCCCACTTCCAGTAAACAATCAATAGATGTTTATTGGAGGAGAAAATTAACATTATTACACCAGAGTTATGTGCATATCTGTTGTAACAAGTTTCAGCCTGGATTATTATGCTTTCATGATCATTCTGATTTCTTTAAGAAATACTACCTTGGAATCAATTTACTCTATTCCAAATGATACATGTGTTGAGGTCACAGAACAATCAGTAGATCTAAATGTGACACCAAGATGTTCTCTATATTTCCAGGAAGTAACAGTGTGGAAAACAGAAAGTAAATATATAATCAACAGTAAATATGGAACTTGCACAATGATCTTGAATTAAAAAAATCAAACTATAATGGCTGCAATGGTCACAACTGACATCATAATGGCTTATGCTGGTTTTGAAAGCCCAGGGGGAAACCCACATACTGAAATCAGAGTAAGACTGACATCCTAGTGATAGTGGTTATTTCCAGTTTTTAAGAAAAGCTTATTTGACAGTCTGGCAGTGGTTCAGAAACTCTTTCATCTGTTTTCATGACTCGCCCCATCAAACCAATGACAGAAACATATCAATCAATCACCACTTTTCCAAGTCACCTTGGTATATATCTTAGAACTCACCTGGTACAATCTTCCTCTACAAAATAACAAGTCACCCCATAGCCAGAACCAAATTTCTGCAGCCCGTGTCAAGCACTGCACTCTACATAGGAAGCATTCAATAAGGTCCTCATGCTGAGTGAAGGAATAATTCTTAATTCCTTACTCCTCTCCCAGTGGATACTTGCAGGCTTATTGGATATTTAAGAGTTTTCTATCGTATCTGATTTGTTACATTCATCACTTTCTTTCCACTCCCACTAAAATCACTTTAGTTAGGATTGTCTAATTTCATCTCATCTAATTTCATTCATTTATTTAACAACAAAAAAAATTAAATCCGTATAATTTTCCAGAATTATAACTAGGAACATATAACTAGAACACACAGCTAGTTAGCTAGTTATGTTCTAATAACTAGAAAAAAATCCTTGCCTTCATGATGATTACATTCTACCCCCCAACTTCCTGTGGGATTTTTGAGGTTGCACACTTTTATCTACAAGTTTAAGGCTAATTTTCAGACTGAGGTCAAGGTTTTGTCCCAACCTATGCCTTGTTAGGCTCTGTTAAGTTCTGCTTCTTGCTTCCACATACTCCCTTACCATGGCAAATCCACTCCCACTGAAAAGTACCCTCTCCCTCATCCTTCACATGTACTCTAAGAGGCTGTTAGTTTATGTTCACAGCAGTCTTCCAGAATAGAATGGAACTAGTAATACAAGGACTCTTTACATAATGAATAACAATTATTTCCAAGAGGGAACCCCAGCAGGGAAAGGAACAGGCTGAATAAAACACAATCTTTGCTCTAATTCATTTACTTTTATGCCTATTAAACTTCTGCCATTTTAAGATCCCTTCTGAAAAATATCTGTTCACAATTCAAAACCACCCAAACTCTTGAGCAATTCCTTAGTTCTCACATAAATAATGGCTCTCATTTCACCCTACTGTTAGTTGTCATAGCTTACAGGCAAATTTCGTCTCCATTCAACCAGAAGATAAAGCTAGATGAAGTAAATTGAATTAAGTAAGCTAAAGTGAACAAGAGAATAAGATGACACAAAAAGTAAATATTGGCTTTATAGTTGTTCATAAATAATTACCTTACAGAACAAAAGGTAGATGGATTATCACGATCTACTTTTAAAATACATTTTCAAAAGTATTCTCATTAAATTCCAAATGTATACTTAAATTTAAGGTAGTGTATATAAGTGTGTGTGTGAAAATGAGTACTAATACAGTAGCCCAACAGATTTTTTTAACAGAATAATTTTAGACTGGAGTTAATGCTCCCAGCTTAAGCAAATAACTCATATAGATGGAGATAAAAAGATCATATAGCAATGTAAGGTCCAACAGTGGACGAAGGATGGGAAGGAATGAAACCAAGTCATGGATGAGAAGTTGGGATGAATCAAGACAGAAGGACCAGCATCTCATGTTTATAACTAAATAAACAACCTAAAAATACCCCCTGAACTGTAAGCTCAAATGTATTACAAAAAAAACCCAAAAAACTATTTTTGAATTACTTAGCATTTGAGACAATACCACTCAGTAGCCATTAAATACATTTTTATAAATAACTCACAAGAGATCTTGGGCTCTAAAGGTTTCACTCTTAAGGAATTTCCAGATTCCTCTAGAGTTGTAACTCCCAAAATACACGCCAAGGTGCTCTGGGGTGACATGGTGAACTCACATGGGTGCATCAGGATATTTTAAAATTTCAAGGCAAATACAGTAGTATTCAAGATCCATTAGACACGCCAGGAACTACTGGCTTGAGGTAGTTCACATGTTAACACTACATTCCTTTTGATGTCATTGTATCTTTTTGAAAGTGGGCTTTGGAAGTTTCTGTGATGAAATGCAAAAATCATGTGAAAACCAATGTGAAACAGGAAATGAGGGCGGTACGGTGATGGTGTTCACTCCAACTCAAAGGTTTGAGAGGCTGTTTCATGGCCAAAGCCATACTCATGCCTATAGTAAACCGCAGTGATTAAAAATGAAACAAAAATAATTTTACTTTAACTTATATGTTCTCTTTGTTTTCTTATGGCTATTAAGTTCTTACAACATAACACTTATTAAGTTATTTGGTGCTATTTAATGAACAGGATTGTTAGGTATTGCTGTTGGCCTAGAGGCACAATGAAAAAAATAACACTAAGGATTTGGATGTGGTGAACTGAGAAAGTCTTAGAACTTGTGCTGTAGCCTCTAGAGTCTGGTGTATTTTTTTTTTTAATTTAAGACACACACACCACACAATACATGCATACAGAACCCTCAAATACCATATAAATCTTAATTTTTATTCTGATACCAACAAGCACCACAGCTATTTTTAGCTTCAATTTTTAAACTAGAGACTTGTGTCCCTTAGGCACAGTGGTTTTCCTGCCTAAAGGAAAGATGACTGTTAATAAGTCAAACCAAACATATGGTGTCAGAAATGATGCATGCAAAAAATTCAATTCATTCAATTATTAGATCGATCCAAAACTATACGGGTTAAAAATAAATTACTCTTATAAAATATAGAATGAGCACCTTCTAAATGCAATATATAACAACTCACGAGATATAAAAACTATTATGCTACTTATCACGCATTAGGAAACAGTAGAATAACGAGGCTAGAAAATAGGATTTGCAGTTAGACAAATCTCGTTGTATGTCCCAGCATGACCTCTTACTATTGGTAAGACTTCTGAAAAGTTTTCTGTGCTTGTTAGCTAGTTTATCTGTTTTCTGGCCTGTTTATAGTTCTCTAATCTCTGTAATAGGGTTCATAACAGTGTCCATCAGATAAGCTTATTATGACTGTAAATAAAATAATGCATATGAATGCACAGAACTATGCCTGATACTCAATAATTGGTGGCTATTTGTAGAATATTATAGGGAAAATGGCCCTCCAAAAAATAATTTAAATCAGTATGTTTTCATCACTCTTGTTAAAAGAGCAGTTTTATGCAAGGCTGATAGACTAATTAAAAATTATTTTTCAATAAAAGTGATAAGGAACAAAGGTTAAATAATACATCAGAATAACACATACTTCAAAAAGTAGAGACTCAGAGCAAAAAGTAATAAAACATTTGAAACTATTAACTATCCTTTTCTTAAATTCTCTACCTCTTGCTTCCGAAAGCCTGTCCTTGCTAGGTTCTCCTCCTTCTTAGGGGTTTCTTCTTCTCTACTTCTTTGCTGACTCTATAGTAATTTCACTAAATTATGCAGAAAATAACTCATGGCAGGATTTACTAAAAATCATGAAGGAAATCTGGATAGGTAGAAAATAACTGTAACACAAAGCTTAATTGGAGAAGTGCTACAAACAAGGAAAGAAAAATTTCATGGGGAGGGAAGAAGTTACTGTTGACAGAGAAAACTAGGAAAGTCTCTTTAGAGGAGTTGCCCTTTCAGATGAGTCTTAGACATCAGGTAGGATTTGGATGTGCACACAAAGGGAAGGACACAGGAAGAACAGGAGCCAAGGATCAGAGGCAATAAGCATAGAAATGAATGAGGAATGGTAAGGAGTGAAATGGTTGAAATTTAGACTTCATCATGGAGGCGGGAAGAAAATGATATTAGAAATGCTATTTGAAGCCAAACTGTGGATGACTTTGGGTGTTCCCAGTGCTACGTCATCATCTCCTCTTCTCCACTGCATGAACTTCCACAGGGCTGGGTGTCTTCCCAATTTGATTATCTTTATACCTCATTGCTGAAGAGATGACAAAAACACCTAGTGCTGAAAAAATACATTTTTAATTATTCAAGCTTTCTTGGTAATAAGCCAGGGAATCTTGTGTTCTGGTTCTGTTTCTACCATTAAGAAGCTCTTTGGGCCTGAGAAACTAGCATTATTTTTCCCTTCCAGATCAAGCTTGCTCATTGACCTGGTTGGTCAGTTGATGTTGTTTTGATGAGTACTCAGCATTTTAACTCTATAAAATTACGTTTCAAGAAGTTACTACTTTATATAATGTACCCTAAAATCATAAAAAAGATATGGTTTTGCCATTTGACATCCAAATGAATGATATTTCACTTCAAATTATGGAGACTGTTAAATGAAAAAGCATAGCCTTTAAGAATGGCATTTAAGAACCCTCCCCAGTTTTTATTGTTGGAAAAAAAAATAGAATGTCTCTTTAAAAGTGGTTGCCATATCTGTCAATTCCAAAATATACTTTTATATATTAATGTTTATAAAGCGATGAAGTCTTTCAATCATGAACAGAAGTCTATTTTTTATTGAAGAAATGTTTAGATCAATGATATGTCTTAAGAATTAAGGCATTGATGCAATGATTAACCGAAAAACTTTTTTTTTTTTTTTTGAGACAGAGTCTCACTCTTACCAGGCGCCAGGCTGGAGTGCAGTGGCGCGACCTTGGCTCACTGCAACCTCCGCCGCCTGGGTTCAAGCCATTCTCCTGCCTCAGCCTCCCGAGTAGCTGGGACTACAGGCGCGCGCCA
Source organism: Ateles fusciceps (assembly GCA_036589455.1). Lineage (NCBI taxonomy): Eukaryota > Metazoa > Chordata > Mammalia > Primates > Atelidae > Ateles > Ateles fusciceps. Next base: position 1,301,386 of record JAZHEH010001096.1, read on the forward strand.
CCACGCCCAGCTAATTTTTTTGTATTTTTAGTAGAGACGGGGTTTCACCATGTTGACCAGGACGGTCTCGATCTCTTGACCTCGTGATCCGCCCGCCTCGGCCTCCCAAAGTGCTGGGATTACAGGCGTGAGCCACCGCGCCCGGCTGAAAAACTTTTTATTGAACAAATACTCCTCGAGTCCCTACCACATGTCCAAATACTCTGTTAGGACCCATGGATACACTTTGGAGGAAAAAGACACTCCAATGCAGTAGCAGATTTCTATCTGGAGTAATCATGGAACTTTATGGGAGCAGAGAAAGTGTCTCCCTGAGCCTCATGGTTTCAGCAGACATTCTGGAGCAGGTGATATTGATACAGTGAAAGGACCCACAGGAGTTATCTATGTTAAGAAGAGGAATGTGCTTTTAGCCGGAGACAACTGTGTGAGCCACAGCATAAAGGAGAAGGTAATGGGTCACAGTAAGATACCTGGAATGTAAAAATCATAGATGTAAGAGATGAGACTGGAATGAATGGCAAATGAATGACAGACATGATGGCTCTGACTGTCATGCTAAAAAGTTCAGCCTTTAATTGTAAAAATGATGTGGATCCACTGATGGATGCCAAAGAGACTATCAACTGGAGAACAACACCATGACAAGGAGTATCACCACTGTCGACCAAAAACTGGTGGGCAGGGATGGGCATGAGGCAACTGCTGCAATCGTTCTGGCAAGTTGTGAAGATGTGGCTATTGAAACGAGGAATGAGATATTTATTTTATAAGGTAGACAACACAGAATTTCATTAGTACTTGAAAGTGGGCAATAAAAGGAATGAGAGAATAGTAGAAGTTAAAACCTGAGTTATTTTCAAAGAGTAATTTAAGATCATATAACTTCTTAGTCAAATTCCCTAACAGTTGAAAAAATGAGTAAAAATTAGTTATTTAGAACCCGAAGCTAGAGTCTCAGACTTGACCTTGCCAAGTTGAAGGAGATCAGTCTGGTTCATTATCCTGAGAAGACAAGGATCTTCCCTTGCTGGAATAAACCTGATTCTCACCCCAGGAGCAACAGGTCCACTGTATCGTTCTGGGAATATACATCCCAGAATCTAAGAAAGTAAAATAAATAAAAAGGCTTCTCAATGGTTTGAAAGCTTTGAGTCTCCAAAGTGAATCATCAGACAAGGGGAGAGAAAGGATTCTAAGTGTAACTCAAAGCATCTATTCTCAAAAATTTACCAGGTGAGTGATGACTTCAGTATGAACCTCAATGACTGTTCAACACCAAATCACTTTTACTAAGCAACAATTATGTGCCAGGTGTCATGTTCTACTTATCCTTGGCCCAGCTTCCTCATCTATGAAACTGGAAATAAGAGGACCTATTTGTTAGCATTACTGTGGTATTTAAATTACATATATTGCTTTGATAAATTGATAAATGCAAGGAATTTTCACTATCACTACTCTTAACATTCAATTTGGCATATATGACCTTTCCTAATTTCTCTGCTGCCTCCCTCTCATCACCTCCTTCCTCACACATCCTGACCTCTTTAGCTAGGTCAGATTACGTGAAGCCCACATGGTATCTTCTTATCTCCATGTTATGGCTAGGGTAAGTCTCCTTGTTGACTTTCTTTTAGCACCTGACACTTTCCCATCAGATCACTTAATCAGTGACTTAAATAATTATCTCCATAATTATTTTGAAATAAATATCTTTATGTCACACCAGACTCTAAAAGTCCGTAAGAGCAAAGATCAACCCATTCTGATCACCCCTAAATCTCTCTGCTTATCACGTGCATTAATAAATTTTCTCAGGCAAGATCTCATACTTCTCGAATCCTCAAGTTTTAAAACTGTACTTTAAGTAAAATGCAGTAAAATAAACAAAAATATCAAGTAGCACTTGAGCCCTTAATGACAGTTTCTCTGTTCCTCACTAGAAGACCACAATAGGAGAGACATCTGGTTTCCTTTTGACTTCACTAGGCCTCAAGGACTCCAATCACTTCTTACTTTCAAGGACTTCGCAAAGCCATTCCTGGATTTCTCTGACTTGGATCTACCTTATTTCTACTTTTCTAATTATCAGTCCCCCAATACCTTATCCTCATCCCCTCCATTGTTCTCATCACAGTGTTATAATCTATAGGCAATGGAAAAGATAGATGTTCTGGGAAGATAAACTTGGCTTTGATACACCTGAGAACTGGAGGAGGCAAAGAACAGAGCTAGCTAAGAGGCTATAACAGCAGAACAGCCATGTAAAAAAGTGCTGTCTCTGGTCTGTGGAAGTGGGAAGAGAGAAGCACATTTACTATCTGACTTGGAGACTGGTGACATAGGAGGGCCAAAGAGAAAAGATGGCAGAGGTTTCAAGTCTAAATAACTGGGGGTAAGGTATTGTGGTTAATACAAACTAGAATGTCCAGTGAATGTGGAAAAATGCCTAAGTTAGAAATACAAATAGCATAATTTACTATTTATAATTAAGTGGGGCAAATGTGGATACATTGTATTTCTTTTTTGTTGTCTTTCTTTTCTATCTTCCAGCTGTGCTACATTCAGCACATATCACTTTATTAATAGAAAAAACAATTCTGTTTTCAAGTAAATTTTGTTATGGATATGTTCACCTGCAGTGTAGTGAGATATTGTACAGGAGATGTTCAGCAGGAAGATGGAATTGTAAGCCTGAAGCTCATGAGTAGTCGAGGGTATAGGCATAGTTTCAAAGTCATCTGCATAAAGGTTAAAGCCCTGGGAATGCATGCGATCCTCAAGGGAAGCAGCCTGAATTAGAGAGCCAGAGGATGAAATTGTGTCTCAAGCTGTGCAGTGCTGACACACTCACAGGGAATGAATGGTGCTACGTAGAGCACAGGAAAGATCACACCAGCCCTGAGGCTTCGTCCAAACTCAGATTTAGTCTCAACAGAGTCGGAGGATGTGGTGTGGACAAGATCTCTGCACCATGAGAGTGTTTTGAGGTTACGTCTGTCAATGCTCTTTACCTACTGTTATAGTTATTTGTGTTTGTGTCATCATGCTGATGAAACTGGGATCAAGAATCAAGTCTTATTACTATCCTTTGGTTTCCCCCTTACCTAAGTACTTTCACATACCAGGCACTCTTTATATACGTACATACATTTGCTGAAGAGAGCAATCACACATATAGAGCTACTTCCTATCCCCTCCCACTCTCAGATGCCTTGGCTTTCCCTGGTTAGGCTAACACTTGCTTTTCTATTGGACCAGTCCTCTAAAACCCAGATGACACGACATGTTCTGCCTTGAGGTGCCTTCTCCACATATCCTTCATTACCACTTTGAAAGTTCACCATTTGTGCTCAATGTACACATTATTTACCTCTAAGCACATAGCATGTTATTTTACGTGGCATTTAGAAAATCTGTAATTAGCTAGGCTAGAAACAAGGCAAAAAACTGCCCAGTGGAGCATGGCTCAGACTCGATATGCATTTTTGGGGATTTTTTATTTGACACACTCATCGCCAAATGTAGCTCTTCCTACATTCCTAGACCTATTATCTTGACATTTAAGAGTTGTCTTGTAAAACTCCTTGGAGAAATACAGTCTTTTAGAAATAGGTACTGAAGAGATAGTCAAGTCCAAACCCTATCTTCGGTTCAATTTCACAACCTGAAAGCACTTTACAAACTCTAAAACATACCGCTGTGACCAAAGTAAGTGTCAGAGTTGCTGGTGTGAAGAGTCAGCCCAAGGACTCCGGACACGGTGCCTGGGCTGCCTTCATCCTGTTAGTTTGTCTATGGGACAGTTAATGTATTCCTGTGCGGTCTTGTCACATGGATTAGGTGGGGGGAAGTTAGTACAGATGTGCCTTGAGTGGAAATATTTTTCTTACAGGGTAGATCTTATTTGAAGTATTTAGAGGCATTTGTTATTCAGCAGAGTTCTGCAGTGAAACTTTTATATGGTAAAGAAACACTCTCTAAATTGTCTGCCAACTTAATTTATTTTCTACTATAGCAATATAAAACTAGAGTTGGGTTTTCTGATTACCAACAGACTGGGTTATCTCACTCATACCAGTAAGCTGAAGCTAAACAGACCGACTGTTCCTGTTCTCCTCTGCCACTTACGATCTCAGATAAGTCTCTTACCTCTATCATTTTTTATCTTTTTTTAAATAAAAAGTGGGTTTAGCACCATCTGCTTGTCTACACCCTTAGCAATGCTGGGAAGATCAAGCGGAAAAATGTATGTGAAAATAGTCTGTAATAATAACAATTACAACAACAAGAATAATATCTAACACTCATTCGGCATTTATTATGTGTCAGGCACAGCTTTGTATAAATTAATTCATTTAATTCTTCTAAAAATTCTAAGATGCAGTCATTGTTATTATCCCCCATTTTATAGACAGAAAAATCAAGGCACAGAGGCTAAGTAACTCACAAAAGCCACAAACCTAGTAAGTAAAGAAGCTGGAATAAATGACCATGTGCTACCTATACCCTGAGCATAGTGATAATATAACATTTTGCTTACAAAGACCACAAAAGATAAACTATCACAGGAAAATTAAATAATCATCATTTTATAGATGAGGCAATTGAGGTTCAGCAAAGTTTCACACTTTGCCCAATTATATTTTTTGAATACATATGATTTAGAATATACTTAAGCTATGTCTGAAGTATTCTGTTTTTAAATTGAAGGAAGTAGAGTAAATCTGTTGAAAACAGATTCAACGGTCAATTTTAAATTCTAATGGCCTAACCAGTTACTATACTGGGAAATTATAGATTAAATATGGACATTTATAAGAATAAGGGCTTAAGAAATATTAGCAACTATCCCTATAAATGTCCCAATGCCTGCCTCAGAGTCCCAAAGCACAGCAAGAGTTCTAGACAAAATAGTATAGTTTTTTTCAAAGTGTGTATGAGCAATTACAGTCTTTGGATTTGGAGGGTAATAAAAAAGTGGAGTCTCAAATGTGAACTTTTTGTTTTCCATTTCCCTAAGTGACCTATTAATAAAAAAAAAAAAACCTTATATATTCACATCCTAATCAAGATCAAATTTTCAGAAATAGATTTTTATTCATTTCTTTTTACTGTATGCACAGTGATACTTACTAATATCAGAAATCCAGTTAGAAATGAGAAGGCAAGGTTAACCCACCTACTAATGAAACAACACCTTTAGAAAGGTAGAAGGCATAATCCCTGTGGGCTAGCTGTGTGCCAGGCACTCACAGGCCAGCAAGTACAAACAACATAGCTTGATTCTGAGTCAAACGGAACCAGGTCAAATCTGGCTCTTCTGTTAGCTGGGTGGCCTCAGGCAAATTACTTCATTTCTCTGACTCTATCAAGAGCCTCTGAACACACAGAGGACCCAGCTGACTCTCTGGGGTAGAATCACTGGAATCCAGGCCAACTGCTATTCCCACGGGGTTTGGTGGGATTTATCACCTTGTTTCAAGGTCTATTTCACAAGACCCTAGAGATACTTTTTGGAGTCTTTCAAGACCATACTGGCCAATCTACATGGCTACAAGAGATATATCATGGGAATTTAGTGGATAAATAGGGCTCTATTTGAAACTGAACCAAATGAACATCAAGAGTCTAGCTGAGCCAATATTTCCTAATAAAAGGTATATATGATATGCTATCAGAACAGTACAGGTTCTCTCTATCTCATTGAACACCCACAACCTTCTCAAAGCTAGCCCCACTCACCTCCACCACCTGTTCTCTCCAGACACACACCAGAGTTGAACACTAGGGAGGGAGAGATGCACTCTTATCTGTGGACAGATAGGCTGTGATTTGAAGGTATTATAACGTATACCTGGCTGACTGGAGTCTGGGTTGGCAGTTGAGGTTGGATTTCACATGAACTCATAACCTACAGGGCTTCCTATGAAGCTTAAACTATGACAAGTGGAGCGCATGCATGCTCCAACCATTTCCCACAGTGGCCTGGCTTCCACCCAATTCACTGTGCCTGTTGTCCAATCTCCAATTCAGCTGATAGGGCTTTTGGGCTTGAGGCTGCTAAAGACAGGTTACCACTAAGCATTAGAGCCTTGGGAAAAACAGTCTCCTCTACTGAGATGCTGAGCATAACGCCACCACCACAGTATCTGTAGAATGAACGTCCAAGACTCCAGATTTCTTATTTATACAGACTTCTGTGACTATAGCCTCCACAGCAACTTCAGTCTACAAACACGGCTACCAAAGTGCTTTCAAGCTTGGGAGTTAAACTACTCCTGACAGTATGTTGTAAAATAGCAAAGCTGAAAATGGTGATAACCTGGGGACAAAATATATATGTAATATTGGGATCAGTATTAGGAATTAATAATCACTTGTATATCATATCCTTCTTGCCTAGCATTTATACGGGCTCAAAAACTGGTAGCTAGTGTAATAGTAATCCTTGCAGATTTCTTAGAGAACAGGCATGATCACCTTCAGCTAACACTGCTGGTTGCTTATCTGTCATTTATTGAGAGAAAGTATTCTCCCTGTTTACAAGTAAGGAAACTAAAACAAGGAGGTTAGAAAACTTACCTAAGATTGCCTGCTACATATGGAGTAAAATAAGGATCCAGATGGAGGCAGTTCAACTCTGGAATTTGGACTATTAATCACTACACGCTTACATCTCCCTCTGTTTATGTGAGGAGACATAATCCACAGACATGGAACTTGTCTGCTGTCATATTGTTATTTGGATTGTACATAAAAGTCCAAATTACAGCTACATCCCCCTTTTAAAGAGTATGCTATTTCTGAATGTGAATCCTGAAGACTTTTGTGCAGCCAGAAGAGTTTTCAGACATTATAACACATAGCAACAAAGCACACAGACACAGAGAGAATTTTTGTAGATGAAAAGCCCCATCCAACAGTGGCTGATAACATCTGGTCTCTGATAACCTCCTTGCTACTAGAGCAGCTGAAAATACTCCAAATGCATGAATCTGCTCATCTGTTTATTTGCCAAAAGAATAAGGCTCATGATTAAAAAGGCATGACAGTCCCCCACACCACAAATGCCCTTTCAAAAATTTTCCACATTTTTCTTGGCTTCACGCCATGATAAAGTGTTTCCAATCAGACGTATCAGCTAAAATGAACCCATTTTCTGAAACAGAAGTGGGTAGTTTGGGTCCAGCACTTAAAAAGAGTGGTTCCTGGTGTCACAGACCATGAAACATACATGAAATAAGACTGTTTGAAGTTGTTCCCACGGAGAATCCGAGAAGACTTTGAAACTTCTGAGCAAGAAGATACCTGACCCTTGCCCAACTCCTTTCCACTTAATAGTGATGCAACTGAGCTGAAGAGACTTGTCCAAAGCCACTGAGCAGGTTAATTAGTGGCAGGGCTAAAATCTATAATGAGGAGTTGGTCATGCCCAGATTGCAAACAGCCTAGTCCAAGGATTCACACTTAACTTCTGATACAAACCTGTGGAGTCAAATTCTATTTTAAATATTGTAAAAACAAACAAAAAACCTCTCATTTCCCAGATCTCTCAATGAAAACTTTAGGGCCAAATCAAGAAATCATAAAGCTATCATAGGCCCTTACATAAAAATGGCTTGAAAATATATACACAACCTCATTTTGATAGAAGACAGAGAGCCAGAGAGATAGAAATATAGAAAGAGAAGGAAAAAGAATACTTTGCCCCTGACATATACACACAAAAGTACTTGGCTTCTTGAAAGGAAAAAAAAAAAAAACAAAAAAACCTCAAACTCCTTTGTCTTAAGGGCAGAGAGAAAGGTGACAAAATTTGGAACAAAGTGAGCAACTGAAGACAAGAATGGTCAAATTCCAGCTAGCCTGGAACTATCCCCCGTTTCCGCTGTGAACCAGCCTAGGGGCTTCCCCCTCGGTCGGCCCCTGCACGGAAGGACGTGCGTGACACTGGGCTGCGTCATTGGCAGAAATGCCCGCGCCCAGAAAACGAGCTGGAGTGGAGAACAAAACGCAATTGCAGACAGTCTCCCTCTGGTTCCCCTGGGGAGGCCTGTTCTGGGCGGAGAGATCCCAGGGGAATGTGCGGGAAGGAGCTAAAGCGATAGCCCCAAAGCGCCAGGGAATGCACTTGAAGTTTCAGCTAGGGCGAGAAACGTTTTTTCTTTTCTTCTGAAACTAAGTTTCCCACCCATCAGGAAAAATTCCCTCGCAACCTGGTGACTTTGATGTCACGCTTGGCCACAAGCCGCTGCCTCGAGACTGGAAACCGGCTGCGAGGCGCTGTCGCCCCCAACCCCCTTCGCAGCGCTCACCTGCGATATCCCAGAGCTGCAGGCGGACCACGGTCTCCGGGTCCCAGCGGAGCACCTTCAGCGCGAAGTCCACGCCGATGGTGGCCCGGTAGTGCGAGGAGAAGTTCTGGTGCACGTAGCGCTTGATGATGCTGGTCTTCCCCACGCCCAGGTCGCCAATCACCAGCAACTTGTACAGGTGCTCCTTGCGCGGGGCCTGCATCCTGGCGGCCGGCCCGACAAGGGGAGCGCGGCCCGGGTTCGGCGCACGAGAGACTCGGGGAGCGGGAGCGTGGGTGCAAGGGGAGGCGGCGGCGGGGCGGGGGCCGGGGGCGGAACCCTCCCCTGGGGTTAATCCTCCTTCCTACTCGCGGTCTTGGAGAGGGGAGGAGACAGGAACGAGTCCCGGGATGGCAGCCGAAAGGGGCTGGCGTGTGGTTGCCTGTTGCAACAGTTACTCGTCCAGCGCTTTGGAGTTTCGGAAGAGCTGTTTTCGCCTGTGATCCTGGTCACAGACTTGTGAGGTGTGGATCTTATTTTCCACGTTTGCTTGCAGAGAAGACTGACGGTGAGAAAGTACTCTGCGGGAGATGGCCGGTGAAAGGCCCCGCTGAACCCAGGTGTGAAGTCACAGGGCTCCCAACCACCCCAGAGTGTAGCGAGAAAATGCAGCATCAGGAAGCTCAAGACTGGCTGGGCTTGGTTCCTGCGTGCCCTGGTTTTTTTTTTTTTTTTTTTTTTAATTGCATTTTAGGTTTGGGGGTACATGTGAAGAACATGGAAGATTGTTGCATAGGTACACACATGGCAGTGTGATTTGCTGCCTTCCTCCCCCATCACCTATATCTGGCATTTCTCCCCATGCTATCCCCTCCCCAACTCCCCCACCCCCCCACTATCCCTCCCCTTTTCCCCCCGCCCTGGTTTTTAAGTCGAGGGACCATAAGTAAGTCATTTGAGCTCCCCCAGCCTGTTCTTTCTCAATGAATGGTAATGCTGACCTCTCAGCAGCTTGGAGGTGTGATCACTGAGCACTTTCACACGCTTTCAACTGGTAATCAGTTAACAAGGAGGATGATTGGGCTGAAAAGGCCAAAGGCACTCCTGACTTTCAGCCTCTTCTCATACCCTAAAAACTCTGAGCTGCACAGAGACACAATTTTAACAATCCATCAGATTATTACAAATAATAATGGCAAACATTTATTGAGCACTTGCTATATGCCAGAGGGTTTATAAATGATGTCTTTTAATCATCCCAGGTGTCTTAATGATAGATACCATTTTTCTTCCTGTTTTACAAATAAGGATGCTAAGGACTAGACATTTTAAATAATGTACCCACAGTCAAACGGTAAGGAAAAAAGCCAAATTCAAACAGAGGTCTTTAGGTTGCCAAAGTTTTTTTTGTTTTGTTTTCATTCATTTGATCAATATACATTGAGTACCTACCATGCACCATGCACCATGCACAGTTCTGTGTATTTGGGATGATACAGAAATTGGAATGCGGACAATGACTACTGGCCTCGAAACAATTTACTTTCTCGTGGGTGGAGACAGACAAGACAAATTAAGTACCATTTGTAATATATTAGTTGGTAATAAGGCAGGAAAGAGGATGTGAAGAGATTGTATGGGGTTTGCCTTTTAGATAGGTGCCAGGGAAGGTCTCAGTAAGGAGACAATTTAGTAAAGACATAAAGAAATTGAGAAATTGGACATTCAGGTGTAGGGGGTGAGCAGTTTATACCAAAATGTGCTATTTTGTACCTGAATGTGCTGTGAATGGAGCTTGGTCCACATTCTATCATTTCATCTTCTCAATTGCTTGATGAAGTGGGTTATTTTCTTCAATTTATAAATAAGGAAACCAAGATTAAGAGCAGCTTTCTCAAGGGCACACATAACTAGTATGTGTTATAACTGAGACTTAAACACAGGCCTGGGTGAAAGGAAGAAGGAAGGTTTGACAAGGCCATTGTCTTTCTGCTTTCCTCCTCTCGCCTGACACACCCTAAACTTTAGCCTCCACACACCCCAAACAAGCAGAGGGATGCCCTAGATGAGTGACTGGGGTAAGTCACATAACCTCTCTGAGCCTTGATTTCTACATCACCAAAAGGAGAGTGATAAAACCTGCTTTATAAAGTTGTTGATAGGCCGGCATCAGTGGTTCACACCTGTAATCTGAGCACTTTGGGAGGCCGAGGCGGACGGATCACTTGAGGTCAGGAGTTCAATACCGGCCTGGCCAACATGGCGAAACCCCATCTCTACTAAGAATACAAAAATTAACCAGGCGTGGTAGTGGGCCCCTATAATCCCAGCTACTTGGGAGGCTGAGGCAGGAAAATCACTTGAACCCAGGAGGCAAAGGTTACAGTGAGCCTAAATCACACCATTGTACTCCAGCCTGGTCAACAGAGCAAGACTCTATCTCAAAAAAATAAAAACATAAAAAATAAAAATAAATAAAGTTTGTTGATAAAATGTTGGGTCCATAGTAGGTGGTAAATAAATCGTAGCTGTTAATATGAAATGATGGACAAGCTTCAAATTCTCTCCACAGGCACTGTCCTGTGCAGCTTCATCTTTCCTCAGAGAGTAACTCAGAAGCTTTGCTTAGAATGAACACTAAGTGATGGTGTATAGAATTGTACTCGTTTGTGTTTTATTGAAATGCTTAGCTGGGTAGGCTTCATTTACTGGTTTCCACCCACACAGGGACACACCAAGCAGATTATATCTAACAAGTAAGACAAATATTCTACCTGCTTAAAGCATTAGCCAACACTGTCACCTCACTTCCCTGGGAGGAATTCAGGAGCCCAAGATGCTTAAGCCATTCTAAATGCCTGCAAAATTAGGGAGGATGACAAAATGAGGCCTTCACCAGCTCTAAAATCCTAGGTCTGTAAATCTGAGAGACAGGTTTTGTCTAGACAATGAGCTGCTGGGGCAGAAACAAGGTAGGAGTTTGAGACATCTTGTGGGCCAGCCCTTGATGTTATACCCAACCCAACTTTCTCAATGGTGTCAGACTGTTTTTCCAAGCCTGGTCCAGGTAGAGGCATCCTTACCTTTATCTGGTGTCCTCTTTAATCAAGAGTGTATTGGAACATCAGACATTTAGATTTATGACATAGGACAGGCAGGGCAAAGTTCAGGATTTCTGGATCCTGAAGCTGATAAAATTGGAGGAAGGAGCTCTTTAAGCAAAAGAATACAAATACAAAATCAAAAAGTCTACAATTAGGTCTAGGGCCTTGGAAAGGGTCCTGAAGCTTCAGTTTTATCGCCTCTCGGCGGGGGTAGGAGATCCCTCTCTCAGGGACAGCGGCCAACCCTGGTGAGCAAGCTCCCTGGCCAGACAGGAAGTATGTGCACTTTGTTTCCAGCAGTACTCATTTAGGTCTCATGATCATTCTTCACAGTGGGAAGAAATTATTCTCGGTTTACATTTTTAAGACTTTTAGACTAAAGTAGCTTGGTAAGCACCCCAGTCTAGCAGTTCAGTAAAATCTTTGTAAAAGGCACCTAGGTCTCTGAACCTGAAAGTCCCCTGGGTAAAATGAGGGAGTTGGGTTCCAAGATCTCGGGCAAGTCTAAAATTTCAGAGTTCTGAGTCTTCTAGACACCATCTGGTAGGTGTGACACCCTAGCTGATTCTAGTCACCCCACAATAGCACCACTGCCCAAGAGGTGAGGTTTTCTCTCCTTTTTTTAGGTTTGGAAGAAAGGCCATCTCAGAGCAAACATGATGCCATAATTCTTCTCTGATTTCACGGCACTATTCTTTCCTCTGCTGCTGCACATTTCCCACAAGACAAAGGCAATCCAAGCTCATTTTTTTTTTTTTTTTGGAGGGTAAACCTTCATGTGCTCCTCTGCCTGCTTTGAACTTATTTTCTACTCTCAGAACCAGGCTGCAGACAGGGAGCCAGGGAAAAACTATAAACTGGATCAGGCCAGACAGTGAATAGATGGAAAGGATATCATCAAGCAGGTAGACCATTCTTGTCTCCTCTTTCATTCAACCCCATCTCCTGCAATTATGATGCTCCTTAAGAACCAATCTTCCCCAACCCGAACATATACCTGCTCAGATGCCTTAGGATAAAGAGATCTCAGCTTTTTCCTGGCACAACCTCCAAAAGAGCCAGTGCTTCCTCCCTCTGGAAAGAACAGCTGTGCCATCCTTTCCCGTCCCAGAAACCACACAGCACCACAGAAACCTGTTCTCCACAGTAACTCTAAAGCGTCTCTGGTGATGTCTTAGAAAGCTTACTACCCTCAAATTGCTAAACCACAGCACATCTTTCTCACCAAGGTTAGCAAGGCAGATGACTCAAGTTTGTAAAGGGTGCGTGAGACCACAAAGTGCTCAGAATTCAAGCCTAGAACAATATCCCAGAAGGCACAGCATTAGGTTTCTCTGAGTCTCCATTCCCTTTTTGTCCAATGTGAGTATCTATTCTTATATTTATGAAATGGAAAAACTAATTACAATGATTACAAATTGCTTTGCAAATTTAAACTTGAAGGGACAAACCCTCATGTTTCTCTCCTAGGGCTGCTGTATTTGGTGAGTCCCTGTGAAGTTATATTATTTACTTTTGCCATTAAGAGAGCCATGGGGAGTTATTCATTAGCTTATGTGTGCTTTTAATTATTGCTCTGAAGAAATATTTAAATGACTGCAAGATGAGATCTCAAGGGCTTCTGCTATAGAAAAGGTATTCTAATTTTTCTTAGAGTAATACAAGAAATATCTTAAAACAGATGAACTTTATTCTGCAAAAGGCCTGGAAGAAATGACCATACATTTTTCATCCAAACTATGATTCTTGAGAATGAAAGGGGGCACTATGAGCAATTACACCAAACACCAGTAACAAGACAGGGCTTTCCTAAATAATATTCATTCCCAGAAAAGAAAAGAAGTTGGAGCTCTCAAATCAGATCTACAGCTACAGGGGGCTTTGGAGAATTCTCCTAAACCACAATTTCAATAAATACGTCTGCCAAGTTAAAACTGCAGCTTATTTGTCTCTTGTCTTGAAAAGTTCTCCCCTTTACCCACTAGGCTTGTCTGAAATCCGTGCTAACTTGCAATTGGAGTCATCTAGTATTGATTCAGGATTGCAGCAGGGATCCGGAAGTAGGAAGCAACTTTTGGGTTATTTAGAGAGAGGCCAAGAGGGATTCTGTATGGGATGTGCTTGAAATAAATACTCCAGTCTATGAGAAATTTGTTGCTAGATTTTTTTTCCAGAAAGAAAGACTACAATAGGATATTTATGGGTTATCACTAGAAACTCATTGCAAGTATATTTTTAACCCACCTGTAGTATGAATCAAGAAAACTAGATTATGTCCTAAAGCATTTTCAGCAGTATGTTTATCACCAACTAAAATTATGTGCCTTAGCTGCACCAAACAGGCATGGCTGAATTAAGGCTTATTTTTCTATTAACCCACCTAACATGGATGAGCAGGAATAAGCTATGGAATGGCCAAAGGCAAGCATCTGAGAACATGGAGGAAAATGATTCTGTATGTACTAGAATTTCTGCTTCCTTATACTGGGAGCCGAACAAGGTAAGCCCTTTAACTTGGTAAGTTTATTTGATCTTTACAACCACTCTGTAGCAAGTCTTCTTCACTTTATAATGAGGGAAATAGGGTTCAAAAATTTAAATATTTTTTCCAAAGTCCCAGATACAAAGTGACAGAATGAGAATCATAACCCCTAATTCCTAAATCTGTGCTTTTTTGACTATACTATATTCCTTTAGCATGTGATAAGTTCCAGGTCCAGACTTCTACGGTAGCTTTGTTTCTGCTATGATACTAAATATTCAGGCCATAAAGAAAAGAGATACATTCTATTTCTTTTTCATAAAGTTCTAACTATGTAGGGAAACAGCCAATACAAGAAGAAAAGAAAAATCTATGATTCAAAGATAAGAGGATATATCCCATAATCTCTCACCAACTAGGCAAAAAGTCAACACAAGTCAAAGTGGCATGCTGTGCATTTGTGGAAGGGATCTGACCCAGTACACATAGAGAGCATGTACCAAGGAGTCTACTCCTGTTGCTCTCGAAGAAGGCGATAGGATAGTACTGAGGCTCTCGAGTGAATGAACCCCTAGTCCATAACAGGGTGAGGACACAGGCACTGTAAGTTCTAGCTGAGAAGGTTAACACAAGAAAATTTACTGACAGACCACCACAGCATCAATGAAGAAATGTTTATGTATAAAGGGCTGTAACAGACATTTTTCAGGATCAGGGTCAGAAGAAGGGTCTCACATTTATCTCACAGAATATGTAAGATATAAGCCCCTACCATCAAAATGCTTCCACTCTGGTTAAAGCATCAGCATGTATACACGTGGCCCTCTGCCTTCCACTCTGACCCTCTTCTCAGACCCCTTCCCTGGAAACTTCCCTTCTTTTTTGCCCATCCACTGAAGTTTGCTATTCCTCATCCTTGGGATTATGACTTTCCCTGCTTGAGCTCATCCACTCCTGTGACAATAGAGCAAATGGGGTTAGGGACTCTGGAATCAGGCAAACTTACCTGATTTCATATTCAGGTTCTACCACTACCCAGTCACAAGAACTTCGTAAAGTAGTTTAACTTCTGCAAGCCTGACCCTTCAAGTGTAAAATGAGGATAATAATTTTAACCTCATAATTTTTTGAGAAGACTAAATAAAATTCTATGCAGTGCTTAGCATAGTGCTTGGCCTCGGATATGCACTGAGAAAAGAACATGTTGTTGAACTATCAAATGTCTACTGATGATTTCTGTATCTGTATTTAAAACACAACCTTACTCCTGCATTGCATACCTTTGTTCTAGCTGCCTGTTGGGCATTTCTACCAGACCTTCTGGCAGACTGTTTCAATGCAACATGTGCAAAACTGAACTCATTATCTACCCTAACAGATGTGTTCCCTTTCCTGTATTCCTGGTTTTTGGTCAGTGGTTCCACCCTCACTGAAGTCTACCAAGCCCAAAAACTCAATCACCCTTGATTCCTCTCTCTTGTTACCCGTACAACCTATCAGCCTGAGTCCTCTGATTTTATTTCAGACAAATTGATGTTATTTCCAATGCTCCACAAAATTATTATTATAACAAAAGGTGAATGTTTATGCATTATTATTGTAGAGAAAGGATCTTTAAATATTATGTGAAAAGCAGAAATAATAAAAGGAAAAAATGTATAGACATTAACAATCACCAGAAGCAGGCAAATGATACATACAGGATGAGAAAAATTTTGCAACATTTAAGAGAGGCAAAAGGAAATACATCTTATGTTAACTTGTTCTAATAAATGATTTTAAAACACTACATTAGATAGAATGTAAATAAGCAATTGACCACAGAAGACAAACAAAAAGCCAATTATGTGAAAAGTATATTTTTCACTAGGATAGTAATAAAAGTATGAAAATTATGGAATAATGTAATACCATTTTTTACTTTTAAAATTGACAAGATATTTTAATACTAAAAATATCCAATTTTTGATGAGAATGCAAAAAAATGGATACTATCATATGATGCTGGTGGGACTAAGGGAAAAGTTGTTAAAGGGAAATGTGGCTCTATGTATCAAAAACTTAAAATGCATGTGCCCTTTGTTAACAATTCTATTTATAGGAATTTATGGTAAAGAAATCACGAAAGATGTATGTAACTACTTTAGCTTTAGGAATTCCAATTGCAGTGTTGCTTATAAAAACAAAAAATCAAAACTCTAAATAGACATGAAGTTAAATATTGTAATGGTGTACATATGTGCTGGTACATTACTCAGCCTTTATAAACAATGTTAAGGAAAATATCGCAGCTGGAAAAATGTCCGCAATTTTTCACAACATTTTTAAAAATAATTTATTTATTTTACTTTAGGTACATATTATATCTGGATCTCCCCTCCCCATGTTATCCCTCTCCCACCCTCCCCACCCCCCATTGTCTCTCCCTACCACCCCAACTGTCCCCCTGTGTGTGATGCCCCTCTCCCCTAGACCATGTGTTCTCGTTGTCTCAACACCCCACCTATAAGTAAGAACATATGGTGATTGGCTTTCTGTTCTTGGGTCAGTTTGCTGAGAATGGTGGTTTCCAGTATTCATCCAAGTCCCTACAAAGGACATGAACTCATCATTTTTTATGGCTGCGTAGTATTCCATGGTATATATGTACCATATTTTCTTGTCCAGTCTATCATCGATGGGCATTTGGGTTGGCACCAGGTCTTTGCTATTGTACACAGGGCTGCAATCAAAATACATGTGCATGTGTCTTTATAGTAGAACGATTTATAGTTCTTTGGGTATATACCCAAGAGTGGGATTGCTGGGTCAAATGGAATTTCTATTTCTAGATCCTTGAGAAATCACCACACCATCTTCCACAATGGTTGAAATAATTTACACTCCCACCAAGTGTGTAAGAGTATTCCTATTTCTCCACATCCTCTCCAGCATCTGTTGTCTCCTGATTTTTTAATGATTGCCATTCTAACTGGCGTGAAATGATATCTCAGTGTGGTTTTGATTTGCATTTCTCTAATGACCAGTGATGATGAGCATTTTTTCATATGTTTGTTGGCCTCATATATGTTCCTCTTTTGAAAAGTGTCTGTTCATAACCTTTGCCCAAATTTGAGTGGGGTTGTTTGTTTTTTTCTTGTATATCAGTTTTAGTTCTTAGTAGATTCTGGATATTATCCTTTTGTCAGATGGGTAGATTGCAAAAATTTTTTTTGCCAGTCTGTGTGTTTTGATTGGGGCATTTAGGCCATTTACATTCAATGTTAATATTGTTATGTGTAAATTTAATCCTGCCATTTTGTTACTGGCTGGTTTTCTTTCTCATTAGTTGACTCATTTTCTTCACTGCATTTTTGGTCTTTGCCAACTGGTTTGCTTTTGCAGTGACTGGTACTTGTTCCTTTCCATGCTTAGTGTTTCTTTCAGGAGCTCTTGTAGGGCAGGTCTGGTGGTGACAAAATCTCTCAATAATTGCTTGTCCGTAAAGGATTTTATTTCTCCTTCACTTATGAAGCTTACTTTGGCTGGATATGAGATTCTGGGTTGAAAGTTCTTTTCTTTAAGGATGTTGAATATTGGCCCCCACTCTCTTCTTGCTTGTAGGGTTTCTGCAGAGATATCTGCTGTGAGTCTGATTGGCTTCCCTCTGTGGGTGACCTGACCTTTCTCTCTGGCTGCCCTTAGCATTTTTTCCTTCATTTCAACCCTGGTGAATCTGCTGATTATGTGCCTTGGGGTTCCTCTTCTTGAGGAATATCTTTGTGGAGTTCTCTGTATTTCTTGAATTTGAAATTTGGACTGCCTTGCTAGGCTTGGGAAAGTTCTCCTGGATAATATCCTGGAGTGTTTTCCAGCTTGGATTCATTCTCCCCATCATATTCAGGTACACCGATCAAGCGTAGATTAGGTTTTTTCACATAATCCCATATTTCTTGGAGGCTTTGTTTCTTTTTCACTCTTTTTTTCTCTTGTATTGCCTTCTCTTTTTTATTACATTGAATTGATCTTCAATCTCTGATATCCTTTCTTCTGCTTGATTGATTACAAGTCTTCCTTCGTGCTGTGTTTTTCAACTCCATCAAGTCATTTATGTTTTTCTCTAAGCTGGTTATTCTAGTTAGCATTTCGTCTAACCTTTTTTCAAGGTTTTTGGTTTCTTTGCATTGAGTTAGAATGTGTTCCTTTAGCTCTGAAAAGTTTGTTATTATCCACCTTCTGAATCCTGTTTCCGTCAATTCTTCGCCCTCCTTCTCAGTCAAGTTGTGATCCTGTGTTGTTGAGGAGTTGTGATCCCTTGAAGGAGAAAGAGGTGCTCTGGTCTTTGATGGTTTCACCTTTTTTGCGCTGTTTTTTCCCATCTTTGTGGATTTACCTGGCTGTGGTGTCAGAGAGCTGCTTGATGAGGTCGCTTGTCTGCCTGTGGGGGGCACTACTGGGTTTCTAGGGACTCCTTCAGGTTACTAGGGAAGCTTCCTGTGTCTTTTTGTTTATGCTGGGGAGATTAGGCCGGCCTCTTCCGCTGACCTGTAGGTGCAGCTGTGTTGTAGAGAACCCCCGTCCGGTTGCTATGTAGGCTTCCTGTGTTTTTTGTTAAAACATGTAGCCCAGTCCCACCCCTCTAGTGGTGGGTTGTGCCCTTCCTCCACTGGGCTGGATCATTCAGGGGTCCTCTCAGACTGTGGCACTGGCTAGGCAACCCACTAGAGTGAGAGCTTCAGCCCTCTGGGGTTTGTGGGGGGGAGGTTAGGTACCCGCCCAGCCACACCCGGCAGTCTCCCCTTTCAGCTTTCTCTCTCTCCGATCATGGGGTAGGGGCCTGCCCAGCTGCTCCTGTTTACAGCTCCCTCTCTCCGGGCGGGGGAGGGGCGATAGCTCAGTCTGCAGACTTGTTATTCAACTCCGCACTTGTAATTCCCCGGCACTTGACTGGCAAAGATCCCCTGTGCTGTGTATTGCTGAGGCTTTGGGGGGAAGCGCTGTATCTGGACCGGAGCGACAGAGGTGGAGCCTCCAACTCGCCAGTCAGATGCACTTTCTGGGTGAAGCAGCACCCCTCCCCGCCTTGGTCTGCCCTGAGTGGGCTTTGCTCACCCTTGGACCAGACCCGTTGAAATGCACCTGGTACCTCGGTTGGAGCTAGGAGATCTCTGGGTTTCTGCATCTCTTCACTGGGTGTTGTGGGCTGGAGTTGTGTCTAATCCACCATCTTGGATCATCCTGTCTGTTTCTTACCAAGTTTTTACAACATTTTTAAATGGGAGGGCAACAAATCACAAAAAGTTATAGTCCCCAATTTAGCATAAATACGTAATTTCCATTTTACACACACACACACACACACACACACACACACAATACACATACACTGTTGATGGAAAGAAATACAATTACATATCCACATATTAGAGTTTGTCTCTGGATAGTGAGATTATTGCTTCTTTTTTGTATTTTTATCTGCTTTTCTATATTTTAAATTTTTTTATTTCATTTTTGTATGGAAACATTATTGATATCAAAAGAAGAAAACATTAAACTCAAATGTGTACTGAATAGGTCTTGGATGAGGATTTCCAGTTGCTCCTGTTCCAGGTTTCAACATTCAATGTATAGTGACAAAGTTTCCTGTCTGGCCATGAAGTGCTGGGTATCAGTGCTTTAGGTTTCAGTATTTTTCTAGCAGACCTTTCTCATTCTGATCACACAAATCTTATCAGTGCCGAGAGGTGTGCCCTCCTAAGGGAACCAACACACTATTTCATGGGTGGCATGATCAGGCTGACACTCCAAAACCAGTTAGACAAGGTACTCACGCTGTCCTGGAGTGACTCTGCCACAGTAGCCCTGGCTTAGTTCGTGAGGATAAGCTCCATGTGCCTGAAAGGGAACTGACTGTCTCTCCTCAATTTGAATTAAAATTCCCACCAGGGTCACCATATCCAAACCTTGATACTATCTTTACTTCTTTTCTGCCTGTGCCCTATTTTTCCACTTGCAAATTCTTCTCTCCAGCGTCTTCGTTCATGCTGTAATTTCAGTCCCTCTTAATAAGTCAACAAGTAGTTGTTTCCTGAGGACATCTTCCTGATTCAGTTTCCCTTGCTTTGTCCTATCCCTCACCATCCCCAGATCAATCTTAGAAATAAATTACTACAAGCTAGGCATGTTGGCATCTGCCTGTAGTCCCGACTACTGGGAGGCTGAAGTGGGAGGTTCACTTTAGCTCAGGAGTTCCAGCCCAGACTGGGCAACATAGCAAGATCCTGCCTCTAAAAAGTAAAATAAAATAGATACTACTACAATAGGACACTCACTCCTCTTATCACAACCTCTAAACTTATGTGTGAGAGGAATACTTTGTTTTGTTTAACCTTTTGATGAGCTGGGTTTTCTGTTTATGCAGCCAAACCCTAATCTTAAATGATAAATCTCCTTGAGTCTGAAAGAAGTCATGTCTCTGCTTAGCATGCCTGTATAATAGCAGTTTATATGTATACCATGTCATCATTCAACCTCTCTCCAGCATTCTTTTTGTAGATTTTGTCTCCTCCTCTTTGACTCTGCCCATGAAATCAGAAGCATACACTCCCTACCAGCACATGGTTCAGCCTGCTTCACGATACTTCATGCTCATGAAATGTTCCATACTTCTTTGTGCCAGGCTGTATTAGTGTATGACTTGCACAGACACTCAGTAAGTCTTTTAATGACAATGAAATATATGAATCATGCAAGACCATGTCTTATGTTATTGCCAACAATTTTGAGCCTGAAATGCAGTAAGCTACCTGGAGTTCTGTTTATTTTATTTATTTTATTTTATTTTTTTACAAGAGGCTTGAGCATTGCTACTGGCATCCACATAAAGCAATGGGAAGGTGACAGCATAAAGACTTCTATCATGGAAGTTATCTGGCTGCATTCCCTTCCTGACTCTGCCACTAATTTAAGAGTCAGCCTGATCCCTTAACTTCACACACCCTTTTAACCTCCTTGGAGTATCTTCTCTAAATTGATAGCACCTTCTCAAAAACAATCAGGTCATATGCAGGAAGGGTCTTAAAGATAGGCATAATTATCCAACAACTAGCGAGTACCCTTTAAACAGTTGTTTCTCTTTAAGAGTCTATCCCAAATAAATAATCAGGCAGTCTTTCCAAGATTTATGCACAAGATATTTAATACAGAATTATTTTTAGTAGCAATCTAAGTATTTATCAATATAAACTGATTGTATAGACAATTTCATATTCATAAAATTTAATATTTTATAGCCATTAAATGTCGTGTTTATGAAGAATATTAATGGAATGAATATTCAAGCTATTATTTGGAAAAAAGCAAAATATAAAATTACATATATATGTGCATACATATATAAATTATCCAAATTTTTTAAATATATGTACATAATTATACATATAACTAGAAGAATCATTTTTCTTCTTTATACTTTTCTAAATTATCTAGGATATATATGTATTGGCTTTAAAATCAATGAAATTAATATGTAATTATTTTGAAAATCTTTAAGGATTTAATATTTATTTTTATTTATTTTTGATATTTTGAAATTTTGCAGTTAGCACATCTTGGTTTAAGTCACCAAGTGGTCTTTTCCATCTGGATGCAGATGCCTTTCATTTATTAGAAGCATTCTTGCATTATTTCTTTGATAATTTAATCTCTCTTTTTATTTGTTCTCAACCTCTCAAAAATTTTAAAGTCTAACTCCAGGACAACACTAAGACTTTTTAAACAATGTTTCATTCTTTCAATGTTTCATTCTTTTTGTCTCTGTATTCTGCTTTCTGGAAGATTTGCTCACCTTGGTTTACAAAGTCTTTCATTGAAAGCTTTTTATTAGCAACTTGATTTTGAAGAGATATTTATATCTATTTATCTACTTTTTAAAAACATGCTAGGTTCCCAAAACATAAATATACAGTTTCGTCAATTAAGCTTTCTTTGGCAATTTTTAATATAATAATGGCATAGCAGCTTCCTAAAAAAGTATTGGACCATGTACGCCCCTAGGGCCCTGATGTGGTTTGTCTGTGTCCCCACACAAATCTCATCTTGAATTCCTATGTGCTGTGGCAGGGAGCTAGTGGGAGGTAACTGCATTATGGGGCGGATCTTTCCTGTATTATTCTTGTGATACTGAATAAGTCTCACCAGATCTGATGGTTTTGAAAGCAGAGCTTCCTTACACAAGCTCTCTTCTCTTGTCTACTGCCATGTGAGAGGTGCTTTCACTTTCTACCATGATTGTGAGACCTCCCCAGCCACACGGAACTGTGAGTCCATTATACCTCTTTCTTTTGTACATTGCTCAGTCTCAGGTATGTCTTTATCAGCAGTGTGAAAACAGACTAGAGTAAATTGGTACCAGTAGAGTGGGGGTGCTACTGAAAAGATACCTAGAAATGTGGAAGTGACTTTGGATCTGGGTAAGGGGCAGAGGGTGGAACAGTTTGAAGGGATCAGCAGAAGACATGAAAATGTGGGAAAGTTTAGAGCTTGCTAGAGACTTGAATGGCTTTGACCAAAAGCCTGATAGTGATATGGACAGTAAGTCCAGGCTTAGATGGTCTCAGATGAAGATGAGGAACTTGTTAGGAACTGGAGCAAAGGTGACTTTTGTTATGTTTAACAAAGAGATTGGTAAAATCTTGCCCCTTCCCTAGAGATTTGTGGAACTTTGAACTTGAGAGAGATGATTTAGGTTATCTGGCAGAAGAAATTTCTAAGCAGCAAAGCATTCAAGAGGTGACTTAGATGCTGTTAAAGGCATTCAGTTTTATGAAGCAGAGCATAAAAGTTTGGAAAATTTGCAGCCTGACAATGTGATAGAAAAGAAAAATCATTTTCTGAGGAGAAATTCAAGCTGGCTGCAGAAATTTGCACAAGTAATGAGGAGACTAATGTCAATCCCCAAGACAGTGGGGAAAATGTCTCCAGGACATGTCAGAGGTCTTCATGGCAGCCCCTTCTATCACAGGCCTGGAGGCCTTCTCTTGTCTGCCACCATGTGAGACATGCCTTTCACTTTCCACCTTGATCACGAGGCCTCCCCCAGCCATGTGGAACTGTGAGTTCAGTAAAGCTCTTTCTTTTGTAAATTACCCAGTCTTGGATATATCTGTATCAGCAGTGTAAAAATGAACTAATACAGGCCCCCCACCTTTACCCACCATATAAGAAGTGTTTAAATAGCACTGGAATTTTATGTTGCCTGTAGATTTGCAAGTTCTGACATATCCTAACCTCAACAATAACCTAGGTGTTTAGTGAAATAAATAATAGATGACCTGTGGGGAACAGGAATTCTTAAATTGCATTAATATTGGAAGATTCTTTCAGTGAGCTAAATTCAACTAGAGGCAACCTGGGAGGAAGGGAAAACTGGCTAGTTTCTACAATTTCCCCCCCAAGTCACCTAATGACCACCTTTTATTTAAAACTTTAGATTAGAAAGAAGTCAAAACAAAGATAGAAATTTCAGGCAATGAGGAAAGATGGGAGGTTTAGTTATTGCTGTTGTTTGATTTTTTTGTTCTTACAGAGAAAAACAAAACTCTTAGTTCTGGTCTGTTAGACTCATGTCTACCAGTTGAAGTGTGTTTGGCAATGTTCTTCTATTGATCAGTTTGTTTCCCAGATCTTTGCAAAACCATACAGATGACTGGTGACACCTCGTTCAGCGAGTTTACCTTGGAAAAGAGATACTTAAAAAGACTGCTGGAATCGATCATTTTTCCCAAGTAAGGTGTATTACTGCACAAATTTGCTTATGTTAGAGGGAATAGAGACGTAAGAAAAACCTGAGTACCCCTAGACATGGCTATTGGGCTTCTTGAGGTTGATAATCCCATGATAAATCCAAAAAGAGTCACCAGTTCTTCCAACTTGCTTGGTACTAGAAGTCTTAGGAATATCAGGGTTGTAGGCACTGCAAACCCCAGGACCCAAGGGACAAAAGTTTGCTGCTGATTTCTCCTTTTAATTTTTTGAAACAAGGTTTCACTCTGTCACCCAAGCAGGAATGGAGTGGTGTAATCTAGCTCATTGCAGCCCTGAATTCCTGGGCTTGAGGGATCCTCCCACCTCAGCCTCCTGAATAGGTGGGACTACAGTTGTGCACCACCAAGCCCAGCAATTTTTTTTTTCTTTTCTATAGAGACATGGTCTTGCTCTGTTGCCCAGGCTGGTCTTGAATTCTTGGCCTCAATTGATCCTTCTGCCTTGGTCTCCCAAATTGCTGGGATTATAAGTATAAGCCTCCATGCCCAAATGCTTTCTCCATTTGAGGAAAAGATTCTTTGACCAAAACTTTACTACTTACTGATTAAAGTTGAGTTCCTCCGAGGTAATCTGGGTATATGGTCTTGTTAAACACATTTTTCAACACTCTGGAATAAAGTCAGCTCTGGAATAAAGTCTGTGAGTCTCCAAGGAGCACATCTTTGCCTCCTGACATTAGAGCGCTTGGGAGTGCAATAGTTCAGTTAGCTGGATCATTCCTGAGTCACTCTGCAGTATCTTAGTTTACTCTACGTTATGTGTTATTTCTAAAGATAGTACAGTTTATTCTCCTCCACTTAGGAAAATTGTACAATGCTAGGAACTTTTCTTGATCTATTTTGAAATCAGTTTTCTTGGAGAATAACTGTCAAACAAGCATGCTCCTGAAACTTCCTTATCTCCACCCCCAATGGGGTCATGGCCTCTCAGATTTATGGCCCAGTTTCCCAGTTCTTGGTATGTAGAGCTGGCATTCTTTCTTTTTGGTACAGACTCCTGAAGCTCACACTGAGAGATTAGGCAGTATCTTCCCCCCCAGAGAAATGGGACAAATAAATAATAATTGAAGATGAAAGAGATTTTCACAGTTTCAACTAAGATTAAGCAGATTACATTTACTCTAACCCTAATTACAGTGGTAGCTTTATTGCCACTTGGGTTCACAGTGAGGTCACAAGTCACTGGAAGTAAACAGGGGCTTGGAAGAGTATGAGTTATGTATCAACATGCATTCTCTGCTGTTTGTTAATTAGCTAGTGCTGCCTGGCATTCATTACACAGAGAAGTCAGGAGAACCAGAAAAAAAACAAGATTTGGAACACTGGGCTGACAAGCATGACTGAAAAGGCTATAATCATGGTCTTGTCAAAGAAAATGATGGTCATCTTTGCAGAATACTTGTGGTATATCCCTGGGACACTGTATGCTGGGAAGCGAACTCTTAACTTTGCATTCATGGCTTTTCAAATGTTACTGAAAAATACAAATGATTGGGTCTCGTACTAGTTCTACAACTTATTTGGAGGGTGACCTTGAGCAGTCATTGGTTCTCTCTGAGCTGCAAGCTCTTTAGCCATAAAATTTGATGACTATTATCCACCATCTCTGGTTGTGAAAATTAAATCAGATAAGTAACTGAGCAATTGTTAGGACACTGAAGACATCACTATAGAAAAGTTAAGTTACAATTTCTCACTATGCCTCTTTTCCCATGTTATAAGATTTTTAAAACTCTGCATTAAGACTAGACACAAATATTCTAAGACTAAACATAAGATTTACATTATAAGATTAAAATAATTCTATTACCAATGCTATGAAACTAAAAGATTCAAATAATTCAACCTATGAATTATACTATGAAAGTATCAGTGAACATTGTCAACTAGAAGCGATTCCCCAGCCTCTCTGAAACTCTGTAGCACATGCTGCCTTGTATCAGGCAGACCTGAGTTTCAACTGTGGCTCTACTGCTCACTACAGGTATGATCTTTGGGGAAGTTACTTAATGTGCCTCTGAGTTTTTCTGTGTATGTACCTATGTAATTCAAATCTATTCTTTTTTATTGCCAAATAGTAACATTATAGCCATTCATTTATGAAGAAACAGGCTGAGAGGCTAGGTTTCTTTTCTAAAGATATATAACATGTAAATACTTAAGTTGAGCTGGGCTGGGAAGGGTGGCAGAGGCCCCCCATTGGCCACCTCCCTCTGCACTGCCCCAGCAGACATTGCAGGCACGGGCAACTACCCTGCGCATTCTGAGAGTATGTAATCTTTCAACATCATTCCAAGGTCCTTGAAGAATCGCCACACTGTCTTCCACAATGTTTGAACCAATTTACACTCCCATCAACAGTGTAAAAGTGTTCCTGGGATCCAAGATGGCCGAATAGGAACAGCTCCAGAGTGAAGTTCCCAGTGAGAACAATGCAGAGCATGAGTGATCATTGTATTTCCAAATGAGTTATTACTGCCCACACACCAGGAGATTCCTGGGCTGAAAAGCATCATGAGTTTCCAGCACGGCTGTTTCAGCCAGCACAGTGGGTCACCGCACAAAAACTCACACAAATCCGGGCAGCCATTTCACTGGAGCCTGGAACACCTGGGAGACAGAGCCACCCATTCAACTGAAAAAAGGGGGCTGAAACAGGAGCCAGGTGATCTGGCTTAGTGGGACCCACACCCACAAAGACCAGCAATCTGAAACATTCTGGATTGAGAGTTTCACAGCAACCACAGATGGACCTGGGATGGTCCAGCTCTGTGGGGGGAAGGGTGTCTGCCATTACCAAGGCAGTCCACCACTACCGAGTCAGTCCGCCATTACCAAGGCAGTCCACCATTACCGAGTCAGTCTGCCATTACCAAGGCAGTCCACCATTACCTGAGGCAGTCCGCCATTGCAGAGGCAGTTCTAACCATATCTCTATAAACCGTAAAGAAGTTCACACAGCAGCTGGGCAGAGTCCACAGCAGCTCAGCAATGCCTCTGCTGACAGACTATGACTAGGCTACCTCCTAGCTGGGCAGGGGATCTCTGAAAAAAGGTAGAAGCACATCAGGAACTTATAAATAAAGCCCCACCTTCCCATGACAGACCACCTGGGAAAAAAGGCGGTTATGAGTTCCACTGCAGCAGACTTAAACATACCTGTCCAGCAGCTCTGAACGAAACAACAGAGCTCACAGCTCAGTACATGAACTCCTATAAGGGTCAGACTGTCTCCTCAAGCAGCTTCCTGACTCCCGTATATCCAAAGAGTCACCTTATAAAGGAAAGCTCAGGCTGACATCTGGTGGGTATCCTTCTGGGACGAAGATAACAGAAGAAGAAACTGGTAACAACCCTTACTGTTCTGCAGCCACCGCAGGTGATCCCCCAGGCAAGCAGGGTCTGGAGTGGACCTCAAGCAGTCTTACAGCAGAGAGGCCTGACGGTTAGAAGGAAAATTAAAAAAACAGAAAGAAACTACTTCATCATCAACAAAAAGGATGTCCACTCAGACACTCCATCCGAAAGTCACCAACTACAAAGACCACAGGTGGATAAATAAACAAAAATGGGAAGAAACCAGTGCAAAAAGGATGAAAACACCCAAAACCAGAACGCCTCTCCTCCTCCAAGGAATCACAACTCCTCACTAGCAAGGGAACAAAGCTGGATGGAGAATAAGTCTGATGAATTGACAGAAACAGGCTTCAGAAGGTGGGTAATAACAAACTTCTCTGAGCTAAAAGAACAGGTTCTAACCCAATGCAAAGAAACTAAGAACCTGGAAAAAAGGTTTGATGAAATGCTAATGAGAATAAACAGCTTAGAGAAGAAAATAAATGACCTGGTGGAGCTGAAAAACACAACATGAGAATTTCGTGAAGGATACACAAGTTTCAATAGCCAAATTGACAAAGCAGAAGAAAGGATATCAGAGATTGAAGATCAACTCAATGAACTAAAATGAGAAAGGAAGATTAGAAAAACAGAGTGAAAAGAAATGAAAAAACCTTCAAGAAATATGGGATTATGTGAAAAGACCTAATCTACGTTTGATAGGTGTACCTGAATGTGATGGAAAGAGTGAATCCAAGCTGGAAAACACTCTTCAGGATATTATCCAGAACTTCCCCAACCTAGCAAGGCAAGCCAATATGTAAGTCCAGGAAACACAGAGAACACCACAAAGATATTCCTCAAGAAGAGCAACCCCAAGGCACAAAATTGTCAGATTCACCAGGGTTGAAAAGAAGAAAAATGCTAAGGGAAGCCAGAGAGAAACGTCGGGTTACCCACAAAGGGAAGCCCATCAGACTCATAGTGGATCTCACTGCAGAAACCCTACAAGCCAGAGAGAGTGGGGGCCAGTATTCAACATCCTTAAAGAAAAGAACATTCAACCCAGAATTTCATATCCAGTCAAACTAAGCTTCATAAGCAAAGGAGAGAGAAAATCCTTTACCAACAAGCAATTGCTCAGAGATTTCATCACC
This sequence comes from Ateles fusciceps, assembly GCA_036589455.1. Taxonomy (NCBI): domain Eukaryota; kingdom Metazoa; phylum Chordata; class Mammalia; order Primates; family Atelidae; genus Ateles; species Ateles fusciceps. The sequence continues at coordinate 1,329,568 of JAZHEH010001096.1, forward strand.
ACCAGGCCTGCTTTACAAGAGCTCCTGAAAGAAGCACTAAACCTAGAAAGGAACAACCAATACCAACCACTCCAAAAACATACCAAATGGTAAACAGCATTGACACAATAAAGAAACTGCATCAACTAATGGGCTAAACAACCAGGTAGCATCAAAATGGCAGGATAAAATTAACACACAACAGTATCAACCTTAAATGTAAATGGGCTAACTGCCCCAATCAAAGGACACACACTGGCAAATTGGATAAAAAGTCAAAACCCATCAGTGTGCTATATCCAGGAAACCCATTTCACATGCAAGGACACACATAGGCTCAAAATAAAGGGATGGAGGAAGATTTACCAAGCAAATGGAGAGCAAAAAAAAAGCAGGAGTTGCAATGTTAGTATCTGATAAAATAGACTTTAAGCCAACAAAGATCAAAAGAGACAAAGAAGGGCATTATAATGGTAAAAGGATCATTGTAACAAGAAGAGCTAATGATCTTAAATATATGTGCACCCAATACAGGAGCACCCAGAAACATAAAGCAAGTTCTTAATGACCTACAAAGAGACTTAGCCTCCCACACAATAATAGTGGGAGACTTTAACACTCCACTGTCAATATTAGACAGATTAATGAGACAAAAAATTAATGAGGACATCCAGGACTTGAATGCAGATCTGGACCAAGTGAACCTAACTGACATCTACAGAACTCTCTACCCCAAATCCACAGAATATACATTCTTCTCAGCACCACATTGCACCTATTCTAAAATTGACCTCATTACTGGAAGTAAATCACTCCTCAGCAAATGCAAAAGAATGGAAATCATAACAACCAGTCTTTCAGACCACAGTGCAATCAAATTATAACTCAGGATTAAGAAACTAACTCAGAACCACACAACTTCATGGAAACTGGACAACTGGCTCTTGAATGCTGACTGGATAAACAATGAAATAAAGGCAGAAATAAAGATGTTCTTCGAAACCAACAAGAATGAAGACACAACATATCAGAATCTCTGGGACACATTTAAAGCAGTGTCTAGAGGAAAATTTATAGCACGAAATGCCCACATGAGAAGCAAGGAATATCTAAAATTGACAAGCTATCATCAAAATTGAAAGAGCTAGAGGAGCAAGATTAAAAAACTCAAAAGCTAGCAGAAGACAAAAAATAACTAAGATCAGAGCAGAACTGAAGGAGATAGAGACACAAAAACCCCTTCAAAACATCAATAAATCCGGGAGCTCAGTTCTTGAAAAGATCAACAAAATAGAAAGACCACTAGCCAGATTAATAAAAAAGAAAAGAGAGAAGAATCAAATAGATGCAATAAAAAATCATAAAGGGGATATCACCACCGATCCCACAGAAATACAAACTATCATCAGAGATTACTACAAACAACTCTATGCACATAAACCAGTAAACCTGGAAGAAATGGATAAATTCCTGGATACTTGCACACTCCCAAGCCTAAACCAGGAAGAAGTCGAAACTCTGAATAGACCAATAACCAGGGCTGAAGTTGAGGCAGCAATTAATAGCCTACCAACCAAAAAAGCCCAGGTCCAATGGGTTCACAGCCGAATTTTACCAGACATACAAAGAGGAGCTGGTACCATTCCTTCTGAAATATTCCAAACAATCCAAAAAGAGGGAATCCTTCCCACATCATTTTATGAGACCAACATCATCCTGATTCCAAAACCCAGCAGAGAATCAACAAAAAAAGAAAGCTTCTTCAGGCCAATATCCATGATGAACATAGATGCAAAAATCTTCAATAAAATAATGGCAAATTGATTGCAACAGCCCATCAAAAACTTATCCATCACGATGAAGTAGGCTTCATCCCAGGGATGCATGGCTGGTCCAACATATGCAAGTCTATAATCACAATCCACCACATAAACAGAACCAAAGACAAAAACCACGTGATTATCTCAGTAGATAATTATCTTCAATTGAAGGCAGAGAAGGCCTTTGATAAAATTCAACAGCCATTTATGCTAAAAACCCTCAATAAACTAGGTATTGATGGAACATAACTCAAAATTATAAAAGCTATTTACAACCAACCCACAGCCAATATCATACTGAATGGGCAAAAGCTGGAAGCATTCCCTTTGAAATCTGGCATTAGACAAGGATACCCTCTCTCACCACTCCTATTCAATACAGTATTGGAAGTTCTAGCCTGAGCAATCAGGCAAGAAAAAGAAATAAAGGATATTCAATTAGGAAAGGAGGAAGTCAAATTGTCTCTATTTGCAGACGACATGATTGTGTATTTAGAAGACCCCATTGTCTCAGCCCAAAATCTCCTTAAATGGATAAGCAACTTCGGCAAAGTCTCAGGATACAAAATCAATGTGCAGAAATCACAAGCATTCTTATACACCAATAACAGACTTAAAGAGAGCCAAATCAAGAATGAACTGCCATTCCTAATAGCTACGAAGAGAATAAAATACTTAGGAATACAACTAACAAAGGATGTAAAGGACCTCTTCAAGGAGAACTAAAACCACTGCTCAAGGAAATAAGAGAGGACACAAACAGATGGAAAAACATTCCATTCTCATGGTTAGGAATAATCAATATTGTGAAAATGGCCATACTGTCCAAAGGAATTTATAGATTCAATGCTATCCCCATCAAGCTACCAATGACCCTCTTCACAGAACTGGAAAAAAACACCTTAAACTTCATATGGAACCAAAAGAGAGTCCACATAGCCAAGTCAATTCTAAGCAAAAAGAACAAAGCTGGAGGCATCACACTACCTAACTTCAAGCTATACTACAAGCCTGTAGTAATTAAAACAGCATGGTACTGGTACCAAAACACAGATATAGACCAATGGAACAGAACAGAGGCCTTGGAGGCAGCACCACACATCTACAACCATCTGATCTTTGACAAACCTGACAAAAACAGTCAATGGGGAAAGGATTCCCCTGTTTAATAAATGGTGTTGGGAAAACTGGCTAGACATTGTGCAGAAAGCAGAAACTGGCCCCCTTCCTGACACCTAACACTAAAATCAACTCCAGATGGACTAAGAATTAAACATAAGACCTAACACCATAAAAACCCTAGAAGAAAACATAGGCAAAACCATTTGGGACATAGGCATAGGCAAGGACTTCATGACTAAAACACCAAAAGCATTGGCAACAAAAGCCAAAATAGACACATGGGACCTAATTAAACTCCAGAGCTTCTGTACAGGAAAAGAAACAATCTCTAGAGTGAACCAGCAACCAACGGAACGGGAAAAAATTTTTGCAATCTACCCATCTGACAAAGGGCTAATATCCAGAATCTACAAAGAACTAAAACAGATTTACAAGAAACAAACCAACCAACCCATTCAAAAGTGGGCAAAGGATATGAACAGACACTTTTCAAAAGAAGACATTTATGAGGCCAACAAACATATGAAAAAATGCTCATCATCACTGGTCATTAGAGAAATGTGAATTAAAGCCACATTGAGATACCATCTCATGCCAGTTAGAATGGCGATCATTAAAATATCTGGAGACAACAGATGCTGGAGAGGATATGGAGAAATAGGAATACTTTTACACTGTTGGTGGGAGTGTAAATTAGTTCAACCATTGTGGAAGACAGTGTGGCAATTCCTTAAAGACCTAGAAATAGAAATTCCATTTGACCCAGCAATCTCATTACTATAATCCTATATTCAAAGGATTATAAATCTTTCTATTATGAAGACACATGCACACGTATGTTTGTTGCAGCACTGTTTACAATAGCAAAGACCTGGAACGAACCCAAATGCCCATCAGTGATAGACTGGAGAAGGAAAATGTGGCACATATACACCACGGAATACTATGCAGTCATAAAAAATATGAGTTTGTGTCCTTCATAGGGACATGGATGGATCTGAAAACCATCATTCTCAGCAAACTGACACAAGAACAGAAAATCAAACACCGCATGCTCTAACTCATAGGCAACTGTTGAACAATGAGAACACATGGACACAGGGAGGGAAGCATCACATAGTGGGGTCTGTTGGTGGGGAGTAGAGGAGTGACAGCAGTAGGTAGGCAGGTTGGGGGAGGGATAACATGGGGAGAAATGCCAGGTATAGGTGACGGGGGAGATGGAGGCAGCAAACCACATTGCCAAGTATGTACCTATGCAACAATCCTGCAGGTTCTGCACATGTACCCCAGAACCTAAAGTGCAATAAAATATATATATTAAAATAAATAAATAAATAAAATACTTAAGTTGAAATTTGTTTTTATTATGCATATATTTTTAATTGACAAAAATTATATTTATCATGTACAACACATTGTTTTGAAATATGTCTACACTGTGGAATGGCTAAATTGAGCTAATTAACATATGCATTACTTCATATACTTACCATTTTCTATGGTAAGAACAATTAAAAACCTACTCTCTTAGCAATTATCGAGAATATAATACATTGTTATTCACCATAGTTACCATGTTGTACGACAGATCTCTTGAACTTATTTGAATTACAATTTAAACCCAGAACCATCTAGTTCTGAGCTCATCATCCTTTCCATTAAGCAATGATGCATAATCCAAAAGTGCAAAGCACATAGTAGACATTTGGTAAGTGCAGGCATAATAAGGCAGTTGGCCCTGAAGCCAAAGTACCTCGATTCATTCTTGCTTTGCTGTTTATTAGTTGTGTGTTCATGAGCATGATTCTTAACATCTCTGTGCCTCAGCTTCTTCCCCCTGTAAAATGGACATAAAAGTAGTACTACCTTATATGGTTGTTCTGAGTACTGTGTTAATGTATACAGACTACTAGAGTAAGTGCTTAACAAATATAACGATTATTTCTGAACAGCAATAATTTTCTAAACTTCTGTTCACCAATCTGTAATCTAAGTATGTTACTGTCCACTTTATGAAGAAGCAAGATATAATCACAAAAAATAAAAATTTATTTTTAGAGATTTATTAGTAAATCATAAGTGCTTTTGCCAATGCAGATATAAAATTCTGAGTTTTCATTTACCACTCAGACAAAATAGGGGATATTTATTATTTTATCTTTTTTAGTATACATTCATGAAGATGAATTTTCAAGAAGTTTGACAACTATAAAAAGTAGAAAAAACAGATCTCATAGTTTTGTCATCCAGCACAATCACAGCCAACTTCTTTTTCATTTTATTATATTATTTATTTTTCTTGTATATCTAGGTATGTAAGTACAATTAAAACAGTATTACATATGTAGGTAGATTTCCTAGTTCTACTTGTTTACATAATAAAGATTTCTTCAGCTTCAAACATTATGAAATGCAATTTATTCAGTCATGGTCCATTGTCCCTTAAAAGTATGTTTAAGATAAAGCTCAGCAAATTATCATTTTTGAACTCAAATAGAGCTTTTGAAATATAACAGCAGTAGAATCCTAATGAGAGTTTGTTCTTATTTTTAACACATTACATCTGAAGTGATATATCGCAGGAAATAGCATTTTAAGAAAATATTATTTCCTTTCTCAAATGATAATAAAGCATCCACTTTTCCCAAAATGAAATAGAAAGTAATAAAAATAGTCTTCTTAAGCTATATACATTATCTTTTATATATTTTAGGAGTTTCTCCAAAGTGCAAATTTTAGAAAAAAATTATTGTGGTCTTTGAACATAATTTTTAGCCTATGCATATTGTCCGCATCTAGCTATACTTAGCACTTTTCATCTGGAGTGTGTCAAAGCAATTCACATAACTTAATCAAAACTCAGGTTTTTTAAATTAAAGATTTAATTTAAGGAGATATTCAGCAACAACGAAATATTCTCCTCCCCCTAATTTTTTTTCTTTTTTTTTTTTTTTTTTTTTTTTTTTTTTTTTTTTTTTTGAGACAGGATCTCACTCTGTCATCCAGGTTGGAGTGCAGTGGTACAATCACTGCTCATCATGGCCTCAACCTTCTGGAATCAAGCAATCCTCCCACCTCAGCCACTCAAGCACTTCATATGTAATGTGTTAAAAAAAATAAGAACAAAATCTCATGCTTGGAACTATAGGCATGCCCACAACCAGCTAATTTTTTAACTTTTTGTAGGGGCAGGGTCTCACTATGTTCCCCTACAAATCCTGAGCTCAAACAGTCCTCCTGCCTCACCCTCCCACAGTGCTGGGATTACAAGCCTGAGCCACTGTGCCTGGCCAAATTCCTTATAAGATACTATTAGGTTGGTGCAACAGTAGTTGCTGTTCATGCCATTGAAAGTAAGGGCAAAAAACTGCAATTACTTTTGCACCAACTTAATAGGTATGATAATATATAGTTATTGACTCAATTTTTATCTCAATTCTCTGTGTGCATGTGTTCCATTGACATTTCTTTATATTTCTAATTTAATTCCAGGTTTAGGAGCACACGTGCAGGTTTGTTAGGCAGGGAAATTGCACGTCATGGAGGTTTGATGAGCAGATTATTTTGTCACCCAGGTAATAAGCATAGTACCCAACAGGTAGTTTTCCAATCTTCATCCTCCCCCAACCCTCTACCTTCAGGTAGGTCTCAGTGTCTATTGTTCTCTTTTTTGTGTCCTTGTGTACTCAATGTTTATCTCCCCACTTATAAGGGAGAACACCTGGTATTTGGTTTTCTGTTCATGTATTAAATCACTTAAGATCATGGCTTCTAGCTGCATTCCTGTTGCCGCAAAAGACATAATTTTATTCTTTTCTATAGCTGCATAGTATTCCATGGTGTATATATACCACATTTTCCATATTCACTCTTCTGTTAGTGAGCATTTAGATTTATTCTATGTCTTTATTTTTGTCAATAGTGCTCCTATGAGCATACAACTGCATGTGTGTTTATGGTAGAACAATTTACTCTCCTTTGTTTATGAACCCAATAATGGAATTGCTGGGTCAAATGAGAGTTCTTTTAGTTCTTTGAGAACTTGCCAACCTGCTTTCCACAATGGATGAACTTATTTACATTCCCATCAGCAGTTTATAAGTGTGTCCTTTTCTCCACAACCTCACAAGCATCTGTTATTTTTTGACTTTTGAGTAATAGCTACTCTGATGGGTGTGACTTAGTATCTCACTGTGGTTTTGATTTTCATTTCTCTAATGATTAGTGATGTGGAGCATCTTCTCATATGCTTGTTGGCCATGTGTATGTTGTCCTTTGAAATGTGTCTGTTCATGTCCTTTACCAATGTTTTAATGAGATTGTTTGTTTTGCTTGTTAATTTGTTTATGTTTCCTGTAGATTCTGGTTATTAGACCTTTGTGGGATGCATAATTTGCAAATTTTTTCTTCCATTCTGTAGGTTGTTTACTCTGTTGATCATTTCTTTTGCTGTGCGAAAGCTCTTTCATTTAATTAGGTCCCATTTGTCAATTTTTGTTTTTGTTACAATTGCTTTTGGCAACTTCATCATGAAATCTTTGCCAAGACCTATGTCCAGAATACAACTTTCTAGATTATCTCCCAGGGTTTTTATACTTTTAGGTTTTACATTTAAATCTTCAATCCATCTTGAGTTGATTTTTTTTATATGTTGTTGTAAGGAAGAGGTCCAGTTTCTTCTGCATATGGCTAGCCAGTTATTGAGCATCATTTATTGAATAGAGATTCATTTCCCCATTGCTCATTTTGGTCAACTTTGCAGAAGATTAGATGGATGATGCAGGTGTGTCTTTATTTCTGGGCTCTCTATTCTATCAGATCTATGAGACTGTGTTTGTACCAGTGCCATGCTTTTTTGGTTACTGAAGCCTTGTAGTATAATTTGAAGTTGGCTAACCTGATGCCTCCAGTTTTGTTATTTTTGCTTAGGATTACTTAAGCTATTCAGACTCTTTTTAAGCTTTGTACAAATTTTAAAATAGTTTTTTTTTCCAATTCTGTGAGGAATGTCAATAGTAAGTTTGATAAGACTAGTATTAAATCTGTACTTTGCTTTAAACAGTATGGTCATTTTAACCATATTGATTCTTCCTATCCATGAGCATAGAATGTTCTTCCATTTGTTTGTGTCATCTCTGATTTTTTTCAGCAGTGTTTTGTGTTTTGTAATTCTTGCAGAGATTTTTCACCTCTCTGGTTAGCTGTATTCCTAGGTATCTAATTCTTTTGTGGCTACTGTGAATGAAATTATGTTCTTGATTTTGCTCTCAGCTTAAACATTGTTAGTATACAGAAATGTGATTGTTTTTGTACATTGATTTTGTATCCTAAAATTTTGCTGAAGTTGTTTACCAGACCTAGGAGCTTTGGGGCAGAGACTATGGAGTTTTCTGCTTTCCATTTGCTTGGTAGATTTTTCCTCCATCCCATTAATTTGGGGCTATAGATATCATTGCATGTGAGATTGATCTCTTACAGACAGCATACAGTTGGGTTTTATATATTAACTCACCTTTCCACTATGTATCTTACAGTTGGGCATTTAGCTCATTTACATTCAAAGTCAGTATTGATATGAACAAGTTTGAGCCTGTCATTGTGTTGTTAGTTGATTATAACGCAAACTTGATAGTGTAGTTGTTTTATAATGTCAAAGATCTATGTACTTAAGCACATTTTTGTGGTGACTAGTAATGGTCTTTCTCTTCCATGTTTAGCATGCCCTTAAGGATCTCTTATAAGACAGATCCGGTGGTAACAAATTTTCTCAGCATTTGCTTATCGGTAAAGGGACTTATTTCTTCTTTGCTTATTTTTTGGTTTGAAATTTATTTTCCTTAAAAATTCTGAGTATAGGCCTCCAAACTCTTGTAGACTGCAGGGTATTTGCTGAGGGGTCCATTGTTAGCCTGATGGGATTTCCTTTGTAGGTGATCTACCTCTTCTCACTAGCTGCCTTTAATATTTTTTCTTTCATTTTGACTTTGGAGAATCTGACAACTATTTGTCTTGGGGACGTTCATCTGGTATAGTACCATGTAGGAGTCCTCTGCACTTCCTGAATTTGAATGATGGCCTCTCTAGTGAGGATTGGGGAAATTTTTATGGTTGATATCCTCAAATATGTTTTTCTGTTGCTTGCTCTCTCTCCCTCTCTTCCAGGGACACCAATGAGTCATAGATGTGGTCCCTTTTCATAATCTCATATCTCTCAGAGGTTTTGATCATTATTTTTTATTCTTTTTTCTTTGATTTTGTCAGAATGAATTAATTTGGAAAACTGGTCTTTGAGATCTGGGAGTCTTTCCTCAGCTTGGTCTATTCTTGGTCTTGGTCTATTTTATAATCACTTGTTAATACTAGTGATTATAAAATTCTTGAAGTCAGTTTTTTAAATCTATTGTATCAGTTTGATTCTTTGTTAAAATGGCCATTTCATGGTCCAGCTTCTATATCATTTTATTACATTCTTTAGATTCCTTGGATTAGGTTTTGACTTCCCCTTGAATCTCAATGATCTTTGTTCCTACCCATATTCTGAATTCCACGTCTCTCATTTTAGATATTTCAGCCTGTTTGAGAGCTGTTGTTGGGGGAACTAGTGCAGTCATGTGGAGGTAAAAATACATGATGGCTTTTTGAGTGCCAAAGTTCTTGTACCAGTTTTCTCATCTGTGTGGGCTAATGTTCCTTCAGTTATTGAAGTTGCTGTTCTTTGGATGAGGCTGTTTGCTTTTATCGTCTTAGATGACCTTGGAAATTGAATTGCATTATAAGATCGGTTCAGTTGACTGGTTTCATTTCTTGTATTATTGTTACAAACTATTTCAAATGTTTTCCAGTTAACTATCATTATTGTGAATGGTAGATATATGAATGATAAATCAAAAATGAAAACAAATCAAGCTTTAGAATTATATCTAGCAATAAATTTTATTCTGGAGAGTGCTCCGTGTGCACTTGAGAAGAATATATAATCTGCTGATGTTTGGTGGAATGTTCTGTATGTTTGTCATGTCCATTTGGTCTATAGTGTTGTTCAAGTTTGCTGTTTTCCTTATTGGTTTTCTGTCTGGATGTTCTATCTATTACTGAAAATGGGGTGTTGAAGTCTCCTACTATTACTGTATTGCTGTCTATTTTTCCCTTTAGATCTGTAAATAAACATTTGCTTTATATATTTAGGTGCTATGATATTGTGTGCATATATATTTGCAATTGTTATATTTTTTAACTGACCTTTTTATTATTATATAATGACCCTCTTGGTCTTTTGTGATTGTTTTTAACTTTAAGTCTGTTTTTTGCCCCTCTCAGAGGGCAAGAGCCATCCCTGCCCTCTTTTCGTTACTATTTACATGAAATATCTTTTTCCATCCCTTCACTGTCAGTCTGTGTGTCTTTAAATCTACTGTGAATTTTTTGTAGAAAGCATATAGTTTGATCTGGTTTTATCCATCATGCCATTCTATGTCTTTTGATTGGGGAGTTTAATTCATTTCCATTTAAAGTAATTATTGATAGATAAGGACTTACTAGTGCTATTCTGTTCATTGTCTTCTGTCTATTTTTGCAGTTATTTTGCTCCTCTTTTATTATCTTGTAGTCTTTCAGATTTTTAAGCCTTGACTGGTCAAGGAATTTTTTTCTTTTTTTGGTATTGGCTCATGGCTTCTTTAGCAATTCAATTTCCTCAAAATACAGTGAACTTACTTGCTTCCAGATAGTTTCATTTGCCTATAAACATACTAATTTTTTTTAAAAAGCTCACTTTATTGACATATAATCAACATACAAAAAGTTACACATATTTAATATGAGCAACTATTAAGTTGTTATTAGCTTAAAATAGGCTGTTATGGTGATGGAGAAATTAATAGGAAATAGAGAAGTTAGCCTGAAGAAAATGGAAATGAAAAAGTTCTTTTCAGAAGGCAGAATATAAGTCTAATCAAGGAATTTTCTCCATTTATTAGGAAAGTGGGATTTCACAATTCCTGCCTGGCAAGATTTTCATCATCGTTGTACACTACTGACTGTAGTAGAAATCCTACTCTTTATTTTTTTTTTAATTACGCAATCCCTGCTCCAATACTATTTATTGAGTGGATTTAGAGGAGAAAATAATTAACTTTTGCTTCAAATGCTGCAGGATTCTTAGAGATAATAATCAGACTTGACGAAGAGAAGAGAATATTACTAGAAGATCATAAATAACTGTATGGGACTACTGGTTGTCTCCCATAAGATGAAATGAGTATCTTGTACTTTGTGAGAGGAGAGGTAAAATATGTGTTTGATGCCTACAAAGGCACAATGTGTTAGAGACTGGCTAGCCATTCACCAAAAAGCGTTTCCTATTTTTTCCTGCAATTACAGTTTGACTATTATTTCCCATTGACCTTTCAGTCAGGTGCAACCATGTGATTAAGATCTAGCCAACAAAATGTGGCAGATGTTAGCAACCACTTTCAGATTTGATGCACAGAAAGTACCCACATGTGATCCTTCAGGTGGATCATGTGGCTCTTTTTCTTTCCAAAGCTTGACAGAAAAGAGCACAGAGATCATACAAACTATATATGGAGGAGCCACAAAATATAAAGAGACCGGGCACCTCTGCTTCCAACTAGAATGGGAAAAGGGGCCTGGATATATCATCCCTTCTGAAACAACAATAAATTTTACAAAATATCTGAAGCAATAGTTTTCTATGTATTGAACATAGACATCAGACATTGAAGGATAGTTAGTGATCCTTAAGAAACAGTAAGCAGGTGGGTCCAACAATTTTTCCAGTTGACCGCCTTCAGAGAATTTGCAAGATGCAGCTCATGGAGCAGGAACCCAAGCAGATTCCAGTACATTTTCTAAAATGAGGAGTCAGGATATAGGCGTCTGGGGAGATACCCAGGCAGTTGGAGTTCACAAAACAGCATACTAGAAGGGAGAGTGTTGCACAGAGAGAGAACTAAGGAGATATGCAGAGAGTACACCTTAAATGTTCAGCAAAGTACTGATCAGCAAATGCGTGTGAGGAGACTATCTGGGGCTGGAAACAAAGAATACTCTAGAATGAGCAAGAATGTTCACATGTAAGTATATATGTCAAAAGTTTTCTTATTTATCTATTTCAAATATATGCAGTTTCTTACACATCAATTTTAATTCCATAAAGCTATTTTTAAAAGTGTAAGTCTCTTGTATCTCTAAAAGTAAAAAAAAGCAATAAAAAACTTGGAATTTATTTAAGAAATAAACCTGTATTGTTTTTGAGTCATTTTTTTTTTTGTTATAGCCTGACTAATATTATGAAAGCTAATTCCAAGACTTTATGGCCCTATGAGATCAACCTGCAGGAACTAAAACTATCTGCTTTCTTATTCATATCCAGTAGGACAAATTATCTTTTTATTAGCTTTCATAGAACAAAGATAATTTTTTTATTTTTCAAAGCCCCCATTAATGTCTTTTTGTATTCTATTAATCTAAATTGACTTATGTGACAGTGTCTGAGTGAATCATGGTCAATGCCATCATAGACAATTGTGTAGGCCATACTTTGTAAAGGAGCACTCCACAAAGGGGGAAAAAAAAGAGGGCTTAAAATCGTATGTGCCCTGCTTACCAAACTATGCAATCTGGTGCTGAGCTACATTTACCTGGAAAATGGGAACTTTCCTTTCTCTAATTTGCACAGAGCTGCTATATATCTTTCTTTAGGCTTCAATCCTAGTGGTTATGCAGAAAGACATTTGTTGAAAAAGAGAAGGAAATTAAGTGCTAGCTAGGGAAATGACAGATAATAACATATGATTATGATATGGATATCGTTCATTTTCTGTGTTTCAAGCTGCCCTGGATGAAAGGAATCTCTCACTTATCTGAAATCTTGTACAACTTTATGTTATAAAGCTCTCATGGTATTTACAACTCCTTATCTTTAATTGTAATTAATTGCATGTGTATAACAAAATTAGGAATACAATATAAAGAGAGGCAAGAATTGGATGACTGTGTAAAACGAAAATGTTTTGGAGGACCAAATCCAGGGAATTCTTTTGGCCAACAGAGAAAAAGCCGGCGTAAGAAAGGGTTCCAGTAATCTTTATGTTTTGAGAGAAAAGTACTTAGGTGGCAAATTCGACTATGCTACCTGTGCTTTTCTCAAGACAAGAAATAAAATGATTTCTCAAGCATACAGTATGTTATATACAGTAATGACCACAAGGGAGAAGATGTCTTGATGGAGACACTACCCAGTGAGGTTTCCTAGACTCTTTCAAGATACAGCAGTAAAGTTCCATTAAATCTGTGAGACAAAACACAGGAGTAAATGAGACATCTGCAGAACCAAATTAAAAATTAATTTTTCCATGGATTTCTGTGCCCTGGTTTGCTTTTGGGTTTAAAATCAGTTTGGTGGTATGTGGTGGTTAAAAGTGACCAGCACACCATGTTAATAGAGGCATGCTGAATTCAAACTGACCTGTGCCAAAACAGTCAGTTCAGATTGCAAGCAAATATGTTGGGCAAACCGTTTGTTTGTTTCTAGTAACTTGTACAAGCTCATTGGCAAAATGTAGAGTAGTAAATATGAAACGAAGAAATATTTGTTAAATGGCCCTTTAAATTTTCCATGATATATTTTATTATGGGTCATTAATTTAATTGGTCCACTAAAATAATATTTTCATAGTTACAAAAATGTTTCTGTTAAAAAAAAAGATAGTAATAACGAAAAATATACACAGAATAGCCTAAGCAGTACGAGAGAACAAAATGAAGTACACAAAAAGTAAAACATAAGACAAGACGCATGTTTGTACTATTGAATTCAATATTGACATTTAAATGTCAAACAGTGACATTTACATAACATTTAATTAATATATTAATTTTAATTAAGTCCTAGATTTATGTATTTAATTAGAAATCTGTTTTGGTTTGTTTAGTTCTAAAATAACTAATGAGTTATACCTACTCTAATTCTTATACATACCTTAGTAACATAACAAATGTAAGTTAAGCCAACACAAGTGATTCATGAAATTTTTTTCATTTTAAGAAAGGTCTATATTTTACTCAAGTTTGCAAAACAATCTTACACAGAATCTTTTTCTAAATTAATTGTGTATCAAAGGTCTTACTTTACATTTTTGAAATGCCCAACTTTTAAAAAGTACCAGAAGAAGGAGGATCCAGGAGAAAGAAGAATAGGATAAGGAGGATGGAAATATACCAACTAGAAATTTCTCAGTCAATAAAAAACTCCAGGAATGGAGACACTTCAGATGTGGCAATGCTTTTTTTCTGCCCTTGGCTCTAATGACGCTAAGGAAGTTTTCATGTCTGATTAGTCGCTATCTTGCACTCTATGTAACCATATATACTAATTTCAGTAAACACCATTGCAAAACTGGTCAAAATTAAGTAAGTGACAAATTAGTCCATAAGCCAAAACATATTTCAATGTAACAAAATTTACCAAGCATGTACTGAGAACAGTTAGTATTCTGTGGATGTACTAATAAAAATGATATATATCCCCATGAATAATCACTAAAAGAGAGACATGCATATGAATTGTAAACAATATGATAAAATAATATATATTTACTTATTTATATATATATATATAATTTTTCACTTATTTATAAATTGTTCAGAGGATGAAATGATTAACTTGAGAGATATAGCACTAGCGATAGGAAAGTCGAGGAAGTCTTTACAAAGGAAATGGTTGGATTCAGTTTGAAATGATGAAAAAAATTTCTAAACAGTAAAGGTCGGGAGATTATTCTAGGCAGAATGAATGGTACCTGCTTTAGGAGAACAAGAGCCAGATTTAAAAAAAATTAACTGTACAGGTTGTAAATTTTGTGACATAATAAACTACATAGAAAAGTAATATATGTTTACTGGGGCCAAATATTATATTTGAATGTACCTAGTTGAATGTATTAAACTTATTTAAATAGAACCATCTTTTTCCTAAAACAAAAGAAGGAAAAATTATATTACAAAGTGTTCTTATATGAACTACGGAGTTAACATCAAGTTTTTATACTTTGCCTGGTTACCTTCTTGACTGGCAGTTTGATCACAGTTTGCCTTATAACCTGCAATAAAGTTGTGGTGACATACTCACTGCAAGTAAGGCAATGATATAGATCTTAAAGCATGCTGGTAGTGAATATAGTTAAGCTAACTTTCAGATAATTTTATCTTTTATCCATATCCATGAAATTACCCAGAAAAGCTTTAAATTGTCTGCATTGAAATTGAGATGAGTATGTTTCGATAGACCTCTAGTAAAGAAAAAGAGAGCCATACTAAAAGTAGTACCTGGAAAGTACTATATTTTATTAATCATGTGACAATGATATTCCTTTAGATCTAATAACTGAAACAATGAAGCTGAAAATGGCAACATTATGCTAAAGTTAAGGGCTTATAAGTGATAATCAAGTGTTCTTGACCATCTGAAGAATTGGGGCATTGAATTCAGGTTTCTTAGATGAGTCAACAGGAGTTTCTTGCTCTCTTATTGGGACTGTCTTCCCCCTCCTTCTGTGCTTTGTTGTATCACAAAACACTGGTTGCTTTCCCACAGGGGACTCACTTTGTTTTTAGTAAATTTCAGTCCTCACCTACTACCCACTCCTCCCTCCATTCAACACTCATAGCCACCCTAGTGCCATCTGTCTTGAAGCTTTTCAGAATGAATTCCACTGTGCCTTCATTCCTATTCCTATTAGTCACCTCTCAAAGCTCAGGACCTCCATGTCATTTGTTTCTCCTGGACTCTCAACTTCTAATAGGGCTCTATTCTCTCATTTGATCCCATTTCTCAGCTAGGCCGCAACGTTTGTGAAACCTTTACCCTCTGCCCTCAATAACCTATATCTAATTCTCTACTTCCTTAATATTGTCTCTGAACAGTCTCTACACCTTCTGGAGACTGACTTTTGCTAAGACCCTTCTTCCCCTATTGCTCTCTAACATACCAGTGCAACTGTGAGTTCAATATATAGTTGGTAGTTGAGAGAAAATAATACTCCAGAAGGAAACTTCCAGGATGATTTCCTTCGACCTGCCCGGCATATAAGCTTTGTTGGCCATGTAATTACTATAGGAGATACTATCCAACTTTTAAACTGTATTTTATGCTGCAAGTGGAACAGATTAGACTTCAGAGAAACTTCGAGTTGTAATTTCCTTTTTCTTTCCAGTAAGACCATGATTTTAAAAAGAGTCTTTGGTATGGTTCAGAGCGCCTAGGTTTGTACTTACTTTCAGAGGTTTAAAGGGTGAACTTTCAACCTTCTGCTTGTGTGACTGTAATGTAAAATTACCAACGCATTACAGTCTGAATTGCCCTAGTTTTATAATGTACAGGATATCTTTGAAACTATGAAAATTCAATCAGATAATTTACATGAAAATGACTGATTAAAAAATGCATATTTAATAAAGGACTTTTTTTTCTGTTTTAGGAACTGCATGAATATATGTCTAAGAAGACTTTGTTCAGGGGAAAGGTGTTCATGACCATACTTTAAACACTTTAAATATTTCTACAGATCTTATAAAACTAATTAGTATAAAGGGATAAAGGAAAGTCATCCCACTTTTTAGATTGTTCAGGTAACGCCATGTTGTAATTATTTTAAAAACTTCACGTTTGTATATTATTTTTCACTATTCAAAGTCCTTTCATGTATATTATTTTTCACAACTCTGCAAATACTAATTCATGTTTATAGATAAAAGGACCTAATTTTAAAGAAACCATTGTTTTGCTTTTATAATTATTTTTGATTCATGATAATTGTACATATTTGGAGGTATAGTGTGATATTTCAGTGAATAGGTACAATATGTAATGATCAAATCAGGGTAAATGGAATATTCATTACCTCAAGCATTTTTCTTTATTGTG
Organism: Ateles fusciceps; assembly: GCA_036589455.1. Classification (NCBI taxonomy): domain Eukaryota; kingdom Metazoa; phylum Chordata; class Mammalia; order Primates; family Atelidae; genus Ateles; species Ateles fusciceps. The sequence goes on from JAZHEH010001096.1 coordinate 1,346,437, forward strand.
AGTGTTGGGAACATTCAACATCGCTCTTCTAGCTATTTGAAAATATACAATTAATTGTTGTTAATATAGTCACCCTACAATGCTAAAGAACACTAGAACTTATTCATCTTCTCTAACGGTAAATTTTGTATTTATTAATCAATCTTTGACTATCCCTTCCTCTTACTTTTCCCCCGACTTCAGTAGTCACTGTTCTACTCTCTACCAGTTAATCTCACAGTGAGAATAATCTCTTTAGATAAAGTGCTTTTAGTGATTATATCTCTAAATACAAGAAATTCCCAAACTCAAGAAATGATTTATTAAATTAGGGGAGATTTAATAATTTAATAAGTGTAGTTTAACTTTTAAAATTGATAAAGCAGGATTTTCCCTTTCAAGTATAGTAGGAGAGATCACACCTATGCTCCCAATGCGGGGAGAAACAAGCCTCGAAAAAGACGAATTATACCAATCCTAATTTTAAAGGCACCAAGAGGCTGTGAAAACAATAAAGACTATATTAAAATTTTAGAGAAAGGAGTGTCTTTGGAAAGGGAGCTCATAATTTCATGTTATTTTTCCTCAAAGGGCATTTGCCTAGTCTGAGACCAAGCTAAGGGACGAAGTTGGTTCACGCCTAGAAACTCCAGTGGGGAAATAGAAACCAATAAGCTTGTGGCAGTCATATGAGACTGGTTTAAAACAAATTTGGAACTTGAGGGAACTCAAGAGCCATCGTGGGGATAGTTCTTAAATTCTGGAGCTTTGCTAATGCATAACAAAAATGACCTTTGCTCCAGGTCCCAATAGGCTCCTCATTTCCCTCTGAGACCTCATCAGCTAGGACTTTATTGTCCATGTCACTATCAGCATTTTCGTCACAACTATTTAATCAGTCTCTAGGAAGTTCCAGAATTTTCCTTATCTTCCTGTCTTTTTCTGAGCCCTTCAAACTCTTCCAACTTCTTCTGACCATTACCCAGTTGTAAAGCAGCTTTCACATTTTCAGGTATCTTTATAGCAATGCCCCACTCCTCTGTATCCATTTTCCTTATTAGTCTGTTCTCACATTTCTATAAAGAACCACCTGAGACTGGGTAATTTATTTTAGAAAGAGGTTTAATTGGATCATTGTTCTGCAGACTGTACATGAAGTATACCAACTTCTACCTCGGCGGAAGCCTCAGGAAATTTACAATCATGGTGGAAGGTGATGGGGAAGCAGGCATGTCTTATATGGCTGGAGCAGAAGGAAGAGATGGGTAGGTACCACAAACTTTGAAACAACCAGATCTCACAAGAACTCACTCACTATCATGAAAACAGCATCAAGGGGGAGATCTACCCCCACAATCCAATCACCTCCTACCAGTCCCCACCACCAACATTGGGGATTATAATTCAACAAAAAATGTGAATGAGGACACAGATTCAAGACATATCAATAAATATGCTGACTAATAGAATTATAGCTTGCCTGAATATGAAGTGTCATGGAAAAAAGATAGGTAGAGGCGATACATTTGTCATAGACAATCCACAATGTGTATATTCACATGTGAATACTATTTTAATTGTATTTTTAAATAAAAAATTGCCTTCCTCTCCTGAAAATCATTGGTAAATTAGAAATATCATGATATCATCCTGTTATTCCACACATACTACTGTATATACATCTCAAATAGCCTTTTTCATATGCATTGTTCTCTCTTTTCAGAAAAGAAAAATATGCTTTCCTACAGAGAGCTTAAGATCACAGATCACCACTAAAGAACTTACTTATGTAACCAAACACCATGTGTTTCCCAATAAGCTATGGAAATAAATGAAAAATAAAAATAAACAAAAATATTTAAAAAGCCACTACGGGCGTAGTGGCTCATGCCTGTAATCTCAGGACTTTGGGAGGCTGAGGCAGGCAGATCACGAGGTCAGGAGATCCAGACCATCCTGGCCAACATGGTGAAACCCCGTCTCTACTAAAAAATACAAACAATTAGCCAGACGTGTTGGTGCGCACCTTTAGTCCCAGCTACTTGGGAGACTGAGGCAGGGGAATCACTTTAACACAGCAGACAGAGATTGCAGTGAGCCGAGATCACACCACTGCATTCCAACCTGGTGACAAAGTGAGACTCCGTTAAAAAAAAAAGACTACCTTTTTTTTTATTTCTAATTTCTACTGCATTTTTATCAAAGTAGTCTTACTGATTATTCAACAACCCAACATCTGTTGAACACTTACTAGATGGAAGGCATTGTGTTGGTCTCTGAGGATTACAAAAATAAATTTTAAAACTACCACTGTCTTTAAGGCCTATAGTCTTCAAAGGGGATGAAGATGCTTAGCTGGGCAGTGAAAATATATAGAATCTGGACTGGCAGAAATGAGAAGATAGAAAACAAAATTATTTGCCTGAAAAACTGAGTAATTAAAATGAACAAAATTTCAAGATTTAATTTTTCTTGTTTGCACAAGGCAACTGTATAATTTTTATGTATTGCTTTAACAAATATTGCAGAACTTACCCTTTTTCTCATTATTTTTATTTGAAACATTTTTGACTTAGCCATAATGAGCACTCCAGCTTATGCAAAACTTTTAAAATGAGTTGTAATTTTCCGTAATAATCCTACTGTTTGAAATGTACCTATTCAGGTAAAATTCCAAAGTTCATGCAAGTATGAGGAATAAATTATTTCTGATTAGCCTAATCGGTCACCTTCTCAAAAACCCATTTTTTGTATTTTCATTTATTATATTTATTTAATTGTAAATCCTTTTATTTACATTTATTGTAAATCCTTTATTGTAAATCCATTGACCACATGAATCTAATACAAATTAGATGAAAAAACTAATTTATATATTAGCAGTTTACTTATGATGCTTTCAGGATTTGTTACAAAAATTATCTGTTAAATAAATTATTTAAGGTTTTATTGGATGACTAATATACTGTAGGAGTAAACAAGTTCGACCCTCTCCGTTTTCCTGACCTCGCATCTGCATTTTGAAGGTCGCTATTAACGTTAATGCCTTCAGCTCGTCTGATGTTCTAGACATTGACAAGGCATACCACAACCTCTTCTGCCAAACATGATCATAGCTTTCAAGTCAATGAGAGTTTGAGAGAAAAACTTCCAAAAGTGTCACAGACTTTTTTTTTAGGATTTGTTACCAAGGGACTGTATAGAAGAAATACAGCTCACTGTGCAAAATTTTCTAAATTCTAGCCAAAGCTTCCTTATGGAATATGTACTTATTATAACTTACTTGAGAGGAGAGATTAGCAATAATTTTTATCCATGTCTTACATTATTCTTATAATTTTTTATAGCATGTGTTGCCAAGAAGAAACAATTCTTACTGTATAAGGGATCGAGGCTCTACTTCTTGAGATAGAGAGAGAGAGAAAGAGAGACAGAGAGAAAGAGAGAAAGAAACTCGCCATGAGAAAATTATTAACATAATTTGGATATTTGTCCCTTCTAAATCTCACGTTGAAATGTAATCCCCAGGCCAGGCATGGTGGCTCACGCCTGTAATCCCAATACTTTGGGAGGCTGAGGCAGGTTGATCACCTGAGCTCAAGAGTCTGAGACCAACCTGGGCAACACGGCAAAACCCCACCTCTACCAAAAATGGAAAAAATTAGCTGGGTATGGTGGCACACACCTGTGGTTCCACTTACTTAGGAGGCTGAGGTGGGAGGAGCATTTGAAACTTGAGCCTGGGAGGCATAGGGTGCAGTGCACACCACTGCACACCAACCTGGGTGACGTGAGACCCTGTCTGAAAATAAATATATAAATGAAAATTTAAAAAATAAAAAAAAAAAAACAGAAAAACACAAAAAAGAAATGTACTTCCCATTGTTGGGCCTCAAGGGAAATGTTTGAGCGTTTGGATCATGGAGAGTAGATCTCTCATTGCTGGAATAGTCACAATATATGGGTGTTGGAAAGTGTGTGTCATATCCCTCCCCTTTGGCTCCTGCTCTCACCGCATGATGTAACATGTCTGCTCCAGCTTCACCACCCACCATGAGTAAAAGCTACATGAGTTCTCACCAGAAGCAAATGCCGGCACTATGCTTTCTGGAAAGCCTAAAGAACTGTGAGACAATTAAACCTCATTCATTGGTAAATTATCTAGCATCTGGTATTTCTTTACAGTAATACAAGAATGGCCTAATTCAGTTATACTTAAATAATACTAATAAAATGTACTGAGTAGTAATGATGTATAGGATATTGAGCTAAACAGTTTATTTCATACTTCAAACTTGTAGGCATCCTCATATAATAAAAAGACTTGATGTTTATAGTAATGAAAGTTTGAACTCAAAACTTGACTCAACCATATGAATATCTTGAATAGGTTGCATATCCTCTTTAATCTCCTCTTATCTTTAAATGAGGGCCAATAATACCTAACAGATATTATGAATCTAAAACCTTTTGTATAGCATATAATACTTAATGGGTTTCTCAATAAATTCACAACCTAAAAGTAGCAAAGAAATTTTATCCATGCTTTGAATATTGCCCTGATGTTTATTACTACCTGGCCCTAGGTTCATCAATAAATTCAATTAGTCACAAAACTGACTACAGATGACTTTTCATATGCACAAATCTAGTATTTGGGACATACTTGCATTTAATCAAAATACATAAATTATTAATATACTGCCTTGATTATAGCTAAGTCAGTTGACCTGCTGTTTGGATTCCCATAGTAGCTTTACATATATAAATTAATTTATTCCACTATTCCTCCCTATTTTGCTGACCTCTTCATCTGCAGTTTGAAGACCACTTGTATTGTCTTCAGCTACTCTGATGTCCTAAACATTCACAAGATATACCATATCCTTTTCTGCCAAACATGATCAAAGCTTTGAGGTCAAAGAAAGTTTTCCTACACATTTCCTGACAGCTATGCTATGAAGAGCAGTTAATCGGTTGTGGCTTCTGTGTAATTATTGCTGACACTTATCAGTATCCCTGAATGTGTTTGCTTTCGATCTGGATTCTATCTGAACATGTTTACAGTCTCTCAAAAATACTGTGTAATGCTCTATGTTAAAAAATGTTGTATATCACTTCTTAGAGTTTTACTGTTTTTTTCATTTGCTTTTTGCTGGTGTACAAAATGCAAATTGATATATATATACATATATATGCTACATTTAATGCAAATTGTTAATTGTATGCTAAATTTACTGAATTCATTTGCTAATTCTTATAGTTTATCAATGGATTCTTTTAGATTTTTCATGTCTATAATCATGTTATCCATAACAAATGATTAGTTATTTCTTCCTTTCCAAAACGTGGGCCATTTCTTCCTGGCAAGGACCTTCAGTACAAATTTAAACAGAACAGATGACAGTGAGCACCCTGTATTCACCTGATTTCATTGTGCAAACATCAAATATTTTATCATTAATCAGGAAGTGTACGATGGGAGTTTTGTAGATGTTATTTAATAAATTAAAGATGTTTATTTCTATTTTTACTATGCTAACAATTTATAATACAAACAGATGTTGAGTGGTGCCAAATGTTTTTTCCTGCAGCTGTTGAGATAATCATATAATTTCTCCTTTCTTTCCTTAATATACTGGATTATATTCATTTCTGAATGTTGAAACAATCTGAAATAAACTCACCATTATTTAACTTGATTCAGTAAACAACTAATATTATTCAGGATTTTTTGCATCTATGCTTATGAGAGCTATTAACCTATAATATTTCTTTCTCCTAACATCCTTGTCAGATTTTGTTGTCAAGACTGTACTACCAAAAAAATTTTTAAATACGTCTTTTTTTCTATTTTCCAAAATATCTTAGGTAAGATTGATGCTACTTTTACCTTAAATGTTTGGAATAATTTATTATTAAACTCATATGCCCCTGGAATTTCCTATGTGGAAAAGTTCTTATTTTCAGATGTATTTCTTTACTAGACATAGGACTATTCAATTTGTATAATGCTTCTTATGTATGTGTTTATAAATTTAATTTTAAAGTAACTTTCCTGTTATATCAAATTTTTGTAATTTATCTATTTATTTATTTTTAATTTGTTTCAAATATAGGGTGTTGCTGTGATGCTCATGCTGGTCTTGAATTCCCAGCCTTAAGTGACCCTCCTATCTGGACTTTCCAAAGCTTTGGGATTTCAGGCATTAGCCACTATGCCTGACCAAACTGTTATAATTTAATGGCATCATTTTTTTTGCTTCATTGTTTTCCTTCATTTTTATTTCTTTCTAGTTTCTAAAGAGAGTTTATTCCAAGCAGAAAAGTTGAGATAATCCCACATGGGAAGCACAGATTCCTAAGAATAAAAATCGGTGTTCCAAAGTATAGACATTTGGGATTGCTTATGTTGACAAAATTTAGAAAATTTTACTAGAATTTCAACATCTTTCTAAGTAAAGATTAATGCTTAGTTACAATGATCTGATTAGTAGAAGAGATCTTTTTTTGTTGAGGAAAGGTATATATAACATTTCATACTGAAGATGTAACGGTCATAGGGTTTAAGGGATATAGATGCAGGAATCTTGCATGCATACATTATGTAGTGGTGAATTCTGCTTTTATTGTACCCATCACCCCAACAGATAGTTTTCCAATCCTCATCCCCATTCCACTCTCCACGTTTTGTAGTCTCCAATGTCTATTATCCACTCTGTATGGCTATGTGTACCCAGTGCTTAGCTCCCATTTGCAAGGGAGAACATGTGGTATTTGACTTTCTGAAGCATTTCACTGAGGATAATGACCTCCAGTTCCACCCATCTTGTTGCTAAAGACTGGCTGAGTAGTATTCCATAGTGTGTGTATATATATCATATATATATGTCACATGTCATATATGTATATATATATCTCACATTTTCTTATCCAATCCTCTGTTGATAGATACTTAGACTGATTCCATATCTTTGCTATTGTAAATAGTGCTATGATAAACAAGTGCAGGTATCATTTTTATATAATAATTTATTTCCCTTGGGTATATACCCAGAAGTGGAATTGCTGGATCAAATGGTAGTTCTATTTTTTGTTATTCGTTATTTGAAAAATCTCCACACTGTTTTCCATAAAGATGGCACTAATTTGCATTCCCACCAATAGTTTGTAGTGTTCCCTTGTCTCGACATCCTTGCCAACATCTGTTGTTTTTAGACTTTTTAATAATAGTAATCCTGACTAATATAAGATGGTATCTCACTGTGGTCTCTGATGATTAGTGATGTTGAACATTTGTCAGTATGTTTTTTGGCACCTTATATGTCTTCTTTTGAAAAACGTTCATGTCTTTTGCTTACTTTTTAGTAGAGTTTTTTGTTTATATCTTGATGAGTTGTTTGAGATCCTCATATTCGCCCTTTATCAGATGCATAGTTTGCAAATATCTTTCCCATTTGTCTATTTACTCTGTTGGTTCTTTTTTTGTTGGCTCTGGAGCTTTTTGTTTAATTAAATCCCATTTGTTTACTTTTGTTTTGTTGTGCTTGCTTTTGAGGACTTAGTCATAAATTCTTTCCCTAGGCCAATGTCAAGAAGAGTTTTTCTTAGGTTTTCTTCTAGAATTTTATATTTTCAAGTTATATATTTAGGTCTTTAATCCATCTTGGGTTAACTCTTGTATATGGTGAGAGATATGGGTCTAGCTTCATTTTTCTGCACATGGCTTCCAATTTTCCCAGCATCACTTATTGAATAGGGTATCCTTTCCCCAGTATATATTTTTGCTGATTTTGTTGAAGATCAGTTTGCTATAGGTATATGGCTTTGTTTCTGGGTTCTCTATACTGTTCTATTGGTCTATGTGTCTATTTTTATATCAGTACCATTATATTTTGGTTACTATATCCTTGTAGTAGAATTTGAAGTCAGGTAATGTGATGTCTCAAGTTTTGTTCTTTTTGCTTAAGATCACTTTAGTTATTCAGCTGTTTTTCTTTAATTCCACATGAATTTTAGTATTGTTCTTACTGATTCTTTGAGAAATGACCTTGGTAATTTTATGGGAACTGCATTGAATATGTAGATTGCTTCAGGCAGTACGGTGATTATAATAACACTATTCACTCTTCCAGTCCATGAGCGTGAAATGTTTTTCCACTTGTTTGCATCATCCAAGATTACTGTCATCAGTGTTTTGTAGTTCACCTTATACAAACCTCTCACTGCCTTGGTTAAATATATTCTTATGATTTTTTTTTGTTTGTTTGTTTGTTTTTTTTTGTTTTTTTTAGCTATTGTAAATGGATTGCCTTCTTGATTTGGTCCCTGGCTAGATTTTTATATGCGTATTGAAATGCTACTGATTTCTGTATGTTAATTTTATATCCTGAAACTTTACTGAATTCTTTTGTCAAATGTTTGAGTTTTTTGGTTGAGTCTTTAGGGTTTTTCTAGACATAAGATCATATCATCAGTGAGAATAGATAATTTGACTAACTTTATTCCAAACTGGATGCTTTTTATCTTTTTCTCTTTCTTTATTGCTCTGGCAAGGACTTTCAGTACTATATTGTATAAGAGTGGTGAAAGTGGGCATCCTTGTCTTGTTCCAGTTTTTGGAATTCTTTCAACTTTTCCACGTAAGTATGATGTGGCTGTGGGCCTGTCCTATACATTATGTTAAGATATGTTCCAGCTATGTCTAAGTTGTTGAGAATTTTCATCATAAAAAGATGCTGAATTGTATTGAAGCTTTTATCTATTTCTGTTGAGATTATCCTAGGCTTTTTGTTCTTAATTCTATGTGATGCATCACATTTATTGATTGAATGGATGGTTTCTTTATTGAAGGATGGCTGAACCGTCCTTGCATCCTTGGGATAAATCTCATCTGATCATGATGTTATTATTTGTTTGATGTGCTGTTAGGTTTTACTTGCTAGTATTTTATTGAGTGATTTTGTATCTATGTTCATTAGTGATATTGGTCTGTAGTATTCTTTCTTTGTTGTGTCCTTGTCTGGTTTGGGTATCAGTGTGGTACTGGCCTTGTAGAATGAATGAGGAAAAATTTCACCTTCCTTGATTTCTTGGAATAGTTTCAGGAGACATACAATCAATATTGTATGTCTGGTAGAATTTGGCTGTGAACCCATCTGTTATTGGGCTTTATTTTCATCGGGAGATGTTCAACTCACCACTCATTACTGTTCTGTTCAGGAGTTCTCTTTCTTCCCAGTTCAATCACACTCAGTTGTGTGTTTGCAGGAATTTATCCATTTCCTCTAAGTTTTGTTTTTTGCGAGACTATAGTTGTTCATATATTATCTGATGATCTTTTGTACTTTTGTGGTATCAGTTGTAATGTCTCCTTTTTCATTTCTGGTTATATTTATTTGGCTCTTCTCTTGTTGGTTGGTGTAGCTAGCAGTTTATTAACTTTTAAAATTTTTTTTCCAAGACTCAACTGCTCATTTCATTGATGCTTTGTATTTTTTAAATCTCAGTTTCATTTAATTCTGCTTTGATCTTTGTTATTTCTTTTCTTCTGCTAACTTTGGGTTTGATTTGTTCTTTTTTTAGTTTCTTGAGGTGCAATTTTAGGTTATTAATTTGTGATGTTTCTGCTTTTTTGATATAGGCTTTTAATGCTATAAACTTTGCTCTTAGCACTGCTTTTGCTGTATCCCACAGGTTTTGGTATGTTGTGTTTTCATTTTCACTTATTTCAAAAAATGTTTCAATTTCCAGCTATACTTCCCCATTGACCCAGTAATCATTCAGGCATGCTGCTTAATTTCCATGTATCTGTATATTTACCAGACTTAGCCTTGGCATTGATTGTGCAATGTATTTTCCTGGGGATTGCTGTGTCTCCTGTAACTAGATGTCTAACTTTCTTAATAGATGAGAAATTTTCATTGATTATTTCCTTAAAAATGTTTTCTAACCTTTTTAATCCCTCTTCACTTTGGGGATTTAGTAAGTTTGGTTACTTTATCGAGTCCCAGATGTCTCAAAGCTTTGTTCATTCTTTTTTTCAATTCTGTTTTTCTTATTTTTGTCCAACAGGATTATTTTGAAAGTCTTGTCTTCGAGTTCCAAAATTATTCTTCTTGATCTAGTCTATTATTGAAACTTTTGAATGTATTTTTTATTTCTTTCAGTAAATTTTCTACATCCAGAATTTGTATTGTATTTGTTTTTAAGATGATCATCTCCTTGAGAAATTTCTCATTAATATCCTGGATTGGTTTTCTGATTTCTTTGTATTGATTTTCAGATTTATCTTGCATCTCATTGAGATTCTTTAAAACCAGTATTTTGAATTCTTTATCTGAACTTTTGAGGAATTCTTTTTGATTGGGATCTGCTATTAGACAATTTTGGTCTTTTGATGGTGTCACATTTCCCTGATTTTTCATGTTTCCTGTGTCCCTCCATTGACTTTGGTGCATATTGTATAGCAGTCAATTTTTCCAAGCTTTTGAAATTGCTTTCATAGGGGGAGAATTTTTTCCTGAGGATGTACCTGTGTTGTTGATTCAGTAAGATACAGTGGCTTTGATTAAGGTACTCATGGTAATATGATATTTGTATTAATATTTTGGCAGTACACAGGGCAGTGGTCTCTGTGGTTTCCTCAGTGACTTAGGGTACAGTTATTAGTTGAGGTTGCGATGGAGTTAAGCTAGTGGCCTGGACACCAACTGAGTCAGTCTTCAGGCCCTGGTGTTGGTTAGTAGTGGGGTCTTTTCAGGCCCCAGAGCAACTTACACCGGCTGTAGTGTTTGTGAGTCTGGGAGGGCTGATTCTTGAGACTTCAGGTGACTTACTTAGAAATTAATAGTAAGAGTAGTGGTCCCAGTGTGTTGGTGGGTTCTCAGGCCCCTTGGTAGCTAATGTGGTGTGGGTAACGGTAGTAGCAGTGATGGCACAACCCACTGGGACCCAAGCAATCCATATGGTTGTTGCTGGAAGTTGTGATGGGTTAGGTGGACTAGTCCCCAGTCCCATAGTCACCTGTAGCAAGACAGTGAGTATTGTCCTAACTGTGATTAGGAGAGCTTTGTCTCATTTGTCCCTCTCTCAGCTGGGTGGCAGTTGCAACTATGTCACCCCAAACTTGGCCTACGGTCAGGGCACAGCCCAGTGTTAAGCTCTCAGAAAGGCACTCTGGGCCTTTCACCAAGGAGTGTAGGGCCACCTCATGCAAGAAGCATGGGCAGAAAGCTATGAGAAGAGAAGTCTACTTGAGTCTTGGTCTCACAGCAGCCAATAGCAGGGCATTGGGTATTGATAACATGTGCATTGGAGTGCCTGGTTTTCCCGTACCTCCTTAACTGGACATTAGCAGCTGAAGGGCAGGGCATAACCCAGCATTAAACTCTCAAAATGGTACCCTGAGCCTATAGTCAGGGAGGGTGGATTTCCTCCCATTCAGGCAGTGTGGGCAAGAAGCTGTGGCAAATACAGTCCACTTGTGTCTGAATCTCACAGAAGCCTGTTGCAGGTAAGTAAATATTGCCTTAGAGATGCATAGGACAGCTTTGTCTCCTTGTCTCTCCTTGGCCAGGTGGTAGCTGCAACCACATCAGTCTGAACTCAGGCCTAGAGTGGGGTGTGGCTGAGCATTAAGCTCTAAGATGGCACTCTGGGCTTAGGACCAGAGAGGGCAGAGCACCTTCCAGTCTAGCAATGTGGTCAAGAAGCTATGGGGAATAATGTGGTCCACATATATCTCAGTCTCACAGCAGCCCACAACAGGGTAGCAGGCACCCAATACTGGATGCATATATACTTAGGATCATTATATCCTCTTGCTGAATTGATCCCTTTATCATTACATAATGGCCTTCTTCATCTTCTTTCTTTACTGTTTTTGATTTCAAGTCTGCTTTATCTGATATAAGGGTAGCTACTTCTATTCACTTTTGGTTGGTTTGTGCAGAATACCTTTTTCCACCCCTGTGTTTTCAGCCTATATGTGTCTTTACAGGCAAGGTGTATAAGCAGGCACCTTCCTGGGCAGTGCATGGGCATGCCCAGTCTCCCCTTCCTCCCGTTCGAGCAGTGCAGTAGCAGCGACCATGTTTGTAGATCTCCAGTATCTGGATTCTCAAGATGACTCCCAGAGGAGGCTGCTTCAAGCTCAGGAGCCTGCGAAATTTTCTATGGGTTATCTTTCTGGAAAAACATCTCTCTGCCATCTTTAGCCAGCTCCGTATGTCAGGCCCAAGGCCCTAATGAGTCAAGGTTTCTTTGGTTGCCAAGATAGTAAAAGCTGATTTTGGAGCCCTCGAGGTTTCTCTCTTACCATTTCCCCCATGTCCAGGAGACTCTCCTGGTTTTTAGCTGGCTCCTGGCTGGGCAAGCTGTCTTGCTCTCTTTACTTACTTCTGGTGCTTCTTGCCACTTCTCTGGAGAATCCTAGCATTGTCTCCTATATGATCTATTTGAAATGTATCTACTGACTATTCTGATATCTACTTACTACTCTGAATACTCTCCTCAGAGGAGGCACATATTACCTGTGTCTAGCTGGTCATCTTTATATGATGCACAGACAGTGAGTTTCATGGAAATGTACTCACAGCAGGTCCCATCTACCAGCTGGTTTTCATCATTTTTAACTATCACTTTAATTTCCCTGGAATCTAATAATACTGCCCTCACTTTTATTCCCATTTTGTGCTAAGATTTAATCTTCATAACAACTCTATATAATAGGTATTATTATTTTCCATTTTCATAGAAAAGCAAACAAATCACAAAGAGCTAAGAAGCTGTTCAAGTTTACTTAAATATTGAGCACAAAGTCAGGACTCAGAGCAAGATCTGCACTTTCAAAAGCCTGTATTCTGTACAGCCATGCCACAGTTGCTTAGAACTGTAATATGGAGCAAAGCCACTAGGTGGAGCCCCATAAAATCTGTTGTTGCCCAATATTGATCACCTTACTCCATTGGATGTTGATGCTGGAAAGGATGAAGGAAATCAGTGAACCTACACATTCATTCTCACAGAGGAAAAACCTGAGAAATAGCTAAGGAAGGGACTAGCCTAGGTCACACACTGAGACTTTATCCTCACAGCTGAACAGATCTGGTCTTCTAATAGAAAGTTTTTTGTCAGTTAATATATTTATATATAAGGTAAAGCAGCTAGAAATAGAGACATTCTGTAAATAAAGATTAGACTTCTAGAATTTTCATTTCTAAATTTGTAAATTGAAAAAAACATAAATCAGTTTTAGAAAAAAAAAGGAAGGAAAGGACTTAACAACATTTACAGAAAAGGATATAAGCATTATCTTACTATTTATTGGAACAAAATCTCTGAGTTGGGTAATATCATCCCATTGTTTCAGGAAAAAAAGTTAAGAACAACAAAAATAAATTGTGTAACAGGTAAATGTTAGAGCTGGTATTCTGCATTTGATCATTTTGGCTCCAAAGGCTGTTCTTCAAACTATTACACACTTAGGGTCATTATTAGGCTCTGTATCCTACTTCTTTTTAAAAAAGAAGTAACTGGAAAAAATTCTGATAGTGGTGTATTATGTAGAACCCTTTTCCTTTACCTTTAATTTTCTAACAAAAAATATAAAAATAAGACAGAAAAAAATACATAATCTTGTTTCTAAAACATTTAATATTGTAGAATATGATAGGTGATATGTGTGTGTTTATCTCTTTCCTTCTCTTGTTTTACATATGTAGTTACATTACTTTAAAACTTAAAGAAGAGTATTAAGGAGACTGGAGAGAGGTTAATATACAAATACTTAAGAATTCTGAAAGAGCCAGCAACTTTTCCTTCACCTCTTGATAAGTCTGAGATGATACCTTTTTCTCCTCCCTATCCATTCTCAGTATCTAGAGCCCTGACATCACACACACACACACACTCACACACACACACTCACACACACACTCACACACACACACTCACACACTCTCTCACACACACTCACACTCACACACACACGCACTCTCACACACACACACTCACACACACTCACACACACTCACACAGACACACTCACACTCACACGCACACAGACACACTCACACTCACACGCGCACACACACACACTCACAGACACACACACACTCACACACACACTCTCTCACACACACACACACACACACACTTTCTACTTTCTCTTTGGTAATACCCATTCAAACTGAGCTTTGCACCTCTAGAATTTGTTCTCCTGGTTCATGGAGTCTCTCCTGCTGTGAGATTTGCTCTGGTTCTGGACTGTCTCTGCCTCCTTACTACCTACCCTCCTTTTCTTACACTTTCCACATCATTAATTAAGGAACACATGCATTTTTCTAAACACACCAAAATATGCTGTAGCTCTGTGCCTTGGTACAAGCTTCCCTTCCAAAAAGTCCTTTCCACTTAGTTACCCCAAACTACTCATGTTTCAGCTATGTCCTCCACCATGGGGCCTTCCCTACATTACACTCTCACTCCCCACTGGTTCCTTGTTCCATCCTTAAGTCTCTCTACTCTCTTCCTGCCCCTGTTTTAGAGTTGCCATTTTATAATACAAGTATATGTTCATATTTATCTGTTTCCTTGGTCTACGAGATCCTTAAAAGCAGAGATCTGGTCTTATTTGACTTTATAACTTCATATTCTAGCATAGTGCTTTCATAAAGTAGCTATTCAATAGTAGTAATAATAATGACAATGACGATGATGATGACAATGATGAAGGAAGGATGGATGGATGGATGAATGGATCAACAACGAAACAGGTCAATAAATGAAAAGATATACGTAAGCAGTAGGTGAGATGTTTGAAATTCTACTAACAAAAAGCCAACTATAAGGCCTAATATAGTTTGTGTTCAAACTCTCTGTCTTGCTCTTCTTGGCTGTGAAATCTGTCTGGGGATGGCTACTCCGACAGCGTCCCCAGCCCTGCTTTCCACTAAAGTACAACCCTTTTAGAAGTTGCTCTATACATAGAAAGACATCACAAGGTCAAGATCCTGGATTCTGCTTCTTAATCTGCCTTAAATTAGGCTGTGACCTTGGCCAAGTTGCTACAATTTTCCGAAGAAAATTCTGTTTCTTCTTCTCAAATGGGAATAGTAACCCATGCCCATAGTTCCACTCCATGTGAGGTATTATGAAGGTACCGTACATGGCAGGCTTGCAAACAATAAAGAGTGATGCAAATTTAAAGGTCTATAACTAAACGTTGTTTCTCTTCTTATGTATCCAGTGCTGAATTTATCCTCAGGTGATTTTTTTTCTTTTTTACATCAGCTGTAACATGCTCATTTCTAAATCCTGGTAATTCCATAGGATTAGTTGGTGAGGAGGCAGAGTGTACTGTGCTAAGAACATGGACATTTTAGATTTTCATATAAATCTTAGCTTCATTATTTATTAGCTACATAATTTTGGAACTTTATATAACATTTTTTGCTCCTTAATTTCCTCATCTCCAAAACAGGAATATTAATGCATTTATATTGGTTCAACATAAAAACTAAATATGATAATCTAATGTTATAGTATATATAAGCTCCTTGTACACACATAGTAGATATTTTGTAAAGAGGAGTCCTGAATAGAGAGGAGATGTCTAAGGAATGCACAAACCCAGATTCTGGTGGTGAAAACTCTTTCCAATGGACCGAGGTTAAAAATAATATAAAATTATAATATTTAACTCTTCATAGATCATTAACTGGAATTAACTTAAGAAATCCAGAAACACTCAGTCCTGCTCTTGAAACTTGAGATCAGTAATTGCTTCCAAAAATTCATGTATCACATCCATAATCTTTGTAATACTAAGTATTATCCAGACTATTACTTTCTTAAATGATTAAATTAAATGTTGCTTGGCACTATCATCCATAAAATCACAGGTTTGGTACGCTGGTTAAATTTATTTTGATACATATGAGAATAAATATTTTGTCTAAAACACATAATAATACAGAACCATCACCAAAAGTAAGAAAGAGAAAAACCTTGTGTGCTACCTAAATGGTTTAGAGAATTCTTTATTGCAAGTTTCTTTCTGCAAATGTTTATGCCCTTAAATCTTGCTCAGAATTTTCTCATTAACTGCATTTAAAATAGCCACAAGGAATGAAATAACCCTATGGCTTGAAATGTTGAAAATCAGTTTTGAAATCTGTATTGCACTAATAGTAAGTTTTTGCTTCCTCAGAATATCAAATTTCTATTGTATAGCGCTTCTACCTCAAGCAAGTACCTGGTAAATCATTGCCATCTGTAGGATTTTGACAGATAAGATGCATGGAGGATAGAAATTCATCTTATGCTTATTTGCATTTAAAGTCACAAACACTCTCTGCATGTTAATTTAATCACTAATTCATCTAATAGCCAATTTAACTAGAAGTTTCAATTCCATCTGAGAAGTGGACTAATAGAGGCTTATGCAGAGTAACAAGGGGCACCAAGTAAAAGTATCTTACCCATCCAGCAAGGGGGAAATTTGGTAAGAGGGAGGAATTTAACTTTCTTATAACCCATTCTAACTTTGCTATCTATATTTTTCTAGAACCTTATTTCAGACCTTTAAAAACTTAGGAAACTGGAGTTTCCTTATTGGCTTCCCTGCCTTTAGCTCACTTTATTGTCTCCAAACATTTACATGGCTGCTATTTATTCTTCATTTATTCATTGGATAAATATCAACTGAGCCCTTACTATGTGCCAGGCACTGTGCTGGAACTCAAGCCACCACCCACTTAAACCCCTCCCTGTGGCCTCTGGCTGGAATCGACATTTCTTTTCTTGGCATTCAGAGACCATGTTTTTCTGCCCCTGCTCGCCTCCTGACCACTCCCTTTCCCACACCTCCTGCTCCAGCCCTGCTGCACTGCTTCCTTCTCCAGTGCCCTGTGTTTGTGGCCCTTGCAGCCTTTGCATACATGCATTTCTTTCTTTACCTGACTGTCTCCAACCAGCCTGTTCCAAAGTCATCTCTTCTAGGAAAAGGAGACTGTGAAATAGCTGAAATCCTCAAAGGATATCTACCTGATATGCTTTAAAAAAACGAAATAATGGTTTGTGTTTATGCTATACCAAAACAATAACAAAAAAAGAAAATATATATTACAAGGTTAAAGTGGTCATTTCTAATTAGTAGAAAATATTTTTAATCTGTATTTTCTCAAATGTTCTTTGTTTTTACCATTTACTTTTATACTAGGAAAAAATAAATATTTTTAATAAGGAAGTGGAGAAGGGAAAAAGAGAAGAAGCAAGGAAGGACAAATGATGAAAAAAAAAAGAAAGTGGAGAGAGATCCAAGATGGCCGATTAGCAGCAGCTCAGGATTGCAGCTCCCACTGAAAGCGCAGAGAGTGACTGGATGCCACATTTTCAGACGAATTTTTACTGCCCATGGACCAAGAGATTCTTGACGGAGGAGCCCCACGGGTCGCCAGCGCCACCCTTTTGGCCGGCGCGGCTGCTTTGCAGGCGCCCCAGCGCGGCGGTTCTCAGTCCGGAGTATACAGGACTGAGTGCCCTTCTAGTTGGCGTTGGAGCTCCGGGAAGGCAGAGTCTCCCATTCAGCTGATTAAAAAGCGGATTGAAGCCGGAGAACCAGACCGGGAGATTCCCGGGCAGAAAAGCGCCACGAATCTTAACGCCGCTGTTTCAGCCGGCCTAGTGGGTCGCTGCAGGAGAAGGCTGGTCCCCTCCCAACAAAAAAAAAAAAAACCAGCAATCGGAACTGCTGAGGATTGAGAGTTTCACAGCAAGTACAGCTGAACCCAGGAAGGTCCAGCTCTGTGGGGGAGGGGGGTCCACCGAAGGAAAACTAGAAACAGAAAAAAACTTACCACCACCAAGCTGGACGTCCACTCAGAGACCTAATCTGAAAGTCAGCAATTACACAGATGACAGGTGGATAAATCCACAAACATGGGAAGAAACCAGCACAAAAAGGCTGAAAACACCCGAAATCAGAATGCCTTTCCTCCTACAGAGGATTGCAGTTCCTCATCACCAATTGAACAAGGCCTGATTGAGAATGAATGTGAGGAATCAACAGAATCAGGCTTCAGAAGGTGGATAATGAGAAACTTCTGTGAGCTAAAAGAACATGTTCTAGCCCAATGCAAGGAAACTAAGAACCTTGAAAAAAGGTTTGACGAAATGTTAATGAGAATGGACAATTTAGAGAGGAATATAAGTGAATTAATGGAGCTGAAAAACACAATACGAGAACTTCGCGAAGTATGCACAAGTTTTAACAGTCGAATTGATCAAGCAGAAGAAAGGATTTCAGAGATGGAAGACCAACTTAACGAAATAAAACGAGAAGACAAGATTAGAGAAAAAAGTGTAAAAAGGAATGAGCAAAGTCTCCAAGAAATATGGGACTACGTGAAAAGACCTAATCTACGTTTGATAGGTATACCTGAATGTGACGAAGAGAATGAATCCAAGCTGGAAAATATTCTTCAGAATATTATCCAGGAAAACTTTCCCAACCTAGCAAGGCAGGACAATACTCAACTCCAGGTAATACAAAGAACACCACAAAGATATTCCTCAAAAAGAGCAACCCCAAGGCACATAATCATTAGATTCACCAGGGTTGAAATGAAGGCGAATATACTAAGGGCAGCCAGAGAGAAAGGTCAGGTTACCCACAAGGGGAAGCCTATCAGACTCACAGCTGATCTCTCAGCAGAAACCCTACAAGCCAGAAGAGAGTGGGGGCCAATATTCAACATCCTTAAAGTAAAGAACTGTTCAACCCAGAATTTCATATCCAGCCAAACTAAGTTTCATAAGTGAAGGAAAAATACAATTTTTTACAAACAAGCAAGTACTCAGAGATTTCATTACCACCAGGCCTGCTTTACAAGAGCTTCTGAAAGAAGCACTATATAGAGACAGGAACAACCAGTATCAGCCATTCCAAAAACCCCATCGGTAAGCTGCATCCAGACCCATCTCACATGCAAGGATATACAGAGACTCAAAACAAAGGGATGGAGGAAGATTTGCCAACCAAATGGAGAGCGAAAAAAAAAAAAAAAAAGCAGGAGTTGCAATCTCGTCTCTGATAAAATAGACTTTAAAGTAATAGAAACCAAAAGAAATAAGAAGGACATTGTATAATGGTAGAGGGATCAATGTAATGGGAAGAGCTAATGATCCTAAGTCTACGCGCACCCAATATAGGAGCACCCAGATACATAGGGCAAGTTCTTGGTGACTTACAAAGAGACTTGGACTCCCACACAATAATAGTGGGAGACTTTAACACTACATTGTCAATATTGGACAGATCAATGAGACAGAAGATTAACTAGGATACCCGGGACTTGAACTTAGACCTTGAACAAGAAAACTTAATAAACATTTACAGAACTCTCTACTCCAAATCCACAAAACATACATTTTCTTCAGTAACACATCACATTTATTCTAAAAGTGACCACATGGTTGGGAGTAAATCACTCCCCAGCAATTGCGTAGCATTTCATAGGTTTAAATGAAATATTGGTTGGCTGTTTGTTTGTTATTTTCCTCCCTTATTCCTTCCTGTCTCCATTGTATAACACAATTATTAGTATAAAAGAGCTTTTCAATACCTCTTTTTAGACTGCTTTCTAGCCTGGGCAATAGAGTAAGATTCCCGTTCTCTCTCCCTCTTTTCTTCTTCTTTTCCCTTTGTTTCATTCTTTTTTCCTTCTTTCTCTCTTCTTTCTTTAAAAAAAAAAAAAGAAAGAAAATAGTGTTGCCTTTCGCACCATAAAAAAAAAGGAATAAGAAATAATGAACAACTCAAAGAAAAAAATGGTTAATTTACAAAAAAAAGCAAAAAAAGTGCAACATCATATAAATAAAGCAAAGTAAAACAGCAAAAAAAAAAAAAAGAAAGTATAGAAGCATTGAACAAATTTCACAATGTTAAATAAGCTGCCCGCCAGCTTAGTGAGCTTGCCTTTATTCTTCTATAATAAAAATCACCCACATGTTTCCCATTTATAGCTAAACTCAGTTAATTACAGCATTGTTTGCGGTTGCTCTGGGCAGAGTCAATACAGGTAATTAGATCCTTTACAGTCTTTAGAAAGTTACTGTCATTCCTTGTGAAACATAAATATCTGACGCAGTGTGCATTAGTAAGGAGATCCAGTGAGTAATAATATGATCCTAAGGCTGCTGAAGTGAAAAACAGAGGCAATTAGACAATTCAGGCACAGTTGCTTGCCCCTGAATAACCAAGAGCAATCATTTTTGTCAGACTTATTTAGAAAAAGATCTCAATTCTGAGGTTTAGCAAAGCCAGGAGCATTAGAGAATCGTACACTCCTGGAGCTAGGATAAACCCTTAGGAGTTCTCGGACTTTGTCCCCATAGTGAAAGCTTTTGTTCAGATCAATTTTAAAATAGAAGCTTGGTACAGTAACTTTTGGGTAGTATGACAAAGTATAGGTGACCCTTGAACAACACAAGTTTAAACTCTTAGGGTCCACTTATATGCATATTTCTTTTGCCTCTGCTACCCCTGAGGTGGGAAGACCAACTCCTCCTCTTTCTTCTCTCCTCAGCCCACTCAACATGAAGACCTTTATGATGACTCACTTCCATGTAATGAAAACTAAATACTTTTTCTATTCCTTATGATTTTCTTAATAATATTTTCTTTTCTCTAGCGCACTTTGTCAGAATACAGTATATAATACATATAACACAAAAAGTGTTAATTGACTTTATGTTATTAGTAAGGCTTCCAGTCAACAATAGGCTATTAGTAGTTAAGTTCTTGGAGAGTCAAAATTATACATGAATTTTCAACTGTGCGGGGAGTTGATATTTCTATCCCCTCCCTAGTTCAAGGGTCAACCTTAGAACATGACTCATTGACATAGATAAACCTGGGCTTGAATTCCAATTTCATCTTTAAACAAGTAACTTGTCCTAACTGAACCTCTGTGTTTTCTTGTGGATAAAATATGGATAATAGCTTCTACCTCAAAGATTGACTGTGATAACAAATGAAATGCAGCCTGGGTTTACTATTACCGGCCTGGTGGTATTAATATGTGGGTGCTGCAGTTTGTTAGCCCTCCCCAAATTAAATACTAGGAAAATGAGTTTGCTCCTTGGAAATTAAAATTAGAGCTAAAATATGCAAAATCACTGAACACATCTGAATAATTTACAGTCCAGTAGAACCGATTTGTATTTGATGGAATTTGTTAGCATTTTAAGAAGGAATATGAGACTTAGAAGGAGGTCGTTGAGACTCTCAAAGGTATTCAACATCTAAGCATTTTCCCAAGGATATTCAAATTTAGCCAATAATCTCTAAGTCTTATTCAGAAGGGAATCCCCCAATGTGGAAAGGTTGGAGAGATTTTCCACCTAGGACTTTTCAATTTCTATTTTCACAGACACTATTGCCCTTACCCACAGATGAGGGGATCAGAGAATCTGAGGCTAATGCCATTAGACCTTGAGTGTCTCTGGCTTCCCTTGTCCTGATTCCATGTTATTCTGGCAACCTTTGATGCTTATTTGGAATCCCACGTGGATTAGCCTCTAGCAACAATATGTAGTGATCACCTGGAGGTTGAGTAATCTAGTCCCTGTGACCATTATTTCTTCTGGTAAACTCATAAACTGGTATTTGAGTATTATGCCTTAGTTCTGTGAGCTTGTCATATATAACTACACCCAAGGGATGAGCTCTCTGTGCTGACAAGATTAGCAAGGCCTCAGATTGGGGGAAAAGTTACCATGGCAATAAATATCCCCTTGTGAAAGAGGCCCTCGGAGTATAGTCAGCTTCCTTCTTTGATAGGACACTACAACATCACCTGATGGCTATGTTACATCATTTTAAAATTTCCATTCTAGGCACCCATTAAATATTTGTTACATCTCTTCTCTATCTCAAGGAAGTGTCTTTGATTGGATTTTCTGTCGAGCAGTCCCTGAGACAAATACCTGTGTGAAAATAGAGTATTTGGGAAGTGGTCCCAGGAAGTACCAATAAGAAAATGAGGACAGGAGACAGGAAGTGTGAAAAAAGCCAGCAAAGTTTACAGTATCAAGCAAGTTAATATGTAGACAACTTAGGCTCAATCCTAATGGGCAAGGAACTTAGGGAGACAATGTAGAACATGTCACAGGGTTCGCCTCCCAGCCCCCACGGGCAAGGAAGATGTACATTAACCTCTAATTCTCATCCCTCTTTGGCTGAGGGTTGCTCCCTAATGCATCAATTCCTGATACTTCTGGCCTTGTGGAGCCTGGATGTGCTCAAGGGAAAATCACTAGTCAGAGTGGTAAAGCACTGGAAGGCTTTCTCTGTGGTTTCAAAGTTAGCCCCCAAAAGGGCATCACAGAAAGTGAAGTTAAATTTCCCATTTCTATGCGGTATTTGATTGGAGATATGATGACTGTAGTGTTATTTCCCTCAGGTCATGTTAATCCAGAATACTACAGTCTTGCCTTATATTTACATTCTTTTTCAATATCTGCAAGAATTTAAAACGTGAGAGTCTGCCAGCTGACCACAATTTAACTCAAGCAAGTGAGATCAATTAGAATACAAGTCCAAACTTCTCAATACTCAAAGTGCAAGTAAGATCACATTTCTTTAAACTACTCAATTGTAATCAAGGTTCACATAAAACTCCTCAACCCACCTAAATGTGTGGAAATTTCAATAGGAGTTACTTAAAGGACTATTGATGTGGGTTTGTCTCTCTCTTCCCTTGTATGATACAAGGACACTGGTAGGACAGAAGGGTTGTAAAATGTACATAGCTCTGAAATGTTGTATATCACGCATCAAAATCTTGAGCAGGGAAGAAGCAAGATCAGTGTGTGTGTGTGTGTGTGTGTGTGTGTCTGTGTGTGTGTATGTGTTATGTTCCTGTTCCTTGCAGCTGTGTGCCTCCTTGAAGAAGTCATGTCCCCCAGCCTCTGCTGCTCCAAGCTGCTTTAGAGTCTCCTTGTCCAGCTTTCTGCCTGGAAAGCAGGTCTTTGAAGACCCAGGTCCTGAAAGCTAGCGTCAACCCCAGTGCTTCTTTATACTTTCTTAAACCACAACAACCCGCTCTGACTTGCATTCTTCCTGCCCTTTCTTCAGGATCCCGCTGGGTATGGTTTCCCCCTCTTCTAATCCACAAACTAAAAGTCAAGTGTTTTTCACTCTCCTGCTCTTGATCAAGAAAGCTTAATTACTTCATTAGAACGAGAGTCAGCCTCATCAGCCTCAGCTGTTTTCCACTTCTCTTTTTTTGGCCTGTGAATGCAAAGATGTATCTAAACACAAACTCAGGAAGAGAGAAGTCAAGAAAAGTGACCTGGAGAGAAGGGGGTTGGGAGAATAATATTCAGCTCCAAAGTCACTCACCACTACTAAAAACTGTAGCACAAATCAAAGCCATCTCTTTTCCTGAAAGCAACGGAACTATAAAATTTCTGGCCTAACATTCCACCAGAAAATTGCAGGAGTTACAATCAGTCACTTGCACGAGTGGCTGATCAAAGTGTCCTTGGTTGATTTTCCTGGCAGTCACCCTCATTTCATAGGCATCTATTTCAGCCAGAGTTCAAGTCCCACACCCTCCTTGGTCCTCATCAGCTAAGGTTACCCTAGTCAGACTACATTTCTCATGATACTTAGAGACACAAAGAATTCACAGCTTTTTTTTTAAGATGCTGTCCCTTTGAAGTGTGCCTTGAATTCCCCCAAATCCTCTGCTGAGTCCACTTTGATGGATCTATAGTGCAATGAGTGGTACTTTCCTGTTTAGTTCTAAGATCATTTCAACAACTTCATGGAAGGCTTTTTGGCTGTCTAAACCATTTATATATGTGTGTATAGAAACATTTAACATTTGTTTAGTGCAATAATTTTTCCATCTCAGTGAAGAATTATTGAAGGAGTTTGTTCAAAATGTAGTTCACACCTGGAAATTCTAATTTAATAGGTCTGGAATAGGCCTCAGGAATCTATATCTTTAACAATACCTTTCAGATGCAACAGTGAGAAGACTGCATTCTACAAAACACTTGTCACTACTAATATCTATGTGCCAGGCAATTTGCTAAAAGCTTTACAGACTTTATTTTATCAAAACATCACATCAATGCTATAATGAAAATATTATTAGCCTCATTTTATAGACGAGTAAAGAGGGCTGAGAAAGGGAAATGAAAACCCAAGGCCATAAATCAAATGTGTTAGATCAGAGATTCAAATTAAATTATGTCTACATAGTTGCAAAACCCAAACTATTTCAATTATATTACATTATAAAACAAATTCTGCTGTTAAGGATATTTCAATTCTAGCAAAAAAAAAAAAAAAATGGCAATTCTCCACTAACACATCTTGTGTTAAAAAAGTTTTTAGTTGAAATTTATGTATCCATCAAGTTAGTTAGGCTATAGTGTGACAACAAACAATTCATGGACAGTAGTTACTTAACACAACTAAGATTAGTTCTCCCTGATGCTCCGTGCCTACCTGGAGTCGTGCTGGGGAGCCTGTACCATGCTGCCTCCATTCAGGGACCCAAAGTGCTCAGCCACCAGCATTTAGAACATCACCACTCCCTTCATCAGGGGAGGGAAATAAAGCGAAAAGGCACCAGCTTTTTTGCTCACACTTCATTAGCCAAAGCAAGTTGCATGGCCATAGTTAACATCAGGACAGTAGTAAAGTACAATTTTTCCAAGTGCTCAGAAGGCAGAGAGTTGAAAATACTGTAAACAGCGCAATGGTACACAGGTCGATTAGAAACTGCTAGACTTAGAAAGAAGATGTGAGTTCAAATTCTAATTTCACAGTGTACTAACCCTATGACTTTACGTAAGTAAATAAATCTCAGTTTGTTTATCTCCTTAACAAGTATACTAATACTTACGTCATATGGTTGTTGTGAAAATCAGTAAGACCATGTAAATTCAGTTTAGTGCCTGAAGTATAAGTGCTCTCACTAAAACCAGTTGAATTGGAAATAATCACTTTGCTGACTATCCTTACCTATCCCAAACCAATGATGCTTCAACAAAGTCAAATACTTGCTATTTTATTTTCACATTTCAATTTAGAGATGGTATCTAAAGAAACCACTGGGTAGGGAGAATTAAAGGCAGCTAACTTGCTAGTATGGGAAGCTCTCATAGATTAGATTTCTCAGTAAAGAGACTTTAGGGTAGATAATTGTTTGCAGGAACAGTACCTGCAAAAGGATAAAGGAAGTAAGACTGAATAAGAAGAAAAGTTGACTTGTGACACAGTAACAACAGAACCAATCTGTCTGGGAGTTCTGGAACTGGGGTGGCACTTTGCAGATGGCTTGGATTGTGCCATAAGATTCTGGGCTAACCTTGGACCAGGTGGCGCCCTTAGAAGGAAATGCCCGAAGAGGAATTCAGCTGACAGCTATAACCAATTCCTGGAGAGGGATTCAGCTAAGAATCAGTCAACATTTGCTACAGCGGGGGGAACTAAGGGACTGAGAGTGTCAGGCCTGAATGAAGGGATCTGAGCAATGGACCATGACACTCGCTTTGAAAGTAAACCTAGAGATAAAATCAGCTATAAAACTGAAAGACCCTGGACTATGGCGTCTCATTATGTTTCATTAAATCTTGCTTCCATTTGAACAATAAGTTAACTGAGGTACTTCAGGTTTAATATTCTAGTATATAAGCGATGACCCTAAATTGTTTCTTCTTGCCTGTAATTCTCATCCAGGAATAATTGACCTCCAAGGATTACTATCAAAATGTTAGGTTTAGAGCCAAAAAGGAACTTATTTCCATGACAATCGCCTCAGAAATAATTACTGGAGGAAAAATCATTATTTGGCTTATTTTTAGCTTGGCTGAAATACTTTCTGAACATATCCATCGTACGTTAGAATACTTTACCTCTCTGGGACTCCTTACGGATGTTCCAGTGAGGCATCAGGAGCCACAGGTTAAAGATGGCACATTTTTGGAGCATGGCAGAATTGGATGACATGAAAGATTGGGAAGGGGGTAAACATACAATTAAGTGATTTAAAATTTTAAAAGCATATATACTACAAGGTACAGAACTGCACTATTTTAAGATAAACTGTATTCTTTTTTTTTTCTTTTTTTGAGCCGGAGTCTCACTCTGTTGCCCAGACTAGAGTGGCACAATCTCAGCTCACTGCAACCTCCGACTCCCAGGTTCAAGCGATTCTTCTGCCTCAGCCTCCCGAGTAGCTGGGATTACAGGAGACCCACCACTACACCTGGCTAATTTTGGTATTTTTAGTAGAGACAGGGTTTCACCATGTTGGCCAGGCTGGTCTCGAACTCCTGACTTCAGGTGATCTGCCTGCCTTGGCCTCCCAAAGTGCTGGGATTACAGACGTGAACCACCACGCCTGGCCAAATAAACTATATTCTTTCAGTAAATGTCAGGCTAGCTGCAGAGCATACAAACCACCTGGAAACACAGTTCATTTTCCTGTCCCTTTAAAGGCACCTCCTAGAAACTTTTGAGAAGCATTCTCTAAATTATTGCAGCTTTCTTACTGCAGGCTTATCATGACCTCTTTGAAATTTCACACTTTTCATACTACAGAGACACATCTCCAGCAGCTGTTTCCTTGGGAATTAGAATAAATAAAGGAAGCTTATACTTATGTAGAGTACAAAGGATCAATTGCATCATATCTTATCCTTCAGTGGGGCTTTATGTTACCAAGCCCAATAAGCCTCCAAAGAGATACCAAGAATTCATCACTCAAACTGTTGAAAATAGGGTCATGGTAAAATGTGAGACTAGGATGTGAAATAGAATTATTATGCATATCCCACAACCAGAATCTTTTTACATAGTTTATCTCATATAAACCAATTTTTGAGAAGCACTATTATTCTGATTTTATGAATAAGGAAACTGAGACTAAGATAATTTAGAAAAATGGAAAATGGCTTCAACTCAAGTTGTGGGTCTTCAATTATTTATGTTAACCAACTATTTGCCAAAATATTAAATTCTTTTGACTAATACAGAGAAACCCTATGGTATAGAAAGCTGTCTTGGATTCAGAATCAGAAGTTCAGATTCTAGTTCTACTATGTACTAACTCTATGACATTTGGAAAAGGACTTAATACTTTTGAGCCTTAGATATTTTATCTGAAAAATGCAAAATACCAGGGTTGGGTTGTGAAGATAAGAATAATACCTAAAAGCATGGCAGAAATTGAATAAATAATAATTTTACCACATATTACATATGAGATCCATAAAACAACCTTCCAGGAACTTCCAGATCCATCTTTATATAATTCCTGGAAAGATGAATTTAATGGTATGCCTAAATAAATGTGCCACCTCCAAGCCTACCTGGCATGAAGCCTCTTGGAGCCCTGGCAGTTACTTGGAAATCCCAGGCAGAGGAGTAATATGCTCTGACTTAGCTGGCTACTCATCTGTGTAATCTAGCCTTTGTCTCAAATGTCTGTGCTTCTCTAAGGCAGTTGTTGACAATAAGATAATCAAACATCCTCTAGATTTCCCAAAGAAGCCTTGGTAATATTCCCAGCACGCTTTTAAAAAAAAAAAAACTTCCTCTTTTACCTGACCCATTTTTGCCTGGGATACTTTTTTCATTATATGAGCTAGTTTTAATTAAAGTTGATAATTCTTGGGTGCCTTCCACATGTTCCCTGATGAGAGTGATATAAATGGACACAATAAACAGACCATCTACTATTGATAGAGTCTACAGCTGCATCTGCTAATTAGGGCCAATAATGGCTTTTGGGGCAAGAGTTCCCATATGATGTTTGTTTAATTAAAGTCTTTGTCTGCCCTACTCAGAGGGTAAAAAATATTCCACTTAAAATGTACTGAAAGAAAACATAGTTGTTAGAAGGCAGAACATTCCATAATAGTCCCTCCTGGACTCCCAGAAGGATAATTTTAGGGCAAAATAATATTTTTTCTTGACAGTACATACAATGTTGTTATTATTATTATAATTAAACTAGGTGAATTATTCTATTTCCAAATTCATATATATGTAATTCATATATATATATGTGTGTACATATATATATATACTCTCTGTGTGTATATACACATACACACATAAAATACATAACAGTAGGTCTGACCTATAGGCTTTAAGAGAGAATACGTTCAAATGTGAGCCAGGAAGGATTAGAGTAGGGAATATGAGGCAGACTGGGTCTCTCAAATATTATCCTATGAGTAATGAGCTCACCTTGACCAACTTTGTCATTTTTCCTCTCAATTACAGACTGAGTTATTTACTCCAGATCTTTAATTATCTACTATAGGTCATGAGATAAGATGCACTGTGGTAGGATGGTGAAGTGGAAAGTGCCTTGGGCAGACAGACGGAAAGTGGATGTTAGTCCTGACTTTGCTATGAATTTAGAAAAGTATTATTTGAGTCTTCGTTACTTTATCTGGAGAAATGAAAGTATGTATATTTAGGGAAGGCTTTCACTAGCTTAATCTAAAATATACTTTCCTGCTTTAATTTCTTTGATTATATTATCTTTGAATTGGGGGGATTTTTCCAAATATGGCTCACATGAATTAGCAATTTGTAAGTAATTAAAATATAAAAGGGTTTTTGTACCGCATAGATAGAAGACTCTGATCTATATGGCTGACCTGAGATCATAGTTTAGCACTGTGTTTTGCCAAAAACATAAACATCACACTGTCTTGATTCCAAGCTGTACTTTATTCTATCTCCACATGTTTCTAAAACCAAGATGCTTCTCAAAGCCAAAAGGTACTGGCCTATGTTGTAACATAGCTGTCACTACTTACAGGTAGGTAAATGTAGCTGTGTGTGTGTGTGTGTGTTTGTGTCTTTGTGTGTGTGTGTGTGTGAGAAAGAGAGAATGAGAAAGGCAGAGAGAGATAGAGACAGAGGGCAGCTGTTTATCTGTCACCTCAGTTTAGTTATTTGCACTATAATAGGGGTTACATTTCAACTTTTAAATTTGGATCCCTAATCGTTACTAAATATGCTTTGGAAAATGTTACACTAGGAAGCAGCACTGAACAAAAAGCTGTTAAGATTTTCCACACTTTCCTGTTACACACCAGTCAATAAATAAAAAGTAGTAGATTTATCAACTCTCTCAGGGTAGGTTATGAAATAGTTAAAGCTAGGAGCGATTGATCTAATCAGGTTACATGTGTGAAGAGCTATGGCTTCAATCATGGAATTCTCTTCTCAAACTTTTTTTTTCCTTTCCTCCTTTTTTACTGTTTTTACTTTCCTTTGCTGTCCTTCCTCCCTCCCTCCCTCCTTCCCTCCCTCCCTCCCTCATTATGTTTCATTAAATCTTGCTTCCATTTGAACAATAAGTTAACTGAGGTACTTCAGGTTTAATATTCTAGTATATAAGCGATGACCCTAAATTGTTCCCTCCCTCCTTCCTTCCTTTCCTTCCTTTTTTTTAAATAAGTGACTTGATTTTTAGGATCTTCACATTATTAAAATTTCAGTGTATATAGAAAATTACAAAGAAGAAAGTAAATAACACACAACATCTCCACAGCCAAAAGTAATAATCGGTACTGTTAAGAGTATATCATTGTATAATTACATATATACCTAAGTACAGATCACATGATAAATACACAGCTAGATTTAAAATGTTAAGATATTTGGGTTGAGTTATGCATATTAAATTTAGTTAAATAAAAATGAAATGTAAATGAGATAGCATATATAAAAATATTTTCTTGCTCTGTCAGCTGAGAAGTCCTAGAATCAAGGATATTTCAGTTACAGCAAACACACCTAGCACCATATCACGGTTTCTAAAATCATTCTCCAATAAAAGAAAACAGGGCTACTTAGAGAAATGGCTGGAGCTAGTGCTGAGACAAAATATGTAAAAGATGATTCTGGAGGATTTATAAAGCCAGAAAAGAAGGGAATGCTGGAAAAAAAAAAAAACCCACAATTATTGACTATGTCAGAGGGATATGGGACAAATGGAAAGAACTTCAATGACCAAAGCTGAAATTACCTGACCAGCAAAATAAGAGAGGAATTATTAGATTATAATCCAAATTTAATAATTCATCAACTAATTAGAATTAGTTTATTAATTCTGGTTATTAATTAATTAATTAGAATAATAGAATAAATCTCCCCTGCAGAAAGATTCCAAACAATTTATGGAGATGCTTCACCCTCAAGGAGGTGAAATATAATTCACAATTCCTTAAGTGAAGCCTGTGCATAGTGACTTCCTGCTGAAGAGTAGACTATAAGAAGGGAGAAGAAGAATAACTTTAGAGTGGAGAAAGCTGACAGACACTAGTCCAGCCAGGTGATTAAAGTTAGCAGTCTTAAATTATGTAGATAGTACAGACCTTTGGGATGATGTGATAAAAAATGGAACTTTCGTGGGGAGCCTCATAAACCCAGTCTAACACTGAAAACTATATTAAACAAATTTAAATTTAGAAATAGTTTATGAAATATCTGACATGTACTCATCAAAAAGGCCAAGGCCATGTATATGGTCTAAATGCCCCACCTAAAATATGCAGAGTGGCAAGTTGGATTAAAAAATAAGACCCATTTGTCTGTTGTCTTCAAGAGACCCATGCTATACATAATGACAACCATAGGCTCAAAAGTAAAGTGTTGAAAAAAGAGCTATCATGCAAAAGGAAACAGAAAAGAGCAGCGGTCACTATCCTAACGTCAGAAAAAATAGACTTTAAAACAACAAAGGCAACAATGGCACAAAAGAACAAAGAAGGACATTACATGTGGATAAATGGTTGTATTCAACAAGAAGACTTAACTATCCTAAATATATATGCACCCAACATTGGAGCACCCAGATTCATAAAACAAGTACCTCTAGACCTACAGAAAAATTTAGACAGCCCCACAATTATAGTGGGGAACTTTAACACACTACTGACAGTGTTAGATCACTGGGGCAGAAAATAACAAAGAAATTCTAGACTTAAATTTGACACTTGACCAACTGGGCCTACTAGACATCTATAGAATGCTCTATTTATCAATCATAGAATATATATTCTTCTTATCTGCATATGCGACATACTCAAAGATCAACCACATGATGAATCATAAAGTAAGTCTCAACAAATTTTTAAAAAAATGAAATCATATGAACCATATCCTTGGACTATAGTGGAATAAAAATAGAAATCAATACCAAGAAGATCTCTCAAAACTATACAACTACAGGGAAATCAAACAATTGTTCCTGAATGACTTTTAGGTAAACAGCAAAATTAAGGCAGAAATCAAAAAATTATTTGAAATAAATGAAAACAGAAAAACAGCATACCAAAATCCCTGGTATGCAGCAAAAGCAGTGTTGAGAGAAAAGTTATAGTGCAAAATGGCTACTTTAAAAAAGTCAGAAAGATTTCCGCTTGAACCAGGGAGGCAGAGGTTGCAGTGAGCTTAAATCACACCACTGCACACACCAGCCTGGGTGACAGAGTGAGACTCTGTCTCAAGAAAAAAAAAAAAAGTTAGAAAGATTTCAATTCGACAGTCTAACATCATATCTAGAGGAAATGAAGAAACAAGAACAAACTAAGCTCAAAGCTAGCAGAAGAAAAGAAATAGCTAAAATCAGAGCAGAACTGAATGAAATTGAGACCCAAAAGTCCATATACAGAATCAAAGAAACTGAAAGTCAGTTCTTTGAAAGGATGAACAAGTCCAATAAACTGCTAGCTAGATTAACAAAAAAGGGTGTAGAAGTTCGAAATAAGCTCAATCAGAAATGACAAAGGTGATGTTACAACTGATCCCACAGAAAAACGGAAGATTCTCAGAGACTATTATCAACACTTTTTGGGCACAAACTAGAAAATCTAGAGGAATTAATAAATACCTATAAACACACAATCTCCCAAGATCCAATCAGGAAAAAATAGAAACCTTGAGCAGACCAATATAAAGTTCCAAAATTGAATCAGTGATTTAAAAAAATCTTCCAACCAAAAAGAGCCCTGGACCAGATGGATTCACAGCTGAATTCTGCCAGAGATACAAAAAAATTGAGAATGAGTAACTCCTCCCTAACGCATTCTACAAAGCCAGCATCATGCAGATAAGAAAGCTTGGCAAAGACACAATGACGGAACTACAGATCAACACCCTTGATTAACACAGATGCAAAAATTCTCAAAAAATACTAGCTAACTGAATCCAACAGCATATCAAAAGGTTCGTTCACCATGACCAAATAAAAGCCTGGTTAAGAACTCCTGTTGGACAACTGTTGTTGTCGTTTGGAGGACATACAACACTCTGACCACTTGAATTACTAGAGTTCTTGCATTGGTTCTTTCTCATCTCTCAGTGTTAGTGTTCTTTTTAACTGCAGTACAGATTGAATACAGTCAACAGACTTCTTTTCTGAATGTTTTCACAGGGCTGAGGCTTTGTGCAGTGTCTTTATCTGAAACTAATCTCTGGTCTTTGGTTTCAGCGTGGGGTATGTTAGCGAGGTAGTTTTGGTGCTGAAGCTTTGGGGTGTGATCCACTAGGCAGCACTTAGTCAAACTGGTCAATTGGTAGACTCTCGCTCAGTTGCATGCCTCCTCTATGTTTTCTCACAGTTGCAGCAATGTTCCCTCTCAATACTATGAAACTGTGAGTTCCTCTACCTATTGAGTGCTGGCTATAGATTGCAGCTTGGCACTCCTGAGCTGCCCACTGCGTCTCTGGGGGAGATCTCAGTGTTTATGTTCCTTCTCCAACGAGGAGGCAGCAGAGAAAGGGGCCTTAGTAGTAGTCATGGCCAAAGGTCTTTTGCTTGTCTCCTGGGGGCTCCACCCCAGAGACATGCAGGTCAGCATTTTCTCAGTACAATCAGCCCAGGATGGAGGGTCTGTGGCTGTGGGCCTAAGCACGGTGTTTCCTGTCTAGTGACAAACAGTGGGGGTGGTGGGGGTGGGTAGCCATGGCAGACATACTGGACTCCTCTTTGGGTTGACTATAGCTTTTTGAAGGTGTGAATAAGGCACTTAGGGGCTTTGCTCTCTTTTAGTCCAAGAGTAGCAAGGGCAGTTCCACCAAAGACACAGTGGCAGAGAGGCTTTCAGTTGCCCCCGGTGGCTCTGTCCAGGGAGGAGCAGAGGTACTGGCTCAATTGCTCTGGGAGGTGATTCCTGGAGGCCCAGGCCTGGAGGACCTACCTGGTGAGGAGATATGGGAACAGGACCCACATGACACTCTAATCACTTTTCCAAAGGGCTGCTGTGACATGCTGGGTATTCAGTGCCTAGTGACCTCAGATTTTCTAGTACCTGGAAGTATCAGCAGTGAAAGCTGTCAAACAGCAAAGAAGCTGGCCTGCTCCTCTCTCTAGGAGCTCCATGTCAAGGAAGTATAAACCTGTTGCTGGCCCAAATGCACCTGCAGGAGGTGGCTGGAGACCCCAGTTTGGAGGTCCCACCAATGAAGAGGAACAGGATCAGGCACCCACTTAAAAAAGTAGTCTGGCCACGTTTTCATAGAGCAGCTGTTCTGTGCTGGGGGTCTGCTTCAGCCCCCGTCACCTCAGACTCTCCAAAACCCAAAGGTCACAATGATTAAGTCACCCAAATAGCAAGGTTGGTGACCTGCCCCTCCCTCTGGGAGCTCTGTCCTAAGGAGGTTTCAAATCTCTGTCTGCCAGAGAGCACCAGAGGGATTGGCTGGAGACCCCAGTTGAGAGGTCCTGCCCAGTGAGGAGGAATGGGATCCAGGACTGCTTCTGCCTCCAGCTGGCTTGTACTCTCCAAAGCCCAAAGGCTGGAATAACTAAGTTGCCCAAACAGCAAATATGATAGCCTGCCTCTACCTCTGGGAGATCCATTTCAGGTAGGTTTCAAATCTCCGTTAGCCAGTGGGTGTGGCTGGAGATTCCAATTGGAAGGTCCTGCCACATGAGAAGGAATGGGATAAGGCAACCACTTTAAAAAGGATTCTAGCCACATTTTTGTAGATCAGCTGTGCTGTGCTGGGGGGATTACTTTCACCCACAGTTGGCTTGAATTCCCCAGAGCCCAAAGGTTAGAATGGCTAAATTGACCAAACTGCAAAGATAGCAGCTAGCCCCTTCCTCTGGAGCTACATCTCAGAGAGGTTCAACACTACTACTGGTGACTGAGAGAAAATTCCAAGCTAGTGGGTATTAATCCTGTGAGGTGCCAGGGAGTGGAGCCTGCAGACTACTGTGACACAGCCCCTTGAATTCAGCGCCTTTCCAAGGGGTAGGTAAGCGGGTATAACCTCCTGTTTTGCCGGAGATGCAGCTACTTTGGCCTGAAAGACTGGAAAGGACAGATATCTAAGGCTCCTGGATACTTGTGTGTTCCTGAGCAGCTTCTCTGCTGAGATTCCATGTAGCTCTATGTGTCAGACAAAAGACCCTGGCTGAGTGAGTTCAGAAGTGGATTTCCTGATCCAAGCGTTGTAACGATCCATGAGAGAAGCATAAATTCCCGGGATCACTCATTCACTCACCACTTCTCTGAGTGACGGAGGTTCCCTTGGCTTTTTGTTGCTCCTGGGTGGGCCATTATGCTGCCTTGCTTTTCTTAATTCTCCATGGATCAAATTGTTTCTTTGATTAGTCACAAAGTACATACCTGTATGTTTCAGGTGAATGTGCTGTATTACTCTCCCCTTCTGTTCCTCTCCATGAGAACTGCTTCTAGTCAGCCATCTTGCCCCCCTCCTTACATTTCAACATGAGATTTGGGTGGGAACAAATATCCAAATTATATCAATAAAATTTTAATATTTTCTATAACAGCACTGCTTCTATGTTTAACTTTAGTTCTATATTTAAATAATTTCAGTGCTAACATTTTTACTCTAACATGACAGTTTTTCTGTCAAAAACCTACAACTAACATAATAGTTAATGATAAAAGACTGAATGATTTCCACCTAAAATAAGAAAGAAAAGCAAGAATGCTGGGTCTTATCAGTTCTACTCAATGTTGCACAGGCGCTTCTAGGCAGGGCACTGTGCAAGAAAAAGAAATAAGAGGCATCAAACCTGGAAAACCAGAAGTAAAACTGTCTTCTGTGCAACCCATACAAAACCTATGAAATCTACAAAAAAGCTACTAGAAAAAGTTATTTTACCAAGGTTGCAGGATTCAAGGTAAGTATATAAATTATATTCTCACCTACTAGCAACAAATTATTGGAAACTGAAATTTGAGAGATCACATACAATTGAATAAAATAACATTAAATACCTCATAATAAATCTGGCAAAAACTGTGAAAAATAAGTACAATAAAAGTTACAAAACATTGCAGAGAGAAATTCAACAATATCTAGATAAGTGAACAGATAAACCAGGCTAATGACTAAGATATATCTATGTGTTAAAATGTAATTTTTTTCAAACAAATAGATAAATTTAATGTCTTTCCAATCCAAAACCCAGAATAATTTTCTGTAGATACTGTCTCATTGTTTCTGAAATGTAAATATAAATTCACGTTACAAGAACCAAAACAAGTTTTTAGAAGAACAAAGTTGGATAATCAGGATGACGAGGTGGAGGAAGATGGCCAAATAGAACTTTCTAGTGATCACCCCCCACCCCCGCAGGAACACCACATCGAACAACTATCCATAAAAGAAATCACCATCATAAGAACAAAAACTCAGATAAGCAATCACAGTACCTAGTTTTAGCATCATATCAAGGAAAGAGGCACTGAACAAGGTAGAAAAGGCAGTCTTGAATTGCTGACACCACTCCTCCTTCATACACTGGCAGCAGCTGTGTGGCATCAGAGAGAATCTGTGCTCAGTGGGGAGAGAGCACTATGACTGTGGGACTTTGGACTGGAAATAAGTGTTGGCCTGTCGCAGCAGAAAGAAACATGGGCAGAATTCGGCCAGCATCCATAGAGAGAGCATTTAGACCAGCACTAGCCAGAGGGGGAATTATCCATGCCAGTGGTGGAACCTGAGTTTTAGCAAGACCTCCACCAAGAGCTATAGTGCTCTACGGTTCTAAGTAAACTTGAAAGGCAAACTAGACCACGGGGCTTCAATTCCTGGACAAATCCTGTTACTATGCTGTGTTCAGAGCTGAGTGAACTTGGTGGGTATGCAACCTAGCGAGACACCAGTTAGTGCACCCAAGGTAGTACTTGCATCTCCTCTACCCCAACTGCAGGCAGAAGAGCTCGCAGCTCTGGGAGACACCTTGCTTACTCTTGAGAGGAGAGGAGAGAATAGAGGGCACTTTGTCTTGCAAATTGGATACCAGCTCAGCCACAGTAGAATAAGGCATGAGAGAGAGTTCTGAGGTTCCTATTTCAGGCCCTAGCTCCTAGACAACATTTCTAGACATGCCCTTGGTCAAAAGGGCATCTGCTTCCATAAAGAGAAGGACCCAGGCAAAATTCATTACCTGCTAATGAAAAGAGCCTTTTGTCCTTGAATAAACATCAACAGTAGCAAGATATACTCACTGCAGGCCTTGGATGGGACCCGGGGCTGTGTTGACTTTTGGTGTGATCCCGTACATTCCCAGCTGTGGTGGCCATTGGGAAAGACTCCTTTCCTTCTGCTTGAGGAAAGGAGAGGAAAGAGTGAAGGGAACTTTGTTCTGAAGCTTGGGTACCAGCTCAGCTATGGTGGGGTAGAGCATCAAGTGGCTTCCTGGGGTTACCAACTCCAGGACTTGGCTCCTGGACAGTATTTCTGGACCCACTATGGGCCAAAAGAAAGCCAGCTGTTCTGTAGAGAGGGGCATAGGCTTGGCAGCATTCACAGTCTGACTGAGGAGCCCTGGGGTCTTGAGTGAACACTGGCAGTATCTAGGCAGCACCTGCTGCAGGCCTGGGGCAGTGGTGGCCATGGGGGAGAGACTCCTTCTGCATGAGGAAATGAAAGAGTGTTCTCACAAGACTTTGTCTTGTGGCTTGGCTGCCAACTTAGCCGCAGTACAATAGAGCACTACATATATTCCTACGGCTCTTGAATCCAGGCCCTGGTTCCTAGACGGCATTATGGATTTAATGAGACAGGAGGATCTCACTACTCTAAAGGAAAGGCCACAGGCCTCATTGGATTTGCGACCAGCTGACTGAAGAGTGCTTGGGCCTTGAGTGAACATTAGCAGTTGCCAGGAAGTTAAGTAGTCACTGTGGGCCTTGGGTGAGACCCAGTGCTGTGCTGGCTTTGGGTATTACCTAGTGCAATTCCAGTGGTGTAGACACAGAGGTGCTTATGTTGTCCCTCCTCAAGTTCCAGGTAGCTCAGTACAGGCAGAGAGACTCTTTGTTTGGGAGAAACTAAGGCAAGAGAACAAGAGTCTCTGGTTGGTAGTCTAGGGAATTCCTCTGGATCTTACCCAAGACCCAAGGCAATATGTCTATGAATGTGCAAGTGTCACAGTATTATTGGGCTTCAGGTACTCCCTAATACTACAGCCTTCTCGTCAGGTACAGATACAGCTGCAATGACCAAAAATGTAGATCACAACATTAAGTTGTCTTTGAATACTTGTAAAGCCTTCTCAGTAAGGATGGGTTCAAAGAAGCCCAGACTGAGAAGACTGCAACAAGTACCTATCTCTTCAATGTCAAGACATTGATAAACATCCACAAGCATCAAGACTATCCAGTAAAACATGACCTCACCAAATGAACTAAATAAGGCACCAATGACTTCTCCGAGAGTGACAAAGATATGTGACGTTTCAGAAAGAGAATTCAAACTGGCTGTTTCGAGGAAGATCAACAAAGTTCAAGATATCACAGAGAAGGAATTTAGAACCCTATCAGATAAATTTAACAAAGAGATTGAAATAATTTTTAAAAAGCAGAAATTTTGGAGCTAAAAAATGCAACTGACATACTGAGGAATGCATCCATCTTTTAACAACAGAATTAATCAAGCAGAAAAATGATTCAGTGAACTTGAAGATGGGCTGTTTGAAAATACAGAGGAGACAAAAGAAAAATAATAAAAAGAAGGAAGCACACCTATAAGTTCTAGAAAATAGACTGAAAAGGGCAAACCTAAGAGTTATTAGCCTTAAAGAGGAGGTGGAAGGAGCGGTCAGGGAAGAGAGTTTATTCCAAGGAATAACAGAGAAATTCCCAAGCCTAAAGACAGATTATCAGTATTCAGGGACAAGAGGTTTACAGAAAAACAAACAGATTTAACCTAAAGAAGACTCCCGAAGGCATTTAATAATCAAACTCCCAAAGGTAAAGGATAAAGAAATTATTCTAAAAGCATCAAGAGAAAAGAAATAAATAACATATAAAGGCCCTCAAATACATATGGCAACAGATTTCTCAGTGAAAACCTTACAGGCCAGGAGAGAGTGACATGACAGAAATAAAAAGACTTTTTATTCTAGAATAGTAGTATATTCAGCAAAAATATCCTTAAAACATGAAGAAGAAATAAAGATGTCCCAAGAAAAACAAATGCTAAGGAATTTTATCAACACCTATAAAGGGAATTCTTCAGTATGAAAGAAAAACACATAAAGAGCAATAAGAAATCATTTTAAGGCATAGAACTCACTGGTAGCAGTAAGTACATAGACAAACACAGAATATTATAACACTATTATAATAATATGCTATTCATACATTGAGTAGAGAGACTACCACACACCACTCATACCTTTAGTAGACAGACTAGATGAACTCTCAAAATTAGTAATTACAACAACTTTTCAAGAGAAAGATAGTATAGTAAGTTTAAATGAAAACAATAAAAAGTTTAAAAAGTGAGAGATGGAATGAAGTTAAAGTGCAGAATTTTTATTCGTTTTCTCTTCTTGTTTGTTTTTGTAATCAGTATTAAGTTGTCATCAGTTTAAAATGCTGAGTTACAAGATGTTATATGCAAGTCTCATGGTAACTTCAAATAAAAAAAAAATACGGATACACAAAAAATAAAATACAGGCAATTAAAACATAACAGCAGAGAAAATCACCTTTACCAAAAGTAAGACAGGAAGGAAAAAAGGAAGCAAAGACTACAAAACAGCCAGAACACTAATAAGATAACAGAAGTAAGTACTTACTTATCAGAAATCACAATGAATATAAATGGACTAAACACTCCAGTGCAAGACAAAGAGTGACTGAATGGATGAAAAAACAAAAGCCATTGATTTTTTTGCCTAGAAGAAACACAATTCACCTATAAAGGTACATATAGACTAAAACTAAAGGGATGGAAAAGATATTTCATGCCAATGGAAACCATAAAATAGCAGAAGTAGCTATACTTATAAGACAAAATAGATTTCAAGACAAAATCTATAAAAAGAGAAAAATATAGCCTTTAAATAGTGATAAAAAGGTTTATTTAGTAAGAGGATAATAATTGCAAATATATATACACCAAATACTGCTGTATGAAGATATATAAAGCAAATATTATTAGTACTAAAGAGGGGAGATAAACCTCAATACAATAATAGCTGGAGACTTCAACACCCCACTTTCAGTATTGGACAGATTATTTGGACAGGAAATCAACAAAGAAATATCAGACTTCACCTGCACTATAGAACAAACGGACCTACAGATATTTGCAAAACATTTCATCCAGTGGCTGCAGAACACACATTCTCCTCCTCAGCACATGGGTCATTCCCAAGGATAAACCATATTTTAAGCCTCAAAGCAAGTCTCAAAAAAATGCAAAAACTTGAAGTTGTAAAAATTATCTTCTGTGACCACAATGGAATGAAACTAGAAATCAGTAACAAGAGGAACTTTGGAAACTATACAAACTGGAAATTAAATTTCCACCAAAATTAATGCTCCTGAATGACCAATAAGAAGAAAATTTTAAAATGTCTTGAAACAAATGAGAGTGGAAACATAACACACCAAAAGCTATGAGACACAGCAAAAACAATACCAAGAGGAAACTTTATCATAATAAGCACGTATGTAAAAAAAAAAAAAAAAAAGAACAACTTCAAACGAACAACCTAATAAAGCATCTTAAAGAACTGGAAAAGTAATAAGAAACCAAACCCAAAATTAGTAGAATAAAAAAATGATTCAGATTAGAGAAGAAATAAATGAAATTGGAATAAAAAAATACAAAAGATTAATGAAACAGAAATTTGGTTTTTTGAAAAGATAAACAAAATAGACAAATCTTTAGCCAGAGTAAGAAAAAAGGAAAGAAAACAAAACAAAACAACAACAAAAAAGAAATCTTGAATAAGGAGGCATTACAATCAATACTGCAGAAATTCACAGGATCATTAGAGACTATTATGAGCCTCTATATGCCAATAAATTAGAGTATCTGGAAGAAACATAGATATATACACCCTGCCAAGATTGAACTATGAAAAAATCCAAAACCTCAACAGACCAATAAAAAGTTATAAGGTCAAAGCTGAAATGAAAATCTCCCAGCAAAGAAAACCCTGGGATGCAAAGACTTCTCCGATGAATTTTACTAAACATTTAATAAAATAGTACCATTTCTACTCAAACTATTCTGAAAAATACAAGAGAAGGGAATACTTCCAAATTCATTCTACAAGGCCACTATACCCTGACAACAAAACAAAGATATATATAAAAAAAATACAGGCCAATATCACTGATGAATATTGATGTCAAAATCTTCAACAAAATACTTGCAAACCAAACTTGAAAATATTGACCTCAAACTATAAAACCACTAAAATTAAACATTGAGAAAATTCTCCACGACATTTTTCTGGACAAAGATTTCCTGAGTAATATCCCGCAAGCCCAGGCAAGCAATGCAAAAATGGACAAATGGGATTATGTCAAGTGAAACTCCTTCTACACAGCAAAGGAAACAATCGACAAGGTGAAGAAACAACCCGCAGAATGAGAGAAAATATTTTTAAACAATCTGTCTGACAAATGATTAATAACCAGAATATAAAAGGTGCTCAAACAACTCAACAGGAAAAAAAAAATCTAATAATCCAATTTAAAATCGGGCAAAATAATTGAATAGACATTTGTCAAAAGACATACAAATGGCAAACAAGTTTATGAAAAGGTAATCAACACCACTGCTCATCAGAGAAATGCAAATCAAAACCACAATGAGATATTGTTTCACCCCAGTAAAAATGGCTTTTATTCAAGACAGGTGATGATGAACGCTGTGCAAAGACGTGGAAGAAGGGAACACTTCCACAGTGTTGGTGGGGGATGTAAATTAGTACATCCACTATAAAGAACAATACGGAGGTTCCTCACATAACTAAAGATGAAACTATCATATGATTCTGTGATCCCACTACTGTGTATTTATCCTGTGGAAATGAAATCAGTATGTTGAAGTAGTATCTGCATTTCTATGTTTATTGCAGCACTATTCACAATAGCCAAGATTTGGAAGGAGCCTAAGTGTTGATCAACAGAAGAATGGACACACAGTGGAGTACCATTCAGCCTTAAAGAAGAATGAAATTCTATCATTTGTAACAACATGGCTGTAACTCAAGAACATTATGTTAAGTAAAACAAGCCAGGCAAAGAAAGATAAACTTTGCATATTCTCAGTTATTTCTTCGTGGGAGCTAAAATTTAAAACAAATGAAGCCAAGGAAATAGAAAGTATAATGGTGATTACCAGAGGCTGGGAAGAGTAGTGTGTGGGGGTAGGGAAGTGGGGCTGGTTAATAAGTACAAAAATATAGTTAGAATGAATAAGATCTAGTATTCGATAGCACAACAGGGTGACTACTGTCAATGATAATTTAATGTACCTTTAAAAATAACTTAGAGTATAACTGGAATGTTTATAACATAAAGAAAAGATAATTACTTGAGGTGATGAATACACCATTTACCCTGATGTGATTGCTATGCATTGTATGTCTGTATCAATATATTTCATGTACATCAATTATCTTTGCATATCTATTTTTAAAGTAAGAAAACCAGAACATCCCAAAGAGGATAGATAGGCCTAACACTTCAAATGAATAATATTAATTAAATAAACTTTTCAATTTTAAACGTGAAAAATCTTAGACTTCAACACTGTGATACTGAAAAGAATAGGGTATTTAATTATAGAGACACAAATAGGCTAACAATCAGTTAAGAAAACATTTACTGTGTCTTCGATTTTTATTGAAAACATACACGTGCAAAGAGGAATAGAATAATGAATGAGGAAAATTTAAATGAGAAGAAAGAAAAAAAGAGCATCATTTAGTTTTGAGCCACTAACAACTATTTAAGAAACCAACGTCCAGTTTAGAATATGACTTTCATAAACAAGTCTAGACCTTAACTCTTTTCCTGATATAAAATTCAAGAACACATTGTATGGAACCAAGCAGAACAATGAGTTTGTAATGGAAATTTATGGGTAAGAATGTGAGTCTGCTAATAATAACAGGAATTATAGTTATTATGTTCGTGATCCCTGCTGACCTCAAGAACAGCCTCAGGGTGCCGGGGGAGCCTGGCCATGTTCTAGCATTATTATGATTCTGTCTGAGAACTTATCAATTCTGTGTATTCATCTTAGCATTTAGCTCATAGGCAGCATTTTCCACCTACCAGGCATGTGAATTAGTCATGTGGCAAAATATCCAGGTAGATAGAATTAAAAATTCATGTTTGGAAGAGGACGCTGCAGGTCCACTTCACAGAGATTTTCGCTATTGTTGACAGAGTCCTCTCAGTAGCAACTTCTAGATGTGAAAATTTAAAGTGACCAGACATCTGTTGAATTGAGGAAAGGATGAATAGGATCTTTTGAGGTCCAGAATAGGCTGTCCCTTCACTCTTTGGTACACAGACCTAGCAGCTCTGTCTCTTTCCTACCCACAACTCACCTTATTCCTTTGCTCAAAGCCCATGCATCACCTTATCTCTGAGAGAGAATTGTAGACTTTAATCCTCTGTATTCTCCTATACAGCTAACAGCAGTGAAGCAGCAGCGAGGATTTCAAATTTTCAAGGAAATGTATCTTTAGCCAAAACAGCAATTGCATTATAAGAATACAGGGAAAATTTAGAAAAATTTCAGTGCTGCTGTGTCTCAAGAAGATAATGGAGTCCGGTACTTCAGAACTGAATGGCCCATTTCTTATCTCTGCTTCTGTTAACAGATCTTGCCCACCCCTCTTCTCTCTCTCTCTCTTTCTGTCTCCCCCTGCCACATACCCCTCTCCACAGATTGACTTCCTATATTTAAATTACTGAGGCTCATATGAAGGGCGTATTCTGTCTACTGAATTGAACTGATAACACCTGTTGAATAAGAATATTATTATGATGGTGATGGTAACATGAAATACCTACTTTGGATGCCTGAA
Organism: Ateles fusciceps; assembly: GCA_036589455.1. NCBI lineage: Eukaryota > Metazoa > Chordata > Mammalia > Primates > Atelidae > Ateles > Ateles fusciceps. Next base: position 1,389,810 of record JAZHEH010001096.1, read on the forward strand.
AACAAGGGTAACAATACCTATCCAACAGGATTGTTGTATAAATTGGACAAAATCATATATGGAGAAATCCAACAGAGTTATTGACACATAGGAAATTACAAATCAAGTAAAGACCCAACTATAAAGGGCCTTGCATTCTGTGTCAATGATGATATGATTTAGCACTTCGTAAACACTTTACTGTGTGCCAGGCAATTTTTTAATGGCTTTAGTTAAATTATCTTCTTTAATACGCAGCAACTGTATGTGGTATGTGCAATCATTTTCCTCAGTTTTCAGAACCTGGAAGCTGAAATACAGACGGGTTAGTATGAAGTGGAACCTTGAGTTGAAGCTAGCCAATCTGACTCAAGGGTTTGTGCTCTTAACTTCTATGTTACACTGACTTCTCAGGCTGAATTTTACCTTAAAGACGCTAGTAATCCCTTAAAGGTTTAAACTAATGCAGTTTTAGAAATAATTTTAGACAGACTTGGATTTCATAAAGATCACTTAGATGATAAAATAGGGAATACTTTGTGATATAAAGGTTATCACCTCTCAGTATTGCTAGTGAAATTAGAAGCAAAAAATAATCATGTGACAAGCAATTGGCTATATATGTGGCTCAAAATAACTCAGATAAATATATAACAGCCCTGAAATCATTTGATGATTTTAAAGGGTTCAGACCAAAGTTAACCTACATGCTACTTTTTTCAGAAAGCATAATTTTCCCTCTTTTTCTCTTATGAGACAAAATCTAGCTTAATGGCAGGACTGTGGACTTTTGAGTTACTGACAGCATGCCAAGCCTTGGGAAAAAACAGCTTCAGGTTCATAAAGAGATCAGTCAGGTATTCAGTATTTGCACGATCAGACTGCAAGGGATACATGAGGTTTGAGTTTAAATATCTCCAAAGCACAGGCATTCAGAAAAAGTAACCATGTGCTGCAAATTCTACGTTCTAAGAATTGCAACTGGAAGAAAGCCTAATTTTTAAAAAAAGTTTCATCATCTTTATTCCAGCACAGTGCCAGTTTCCACTTGCAAGTTGATGACAGAAACTTAATTTTTTTGTGGCGATTGACCTTCGCTTCTCAATTTCTCTTTTCTCTCGTTTTTCTACACACACACACATATGAGTGCGCATATATACATGTACATTTACATATACACAGAAATATGTAGACACAAATATATATATACATACATACTCGTGTATTCTTTGGTGATCAAAAATTTTTACTCTGGTATATTGTGTTTAAATAAATTCAGCTCCTGACCACATGGATATTCTTTTGAACCCTTTCAAATAACTCATGTTCTGTTTGATTCCTTGTATTATTTAGTAATTTAATTTTATGTTCTGGATTTCTTCAAAGTCTCAGAGCCTGCCTCTATGAGTAATGCATTCAAAACAATAAGAAAAAGCCTGTTATTTTCTAAAAGAACTACCATTTAATCCAGCAATTCCACTACTAGCTATGTACTCAAAGGAAAACAAATCCTGGCTGGGTACAATAGCTCACACCTGTAGTCCCAGAACTTTGGGAGGCCAAGGTTCAAGACCAGCCTGGGCAACATAGTGAGACACTGTTTCAACAAAAAATACAAAAATTATGCAGGTGTGGTAGCATGGGCCTGTAGTCTCACCTACTTAGGAGGCTGAGATGGAAGGATCATTTGAGCTCTGGAGTTCAAGGCTGTGGAGATGGTCATGCCATTGCACTCCAGCCTGTGTTATACTGAGACCCTGGCTCAAGAGAGAGAGAGAGAGAGAGAGAGAGATAATTTATTTAATGGGTAATGGGTACAATGTATATAATTTGGATCACAGATACACTAAAATCCTAGACTTCACCACTATGCAATATATCCATGTAACAAAATTCCAGTTGCACCCTTTAAATTTATACAAATAATCTCATTACTGGGTATATACCAAAAGGAATATAAATTGTTCTATTATAAAGACACATGCATTCATATGTTCATTGCAGCACTGTTCACAACAGCAAAGACATGGAATCGACCTCAATTTCCATCAATGATAAAATAGATAAAGTAAATGTGGTACGTATGCACGATGGAATACTATGCAGCTATAAAAAAAGAATGAGATCATGTCCTTTGCAAGAAATTGGATGAAGCTGGAGGCCATTATCCTCAGCAAGGAATGGAAAACCAAATACTGCATGTTCTCACTTATAAGCGGAAGATAAATGATGAGAACACGTGAATACATGGAGGGGAATAATACATGCTCGGCCCTAATGGAAGGTGGAGGGAGAGGATCAGGCAAAATAACTGAGTACTAGGCTTAGTACCTGGGTGATGAAATAATCTGTACAACAAACCCCCATGACACAAATTTACCTATGTAACAAACCTGCACATGTACCTCTGCATTAAAAGTTAGAAAAAAAGAATAGTTAAAAAAAAAAACTGTATACACATTCTTTTTCAGTAATATATCTGATGATACTTTGCTATAGGAATCAGTTAGCCTTCCCCTTTTTTGACATATCTATATTCCTGTATATAATATGCTATGTCTCCATTTCTCTGCTGTGTCATGCTTTATTTGGTCCTACTTTCTACTGTTCATTGAAAAGCATTCATGTATTATTCTGTGTGTTTGCTATGAAACTAATGCAACAAAACAACTAAGATAAAATTAATTAAATTCGTGAAAGTTTATGATATCATTAAGTATGAAACAGAAACAGAAAATAAACGTTAAATGATTTGGCAAGTGCAGTTTATCCTACAGAAGTTTGGATGGGAAAGTCTGACGAGATGAGGGTGAGACTTGGACAGGGCTTTGAAGATACCCATAACTTTCTAACTGATAACACTGTTTCCATTCTTGCCCTTCCTCTTAAGATTTCCTTACCAACAGATGATAACATTACCAAAACATAGATCTGATTGTAATATTTCTCTTCACAAATTCCTTCTCCCCACTGATTCCATTCTCACCAGCAGGTGGGTCTATTTATTATTAAAATTCAATATATATAGAAATAAACCCAGATGCAAAGTTGCAGCCTTCTTCCTTCCCAGAACCTTTAATATCATCCTAGTTTGTATTCTAGTTCCCCCACAGACCCCTGGCCCATTTTTCTGGGTCTAGATACCATGCTCAGCCGTTATTTTGCTGGATCATGATACACTATGCCCACCTACCTCACCCAGGCACTAACTCACTGGGAATATTTAGCCAAAATTTAGAACCATGTTACTGTCCCTACTTGTGCCCAGGAGACTTCTGCAGCTATGTTCCATCACCTTAGAAGATGTCCCTTTAAATATCTATACTTCCTAGATCATATTACTTTATTTCCCTGGAATCCATAAATTGAACTGTTACTTCCTTTTATTCCATACCAACTTACTTCTGAAGTGGTAGATAGATTGCTTCATACTGGTAACCAAGTGTTTCATTTGACTCTTCCATTTGACTTTCTCCAAGAAAAAAGAATGGAAGATAATAGGAAGCAATATGTACAAGACTGAATTAAGACAGAATTATTATCAAATTGAAAGACAGTGAGTTTACATTGTTGGCTTTCAACATAAATCAGAGAGACCATGCCCGCTTGTCTAATAGTAAAGGTTACATTTGGAGGTCCCAGAACACTAAATAATATGACGCTATGGGTTAGAGGATGATAAATTTACAGAGGCATGGGATCCTCGTTAACAAAATTTTCTATTAAAAAAAAAGAACATGAGTAAAGCTAATTTAGGAGACCATGATACATCTACTTATGGACATATTTGCAAACCACCAAGACCACCCTGTTTCATGATAGACCAGTCATGGGTAGAATAATCATCTTTAAGAAGACTGTAAAAGTACTAATGCTAAAGAAGGCAGAAATGACTCCCTAGGTCATTATTGGCTAAGTATAATGTGCAGGTACATTTAAAGGAAAAAATACTAACTCAAGGCCTAGTACATTGCATTTCAGAAAATACACATTAAAAATAATGTAACATAATAGAAAGAGAATAGGTTAAATTTCTGGGGCTATGGACTCAAATACTGATTCTTCCAAACACCCTGAGCAAGGCTCTTGGTCTACTGAACCTCAGTTTTTATATCTGTAAAATTAGCTGTTAAAATCTGTTCTATTGATGGGTTGTTTTGAAGAAGAATATAAATGCACTGTCATTCAAAAGGTAGTTATTTTATCTATTGTCATATCCATTTAGGCAGGCACAGTGTCTCAATATCAGGTTAATATAATGTCTTATTTTTGACATGTAAATGGCCATTGAGTATTTTAAATTCTTCTTTAACTAAACAGGAGATTTGAAGATCAGCTTTTCAGTCCAGAGTTTTGGGCAGAGGCCAAGATAATTCAGCTGCCAGCTACAAAGTACTAAAGCAGGTGCCAAAAATGTTACTCACTTTTGAATGAGAAAAATGTCTCTGCCAAACCAAATCTTAAGGGTTTTTATAGTTCTTTCCCATATGTTCCTATAAAAAGGTCATTTTTTACATCTCATTTTTGAATGGAGCTGTCAGAATAACAAATTTCAACTGTTTTCCAAGCCTCAAAAATAATCCAGTCAAAATGAATTTGAGGATGGGAAGTATTTTTAGAGAATCCAGGACTTATGCTTTTAAGTCATGGACAGAACAGATTGAAATAAGCACAAATGACTGACCTCCAGTTTGTTCTTGGTCCATCCAGGTCTGCTTCTGGAGCGGCAGCTCCAAGACAAACATTCCAGAACTAACAGCACCACCTTCTGGGGATAGCATTTGGGGCAATATTTGAAATATTTGATAACCAGTCATGTTACAACTCACTAGAAAGTATCATTTTCACTCTCATTTACACCTATTCCATGGCCAGATTAGAAAAACGAAGAGGAAGTTTGTTAAAGCAGACCACACAATCTCTAAATTCCAGGCGGCTAGAATTTCATATAGTCTGGGGAGGAATTAGAACTCTGAACTGATTGTTTGAGTCCCTTGCTCCACCAGGAGGAAGGGGTATCATTTTCCCATCCTCATATTGGCACTCTGTGAACTACCAGAAGCCGTTGGAGATAGAAATATTACAATAAATAGGTCTGAGTTTCTCAGAACTGCCATGAAACTTCTAATATGTGAAAATGCCTGGAAAGTTATACAATGGAACTGAAATATCTTCAAGGGTTACAGCCCTCCAAAAAGATAATGTTCAAAGAGCAATCGGTACTGAAAACTAATACAACTGTTTTGAATTTACATCCCCCATATCTGAGATTCCACAATACACCACTTATATAAAGATTTTGCATATTATTCAAATAGAAGCGAGACCCCTCACAAATCTGTCCCCTCAACTTCCACGTATTCTTACCAGCTAAGAAATATTTTACTGAGTTTAAATTTTTGTAGCCTAAATTGTGGGAATCACAGATTTATTCAATGTGTATTTTCAGAATCACTATCCATATCCGTCTTGAAATATTTCTGAGCTATGGGAAACCAGGTAAGAATTTTAAGCAGGTGTGTGATTGTCACCATTGCTGTGCTGAGGACTGGAAGAGAGCAAGGCTGGGAGAAGGAAGCTATGTCAGGAAACCATAGCGATGACATTGGTTACAGATCATGACAGGTTAAGACACACATGTGGAGACAGATGTAATAAATATTTAGAAATTAGAATTAATAGGAGCTCATGATTAATTGAATGTTGGGGGTAAGGAAGAATAAATATAGAGGTTTCTGATTTTGAAAAGTTGGTAAATGCAGATGTCATTAACTAGAAAGAAGGAAATGAGCTGTCTTTGGGAACAGGAAAATGATGTATTCAGACTTATGCATGTTGCATTTACTAACAGCACTTGTACCTTGATGTACAAGTGCTGAATGAGGTACAGGGTTTAGAATTATAATAGGCAGCCTTTATGAGGACCCCCAATGATCTTACCTCCTGGTATATTCAGGCTTCATGTAATACTACCTCCTTCAGTAATGTGCTTCTGACCAACAGAATATGGAAGCATTGAGAAGATGCCTCTTTCACAATTAGGTTACAAGAGATTCTGAATCCCATCTTGCGAGTACACTCTATTGCTTTCATAATTTGCACATTTTAATGAAGTAAACTGCAGTGTTATAGAGGCCCACATGGCAAGGCCCTGAGAGTCACATCTGGTCAACAGACACCAAGAAACTGTCAACCTAAAATAATCAAAATTTCAAAATCTAGTTTAAAGAGAGTTTATTCAAACACAAAGGTTATGAACTGCAGCCCAGGAAACACTTTCAAGTTGCCTTGGGAGTGCTCTGGAGAACAAAAGAGATGCTCACGTTTTTAAAGAAAAAAAGGATGAATCAGGAGAAGGAACAATTACAAAAAAATTTTGTTGGGAATTCTCATTGGTTCACAGAAATAACATTAGTTAGCAATTGGCTATACGTTGTTGAACTATAGGAGGTATGGTATTTTATGGCGACTTCGTGTCAATTATTCTAGAGCCTGCAAAGCAAGTGGCTTTGAGAGATAGTGATTTAGCTCAAGGGGGAGCGAGATACGACTGCTGCCACATCTTAAATGCTTTTCTTGGCCTGATAATTTAAAGGAGCTCACATTCCTAGGATAAAAAGTTGTTGTTTTATTTTCTTTCTCAGAATGGGAGACTATGGGCTGATATCTTGGTTATGACCTTGTGAGACCCCAGGAAGCAAAAAAAAATCCAGCGGAACTCTGCCTGGATTTCTGACCCACAGAAACTGTAAGATAATAAAAATGTGCTGGTTTAAACCAGCACATTTTTAGATAATTTGTTATGCTGCAATAGATAACTAATACAGGAGTTCTGGAGACGAAGTCTAGATCTGAGGCTCACCACCATATAGGTAACATATATTGAGTATGAATAAGCTCTCTAAGAGATAATGTGTAAAGATGGGAAAAAGGGATTGATACAGACCTGGAGGAAAAGTAAAGTTTAAAGAGCACCAGGAGCCTGAAAAGAATGCTGCAAAGAAATAGAAATCTGGGAATTTCAAGGTTAAGGAAGGTGTGAACAAATAAATACCAACTGCTGAAAGACCGAAAACTGTTTTCAGTAACAAGGTGGATTTTGTTTATCTTGATGTGAACAATTTCAGATAAGTGACCTGGCAGAAGGCAGATTTCAACAGATGGAGGGGGAAAACAGAAAGTAAGAAGGTGAAAAAAAAATTGTTGAAGACACTTACATGTTAACAAAAGAGTAACGTGATATTTGCGGTAAGTGAAGAGTTGGTAGCTGATAAGGTTTGGCTGTGTCCCCACCCAAATCTCTCCTTGAATTGTAATATTCCCCACATGTCAAGGGTGGGCCCAGGTGGAGATAACTCAATCGTGGGAGTAGTCTCCGCCATATTGTTCTCGTGATAGTGAGTGACTTCCCATGACATCTGATGGCTTTATAAGGGGCTTCCCCCTTTGCTCTGCACTCATTCTCTCTTCTGCCGCCCTGTGAAGAGGAGCCCTCCACCATGATTTTAAGTTTCCTGATGCCTCCCAGCCATGTTGAACTGTTAAACCTCTTTTCTTTATAAATTACCCAGTCTCAGGTATTTGTTCACACCAGCGTGAGAACAGACTACCAGCGTGAGAACAGACTACCATAGTAGCTTTTTTAAGGAGAGAGAAACTTGAGCTTATTTATGTGATAAGGCCTCCTTGATCATGCAAATTTTTATTAGATTTTCTGTTGTTTACAGAATAGCTATTTTTCATGAGAAATAATAAGGAAATAAGAATGTTAAACCACTCATAATTCTCTTGCCCTTTTGAAGGCACTGACATATCCACTTGCATTTTTCATAACAAAACACAGCATCATTTTTCCCACATTAACATAACATAGCATAACATAAATACTTCTTAATGTTATGTTAGTGCCATATTTTTAATTTTGTATAATATATTGTCAAGCTTGTGTACTATAAATGATCTATTTTCTATTTGTTGGACCTCTAGGTTGTTTCCAACTTTTTATAACTGTAAATGATGTTGTGATTAATTGTGCAAAGTCGGTCCAAAACAAAAACAGAGAAGCTTCCCATAAAAGTGTTTCCTGAATGCTTGCCAAAGTCAGTACTCTTCATGCCAAAGAGGTCTGAACTGAATTCAATTAAAGTTCATGCAAATCCTTCTGGGGCTATTCCTTTTTTATTTTTTATTATCCAAAACTTCAAAAGCCCAGCAGATGGGTAGATCAAATATACAGAAAGAGATCACTGAGTGCCTGGATTGACTTTAAACTTACTGTGAAACCGAATGTATTCTGTGAACTCATTATAGGTTGATATCTTTCTACCAACATCCTGAAGTACATTAAATACAACAGAGAGGCCCTCAATAATCTTTGTTCTTTTATTTATTTTTTTATACGGAAAGGAATGTTGCTGTCCTTAATACCTCCCTTGCTACGGAACTTGCAAACAAAATAATCCACTCTCCCTTGGAGGGCTGAGTGTGCTGCCAAAAAAAAAATCTTCCATTTGAACTTATAGCATTTGTTGCAAATCTGCTAAACATTATGTTTGCCAAATTCTTCCTAAAAATTGCTATCACATTTCTGGTAAGACACTTATTGAAAGGAAAAGCTTGTACTCCTTTAGTGGTGGTCAGCTGAAATTCAATCTCTTCAAAGTAGAGCTTGCCACCCCTTGCCCACCGCCTCCCTCCTGACTTAAATTCTATGAGGCCACCCCTCTTTAATTATCCTAGTTTAAGATGCTGAAGGTGTCTTCTTATTTCTTAAGACTTGTGCAATTACAATAGTTACTTACAAAAAGATAAGAAAGAAGAAAGCGACCAGGACCTGAAAATCAACAAACTCCTGGGAAAAGCACAGGAAGAACACCTTGAGAGAAGCATAGTTAAGAGCTGTAGTGCTAGACCAAAGAGACCTAGTTCCAAATCCCAATAAAAATGGATGAGTTCTTTAGCCTGTCTTATTCCTTGTGTGTAAAACAAAATCTATACCAGGAATTCAATGAGACATTGTTTGCAAAGAGCTTACCATACCATCCAGCACAAAGTAAGACCTTGATAAATGGCAGCTATCATTATTATTACCAATAAAGACAAAACTAACTGGGTCAAAAATAAAGCATCCACTTGGTGAAGCTGCTGCAGGGGACAGCTAATGTAAGGAGGCACCAGTTGGGTGCAAGGGGAGGGGCAGGGAAAGATAATGTTTGCTCCTGGGTATAGAAGGAGCAAAGTGATGGAGAATCCAGGTGCTGCACAAAATGTAGTCCTTGAAGGCAGGTAGTGAACATCAGAAAAAAGTCTCTTCATTGACAGAAGGAATATAGTTCCAGGTGGGATTTTACTGATCAGAGTCTTGTCTCTAGAGACAATGATTGCATGAGTAAGACTACATCTCAGCCTAAGAGAAACTGAGACAAAGGTCTGGGAACTGAGAAAGCCACTAAGGCTCAGGGAACAAATGGAGAGCTCAGTTTCCAAACAGGGTCTGACGTCAAGTGAGATTATGGCTCAAAGCTAAGTTATCTAACCTGTCCAGCCACCCTGAATCTCACCTGCCAAGGTTTTTCAAAGGTTCCTCCCAGCCTAAAATTGCAAGAAAATATTAAATAGTAATAGTATCGGCATTTTGGAATGGCTACTGTCTAGGGAAGAGGCTCCCATACGCACAAAAGTTTACTGCCAGTACTGAGGATTATATATTTTCATGAGCCTCCTGGAATTTTATGCAAATATGGGATGAGTATGTGCACTTTTCTGGGGAAAGGATCCATAGTATTCATCAGTCATAACAGGGCTCATGACCCAGCAGGCATGAAGGAATCAATGCTTTAAGTAAAGATGTCACAATCTGCCTCTTTCCTTTTTATCCTTATTTTGATGAAATGTTTGGTGAGTCGAATGATCTCATCCTCTGTGGCAGAATTTTCCCACGTTTGGGCCTTCACTTTTCAAAATAACTTCCCATTTGCTTCCCCTCACTTTTTCTTATGAGCGTTTATCACAATTTCTGGTTCATTAAGACATTCCATTCTTACAACTTATGGCTATATATTTAATACATTTTATACCTTTTATAGTCATGTCAGTAGGTTCTATTGGGTAAGGATTACTGCAGAATGGGGTCAATCTGCCACCTTGAAATTGAAGGGAAGTGTCTTAATCTTCTCTCATTGCTTCTATCTTCCCACACTCTCTTGGCCTCCCATGTCTTTTATTATGCCTCTTGCTTTTTCAAAGCTCAGCTCAAGTTCCAGATCCTCTTTGGAAGCTTCCAGGATCACTTCAACCCTCAAAACCCTTTCCCTCTTCCAAAGTATTTAACATTCATTTGGTGCCAGGAAGGTGTATAATGGAGTTAGCATGTGGTAGACAGGACTTTCTCAACTTCAGCACTATTGACACTTCGGGCTGGTTAATTCTTCATGTGGAGGTGTGTCCTGTGCACTGTAGAGTATTTAGCTGTATATCTGGCCTCTACCAAATAGGTGCCGTAGCACACTCCCATCCTTGCCCCAATTATGACAACCCCAAATGTCTACAAACATCAGATGTAAAATGACCTCTAGTTGAGAACCAGTGTTGAAGACTGATCCCCATGTATCAGGTAATGTACCAGATTCTATAGCTTTTATTTCATGGGTATATCCTACTTTCCTACCTTTATTTTCCCTTTAATTCAGTTCACTCACTTATTTTTAACTTATTTTGCATTGTGTCTTAACTTTCACAAAGCACTTTGTTTTTTTTTTTTAAAGAAAAAGCAAGGTAAGTTATATGTAAACACTCATTGCTTCTTTTAAACCTCACCACAACCCTTGAAAAAGATATTAGCATTGCTGTTTAGCAGGCAAAGACCCTGACTGCTAGAGATCTCTGTTCAATAACTGAACAAAGTCAAGTAACAAACATTGCTGGAGCAAAGACTCAATATCAGGGTTTTCTGGTTCCAAAGACCATATTTTTGTGGCACAATGCTGTTTTTAAAATTTGATATACATTTGTACAATGGGGTACATACGATCTTTTTGATACATGCATAAAATGTGTAATAATCAGGGTATTTAGCATATACATAATCTACAACATTTATCATTTCTATGCGTTGGGAACACTTCATATCTTCTCTCCTAGTTGTTTTAAAATATACACTATATTATCATTAACTATAGTTTCCCTACTGTGCTATCAAACACTAGAACTTATTCCTTTGAACTGTGTGCTTATACCAATTAACCAACATCTCTTATCCTCTTCCCCAACACCCTTCCAGCCTCTGTCAATCATTATCCTACTCTCTACCTCCAAGAGATCCACTGTTTTACCTCCTGCATATGAGTGAGAACATGCAGTATTTGTTTCCCTGTGCCTGGCTTATTTGACTTAACTGATTGCTAGGATTTCAATCTCTTTAAGACCTTTTGCATTAGAGGAAGAAAGAAGTCTGCTATTTTTTTCTCAACTAGGGATGTATGAAATATAATGACCACAGGTTCCATCAATGTTGGGGCAAATTGCAAGATTTCATTCTATTTTATGGCCCAATGGTATTCCACCGTGTGCATATATATCCTTTTGACACACTGATTTCTTTTTCTTTGGATAAATACCCAGTGGTAGAATTTCTGGATCATGTGGTAGTTCTATTTTTAGTTTTTCAAGAAAGCTCCATATTGTTTTCCATGATAGCTGCAGCTAATTTACATTACCATCAAGAGCATCTAAGAGTTCCCTCTTCTCCACATATTCACAAGGGTCTTTTTACTTTTTGTCTTTTTTATAATAGCCATTCTAACTGGAATGATGTCTCATTGTGATTTTAATTTCCCTAATCATTTGTGATGCCAAGCATTTCTTCATATACCTGCTAGCCATTTGTATGTCTTCTTTTGAGAAATGTCTATTCCGATCCTTTGCTCACTTTTTAGTGAGATCATTTGGGTTCTTTGTATGTTTGTGTTTTTTGCTGCTGAATTGTTTGAGTTCCTTTTATATTCCAGATATTAGTCCCTGGTCGAAAGAATTGTTTGCAAATGTTTTCTCCCATTCCACAGGTTCTCTTCCCTTTGTTGGTTGTTTCCTTTGTTGTGCAGAAGCTTTTTAGTTTATGATAGCTCCATTTGTCTATTTTTTTGTTTTTGTGTGCCTATGCTTTTTAAATATTAGCCATAAAATCTGCCTAAGCTGAAGTTCTCAATCATTTCCTATGTTTTCTTCTAGTATTTGTACAATTTAAGGTCTTACATTTAGGCTCTTAATTCATTTTGAGTTGATTTTGTATATGGTGAGTCATAAGAATCTAGTTTTGTTCTCCTCCACATGGATATCCAGTTTCCCCAGCACCATTTATTAAAGAGGGTGTCCTTTTTCTAGTGTATGTTCTTGGCACCTTTGTGAGTTGGCTGAAAATATATGAATTTATTTCTGGGTTCTCTAGTGGCACAATGCTATTTTGTTTACTTTCTTTCCATAGGCTTATCCTTTCCACACAACTGAATTTTACCCCCTGAAGTAGGATTGCATCTACTATCTCTTGGAATAGTGCTCATTTCTTATAGTGGCATAGAAATAGTTAATCTAAAAGAAAAGCAGACTTTTAGTTCTTCTGAAACCCCCCCAAAAAGTGAGAATGGGGTTATAAAAATCTGATACTAAAAGCACTTATTTTCTGTCATTTATCTTAATCTACACTGAAACTATTCAATACTTTTGAAGGTCCAGAAATACATTACAGGAAAAAAATCATCTCAATGATTACTTTAATGTACAACCCTTAGCTTTATGGCATTTCTCTCATTTCCTCAGGGAAAAGCTGTTTCTCTAACACATTTCTCTCAATTGATTGCTAGGATTTCAACCTCTTTAAGACCTTTTGCATTAGAGGAAGAAAGAAGTCTGCTATTTTTTTTCTCAACTTGGGAAGTCTGAAATTTATTACGTTCTTTCCCCATTTAACCACCTACAGACTTGAATTTCAAGAAGACAAACTGTCTTTTAGACATAAAGTTCAAAATCAAAGTATTACATCAGCATCACATCCCCCAAGTTGGAAAAGAAGAGGTTAAATTTCTTCTACTAATTCTTAAAAGAGATTTAAAGAAAAGGGATATTAAAAAACGGACTTCTCAAAAGGAAAACACACACACAAAAGGCATGTGTTGAAGTTTCTGCCTTAGTTTATCTCCTGCAATTCTAGTTTGCTATCACTAGGAGGACATAGTATGACATGACCAGAAAGTCTGCTGAGGTTTTAATTATTTTATGTCCCAGGTAATTTCACACAAATTTGCACTTTTAGTTGGAACTAAAATTCAATGAGGTCAAAACTTTACAGTTAATAGTTCATTGGACCCAGTGACTGATCCAATACCAATACACAATTTTAAGTCCATGTGCTTCCCATCAGAGAAGATTCTGATATATCCAAAGCTCCCCAAACTTGGTCAGGAAGTTTCTATTTAGCTTTAAACCAAAAGTAAACCTTAATTAGAGTTAAGAGATATAAATATATTAACATCACTATATTTAGAAGAAAACTGTCATATTAAACCTTACAAACCACCACACATGGATTGGTACTTAGAGTACTTGCCCCAAAGAAATGAGAACAGGATTTCTGGGAGGTGGCACAAATCTTGGAAATGATTTTAAAGAACAAGGTAAGGTTATTGGTCTCAAAACATTTAAGAAGAATGGAAACATTATTTTGCCATTTTTGTTAAATGGAAGGCAGCAAGTACAGTAGGAAGTTCTGGACATATTGGGGCATAGATTTATCCTTATTAGCTGGAAGCTCAGGCATGTTACTTTACCTCTCAAGGCCCATTTTTAGCAACAGAGGTGAACTAGATAACCTTCCAGCATTCATGTGATGTGAATCTGTTACACTTAATCTTTATGCATTTTAGAACCTGAATAGGAAACTCAAATTCTTAAGACTTTAGATTAACTTTAGTCTTTTTGACTTCAAAGCTGCCATGACTTTTCCCTGGCTGGGTCCTGTTATTCACCCCTGCGGTAGTCTTCCAAACTCCATCACCTCTCTGACTTGTTCTCTTCCCGCAGGCAGCAACACAAGAACGGTAGGGGGTGGGGATGTCAAAATTTTATAGTAAAAAATAAAATTAAAATCATATCCCTAATTCATAAAGCTTTTTGCTTTTCTCTGTGGGCTTCCTTGTGCTAGTGTTCCTCTGTAGGTTCTTTTCCCTCTTTAAAAAACAAAACAAAAAACAAACAAAAACCTCAGAAGCCCTTCTCTATCCTTTTGTAGTAGAACTTATTTATAGAATACATCTTAGCTGCTTCCTCATAGCAAAATATTATTTTACACTTTGAGTTTAGGAAAGATAATGCTAATATTTATTTACTCCTTACTACATGTCAAGCACTGTTCTACATACTTTGCATGTATATATGAAAGCATTTAACCCTCAGAGAACTCTATGAAGTATGTATGCATATCCCCGACTACCCATATATATTCAGTTCCTGAGTTCTGTGAGCAAGTTTGTAGGGACAGGGAAACTGCACTAATTATCTTTAGCATCTTCATTTGGAATGATGAAAGGCCTGAGCTTAGATAGCAAGTAATGCTGTTAAACATGCAAATACAAAGAAATTTTGTTCCTTTGTTGTAATAGCAATGGTTTAGAGAGGACAAATTCATTAGCTGGGTATGGTGGCATGTGCCTGTGGTCCCAGGTATTCAGGAGGCTGAGGTGGGAGGATGGCTTGAGCCTAGGAAGTTGAGGCTGCAGTGAACATGACTCAGAAAAAAAAAAAAAAAAGAAGTCAATAATATAGACAGTGAGAGATATCTATGCCATTGTCTCCATTTTTACAGAAAAAAAAAAAAAATGAAGGCATAGGTAGGATAAAGAAACTGCCTAAGGTTTCATAGCTAATAAGATACAGGTCAGAACTCTTATCCAGGCACTATGGCTCCAGAGTCAGTATTATGCTTGTGTGAGACTGCCCAGCTAAATAGATTTCTTCTTCGTGACCTGTGGCATCATCCATGTATATTATCCTTGTAGATTATCTGGGAATGTCTTTGGGGGAGGTTAGCCAGAGTTCCCATCTCATTTTTTTTCCTAGAGCTCCATTTGTCAAAAGACTCTGAGTAGGTGTTCTATTAGCACCGATATAACAAGTTCTAGATACTGACACCAACTGCTTTTTGTACAGCTTAATAATCTAATTGCATGGTTTACGGAACGCTAATTTTCTGTTTAGTCACTGTGTTTGATGAAATCTGCAACATGGATGATATAAATGATCTTTCTGTCTTAAAGAAACAAGAAAAGCAGACTTTGATAGCAGATAAATCCAAGTTGAAATGTAGTCTAACTTAAGTTCTTGTTCTGAGCAATCCCTCTCATAATCTCTGAAAACTTAGGGCCTCTTCAAACCATTGCTTATCCTCAAACAAACATGTTGTATGATCTGACTTCCCATGCCAGTTTGGTTCACACCAGTATTTAGCCATTTAATATTTCCTAAAGCATTTAATGAGTGATACCAGCAACAGACGTACTTGAGAGCTAGTCAGAGCCCTCATAAAATTGTGCAAAATCACAGGCACTCTATATCATGATGAGTTGTTCTCTGTGTCAGCCAACTGCTGTCCAGCTGGAAAACTAGAGAATTCATGCTTACATGTTAAACAGAATTGTGTTTTTTAACTGACAGCTAGTATCTTTATGAATTTTAGTGAAAAAACATTATGCCTGATTTCAAAAGTTTGTATGTTCACATAGCAGTGAAGCTGGGCACAAAATAGGACGATAATTGCGTTCAATCAGTAACAATAAAAAGAAAATGTATCTCATCTCCTTGGAGGCCTTCCAATGATTCTCACCCTGGCTATGCCTTCCAGTGTGTGTTTCTGTGTCACCATGTGGCAAAAAGATTAAAGGTATGTGGCAGCAGGCCAGGAGGCCCAAGAAGCCAAACTTTAAATGGTGCATACTCCTGTTCCCCTACTGCAGTTCAAGGAGGGCAAAAACATCACTGTAGTTAACTGTAATGCAGAAAATACATGGGTTTCACACAAATCTTTGAAACCCAAAATGTTAAGGTGAAATTTCCAAGTACACAGTTAGTATCCCTGGTGACTGTAGGTACTCTGGTGAGAAACGCTGAGACTCAGTGCCTGCTAGTGCTGAAGGAGAACTGGAATTCGAAGATCTAGGTTTTAAGCATGACTCCATCACTTGCCAGCTGTGTGACCTTAGACACATCACTTGTCCTCTTTCTGAGTCTTTATCTGTGCAAAGAGATTAAAGTACATGAGCTTTATAGTCTTTTCCAGCTCAAAAGGCTGTGGTCTTTGTTTATGTTTCAGAGATCTGACTGCCTTATTCTACTGTCATACGATTTCTAATAGAAGGCATCTGATACTTACCATAGAGGTTTCATATTCACTGTGAAATATCTCTGGGAGATTCCAAAAACCTATTTAAATCCAAACTGCTAATATTTTGCTCATTAAGCTATTATTGCTCACCTACTGAAGATTAACCAATACTCCCAAATACAAGATACACACCACAGAAAATAACTTCACCAATATCCAGATTTTATCAAAACTCTTATTTCTTTTCTCTGAAATCTCTGGCTCATCAAATATCCAAGGATAATTTTAGGATTCACTAGGCATTATCTGAGTATATTTCCTATCATAATGGTTTGCAGTTTTATTTTTAATTGAAATACCTTCAAATGCTATTCCTTCTTAAATAAGTGCTTACATAGGTAACATAAATGAATCTTACTGAGTCAATCACAAAAATTTTCTGAAGTAAACATAAACTCAATAATGCAGTTATTTTCAAAATTTTATTTTAAAAACTTGAGCATTTATTTTAAAAGTCTTGATAAGTATTGCCATATCTTCTTGTGATGGTACAATTTAAAAATAAGTCTTTGTTTTCACGTTGATTTTTTTAAAAAATAGCATATGCTTGAATTACAAATGATTAAGCAAACTCTATTACTTCATAGATTACCAGCTTCCAGAAAATTCCCACTTTATTGAATACTTAGAAAAAAGTGGCCAGTGGTTGATTGAAAGGCGTATTAAAAATAAGGGCAATTTTAATTCTAAAGACAAAAATCTTCACATAAATCTATTTGTAAGCTTCCGAAATTACTGTTGAAAGTCTTCAGTCTGTGAATATATCAATTCCGTTTTACGACTGATGCTGATCATGATGAAATACTGGGAGGCATACCCTACAATTTAGGAATTGGTGTGGCTGCCACTGCTATGCTCTCAATTGCACACTCATCAGTTCCTCTGCGGATCCGGAAGTAGCCATCCTCACCCCAGCTGGTGCCCCAGCTATTTTTAACAATCCAGTAATGTATCCCAGAGGCCGAGTCCGTGCCATAGCCCACAAGCAGAACAGCATGATTAGTCAGCTCAAAGGGGTTGAAAGGGTCTCTCAGCCCAGTGTGCTGGTAGATCCCCTTGCGGTAGTGGAGGAAGTCATCATAGACTTCAAAAGCAACCGCCATGGGCCCATGATGGACCAGCTCAAGCTTCATCAGGGCTTCATTGCAGCCTCCATAGAAACCTCCCACATAGTGGTACTCAGAGGAGTAATAACGAAAGCAGTCTTCCTTCATTTTGCATGGAGAATCAGTGCCTGTGTAGGGGAAGCAAGCCTCTTCCACTACCCCAAAATCTTGGGCATACTTTCCTGCAATGAGGTATGGGAAGCCGCCTTCACAGCCTGAAGATGAATAACACATATGGTTATTACCCCTTAGTAGAAAAAGGTTTATCCCATTTTCTATTTTTTTCTTCTTTGCTCCAACATTCTTTGCATGTTACCCCTGAAAGGTGTTCTTAGCTTACGTGTCACTTCTTCATCCATCCATTTTCCAGCTAGCTAACTATACTTTCATTAGCAGATATTTACTTAGCACTTAATACAGATGCAGCTATGGCACAGTGGTTAAGTGGGGAGGCCTGGAGGTTAAATAGGTTTAAAGCCAAAGCTGTGTGAATAGTTTAACTTCTCTGTACCTCTGCACACTCACCTGTAAAATCCAGATGGCAGTAGTACCTTCCTCATAGAGTTAAATTAGTTACTTCATATAAAAATAGTATACAGAGGTGTGTGTGTGTGTATGTAAATAGATGTATATATGTTAATGTATTTACTTTTTGCCTTAAAATTATTAAAATATACCCCACACAAAAAAAAAAAATAGTAAAAGTTAGGTATTATGGCCATTGCTAAGCAGCCAGACCCCACACCTTGGCTCTTTCTCAAGCAAGTCTTTTCCTAGACAACCTCTTGCCAAACTGTCTTCCCGACCTTCCTCCTGCAGTCCCGGCCCTATTATACACATCTATAACTCTGTACTTTTTCTTCACTGCTCTTCACACTGTTCTAATTAATCTCTATCTCTCACTTAAGTGTAAGCTTCATGAGGATAAAGACTGTCTTGATATATTATAGCCCCTATAGCCTAGAAGTTACAACTAGCATTTAGTAAGTATTTTAGAAAGAATAAAAGGCTCACTGGAAAATAACGCACTCATCAGCAGTTTCACTGGTGAGCTGGGAAATTCCTAGTGGCCAAATCTGGGTTTGACAGCATAAACCTTTAAAATGGTAATGTGTTTCCCTCAATCAATTTCAGCTGTGTTTTTGACATACATCATATATAGCCTGTTCTGAAAGCCTAAGTACAGAATTTTTTTTTTCTTCGGTAACAGGGCCTCACTCTGGTTGCCCAAGCTGGAGTGCAGTGGCATGATCTCGACTCACTGCAGCCTTGACCTCATAGGCTCAGGTGATTCTTACACCTCAGCCTTCTGGATAGCTGGGACTGCAAGTGTGTACCACCATGTCCAGCTTATTTTTTGTATTTTTAATAGAGATGGGGTTTTGCCATGTTGCCCGGGCTGGTCTCAAACTCCAAGACTCAAGAGATTCACCCACCCATCTCAGCCTCTCAAAGTGCTGGGATTATAGGCATGAGCCACTTTGCCCAGCCCTAACTACAGATTTTTTAAATTCTCCCAGAGAGAAACCAGTGCTAGTATGGTTCTAATAAGAGGTGGGTTTTGGAGACGATGATTAGAAGTGAAATTCCAATGCTTAAAAGCTGTGAGATCTTTAAATTATTAGAAAATTTATTTGTTCCTATTCCCCATCCATAAATAGGGATGATACTTACTACTTCTCAGAGTTTTGAGCATTGTTAGGCAATATATATAAGAGGCAGAGCTTACTCAATATATAGTAACTGTTGACATTTTGCTAGATGGTACAGTGTATTCCATGAGAAACCATCTATTAAAAAGTGATACGGCCAGGCTTACACCCAGGTTTTCTCACTACAGACACTGTGCTTTCTCTACTGCACCATCCTTTTGCCTTTGCCAACAATGGCCAGCTGCACATAGGTAAATAGCTCAGAAAGTGGTGTCTGAAATGCATCACTTACCTTGAGCATACTGGCTGCAAGACACGACCTCCTGAGGACTCAGGATCGGGGTCTGAGAATTGTTAGTTAGTATACGGATTCTTGCTTCCAGCATACCCATAGAAGCAAATGAGTAGCAGCTGCCACACGATGCTGGAGATGAAAAAGAAAGATACACAATCCAAGAGACATTTGAAGCCTCACAGAGAATCATGCAAAAACCTTAGTGAATCGGATACATTAATGTTTTTCCTGAATGCTGTTGTTCATAAGAATAAGCACAAGAAGAAGACTCGACTAACAAGCATTGCTGAGCTTATTAAGGCAACCACTAAGATTTCATCCTTTTTTATCAAAAGACAAACATAAGTATATGGGACTTTCTTTGAGAATATTTTAGAAGCTAAAAAGAAAAAAATCCCTCATAATTTCTGAGAATCTTTTGACAATATTCTTGATAATGACAAAAGGATTTATGTCTACATATTCTGAGCTATCAGGTTGGGAGAAAACTGTGGAGGAATACATGTGGGCTGAGCTTTCAAATACCTCTAATGCAATGAGATGAAGGTTTAGGTCTCTTCAGAATCACGTTGAAGCCCCAATCCCCAAGGTGATGGTCTTAGGAGGTGGGGTCTTTGCGATTAGTGATCTAATACAAAAGGCTCCTGAAAGAAGTCTCATCTCTTCTGCCATGTGAAGTTATACATAGAAGTCAGTCAGTTTGGGTGTCCTATAACCTTTTAACTACTACCATTTCTGATGTTCCCTAAAATTCTCAGACTGACCATATTATACACTGCTTTTGCTAATGAGAAATTATGTAAATTATGAAGATTAGAAAAGAAGCACTTGGAAGAAATCCCTGTGAATTCATCTAGTATTCAACCTGCTCACTTGATAATGTGTAAAGGTGGCTCAGAAAGAAGCAATGAGCTGTCCAAGGACAAACAACTAATAGATAGCAGTGACGAGTGCCTTAACGTCTCTTAATGCAGGCTTAGTGTCCTTTTTAATTTATAGGTCTGTATCTACTTTAACAAATGTTCAGATTTTCTCTCCCCGTCTTGTAGTCACTAGACAGAGCAAAATTAACTTCTATCTTTTGTTTCCAAAGCCATGCAGATGATACCATCTATGGGACCTATCCTTCAAATGATGGAATGACAAAGAACACTGCACATTGTACACTGAACATATAACTATGTTCAGCAGAACCTTCCAACAGTGAAAAACACACTGAACTAGGAGTCAGAATTCTTTTTTTCTCCTCCTTTCTTGTTTTGCCCCTCATTCACTGTGTTACACTAGACAAGGTCTTACAAATAGACCTTGGCAACCCATGAAAGGAAACCAATGTCAAACAAATAACATCCTAAGACAGTCTGGAAAGGGTCCCATTCTGACCATGCAGCTTTCTCAGCCCATAGCAGCCATGGAAACAATCTCTCTCAGTCTTGGTACTCTCATTATCTGACCATCGATCACTGTGGGAGGGACAGGTCACAAGTGCATTCAAGGGCTCAGAATATGTTCTATTTACAGAGCAATCATAGGAATAAGGGAAAGAGATAATCTTCAGCAAGCCCCTGACTTGTCCAGAAGAATGTGTCACCTATCACGGTAATTAATGCCTCATTTCAAAAGGCAAGGCCAATCTGATTCTAAAAGAACCATTTATCTCTTAAGAAGACTGTAATGATATAAAGAATAAGAAGTGAATTTAGCCCAGCCAGAGCTCTGAAGTAATCAAATTTCTACAATCTCAAATAGAATGTTATTTTCATATGGTATAACTATGTTCAGCAGCTCCTTTCAGCAGAGAAGAACACACTGAACTAGGAATCAGGAGTCAGGATTCTTTTTTCCCCCTCCTTTCCTGTTTTGTCCTTCATTAATTGTGCAACACTGGGCACTTGACCTTTTGACATTTTTTAAAAAAAATCTTTTGTGTAAAATGAATTGGGTGGAACAGTTTAAGGTCTCTGCCTTCCTGCTCAAATAGTATAAACACCATTTTGAAACAAGACTTAAATGGTCTAGACTTTACACATTATGAAAATACTCTGTATTTTCTAATTAATGTGACCCAGGAGAGACATTTCCCTTCTCTTTTAAAAATACAATAACAGATTAAAAACAGCATAGCTGGGAGAAGAACAAAGAAAAGCCATTCTGTCCTATTTCTAAGCGTCTCTTCCCTCTCATATCTCAAATTATTAAATCTAGCTATAAGGCTTGTTCTTAAATCTGTTTTCAAATGTAAAGGTAAAACCTCATTTGTCCTCCCACTATTTCTTTTTTCTTTAATTTCAATTTGCTCTCACTAGAGAAAAGCTGTGAATTCCTTTTATTGCAGCTAATTCTGAATTCTGGGTTATATGGAATACTAGTATTGGCATAGTTAGTGGGAATTTTCAAGTAGTCCAACCTGTATGAAGAGAAAATACTTTTTTCTCCAACTTACAATATAGAAAACTAAAAGCAAGCTAAAAGAGGAACCTCTAAGTACATTATTTTCTCAAGTACCTGACAAGATACTACAGATGAGGGATCAATTCAAAAGCAATTAATCCATCAAAGCCCTCTATTTTGAAATTGCCATTTCTCTGCAACAATCATATTTAAAACAGTCAAAGAACAAAGAACACTGGAGCAAATAACAGCGTTTACCAAGCTATAAGAAAACCGTTGTCAAATAATTAGGCTTCAGAGTAACTAATTTCCTTTTGCTGATTTATTATCTCATATAAATTGTCAATAATATCTTTTGGGAAGCGTTTGCTAAACTTTTCTCCCTTCTCTTATGCTCCCAGTGAATTTTAAAAATGTTTCATTAAAATTGTTACTTTAATGTATTGCTTGTATGTCTTGCTAAACTGTAAATCATCAGGACAAGGACTATGTCATATTAGTCTCTATTTCCTCTGCCATTAAAAAGAATACCTAACGTATTTTAGATTTTCTGTAAACACCACCAGAAGCAACACTATAATATCAGTAGCTCATATTATATTATGGCAATGCTAACCATGTGCCAGGACCTCAATGATCAAGTCAACACATGATATGTACTATTAATTAATCTTCTCAAATAGGCATAAAAGATCTATTTGGTGATAGGGTAACTTGCAATCTCTTAACATCAACCCTTCAATTTCACTTTCCATTCATTTCTCAATTATCTTCAAATTTCTCTTATTTCTAATTCCACTTTTTCAAAGAAGCCCTCCCCAGGAAACTGAGAAGGTAGGGAAGGATT